>OX465297.1:201349075-203749075 GCA_949987735.1 Leucophora obtusa
AACGCTTTCATATTTATCTTTAAAATCATTATTATACGACGAAGTGGTCACTACGAGATTTTCGATGTAGACTGTAGATTCATAATAGGGGCATACGAGTATTGCCAACGAAAAAGTGTTAAACGAATATTTTTAAAATTTTATAAACTATTAAAAATTTATTAAAAATACTTAATTTTATTATATTTAAATAGTTGGCGCATTCAGTTTTCATTTTTATCAGGAGTCGACATTTTACACACAAGTTCTTTAGAAAAGTTTACAGCCGAAAGAGCCCAGATTAAAGTGCTTGCATAATAATTTGAAAAACTTATAACACGTTTATAAAATAAATTTTGTAAAACAAATTTATTTTATAAGCAATTTATAAATTTAAAAAGTAATCATGCATATGACACTAAAAATTTAAGTTGTAAAAAAGGATTTCAAATAAAGTAACTTCATATTTTAAAAATAACGAATTACTAAAATTCTCCACACGCCAAAAAAGTTTGTTTTTTATACCCTACACCACTATGTGGTCAGGGTATTATAAGTTTGTGCTGATGTTTGTAACACCAAAAAATATTGGTCGTAGACCCACCTTATAGTATACCGATCGGTTCAGAATTTTTTTTTATTTCGATTTAACGATGTCCGTCTGTCCGTCCGTCCGTCCGTCTGTCTGTCTGTCCATGCAATCTTGTGCGCACTCTACAGGTCGCAACTATTAAGATATTTTGATGAAATTTGGTACGCAGACCTATGTTGGCCCAAGGACGAACAAGTTTTATTTTTTTGAACATCGGTCCATGTTTAGACCTAGTGCCCATATAAGGGTCCTACCAAAATTATACTGTTTATATGCTGCAGGTCGTAAATATTAAGATATTTTGATGAAATTTGGTACACAGACCTATATTGGCCCAATAATGCAGCCTATTGATTTTGGTGAACATCGGTCCATGTTTAGACCTAGTGCCCATATAAGGGTCCTACCAAAATTATACTGTTTATATGCTGCAGGTCGTAAATATTAAGATATTTTGATGAAATTTGGTACACAGACCTATATTGGCCCAATAATGCAGCCTATTGATGTTGGTGAACATCGGTCCATGTTTAGACCTAGTGCCCATATAAGGGTCCTATCAAAATTATACTTTTTATACGCTGCAGGTCGTAAATATTAAGATATTTTGATGAAATTTGGTACATAGACCTATGTTGGCCCAAGGACGATTTGACTATTGATTTTGGTGAACATCGGTCCATGTTTAGAACTAGTGCCCATATAAGGGTCCCCCCAAAATTGGCTTGGTTACAAACTGCAGGTCGCAAATATTAAGATATTTTAATGAAATTTGGTGCGCTGACTCACATTATAGAAAATTTTGACACAAGCCCCATTTTAACCCATTCGAATTTCGGATCCAAACAATACACCAGAGTGGTGTAGGGTATTGTATAGTCCGCATGCCCGACTTTAACCTTTTTACTCGTTTTTATATCAGGATACATGGATATCAGGATATATTGTAAATAGGATCTGTCAAGTGAGACAGGTAGCCAAAATCCTATAGCGTTAACACATTTTGTCTGATACGTACAGAAAATCCGATTGATATTCTGGCAGTGAGATTACTTTTGAAATATCTCATAAAATTATGAGAATCCGATGGTAACGGCTGTTTTCATCTGATTGCATTTGATAGTGTAAACAAGTATACAAGATTTTTTTGACAATCACATAATTTCTTAATTTGATTTGTCAGACGTAAAATCAGATAAAAAATCTAATAATGCAAACGCCGCTAAAATAGGCATATAAATATTCTTATTGTCAGTTGCTATCAATAAGGTTGGCGGCACATACGACTTAAATGTTTAAAACACAAATCAACTTTTCTTACGCTCATCAGGGCTTTAAGGTTATCAGTTAAAATCAAATTTTAGTTTTCAAATTGAAATTCCTATTATGGTCCTTCGAACGAATATAAAAAAAATTGTAAAAATTTTCAAACAAAAGTAATATAGTGAGAACTTAAGTTGTAAATGTCGAACAAAAGTAACTTATTTTCTTTTGGATATTCGTAAACATTTCAGTGCCAAAATTTATCAAAAATGTGTCATTGGCGTCCTTAGTAAATTGACTAGAACTACCCGTTACCCCTTTTTATAAAATATAAAACTTATCGAGCAGACTTCAACTTTTACCACTTTTATTATTCTCTAAATATCAGAGGTGCTGTTTTATAATTTATTAAAGACAAAATTCAGTAGATAAATTGTAATAAATAAAATATAATTAACTTATTATTTTATAAAAATTATTCAAAAAAGAGCTCAGAATATATTATTAAAAATTCAAATTTTTATATAAACGTGGTTTATCCAAAAGAGTCTTCTTTTTTAATTAAAAAATTACTTAAAAAAAGATTTTAAAAATTTTGTAGGCTCAAAAATTATTCTTTTTTGAGTCTTTTTTGAATTGTTCACAAAATATTAAAATTTATTTATATTTGTGAGTCATTTGTATTGAATCATCTTTTGGGTTTAAAAATTTGCCTTTGGCTGGACGATTAAGGGGTACACTTTTCCATTTTTACCACATTCTCAGTGAATATTCTAAAAAAGGAGACTTGCCCCTACGAAATTTCAAGTTCCTAGACTCAAGAATTTTTGTATGTGAAAACGACTACAAATGACAATTAAAACAATAAATGTAATTGAAAAATCGATTACTACATTTTTCATAAATATTCTTACAAAATTTGTTATTAACTATAAAAAAATAACTGTCAATTAAGTGTAGCCTAACTGCTCAAAATGTTTATGATGAATAGAATTTTTCATTCTGATTCAAATAAAAAATTTTTTTTTTACTTCGCCCCTTTTTTAGCCCACAGTGCTGTAAATTTAAAAATGAACTTGTGAATAAGTCAGGAATAACTAAGATGATCAGGACAAAATTCATACCATTGGAAAGGTCTGGGAAATATATTTTTAATGTGGTCTTATATGACTCAATGAAGTAAACCATTACGGACCAATCAAAAATTTTAATTTTTTAAATGACTTGGGTCTTTAAAAATCTAATCAATAAAAATTTTAGCCATTCAAGATTTCAGTCTTTCATTTGATGTACAATTTTAACAACTTCCTCAGCGACGACACTAAACTGCCTATTAAATGTTTCTAATTTTTTTTTTTAGATTTTTTAATGCAAATAAAAATCTAGACTTCTGAAATCAACAGTTTACTATTTTTTAGCAAATTTTTCTGCTGATTTTAACAGGATAGACTGCTATTTGCATTTAACTAAATTTAATTTCAAAATAACAGAACTTTTGTAGAAAACATCTACTAATATTTAGCAACATTTTCTGAAGATTTTACGGTATAATTTGTGATTTTCAATTAACTAAAAGTTAACTCAAAAATTTTGTAAATTTAACAGTTTTATTTTTGCTGTTCTTATTTTATTACCCCTAAATTCATAAACGCTTTGTAAAATTATAGGAGGTTTATTGAAGAAATTTTGTATGAAAATGACGTTTTGTAAACCTGCTAAAACTTTACAAAGCATTTATGAATTGGGGGGCTAGTATTTAACAAAAAAATTTCAGCATTTTTTCCAGCAAGGTTATTTTTAACAAAGTTTTAGTAGCTTTTTCTGCTATTTTTACAGATTTATTTCTATGAGTGTATATACAAAGTAAGCATGTACAAAAAACTTAAAATTTATAATTGGTTCACAATGAATTAATCTTACTAAATGTCCAGGTACCCGTACCTACTAAATGGGACTTTAACTGACATTTTTTGTTGTTTCCCATATAAAATTTGAATTTAACTCTCGGCTAAATTTTAACTGAACATTCAGTAATCGGGCCTTAAAATTAAAAAATCATAATAACACAGGATGACAAATAAAATATAAGCACAGGAACTGTATTCATATTTAGGGTTAACATTTGATGCACAAAACTTGATATTAAAAGCACTGATCGCATTTCATATGGATTTTTATGTTAAAATCGCGATTTTTCAAAAACTTTATATGGCAGCATATCTTTCCAAGTTGTCTCCAAAGTCCAACTTTTAGTATAGTATGTGGTCACCCCTAAAAACAGTTCTTGCAAAATTTCAAGATAAACAGTTTCCATTTGCAAATATCGTAATAATGTATGTAGATTAGACACGAAGGCACTACGCACCGCGTCCAATATAGATCTTTTGTGCTGCCTAGAGTTCCCTAGAGATTCAGGCTACCAATAAAGCCTATAAACCTGTTAGGAGAATTTTCCCAAACGTCCGAAGATGACACAAAGCGGTCACCCAGAAATCTAAGTCTCCTGTTGCACAGTCTCGGACATTCGCAGAGAACATGCTCCGATGTCTCATTTTCTAGCTCACAAAACCTGCAAACATCAGTGTCTGACCGACCCTGTTTGTGAAGCTGGTACCTGAGCCCTCAGTGCCCAGTTAAGTATCCCGTCAGGGTCCTAAGGTTACCCCTGTCAAGTAACAATAGTCGCCTTGATACTCCGCTGGACAGAGAAATAAATCTTTTGGCCTGTCTTTGGCCAGTAGAAGTTTCCCAATGTTTTGCAAACTCAGTCTCTCTCCACGGCCTGAGTTTTTCCCTAGCATATCCCGTAGGTATCCCAAAGAATGGTTCCGGACCGATGAAGGGTCGTCGGGCTCCACAATTGGCTAGACAATCAGCCCTTTCGTTACCCTCGTGCCCTTCATGACCAGGAATCCATCCCAGTGTAAGGGAGTTTTCCATACCAAGATCGTTGAGAATTCCCACACACTCCATGACCAGACCAGATGACGGAGGGGTACTTGCCCATTGGTAGAGCACGTTGGAATCTGGGTCCAAAGACACCTGACCCCGTGTCACCATTAGCTTGTTTCGAGCCATCAGTGAACCATATCTGAGCCCCCTCTTAATTAATTTAAGATCCCGGCGATCTTCATGTGACCCTTTAGGTCCCCGCTCCTCATGTCCCCGACCCCCCGGAGACGAAGTGAGCCCAAGCTTGCAGCCTCCTTCACGGAAATATGCAATGGTGGAATACCCAACATGGCCCCAATGGCATCCGTTGGGCACGATCCCCCAGCCCCCGTAAATAATGTATGTAAGTAGTTTCTGTTAGTTTTTTTTGACTAATTTGTGATTCATTTTATTAACAGAAAATGTAAGTTGAATTTAATTAAATGTTAGTTGTCCTGTTTCCAAGTGGAATTTCATTTGTTTTTAAATATATTTGCAGCGGTATTTACATACAAATTATTTTAAGTGTTCCATTGTCGCCCTTCTAACTGCATATACCTTTGATTTTACTGTAATTTTCTGTATATTCTAATGACAAACTTTTTTGACTTGATTTATTGTAAGTTTAAATATCTTTAAAGCCAAATTATTCGCAAACTTCTTTAAATTTAGTAACATAAACTAAACTCATCTTAACTTTTTTAATATGGATTCCACATATATTTTTATTATCGAAAATAAATGAAACGGTGCACTTTAGTAATTTCAATGTCGAAAACACATGAATTAAGGTTTGTAAAACCTACAGTGTTGTGTAAATCTGGCTGGCTGATTGAATGGTGGGTCCAACAAAATACGACCGAAAATAAGCTTTTTTTAATTTTAAATGTTTTATCGGCTTTTGCAATAATACAAAATAGCTAATTGAGTTGTATCTACACTAAAAGAAAAAAGTCTGTTAAAAATTTAGTTAAAACTACTAAAAATTCGTTAAAAATGATGCTGCAGAAAAAAACCGCTAGATTAGCAGATTATTTTTGCTATATATTAGTAAGATAGGAACGGCAAAAATATTTCTCTGAGTTTAAGGTTTATTTTTTATATATAAAAAGTTTTTTATTTTCAATAATTCGCTACTCCATTGTGTAGCATCTTCAGGAAATAACAATTAAATTAACAAATTATAAAAGAACAAATATTTTGTAGATATAACATTTTATTTTTGCTATTTTTAGTCTACTAATATTTAGCAAAATTTTCCGCAGATTTTACAGTACAATAGAAAAAAAATCTGCTAATTTAACAGTTTTTTCTGCAGCATAATTTTTAGTTGCTTTTTCTGCTATTTTTGCAGATTTATTTCTGCTATTTTTACAGATTTATTTCTATAACAAATTTAAAAACAAATTTTAAATCATAGAATTTTTCTACAAAACAGTTAATAGGTGATTGTTTCTAAAAGGATTTCAATACTTAATAGTATAAACTATTTTTTTTTCGTTTTTTAACAATTCTACTATTTTATAAATATATTTTTTAAGCACTAATTAATTAACAATTAAAAAAAAACTAGTTATAAATAACATAGTATTTTTATGTATTATATAATTGCGCCTTATGTAAAATATATACAATATTTCTATAATAAAGCTTGTAATGTTTTTTTTTTCTGTGTATTAAGTTAAAAAACATCACAACGAATTATTAATAAACGATCTTGTATGGCAGGTGTGGCATAGCGAAAATCGTGTCGAAAAAAGAAAAAATCATAAAAGTAATGAATGATATTGAACTCATGTCATATCATTTGTAATATTTTCAAACTCATTTCCTTGCTTGTAGTTGTTGTGTGAAATATTGTCAAATTCAATTTGAAATTGGTCTCAAAAACAGGTCACCCACTCAAATGTGGAAATTTTTTATTATCCTTTAGCTTTGTTTTGTTTTTATAATTATTTTCCTATATGTTGATCCATCAGAATTCAGTTTATTTTGTTTTGAGTTAGTTGTGTTTTAAATTAAAATATGTTTTATGTTTTTCCTTTAAATCAAAATAAAAATCTCCTATAAAATCAAAAACGTATGGCAATAATAGATGATTTTCTTTTTTTTCCTTTTGACTTTGTTTTTTTTTCTTTATTCTCTTTTTTACTACTTTTTTCTACTACTACTACTACTACTTGTATTTATCAATCAACTTGTATTTGTTATAAAAATAATTACAATCCAACCAAATGTTTTTTTAACTTCTACTACTACACCACCTTCTGCCAATATGTATTTGCCAATAAAAAAACCAAAACCTCCGTATTTAAAAAATTAATAATAATTTGAAACCACATAAAAATAACCATAAAATTGATTTTTCTACTATAAATTGTGCTTCTTATATCACTTAATTATCATTACTACTACTACTACTACTACTACCAAAATATACACCAAATATACTACTATTTTGACTACTACTACCATCGTGCATCGTAATATATAATAATTATCCGTTTAAACTGATGTGTGAATTACAAAAAAAGGCCACGAAATCATCTATAGAGTGGAACTACCCGATATGGAACAAATTACTCTTATCTACCTGGAGAATAGTGATGCTGACTATCGTAAGTCCAGCAACTAAAAAAATGCAAAAATACAATTAAAATACAAAAACAGAAATGTTTAAAAGAAAAAAATATAAATATTTTTAATGTTAAAATTAAATTTAAACTCAGAACATTTCAAATGATGTATTTTATCTTTAAACAAAATAATTCAATTCTATTAAAAATGATTTTTATTGTTTTAGTCAGTTAAAAACAGGAAAATTTTGTTTTATTTTATTTCATTCAACTCAAAAACAATTTTTTTCACTATTCAAATTAATCACAGTCCATTGTCTATATTACAACAAATCTACTACTATTTACTACTACTACTTACTACAACTGTTAACTAATATTTTTGTTTAGTTTTGAATATCAGAAAAAGTTTAATTAAAATTTTGTTTGTCATGCATTTGTCGAATTTTTAAAGAATTTTTTTGTTTAAAAAATAAAAAAAAAAATCAAAACAACTGTAGTAGTTTTCTTCAATATATTTTTTTATTTTTCAACATTTTTGTTGTAGTTCCATATAATTTTATTTCAGTTTTATTTTAACTTTAATAACTTATTGTTTACATTCATTATGGTTCTGTTCTTAAGCTTTGTTGTTTGATTTTTATCGGTTTTTTAATTTAATCAAAGCTTGTTTTTCAATTTTATTTCAATTTATGTTTAATAATAGCTGTCTTGCTAGTAGAATTTTTTTTGAAAATTTTGTTGAAAAAAAGAGTTTCATCTTTGTTTCCCGCTGTTTAGCTACATTGTTAAAAGTTTAATCGTTCGTTTCGTCCCCTTCTCCCTTATGAATTTTCTAAACATTATTTTTTTTTCTTGTTTATTAATATTTTTAATAACATTTTATATGATTCCCTAAAGCAAAAATGTTATTTTTTAGTATATTCACAATAACCTTTAGCCACTTATTTATTTCCCCTTAAAATTCGTTATAAATGTCAATGCACACAAAACAAACACTTTACACTAAGAAAATGATTTGAAAATAAATTTGTTTCAGGTCAACAGTTTCGTAATCTGTTATTTATCACATTGAATTTGTCTTTAGCAATTGTATTTAGGTGCGTATTATTAATATTTATACTTAATTTTTTCATAATTCATTGGAAAAACGTGTATTTGAACAAGCAATCAAATAGTCTTTTTTTAAAGTTTTGTCATGCAATATGTATCCCAAATTTACAAAGTTTAGATCATACAAAGTGGTAAATTATACAAATTAGCTTAATCGAAAAATGTCCAGGAGTCAAAGTAATGTTAACCCTCTGAAAAAGAGGTATAAATGTTGGCAAAACGTTCATGAAAATATCATTCCACACAGAGTTCATTAAGTTTTAAAAAGTACTGTTTAGCCCCATTTTACGATTTTAAAAACCTGACGAATAGTCTAACCCAACCATTTTACCACTGTAAACAATTGGCCTTTCAGTTTAAAATGAGCGGAGTAGCGGTTTAATGAACTATGTTATGTCAGGCTTGTTTGTTAAACTCCCGGTGAAAAATGTCCATATATGAACAGTTATGGTTCAACCATATATGTATGGATCCGAAAAATGAGGTAACACCTAAGTATATGTTCATATATGGACATATATGAACATATACATTTATTAAATGTATGCGAATACATGCGAACGTTGCTGTCCTTTATTATAAGGTTGTACGATAGATATAAATTTATGTATGACATTCAAATTAGGCGCTACATATGTTCCTTTTTTTATTCATGGCATTAAATATAATTCCATATTTATCCAAATATGAGTTCCTTTTACGTATATGGAAAAATGTATTCTTCGAAATATGTTCATATACAAGTCCCTTTTGCATAAATTGAATATCATATACTTCCATATTTGTCCATATATGAGTGCCTTTTCCATATATGAAATAGCAGATGCCTCCATATATGTCTGTATATGAAATCTTTTTCCATATATGGAATAACATATACTTCTATATATGTTCATATAAAATCCATATATGTTTATAAAAAATCCATATTTGTTTATATGTGTCTATACATAAACCATATATGAACAAGTTTGAGCGTATATGAACATTTTTCACCGGGCTGAATAAAAAAATACCTAATTAAGTCCCAGCTTATGAAACCCTGAAACATATGTAATCAAATTCCATCTTCCTTTTATATTATGGAAGAAATTTCGGGACATTAAAAAAACTATTGAAAAACTTTTTTTTTTTGTATAATTTGTAGTTTCGCCTTCTTCAAATCTTTTAGAACAGCGGAAGCAAGGCTTTTCTCGAGTGCCAATAGCAGATGAAATATCAGGGTTGGAAGGCAAACCGCTAAAATATCGTTAACGGCAAAATTCTGTTACCCTTAAAATATTTCCCGAAATAATTAAATTAGCGTTTCACTGAAATACTGTTGCGAAAATAATTTCAACACTTTTACCACCGACTGAACAGACTCGCTACAAATGAAATATGGAAAAAAAAACGAGTAAGATCGTTGGATTGTATATACGGCGGCGTTTAAAACGTTCGCAACTGAAATCATATATTACCTAATAAGTTTTTATCATCAAAAGACTTCCAGAACAAGTTTGTTTTGTTTTATTAAATTCAGTTAGAACCGATCAGTACTGCCTAAATTTTACTATGTAATTTGATAAAAGGTTGATATTGCTAATTTTTCGTTAAAAGCCACGCCCACTTAAAACAAGTGACAAAATGAAAAAACAAACATTACGTTAAAATTCTGTACAATTTTCTGAACCATCTCCTTGCCTTTCGTGGCGAATTTAGCCACTAGAATGTAATGATACTACATATTTATAATCAAAACTTACCGATTTCGCACGGTAACATGGTGCGTAGTCATCCTGAAAGATAGCATCACTAGAATGCCCGTATTGCTCCTCCACAATAGGCACGACAAGTCCGGTTATGACTTCGCCATATTTTTCTCCGTTCATAATTCCATCCACAAACAACAAAGGACTCCGTAAATAATAAGAAAAACATCCCAGATCATTTGACTCTGAGGATGCTTGACCGTTCTAATTACACACGTGTCCTTAAATCTTTCTCCTGGAAAACGCACGTACGGAAGTTTTTCGGCACAGTGCAAGTTAAACTTGCTCTAATCATACCATATAACGTTTCGCCATTGGTCGAGAGTCCAATTGCGGTGCATTTTGGTCCACTCCAGGAGGTTTTTTGCTGGTCTACTGCCACAAAGTCCGAATTCCCGGAGTCGTCTGCGAACCGTTTCCACACTAATGCTAACTTGGTGGTCTTGTTCGAGATCTCTTCTTATTTCGACGGCACTTTTAAAACGATTCTTCAGGCTCATTCGGTAAGATGTCTTTCTCCTAGTTCTTGTCCTGCTGTTCTCTAAACGGTAGTCCTGGTTCTTTGTTGTCAGCAAATTTATCACGGTTGGATGACTACAGCCTATCTGTCTTGCAATTTCGCGGTAATGTACTCCTTCCTCCAATGTAAAAATAATGACTTTTTGGTCTCGAGTCAACCGCTTATATTTTGGACTCATTTTTGAGGTCTGTCTGTTGAATATGCCACTACTGATTTATAAATGATTTTTTTTACAATATTCCGATTTATTTTTAATTTGAAGTTTCTTGCACAGATAAATTTATATAATTGCGATACAGCAAAAAAAATAGCGTTATAATTTGTATTTAAGCAAGCGTTTGTCAAACAAAATTCAGTGCGTAATTATGTATAAAAGTGCAATAAAAATTGCAAAAATTGCCTTTTTAAATCATTCCCTGGAATAAACAGTAGCCGTCTTGAAATTACCACATGGTTTTTACTGTGTTAGTTTATAGCTTTCCTGTATAAAGTAAAATTTAAATTAACACTTTAAGTTAATTATTTACATTATATTTATTATTTAATCCTAAAAATATACTACAATCGATTTTTGGAACAGAAAATATTCCTGGATAGGAAAAGAATAATTTCAACATTCTTGCAGTGCCAGTCAAATATTCTTAAACACCTACCGACATTATTATATCATATTTATGTAGATGAATCTTTTAAAGAAACATTATGATTTTAGATCCAGTACCTACCAATATTCATTAGAAAATATGCATTCAAAAACATAAAATTTATTGAACAGTGTAATAAGTTGACTTGAATTCTGAAGATATTAATTTGTAAATTGCGTGTACAGTTACAAAAATTGACGCCCAACATGTGAGCTTGTACGAGATTTACATACAGTGGTGGCCAATAAAATAGAAACGATTCCAGTTTTTTTAAATTTTATTCTCGTTGCCTTAATTTTAAAAGATTAAAATAGTGGCTAAATTCGCCACGAAAGGCAAAGAGATGGTTCAGAAAATTGTACACAATTTTAAGGTAACTTTTGTTTTTTCATTTTGTCACTTGTTTTAAGTGGGCGTGGCTTTTAACGAAAAATTAGTGATATCGACCTTTTATCAAATTACATAGTAAAATTTAGACAGTACTAATCGGTTCTGTACAAACTGTATATTTTTGGAAATCCTATAAAATTTCCTTAAGTCATTGTGTGTACTTACGATATGGGATACTTGTGTATACAAATTGTATATGAAACTTAAAATATTTTAAATTTTCCAAATATTGTGTCTAACTTACATGCCACTATACTTGTGTGTACTTACGAATTATATTGACTTGTGAGCCATTACAATACGACCATACCCTGGGTAAAGTAAGTCAGCTTGTGTGTAGGGTTTGAAAGTACTCGGAGATACTTGTGTGTACTTACTAGAATCTCCGAATGCTCTTAAACTCTACACACATGCTGGCTTACTTCACTCAGGGTATGACCGCATTGTAATGGCCCACAAGCCAATATACTTCGTAAGTAGACACAAGTATAGTGGCATGTAAGTTAGACAAATTTTTTGGAAAATTTAAAATGTTTTCAGTTTCATATACAATTTGTATACACAAGTATCCCATACACGAAATCGATTACATTGTGTGGATTTACACGTTTTTCTAAAGGGTTTATTGTATGCGACCGAACTCACTCTTTTTAGGCCGAACCGAATTTCGGCCAAGATTACAAAGTTCGGCCGAAACCGAAGCAGACCGTGTTTGAATAAAAACACAATTTGATGGAACTTTTCAAATTCGAAACTACGGAAACATATTTTTAAATATTTCTAAATTACAAAAACATAAAAAACTTATTTTTCGCTTGTTAAATAAAAATTAAGTTAAAAATGTGCATGTTTATATATTACTACGCAAAATTAAAGAGCTAAGTGTTGCAAAATATTGATTTATATAAATTATCGGTGTTCGGCCAGAATTTTGCCGAAAACCGAACTAGGCCGAATTCCGAATCCGAATACTCGTTCGGACACTATAAATTTATTTCCACACGTGAATGTTTTTTTTTTTTTTTGTTAAACAAGAAGGCCCTAAAATAAATTTCAAAATTTTCATCGTTTTGCCACATAATACATCCCATACAGGGTCTTCAACACAAATTAATAATAAAAAAAAATATACTTAAATCTATGAAAGAACCCAAAATCAATGTAAGATGTTTTATACATAATTTAAATAATTTTTTTAAAACTTCTATTTATGTAGCTTGATTTATTATTAATTATTTTATAATATTTTCATAAGATGAAAAAGTAAGTCTTGAATTATAAATTTGATTTAAGATTTATTTTTTTGTATATTTTTTTAAGATTTATATATTTTTGATTTATTTTTTATACTTTATATTTTTGTAAATGTTTGTATGTTTTATTTTATGTTGTTGTTGTTCTCTTTGTGTAGTTTAAATTTATGTAAGTCTTCTGTCTTTGCGTTCGGAAACCGGAAATGACGTGTCTATGATCTGCCAGTAAAATAGAAATCAAAAATACTGTCTTGATTGCATTAGTATTGTAAATTAATAAATTACAATCAAAATATTTAATAAAAAAACACACACCTCTATACACACACTTGCCTGCAAAATCTTTTAGAATAGAATTTCTATTTTTCTTATAATTTTCTTACTTTTTTTATTTTGATTTTAATTTAATATTAACGTGATCTATTTTCTTTAATATTTAACATTTAAGCCAAAGTCTAAAAATAAATCTTATACATAAACTCTCATATCCAAAATATAAAACCCTTTTCGCTAACGTATACAAAATGATATATTGGCATCTATTTCAGTATATATTGTATTATAATATACATACATAGAATTATTTATTATCATTATAATTTCATTTATATGATGCTTGCATGTCCTTTAGCTCCCTTTGCATAAAACATTTTTCACATATACTTTTACAGCTTCAGAAGAAAATGTCTTATCGTATGAGGCTGTGCAACGGTTGTCGATCAATTATACCAGACCCGTTATTATATTGGGTCCATTAAAGGATCGTATAAATGATGATTTAATATCAGAATATCCAGATAAATTTGGATCATGTGTGCCACGTAAGTTTAAAGATCTGTAATACTGTAATAAAAGCTTTATTTTAAGTAAACGTGACAATTGGTCATTACAATTTTGCCATCTTATAATTTAGTTCCCAACAGTGAAAAGCTTATTAATCTGTAACCCAATTTAGACTACAAATAAAAAGTAGTGGATTTAGAAAACTCCTAGTTTTTTATTCAAAATTTGATTGAAATATGACAAATAAATACAAAAAGTTTTCAAAAATGATCAGTTGAATAGACTGAATAGAAAATATTTGTCGGTTTTTTAAGCCAAAAACTAGAAATAGTTCTGTCAGATTGGGCATATTTTTTATTGTAATAGAATCTTATTTGTTTTAACATTGATTTTTTGATATTAAAAAGCTGTAAAATTTTCTTTTGTGATTACAATTTCTATATAATCAGGGGTATGGCATCACCAAAAAATAAGTTATAAAAATATCGTTATCACTAGATGCAGTTTGTTAAAAAAATTGACAATTTTCTTTTTTATTTTAAATTTAAATAATAACAAACAACAAAGCAAAAAAACAAACGGATATCTCAAATTTTATTATTTGAATATATTCCGCTCTTGTTTTTTCCTTATTTTGAGCAGTCTTCAGCAGTTTTTGAGTTTTTAAATATAGGCTCAGCTGATACTAAACTGAGCAGCTATTACTGTTCAGGTAATACTAAATTACATCGCCCTCTATGGGTGAGTAGTGTAAGTTTTGATTTTCTATCTCTATAATTAATAGTCTCTGTATATGATATTTAAGATGGCAAAAAATTAAACAATGACAATTGTCATGTTTTACTAGAATTGTTTTTAAAGACTGAAATAATTTTTATTAATTTTGTATTTATTCCTGCTCTATCTACTTCCAACCAATCAGATACCACACGTCCCAAACGTGATTATGAAGTTGACGGACGTGATTATCATTTCGTTTCATCGCGTGAACAAATGGAACATGATATACAAAATCATTTATTCATCGAGGCTGGTCAATACAATGATAATTTGTATGGTACTTCGGTGGCCAGTGTACGTGAGGTCGCCGAAAAGGGTAAACATTGTATTCTAGATGTATCGGGCAATGCAATAAAACGTTTACAAGTAGCTCAATTATATCCAATTGCTGTATTTATAAAACCTAAATCAGTGGATTCAATCATGTAAGTTTATTAATTTTTATGCATTTAAAAAAATATTAGTTTTGAAAGAATTTACAGAACTGCATTATTCGTGACGTGAGTGCCCATTATAAAATTAAAATGGAGAAAAATTTCCAAAAATTTATAGTACAGTAGTAGTGATTCAACTGCATTTTTCTTAAGTGCACTTTTTCTATAACTGCACACAATTTTGGTTTCGTTTTTGTTTTAAAAAATTATGTACGCAATTGCCTTCTTGAAGTGCACTTTTTGTTCCTGTGCATTTAAGATAAGTGCCTGATATTTTTGGCAGTTGTGCACTATTTTCATAAAAAAGATCACCTTTAGCTGCTCCTTGTGTTTTGCTTTATTTTGCAATTCTAGGAAAAAAAATACATAAAATGAATGTGTTGTCAACTTTTTGTGACAAAAATATTCTACCTAAGTCGTTTTTTAATCATAAAAATTGCAATATCTAGTGCAAAGCACAAAGTTGCCATCATTAGCTTTATTTGTTTTGTTTTCAGTCTGTATGAAACCGTTATATGTAGAGTGGTGGCCACGAATTTAACACAATTCAAGTTTTTTCTAATTTTATTGTTGTTGCCTTTATTTTTAAAGATTAAAATAGTGGCTAAATTCGCCACGAAGGGCAAAGAGATGGTTCAGAAAATTGTACAGAATTTTAACGTAATGTTTGTTTTCTCATTTTGTCACTTGTTTTAAGTGGTCGTGGCTTTTATCTATTTGTAGATAAAAATAATGCAAGGCTTAAGGAAATTTTATGGGATTTCCAAAAATATACAGTTTGTACAGAACCGATCAGTACTGCCTTAATTTTACTATGTAGTTTGATAAAAGGTCGTTATCGCTAATTTTTCGTTAAAATCCACGCCCACTTTAAACAAGTGACAAAATGAAAAAACAAACATTACGTTAAAATTCTGTACAATTTTCTGAACCATCTTCTTGCCTTTCGTGGCGAATTTAGCCACTATTTTAATCTTTAAAAATAAAGGCAACAACAATAAAATTAGAAAAAACTTGAATTGTGTTAAATTCGTGGCCACCACTGTATGTTGTTGTTGTATAGGTACCTCCACATAAAGGCAGGAAAATGATTTGTCTTAGCAACGTTTTTGGCTTATCTGCAAAAAATTCGTGCAAAAGTTGGTTGTGCAGCTATATCCAAACTAATGTATCCAATTAAAATAACACTGTATACACTGAGAGAATTATCTGCATGATAGTAATGATTTTTGCATCAAACTAGTCAAATTTCGCTGGAACTCATCCATTGAAACTTTACCTTGAATTAGTGAATTTACACTTTATTAAGTGTTGTGAAAAATTTCATTTCAATTATTAAAAGTTTCATACATTTAATGAAAAAGTCTCGTTAAAACTAGATCCATTAAATATATGAAGCCTTTTCGTCAAATTTAAGAAATTTTTCATTTACTTTGTGAAGTAAATAAATACTCAAGCTGACTGCTCTTGAACGTAAAAACCATACGTCAGTTTGGCAACATTTGCGAAAAAGGAGACACGGAGAAGATTGGAAGATAAACAAAAATCAGAAAATAGAATGCTTGTACTATGTGTCTGAGTTGCTTACTTCTGAGTAAAAAACAATAACAGAAAGCTGAATAGGAAAGAAAACAACGAATTAGTTACATTGCATTCAATGCCTTACTTAGGTGAGATGGTTAAGCGGTCGCAGCCGACGGCTTGTTGAAAAAATATAAACAGAAAAAGTAAATTTTCTCTTATAAAAAAGAAACACAAACAGGGATCTAAACAAAAAAGATACTTGATTCATTAAGTACACAGAGAGAATATTACTGGACGAGTTTTAATGAAATTTTTCAGTAAACTAATGAAGTTTATCAGAACAGGTTCAATATACCATGCATATTAATGCATATTAATTACAATATTAATTGAAGCTGTCCATATGACGTTAAAAAACACTGTACGGAAAACTTCATTAGTTTACTGAAAAATTTCATTAAAACTCGTCCAGCAAAATTCTCTCTGTGTACTTAATGAATCAAGTATCTTTTTTGGTTAGATCCCTGTTTATGTTTCTTTTTTTATAAAAGAAAATTTACTTTTTCATTAAGGGCTATCTAAAAACTAGCTAGAAAAAAACTGGCCCAACATAACGTTCTTAAGGCCAAAAAGGTCAAAAAATTACGAAAATATTTCTCTTTCGAGATTTTTTAATTTTTTGGTATAAAATTGTTGAATGAACCATAACTCCAGACCTAACTGATAGACTAGTGGTTCTCGAGTTATGTCAAAAAAAAATATATCTCGATTCCTAGGGTTGAGCCAGCGAAACGCCGGGACACGTAACTTCTTTTTTACCGATATAACTTTCCCCGGTAGTTTGAACCCTTCCCGATCACTGACCCCTACCATTTGTCTCTCAGTGTAATTAGTTGAAGCTACTAAATTTCAGTAAATTGTTGTAAACTGTAATTTAAAATCAATCTGCTGAAATTAGCAAAAAATTGTACTAAAAAATAAAACTGTAAAATCTAAAAAAAAAATTAAAAAAAAAATGTTTTTTTCTTCCGATTGTAACAAGCGTATAATTACTTCATCGCACTTGAAATTTGGAGTCAAAATTGAAAACGGTTCTCCAGTTATTACCTTTTTATGCATTGGAGATACAATAAAATTTTTTGGGTGTTATTTCCAAACTAAGAATATATCAATATTAAAAATCAGTATAAAAATAGTATAGTGCGATTGGAAACTGTTTACAAATTTTTTACTAACTTTTTTATCTGAGTGTAATCGATATATGGAAGGAAAAATACCAAACGCCCAAAACATTTCATCTAGAAAGTCATAAATATTCCGCGAAGAAGTTGAAGTATTTTGAAATATTTTCAAACCAACGGAAGAAAGCATTAAAAATAACAAAGGTTCAACAATATAGAATATGTTAAAAGACGCCTAAATCCATAAAATGTCCCCCAGTGTCGCCCCATCGAAAAATAAGCGAAAGAGTAGAACCGAAGCCCATAAAAAGAAGATTTTATCAAAAAGTTGAAAGAAAATATAAGAATTATAAGAAAAAAGTCTAAAGAAAGGTAGCAAGCAATAATTCAGACATTTTCTGAATGTAAAACTCAAGGTAGGGCATCATCAAAAAAATAAGTTATAAAACCATCGTTATCACTAGATGGCACTTTGTTCAAAAAATTTACAATTTTCTTTTTTTATTTAAATTTAAATAATAACAAACAACAAAGAAAAAAAAACGGATATTTCAAATTTTATTATTTGAATATATCCGCGCTTGTTTTTTCCTTATTTTGAGCAAATTTTAGCAGTTTTTTAGTTTTTAAATATAGGCTCAGCTTATACTAAACTGATACTAAATAGTTGCTCAGGTAATACTAAATTTCAGTGCCCTCTATCGGTGAGTAGTGTAAGTTTTGATTTCCTATCTCTATTTTTAGCATTCTAATTTATAATAATAAATGAAAAAATGTTCACGCTTACTAGATAAGTTTTTTTTTTCAATTAAAATTTTTAAATTTTACAGGCTATAATGAATTTGAACTGATTTTTGTTACTAGCAAAAATGTTTGACTCAGATCCACTTTTGACTACACTTAAAATAATACGTCAGTAGAAAAATCTGTCAAACCGGGTTCAAATCGATTTGACCATTTTTTAATAAATTTTTAGTTGAAACACTGATTTAAGCAAAGATTTTAGTTATCTTCATTTAACACAATACTAAAAATCCTCAGTAATTTAACTAATTATACCCTACACCACTACGTGGAGAGGGTATTATAAGTTTGTGCTGATGTTTGTAACACCAAAAAATATTGGTCCTAGTCCCACCTTATGCTATACCGATCGGCTCAGAATTTTTTTTATTCCGATTTAACGATGTCCGTCCCTCCGTCTGTCTGTCCATTCATTCTTGTGCGCACTCTACAGGTCGCAAATATTAAGATATTTTGACGAAATTTGGTACACCGTCGGCCCAAGGACGACGCCTATTGATTTTGGTTGAAATCGGTCCATGTTTAGACCTAGTGCCCATATGAGGGTACCCCCCCCAAAATTGTCTTTTTTACACGCTGCATGTCGCAAATACAAAGATATTTCAATGAAATTTGGTACCTATGTCGGCCCAAGGACGAAGCCTATTGATTTTGGTTAAAATTGGTCCATGTTTAGACCTAGTGCTCATATAAGGGTCCCCCCAAAATTGGCTTGGTTACATGCTGCTGGTCGCAAATACGAAGATATTTCAATGAAATTTGGTTCGCTGACTTACATGGTCCCAAGGGAAAAGCCTATTGATTCTAGATAGGATCGGTCCATATTTGGACCTATCGCCCATATGGGCTATATTTTCGATTTTCTCTTCTTTTATGATTTTGTAGAAAATTTTGACACAAGTCCGTTTTAACCGATTCAAATTTCGAATCCAAACATTAGTTGGCTTTAAGTCAGACTGGTGTAGGATATTATATAGTCGGCAATTTTCAAAATTATTTAAAACTAATTTTTAACAACCCATTCGTTAAATTTAACAAAATTTTTTTGTTAAAATATAATATTTTTATGTTACTGTTATTACCCGGTAGATGGCACCGCCAATGTGTCCGAAGTTTTAGAGATGGCGCTATTTCTTTCCCTCCCGATTTTTTAAAATGGCCCATATCTCGAAAACTAAGAGAGATAGAGTAAAATTGATGAAAATTTCGACTACCACTAACCGTGCAATACCCCAGCGAAACGGGTTATCTCTATCCAAAAATGGACCTTGGCGGGGCCTTGGACTCCCGGAAATTTTTAATAAAAATTTTCCATTTCATAAAATGACCCATATCTCGAAAACTAAGCGAGATAGAGCAAAACGGACAAAATGTTTGCTCCATCAGAGTGCCCTTATATGCCCTCACATGATATTGACTATGCCCGGGGAGGGTCCCGAGACCCTAAATTTTGATAAATTCTACGACTCAGTATAATTACAGATAAAACTGTAGTTTTACAAATTTCACACTTAAATTTAGATTTGTTAAATTTAACAAAAGAATTTGTTAAAATCAACTAATTTTATTTTAAGCCAAAAAACAGGAATAAATTTTGTTAAAGTAACAAATTTTTCTGTCCAGCCAACAGACGTATTATTTTGAGTGTATGGAAATGCGTTTAGGCTGTTTTAAGTTACCAGGATTAATTATTCCTTAAAATATGTCTTTATACGTACTTTACCGCGGTAATCCAAAAGAGTCCCCGTGCTCAAATACTGCTTTTTGTGCCTAATAAAAATAACTGGCTTCGGCATCGCTTAGACCCAACCAGACCTGGAACCTGCAATAAGTCATTTGAAAAGTACCTATATTATTATTTTATTTTGTAACACTTAGCCGGGAAGCTTAAATGAAATATAAAATATAATTCTCCTTAGAATGTCGAATGTCGAAATATTGGGAAATATTTTTTTTATGGTCAAAACGATATTTCTTTTCTTAAATTTTACTTAAGTCAGAAATTTCTAACTTAAAAAATATTTAAGGCAAATATCGTTCTTAGTTCTGACTATAAAACTGACCCTTAAATATTGTTCAATATTTATTTTAATGATTTAAAATCAAAAAGAAACCAATTAAAACAAAAATTTCTTTCAGGGAAATGAATCGTCGTATGACCGAAGAACAAGCGAAGAAAACATACGAACGTGCTATTAAAATGGAACAAGAATTCGGAGAGTACTTTACTGGTAAGTAGTAGGCGTATATTATAGGTCAAAAATTTACATGGCACCACGATGTGGGCAATACTGTACCGATAATAAAAATCTCATTTTGGAGAGAAAAAAAACCCGCTCCGTAGCGAGACCAGTCTCTAATATATTTTAAATACTTTAAACAATTTTTTAAGTTTTTTGAAGAAATTGATGCGTATTAACCAGCTTATGGTAAAAATACAAAAAAAAAAAAATCGAGGGTACTTATTAATTACTACTCGCTTTTGAAGTTGACCTTCATATTGTATTTTTTAATTTAAATTTTATCAAATTTGTAGGCAAAATAGGGACTAAACGTTTGATAGTGCTGATCATAATATGGGAAATTTTGGTTTACATCAGCATAATTTTTTTTATTTATTTATTTTTTGTGGTTACATTTCAAGAAAATTTGAAAATCCGAATATATCATAGTAAGCAAATTCCATTTGAAAATATATTTACATTGTTTTTCTTTTAAATTTTTGAAATTATTGCATAAAAAAAACCAATTTTTTGAGTTAATATAATTTTTCAGAAACTTTTTGTTGATATAAAGGTAGCCACTACATTATCATGAAAATGGTCTCAAATGTGGTTTTCGAGATAAAAGACTAATCGGAATACTTTGAAATTTTTACAGTAGATATTGATATTGTTGGTTGATTTCTTGCAAAAAGTGAAATTTTAAAAATTTTGAGTTAATACCCTCTTGTTGATCAAGTTTATATTGTTTTAGATATTTTTTAATAGACACGTACATTAGGGTGACCGCAAAACATCGATGTCGGAATTTTATTCGTCTGGACCCCACAAAACGATTCCCCTTTCCAGATATTGAGATAGCCGAAATTTACGCTCGATTGGAGTATCCCTACGGGAAATTTTAACAAACTGTCACCGAACTGGCCCCTTTACCTGAAATAGACTGGTCACTTTTACATGGCGTTGTCATAGGAGGGGGAAATTGACCCCTTGTGACATGTCACAAGACAAATCCTAGAACAGGTTACTGAACTCTCATAAAAAACAAAGTTCAGGGAGCTGTCCTGGGATTTGTCTTGTGACACGTCACAAGGGGTCAATTTCCCCCTCCTATGACAACGCCATGTAAAAGTGACCAGTCTAGTTCATGTAAAGGGGCCATTTCGGTGACAGTTTGTTAAAATTTCCCGTAGGGATGTTAACCCGTGCCGCTGAGGGCTCAAAGTTTGAAATACGATTTACAAGACGAAAAAATCACTTTTTTGGCTTTTTTTTATATACAGGCTCTTAAATAACTGTATTTTTGGAAAATGTAAATAGAATTATAATCTAAACTGAATTCCCTTTCTGGTAATGTATAAAAATCCAAAATCGGTTGGAAAATATTTCGGTAATTGCAATTTCCTCAGACATTTGTAGGGTTAAAATGAGATAAATTATGAAAATCGAAAAAAATAAAATATTTCTTTTAAAAATTTACAAGGTTATACTCTAGTTCCATTTTTAAGATCTACAAATATTCAGATAAAATTTTTTGCCTCTCTTGGGTTATGATAACCTAGTCCCAGGTATGGCCAAAGATGGTATTTGTTTTTTTATAAATTTGCAAAACTCTATTTTTGAGTTAAGTGTTTGTAACCGTCGCATAGGACAATCGTAATTAATATTAGAATTAATTACTAAAGAATTTTTTTTTTTTATAGTTGATTTCTAGGAAGAAGAAGAAGAAAACATTTTTATTGAAAAATTTAACAGACACAAGGGAATCACCAGACTGCCGCAGTTTCGTCTCACCCAAAGACTCGTCAGTGGTTAGTTTATGTGTCAACTGATCAAAGTAATTTATTTTAATTGTTAATTTGTCTCTATATGAAAAACTTTTTGTGTATTGCCATGACCGGGGATTGAACCGGCAGCCCTCTGCACAGGCTATGACTCGTAGCATCACCTCTTAACAAGTTACACCACGGTCGGCATAGTGCTGAGTGTGGCTAATTGAAGTTTTTTCAATCACAGCGTATACAATGTATGTTTTGTAATCAGAAGAGCCAGAATTAACTAAGTTTTTTGAGTTTTTAAAATTTTGTTCAACAAAATATAAAAAAAGTGGTCAACGCGTAAGGGTTTATTAAATACACCTTAGAGAATAATTCTGCTGAAAATTACACAAATCCCTCTTTTAACTTAACTGTGACGGAGTTTTAAATTTGAAAATTTTAGAGAAAAGTGTGATTTTGGCCAATAATTAAAATGATAGTATTAATTTTTGTATTTTTAGCTAGCTGGAACAAAATCACTTCCGATTTCATTTAATTCTGGTACGATAGGTTTTTTTCCAAAAATTTTGTAAAACTCCGACAACGTTAACCCTATCTTTACCAAGGTCAAAAGTGAAATTTTTGCAATTTTTCCTGGACCAAAACAATGTGTTGTTTCTTGCGGAATTTGGTGATAGTTGTCCAAATAACTCCGTTAACACCAAATTTTATACATAGTAATAAAAAATTAGAAAATAATCCTTATAGGCACATGGGGTCAAAATGAACCCAAATTTTTAAAATGTAAAAAAGTGCCATTTGGCATGAAAATCGATATAAAAACCTTTAATTAAGCATTTTCTAGAAAAAAATATATAAATTAACCTGTTTGGGAACATGATGTCAAACTGACCCATCTTTTATGTTAACTTACGATGGTTGGCTCAAAAAGTTTTGTAGAAACCATTTTTTTCCCTCTCTATGAGATCCGGTCACCCTAATGTACATACATTTTACAAGACTTGTATATATTTTAAGAAAAAATTTAGATATTTTACTATAAAATTCGCAGTTTTTTTGCAGCATCATTTTTAACTAATTTTTAGTAGTTTTAATAAATTTTTTTACAGACTTTTCCATTAGTGTGCAATTTTTTTATTTATTTTTTATATAAAATTCGCTTGTGCCGGGAATTGAATCTTGGGCTCCAGATTGCCAGCCGATAGCTCTACCATCTTGATGGATAAAAATAAAATTGACCTGCTCCACACAAGTGTGCTTACGCGCCAGCATACAAAAAATCAATAATATGTGGTTACATATATCCTTACCAGTGTTGAAAGAATATTGAGTCTAAAAATAAATTTTCTAAAAAATTTACAAAAAAAACTAAAACATTACTCTATTATATTAAATAATGAAAAAATAAGTCATTATTGGTAACGCATTATTTTTTGCTTTGAAATAATGGAAAACGTAACTAGTCATTAGTAACTCATTATTATATGTTTCAAAATAATGTAGCAAACAAGTCGGTGTCAATACTGGTAGTCCCAAAAATAATGATATATCATCATTACCGTTAACAGCAACGTCGGGATTTTTTTTAAAAGTATCAAATTAAACCCAATACATTCTAGAATAATGTGGTCTTTAGGGATGAGAGGAAATTGAAATTTTTGGTAAAAAAAAACCAATCAAAATTTGGAGTTAATAATATGCCCAGCAAAATGTATTAGCCATAGAGAAGCACGGTGGTGGTTCGGTAATGATATGGGGTGTATGACGGCCAGTGGTGTAGGTAATTTGGTTTTCATAGAGAGCACTGGAATAAAACAGATTACCTCACCACTTTAAATGATAATTTCCCACCCAGCGTCAAAAATTGGACTTGGATCAAACTCGGGTCTTTCAACAAGGCAATATCCCAGGCACACCTCAAAAATAACCAAGGAATGGCTGATACCGGAACAATCATGAACACTAACTATTTAACAAATTTTTATACTCCAATCAGTTTAACGTAGATTTGCTATAAATACTTAACTCCTGATAGGCACGAGCGAAAATACAGCTACTGTAAATATGAAGTATTTTTTGTTTTTTTTTTTGTATATTTTTTGTTATTGTAAGGTTTTTGTTATTGTTCTTTTTTTATAAAATGAGAAGAAAAGAAAAAATATATTTTTAAAAAAACATGAATTTCTTAATTAAATGATAATGCAAATTAGTAAAAAAAGCAAATTAGTAAAACTACCATCTAGATCAGGGGTGGCAAGACTCTTTTCGCTGCGTGCCAGAAACGGACAAATTTTTTTTTGTAAAAATTTTTCGCGTGCAACCTTTATTTTAGTTGTCTTTTAAAAGTCCTTTTTTAAAAATTTTTAAAATTTGAAGATTTTCTCTTAGAAATATCATCGCAGATGTTCATATTTATAAGCGCTACGGATAACCCCAGGAAATAACCCCCAAAGGGAAAAAGTAAATAACATCCAAGAAATGACGTAAAAATGTTTGACGGTTAATTTTTGGTGGTTTATTTAATCTTTAAATATTGAGATGATTTCATTATGAAAAAATCCCCAATGAAATAAAATTAAAACAGTTTGAACATTATTGCCTTTTCATTTTTTGGGGGTTATTCCATTTTTGGTGTTATTTCATTTTGTTAAAAAAAGTTGAATTATTGGGCGCCATATTTTATTTAAGAACGTAAGAAAAATGGTTGAAAAATATGCTTCGGACAAAAATTTGATTTTGTTAAAGTAAATCGCCCGGTTTTTGTTATCATAATAATGAATAAAAAGCAAATACAGTAGACGCTCGCAAATTAGAACCGCTTTGTTTTTGAGGCAATTCTAATTTCTGAATTATTCTAATTTCTGGACGTTTTTTTTCGTTTCGTTTCCAATGATAAAGTGTTTTTTTTACGTTTATTTAACATTTTAAATGATACACTTTCACTATTTAATAGAGACTGCCAAATAATATGTACACGCGTATCAAATTTCACAAATAAACTAGCCAAAAATGTACATAAATAACCTGATTCCTGGGTTAATATACGGATGTGAAGTATTTGCAAGTTGTGATGATACTAGCAAACGTAAGTTAAATGTTTTATACAATAATGTTCTTCGATACGTTTATGGATTGCGAAAGTTTGATCATATTTCTGAAGTTGCCAATAACTTATATGGTGTATCTTTTGAAAATCTCCTTAAGATACGAGTACTTGTATGTCTACATAAAATAATATATACTGAAACACCACAATATCTTTACGACAAAATACGATTTGCCAGATCACGAAGAGGAAGGAAAATTATTGTCCCTTTACACCACTATCTTGTATCTGAATGGAATTTCTTTGTATATGCAGTACGTCTTTGGAATTTACTTCCACATACCCAACAACTCAATAGCAACGCAAATAGTTTTAAAAAATTCCTATTTGCATTTTTTGCCTAAATGTACTCATATTATTTCGTTTAAATATGTTAACTTTTATTTTTCATTAAACTCAATGTTTGTATTAGTATGTACTTAATAATTTTGTAAACGGTCCTTTAAGAATATTGGATTCCTGTACTATAATTATAAGATTCACTCTTGTTGTACAGGAAATGGAAAATAAATAAATAAAAAAAAAAAAAAAAAAATGCGACAAAAAAAAAACAAACAGGGAAAAACATATATAATTTGGTGACTCCCCTTTTTAGTTTTACTTTATTCAAACAGAATAAAAATAAATTGGGGATTTCCTGTGTATTCAAATAACCAAAAAAAAAAAAAACGCTCAGAAATTAGAATTTTAAATTCGAATTTCTGAGCGTTTAATGTATTACAAACATTGATTCTAATTTCTGGACGTTCGAATTACTGAAAGCTCTAATTTGCGAGCGTCTACTGTATTATGGATTTGAACAGAGAACTTTCTATTTCAGATAAAATGGCTCTGCGAAACACGATCAAACCCCAATTTCAAATTCCAATAAAGGGGGTTAAACTTATGTTCAGTATTGAGAGTTATTTCGTAGCACCTATTTTCCCTTTAAAAAAAACTTAATTTTTTAGATCCAATTTTAATGCAAGTTGTTTTCCATTTTTGTGCAATTTTCTGTTACTTTTTATTTCTCCGATTATGAGGCATTTTCTCATCGAAACATTTAAACTTCTTTCAATCTAGAATTTTAGAAATTTTCCCAGAATTTTCTGATAATCGAATTTGCGAGTTCTGTATTAAACATATTTCTTTAAACAAAAAATGGTGGCGATGCAGAGTTTTATTCATTTTAAAAGATGATTTACAAGCTCTATGAAAAATTTTACCATTATGGAGTTAAACCACACATTTTTGTAGCGAAACTTTTTAACATTTAACTGAATTTTTTGCTGATCTTCTAATAGTTTAAATTTTTTGATAATATCCAACGAAACGACGCGTGACACCTAAAATCCACTCGCGTGCCACTACTGACACGCGTGTCATAGTTTTGCCAGCCCTGATCTAGATGGTAGAGTTGAAAACATAAAAGCCTAACGTGTACAGTTTCTTTTGTCTCTCACAGTATATGTCGATTTTTAACTGCGTTTATACAATTTATTGTGAATTTGCAATAACAAAGTCAAGGGGATTACATACACATCTAGAGTCATATGTTTTGTTTTATAGTTATAGACACAAAATTTCTTTAAAAACTATTTTCCACTCAAAATATTTTGTTGACTAAAAACATTTTTCTATTTTAGGTGTGGTACAAGGTGACACCATTGAAGAAATTTATAGTAAAGTGAAATCAATGATTTGGTCACAATCTGGTCCAACCATATGGGTGCCATCTAAGGAATCTCTATGACCAACCGCTTCGACGACATGGACACTGCCACCTCGAGTACGTTGTCGGCCAGTCTCGAGATCAACGACAAATACACAGCATCAACAACCACATAAAACACATTAAAAGAAACAAAAAAGAACACACTCACACACAAAACAGAAACAAAATCCTATAGATGGCTATAAAAGAAAAAGCGATGAAAAGCCATATATACAAAATTTATATATTTATTATAGTCTTATTTTGCAAAAAGCTGCGTAATTCGAAAAAAGCAAAAGGCAAAAATTAAAAGACGACCATTTAATAATTATCACTAACATTTAGTTCCCTCAAAAATATGATGAAAATGAAAAAAAATGCGTTATAAACGATTCTTAAGATTAGTACGAACTAGCTAGAGTTATAATTGACTTAAGAGAGTTTAAATGTGTGATGATCTAATAAGACGAAGGATGTAAAAAGAGTTAAGAACCTCTATACGGTATAGAGACTAAAATTTTTATATTCCAACAATTACTTAAACTCTCGAGAGTCTAGTATAGCTCCGCCTCAATATATAATTTTTTTGGTAGTAAGAAAATGAAAAAAATATCCCACGCATTGGTGATAATGCATTTGTTGTTATTTAGTAAAAAAAAATGAAAAAAAAATATTTAAAACAAATAATATTAATTATATATAAAACTCGAATACCAATTTAACCACCAGACAGACATTATTTAAACCATAAAAAGATAAACTGAATGAAAACGGCGTACTCTATTTACAAAAATTCAAATATAAATGCAGTTCCCTATTAAAAACAAACACAAGATATACATATTATTAACAATTTAAAAAAAGAAAGAATGATTTTATTAATGTTGAAAAGTTAATAATGATAATGAAAAAAGATACATAGTTTAAAACATCAATTTTGTTTTTCTGTTTAATAGACGTATATAAGCATAGTAGACAATAGTTTTTTTTTTCTTCTCCGGATAAGGTTTAACAACACTTACAAGCAATGTAAAGCACCATTTTTTTTGATAATTTTTAATGATGGTTTTTTTTTTATAAATAAAACACAGATACTCTACTCATAAAAAAATAAATGATGATTGAATATTGATAAGAGATAATAAGAAACAGATTCTGAAGATTGTACAATTGGACGTAAAGTATCCAATGTTTGCGTACTTTTCCAGGAAAGTCCGGCAAAAATAACTCAGTAATAATATTGCTGAGAGTAAGGCAAAATTTACTCTCAAAATTAAATCTATCCAAAAAAGTACGCAAACGACAAATTTGTAAGAATTAAAACAATTGATAACAAATGCGAAAAAAAGTGTAACTGGTCAATATGGAAAAGATAAAACATGATGGAAAATATTGTATCGAAATATTTTAAAATGTTTTTTAACTTCTTCAATTTGTATGAAAAAATATTACGCGTTTTTAATCTGTTTCTAAGACCATATTTTTCAACTATATGTTCTCTGGCATCGAGCTGTTAATTTACACTATTTTTTACTTTTTATTACTGAGTTTTGAGTAAACAAGTACCATACAGTAAAAAATTTTATAAATTTTTACGAATTTGTACATATTTTTGAGTACGCAAACTAATTAATCATTGTCATATGATTTTTGTCTATTTAAAGTAATAAAATTTTTTTGATAAGAATTTCGATCCAAGCACGACAATTGTCATCGTCTCCATAGATTACATAGAAATCTTACTTTTCTTCTTCTTTTGTTACGTGCACTGACAGCAAATATCAAATAGTAAGAAATCTATATAATCTATGATTGTCACACACAAGTTATAGAGATTAAAATGATGACTATCGATTTTTTTTTGTCATAAATTTAAGAAATTTCTATAAAATTGCCTTTAAACTGTCAAATCTGTTTAGTCATTGTCATTAAACATTGGTCGTGTTCGACATTGGTTGGTTCCCTTAAAATTTATATGGATTGGGTTCCTGTTAAGGCTGAGTTACCCAACCGTAAACGTATCTGTAACGAATCAGCTGTTCCGATACCACAAGAAGAAATGTATACGAATGGTTACTAACACGTAAATGTAAACGAACTTTCCGGATCATTCTGTTGAAATCAGAATTTTCTATCCGGCATCGAAGCAGCTGAATGATTTTAGTCGGGAAAAATATGAAATGAATAAAGAAAATTGATCCAAACAACAAATATGGAATAAAAATTAACAAATAAATGGAAAAATTTAGAATACAATATAAAACCACATGAAATAGATGCTAAATAGTAATGTCGTTTACGATAATCTATAAGTGTACTTTTTAGCTACGGCACGGTACAGTTACATCACATTTACGTTTACGGTCCCATAATCCGCCCTTTAATTCCTTTGAAGAATAAGAGAAACAAAAGGAAACCCGAAAAAGTTAACAGGGCACTGTTTTTATTGTTTCTTATGATTATTGATTAAAGCGGTAACAAAAACAACTTTAAGAGTGAAATAAATAATAAATAATCAATTCTAATTATTTTTTTTATTGTTTTTAATGATTTTTTTGCTTGTAAACACGTTTTTATTAAATTTATTGTTTTCGTGACGTCCTTCATTTTCTCTCGTTCGCTGTTAAATTTCTTCAAATTCTTTGTGTTTTTCTTCTCATTCGCGTGTGAATTTTTTTAGAAATCTTAAAACACCTTAATGGATTCCCGCTGGTTGTAGCATATTATGATACATTGTCTCTGCTTAACGTTGTGTTTATTTTTTAAGAAAAAATATAAATTTTCTTTAATTTTTAAAATTTTGTCTTTTTTATAAATTTTTTATTGAATTTATTTGTCTTTTTATAAATTTTTTATTGAATTTATTTGTTGTAATGCAGTAAAAAAATCAACTGACAGAAAAATAACAAATGTAATAAAAATTCACGCTACCAAAACAGTCAACGCAACTCATTTGTTTTTGTTTTATACTCATTAGCGAAATCTATTCGCTTTTTTCTGTTTATTTCTTTAATCTAAGGCGGTATTTCGTTAATGCGTGCTGTACGATCGTTTTTCATCGATCTACGTACTGTGTATGCAAAGTTATGAAGAACAATAGAGTTGCCAAGACTTTTGCAGAATTTTTTTAACCCTTCTTTGTATGGTGATGGAAATTTCCATCATAAAATTTATTGAAGAAAAAAATACACACAAGCACGTGATTTGTATTTTTTTTTTGTTGCTAGCAACAATTTACATCACTATTGTTTCAATTGGAACACATCTGTCAAAAAATTAAAGTAAGCTTCATTATTAATTAGCAGGATTAAACTTGTCACCCAATATATTAGAGTGATTTTTTTCACAAAAAGAAAAAAAATCATGCAAAGAAGGGTTAATGGGTACCAAGAGTTTTGCTCTGCAAAAATATGGAGTTGTCACGAATTCCGAATTGTTTTTTTTTTTTTTTTTTGTATGGTACATGAATAATGTTTTGTTATAGTACACAAGTTAATACATAAGATAAAAATAAATATCACCTATTTTCTAACATTTTTTGGTAAACTTTAGAAACTTTTATTTCAGCTGGGGTACCCTGACTTATGCTGCATAGTGTAGGTCTGTTCGACGTCGTGGGAACCCAATTTACCCGAAACAACAACAATTGTATTGTATCTTTTATTTTACTAAAAATACCAGCATTTGTTTTTTTTTTTTAGTTTACTTTAAATACAGAATTTGGTTTACCTCTTTTAATATATTCGTCTTATTATTTGGGGAAAGATATACATATTTTGTTCTTAAGTCACTGTAATTTTTTTGGGTTTTACGTGAAAAAGCTTATACTCCATATAAAAAAATGATTTTTCACGATAACGAGTTTCACGTGAAAGTGTGCAGAATTTTTTTCCACTCAAATTTTATATACAAGACTATTATTTTTCTGGTGAAAAATTAACATTTGATATTTGTTGTCATTGCTTTTTTTATACAATAAAAAAATTCTCCATTTCAACACTAACATTTTTCCAGTTGAAAAACAACTTTCTAGCTTGAACGAAAAAACTATAATATTTTCAAACTTAAGCTCCTTATTTTTCTAAAAAATGCAGGTACCCATAATACCTACTATTTTTACTTTTTCTTTGAATAAAAGATTTTATTGTTAGTTAATATTGGAAGAAATTTTATGTTTGTGTTAGTACAAATTTACCAAAACTAGGTACTATTTCGGGAGAGTACTTTCTCGTACTACTTCAAAGAAAGAGTATTTTTATATATTTTATTACTATTTCTAAATACTATTAGTAACCTCCCAAAAAAATATAAAATATTTAAGTGCTTCTTAAAAAAGGCATATTAGTACTATTTCGAATATATAGAAAATTTTTAGTCATTTCTGGAAAAATTTTGATCACAAAATCTGTATAAAATCGTAATTAAAGCGTATTACTACTATCCGTCATTACTCAATTATCTTGTTTTTCTTTAATTTTAAGAGTAGCACTCTATTTTTTAATCCCTTTGGCTCTGGATTTTATATAAAGTTTACAAATGGTCATAATTTTTTTCTTCTCTGGCTTATATACTAAATAATTAAATATTTTTTTAATACATAATTTAAATTATTTCATAGGTTTAGAGATTTTTTTAAATACATAGTTGTCAAATCATATTTTGTTTATCGTCCCCATTTACATTTTCGTGTTTTATTCATATTATTACTTTATAGTACATATTTAATTTAAACATATTGTTAGTTAAATGTTCTTGATATCGTTTATCAAATAAATTATTATTTAATGGTGTATTAATTTGAAACCCTAATGTTATTTAGTCCCCTTTGCAAAAGAAGAAAACACAACGACAGTTTAGAAAAAAATCTTTATTATTTGTTTTTTCCATTTATAATTATTTATAATAAATTGACTTTAAAAAAGTATTTAACACTACTTTGAGCTTAGTCTTTTTACTACTAAATACTACTCTATCATATGATACAAAAACAAAATTATACTTAAAATAATAAAAACAAAAAATTATAAACAAATGTTGTATAAGTCCTAACTTAATAAAGTAAAAAAATAATGTGCTAAATTGTTGAAAAACTCTTATGTTAAAAAAGGAAATAATAAAAACACAATGTAAACGAATTGTATTATTTTTTAAAACTTAAAAATAATAGATTTCTAAGAAATTTCACAAAGTTTTTAAGAAAATTGTGTTTTATTATTAAAAAAAAAAAAACAAACAATAACAAAGATTAGAGGCCTTTATAGTTTTTTTTTCAACATTCCAGCAAACACAGGAGAAAGAAAAAGTCATGACAAAAGATCAGAAATACTTTTTGAAAACATATCATATCAAAAAGAGTATTTTTCGAATATTGAGCAGGCTTTGTAAAGGCTTTGTTACTCGAACGTAAACTTAACGTGCCGAATCAGCTGATTCATTCTATGATAATGAGCAAAAAAGAAATAAACTGTCAAATATACTCTTTTAACTTCTTAGATTTTCCATAAGTAAATACGTTATGAGGCCCTATGCTAATAAAAGGAACTACGGGATTATATATATAAATACGTCACGTTACGTTTACGTTCATGTAATTTGGGCTTAAGTCTTAAAGAAAATTTCCAAATTGTCCATTAGAGCGTACCACCTTCCAGCCAAAAAAAAAGTGCGCCGTACATCCTCCAATATGAAGTATTTTTGCAAGGTAGTTTCCAAAAAAAATTTTTATTTTTTTTGCCGAACGTAGGGGTCGCCATTTAACATTTTTCATTATATCTTTGGCATTTACAGTCGGATCTTAAAGTATAATACATCGATGTTTTTCTCTCGAGACCAGTGTTTTGCTCTAAGGACATTTTGACCGCAAGTATTTCGTTCTAGTAGTTACCCACCAGATCTCAGTTGCTACCACCCTAATGCCAGAAAATTAAAGCTCGCGAAAAATCATTAATCTTTTGCTAAGCAAGTTTTTCGCTAATCCCAGTAGAAATTTTTTTTATATATTGGTTGCCGAACGTAGGGGTCGCCTTTTTAAATTTTTTTTAATTGGATTTTTACTATATAGCAAAAGACTGGTCTCCTCGAGGCAAAAAATCGATATATCACACTTTAAAATCCGATTGTAAATGCCAAAGCTATAACAAAAAATTAAAAAAGCGACCCTACGGTCGGCAAAAAAAAATTTTTTTTTGAAATCGCCTTCCAAAAATACATCATATTGGAGGGTGTACGGCGAACTTTTTTTTTGAGGTACGGTCTATTGTCCATATATGTACGGGAGCAGTCAACAGAAAAACCTAAAACTAATACCGGTGATTTGCAGCGCTTTATGATTACTAACTCTGCCGAACGATGGTTTTTGGTTTTAACTACAAAAGTTTCTTTAATGTTTTGATATTTCTCCTTTTATATTTCTTCTATTTGTAGCACCAATTTTTACGCTACCAAAATATAACAGCGCTCCGACTGAGCGCTTAGTGACCAAATCGTTAACCAGATAGTTGTACAACTGTTGTATATTAATTTGTAACTGCCGAAAGCACTCAATTTTTAAATAAGGTTATTAGTTGAGTACAGTTATTTCTAATAAGGATTAATTTTTATAAAGTTCGAATGCTCCGTTTTTTTTAATATTTAAGGTTTCATTTTCACAATAAGGAAAATAAAGATTTTAACTGGACATTATTCTTCATTATTAATGCTCCGAAATATGTTGGCGTTCAAGTTTGTAAGAAATTGAAATCCTTTTATAATTATTTTTGCGTTCATATTACGATAATTTTCTCATACGATTTGAAATATACGATGATATGCCATCAAAAAGAACGAATTTTAACGAAGAAAATAGCCAAACAACTAACTGTAAAATTTGAATTACTACACTCACAAAAGTTCGTCGGTAGAATCTACTTAAAATGACAGTTAAAACAATGGTATATGCAGTTAAAAATGCGACAAAGGTATTTAAAATAACTATAATAATATAAACCTTTAAAATAAATAAAAATTTTGTTATTTTTAACTGTTGAAAAATAACTAACAAATGCATTAAAAACAACTATCAATGTCGTAAAATTAACTGACAAATTTTTACTACAGAAATTTTAAAACAACTGACAAAATGGGTAAAAACTACGGTTTTTTTAGTTAATTATTTTGGTATTATAAAAGTGAATTTTAATAAAAAAAAAAAAACAATTTGTTTTAAGCAAAGTTCAAAACAGTTCTCTAGTTATTACGCTTTAAAGCATTGGAGATACTTTCAGTAATTCGAACGTCCAGAAATTAGAATCAATGTTTGCAATACATTAGCTCTGAAATTCGAATTTAAAATTCTAATTTCTGAGCGTTTTTTTTTTTTTTTGGTTATTTGAATACACAGGAAATCCCCAATTTATTTTTATTCTGTTTGAATAAAGTAAAACTAAAAAGGGGAATCACCAAATTATATATGTTTTTCCCTATTTGTTTTTTTTTTCGCATTTATGTACATTTTTGGCTAGTTTATTTGTGAAATTTGATACGCGTGTACATATTATTTGGCAGTCTCTATTAAATAGTGAAAGTGTATCATTTAAAATGATAAATAAACGTAAAAAAAAACACTTTATCATTGGAAAGGAAACGAAAAAAAACGCCCAGAAATTAGAATAATTCAGAAATTATAATTGCCTCAAAAACAAAGCGGTTCTAATTTGCGAGCGTCTACTGTAATAACAAATATAAACTAAACAAGAATTTTTAAAATTCACAGAAATTCAACAAAATTTTTTATCTTTTAAATAACTAACAAAAACAATAGTTTACTATAAAAATACTGTTTTGGTAGTTGTTTATTATGATATAAAAATAACTGGTTTGAACAACTGTTACAAAATTACAGTACTTTTCGTTAGTTGTTTTCTTAAATAACCGTCGTAACAGTTGTTTTGCATTTTTCTATAGAAAAAAACTGTAATTACTGTTAAAAACATCAACTACTGATTACTACACAAAAAACTGTCATGTAGTAACTGTCAAACTTTTTTGAGTATAGCAAAGATACCCGGTGTTTCCTGAAGTACACATTTTCATAAATATCTCAACTACCACCTACCGAAAGCTTTGTAAGAAGCATGCAAAATAGATACAATTTCTTATAATAGCAACGAGCATATAATTGAAAGAAGTGCCTACTCTCCCAACCTCTGTTAAATCACTCTCTTCTTAATTTGTATCGAAAGGCAAAGGCTAACATTTTTCGATACAAAATGTCAATCTTCGAAAGAGAGAGTTGAAACCCCCCCCCCCCCCTCCATTTTAAAAACGCGACAAAAAAGACCCGTAAGTTGAATAGTTAGAGGGTTAAAATGTTCCGCAAAAATATTTGTCATGAAAACATCAAAGTTGAAAATTTAACTTCAGTGCCAGAAATAAGTCAAAACTTAAATATAAAATACTTAAGTATTTAATTAAATATCTGAGCATGAACGTCTCTTTTCCTTTTCCTTAAGGGTGTAATAACTTGAGATTAGGCCGATAAAAGAAAACAATACTAAAACCATCACATACTAAAATTTCTACGCAATCTCTTGTTGACCCCGGCGATACCATTCTTGTTAGGGAATTTAAATTAACAAACTTTTTTTTTTGCCGAATTTGCCAAAACATTTCAATATACTCTTCATGTCCTCATTTATTTTTAATTTAATTTACCTTATACAATAAAAAATTCGAGGGAAATGACGTCATGTATGTCTAAAAATGATTGCAAAGACCAGTGGCTTACCCAACGGAGTGTAGAAATTCGTAATTTAGATTTTGCAATTGTACACTAAAAAAAAAAAGTCTAAAGTCAGCAAAAAATGTTGATGAGTCAGCAAATTTTTAGTCAGGAGCGTACTTTCAAAAAAGTTGGTAATTTCTACAAAAGGTTTGCTGAAAATCAGCGAGCTGATTTTTACCAAAAAAAATTGTAATTATCAGCAAAAGTTTTGCTAACACTTAGTCGATTGAAAATGAAAAAAATCCTTGCTAAAATCACTAAACTTTTTGCTGAATATTAGTATATTGAAAAAAAACTCCAAAAACTTGTACCGAAATTTTACTTTAGTTAGTTTAACTGCTGAAAATTTAAACATAGAATATGTGTAGAGTTGTTTTTCTTTTTTATCATTTCCGTTGTCTGTACTATATCCAGACAAGCTTCGACATCTACATCTTGTCTATCTGGTTCTCGTACACGCTATGAATGCGGTTATCAGCACAATTTTTGTAACAAAATAAATTAGTAAAACATTAGTTCAAAATTAGTTTAGTGCTAAAAAAATATAACTAAAATTGCTGAAAACTAGTACACTTGATATACAAGACGTTTTACTAATTTTTCTACTTATTTTTTTCAGTGTATGTATATGAAAAAATTTGTATGCACAAATTTGAACCGATTCTTTATATATTTTTATCTAATAAATCATAAAAATATAAAATGCCAGAATATAAACATTCTAAAAAAAAAATATTTTTTAAATAAATAGCCATGTTAACCTTTCTTAATCTAACAAGTCCAGTGAATTTTCCGTATTAATGTGCAATTTGCCAGACTTGCTGGGTTTGCAAAACTATTTATTACAATGAGTGAATACCGCCAAGGTATTTGTTGTAAACTGTTCTTTTAAATTAATATAAGAATGTAATTTTGTTAATTGTTTATTAAAATTATAAAAAAAGTTAAAGTTCATTTGAATAAATTAGGAATTGTAAAAAAATTATACACATAAGAAAACTAAAAAAAAAATAAATAAAACACATTTGAATCGTTAAAGATAAAAAATTCTTTTGGTCACCAGCCTAAATTGAAAAAAAAAGAAAAATTCAAACAATAAATGTGCCTTTTGTTTTGAAATTGTCCTCGAGTCACAAAAATTAAACAAACAACAAAACAATGCATAATACAAAAAATCAGTATCCCTTATTCAATATAAAATCATTTAAAAACTGAAAAACTTCCTTTAAACACACATCAAAATACAAAAAGCTAAAGTTTTCCTAAATAAAGTCTATTTAATTTTAAATTATACAATAAAATAAATCAATAAAAAACAAACAATATTATAAATACCCATTAATCAAAATCAATACACTTTCTACTACTCTAACTTCCTCTTTATCTAACACTATTTATCGCCAATAAAAGAAAAAAATATTAGAAAATATCTATTTTTAAAAAATAGTCCTTTTTCAGTGTAATTTATAAACAAACAAAAAATAAATCAAGCATTTGTTTCATTATAAAAAAAACATTAATTTACATCTAGAAATTCTTTCTTATAATGCTCATAATTTTCAAGCAGTGAATACCTACCCATAAGTGTTGGGATACATAGAGATAGTAGCCCTCGTATTCAAAATGAAAAAGCATATGCTAACTAGCTGCCAGCTTTCCGCTATGGGAATTTGTGTGTAAAAATGTTAGCAGCAAGTTACCATACACTTTCTCATTTTGAATGTGGGTATACCTAGATATCTAAGCACTAATAGGTGTTAATTGCTTGAAATTACGTGAATAAATAACCATATTTTGCTTTATTTTACCTTATATACATTGGCCCTAACTATAAAACAGTATTTTAAATTTAAAGTCGACTTTGTATTTAAACATAAGGTTTTGTTCATTTTCAACAAAATTTTAACTAAAGTCGACTATAACAAAAATATACCTTATTTAGTAGGGCTGATTTTATTTTCAATACTAATCTTTGAAACACAAACTAAAAATATCCTAGTTATTTATTACACTACCAATATTTTAGACTTTACTTAAAATAAAAATTTCAATTAAAAAAAAATTTTAAATTTAAAAGAAAAAAATAAATTAGTTTTCAATTTAAGGAGTAATAAATAACTTTAGTTTCAAACATTTAAAAAAACACCTTCCCCCCTTTTAGCTTAAATTTAATTATAATCATAAAGAAAGATTGGAAAAAATGAAGATATTTGATAAGTTACGACGATTTGTTCCAAAAAAAAAGTACATATTACAACAAATGAAAAACTTGTATCTGTTCATCATAAAACAAAAAACAGAAATCATATAATAAATATTAAAAAGAAATACAAATTGTAATTGTTTTATTTATCAGTATCCAAAAAACAATGAGGGTATCCACAGTTCATGCTATTTTAAGAAGTAAATTAGCATTTATCGTATATTTGACAATTTTCTATGGGTTAGACTTAAAAATCATGCTATTTTACAACGATAGCACATTAGCACTTAAACTGTGAATTCCTTCAATATGTTCCGTTTACGTGCTGTTTACAATACACCATTACACGGAATTACCACAATACACCATTAAACGGATTTTTTTTTTGATCGGTATTAAGGTATTCAATTAATCGACTTTTTATTTTAATCGATTAATCGTGCAAATAATTATTTGGGTTTTTTTCTTAACCGATTAATCGAATAAAATTTTAAAATTAATCAAAAAATCTTATGTAAAATAATATACATACGTTTGTTGTATTTTTTATAATTATACCCTACACCACTACGTGGTCAGGGTAAAATAAGTTTGTACCGAAGTTTGTAACACCAAAAAATATTGGACCTAGACTAGGGTGACCATTCGTACTGATTTGATCAGTACTTGTACTGATTTTTGGTCACGTATACTGATGAAAAAGTCGTGTACAGATTTGTACTGATTTTTTTAAATTTGTACTGATTGTACTGATTTTTGGCATTTAAAAAAATATTAAATTTTTTTAGTAAAAGAAAGTCAAAATGCAGGATAACAGTTATTTGACTGTCCCGACTAAAAAAGATGTTATATAATCGTATATCACCATATATAAACCCATATATACGTCCATATCTAATTTGATCCGAATATTGGAATATATAATTATATCAAGCGAGATAAGCATGTTATCTCACCTGATACAATTTGATCCGAAAAATGGGTCTATCTAACTGCATCAAATTATATATAAATACATATAATTTGATGAAGATTTTCAAAGAAAATTTTAGTAAATATTGTTGAGATCACTTATTTCATTCATATTAAATACTAATGCTTAATGTTTAGAAAAATGTTTGCTAATAAACTTGGAAATAGCTGACAAAATAAAACAATACAAATTAAAAATTTGTCGGAACAACTTTTTCTAGGTTAGAGTTTTGGTCTTTCTTACAAAATGTGTGTCTTTCTTATAAAATAAAAAATTAACTTTCACAATTAATTTTTTTTTTCACGGAAAAATAAATGAACTTAAGCCCAAATTAGTTTGGTAGTAAAGTGAGGTGAAATGAGGTATCGTAAAGTAAAAATCTATTTTCAATAGATTTTCTTACTTCAAATCTACTTCCAAACTAAGTATTTGTGTATACTATCACTAGTTGAAAGTAAACAGCTGACACGATACTTTACGATACTACCAGACTAATGGAGCCTTTAAACCATATTCATTTCAAAATATGTTTTTATTTTTAAATTTAAAGTAAAAATATTTATTTCGGCCTTTAATTCCACAATAAAAAAAAAAAAAATTTTCCCTTATTTATTTTTTTAACCCTTAAATGCATGATCTCTTCTATTTTAACCATTTTTTTATATATGATTTCTAAAGGCGTGTACATTTCAAGAAAAATACAAAAAAAAATTATTTTTAAAAAAGGTGATTTTTATTAAAAAATATGTTTTTTTGCCAAATAGCTAAATTGTTTAATTTATTATTTTAACGTATATGAAAAAAAAACAAAAAAAATTGTCAAAATTTATTGTCGCCAAAATGAATTTTATTGCGAGAATATCACTTTAAATATTTAAACAAATATTTGTGAATATTACACTTTTTGTAAAAAAAAACGCGTTTTAGATTTTTCACAAATATACAGAGCAAAACCAAGATTTTTACTCTAACTGTTTAAAAATTCTGCGCTAAACTATAGGAAGACAATGTACAGAAGGGGCTCCCAATGCCCAAAAATGTAGTTTTGTGCATCAAGTGGGTTTTTCTTTTATTCAAAAACCGGTATGTTGCCAAATGGCTACACCACGCATTTAAGGGTTAAAATTATTTTTAGTTAAATAAAGAGTATTTTGCCAACTATTTGAAAAATATACGTTAAATTCAATTATAAACATTTATTTATGTATATGTCAAAGTGCAAAATTCAAAACCAGATCCACAATTTCGGGTTTTTTTTTTATTTTGTAGTGCAATTAAAATTTTGTATTATTAGAAATCATGTCAGATAAATTTATACATGAAATTAATACAATTTTATATTAATTTTGTTATATATTTTGATATAAGATTGTTTAGAGAAGCTGATACGCCATTATATATAATTATGTATAGACTATATTTGCAGATCTCTTAAGATTTCTTAATATATAACGTCATATCAAACATATTTATAAAACCAAAGTGTTAATATAAATGTATATGGTCATATAAAGCCACACATATAAACATTTATAATTATATCAAATCATATAAAATTATATGAACACTTTTTTAGTCGGGGTGTTAAAAATATTTTAATTATCCGGTTGTCAGAGCGGTTGTCAGAATGATTCTGCTTTGTGAGTATAGGAAACGCCATCAAAAGCTGAAGATTTTTCCGTACAAAAATTCTTAAAATCTGAAGAAATACATTTCTATGGAAACATTTTCGAATCTTTGGAATATTCAATAGGAAAAAGTACATAAAACCTTAAAATTTTCATTTTTAAAAACGTTACGTGTTTTTGTAAAAAAACGTAGCCAAAAGGTGAAGTTTTTATTTCAGAAATCATGCAGAAATTATCAAATAGAAAAAAGATTTGTTCTGACAGCTAAATGTGTAGCCAATTGATTGGTTAGTTTGTAACTACAGCAAATAAATGTAGACAATGCAATTTGCTCGTGACAACAGAAATTCGTTGGCCTGAATAAAAATTCGGAAGAATTAACTATCCTGGGGTCCATTCGTAGCATGGCTATATTACATCACTTTGTTAAAAAAAAATTAGAAAAGGAATGGGAACAGATCATTGAAATTTCTAAATAATGGGTCCGTTTCCTGTACTTAAAAAACTGGAGTTTTTTCATGCGAAAAAAATATTTTTGTCTTGGGGTCTCTATAGGGAAAAATGTTTTTTTTTAGGATGGTTAACCGAAAAATTTTGTTGCCTCAACCAAACCATTCGGTTGACAACAAATTAGGTTGGCTGCATAACAATTTTTTTTTATGATAATAATTTTTAAAATTGTACTGATTTGAAGTCAGAAAAAAATGGTCACCCTAACCTAGACCCACCTTATAGTGTACCGATCGACTCAGAATCACGTTTTATTTCGATTTAACAATGTCCGTCTGTCTGTCCATGCATTCTTGTGCGCACTCTACAGTTCGCAAATATTGAGATATTTTGATGAAATTTGGTACACCGACCTATGTCGGTATGCCAAGGACGGATCCTATTGAGTTTGGTTAAAATCGGTTCTTGTTTAGAACTAGTGCCCATATAAGGGCCCCCCCCCCCCCCCCCAAATTGGCTTGATTACAAGCTACAGGACGCAAATATTAAGATATTTTGATGAAATTTGGTACACCGACCTATGTCGGTATGCCAAGGACGAAGCTTATTGATTTTGGTTATAAGCCCCCCCCCCCACAAAATTGGTTTGGTCACACGCTGTTCGATTAATCGACTGAATAACCTAATCGGTATTCTATACGGGCCATAATCGGATTTTAAGGAATATCGAATCTGATTCAAATCTGTCAAAAGTGCATTAATGACGAACCGTTATGTCGCAGTATAAAAATCGAAAATCCGTAATAAAACTGACCTTGATATTTGTAGCAACCGTATCCGGTCCGTTGTCGTTTTTCAACAAAAAACGGCATATTAAAACTGCCTAAATTGAACTATTTTGCAACTTAAATAGCATTTTTTTAAGATTTATTAAAAAATAATGACATTCTTAACTCAACTGTAACGGGGTGTTCTAAAAAGCGAAACCACATCAAATTATTCGTTTTGTAAGACAACAACATAAATTTGATGTGAAAACAAATAATTTTATATGATTTCATTTTTCAGAACACCCGTCGGTAATTTCCCTTGTAAATTTAATAAAAACAATTTATTTTTATTGCATACACTAATAGAAAAAAGTCTATAAAAATTTAGTGATAACTACTAAAAATTAGTTAAAAATGATGTTGCAGGAAAAAACTGCTAAATTAGCAGATTATTTTTGCCAGTACGTTGCGTCTGAAAGGGATACACACTAATTCCAATTAGGGAAAGTTATGCATTCGTTGTGCAGTCGTTATTTCAGGCGGTTTTCAACTCGCTCTTTCGAAGATTGACATTTTGTATCGAAAAATGTTAGCCTTTGCAGAAATGTGTAATTCTTAGTGCAACATTTGTCGATACAAATTCAGAAGAGAGTGATTTAACAGAGGTTGGGAGGGTTGGTACCTCTTTTAATTGTATGCTCGTTGGTTATTTTTAACTTATGAATAGCGCCCACAGCCTCTTGAAAAAATTTTAACATTTCTTGTTTCGAAAAATAAATTCTTTGGCCAATAGTCCACCAATGTACGTCATAAGGATGATAAAATGAATGTTCCCTAACTAAAGGAGGAAACAAATACTAAATATTTTGTAAATTTACACTGTGCTCGAATCGGCAATATTTTTGTTGCCACAAGCAGGGCACCCAGTGGATGAAACTAATTTGGGTACCAGTGGTACTAGCCGTTTTTCTAGGGTAGCTCTGAAAAAATGATATTTGAATTTGAAAATTATTAATCAAAATTGACGGAAATGGCATTACAATGACGTTATAAAATATTTAATATACACTCAAAAAAGTTTGACAGTTACTACATGACAGTTGTTTGTGTAGTAATCAGTAGTTGTTTTTAACAGAAATTACAGTTGTTTTTCTATAGAAAAATGCAAAACAACTTTTATGACGGTTATTTAAGAAAACAACTAACAAAAAGTACTGTAATTTCGTAACAGTTGTTTAAAAAGAGTTATTTTTAATATCATAATAAACAACTACCAAAACAGTAATCATGTCCATACATGGATACATAAATCTCCATACATGCATCATGTATGTCCACACATGTGCATTAACGAAATTTGAGGTAATATCCAAATGCATGATCATGCATGTTCATGTGTGTTCATACATGTACACTAGAGCGTACCACCTTACAGGCAAAAAAAAAAAAAGTTCGCCGTACACCCTCCAATATGAAGTATATTTGCAAGGAGGTTTCAAAAAAATTTTGTTTATTTTTTTGCCGAATGTAGGGGTCGCCTTTTTACATTTTTCGTTATATCTTTGGCATTTACAGTCGGATCTTAAAGTATGATACATCGATGTTTTTCTCTCGAGGAGACCAGTGTTTTGAGGTCATTGACCTCAAGTATCTCGTTCTAGTAGTTACCTACCAGAACTCAGTTGCTACCACCCTAATGTCGGAAAATTAAAGCTTGCAAAAAATTATTAAACTTTTGCTAAAGAAGTTTTTCGATAAACCCAGTAGAAATTTTTTTATATATTGGTTGCCGAACGTAGGGGTCGCCTTTTTAAATTTTTTTTAATTGGATTTTTCCTTTATAGCAAAACATTGGTCGCCTCGAGGCACACTTTATATCACACTTTAAAATCCGATTTTAAATGCCGAAGCTATAACGAAAAATTGAAAAAGGCGACCCTTACGTTCGGCTAAAAAAAAAATTTTTTTTTTGAGGTACGGTCTAATGTACACACATGTAGATATTACCTCCAATGCATATAAGCATAATTTACTTCGAATTTTAAATAGGCTGAAGTAATAATACATATTTTTGTAATCGAAAGAAAAAAATATTTTTTTCTTATTAAAATATACTTTTATAAACAAAAAGAATTGACTGTAAAAAACAGTTAAAAATAACAAAAGTTTTAGTTATTTTAAAGGTAAATACTTTTGTCGCCTTTTTAATTGCATATACCTTTGTTTTAATTGTCATTTTCAGTAGATTCTACCAACAAACTTTTGTGAGTGTATTTATGTTTTAAAAATTTAAATAAAAACATTATATAACATTTAAAATTTTTTATTAAAATTAATGAAAATAATTTTAATCTGATTGGAAATTTTCTCATCAAATCCATAGAGGATTTATAGAATCCAATATCGGAAATTTCCGTTTAAAAATTTCCGTACAAGCAACGAAATGAGGAAATTTTCTACATTTTTCTAATGGAAATTTCCAATTGTGGGATTATATAAGTCCACTCTACGGATTCGGTGAGGAAATTTCTGATCAGACTAAAATTGTTTTCTAAAAATAACAAATTTTAACAGACAATTTTTAGCGTTATTAATTTGTTACACATATTCATTAGATTTTCTGAAGCATAAATATTTAAAAAGTTTAATGACGTCATTGTAATGCCATTTCCGTTATTATTTATAAACCTGTTTATAGAATCCAATTCCGTTTTCAATCCAATTCCGGTGGGGATTTCATAAAGACCACGAATATGTCTGTTCCTGTACTTTACCGCGGTTACCCAAACTATCCCAAAAGCGTTCCCGAAATCAAAATTGCGTGTAAATTGTTGTTGTATGGGCTGTTTTGGGTAACGGTAAATTGTTGTTGTATGGGCTGTTTTGGTAACATCTTTTTGTTTTTATATATGCGCTATATTTCCCGGTATTGATCGATGCCGTGATCCGAAATTTTGATAATTTTTATTTTTTCACTAATAAAATCGTTAAAAGTAAAAATGTTTAAGAACTTTCGTCGAATATACATATATTATACAACTTTTATTAGAATCTGGAGTTTCTTGCAGTAAACGGTTAAGTCAAAATTAGTAGTTTTGAGATATTTGGGCTTTTTTACTAAAAAGTAGTTATAAGAGTTTTTCAAAAATTTTACAAACGAATTTCCCTAATACATATACTATATATTCTTAATTGTAATAAATTTTCCGGGATAAGTAGCTGCATTTTTTTTTTTTTTTGTTAAATTTCAAAATAGAAAATATATTTTTGTATGCCGGCGTATTTTTCCATAAGGCCAAACGCAATCAAGCCTATTAACTGAGACACATACATATTTCAGCAAGTAAATTACTTGAAAACTCTTGTATTTTCCAACGCCGTTTGTAAAATGAAAAACAATTCTCTTAACTGGTATTGTATAAATGATGTTTATATTTTAGTGTTTTTGTTCCACAATAGTTATTACAGTCTATTCCTTTTTTATACAATAATAATTAATAATCTTAAAACTAATTTAAAACTTATTATCGAAATTTTTCACTTAACAAAATACTAAAAGGAAAATAACACCCTAATTCTAAACTTTATAACAATAACAAAATTGTGACAACACTGAGGTGAATGGTCAGTAGACCGTAACTCAAAAAAAAGTTCGCCGTACACCCTCCAATATGAAGTATTTTTGCAAGGCAATTTAAAAAAAAAAAATGTTTTTTGCCGAACGTAGGGTTCGCATTTTTCAATTTTTCGTTATAGCTTCGACATTTAAAGTCGGATTTTAAAGTGTGATAAATCGATTTTTTTGCTTCGAGGAGACCAGTATTTTGATATAAAGGAAAAATCCAACGAAAAAAATTTTAAAAGGCGACCCCTACGTTCGGCAACCAATATATAAAAAACATTTCTACTGGGTTTATCGAAAAACTTCCTTAGCAAAAGTTTAATGATTTTTTGCGAGCTTTAATTTTCCGACATTAGGGCGGTAGCAACTGAGATCTGGTGAGTAACTACTAGAGCGGGATACTTGAGGTCAATGGCCCTTAGAACAACACCCTGGTATCCTCGAGAGAAAAACACCGATGTATCATACTTTAAGATCCGACTGTAAATGACAAAGATATAACGAAAAATGTAAAATGGCGACCTCTACGTTCGGCAAAAAAAAAATTTTTTTTTTGAAGCCTTCCAAAAACACTTCATATGGGAGGGTGTACGGCGCACTTTTTTTTTGCCTGTAAGGAGGTACGCTCTAATGGTCAGTGTTGTCACAATTTTGTTATTGTTATAAAATTTAGAATGAGAATGTAAGTTTAAATAATAATAAAAAAGAAAAAAATGAAGATAATACTTAAATTTGTAGTTTTTAATATGGAAGATGGTAGCAAACAATAAAAAAAAAAGAACAAACAACAAGGATAACACAAAAAATACAATAATACATTAAAAATGAGAATTTGGGTAGTAAAAGGAATATCGTTTAAAGATTAAATAAAGTATACAAATGTAGAGTAATAAATTCATTAATTTTTGTTTAATCCTTTTCTTGACTTTGCAATAAGGCTTTGATTTCTTGAAATTTATGCATATAATCAACACTGCTTTCACTGATAACCGAAAGATTCGAAGAAGGATCCTATGAAAAATAAAAAAAATCAATTAATCCCCTAAAATATGAATAAGAAATTGCCCAAGAAGATGTTACCAAAATATCACGACCAGAATTAATTTCATCAAGATGACCCAATAGACTGGTTAGAGAGAAATCATTTATATTATCCTCTAGCCATCTAGAATTTGAAGAGTTTTCTCTTAATAGATTCATCGGCGTTACACCATTTAAGAAACTTGTATCTGAAAAAGAAAAATAAATTTTTAAACGATGACAAACTTTTTAATTTTAAAAAATGCGACTTAACTTGAACATTCATCAAATGCACTGTCCGACGACAGAACCGATGATGGTCCATCTGTTCTATCTTGTGTTTGTTCCATTATATCTTGATATTGTTGTTGATAATGTGACGATGTTTGTGGTTCCATATTTAAGGGTAATTCTTCAAAATCTTTAAAATTTAAAGAATTCAAAAATGTTGCATTGCAAGTTTCAAAATTTTGTAAATTATGATTTAATGGTGATGGTGATGATGATGATGACGATGACGTAGTGGTGTTGGTAGTGGTTGTGGTAGCTGTTGTTATGTGTGATTTATATTTTTCTTCTTGATTCCAAGGCACTTCATAATTGCTTTTCATTGTTGTTGCTGCTTTTGTTGTTGAAGTGGTATCGGGTGTTACTGGTTTTGTTGTATTAGTATTTAGTAAGCTGCTGGAATTTACACTACCATTACTTGGTAGCAATAGTCTTTGTACTAGAATTTGTCGAGACATTTTTTGACGAGTAAGCTGGAATAAAATTTAAAATTTTAGTTATATTTACATCTTACAATACATCTCTTTCACATATAAAGGGTTTTTCAATAAGAGCGCTACAAAAGTTTTTTTAAATAAAACAAATTTCGTCGGTTTTCAAGCATAAATCGGCCGATATTCGTACGAAGTTCATCAATCGTTGCTGGCTTGTTGGCATAGACCAGGGGTGGCAAGACTTTTCTCGCTGCGTGCCAGAATCGGACAATTTTTTTTTGTAAAAATTTCTCGCGTGCCACCTTAGTTTTAGTTGTCTTTTAAAAGTCCCTTTTTAAAAATTTTTAAAATTTGGGAAATTTCTCTTAAAAATATCATCGCAGATGTACATATTTATCAACGCTACGGATAACCCCCATGAAATAACCCCAAAGGGAAAAATTAAAAAACATCCAAGAAATGATGTAAAAATGTTTGACGGTAATTTAATTTTTGGGGGTTTATTTAATCTTTAAATATTGAGATTATTTTATTATGAAAAAATCCCCAATGTAATAAAATTAAAACAGTTTGAACATTATTGCCTTTTCATTTTTTGGGGGGTTATTCCATTTTTGGTGGTTATTTCATTTTGTTAAAAAAAAGTTAAATTATTGGGCGCCATTAATTATATAAGTATATAAGAAACTAGTTGAAAAATGTCCTTCAGGCAAAAATTTGATTTTGTTAGAATAAATCGTGCGGTTTTTATCATAATAATAAAAAATAAAAAGCGCATATTATGTATTTGAACACAGAAATTTCTATTTCAGATGAAATGGCTCTTCGAAACACGATGAAAACCCAATTTCAAATTCCGACAAAGGGGGTTATTTCATTATGAAACTTATTTTCACCTTTTATTTTATTGAGGCTCATTTCGTAGACTCTATTTTCCCTTTAAAAAAACTAAATTTTTTAGATCCAATTTTATTACAAGTTGTCTTCCATTTTTGTGCAATTTTCTAGTACTTTTTATTTCTCCAATTATGACGCATTTTCTCATCGAAATATTTAAACTTCTTTCAATCTAGAATATTAGAAATTTTCCCAGAATTTTCTGATAATCGAATATGCGAGTTCTTTATTAACCATATTTCTTTAAACAAAATATGATGGCAAACAGAGTTTTATTAATTTTAAAAGACGACTGACAAGCTCTATGAAAATTTTATGAAATTTAACTGAATTTTTTGCCGGTCTTCTAATAGTTTAAATTTTTTGAAAATATCCAACAAAACGTCGCGTGCCACCTAAAATCCACTCGCGTGCCACTACTGACACGCGTGTCATAGTTTTGCCAGCCCTGGCATAGACCATAGATTTGACGTAGCCCCACAGGAAATAGTCCAACGGCGTCAAATCGCACGACCGAGGCGGCCAATCGACTGGTCAAACTTGGGCAAAGAGAAAAATGCACAAGAAAACCTATTTATAAAAAATGCGACCACATAAATAGAGTGAGGGTTGAGCGAGAAGAGGTGGGTAGATACCCACTACTACCACTATTAAAGTTTTGGGAACCCCTGAATCGATTTTTTTTTTTTTTTTGTAAAAACTTCTGATTGTTAAATCTTTATTTAATTGATAATACGTGCGTAAAGTTTCTTAAAAATATTTTAGTAGTACTTACCGTTGTCAATTGCTTAACAGGATCTATTGATGGTCTACGAATTGGTATCATAGGTTGTCTAAAAATATTATTATCTACAATACCCATGCTATTAGCAGCATCATAATTGCCAAACGATTTATTGGCAATAAATGTACGACCCGTAGAGTCTCGCTCAAACTAAAAGCAATGCAAATATAAAAGATTAACATAAACAGCTGAAAGATTACAACAATAAAATTTATAAATTTACCTTTACTTTACTCGCATTATTACGTTCACAATTACACTGATGACGTTTACGCATGCGTTCACTTAAATTGGCGATTAATAACAGTTGCTTAAGTTTATTACTTAATAAGGAAGAATTAACGGAATTTTGTAAATTACGTTCATCACAGTTGTTGCTAGAACAATGAATATTTTGCCTAACATTTTGTTTAACAATTAATGTTGATTCTGAAGGTGTAGAAGAATTTTGAGATTCTGTTTTAAGAGTGGAGGAGGATGTGTTGGTGGTTGATGACTTTGATGATTTTATTGTAGTGCTTTTTTTATCCGGCATCCAATAGTAATCCAATTCTAATTTTGAATCATGGCCAAATACGACATATAAATCACCGATGGTTATATCACCAGCTGTTGAAGCGGTCCACCCATTTCGTATACTTTGTATAATCTCATCGTTAAGGAGAGGCTTAAATACTGCAGTGCGTGATGTTTTTGTATTTATAGAACGTTTGGAACGTGCGGTGGTTTGAGTAGATAATTGGGAAACACAACTGGGATTTGTAATTTCGGTTGTAGTTGTAGGATTTATAGAAGGAACAGTGGTAGGTGGTAATGGTGATGGTACAGGCGGTGGATGTTTTTCTTGTAAAATTAAATCCTCTTTACTTGTATTAATTTCAACTGAATCAGACAGTAATTCTTGTATTTCATCACTTAGTTCATCGCAGCTACTTTCATGTTTAGGATTATGAAATGTTGCATCATTATCATTGCTTGCAATGGGTGTATCTTCTACAGTTTCAAAAGAAATATCCAAGTTTTTTAAACGTTTCGATTGTTCGGGGGATCGTTTTTCTGAACCACTTTCAGTACGTAAACGTTTGCTTGTTGTATTGGCCGTAACAGAGGATGATTGTCCAGATGATGTGGATGCTGTGGTAGTACAACGTTCTGTATTTAGAAATTCTCCTCTAACTTTAACACCCATACGATCTTCATAGGCTGTTAAGCATATATTGACACTACTTAAGTACTCGGTAATACTAAGCAGGGGCCGGTGTATTGTGACACCAGGTTTGGGTAAAAAACATATTTCAGGATCTTGTATTTTCAATTCATTCAATGCTGCTGTTGACGCAGTTGGTGTAGCTAAATGTTCTTGTAAATTAATCAATTTAGCTTCTTCCGCAACCCTAAAATCCATGCTACGCCATTTATATTCAAAGGTTTTAATGAAATTTAATAATTTCTTATGTAGAGGTACGGTTGTTCGGCAACGTGGATTTTGAGCAATTGTTTGGACACGTCCAAATGCTTCCATATTTGAGGGATTAATATTTACTTCAATTTTTGAGGGCAAGCGTATATCCTCGAGGGAGTCTATTGGAAGTGACAATTATCACATATTTCAAGTTGTAAAATTATTTTTCTTTGCTTACCATCTAATTGATTGAGTCTTCTGAGGGCTTTACATGATGGTGTTTTAATTCGTATATTTTTTCCTTTACATCGTACTGTTATGTGACCATGATATATGAGATTTCTTAGTTTCATAAAATGTTTATCGGTTACAAATTGTAGTTTTCGTCGCATTTCTCCGTAGTTAATTAGGGCATATAGTTCCTGTACTGGTTTACGAACTTCTGAAAAAAAAAGATGGATATATTGTGTTTAATTAATTCAATAAAATCGCATAAATAAAAAAATCTTCAAAATGCGATAAATCAACAAAAATGGTAAAATTTCGCTGTAATAGATAAAAGCCGCTCAATTAATCGCTAAAATACAAAGAAAAATAAAATCAATAAATAAAATTATATGCAAATTTGTAAAATAGGGAAAAATTAAAAAAAAAACGTTAGAAATAAATTAAATTCTGAATTCTATTTGGAATTTGCCATATTAGATCTTAAAACTGAACAAAAATAATACTCATTGTAACAATCTTCTGATTAACTAAAAAAATCTACGATAAAATACTTCACAGACGAGGTACAGACCAAATTGTTAAGTAGTATTATCTTTATTTATACAATTTTCTAATTAAAACTATTACATTTCCATTTTGAAATAAATAAATAATACAATACGGCTTTGACATAGTCGTCAGCCGGGAAAATCTGATTTACAAATAAATAATATGCGTTTTTTTTTCTTTTTTTAAATTAATAATTATATTCATCTATAAGGATTTTACGATATTGCAAAGCGTTGATAATGTATTTAACTAGCCGTTCCCAGCTATAAAGTTCCCCATCTAAAATTTTAATAAAGTTTTCTTCTGATATTGTTATACAGTGAAATTGTTGCAATCTAAAGCTATTAAGAACTGGGCACCTGCAAATAAAGTGTTGAATGGTTTCTTCCTCTCTTTTATTGCACAATGAGCACAACTTAGAGTTACTCCCGGAGAACCGTGTTCCATTCAGCCTTATTAAGTCGCATCGAGCCTTGAAGATCCACATTACATAATTTTGTTTGCTCATATTAAAATAAAATTGTCCTCTCGTAAAATTAAGGTTTCTATAAAAGGTCTCAGTTGCGGTAGCTCTCTGCCAGCAATCTTCATAGTACTGCACTTTTAAAGTATTTATTATATTAAACTGATTTTCTTGCCATTCTTGCGAGGATATGCTCGGTTGCCATTGAACGTTAATACTACTACCCAATTGATTTAAGCTTCGTGCCCAAAAAATGTCTTTTTCCAGAATTTTAACGCTTAGCCTATGCGGCAGTCGAGATGATTTCATTGCAAAAAGGGTTCGATATAGATACTTTAAGTTTAAGTTCAGTGTATGCAAATGACTACGTTCTAATCCAGACTCCATATACAGGGAATAATTTGGAGTTATATCTGGGAGTTTTAATATACGTTTCAGAAAAAAATCTTTGCAGTTTATCCACTTCCTCGAAATGTTTATACCCCCAGACTTCTGCTCCATATGATTGAATGGAACGACTTACAGCTTCTAATAAGTGGTACTTGGTTCTTAGGGAAATTTTGGTTTTGCTCAAAAACGACTTCCACGTAGCATTTATTCTGCTCTTAGCCATATTATATCTATTCTCTATATGTTTTGAAAATATCATTTTTGGTGTTAATATCATACCTAGATAGTTATATTCATTATCTATTTCAACTTCTTCTCCATTAAAAAACCATTTTTCTAGCCGCGATAGTCTTCCTCCGTTCCTAAACACCATAAAATATTACAATGTCATCTGCGTATAAGAGTACCCTTACATTAATTTCTTCCACGAAAATGCCTCCACTAAGATATTCCGGGAGATCATTTATATATAATGAGAATAGAAGAGGAGATAGTAAGCACCCCTGTTTAACGCCTGCGATTGTTTCAAAAGGTTCTGAGAGTTCTGATCCATTCCAGACAGTAGATTTCGTATTAGAATAAACACTAGCTAAAAAATTCACCATTTTGGTAGAAACTCCAAGAGTGTGCAGCTTGTATATGAGTGAACTGCGAGAAACTTTGACAAATGCTGCCTTAAAATCGACAAAGAATGCATATACTTTTCTTTTTTGATTCAGCTTTAGGTGAACAATAGCTGCTAAATTGTAAATATTATCAATTGTGGAATATCCTTTTCTAAATCCAGCCTGATATTCTGATATGCAATTCATACGTGTCCCAGCGAAACGCCGGGACACGTATAACTTGTTTTTGACCGATATAACATTTCCCGTTGGTTTCATCCCATCCCGATTTTGACTGTCGCATAGTGTAATATTTTAATATGTAATTATATATATTAAAACATTTATATATGTGACCTCACATAATTATATATGTAGTATATATATATTCCTATTATTCCTATTATAAAATCCCAGCTCGGGCAAAAAAAAATATTTTTTTAACTCAATTTTAAAAATATTAAACCATTTTGTGTCAACAGCACCTGCAAATTATGTTTTCAATTAATAGCTGTATTTTGTCTCATACCTATTAACGTTAAGTATTTAAAGCAAATCTACGCTAAACCGATTGTAGTACAAAACAATTTTAAATAGGTTATGTTTATAATTTTTCCGTTATAATCGAACGTATGTCAGCAAAAGTTTTTTGGAAGTAACGCGAATAAGTTACGTCAGATGTGAAAATCTATAAACGTTGAGTTTTTAACGTTGATAATTATCCGTGTTAAAAGTTAACGTGCATGCGAAAAGTAATTTGTTAGTTTTCGTCTTAAACGAGATTTTAAGCACTTTGGGGTTTTTTATGAGTTAACGGATATACAGTGGTGGCCACGAATTTAACACAATTCAAGTTTTTTCTAATTTTATTGTTGTTGCCTTTATTTTTAAAGATTAAAATAGTGGCTAAAATCGCCACGAAAAGCAAGGAGATGGTTCAGAAAATTATACAGATTTTTAACGTAATGTTTGTTTTTTCATTTTCTCACTTGTTTTAAGTGGGCGTGGCTTTTAACGAAAAATTAGCGATATCAACCTTTTATCAAATTACATAGTAAAATTTAGGCAGTACAGATCGGTTCTGTACAAACTGTATAATTTTGGAAATCGTATAAAATTTTCTTAAGTCCTGCATTATTTATATCTACAAATAGTCACCGGACTTAAAATTGCATGACTTTAAACATGACCAAATTTTTCTTTGTTTTTAGCGATTTTAAAACAAAGTTAACAACACTGAAATTTTAACATGAAATTCTTTTTACTATAACGTAAAAAAAATCTTGACTGATTTGTTATATTTTGGTAAGAAAAGCATAAAACTATTCAATTTAAAATTTCAGTGCTGTTAACTTCATTAAAAATCGCTAAAAACAAAGAAAAATTTGGTCATGTTTAAAGTGCTGCAATTTTAAGTCTGGCAACTATTTGTAGATAAAAATAATGCAAGACTTAATGAAATTTTATAGGATTTCCAAAAATATACAGTTTGTACAGAACCGATCAGTACTGCCTAAATTTTACTATGTAATTTAATAAAAGGTTGATATTGCTAATTTTTCGTTAAAAGCCACGCCCACTTAAAACAAGTGACAAAATGAAAAAACAAAGATTACGTTAAAATTCTCTACAATTTTAAGAACTATCTCCTTGCCTTTCGTGGCGAATTTCGCCACTAGTTTAATCTTTATAAATAAAGGCAACAACAATAAATTGAATTGTGTTAAATTCGTGGCCACCACTGTAGTTAAGTCGACAACACAGCTAATAGTATTTTAAATATATTATTAGATATTGTAATATATAATAATTTCGTTAAAGTTCTGAATTTGAGTTCTTCCAGGGCGAAAATGTTTTCTTTTTTTTGTAATATTTCTACACAAAACTATTGTAATACTCTTATTTTCTTTACTCCTACTTTGGATACCAACAAAACAACTTGTGAAAAAGTGTTGGATAAGAATATTTTGAAACAAAAAGAAGTTTTTTCTAAAAATCCCTCTAAAAAACTTCAAAAAAAATTCTGTAAAATGGAAGGATTGCTATATTGTCATACCTTATTTAAAATACATTTATATTACCCTTTCAACAACATGTACATTGGTCTTATCGCATTATTGATTTCGCAAATACAGACTGTTGATATTTAGACACTATTTCCGTGAGTAAAAAACATTTAAAATTTTTAATTTTTGTTTTTAATTTATTTTTTCTAAGTCATGTATACATATAAATTTATATAACTATTAGGGTTTGGGGTTCGGGAATTCCCGGGAAAAGTTTGCCGGGAATTCCCGGGAAAATAATATATTTTTCCCGGGAAAACGGGAAATTTTAAAAATATTAAATTTTTTAAATTGTTTTTGTTTCGAATAGGATTTTTTAATTTTAGTCATAAAAAACATTTTAAATACCAAAACAAAAATTTCATTGTTAAAATCTTTTAAAAGGGAATACATTTATTTGACACACAAATAAAATCTTTGCCAAGTAATTAGGAGCATTTCAACTAATAAAGATTTTTCGCATAACTTATTCAAAATTTAAGTAGTAAAGAATAAAAACTTGGTAAAATGTTTAAAAGAAATATGAAAAAAAACTTTGTTTTTTACAAATAATCGCCCTTGCTATCTAAATTTTTCAAATGTATAATTTAGATAAAGTCGACTTTAGTTAAAATATTGGGTGGCAGTATACCTTGACTTGGTTTATTTTTGGAGCATTCTGATTGGTTAATTTATGTTCAACCAATCAAAATATTTTAAAATATAAATATTTTTGTAAGGTTTTCATACACAAAATTAACAAAACCGTTTGATTAAAAATAAAGTCGACTTTAAATTTAAAATACTCCTTTATATTAAGGGTCAATAATTTTATAAGTAACGTTTTCATTAATAAATGTGAAAAGAAAAGACTAATGGTTAACGGTGGTATCTAAATTTGGTTATCCGACATCTAAATTTGGTAGGGCAAACATTTCCTAAAATGGTATCCAAATTAGCCGCAGTCAATCCGCATCATAACTAGATCTTCGTTTATTCGAGAAAGTTTTTATAATAAAAACCTGGCATTGCAAAAAAAGAAACCGATGTAAAGAACATTATATTAAATTACTACAATCATTAAAAAGATATCATGATAAAAGAAATATTGAGCAATATTTCTAACAATAGGAGATTTACTATAATCTTAGATGAATGGACAAGAATATCACAAAAGAGATATTTGAACATAAGTATAAACGTAAATAATTCATTTTATAACCTGGGGTTGGTTTATACATATATCAGGAAGATGTAATGCTGATGAAATAAGAAGAATTGTAGAAATAAGACCAGAACAGTTTTATTTCTCTTCGGAAAATAACACTGCGGCCACCATATCTAATGCGCCAAGTGTGGTGAGACGGTTTGTTTCCGACAGTCCAGTAGTAGGTGCTTTCTGCTGGAATCATGCAATTCATTTGGCAGTGCTGCGATTAATTTATGTGAAATCAAATGTTCAACATTCTGATATTTTTTGCTTTGAATTCTCACTACGCATTTGCACTGAAATAGTGTTTTTTTTTTAACAAAAATTATTTATATAGGTGGTTTTCATTAACAATTTTGTTCAAAAACATTTCCCGGGATTCCCGGGAATCCCGGGAATCAAATTTTTTCATTCCCGTTTCCCGGGAAATAAAAAAGTCCGAGAAATCCCAAACCCTAATAATTATACATAATGCAATAACACGAACAATGTTGTCTCATATAGTCAGTCATTTTGCATAGCCGGTGTGTGGCTGAGTGAGTTAAGTGACTGACTATAAAATCCAGCAATCTGTATTCGAATATTTTTTTAATAAACAAATAGTTTTTTAAATTTTTTGTTTTATTTTTTAAATTTTATTAAAATTTAAATAATTCCCAATATATCATAGGATAAATTTTGATCTCAAAATATCCAATTTGATATGCCAAAGTTATAATATAATTTGTATCTAATTGGATCTAAATTAATCTCAAGGGATATTTTGGGATCTGTCAGATCTTAATTTAATATTATTGGTTCTCCCAATTTTGAGATCTATTTTGATCTAATTTAATCCTGTAATATATTTGAGGGATCTTTTTAGATATTACTGGATATCCCAGTTTTGAGATGTACTTGGATAAGATTAAATGTCGATCTATATCAAATGAGATATGACTACATAAAGGGTGAACACACCAAAATTGCGACAAAAAAAATTATATATTTTGAAATTAAAAAATGTATTTTTGTGCATAGAAATAATACGTAAATATAGGCATATTAGGTATAAAATTAAAGGTATTTTAAAGACCTATTTAACTATGCTTCAAAAATTTCCAACAATATTCGACTTATTTAACAAAACACCAAAATATAGGAAAATGTGACATTTTGTTAAATTGCACGAAAACTAGGGAATAATTAGACAAATTTTATACACGGTTAGATTGATATCTGAAATACCTTTAATTTGATACCAAATTTGTCTATGTTTACCTTTTATTACTATACACAAAAAGGCATTTAGTAAAAAAAGGGCAGAAAAAAGGCAACATTTTTTTCAGAAAAGAAAATGCCATTAGTTTCGTCAAAAATGACCACCGAGGCAAATTATTTTGCTCGAATATATAAAAATCCGGTTCTCAGTGCGCGTAAATAGCTAAAAATGTAAAAGTTCACCAATCGACAGTTTCCAGGGTTTTACATCGCTATAGAGAAGGCCTGGCAATTGCTATAAAGCAGAGGTCGGCATCACCTATGACAATGGGCGCTCTCTCACACCTACATAAGCTACACATAGAACAAAAAAATAATCAGTCGCATACAAGATTTCAATGAAGCAGGTTGTCACATCGCTTGTTTGCCAGATTTTTTACACTCTGCATAATGTTTATTGATACATTTTTTTGGTAATTTATTTTTATGTTTTTTTGTTTTTATTTTTTTGGTGTTGTTGTTTTTTGATATTTGTTTTCGTAGTTGTTGATTGCTTTTAAATTTTTATTTTATATTCCCATTATAAACATTTGAAATTTTCGAATTATTATACAAACGTTCTTTGTCAGTGCATTGAGAGTGAGAGGCTGCAACTCACTCATACAAGCACAAAATAAGGTTGTTTATGTTTGCCGATCCCTGCTATAAAGCCTGGTAGCGGAGGTGAGCATGACCAAAATGATACAAACAGTGCTCGGAAGGTCCTCAGGGCATTTTCGCAAGATCCGAAGAATTCCGCACGTTCTGTTACAAAATCTGCACGAAAATCGCAGTCTTTCGTACAAAAGGTAAAGCGGCAAGCTTCACTGAGAAGTTTTAAAGCTAAAACAGCACCAGATCGAGACGCAAAGCAGAATGTTACGGCGAAATCCCGCAGCCGCAAGTTGTACGAATCCCAAATCACGAAATATGAATGCATTGTCACGGAGGACGAAACCTACTGCTTTCAAAATTTCAAATATATTGCTGGCCAAGATTTTTATACTGCTGCAAGTCGTAAAGATGCTCCTGAAAGCTGTAAATTGAAAATGAAGTCCAAGTTTCCAAAAAAATACATGGTTTGGCAAGCCATTTGATCCTGTGATCCTAAAAGTAGCCCTTTCATCGCATCTGGAACAATGAACGCTCAAATTTATCGGGATGAGTGCCTCAAAAAGCGTCTTCTGCAATTTATTAAGAGTCACATCACCAAACTACTGTTCTGGCAGGACCTGGTAAGCTGCCACTATGCCAAGGACACATTGCAGTGGTACAATGCAAATAAAATCGATTTTATACCTCACGACTGCAATCCACCCAATACCCCAGAGCTACGCCCTATTGAGGAATATTGGTCAATAGTGCAGGGAATATCGAAGAAGACAAGTGAACTGGTAAAATATATTGCGTGCGACGAAAAGTCCGATTAGTTGCATATGGAACAAATAATAACTAATATTTTAATATTTTTATTACCTTTAAACTTCAAAGTATTCGAATAAAAAAAAAAATTATTTCAAAGCCATCTAGTTTTTTCTGCACTCTAAAAATTACGTAGTTGATGAACACTATTTTTTCAACTATGTCATAGGTGAAATAACCCTCACTATGTCATAGTGGGTACAAAGTAGTGAACACTAACTAGGTTTATTTTAAATAAACAAATCAACTATGGATTATAACTTATTTAAAAAAAAATATTACTTCATTTTTATAAAATCATGAAATGTGGATAACCTGAATTTCTCGTGAATGAATTTACATTTTTAAAATCAACACATGATATTTAAATTTATGTGCCTCTAGGACATCTTACTGTAATAGACCGTTCATTTTTGGTAAGAGTTTACCGTATTTGGAGTTATCTACCAGCTGTTCTTAGGCCTGGCAAGCCACCTATTCTCTAGAACGATTTGCTTTATATTTTAAGGTTTTATTATCGCTGTACATACCCTACGGGAAATTATAACAAACTGTCACCGAACTGGCCCCTTTATATGAAATAGACTGGTCACTTTTACATGGCGTTGTCATAGGAGGGGGAAATTGACCCCTTGTGACATGTCACAAGACAAATCCTAGGACAGGTTACTGAACTCTCATAAAAAACAAAGTTCAGGGACCTGTCCTAGGATTTATCTTGTGACATGTCACAAGGGGTCAATTTCCCCCTCCTATGACAACGCCATGTAAAAGTGGCCAGTCTATTTCATATAAAGGGGCCAGTTCGGTGACAGTTTGTTAAAATTTCCCGTAGGGTAGTTATTTATCTTACAATCTCTATATGTGACGCGCAAAATAGAAAGGGACCTAAGGGTAAAAACCGGTTTTGTTCAGGAGAGCCATTTTAAAGATTTAAATACGTGTATTTGGTGTACCATCACTGAGCGTGTTGGTATTGGTCTCATTTGAAAGCGACACATCTCATGACGTCAGGAACGTGTTGGTCAACCTTGAAAACGCGCGTAGGTCTTCCCTACTTCTTGTTTTGTGTAGTTGGTTTTTACTGTTTTCTACCTAGCGCGCTGTTTCCATGAGTTTGATATCAATTTTGCTCGCGGTTTTTCGAATCCAGTTTTATTTTCTGAAATTATTAATTGTGAATTATAATAAATACTCATTTATAATTCTTTTAAATCGTGAATATCACGCTGTTAGTACGAACATTTTTTTAGAATCGTCGACTTCACTTTTATAAAACGCGCATATCTCTGGGAGGGAACACTTTTGGGGCATGGGATCGGTCTCATTCGATGCTATGTTGTCCACATCAAAAAAAAAATTTGATTTTTTTACCTTAGGTCCCTTTCTCTATGCGCTGTCACATATATAAAAGAATAACGTGAGTGACTGACTGACTGACTCAACATCGCCCAGCCCAAACCGCTGAAGCTAGGAAGTTGAAATTTGGTATGTAGGTTCCTCTTTCGGCGTAGGCGTCTGCTAAGACGGGATTTTTGGAAATTCCTACCGGAACGGGCAAAAAGGCGGAAGTCTCCCCCTTGACGGCCTGCCAAAACCCCTTTCGCTAGAAAGCTGAAATTTAAGATATGTGTTCCTTGGAGTAGGGGCTAACTTTTCTGGAAAGTACTTTCTATAATTTTGGACAGGGACGTTGTAAAAATGGGGGTTGAAAAGGGGAAAAAAGCCCCCCTTGACGGCTTACCCAAACCGCTGGAGGTAAGAAGCTGAAATTTGGTATAAAGGTTCCTCCACTATCGTAGACATCCACCAATACGGGATTTTTTGAAATTTTTACAGGGAGGGGCAAAAGTCTCCCCCTTGACGGCCTGCTCAAACTGCTGGAGCTATGGAGTTGAAATTTGGTATGTAGGTTCCTCGACCGGTGTAGACGTCCGTTGAGATGGCATTTTTGGAAATTCTTATCGGGAGGGGCAAAAAGGGGATAAAAAAGTACCTTTTCCAAAAAAAGTACATTTTTCCAAAAATAGTACCTTTTTCCAAAAAAGTACCTTTTTCCAAAAAAGTACCTTTTTCCAAAAAAGTACCTTTTCCAAAAAACGTACCGTTTTCCAAAAAAGGTACCGTTTTCAAAAAAAAGTACCTTTTACCAAAAAAAGTACCTTTTTCCAAAAAAAGTACCTTTTTCCAAAAAAAGTACCTTTTTCCAAAAAAAATACCTTTTTCCAAAAAAGTACCTTTTTACCAAAAAAAACTACCTTTTTCCAAAAAAAAAGTACCTTTTTCCAAAAAAAGTACCTTTTTCTAAAAAAAATGTACCTTTTCCAAAAAAGTACCTTTTTCCAAAAAACATACATTTTTCCAAAAAAATACCTTTTTGAAAAAAAGTACCTTTTCCAAAAAAAATACCTTTTTCAAAAAAAAAAAAAAAACAAAAAAAGTACTTTGTAAAAACAAAGTATCTTTTTCCAAAAAATTTCGCTTTTTCCAAAAAGTACAATTTAAAAAAATACCATTTAAAAAAATATAATTTCAAAAAAAGTACTTTTTTCCTCCCCCCACGGATATCTCCACTAAAACAAGGTTTCTTGATATTCGGCAAAGACGTGCGCTAACACGGCATTTTTGGAAATTCCTACCGGAACGAGCAAAAAGGTGAAAAGTCTCCCCATAAACAGTCTCACAAATTGGAAAAGTGCCTGCCCAAATCACTGGAGGTAAGAAGTTGAAATTTGGTATAAAGGTTCCTCCACTGTAGTATACATCGACTAAGTTTGTATTTTTGGAATTTCCTACAGGATATCCCAAAAGGAAATTCGGTATGTGAGTTCCTCCTTCTGTGTAGGCGTCCGCTTACACGGGATTTTTGAAATTCCTATCGGGAAGAGAAATAAGGAGAAAAGTCTCCTCCTTGACGGCCTGCCCAATCCTTTTTGGCCAACCTTGTATTCCTTGGAGTAGGACTAACTCACCGGCAACGTAATTTTTCTATTTTGGAACAGGAACATAGTAAAAATGGTGGTTGAAAGGGAAAAATGTCCCCAATAACGGCCTGCCCATACCGCTGAGGCAATGAAGTTGGAATTTGGTATGAATGTTCCTCATGCATCACAGATAGCCACGAAGATGGAATTTTTGTATATTCCTAAAGGGAGGGGCAAAAAGAAGAAAAGCCTCCCCTTGGTGGCCTGTAAAAACCCCTTCGGCTAGAAACCTGAAATTTAAAATGTGGGTACCTGGAGTAAGGGCTAGATACTTTTTTGAATTTTGGACAGGGGCGTTATAAAATGGGGGCTCAAAAAGGGAAAGTCGCCCCTTAACGACCTGTCCAAACTGCTGGAACTAGGAAGCTGAAATTCGGTACTTAGGTTCCTCTTCCAGCCTAATTCCAACCGGGAGGGGCAAAAAAAGAAAAAGTGTCCCCCTTAACAGCCTGCTCAAACTGCTGGAACTAGGAAGCTGAAATTCCCTGTCGATGGATTTTCGGAAATTCCTACCGAGAGGGGCACAAATAGTAAAAGTTGGCTAGAAACCTGAAATGTTAAACATATGTTCCCTGGAGTATGGGCTCACTTATCGGGAAGGTGCTTTTTGGAATTTGGGACAGGGACATTGCAAAAATGGGGATTAATGAAGCGAAAAGTGCCGCTTAAAGGCCTGCCCAAACCGCTGGAGGTAGGAAGTTGAAATTTGGTATTAAAGTTCCTCCTCTATTGTAGACACCCGCAAGATGAGATTTTTGGAAATTTCCACAGGTAGGGTCAAAAACAGGAAAATTCTCCCCTTTAACGGCCTGGCCAAACTGCTGGAACTAGGGAGCTTAAATTCGGCATTTGGGTTCCTTCTCCAACGTAGACGTCCCCTAAGACGGAATTTTTGGAAATTCATACCGGGAGGGGTAAAAAGAGAAAAAACTTCCCTCTTGACGGCCTGGCCAAACTGCTGGATATAGAGACTTAAAATTATGTATGTAGTAGGTTCTTCCTCCAACACAGACGTCCTCTAAGACGGAATTTTTGGAAATTCCTACCGGGAGGTGTAAAAACGGAATAATTCTCCCCCTTGATGGCCTAACCGAACCCTTCGGCTAGAAACCTGTAATCTATAATAAGTTTTCCTTGGAGTATGGGCCAACTTATCGACAAGGCATTTTTAGGACTTTAGACAGGAAAGTGGTAAAAATGGTGGTTCAAAAGGGAAAAATTGCCTCACCCCCCTTAACGTCTGCGTCTTTAGCTAGAAACCCTAAACTTAAAGAACAAGTGTATATGGAACTAAAATTAAGAAACTAAATAGGAAACGAGTGGAATTGAAACACTACACAAGTGGAAGGAAATGGATATAAACGTTGAACGAGTGGAATTGAAATTATAGACAATGGAAATGGATTGGAAGAGGGAACGAAATGGAACGGACTATAGAACGAAATGGAATGAGGAGCGAGATGGCATAGAATAGGCAACGAGTGGAATTGAAACACTGCAGTTAAAAGGGGAATGGAACGGAGCAAGTGCAAAGAAATGGAATGGAAATAGAAGCGACTGATATCAATATCAATACACAGGACAGTAGGAACGAAATGGAATGAAACGGGGAACGAGTGGAATGGGAATAACAGATAATGGGAACAAAATGCAATGGAATGGTGAACGAAGTGGAATCTTGGAAGGAGTTGCATTGGAACACTAAAATTGTTAAACAAAATGGAATGGAATTTGAATGACTCAAACTGCCGGAGTTTGGTACTTGAAATTTCGCATGCGATTGAGGCAAGAATATATATATATATATTTGGGATTTTTACTGGGAGGAATAAAAAGGGGTGAAGAACCCCTTTTAATTACCTGTTCAAACACTACCCACGGAATATGAAACTTATGTAGCATTGAAACATACTCTCCAAAAAGTTAAACAAATTTTCTAAAAGAGAAAAAACCTTAGAAAAGGAATGGAACTTATATATTCTGATATTTAAACTGCAGGTAACGAAGCACCGGTGGAAGAAATCGACGCAGTAAATTTTCCAACTGAATTTGCGAATTTACTTGAATTGCCAGGTCTACCTTTACATAAACTGGAATTAAAAAAACTTTAAGGCATGCTAACAACGTTGCCTGCTATCTTTAATATTATAAAATGCTTTCCAACCCTGCTTTACGTTATTTATTTTCATTCAAAACTTTAAGACATGCTAACAACGTTGTCCGCTATCTTTAATATTATAAAATGCTTTCCAACCCTGCTTTACGTTATTTATTTTCATTCAAAACTCAAATGAACAAAACTACTTACGGGTCTATCTACGTAAGTTCGCATTTTACCAAATTATCTTGACATACACACGTATATTGCAATTTATAATGGATTCATTACTAACAATCCACTTTCATGAGAAAAAGTGATCAATATTTATTTATTTAAACCCATTGTTGTGTCAGAATTATTTATTTGTGGTGGCAGGGTGAAGGCTTTTATTATAAAAACTGTACTTTAAATAAAAAAGCGAATTTAAAAAATTTTGGAAATCATAATTTCAAATACGACCTATCTACGCCGATGGCTTGAATAACAGACAATTAGTTGTTACATGAACATGTTATACTAAATGATTTATTTATATAAAAATGAAGAGGCAAAAAATATTATTTGTACTTAAACATTACAATAAATTTACCTTAACAATTATTTTACCTTAACAACAAATATTGTGTTTTATTTTTATCTAAAAGAAATTTAATTCTTAACTTTAAGGCACGCTAACAACGTAGTGGGCTTCGCCCGCTAGTACATATATAATTGTACATGATATTAAATAAATAAAATAAATAAATAAAAATATTTAAAATCTGTAAACTTAACCCATATATTCTCCTGAATTAAGAATAATTGTGCTACGTGTTTGAAACTTACATGATTTGCTACTGAGGGCCCTAGGAACACGAAACTAATATTGAAATTATTTTATCTTATATAGTTCCGTAGTTATTGCCTGTCGTCATATGACGACGCTAGGAGACTACGTGTACAATTGTTACAAAAAAAATCAAAAAAAATTGTTAAGAATAACAGGAATATTTACTTAAAAATAAAAAAAACTACATTTTTCCATTAAAGGTATAGAAAATTAGCATTATCTTCCAAAATAAATTCAAATATACCTCAATTTCTTAAATAAACTAACTTTATTTCATTGAATAGCGATAGAAAATAAAAATTATAACACTCGTAAGTGGCATATATAAAAAGAAGATCCAGCATCGCATTTGGAACACTCTGCCCGATCTTTCGATTTGATATCGAGGCCTCCACATCGTTTTTGCTTATCGTTGTGGCTTATTTTTTGGAAGTGTTCTATTCGACCATAAAGTAAAGTATCTACTATGGGAAGTTTTAAGTTATTTTCCTGTCGATCTTGGTGAATTCCATACTGAGGAAAGGCACGAAGCATATGACGACACTCAAGCGCATTAAATTATATAATTTTCCATATTGCGATGAGGACATTATAGTTTTACCAATATGGAGCAATTTAAGTTGGCTTTTAGAAAATCCTAACAAAAAAATATATTAATGTAATAAATTTATTGAAAGAAATCATAATTTTAGCAGTTATGGAATTTTTGTGATTTTCGGGCATTCACTGTGTCCAGAAACAATAACAAATGTGGACAAAAACTGACATTTTTTGTTTACAAAACTCTTAACGGATCTCCTTCCATGTTAAAAGTAACGGTATTATGCACATTTCAAAAGACGCCTTTTCACGTCGTCATATGACGACGCTTGGAAAATATGGGTTAAGCGCCACCAAATAAGTTATTAAAATTTTGTTTATAAATTTTAAAATACACTAACGGTGGGTCTCATACTTCAGGTTTAAACTTTAGTTAATAGTTAACCCAAAAAATTGTTGTTGCTTTGTGTACATTTTTTTGACATTTTCTTTTGTTTATAGTTAAGTTAAAGTTAAACCTGCAGTATGACACCCACCGTAAAAGTTCTATAATTGTCACCTACTTTAAATGTCGGTGTGCTTTAATTGTCGGAAAATTTGATTCATGTAGTACATACTTTAATTGTCGCTATGCATTTAAAGTCGTAAAAAATATATTAAATGATTCTATAATTGTCTTTTTAAGAAATATATTTATTTTTTCAATCCTAAAATACATTTTTTAAAATGGTCCAGCTGAGTATTTTGGATAAATTAAACATTTTGTAAAAAAATAAATGAAAAAGTAAAGATAAAAGATATTGCAAAATCCTATAATGTTTAGGAAAGGAGAATTTTAGGGATAAAATGTTCGAATTGATCACATAATTTCATCATTTAACGACATTTTTGATTGGGCATCTAATTCAAATGGGTCCCTACAAGATTTGTGCGTCCTGCCCAAACTTTCTATCAAAGTCACCATTCAAAAGTCTTCAAACCTATAACAGGTTTAATTTCTTTATTCAATCGATATATATTTTTTTTATGGTCTTTATTTACAATATGTTATATGCTTAAATTTATTAATTGCATGCTTTGGAAGACGTTGCCTTCAGATATTTATTCCTTAATTTCTTAAAATCAGGGTTGGCAGGCAATACCGCTAAAATACCGTTATCGATTCAAAACCCTTTCAACTGACTACCGTTACCCCTAAAATACCATCACCGAAATACCGTTATCCTTAAAATACCGTTACCCAAATAACTGAAATACCGTTATAAAACGTTCAAAAAACGACGAAAATGCACTGGGTAAATCAAAATTCCAACGTTTGCAAAACCAAAAATTAGGTTCCCTAGATAAAGTTTTCCAAAATAAAGTTCATATGTATGTACTTCTCAGTGATTTAAACACAGCCCGTTGGATCTACCCACTAATCTAATGGGACATATAATTGGAAGTTACTAAAATATCTACAAGCTTATTCCAAAATGACAAACATTCGGAGAATATCAGCTAGCAGTTAAAATCCATTAGAAAAAGTAAGCAACTAGTTTTTATATATGTACATATTTTTATCTTTATATTAAATATAGGCGCACTTTAACTTACCTTCCGAAAATCTTATATATTTACAAATTTTATGATACGTTTGATAATAATGTTGACGAACTTGATCTTTAGTTTTAAAAGAAATGTCAACAGTAGGACTACGTCGTTTTAGTTTTGAGTTGATAAAGTTACCAATTGCTTCAAAATCTTTGCCAAATTCATTAACAGCGTCAAAGAAATGATTACGTTCAATATTTGACCAGGTAGGACGGTTGGCACGCACCTGCGATGGCGTCTTTTGTGTAGTAGAACGTTCTTCCTTACGATTTCCTTCACGTTCTGTGGGAGGTGGTGTCACTGGGCGTGTTTGCTGATCCTGGCGCATTTTTTGTATAACACGTGCGCTGGTACGAGTGCCATGACAATTGTAGGTGGTAACAGAGCCCAATAATTCTTCGGTATCTGATTGGAACTGAAAAAAGAGAAAGTAAGATTAAATTATGGAAATTATAAAATCATTTATTTTGTTGATCACCTCTGGCATAGATTTAATTTCTAATTTTTTGTCATTTCCCTCTTTACCACGAGTTGTTTTATGATGTGTGACATTATTGGCTTGAGGAGTGGTATTATCATTTGATTCTGACATTTGACGGATTTTTTCCTTTTTAATAGCTACGTCATCTTTATTGCTGCTTGCATCGGCGCCTGAAATTGATTGTGGATTCACTGATTTGTCCGCAGACGATTGACCTTTATCCATTAGTGGATATTAGAAAAAATTCTTAAATTTTATTATATTTCCTTTGAGAATTATGAAATATTACACAATAAGATATCCTTTTCTTGCAAACAGTCAATATTTAATTAAATCAGTAGGTCTTAAAATTAAGACTTTTCACAGACCTCTCCAATGGAAAATACAAAAAATATCAAGATGGCTGTCAAATGTTTATTACGAATTTTCGAGCATCTTCTTAATTAAAATTTTAGCACTTTGAGATTTTTAATAACACACACTTGAAGATAATAACTTGCTTTTTCTTTTTATGTAATTATTGGCAAAAAATTATAAATTTTCAGTTAATTTATAGACTAAACGAAACTTATGCGTTTTTATTTATATCCTCTTCAATTAAAAAATAGTTTTGTTGTATTTATTTTGGAAAGAGATGCCAGATGTAAGTAAGAATTCTGATTAAGAGAGATTTAAGAAGAAACTGGCAACTCTTATATGTGGCATTCCGCCTATTTCCAGCAAAGAGTATATACTTTATAGAAAAACCATGCTACTCAAGCAGAAGACAACCTATTTATAAAAAACTCGTTCAAATATGTAGGGAAAGTATTGAGCGAGATATGGATAGATATAATATTGGTTGATTGCCACACTAACCGTCCCTGTTTACCCATACATATCTATTATTTCCGAGTATTGGTGTTAAGAATTGTCAAATTTCGTATCCCCTATAATAAAAAATAGTAGATATGGATGAACAGATATAGTTAGATTTTGAAAAACGATTTTCAACAATCGTGGAATTATATTTGAATATTTATATGTAACATGAAAATATATGTCTTCCCAATTTGTTTTTAAATAAATTATACGAATTTATAAATATTAATTTATATTTATAACTTAAAATAGTCTTCGTCCATTAAAATCTGATTCATTTTCAATAGTATAGTTGCTAAGTGAATTTAAGTATGAACTATAAAATCGACCCTAATTCGTTTCGGTTGCCATCCCTGTAAAAAATACAATAGAATATTTAAGTTACAATCGCAGAAATTAAAGACATTCTTGCAACATCAAAAATTTTTTTTCAAATTAAATATTTTCTGGAGAAACAAAAAACTTTGTTCATATAGTTTTCATAAAATTTTAAAGTGTCTTTGATTAATTCAATATTATAAAATTTATTTGTTGTATTTTCCAAAACTAGTTTATAGTCCTTTTAATTATATACTAAAATTGTTTATCAATAATTTTTTACATAAAATTACTTACAACTGGAATTGGAATAATATAATCCCCCTGATCATGCAAGATTTAGATATTAGATATTGAATAATTCGATTTGTATGGAGTCGTTTTTATTGAATACGTCAACCCCTTACATAATCAGGGGGAATATTAAGTTATTGATCTGGCCACCCCTTTATCACAGTGTTGCTTTTTAATCACATAAAATCAGGCATCTCTTTTCTTCTTTCATTTCCTTTTAGTTTCGGATTCTCTGGTAACGGTAAACGGTTGGTATATATTCAGGCTAATTTTAATTAAATAATTTAAGTGTAAAAAGTGTTTTAAATAAAGTGAAATGTATATCAAATTAAAGTTAAATTAAAAGTCTTTTTGTTTTTCTTAAAAAATATCGCAAATGATTAAAGTAAGTAGAAGAATTCGCGATTTAAAATAGCTTCTTATACATATATCGTAGTGTCGTCAGTAAAGCGTCAGTGCAGTGTTAAAAAGTCTGAAAAAGCGAGCTGAAGTAGCTCAATAAAGTTTATAAAAAGAAAAAGTTATTAGAAGTAAAGTGAAAATTATATAAAAATATGAACTAAATGGTTTTTAATCTTTTCAAATTACATCTTTATAAAGGTTTGTATTGTAAATGTATTTGTTTGTTAAAAAAGCCTTATACTAGATGTAAAAAGCGCGTAAATACAATTTAGAAATAGAGTTGCCAGATCTATGCACTTAGAATATACATACATATATCATATTTGGGAATTTTTCATTGCCATTAAAATTCAATGCCAAAAATTCCCTTACAATTCAATGACAATGAATTTATTTCAGTGGTCATTGATTGAATTATTGTTAATTAAATGTACACCAATGATTCAAAGCAGCCAAGTATAATTAAAAAACAGCAATGTATTTATATGAAAAAATTATTTTGAAAAAAATGCAATTTAATACAACGATAATTATTATCAAAAAATTGTCTTTTTAAGCCTGAACTTTAAACCGAAATTACTCCCGACATTGGCTTTTCTGCGAAAAAAATATGTTCAGACTCCAAAAACTTGTGTTTTCGACTTAATTCGTTAACTCATAAAAAAACTCACAGTGCATAAAAATATGTTTAAGACGAAAACTAACAAATTACTTTTCGTACACCGAAAAAATTGCTCAGTTGCTCAGTTAAATAGTTCCTCAGTTAAAACTAAAAAAATAAAAATAACTGAAATACTTGAAATCAACTAATGTTTTGTTAAATTCTTTTTCTGTTACCCTGTATACACAAATATCAAGTTTTAAAATTGTCAAATACATATTTTTCAAATAAAAAGTCGATAAGAACAAAAAAATTAATTTCAAGTTAATTATCTTTATTTCGCTCATTATAAATTTTATTCGGTCAACAAAAGATCAACGTTAGGTAAAATGGCATTAGTATACAGTAATGTTAAGTTAATGTAAATTTTTGTTTTTTGATTACGTCTTTTCAGAAAAATTAATATTTTTTAATTTTTTATACACGAAGGGCATAAGTAAAAGGGCTTATAAGAAATCAGTCCAGAAGAACATGAATTTTTATCAAACCATAAGTGGAAACATAAAAATATAATTTACAAAAATAATTTACATATGCATTGGAAAATTAATGAAACAAAGTGAAAAAGTCGTTTAATTTTATTTAAATTCTTTTTTTCTGAAAATATAAATAAAAAATCTAAATAATTACATAAAACTCTTATGGTATTTATTGCCAAAATTGCAGAAAAATTGGTTATTGCTATATATCAATTCTATTTATCAATAACTAAAAAATCGTTCCAAATAACTAATTTCTCAGTTATGCATATTGACAATATTTTCAACTAACAACTTAGTTATATTCAATTATTTTTTTTTAACTGAACCTCAGTAAGGTGTATTGCACCTGAAGCTCAGTTGAAAATTTAGTTGCCATTAACTGAGAAATTTTTTCGGTTTATACACGTTAACTTTCAACGTGGATAATTATCAAAGTTGAAAACTCAACGTTTATTCATTTTCGCTTCTAACGTAACTTCTTCTCCTAAAAAGTTTTGCTGACGTCCGTTCGATTATACCTGAACTACTACAAACACGACCTGTTTAAAATTTGTTTCTACTTCAATCGGCTTAGAGTATATTTGCTTTAAATACTTAACGTTGTTAGGCATAAGAGAAAATACAGCTAGTAAACTCAAAACTCAAGCCGCCAAAGCGCCATTGAGCGAAAAATTTTACAACAATTTAAATAAATTTGAAAAGAATATATTTAAAACATTAAAAAAAAAAACTAATTGTACTTCTTACCAATTTGTTAGTTGTTTGAAAGTTTTTGTAGTAAACATTTTTCAGTTGTTTTAACGTCATTGTTAGTTATTTTTACATTATTTGGTAGTTAGTTTTCAACATTTAAAGATAATGAATTTTTAGTTATTTCAAAGTTAAATGTCTTGTCGCCTTTTTTTAACTTCATATTTTTTTTAACCAAAAATAAAAATTACCCTTTAGAAAAACGTGTAAGGCCACACAATGTAATCGATTTGGTGTACTTCATCTTGTGCGTACTTACGATATGGGATACCCGTGTATAACAATTGTATATGAAACACAAATTTTTAAAAATTTTCAAAAACTTTGTCTAACTTACATGCCACTATACTTGTGTGTACTTACGAAGTATATTGGCTTGTGGGCCATTACAATACGGCCATACCCTGGGTAAAGTAAGCCAGCTTGTGTGTAGAGTTTGAAAGTACTCGGACATACTTGTGTGTACTTACTAGTATATATTTTTATGAACCTAGCTCTTATCGGCTTTTTCAATTAAGAAATCATGGAATCGAAATCAAATAGAGTTATTTACTTATAGAGTTTTTTAATTATAAAAGAAAATATTTGAATTGAAAAAAAATACTTGAACAATTCCATTCAGCAGCAAAAAAAAATTGAAAGGCAACATCTTTTTTTCTTCAAATCTCTTGCTATATTAATTTGTAATATACCCTCTTCTATATAATGGCGTGTAGCATCGTAATGAGTTTCTATACGTTGCAAAATTTCACCCTAAAAAAAGAAAAAAGAAAATATATTTTTAAATATTTTTCCGAACAAAACTGACTTTTTTTAACACCAATAACAATTCACACAATAATTAAAAAAATATAATATTTGATTGTTACCTGTTCTGCTACCAATGTTTGTAGACCTACAAATAAAGTGCGAACTTCAGTTATAGATTTTTCCAGCTTTTTCAAATCCTCAAAACGATCCTTGAGTTCTTCAAGTTTCTTGCGTTCTGTTTCGGTATCATGTAAAATCTAAACATAATAAACATCGAATAAGTTATTTATACACTCAAGGGATTATACAGGTAAAATCAACTGCAAATGACACACACAAACAAGTTCTACAGTTGCTACATGAAAGTTGTTTGTGTAGTAATTCGTAATTATTGTTATTAACTGTAATTACAGTTGTTTTTCTAAGGACAAATACAAAACAACTGTTGTGACATTTATTTAAGAAAACAACTAATGAAAAGTACTATAATTTTGTAACAGTTATTTAAAGCTGTTGTTTTTATTATCATATAAATAACCACCAAGATACTCGTAATATTTTTACACTAAACAGTTATTTTGGGTAGTTATTAAAAAAATAAAAAAATTGAAAACTTTTATGTAGTTTATATTTTATATATTGTTTCTTTGCAAATAAAAATCGTATTGTATCTCCCATTCATAAAAGTGTAAGAACTGGGAAACTGTAAATTTAATTCAAATTTAAAGTACGATGAAGTAGAAATTTTTTTTTAAATTAATATATACTTTTATAATATGAAAAGAATTAAATGTAAAAAACAGTAGTTTTAATCTATTTTTTCAGTTGTTCAAAATATTTTGTAGAAAAAACTTGTCAGATAGTTTTACGACGTTGTTAGTTATTTTGAATGCATTTGTTAGTTACTTTTCAACAGTTATAACTAATTAGAAATTTATAAAGGTCGGAAAAAACAATTTTTATTTTTTAAATAAAAATTAAAAACCAAAAGTAAAAAATAACCTTTGTCACATTTTTAGCTGAATATACCTTTGTTTAAACTGTCAATTTCAGTAGATTCTACCGAAAAACTTTGTTGAGTGCAGTTAATATAACTGCATTTTCAGTTGGAATGCTGTACCCTACATTTCCATCTAAATAAACTGCGATGCTTTCCTAATTTTTTTAACTGTTGAAAACTTCAAAGCATTTACCGGTCTAGGGTGGGCAGAATTTTAAAAAACCTACCTATAATTCCTGTATCTACGATTTTGATGGCAAAAATTATTACAATATTATTTTTATTTAAATATCAATTAATCCTGTGTTTTTGGTTGGGAAAATGTCTAATGGTTTCCTAGGAAGATAAATTGTTGAATTCAAACGTCAGTTTTATATTCAGAACTAAGATCGATTTTTGTCTTAAATATTTAAGAAACGTTGTTTGAAAAATTCTTACTTAAGAAGTATTTAAGAAACAATTCAATCTTAGTTCTGATTATAAAACTGTTCCTAACGTCACATTTACACCCGAGAAAAAACTGCTAGAGAATGGGTTCGCCCGAGATTGATGAAAAAATGAAATGAAATGTTGATCTCAGATTTCTTATCTCTATCAAATATCCAAACTTCATACTAATCTGAGAGTATAACTTGGAGGTTTTCTTCCGAAATAAATTCACTTTTCAAAGTTTTTTATAAAAACCTGGAGATTTTGATAGGATAAGCTATCAGGATTACTGAATTTGGAAAATTAATGAAAATTGATGTCAATAAAAAACTTAAAAGATTAGTTTTTTTCACTCTCCTTAAAGCCGACGATATGAGTTTTGACAGTTAAAAACTAAAAAGAGCCAAAAACTAGGTACACTCATAGAAATAAATCTGTAAAAATAGCAGAAAGAGTTACAAAAAATTAGTTAAAAATGATGCTGCAGAAAAAACGGCTAAAATTAGCAGATTTTTTTTACTAAATACTACTAAAATGAGAACAGCAAAATTAAAACTGTTAAATTTACAGAATTTAGTTATATTTAGGCTAACTTTTAGTTAATTGAAAATAGCAAATTGTACTGTAAATTCTGCAGAAAATTTTGCTAAATATTTGTAGACTAAAAAAGCAATAATAAACTTTTAAATCTACAAAATGTTTGCTATTTTTAAGCTAAATTTAGTTGAATGCAAATAGCAGTCTATCCGCAGAAATATTTGCTAAAAAATTGTTAACTGCTGTTTTCAAAAGGCTCGATTTTTATTTGCATTTAAAAAAAAATCGAAAAAAACTTCGAAAATTTTAAATTTTTTAGTGATTTTTTAGGCTACAAATTATTTAGCAAAATTTTTTACTGATTTTAGCAGGTTAATTTGCTATTCTTCATTTACAAAAATTTAGCTCAAATATAACTAAAATTATGTATATTTAACAGTTTTATTTTTGCTGTTCCTATATTACTAATATATAGCAAAAATAATCTGCTAATTTTGGCAGTTTTTTCTGCAGCATCATTTTTAACTAATTTTAAGTAGTTTTAACTAAATTTTTTACGGACTTTTTTCTATTAGTGTAGTTTTAGCTCAATCTAATGCACTATAAAAAATATTCTAACAATTAATTATTTAAATACCAGGTCTTTTAGACTCTGATTCAGACTGTGATAAAAAACTTCTCAACAAAATATAATCTTGACCTCTTCTCAACAAAATATGTATCCTTTTGATCCTCTATAAAAATTCAGATTAAAAATACTTCTTTCATAAACTTACATTTGACATAAATAAATTTGTGTTTTTATTTTCTATCATAGTTTCAATATCTTCATCCGTTAAATTGCAATTTACTGAAAGTATATAAATTTTGAAATTGTTGGAATAAGAAAAACACAAAAACTTTGTTTGCACTTACAAATTTGTGATTGAATTTTTAATTTTTTTTTCATACTCTCTTCATATCCTAATAAAAATTCATCATTCTTAGTCCATAACTTAACGTATCGGTAAAAGAATCCATGATATAGTAATCGTTTCATACGGGCCAATGTAGTGAAATCTTTAGGTTGTGGTAGTTTACTTTCAAGTTTTTTAAATTTCTTTACAATATTATTACTAATTTGTTGATTATCAAGACGTGTTTTATCAAATTCTTTTTCTAAAAAAAGTTTTGTTTAGATACATATAGATAGATTTTCATAAGATGAATATCGATAAGAGATTTTTTTACAATTTGATATAAATGATATTATTTCTACAGTAAACATGATTAATTTGGCATCTTCATCTCAAGTTGTAAAAAATTTGCAGTTAACCCTCTAATGCTCTTTCTTCTGATTGCGATAATATTTGAATTATATATTTGACATTGAAAATCTACTATGGAACAAATATTAAAATTTAAATTTATCGCTTTATTTTGGGGATATACCACAATAAACTTTGAAGACGAATCAAGAAAACCCATAGTCAAAAAATTTCGAATTTTACTATAAATAACACTATCAGTAAAATAATATCACATATCGAAATTTGTTGATCTAGACCTGCTAATTTAACTAAAAATAAACTGAGTTTAGTGCTTATATGGAAATATCTGTGGTTAAGTTTTAACCTTGGCTATGTTGGTAATAAATTACTCGCCCCTAGTGTTGTTATTTCAGAAGTTATGGCTTTTTGAAAATTACAAAGTTTGGCGAATTTGGCACTAAAAATCAATCAATTTTGACGAAATTAGTTTTTCTTAATACTGACTCTGAGTATATAATCAGTGCTAGTTTTTGAATTAGAGAAATATTCGTAAGACGAATCCTGACGTTATCCTGTGAGTCCTGCAGCAAAAATTGTGACACATTTTACAACTGGAGACTCTAATCTAGCTTTGTTATACTCGATAATATATGCTAGAACGTGATTGTATTTTTGACGATTTTACAGATATTTTTTCTGTTTTAAAAAGTTAAGTTTTCACTTTACATCCTTCTCGCTTGAAAATCGTTCTTTATACAAAACAAAAGTTTGAAGGCAAAAAAGTAGGTAACTGTGTTTGCTATGGATATAATATAAATCGTTTAATATAAAATTGTTATTTAGCCAAAAACTATTTAAGATCTGAATAACGCTTTTTAGCGGCCTTGGTCATTAGAGGGTTAACAGTTTGCAATTTATGACAATTTCACATTTAGAATTACTTACGATTAAACTGATTGGAATATTCCGCCTTCACCATAGATTGCATCTTTGACAAATGGTTGTCCATATCTTTAAATTGATCAAAAATATTCGCATACTAAAACAGAAAATATAATTTTCAATGGTTATAAATTGAAACCAATTTTTACAATTTTGGTTAAAGATAACAAGATGTTTTGTAATAGAGAATTTGCTTAGCTTATCTATGCCAAATTGTAAAAATGGCAGTAAAGACCCAGCAAAAACAGACGTTACATAGTAAGTAAGCGAGTAAGTAGCGCGCAAATGGTTTCACTGATTACCAGGCTATTTACTCGCAACATTAGTTTTGTTAGCGATGTCCAAAACTTCATGCGTGGTCATTACCGTCTCGCTTACAAAAGAAGTGAGAATAATGAGTTATCAGCGTGGTTACCCATAGTGAAATAAGTAGTTACTCACAAAGATAGAATAAGAGGTTACTAAGAAGTTATGATATAAGTAGTTACCCTACATTGTGAAATAGTTGTTCATATTGGCAAAATAACTTTTTACCTGGGAAAATTTCCTATTTGTTCAAAACAAATTAATAAATAAAATATTAATATAAAAAAGACTAAATCGGTACTTATTTAATCAATTACCAGTAAGTGATTACTTTGCAAGAATATATAAGTACTTCTATAACTTATTATCAGTAAGTCATTATTTTGTATTTTAAAGCAATGCAAAATGTAATGACCTATCATTACCTGGTAATCCGAATGTTAATGACCTGTCATTACCATGTGAATTTCATGTAATTAAAAAACGAAAATATGCGCCCACAAAAAATATGCATTAAAAACATACAAAATATAAACTGAAACACTTTTTTTTACAAAAAATAGCGTAATTGAAAACAAAAAATATGTAATTTAGTTATTTTTCAAATTGACACTGAAGTTAACGCTTTTTCGTGGGTCAACAAGATTTCCAAAAAAACTATTTTTCTTCTTTTTTAACCTTTAAATGCATGGTGTGGCCATTTGGCAACATATCAGTTTTTTTAAATAAAAAAACCCACTTGATGCACAAAACTGCATTTTTGGGCACTGGGGCCCCTTCTGTACAAAGTGTTCTTATAGTTTAGCTCAGATTTTTTTAAAAGGTTATAGGAAAAATCTTGGTTTTGCTTCGTGTGTTTCTGAAAAATCTAAAACACACGTTTTTTTTACAAAAAGTGTAATATTCAAAAATGTTTGTTTAAATATTTAAAGTGGTATTTTCGCAATAAAATTCATTTTGCCAAAAATAAATGTATAATTCATAGTTTATAGATTTTTTTTTGTTTTTTTTTGTTAATACACGCTAAAATAATAACAATTTAGCTACTTGGCAAAAAACATATTTTTCAATAAAAATCACCTTTTTTTAAAAAATATTTTTTTTTGGTATTTTTCTTGACATGTACACGCCTTTAAAAATCATATATAAAAAAATGGTTAAAATCGAAGAGATCACGCATTTAAGGGTAATCAAACAAATTAAAAAAATTCTACTAAAAAATTCAAAATATGCATTAAAAATCTCAAAATATACATTAAAACGGCACCAATCCGTTTTCACAGAATATGCAACTTTAAATCGATGTCACTTTGTTCTAAATTTGATGATTCTGATAAATATTTAGTCCATAGTAGTTTTGGAATATCGAGAAAAACTATGTATTTGCATAGAATTCCTTGCCCTACTTATGACCATCGCTGGGTATTGAGAAAGTTGCATTTTTTATTTGAACCGAAAGAATTATGTGCTATTTTTATATCTTGATTAGTGTTACAAGGCGACTATACTATGAAGTGGATTTTTCGTTTTTTACAATTTTTCGTTCAAATGTATTTCTTATTATTAAAAAAACAGAAAAAGTAGAAAAAACAACTAAAAATTAGTTAAAAATTATGTTAAAAAAAAAAAAAAAACTGCTAAAATTGGCAGATTTTTTTTTTTGCTAAATACAAGAAAAATTAAAACAGCAAAAATAAAACTGCTAAACTTACGGAATTTTAGTTATATTTAAGTTAACTTTTGAAAATAACAAATTGTACTGTAAAATCTGCAAAATATTTTGCTAAATATTAGTAGACTAAAAATAGCAAAAACAAACTGTTATATCTACAAAATTTTTGCTATTTTTAAGCAAAATTTAGTTGAACACAAATAGTAGTCTATACTACTGAAATCAGCAGAAATATTTGCTAAAAAAATTGTAAACTGCTGTGTTCAAAAGGCTCAATTTTTATTTGCATTTAAAAAAAATCTAAAAAAACTTCGAAAATTTAAATTTTTTTTGTGATTTTTTAGGCTACTAATCGTTTACCCAGTGTAGAAACGGTAATGACATATCATTGGACTACCAGTAATGACACCCATTTACCTTCTGCATTATTTTAAAACATATAATAATGAATTACTGATAATGACTTACTTTTATCATTATTTCAAATAGAAAATAATTTTCTAGATTTTTTTGAAAATTTTTTGAAATCTATTTTTAGACTCAATATTTTTTAAACACTGGTAAGGATATATGTAACCACATATTTTTTGATTTTTTGTATGTTGGAGAGTAAGCTTACTTGTGTGCAGCAGGTCATTTATGTTTTTATCTATTAAATATTACATGTCGATATAACTCAGATGGTAGAGCTGTTGACTGGCAATCTGTAGACCCAGGTTCAATTCCCGCACCAGCAAATTTTATTAAAAAAAAAATACAATAAAAAATATTTTTTTTTATATAATTTATTTTTTTGGAAATCTATTTTTAGACTCATTATTTTTGTCAATACTGGTAAGCACATAGGTAACGATATATTTTTTGATTTTTCGTATGCTGGTGTGTAACGACAACTCATTATTTTTCGCGACATCGCCATATAAAGGTAATAAGAAATGTAATAACAAAAGTAACTAGTTACCATTACCAAGTATGTAGTTACATAACAACATATCTGGTAATGATTTTCTACACTGGGTAGCAACATTTTTTATTGATTTTGGCAGGTTAATTTTTGATTTAACTCAAATGTAACTAAAATTTTGTATATTCAACAGTTTTATTTTTGCTGTTCCTGACTGTTTTAGATTTTAGTTATTCAAAACATATGTTTAAACTTTATTTAAATAATTTGTTTTAATTTTCAAATTTTATTTTTAGCGAGTAGTCTGTAAGGATCATTTGTTACCTATAGACTTTATAAAAAATAAAGAAATGAAATGAAATAAAAGATAAAAATAATCTGCTAATTTTAGTAGTTTTTTCTGCAGCATCAACTTTAACTAATTTTTAGTAGTTTTAACTAAATGTTTTACAGACTTTTTTCTATTAGTGTACACAAATTGTGTATGAAATGAAACAGCATACCTTAAATTCGTAAAGATCGGAGGTAATACATTGGGATAGTTTCCTTGTTAAACAAATGGAAATACGATAAAAGAAAACAGTTGTTTCCCGATTCAACGAATGTAATCAAATTTTTCTTTTTCCAATAATGATCCCGCGCAAAGTCTTATGGGATGAATATATTAAAATTATGTATTTTTTTATTTATAATTTCTTAAATTTTCGATGTGCAGGTTTTTACTCCTGCGAACTTATTTATATCCCAGCAAAAATATCTAGGATCGGTTCTCTGTCAATTTTTAGTACTCGTAGATCTAAAATTAAAAAAACATAGTTTGCAGTGCGAAAGATGGATTTTCCTTGATTTCATTTAAATGACACAAAACGAAATGGCGGAATTGTCATATTAAATTATATGTGTATTAAAATTTTAGAAAAGGTATTTTATTTCTCAATGAATCAGTTCTTGTTTTGTATAATAACTTACCATATTTAAGAGATTTTTCACAGATGTATTATGTGGTTTTCGGATGACTTCATATTCGTCTAAATCTTCATTTATATCACCAGAAGAATTTTCATTTTGCATTTTCTATAATTATCCCAACAAAACTGTGTCGAATTTTGGAACACAACATTTTCAGATTTTATACAAACCTTTTTCAATTCTGGCAAAATATCTCTAACGCCAATCATTTTGTAAACTTGCGATGATGCTTTTCTTGCTATTGACTAAACAATACTAATGTGGAAATTTAATTTTATTTTAAAATTTCTAGCATTTAATTATATTTCTGCAAAACCACAGTGACAGTTGCTAATTTAACTCTTAACCCTTTGACGACCATTTTTACTTTTTGATAATTTAGGCAAACTTGCAAGAAATTTAATCACAAATTCTCATCGACACTACACGCCGAGAAAATACATTATTAGATATGTTTACATATAATTATGTACACTCAAAAAAGTTCGACAGTTACTACATGTTTTTACTGTAATTACAGTTGTTTTCCTATGGAAAAATACAAAACAACCAGTGGCGGACCCAGGGGGGGGGGGGGCTAAACATTTTTTATATTATATACGGTAGAAATATCTATGGATATTTTATGAACTACACAGAGAGAGTTTTAATGAAAAATTTCATTAAACTAATGGCAGTAAATGAAAAATTATTTGATGAAAAAGCTTCACATATTTTATGAATCTAGTTTTAATGTAACATTTTAATTGAGCTTAATAAATATAATGAAATGTTTGAAAAAAAAATAAAAGTAAAAAACTAACGTTGGTTTTCGCTCAAAAAACTATGAGTTAATCTGACTTTTATGATAAAAGTCATAACCGGTACGGTCTCTGATTTTATATGAACTACTTACATTGTCATGTACTATGATGTCATTGTATAAGTACCCTACGGGAAATTTTAACAAACTGCCACCGAACTGGCCCCTTTATATGACATAGACTGGTCACTTTTACATGGCGTTGTCATAGGAGGTGGAAATTAACCCCTTGTGACATGTCACAAGACAAATCCTAGGACATATTACTGAACTCTCAATTTCAGGGACCTGTCCTGGGATTTGTCTTGTGACATGTCACAAGGGGTCAATTTCCACCTCCTATGACAACGCCATGTAAAAGTGACCAGTCTATGTCATATAAAGGGGCCAGTTCGGTGGCAGTTTGTTAAAATTTCCCGTAGGGTAATGACAATTTACATTTAAAAACACTAAAAAATAAAACGATTTAAAAAATCGCTGAAACAAAACAAAAAAAATGGCAAAATGTTTTTTCTACAAATTTTTTATGTTTTTAACATTCTCTTACATTTTATTTCTTAAACATAAAATAGAATATCAAAATAGGCTAAACGAAATAAAATAACAAAATTTATTTGTGATTCCCATGTTGAAGTTGCAAAAATGCATTTTGATGCCGATATAGCGAAAAATTTTAAAATATTTTTTCCAACATACGCGAACTTAAAATTTCGTCTCTAAAAATATCTTGAAAAGATGCACATTTTTAATATTTATACCTTACACCACTATGTGTTCAGGGTATTATAAGTTTGTGCTGATGTTTGTAACACCAAAAAATATTGGTCGTAGACCCACCTTATAGTATACCGATCGGTTCAGAATTTTTTTTATTTCGATTTAACGATGTCCGTCTGTCCGTCCGTCCGTCCGTCTGTCTGTCTGTCCATGCAATCTTGTGCGCACTCTACAGGTCGCAACTATTAAGATATTTTGATGACATTTGGTACGCAGACCTATGTTGGCCCAAGGACGAACAAGTTTGATTTTTTTGAACATCGGTCCATGTTTAGACCTAGTGCCCATATAAGGGTCCTACCAAAATTATACTGTTTATATGCTGCAGGTCGTAAATATTAAGATATTTTGATGAAATTTGGTACACAGACCTATATTGGCCCAATAATGCAGCCTATTGATTTTGGTGAATATCGGTCCATGTTTAGACCTAGTGCCCATATAAGGGTCCTACCAAAATTATACTGTTTATACGCTGCAGGTCGTAAATATTAAGATATTTTGATGAAATTTGGTACACAGACCTATATTGGCCCAATAACGCAGCCTATTGATTTTGGTGAACATCGGTCCATGTTTAGACCTAGTGCCCATATAAGGGTCCTACCAAAATTATACTGTTTATACGCTGCAGGTCGCAAATATTAAGATATTTTGATGAAATTTGGTACATAGACCTATGTTGGCCCTTTTACCCAGACTGGTGTAGGGTATTGTATAGTCGGCATGCCCGACTTTAACCTTTTTACTCGTTTTTAATTGACTTTACGGCTACACTCAAAAAAATAAGTTAGTAGAAAAATTAGTAAAACATCTTGTATATCAACAGAGCTTTGAAGAATTAATTCCTTAATTCAATTTTTCAATTCTGAATTAAAAATTCGATGAAATAATTCACTAAGCACCATATATTGAATGGAATTAATTCATATTTGCTTTCTTTCGATTTATTTTGTTACGAATTAATTCAATTGCAATAGTTCTTTTTATTAAATCAAATGAATTAATTCCTTACTGAATTAATTCACTACTGAATTCGTTCAATTTCATTCAGTGAATTAAAAAAAATAAAATAACGTTCAGTGAATTAAAAAAAAAAATAATAAGTTCACTGAATTGAAAAAAAAAAATAAGTTCACTGAATTCAAAGCCTGTTTTCTGCCGTTCAGTAGAAGAAAACAATAATGTACAAATAAAATTTTTAAATAAGCAATTTCACAGCGTGTGCTAGTAAAAATAAACAAATTAGAAACCGGATGCTGTTTATCAACCTACATGATTCAAAAATAAAGCCTTTTACTATTAAAAATAAAAACTTTACGGATATAGATAAATTTGGAAAAAAACATAACTATTAATTTTTCAAACTAGTTATATAGATTTATAAAATTGAACGCGTTCACCGGTGAATTAATTCATTTGATTTAATAAAAAGAACTATTGCAATTGAATTGATTCTTTGAATTTGTTGTTTGCTGAACGCATTCTGATGAACGAATTCAGTGAATTACTTAAGAAAAGGAATTCATTCAATTCTAGAGAAAATTGAATTCGATTGGTAGTGAATTCATTCAAAAAGGAATTAATTCTTCAAAGCTCTGTATATCAAGTATACTAGTTTTCAGCAATCAATTATCAGTTTCAGTTATATTTTCCAGCACTAAACTAATTTTGAACTAACGTTTTATGTTGTGCGGATAAACACATTTAGTACAGACAATATATGTAAATTATACTAAAAAACAACTCCTTCTTATATTTTATTTATAATTATTTTTACACTCAAAATAGTTTGTAGTTTAAATTAACTAAAAATGTAATTTAGTATAAATGAAAAATCACTTGAAAACCGGTCTACTAACTTTTCATTTAAACCAAAAGAACTTAACATTTATTTTTAAATGTTAATAAATTAACTACAAAATCCTTAAAAAAGTAATGATTTTTCATTTATTTCGTTTTTATAATTTTGAAAAAACTAACTGCAAAATCCGTAAGAATAAATGATATTTATTTTATTTCGTTTTTTAACGACCTAGAAATCTTTTCTAACAAAACATTTTAAATGAAAATATTAACTGTAACAGAAAATGCGTATTTCTATGTAATTTGTTTTTTAAATAAAAGACAAAAATAGTTGAAAAATATATTTCTTTTCAATTTAACTGAATAATCATTTAAAAATAAATGTACGGATAACTCTCTAAATAAACTACAGTCAGTTACTGTAATAATATTTTCAGTGTATATATTTTTAGATTTTCAATTAAATCATGTCGACAATGTGGTCGTCTTGACATCTTTATATTTTACAAAGTTTTCTAAATAATTTTCAAAAGCGTAAGGAAAACACAATTTCTAGATTTAACTTTTCATCTAATACATTAACTAAAGTGAAATTTTTCTACAAATTTTTTGAGTTTTCTTTCGATCTTTTTTTATTGATTTTAGCAGGGATATTTTTCATTTGCAGTCGACTAAGTATTAAGAAAACTTTGCAAGTACGCTCCTGACTAAAAATTTGCTAACACAGCAAAATTTTTTGCTGACCTTTTTTTTGAGTGTAGAATAAGTAAAATTTGATATTTGCAAAAACATATCAAAATTTGTAACCCCAATGGATAGCTACAAAAAATGACGATTCATATTGAAAACCGTAATCGATTCAAATACTATATAAATAAAGAATAAGCCCTCAATTCATAAATGCTTTGTAAAGTTATAACAGGTTTACAAAACGTCATTTTCATACAAAATTTGTTCAATAAACCTCCTATAATTTTACAAAGCGTTTATGAATTTAGAGGTAAAGCTGTACTGTTACGAAAACCGTAGCCGATATTCGTTTAGGTTTCCATCCTAAAATGCATACAGTAGCCGCTGAAATACCTTAACCATTAAAATGTCGATTCATGTTTAAAACTGTAACCAATTGAAATACCGTAAGCATGTTTATTCGAAAGCCTTAACCGTAACCGAAGAATAAGAAAATTATTCCGGTAGGAAAACGGTGACCCATATTCACTTCGGTAGCCATCTTTGTAGAAAAATTTTGTTATTTTTTCACCCAGCCTATTTCAATATTCGCAAAAAGGCCCCTAATTAAATACTAAAATATAAAGTAATAGGCTTATTCATTATAACTCGTAAATTTCTTGTAAACCTTTTATAAATAGAAGCCATATTTTCTATGTATGCACTGAGAGAATTATCTGCATGATATTAATTAATATTTGCATAAAACTCATGAAGTTTCACTGGAACTCGTCAATTGAAGCTTTCATTGAATTAATGGAATTTTTCATAAAATGTTGCCAAAAATTTCACTTTGTTTATTAAAACTTTCATACACTCAATGAAAAAATTTCACTAAAACCAGATTCATAAAATATATGAAACTTTTTCATCAAAATTAAGATGTTTTTCATTTACTTTGTGAAGAAAACTTCATTAGTTTACTGAAAAATTTCATAGAAACTCGTCCAACAAAATTCTCTCTGTGTGGAGTTTGACATTAATGTTATAAAAATGCCACACTGAGAGAATTATCCTTCATGATATTACTGATATAATTTCATAGATTTTTTTTCGTAGAACCAATGAAGAATTTCATTATGTATGTAATATTTAATTAATATTATGAACTTTTTCATAACTTTTTCTTCATAAAATTTAATAATTTCATTAAAAAAATTCATTGAATTTCATAAACTAGGTCTCCATAAATTTAATGAAAATGTTCTTTATACATATGTTCAATAGTATTTACTTTTTTTTAAAAGATTATTCTCGCATTTCCTGAGAGAATAATCTTTTATAATTTTTATTTTTTTTTAAATTAATTTTTTATTACTAACTTTGGACTCTGAAATTTTTTTATAAATCATATTTTTTCGAAACTTTTTTTTATGAAACTTTTTAATTTAATGAATTCTTTCTTTAGATATATTTTGTACATCCGTAAAATATGCTACGATTTTATTACGCTTTTTGCATTTGCTAAGTACTTTTTATTTATCCACTCCAGCTTAGCAACGACAACAACCAACTATAATAAATAATAGTAAATGAAATTGCTTCAAAGATTTTATGAAGCTCTTCATTGGCTGAATGATTTATTCATTGGACGAGTGGACTATTAATTTTATGAAGAATTTCATTAATTTTATGAACTTTTCATAAACATTGACTTTAATGAAACCTGTTTCATAGATTCTATGAATAGTTTCAATGGACGAGTTCCAGTGACAATTTTCATTGAAACTATGAAGAAAGTCATTACTGAGGTGATGATAATTCTCTCAATGCAGGTTTACACAGTTTACGGGTAGAATACGAGTTTATATGAGGAAGCTTAATAGGGGTTTTCATATAAACTCGTATTCTGGTATGTTTATGAGTTTAATGTCGAAACTTCATACATAAAAAATATGGTTTGTATTTATACAAGGTTTACAAGCAATTTACGAGTTAATATGAAAACCCCTAATATCTTTAACATTATATATATTTATATATTTTTCTTGTATAATTATCTGACAAATTAAAGCTAATAACTTATATAAGTTTATATAGGACAGTGGACCTGTTATCAGACCTGAGATACATATATTGGGATTTGAGTACGTACAAAATGTTTTAACAATTAAAATTTAACCTGTTCAATTTGAACTTCTCCATGAAATTCATCACGTATATTGAAGGAATTACCAAGACTGTTGCTATTTTCCTGTACACAACGGTTTTTTGAATTACTTCATTGTAAAAATAGCTATAATTATGAATAGTACTACGGCTATAATTGCTATTATAATTAACAATAGTTTGCTCTGTAAAGTAAAACAAAATAAGTATTAATAATAAATATTTGGAGTATGGCAATTAAGGCTTCCCGAATTTTGTCACTCAAACGGCACGTATTGAAGAGCTGATTATGGGAAAATAACGAAAAAAATCATGGTTACTATAAGCTGGCCACCTGCACTTGAAATTAAAAAAAATAGTTATGTGTCAAAAATTTTTAAGACTGCATTTTTTGTCCATAATTCTAAAAAATGCAGAAAATGTGCATCTGATTTTTTTCGTTATTGGATCAATTTTACATGATTTAGGAAAATGAATAGACTTAAAAAATATATTCGTTTTTCAGCTTAATAATGCAGTTGTGGACCAAAGTCGCATTTTAAAATTCTATAAATATTTTCCATTTCCCATAATATACTCAAGATTTCCAAACTTTTGAGCCCTATTTTGCTCAAAATTCTAAACATATTTTTGACACAAAGCACCCAATTTTATCAACTTCAATCGTTGATAGCCAACTATAAGTATCTTAGAAATATTTTTTCTTTTGAGTGCTCTTCCATCGCGAAACTCGCAAGTGCAAAAGGATCGGGAGACCTTAATGGTTATTTTACAAACCTTCATATTTTCGGAATGTATGATTTCAGCCTGTTTGAGTTCTTCAGTTCCCTGCTCTACATAATTACGAGCATCATTAAAATGTTTTTCTATACTTTGCATGACGGCACTCTAAAAAAATTTAAATTTGAATTAAATATGTATACTAATGGTGCTAAAAAAGGTCAAATTCACGAGCTCGACAATCCTACAAATATGCAATTATCAAAATAAATATGATCTGCCAAAAAAAAAAAAAAATTTTTTTTCCAAATTAAAATCAGAGCAGCGGATTTCGCGATATTTGAAAAGTTCACACTAAAAATGTTGAACTTTTACGAGGAAGTTTTCTTATATTTAACGCTATGAAAATTTATTTCTTGCATTTGTATACAGTGATGTGCAATAAAATAGAGCCATTCAAGTTTTTAATGGCTCAAGTTAATTTGATAGAAGGTGGATATCGCTTATTTTTTATTAAAAGCCACGCCTACTTAAAACAAGTAACAAAATAAAAAAACAGACGTCACGTTAAAATTCTACATAATTTTCTGAATTATCTCCTCGCATTTTTGGGCGAATCTATCCACTATTTTGATCTTTAAAAATAAAGGCAACGAGAATAAAATTAGAAAAAAACTTGAATGGCTCTATTTCATTGCACTTCACTGTATATCTATGGAATGTCCTCTTATATGAGATAGGATTTTTGTTAACAATAAAATTACATCAAGCTAAATAATAGCGAAATAGTTTTTTGAGTTTTCGAAAACCGCAAATAGTTTAAAAACAACAATTTTTAAATTTCGAATGCAGATTCGTAATCTTCATAAAAATAAAGATTTCAGAAATATGTTCTTATGTAGTTCGTGCATGATCATAAACATGAATGTTTTTCCATACATGGTTACATAAATCTCCATACATGCATCCACATATGTCCACACATGTGCATTAACGAAAATCTACATGTAAATATGTACATTAGAGCGTACCACCTTACAGGCAAAAAAAAAAGTGCGCCGTACACCCTCCAATATGAAGTATTTTTGCAAGGAGGTTTCAAAAAAATTTTCTTTTTTTTTTGCCGAACGTAGGGGTCGCAATTTTACATTTTTCGTTATATCTTTGGCATTTACAGTCGGATCTTAAAGTATGATACATCGAAGTTCGCCAACTCTTCATCAGATGGCGCGCAATAACTGTTCTAAGATTTAACATCTCGCGCTCCTGAGTTTTGCTTCTCTTTTAAAAAAAATATAAGGCATAAACAACAAGTTGGATTTTAACTTAAATATTTTCGGAAAATTTAGAAATTTTAACTAAAAAATTTTTTTCCAAAATTTTTAAAAAAACCGCGAACTCCTTAAAAGTTACTCAATTTTTTTAAGTTTTGAATTCATATTCCTTTTCTGCACATTAATTAAGACTAGATTAAAAAAAAATGTTATTGTTATAAATAGCGTACAGATTAAGAAATAATTCAATTTAAAATCAATACTACTTTTTGTAAAAATTACTCTAGAGACAAATTACTAATTCTTAAGAAATAACTTTTTTTGCTACCTCTAAATAAAAGCAGATTTAGCTGAAACTTGGCACAGAAAGTTTTTAGACATTAAGGAATAGGGGCAACATTGTGGAGATCGCGAATCCCAATTTTAATTTTTTTTTTTTGCACAACTCTAATGTACATTAGACCGTAACTCAAAAAAAAAGTTCGCCGTACACCCTCTAAAATGAAGTATTTTTGGAAGGCGATTTCATTTTTTTCAATTTTCAATTTTTTTTTTGCCGAACGTAGGGGTCGCCTTTTTTAATTTTTTGTTATAGCTTTGGCATTTAAAATCGGATTTTAAAGTGTGATATATCGATTTGTTTTGCTATATAGTAAAAATCCAATTAAAAAAAATTTTAAAAGGCGACCCCTACGTTCGGCAAACAATATATGAAAAAAATTTCTACTGGGTTTGGCGAAAAACTTCCTTAGCAAAAGTTTAATGATTTTTTGCGAGCTTTAATTTTCTGACATTAGGGTCGTACATTAGGGTAGTAGCAGCTGAGATCTGTTGGGTAACTACTAGAACGGGATACTTGAGTTCAAAATGCCCTTAGAGTTTTTTTTTAAAATTTTGGAAAAAAATTTTTTAGTTAAAATTTCTAAATTTTCCGAAAATATTTAAGTTAAAATCCAACTTGTTGTTTATGCCTTATATTTTTTTTAAAAGAGAAGCAAAACTCAGGAGCGCGAGATGTTAAATCTTAGAACAGTTATTGCGCGCCATCTGATGAAGAGTTGGCGAACTTTGTTGAAGCTTTTTAGTTCATAGCCCTGTTATATTATTTTACTTCGGTGGGGTTAAGTGATATGGGAACATCGAAGGAGGACGCTGCGATATGTATGAGGTATAGAAAAAACTCATACATATTAGTATTTTTCATAAATTGATGTTGCCTTGGTTGGGGATCGAACTCGCAACCTAACGTGTAACAGTCCAACGCGCTAACCATTACACAACAGCACCCAATGCGCAAATTTTTCAAATCTGATCTTTATTTTAACAAAGATTACGAATCTGCAATCGAAATTTAAAAAAAAATTTTAGGTATTTTCCGAACTACCTGTAAACGTTGTCATCGAAAAATCTAATTTGTTATACTTTTGCAATTTACTTACCAAGAACTTCCATTATGTATGACACTGATTTTAATTTTAAAAAGGATGTTATCCTTGTAAATTAACTTAAAATGTGACTTTTTTCATATTTCGCTATTATTTAGCTTTCTATAATTTTATTGTTATCAAAAATCCTATCTTACATAAGAGGGCATTCCATAGATATATATTAATGGAAAAAATAAATTTTCATAGCGGTATATAAAAGAAAACTTCCTGATCAAAGTTAAACAACTTTTTTTTGACCACCTTAATGAACATATAATGGACATTCATATAAGTATACCAAGCATACCATATACTTATGAACCATTTATGCACACATATGAATTATATATTGATGCATATGGGCAAGCATGAATCTTATGTCCCCATGTATAACCGATTTTTAACAGGGTAGGATATTATTTTGTTTATTTTTTTCATACCTGTTCCACTACCAATGTCTGCAGCCTTAAAAATAATGTATGTACTTCTTCAATGGATTTTTCCAATTTCTTCAATTCATCCAAACGATCCTTTAGGGCTTTAAGCTTACTACGCGCGTGTTCAGTTTCTAGAATCTTAATGAACCAAGGAATTAATGTTAGATACATAAAATACAAAAATTATGAATATCTTACATTTCCCGTGTATAAACTGGTTTGTTTATATGCGATTAACGAATCAATCTCTTCATCTGTTAAATCATAGTTTACTAGAAAAAATAAAAACCCAATTAAAAAGTTTTTATATAATGAAATCTTGTACGATATAATTATTTCTAACTGTTTAAAATTACGTCTGACAATTTTAAATTTCAAATATTTTACAGTGTATATCAACCACTGCCAGCACTCGAAAGAGTATCCCTTACTATGCCTAAGATATTTTTCCGAGCTCGATTTTTTTTTTGTTTCCGATAAAAGGGTTCTTGCCGATCTCAATGTCAATAAGAAGTTGGGCCATATTTTATACCAGCACTGGTGCTGAAGCAGTGCTCTCCGACAATAGCTTCCTTTGGCTAAGCTCTTTGTACCGAGCGGGAGTCTTACCTTCATGCTAGAAGGTTGCCAATTGTGGTATTTATGAAATCGCCACCGGAATTGTATTGGCAACGGATTGGATTCCGTAAACGGGTTTATAAAAATTACCGGAAATAGCATTACAATGACGTCATAAAACTTTTTAAATATTTATGTTTGAGAAAATGTTTAACAAATTAATAATGCTAAAAATTGGCTGTTAAAATTTGTAATTTTAAGAAAACAATTTTAGTCTGATCGGAAATTTCTTCATCAAATCCGTAGAGCGGATTTATAGAATCCAACAATGTAGAAAATTTCTTTATTCCTTTGCTTGTATGGAAATTTTTAAACGGAAATTTCCGATATTGGATTCTATAAATCCTCTCTACGGATTTGATGAGGAAATTTCCAATCCGATTAAAATGTATTTTAATGTTACTGACACTTTAGAAAACATTGCTAGATCTGTCAAAACAACAGATTAGTATATTGGAAGATGACAAAGCAAATTGTGGTAAATTTTTAGTTGTTGGTTTTGTTTTTCTATGATATTTAAAATGTTTAATAACGCTCCTAGACGAGAACAAGAAATTTTCATTGGGTTTGTAATTTAACTTAACAAATATTTCCAGAAATTCTAAAAACGTCGTCCCCTGACGATTTCCTTAGGCAAGAATGAAATCCGGATAGGGACATGCCTACCACGGATTATTTTCCACAATTTGTTAAATACATTTGGGATTTTAGCACATTTAATTCCTTTAATGCAATTAATGTATGGATATCCCGATAGAAATAAATTTAGTAAAATTATTTTCATTAAATTAATTAATTTTAATAAAAAATTTTAAATAAAAATATTAAAAGTTTTATGACGTCATTGTAATGCCATTTCCGTTAATTTTTTTTCCCAGGGATTTCATAAAGACCACGAATGTTCTGCAAATCACAAGAACGATGCCGATAACTACACTAAAAAAAGTCAGTAAAGTCAGCAAAAAATGTTGCTGTGTCAGCAAATTTTTAGTCAGCAGCGTGCTTGCAAAAAAGTTGGTAATTTCAGCAAAAGGTGTTTGCTGAAAATCAGCGGGCTGATTTTTACCAAAAAATAGTAATCTCAGCAAAAGAAAAAAATACTAAAGTCACTAAACTTTTTGCTGAATATTAGAAGACTGAAAAAAACTCAAAAAATTTGTAGAGAAATTTTACTTTAGTTAATTTATTAGCTGAAAATTTAAATATAGAAATTGTTTAGAATTGTTTTTTTAAATTATCATTTCCGTTGCCTGTACTATATCCAGACAAGCTGCGACATCTACATCTTGTCTATCTGGTTGTCGTCCATGCTATAAATGCGGTTATCAGCACAATTTTGGTAGCAAAATAAATTAGTAAAACATTAGTTCAAAATTAGTTTAGTGCTAAAAAAAATATAACTAAAACTTTTGCTGAAAACGGAATTTCAGCAAAAAAAAATTGCTGAAAACTAGTACACTTGATATACAAGACGTTTTACTAATTTTACTACTAACTTATTTTTTTGAGTGTACATGAAAACTACCGCCCAATCGCAATCGGCGCTCTCAAAGGTGACAGGGAGCATGGTTAGTTACCATCTTGTCAGTTATCTAGGGTCCAATTCGCGATCGACAGTAGGGCTTTCATAAAAGTTATCCTACGGGAGACCACCAGTTTGGTGAAAGTAAAGTCTAGATCAATATTCACAGGGCTTTCGGTTATAAAACCTACAAAAAATGTGAAATTTTTAAGAAAAATTAATGAAATTATATTATTGAAATTATTTTAATTTCGTGTAATTTTAAAAACTTACACGATTAATCGAGTAAGTTGAAAACCTCGATTCGGTTACTCGAACGAAGCCAAAACCCGAGTAATTTAATTACCCTAATACCACCCAAGTATATCCGATTGAAGACGGAATAATTCTATTTGGGGGATTTTGGACCGTATTCAAAGGAGAGCGTCGGAGCTCATCAATGACAATAGGGTATACAGCTCTATTTACTCATTACAGCAACGTTGGAATGTGGGTTGTGCAGTACTATTCCATCAGTATTACCATGGGAAGTGTTTGGTTGATGTTTAAAATACTCGTTTTTCTACACTCATAGAAATAAATCTGTAAAAATATCAGAAAAAGCAACAAAAAAATTAATTAAATTAGCATATTTTTTTTTGCTAAATACTAGTAAAATAAAAACAGCAATAATTAAACTGTTAAATTTACAGAATTTCAGTTACATTTAAGTTAACTTTTAGTTGGTTGAAAATGACAAATTGTACTGTAAAATCTGCAGAAAATTTTACTAAATATTAGTAGACTAAAAATAGCAAAAACAAACTGTTATATCTACAAAATTTTTGTTATTTTTAAGCTAAATTTAGTTGAATGCAGTCTGAGCTGTTAAATTAGCAGAAATATTTGATTAACAAATTGTAAACTGCTGTTTTCAAAAGGCTAGATTTTTATTTGCATTAAAAAAAAAATCGAAAAAAAATTTGAAAATTTAAAATTTTTTGCAATTTTTTAGGCTACTAATTAGTTGGCAAAATTTTTAGCTGATTTAACAGGTTAATTTGTTACTTTCTATAACAAAAATTTAACCTAAATATAACTAAAATTTTGTACATTTAACGGTTTTGTTTTTCTCTTCCTATTTTACTAATATATAGCAAAAATAATCTGCTAATTTAGCAGTTTTTTTCTGCAGCACCATTTTTAACTAATTTTTAGTAGTTTTAACTAACTTTTTTACAGACTTTTTTGTATTAGTGTAGTAGAGCACACCTTTTTGTAATCGGTTGACCCGTGGACCGCATAACGCATTACAAGGGAAATTCGTTTATCAGTCGTACAAGCCGTATGAATAAATTCCCCGCTGAGTTCTTTTCTGTCTCTTACAAAATAGAGAAATTCAAGTGAAATGTCCACAAACTCCACTCCCTCTTTCCTCCACTCTTATTTTATTAAGACTGATGAAATAAAATTTTGATATTTTTTCCAAATTTTTGAAGAAGCATTAATTAAAATACCTATAAAAATATTTTAATGAAATTTGTTACACTGACTCATAGAGGCCCAAAGACAACACCCAATTGATTTTGATTAGAATCAGTCCATGTTTAGGTCTAGAGCCCCATTTATTATATTTGCTTCAAATCACAAATATAAAGATATTTTAATAAAATAGAATTTGTTTCATTCTGACCCCAAAATAATAAAGCGTTTCCAATGTTAGAATTTTAGGGCAAATTTTTCCAGATTTGCCCATATTTTAAAACTTTTGTCGCGTCTGTTTAGTCTGTTTAGTCTGTGTGTTACGTTTGGGTTGCTTTAATAATATTTACTTACATATTTGTGATTGCATTTGTAAATTTTTCCGAATTTTCTGTTCATATTCTTGTAAAAATCCTTCATTTTTTGTCCACACAATAACGTATTGTTGAAAGGAGCCGTAAAACATTAAACGTTTCATACGAGCCAAAGTACTATAATCATTTTCCGCCGGTAGATTTATTTCAATATTTTGAAATTTGTTCATTAGACTGTTACCAAGTTGTACACCACGTTGCCGTAATTTATTAAAATCTCTTTCTACAAAATTAAGATGTTACAATGAGTACAAATGAATGATTTGCAATTTCAATACCAACCACTAAATTCTTTAGAATTTTTAGCTTGTGTCATAATTTTCATTGATTCGATGTTGGCTGTTATAAGATCAAAATCATGGAATATTTCGGAGTACTATAAAAATAAAAGAATTTAATTTTAAATAGATTAAAAATTGGTTTTAAACACTACACTCATAGAAATAAATCTGTAAAAATAGCAGTAAAAGTTACTAAAAATTAGTTAAAAATGATGCTGGAAAGAACACTGCTAAAATTAGCAGATTTTTTACTAAATACTAGTAAAATGAGAATAGCAAAATTAAAACTGTTAAATTTACAGAATTTTAGTTATATTTAGGCTAACTTTTAGTTAATTGAAAATAGCAAACTGTATTGTAAAATCTGCAGAAAATTTTGCTAAATATTGGTAGTCTAAAAATAGCTAAAATAAACTGTTAAATCTACAACATTTTAGCTATTTTTAAGCTAAATTTAGTTGAATGCAAATACCGGTTTATTCTGCTAAAATGAGCAGAAATATTTGCTAAAAAATTGTAAACTGCTGTTTTCAAAAGGCTCGATTTTTATTTGCATAAAAAAAAAAAACAAAAAAAAAATTAGAACATTTTAAATTTTTTGGTGAATTTTTAGGCTACTAATTATTTACACTCATAAAAAAAAAGCCCCTACAAATAGTTAAAAATTACAATAATTAAAAATAACAGGAAATAGTACCTGAATTTGTGCCAGCCGAAATTTCAATGATATTGAGAATCATGGGCTGCTAAATTTAGGTGACCTAAATTTTAGGTAAAAAAGTTAGTTCAAATACAATAATTTATAAGAAATGTTGTTTAATGGAAATAAAAATTACTCAGTTGAAATCAGCACATGTTGTCTGCTATATTTTAGTTGTTTATAACAGGTAAAAAATTTAGTTAAAATTCAAAAATTTAGAAGAAATTTCGTTTAATAGAAAGGAAAGTGGGTGGGTGGGTGGAAACATGCTGCTAAAATTACAATCACTTTTTGTTATTAATTGAATAAAAACAAATTAATGTAAATATTGTTAATTTTATTTTCGAATAAATTACGCAATCAAAAAATACTATTTGCATTAAATATCACTTTTATTTTCTTGCCAATATGTGTGCCAGCGGAAGTTATGTTATTTGGTTCCTTTTTTTCGTCTACCTGCGGATAGAATTTAGATGAAAATGTTGAAGGGCTGAAATAAAAGAAAAACAATAACATATTTAATATTATTCCCGTAAATAAATATAGTTTATATTATAAAACAAACCTCTATTATTTTATTTTTTTAATACAATTTTAACTGCAATTATACCTCCGTTTTCTTTTGCGTTCCTTTGCTGACTAACAGAAACAAGAGAAAACATGCTCTTATCATATTATTTTATTTACTAGAACTTTCTTAACAAGCGCCATATTATTTTTATTTGTATTGGTAAGCGTCATCAGTGATGACTCATCACACACATTAAAATACACTTACTAGAAATTTTCTAATTTGTATTGGTCGGCAAACTCACTAATACACACTTCACCATCAAGCACCATCAATCACTATACACTAGCGCCCCTACCGTTTTCTTTTGAAAACACAAATATTAAAAAAGTTGCCGATAAATTTATCTATATTAGCTGATACATTGTCAAAATCATTTATAAAAAAATAGCTAAATATCAGGAGGAAATATTAGCTCAAGTACAGCAGAAATATGTTTTTGTGGTGAAATTGAATAACTAACAACTTTAGCTAAACAACGGATTTAAACGAAAACAACAGGCAAAGTTAGTTCAACTGAATTAGAACGCGTTTAACAGACTTTTGTATTAACTTTTTTTTATGAGTGTAGAAATTTTTTTGCTGATTTTAGCAGGTTAATTTGCTATTCTCCATTTACAAAAATTTAGCTCAAATATATGTAACTATTTAACAGTTTTATTTTTGCTGTTCTTATATTACTAATATATAGCAAAAATAATCTGCTAATTTAGCAGTTTTTTTCTGCAGCATAATTTTTAACTAATTCTTATTAGTTTTAACTAAATTTTCTACGGACTTTTTTCTATTAGTGTAATTACTACACCCAAGGAGAATCACCTGAATATCCGCTAAAATATGGTTTCCTGAAAATTTCCATTTTGTTTACGTAGTTGAATTACACATTTTTAAAATAATGATTTATCAGGATTTAAGATAGTAGGTACTGTTTTTACATATTCGTCCAAATCTGGTATAAAATCCCAACAATTCAAAATCGTAAAATTTGCAAGATTTATACGAAATCTATTTAAAATCCCGAAAATGTGAACAATTTTACAGTATACAAAGAAAACTGAAGACTTTTTGTATGAAAAAAAGGAAAAGTTTCTTTTTCAAAGAAACTGCCGGCAACAAAATTTAAGAATTTGTATTACAATTTTTTGCTGGGATATTGTTACTGCTCTCTTTATTTTCACTACATTCTCTCTAAATGCTACCTACGGCTTTATTTTTAAACACTTACCATTTTCAGTAATGCATCCATAATTGGGTTATGATCTCGTACAAAATATTCTTCAACTTCGTCATCTTCAATTAAAACCAGGGATTCGTTTGAATTATTAATACTATGGAGAATCTAAAATTTAAGATATTTCCCATTATATTTAAGAATGTTTACTTTGTCATTGCACTTTTACGAACCTCCTTAAGTTCTGGCAAACGATCTTTTATCATTTTAAAGTTCAAAAATTATATAGCGAGGATGAAAAATTCCTTTTTGCTTTTATACAATAATATCATGAGTGCTTTTAATCATATATTATGTTTTATTGTTGTTGAAATACCGCGTTTTAAGTTAATATATTATTCTTTTTCTTCTCAAAGACGGGGATATACTAAGAATGTATCATACACAAACCGTTTTTTCAATTTATTAATAACTATAAAACATTGTTATTTAAGTTAAACCACAAACAAAAAATGCTTAATTACAATTGACGCGTTAGGCGATGAATATAAACTAATCCGAAACTGATAAAGACTAGCACCCGTATTCAAAATGACAAAGTGTATGCTAACTAACTTGCTGTTAACTTTTTTACACACAAATTCCCATAAGGGAAAGCTGGCAGCTAGTTAGTTAGCATATGCTTTTTCATTTTGAATACGGGGGAAAATTATTAAATGATATCACAATATATTAAAATGTTTGCAAAAATTGTGTTATTTAAAAAGGGTTTAATTAAGTATACTTAACTTATAGGAAAAAAATTAAATTTGAAGCCATGATTTCAAAATTAAAAAAGAAAAGAGATAATATAATTTAACAAATTTAAAAGATTTAAAACTTTTAACTTCGCCAGTAGCCTGCCAATGCTATTTTGCTTTTTCATAAGTAGCAGAGAAACCCGCAACAACCTGGGTTGTATAGTTTTATGATTAACTTATTCTGGTGAACATCCACTTTTGATTTTTTTTTAAATTAAACTATTGTTCAATTTTCTTTGATTTTTTATATATTTTGTTTGGTTTTTTATGATTATAGGTATTTGAGATTTTTTTGTTATTCTTTGAAAAGAAATAAAAACCAACTAATATTAAGCGACTGCTGATATATCACTTATTTATTATTGATCGCAGGAAGCGTACAATTTTTACTCTTCCAAAATAAGGTAGTGTTAACTCAACATGTTGATCTAGCGATAAATCGTTGTTCACCAGATTGTTGAGTAGCAGATCAGTAGCAGTTGAGTATCTGGTAAACGCTCGCAATATCTAATTTTTTGCGCTTGTAGTTCTTCGCCTCCATTTTAAATTATAACGTAAATTTTTATTAAGTATTGTATTTAAATACTGCTCTTGGGTATCCCCGCAGATTAATATACAATAAGTTTTCATAACCTACAGTATGTAGAATGATTTTCATTGATATTGATTGTTTGCCTTAGAATAAATTTATTAAATTTTTCGGATAAACTGGTTTGTATATGCAGTATGTAAGTAAAATAATTTGTACTTCCCAAATAATTAAAATTTTGATAAAAGAGAAATATAGTCAATTCGTATTTTGTATTGTTCTAAAATATATCAGATCTGGAATAAACGCTATTTTTTATGTATTTGTAAACCTTAAACACGAAACCAACAGAAGTGTAATGAAATATAAACAAACTAATGAGAAAAATTATATGGCAAACATTATTAATAATAGGGCCGTTCCCACTGATTGTTATGAAAAAGCTTCGATGAGTAAAGCTTGTTTGTGCTGTACACTCATAGAAATAAATCTGTAGAAATAGCAGATCTATTTGTAAAATAAGAACAGCAAAATTAAAACTGTTAAATTTACAGAATTTTAGTTATATTTAAGCTTACTTTTAGTTAATTGAAAATAACAAATTATACTGTAAAATATGCAGAAAATTTTGCTAAATATTAGTAGACTAAAAATAGCAAAAATAAACTGTTTTATCTACAAAATTTTTGCTATTTTTAAGCTAAATTTAGTTGTATGCAAATAGCAGTCTATTTTGTTAAATTAACAGAAATATTTGCTAAAAAAGTTGTAAACTGCTGTTTTCAAAAGGCTCGATTTTTATTTGCATTTAAAAAAAATCGAAAAAAAACTTCGAAAATTTTAAATTTTTTCGTGATTTTTTAGGCTATTAATTAGTTAGAAAATTTTTTTGCTGATTTTAGCAGGTTAATTTGTCGTTTTCTATTAACAAAAATTTATCTTGAATGTAACTAAAATTCTGTATATTTAACAGTTTTACTGCTAGTTTAGCAGTTTTTTCTGCAGCATCATTTTTAACTAATTTAGTAGTTTTAACTAAATTTTTTTACAGACATTTTTTTATTAGTGTCAGAAATTAAATGAATTTATAATGATTGAATTCGATTCATAAAATCAAATGAGATAAAAGATTTTGAGAATTTACTCAGATTTAAATTACTCGAGAAAATTAAAAAAATAAATTTACTCGAATAAGAAATAGATGTTATTAATAGAGGGAAATAACTTCAAAATTCTAGTCTGCTTGCGAGTAGACTATTTTTATATTTAATTTTTTTTAATTTCGTTTATATTTTATGCTATTATACAAATCTATGGATAAATTTGGTATTAAAAGTCATTCCTAAGCCCAAAGTAATTACTTCGAAGTAATTACTAAGTTTTATTCATATGAGCCATTGTCTATGTATTGGAGCTTGGGTTGCCACGTTTTTGAAATATTTCAGAATAAATCGTCTAAGCCCAGATAAGGCTCGGAAGTTCATGCATTTATTCGTGTTTTATGAACATAAAATATACATTGAATATGCATTTAAAATTTTTAAAATATTCATTTATTTTTTAATATGCGTTAGTGTTTTCAACGTTTTTAATATCATCAATTCAATTTTAGAATTAGTTGTCTTTAGAGTGGCTCAATTTAGGGCCTGTTTATCTATTACGAAAATAGTATAAACGAAAGAAATTGAAATCGTTTAAAGAGTTTTCGTAATACATAATAAACCAGTAGTGCGATTCTCTAACTTTCTTAACGATTTTATCAATTTCTTTAACAAACGATAATTGTCCGTTGATTTACCGAAAAAGTGATTAATAGGGCAAGGAATTTCATGCACTTAAAAAAGGAAAATATGCGCCTAAAAAATGCAGCTAAAAAAAGAAAATATGCATTAAAAACATATGAAATATGCTTAGTGCATATGTCATATGTTTACTTAGTTTTACAAAAATTATGCACCTTAAAATATAAAAAGTATATAATTCAGTTATTTTTCAAATAAACACCGAGTTGATTGCTTTTTCTGTGGTCATCATGATTTTCAAGAAAGCTTTTTTTCTTTTGAAATCATAAAAACTAATTTTTTTGTTTGTACCAAAATATAAAAATCTATAAATTTTTTAACAAATTTAAAAAATGTTAGGTACTAATTAAAAATATGCATTAAAAAGCTTAAAATATGCATCAAAAAGGCACGAAATATGCATTTAAAATCAATATATGCAAAAACATGCATTTCTGACAAAATGTACAAAAATATGCAACTACAAATCGATGCCATTTTGTTCTAAATTTGATAATTCGGATAAATATTTCATCTATATTAGTTTTAGACTATCGAGAAAAAACATGCATTTGCATGAAATTCCTTGCCCTAGTGATTAACTATATTTTAGCAGGGTTGGTAGGCAATACCGCTAAAATACCGTTATCGATTCAAAACCCTTTCAACTGACTACCGTTACCCCTAAAATACCGTTACCGAAATACCCGGAATACCGTTATTCTTAAAATACCGTTACCGAAATAACTGAAATACCGTTATCCTTAAAATACCGATACCGAAATAAATGAAATATCAATAGCCTTAAAATACCGTTACCGAAACAAATGAAATATTGTTATCCCTAAAATACCGTTACCGTTATTTTTAATTTTCTGCTTTTGCTAATTTCACGTGGTTATTGAGTATTTTTTGTACGTTAAGTTGATAAATTGGTTCTGTTTTCAATCTCGTTTGTTTTTTGTAAAAAAAAATTGCGGGATGCATCGAAATAACTGACTACCGTTACCCTTAAAATACCGTTACCGATATAACTGAAATACCGTTAACCTTAAAATACCGTTACCAAAATAACCCAAATATCGTTATCTTTAAAATTCCGTTACCGAAATAACTCAAATACCGTTATCCTTAAAATACCGATACCGAAATAAATGAAATAGCGTTACCCTTAAAATACCGTTACCGAAATAACATAAAATATCGTTACCCTAACGATAACCGCATTCGTTTCGGTTACCATCCATGTATTTTAGCTAACGATATTATTCGGTAGAAAAAGTTACCGATAAATTTCGGTAACAAACAATTTGATACAAAATATTTGTAAATAAAACACAAAATGAAAAACAACATTTGTACACTTAAAATAATACGTCAGTAGAAAAATACCGATTTGACAAATTTTTAGTTGAAACATTGATTTAAGCAAAGATTTTAGTTGTCTTCATTTAACACAATACAATACCTCAGTAATTTAACTAATTTTAAGAGTTCATTTTCAAAATTATTTAAAACTTATTTTTAGGAACCCATTCGTTAAATTGTTAATTTATTGTTAAAATATAATATTTTCATGTTACTGTTATTACCTGGAAGATAGCGCCACCAATGTATCCGAAGTTTTAAAGATGGCGATATTTCTTTCCCTCCCGATTTTTTAAAATGGCCCATATCTCGAAAACTAAGAGATAAAGCAAAATTGATGAAAATTTCGACTACTCCTAACCGTACAATACCCCAGCGAAAGGAGTTATGTCTATCCAAAAATGGACCTTGGCGGGGCCTTGGACCTTCGGAAATTTTTAATAAAAATTTTCCACTTCATAAAATGGCCCATATATCGAAAACTAAGCGAGATAAGGCAAAACGGACAAAATGTTTGCTCCGTTGGAGAGCCCTTATATGCCCTCACATGATATGGACTAGGCCCGGGGAGGGTCCCGAGACCCTAAATTTGGGTAAATTCTACAACTCAGCATAATTACAGATAAAACTGTAGTTTTACAAATTTTTGACTTAAATTTAGATTTGTTAAATTTAACAAAAAAAGTTTTAAAATTAACAAATTTTATTTTAAGCCAAAAACAGGAATAAATTTTGTTAAAGTAACAAATTTTTCTGTTCAGCCAACAGACTTATTATTTTGAGTGTACCAGAAACGAACTGGGATACACTTAAAGAAAAAAGTCTGTAAAAAATTTATTTAAAACTACTAAAAATTAGTTAAAAGTAATGTTGCAGAAAAAACTGCTTAAATTAGCAGATTATTTTTGCTATAAGTATATTAGTAAGATAGGAACAGCAAAAATTAAACTGTTAAATATACAGACTTTTAGTTATATTTGAGTTAAATTTTTGTTAATAGAAAATAGCAAATTAACCTGCTAAAATCAGCAAAAAATTTTGCTAAATAATTAGTAGCCTAAAAAATCACAAAAAGAATTCAAATTTTCGAAGTTTTTTACGATTTTTTTAATGCAAACAAAAATCAAGCCTTTTGAAAAAGCAGTTTACAATTTTTTTATCAAATATTTCTGCTGATTCTAAATAGCAGGATAGACTGCTATTTGCATTTAACTGAATTTGGCTTAAAAATAACAAAAATTTTGTAGATATAGCAGTTCGTTTTTGCTATTTTTAGTCTACTAATATTTAGCAAAATTTTCAGCAGATTTCACAGTACAATCTGTCATTTTAAATTAACTAAAAGTTAACATAAATATAACTACAATTTCTGTATATATAGCAATAAATCTACTAATTTCAAGAGTTTTTTTCTGCAACATAATTTTTAACTCATTTTTAATTGCTTTTTCTGCTATTTTTACAGATTTATTTCTATGAGTGTAGCTAATCGCATAAGGATTATTTTGCCATTTTTCGATTTTTTCTAATTTTTCCTTTTTTTGTTAAAATTCAAAAATATTGCTCAGACGAAAGTAATTTTGCCCACCGTATTTATTCAAATTGTTATTTCTAACTGTATGTCTCATATTAAAAGGTGTAACTATAATTTAACTATTACTTTAAAGAAAATGTCAAAAAATTATATAAAAAATAAAAAATTTTTGGTTAACTAATAGTTAATTCATAGACAGTCAGTATGAAACTTAACATGAATTACAATTACTAAATTTTTATTTCCAATTAATTCCTGTTTAGTAACGTGTTCGGTTATTTTTTGGGGTAACGTTAGTTAGTTGAAAGGTTTTTGAATCTGTGAAGGTATTTTTAATATAAACATCACTTTCTTTAAGTTATAATTCTTTGGAATTTAATACCTTCTATTTAAATAATTTAAATTATAACACACAAACAATTAACTTATATGACTACAATTCTCAACAGTGGCATCACAAAAACACACCAATTAAAATTAGCACCAGTAATACAGCAATTGCTATTAATATAAGCATAACTTTTTTCTAAAATAAATAAAAATTTTACATTCAATATTAATTACGCAAAGATTGATTCAAAATTAAATCTACCTTTAAAGCTTTCTTATGTAATTTATCAGCCTTATCTAATTCTCCTGCACCTTTGTCTACAAATAAAGTGGCCTGTTGTGCATGGAATTCCACGCGTTGTATGGTTTCACTCTAGAATAGTTAGAAAAAAGGCAACTATTAACAATAAGATCTTTAAAATCTTTTAACTTGTTTTTTACCTGTTCCATAACTAAACATTGTATCCGTAAAAATAATGCATGTACTTCCTCTATTGATTTTTCCAATTTCTTCAATTCATTAAAACGATCCATAAGATCTTGTAATGTTTTACGTTCTTTCTCTGTTTCTTCCAAAATCTATGAAATATTGAAGAAGAGATACAGATCTAAATTAACGATAACATTTTTTCGTCATTGTTGAAGTTGGGATTTCAATAAAAAGAAACTTACATTTCCCACAAATAGACTAGTTGTTTTATTGGCAATTAATTCTTCAATTTCTTCTTCAGTGGCATTACAATTAACTGAAAGAAATGAAGTGGAAACAAATAACATTGATTCTAATCTCAATCACATCGAATTTACTTACTTATTCTCGACTGCATTTGTAAATTTTTTTTTAATTTCATTTCATAGTTTTGTAAAAATACTTCATTTTTCGTCCATATATTTATATAACTCTGATGCAGACCATAGAATAGTGTCCTTTTCATGCGAGCCTCTAGAGTGTAATCATTTTCAGGTGGTAAATTCGCTTTGAATTCTTGAAATCGAGTCATTAATAGATTACCCAAACGAAGATTATGTTTACGTAGTTGATCCATTTCATTTTCTAAAAATAAATTAAAGAATAATTACTTTTTTACCCAGTGATATTTTGAATTCTTTTATATTTAGTTTCAAATATTTACCATTGAAATTTCGTATATTTGTTGTTTGTACCATACGATTCATTGACTCCAAATTTGCTGCTATTTGTGCTAAATGTGTGCGTATTTCCGAATACTATAAGACAGAGAATAAAAAAAAAAATGAATATTTAATTAACACATTAAATTTTATTGGCATAGTGATTAAATTTAGTATCTTAAAGAGATCATGGAAGTAATTTACATAACGAAATGTTCATACAAATAGTGCTAAAGTGGTAAATATATTACTGTAAGAAATGCAGAAGCACTTAAATCTTTTCCTATTGCTGTTAAGTCCTTTCTTGGGTGAAAGCTTCAATGAATTATTATGTTTGTAATGTATAGATGCAGGTTTGAATCCTACAGCTGGTAGATTGTAAAAACTATATACGGTTTTTAAGACTTCAGTTGTACAGCTGTGTTCTACTTATGATATTAGTTTTGGACTGAAGAAATATTTCTAGACCCACTCTTTTCTCATTTTATTTAATTTGCTATCTACCACACATATTTTTATGAATGTCTTAAATACAAGAGAATAAAATAGCTCTCTATAAGTTGGCGCGGATATCAATTCACTGATTCTAAATCCATTTTCAGATTTTTTTTATCACTTCACAATTTTGAGAAAATTGCGATTGAAGTTCGCGTTTTTTAATTTTTCAAAATCCAGCCACTATAAAAAGAGCATTTTTAAGACATTTTATAAGGCTTAATAATAAGATTGGATTTTGTTAAGAAATATTTTGAAATTGTTCTACCATGAAAATGGCGTTTTAAATTACCGGTTTCCTAAAAATTCAAAGATGAATTAGAAAGTCGTCATTACGGAATTTAGAAAATATATATGAAGGCCCTAAATTATCAACAATTTGCTATTATATATTAACCCGAGTAAAAAAAAGTAATATGATGTCATATGTTATGATATCTTAATTAATATAATTGGAGATATACTGTGATCCGAAAAATTGTAGATAAAATTATATCGGGTAAGATCTAAATATATTAAATCATATAGAATCTTATTCGGACTTTCAACCGATATAATTATATCTAATTTGATGTAGAAAGCCCTAATTATATAACGCTTTCTATTTCAGGTTCAAAACAATAACTATTAAAAAGTACTAAAAAATAACACCCTTAAGTTAAGAATTCAAAATTAAATAAAAATTAAAGCCTCTAGAAGAAGTTGTACATTGTAACCAAGAATTTTATATTTTCTAATCATACATAAATATATCTAAAAAAAATTTTTTTTACATTGGGTTATACTTAAACATACCTAAAACAACTTAGAAAAAAAAATCAACATTGAGCTATATAAAACTTTATATGTTTTCCGATAAAACCATTTTTAATTATATATGACGCTGTATTAAAATTGTGATAGCATATGTAACTACATATGATACATAAAAATATATATGGGGATATATATATTCATATTGATCTATATATGACATCATATATAAAATTTCTGAAAAACTAAAAGCTATATATCGTCGACCGGCCTGCAAAATGTCACATGTGTTTTTTTATAGATTTTCAGGAGAGCGAAAAAACTGTTACAAAATCTACTTTTAAGATATTTTATTGGCATCATATGCCTTAATGATGATTTTATTAAATGAGATCGTGAATCATTTTTGCTAAAATTTGCAAATTGTAAAGTTTTTGTAAATCAAAATTAACGTGGTATCTACGAGAGCGGTCTCAGAACTACCCGACCTAACACAGAAACACAACAAATTTGGGAAACATTTTCTTAATTGCTCAACATATGTAGTCTTCTTTTAGTTCGATACACTTTTCTCAGTGAATTTTAATAGCTTTGATACCCTGTTTATAGTAAGAACTGTCTAGCTTCTCAAAATAGCCATTAACCACAGACTCCACCTCTTTATTGTGGCAAATATTTTACCACCGATCCATTTTTTCAAAAATAATACGAGGGAGCTAAATCTGGCGAATAAGGTGCGTGACGAAGTAATTCGAACTTTAATTGAATTAGTTAGTGAATTAGAACAAATATGAAATAAACCGAAAAAACGAATAATTTGGCCATTTTTGACACCATTTTTTAACGCTTAAATATGAGATTGGGCAGCTAAAAAATACGTGTCCTTTAAATTTTTATCCTCTAAAACATATCCGAAGCTCATTAAGATCTGCCGGTCCGCGTTGGGAATCTTTCCTTGTGAAATTGTTTACTACACTCAACCAAAGAAGTCTGTAATGGCTACTGAAAATTTTGCTGTTATTACGGGAAATTTAACTGTTTTAAGGCCAGCGGTATTTTTTGCTAATTTTAGCAACACATGTCTGCTGATCTGTAGTACAATAAAATTAGTAGAAAAAATTAGTAGCCGCTACTAAATTTTAGTAAAATTTATGTAAAATGCAATTCAAAATCGATTTGCTAAAATCAGTTAAAAAACTTACTAAATATCATAATTTTAGTATGTACAATGAAATTAGTATAAATAAGTAAATTAGTTGCAGCTACTAAATTTCAGTAAATTGCTGTAAACTCAATCTGCTGAAATTAGCAAAAAAATTGTAATAAAAAATAAAAAAACTGTAAAATCTAAAAAAAAAAAATTTTTTCTTACGATTGTAACAAGCGTATAATTACTACATCGTACTTGAAATTTGGAGTCAAAATTGCAAACGGTTCTCCAGTTATTGGCGTTTTATGCGTTGGAGATGCAATAAAATTTTCTGGGTGTTATTTCTAAACTAAGAATATATCAATAGTAACAAATATAAACTAAACAAGAATTGTAAAAAATCAAAAAAAAAATATTTTTAAATTAGTATATTTTTCTGCTAAATTTAGCACTCGGTTTTGAAAAATTAGTAAAATTTTTTTCTGAAATCAGCAGCGAAAATTAGTAAAAATATCCGTAATTTGTAATAAGAGAATAGCAAAAATGATTACTAAAAATAAAAATTGTACTAATAATCAGTATATAAATAGTATAGTGCGATTGAAAACTGTTTACAAAATTTTTTACAAACTTTTTTATCTAAGTGTAGTGATAGCTCCAAAAAAAATCTGTAGAAATAGCAAAAAAGCTACTAAAAATTAGTTAAAAATGAGCTTGCAGAAAAACTACTGAAATTAGCACATTTTTTTGCTAAATCCTAGTAAAATAAGAGGGCAAAAATAAAATTGCCAAATTTACAGTATTTTAGTTATATTTCAGATAATTTATAGTTAACTGAAAATGATAAATTATACTGTAAGATTTTACTAAATAATAGTAGACTAACTGGGTGTTTTTATAAAAAGAATCAAACTATTTCGTTTAAAAATTTGTGTGAAAAACACTAATTTAAAAACGTTTTTCCTTCAAAATTTTTGCATGAATTTGTTAGGACTTCCATGTAGAACAAATGAGGCTAAAAAAATTGTAAGATAAATCTTTTTAAGTTTGTGTTTTTCACACGAACGTTTTGACGAATTTCTCCGATTCTTATTATAAAAACAGGTAGTAAAAGTAGCAAAAACAGACTGTTATATCTACAAAGTTTTTGTTATTTTTAAATTAAATTTAGTCAGTGCAAAAAATAGCATTATATCCTGCTGAAATCTACAGAAATATTTGTTAAAAATATAGTAAACCGCTGATTACAGAAGGCTCGATTTTTATTTTCATTAAAAAAAAAACTTTGAATATTTAAAATATTTATGTGGTTTTATAACCTACTAATTATTTAGCAAAATTTTTTTTGCTGATTTAAGCAGGTTAAGTTATTTTCTATTAACAACAATTTAACTAAAATATACCTAAATTTTTTATTTTCTTTTTTTGTTGGACCAACACTCAAGGGATGCCCCCTATTAACGCAGTGCATTGTGTTGGTATTAGGAAAATAGGTTATGGGGAGGAGGTAAGAATTCGCATGAATTTGTTAGGACTTCCATGTAGAACAAATGAGGCTAAAAAAATTGTAAGATAAATCTTTTTAAGTTTGTGTTTTTCACACGAACGTTTTGACGAATTTCTCCGATTCTTATTATAAAAACAGGTAGTAAAAGTAGCAAAAACAGACTGCTATATCTACAAAGTTTTTGTTATTTTTAAATTAAATTTAGTCAGTGCAAAAAATAGCATTATATCCTGCTGAAATCTACAGAAATATTTGTTAAAAATATAGTAAACCGCTGATTACAGAAGGCTCGATTTTTATTTTCATTAAAAAAAAAACTTTGAATATTTAAAATATTTATGTGGTTTTATAACCTACTAATTATTTAGCAAAATTTTTTTTGCTGATTTAAGCAGGTTAAGTTATTTTCTATTAACAACAATTTAACTAAAATATACCTAAATTTTTTATTTTCTTTTTTTGTTGGACCAACACTCAAGGGATGCCCCCTATTAACGCAGTGCATTGTGTTGGTATTAGGAAAATAGGTTATGGGGAGGAGGTAAGAGGGAGTAGTGTTTGTGAATATTTGATTTGAATTTCTCTACATTGTAAGTAAAAGGGGAAGACTTCTGCAGGGAGTTTATTCCACATACGGCTGGTGCGACTGATAAACGAATTCTCTCTGTAATGCGTTGTGCGCTCCACTGGACAATCGACTATAAACGGATGTGCTCTACTTGATAGGCGAGTATTACGAATAAAAACTCGGGCTCTGGGGATAAGTTCACTTATCTCAGCAGAACACTTCCCATGTTAATATCGATAGAACAGAGTCACACAACCCACATTCCGACGATGCGGAATGTGAGTCAATAGAGCTGGATACTCTACTGTCATTGATAAGCGCCGACGCCCTCCTTTGCACACCGTCCAGAAGCTCCAAAATAGACTTCGAAGCTCCTGCCCATATATGGGAGTTGTATTCCATCTTCGGTCGGATATGGGTGGTATAAATATTGAGTAAATCGGATGGAGTGAAGTACTTCTTGCACCGACGTAGAAAACCTAGACACTTGAATGCTTCTTTCGACACTTGGAAAACATGCTTATTCCAACGGACGTCACATTGAATCTTCAAGCCCAGAACATCAAGAGTATCCGATTCCTCAATATCGATATCACCCATATTTACAGATGGCAGTATTGACCCCACAGCCCTATGCCTAGTATACTATAGTAGCCCCACTCATTAAAAAATTGAGAGCTTGTCCCTATCTCATGTAGTTGTAGTGGTATTAAGAACCATATGTACAAGTAAAATTACAAACACTACTTAATTTTTTCAAATGACAGAAAATGAGTAAAGCTACTATATTATACTATGGCCCTATGGGTCAACATACAACATTTGGTCTTGCGTGCATTAAAGTCGACCTTATTCACACGACCCCACTCTGAGATTGTAGAAAGGTCACGATTGAGTGTGTCATTCATAGTTTGCCTTTTGCCCCCAATCTCCTCAAGGCTTGGCCTACTATTGAAGGAAAATGAATGACAAATGTTGCTGTCATCTGCAAAAGAGTAGATATGATTGAAAGTTTGACCAAGAAGGTCATTGAGAAAGATAAGAAATAGGGAAGGAGAAAGAACAGAACTCTGCGGTACCCCTGAATTAAGCTGAAACTCGTCGGATGAGATCCCATCTATAACAACACGAATAGTGCGATCTCTGAGAAAGCTCGAAATAAAACGAGGGAAGTCATTACCCACACCAAAAGCAATAAGCTTTGATACAAGCGCCGCGTACCATACGCGATCAAAGGCCTTTGAAATATCCAGAGCAACCACTTTACACTCACCAAAACGGTGGATGGACCGGCTCCAACGCTCCGAGAGGAACGCTAACAGGTCTCCCGTAGAACGATTTCTACGGAAGCCATACTGTCGGTCATTAAGAAGTGAGTTAGACTCTAGATAATTCACAAGATGGTAATTAACCATACTCTCCATCGCCTTAGAGAGCGCAGAGCATATTGCGATCGGGCGGTAATTTTCAGGGTTGTTAGCTGCACCCTTTTTAGGGATTGGCTGGACATTGGCAACCTTCCAGCACGAGGGGAAAACTCACGCATGGTAAGAAGCGCCAAAAAGGTTAGCGAATGGACGAGCTAGCGTCGAAGATCACTGTTCCAGCACCAGCGCTGGTATGCCATCCGGCCCCGTTGACTTATTTACGTTGAGGTCGGCAAGAACCCTTTTAACTGCTCGAGCTCGAAAGAATATCTTAGGCATAGTACTCGATTTTTTTTTAACACTGAGCACGGACGACATAATTATTTTTAAATATTAAACAATTAAACAATTAAAAGGACAAGAAAACTGTCTAACACAGCGACGACAAATTAAAGACTCGATAGCACGACGGACAAAAACACTACGGTTTTGTTTTTCCTGTTCCTATCCTACTAATATATTAGCAAAAAAAATTTGCTAATTTTAGCAGTTTTTTCCCTAAACTAATTTTTAACTAATTTTTAGTAGTTTTAACTAAAATTTTACAGACGTTCTATTAGCGTAGCGAAAAATTTTTTTGAGTGCATTTAAATCAATCACATTATATGAATGCTTCAGTTGACAAATCGATTAATTCCACTTTCTGAATTTTATAACACTTTAATTTCAAAACACTTTATAGGAGCGAACTGTATAATATTCAAAACAAATTTCTCTGATAATAAGTATTAACACTACTAAATGACAAAATTTATAATTTAACATAAATTTTAAAAAGCAATATCTACTACAGTAGAACCTCGATTATCCGCGTTGTTCGGGATCAGGCTCAGCACGGATAATCGATTCATACATTTTATTACTTTTATTGAATCGCGTACAATACCATATTTTTCAGACAACAATTTAAAGGGTATATTTTTGTGTTAGTCGTTTAACAGTTCTATTTTCTCATTAATTGGAAGATATTTTCTAGTTCTTTGTTATTTGATGGACACATTTCCACAAAAACACCTGTTGAGATTTTTTTAACTTCTGAAAGCACGGATAACAGAGTTAAATAACAGTTAATTGAGGTATAAAATCAAACACACAGCATGCCGGTTAACGCTGGGCACCCTACTGGTAAAGCTAATTCGAGTACGCTAAATTCAATGGTGATAGCCGTTTTTCAAAGTTAGCGCTCGTATTCGCGATTAAAAATTTTTACGCTAAGGTACCAAAAAAAAATTATATTTTTATAATTCTAGGATCATATTTAATTATAAATTTGATTAAATATGTACAATATAAAAGAAGTTTTAATTTTTTTTCTCGATTTTTTTTCCGCGAAATTTTTTTTGCCGCAAAACATTTTTTCTGCAAATAAAAAGTACAATGTTCCTGGGGTTTTATGGTTCTTTAGTATTGAAATTTTAAATCGCGAATACGAGCGCTAATTTCGAAAAACGACTAGCACCATTGAATTCAGCGTACTCAAATTAGCTTTACCAGTAGGGTGCCCAGCTTGTTTAAAAAAATAGTGTCAAATTCGAGCACAGTGTTACGAGTATTATTGTAGTCGAAGAGGCTTGAAATTTTTCCAACGACCTACATTTTTGTTTTGTTTTAAAAATCTTTAATTTATTCATATTTCCGAGAAGTACATAGTAAGTAGGTAATGAAATAAATTCGTTGTTTACCAACATATTCATTTGTTCTGTATGTATGTAAAAATATAACTAATTGTTTTTATTTTTATTAGCTGAATGAATAAAAAAAAATTCAATTTAATTGTTGTAAAATAACTGGTATTTTTCACAAATCTGGTTATTTTTTTTGACATATAACGATTTCACTAACTACAAAAAGATTCCACTTAACAAAAAACCTTCTAAAGTAGAATAATTAAAACCATTTTGAATTGTAGGTCATTGTTTACTTACCGGATTTAATATTGCATCTACTGGAGTATTTTGTTGCATGATCTTTGTTTCTTGTTCCAGAGATATAGAACTACCATTCGTAGAATTATGGCTATTGGAGCGCTGAGGGAAAATTATATTAATTAGAAATTTTTATGCCGAAATTAGTTTATCAAATATTAAATTTCGAGTGTTTTTTTTCTGTATTCTGTTCTATATCGTATTGTATAATAACTCTAGCTTACCTGTATTAATTCTGGCAATCGATCTCTTGCCATTTTTTCAGTTTAGTTCAGTTCTCTAGTATCATATGTGTGAAAAAACAGAAAAAGTTTTAAAAATACTCCAACACCACCGCAAAGTTTTCTGTTATTTTTATTGTTGTTGTATAATTATTGTAGCTAGAACTTTAATAAGTAAATTATTCTTTTTTTTTCTACTCAAAGTTAGGTATGAAAAATAATTTTGTAATATTAATGAGTGGTTTTTTATCAGTTTTTTTTTTTCAGAAATTGATAACAAAATTTGCTAAAGCACTTATGTTGTGGTAGCTGAACTTTTTTTTTTTAATTTATATCACTTTCAGATACTTATTTTGCGCAGACTAACGTAATTGTTATTATTGTGTTTATTTTCTTTAAATTAAATAAATTTACACTTCCACTGGGTTCTTAATAGTATCTTTGTATCTTTTGGAGAACGTAGAGAAAAGGCATTGATTTATAAACACACATGACTACCGTCATCGTCAGTCGTCTCAATGACTAAATATTGTATAGAAATTGTTTAACTCATGTTATTCTCGAGTTTTTTGCCCTTATTTTTGCCGTTCGTAGTTGTTGCTTTGTTAAGATTTTCTGTTTTAGTTTAGTTTTAAATTTTTTATTATTTATTTTTACTTTCTATTGTCATAGACGGCGACGGTGTTAAACTAAAAATATAAAGAGAATTTTAAAATTTTATTTGTCATTAAAATTCTTATTTATTTTTCGTATTTTATCTGTAAGCTTTAGTCACTTATGAAGTTCTTAGTTCTATACTAAATTTAAGCACTTTCAGTAGTAATTTCTTTACGAAAAAGTTTAAAGATCTCGATTAACAAATTTCACACACTAGCTCGTCTTTGTCGTATATTTTACCCATATAAAGCTTTAATATTTGCGCGAGATTATTCTAAGTAGCTACTCTGCTGCTTTAGATTTCACTTATGCTCTCGGGTAAACAAATAACATGGGTTTACTGCACAATTATACTATTGTTATTTTTATGATTCTTATAGCTTTTATATATTGATTTAAAAATGTACGAAAAAAACTACAAAAGAATATCCAGAGATGGAATTTTGAAAATTCAATAATGTTCGATTTTCATCAATCACACTAGTTCGCAGGAATTTTGCACACTGAATGCAAGTATATTGTTTATATGTATTCTAGCCTGTCAAGCATGAAAATAGCATCGCAATTTTTTTATATATTAGTTTTTTTTTTTTTTTTTTAATTTTTGACTGTTTAGACTATATCTTGGTCTAATGTCAGTAATTTTAAACAATAGACACATATCAGTGCTTAGATACATACCGTGTAGGCTAGCGGTTCCCACCAACTTTAAATTTACTGACCTCTTTAGATATTTTTGCTGGCTCACGGACTCCCAATTTTTAAAATCTGTATATGAAAAGAAACATAAAATAATTCCAAACCGATGATTTTTATAAAAAATTTGTATGAATATAACAATAGAAAACGTTTTTATTCCAGAAAAATCAGCAGAATTTGCGAGATTTATCAGAAAACAAAGCCAAGATTTTTCAAATGTTTTCATAAATGTTTGTGAGAATTTATAATTTTTCAGTAGGAAATCTTAATTCTACACCATTTGCAATTGTATTTCCGAAAGTATCAATTGGAATTTAGAAAATATCGATGGAAATTAAGAATTTCCATTTCAAATTCAGAATATAAAATTAAAAATTTAGAATATATTATTCGAATTTCAGAAAATATTAAATGAAGTTCAGAAAAACATCAAAACATCAGTTGTAATTAAGAAAATATTAATTCATATTCAGATACACATCACTTGTAATTCAGAAAATGTCAATTGAAGGTCAGAAATCATCAACTAAAATTAAAAAATATAAATTAAAATTCAACGAAAATAGTGTTAACATGTGAAATTAAAAATTAAGAAAATATTAATTAAAATTCGAAATATACCAATTGTAAATAAGAAAACATCAACTAAAATTCAGAATATATCAATTGAATTTCAGAAAAAATCAATTAAAAATCAGAAAATTCCATGGGAAGTTCATTTGGTATTTTCAGAATTTCGAATAATACTTTCTTATTTTCAAATGACCTTTTCTATATATCAGTTGATGTATTCTGAAACCCAATTGATTTTTTCTGAATTACAATTGATATATTCTGTACATCAAATGTTGTTATCCAAATTTCAATTAATTCAGCAATGTGTTAACATTTTTCTATGATTATGTTTTCTGATTTCCAATTGATATTTTCTGAATTACAGTTGCAACAGATGTAGAACATACTTTGGGTCTGATATTTAGTTTTCTATAAATATCACAAAATTATTATATTATTATCAATGGGATTCGGGCAACCTTTTTACTTACAATATTTTCCCGTAGAAGCATCAAAACCTGTGTTTTTAAAATTTTTTTATTCTCTGCAAAAGATTCTAAAATCACGCTATTTTCATAATTTTTTTTATATATGTATGTGTTTCTGGGGTTTTGAAACAATAACAGGAAGCTGATTTTTTATATTCCAGAAATAAGTTTTGATATAAAACTTCAAATTTTTAAAAATTTCTTGTTTTTTGTGTACTTTTCGGAATTCTTCGCGGATCTCCTAGGATGCAGAAACGAACCTCCAGGGGGTCGCGACGACCCATTTGGGAATCGCTGTTGTAGACAACGCTCACGCTGCAAAAACCATTCTTTTGGTTTTTAGATGTGCAGACTACAAAGGCTCTGAATCGTTTTGAAATAGGGGACATTTGTTTTGAAATAAAAGCAATTTGCTTTGAAATCAAAGAAATCCTCTCAGTTTGCAGACAAATTTGCTTTGAAATTGGGTTAATTTGCTCAAAAAAGAGGGAAATTCTCTCATTGTGGAGCACGTTACTGAACCTTTGCAATCTGTACAAAATTTTGTTGGGACAGTGAGCGTAAGCGTATCTCTATAGTAGTCTTACTCTATGGTTTCATTGCTATAAAGAAAAATATATAATTATCCAAAACCATACTTGGGAATTTTTCATTGGCAGTTAAATTTAATTGGCATTACTGGATATTAATGCCAATGACAAAAAATTTCATTACCATTAAATGACAATGAAGTATGCGAATTTTTCATTTCTTTCTTAATTTGTTCTTTTATCAAAACAAAATGCTTCGGAAAACAAATGCTTTTTCATCAATTATATTTGGTTGTTTTAGGCATTGAACAATGCCAATTGAAAAAAATGTCAATGGCATTGATCAATTGTAATGCCAATGAAATCGTTAATTGGTCGATTCAAGTAACTAGTCTCAAGTATGTCCAAAACTATGGCCAATAATATTAAATAAGATATGGTTGGACATTGTGCAATAAATTAATCAAAGCAAGTAAATAAATTAAAATCGGGCATGCCTATTATATGAAACCCTACCCACAGTACCATTTGGGTCATATTCCAAGAAGAGGATCAAATTCATCGAACTGAATTTCAGTTAACATTACAATAAATATACCCTTATAGAAACAAACTTGAAAAAATAGCAGAACAAGCTACTAAAAATTATTTAGAAATTAAATATTGGTGTATAACTTAAAAATGCGGGATTCACAATAGATGGCATATCTTTTACACATGGTATGTGTCTTTAATAATTTATATGGTATTTTGGAGGGTAAGCATCTGTCATTTATTCTCACTTAGCCATTGAACGAAATAGTGTAAACAACAAAGTTTTTTTTTTGCTTCGAAAATGTCGAATTTCGCGCCAAAATTTTGCTTTATTTCTTCAATTTGAAAAAATTGCAGCTGAACCACATTGATTGCTTACCGAAGCTTATTCTGAATATGTTCCATCAATTTCAACGTGCAAGAGATGGTTTGTGCGGTTCAGAAGTGGTGATTTTAACAGGACAGGCAAAGATTCAAATCAAGCAGCAATTTCAAAATGTTTTCAAGCAGCAGGATTCATCCAAAAGCAAGGAAATTGGGTACCACACCAGTTGAAGCCGAGAGACGTTGAAAGACGATTTTGCATGTCCGAAATGCTGCTTGAACGCCATAAAAAGAAGTCATTATACCCTACACCACTATGTGGTCAGGGTATTATAAGTTTGTGCTGATGTTTGTAACACCAAAAAATATTGGTCCTAGACCCAACTTATAGTATACCGATCGGCTTAGAATTTTTTTAATTTCGTTTTAACGATGTCCGTCTGTCCGTCCGTCCGTCCGTCTGTCCATGCATTCTTGTTCGCACTCTACAGGTCGCAAATATTAAGATATTTTCATGAAACTTGGTACACCGACTTATGTCGGCCCAAGGACGACGCCTATTGATTTTGGTAAACATCGGTCCATGTTTTGACCTAGTGCCCATATAAGGGTCCTACCAAAATTATATTGTTTATACGCTGCAGGTCGCAAATATTAAGATATTTTGATAAAATATGGTACACCGACTTATGTCGGCCCAACGACGACGCCTATTGATTTTGGTAAACATCGGTCCATGTTTAGACCTAGTGCCCATATAAGGGTCCCCTCAAAATTATATTGTTTATACGCTGAAGGTCGCAAATATTAAGATATTTTGATGAAATTTGGTATACCGACCTATATCAGCCCAAGGACGAAGCCTATTGATTTTTCTGAACATCGGGCTATGTTTAGACCTAGTGCCCATATAAGGGTCCCCCCCAAAATTATATTGTTTATACGCTGCAGGTCGCAAATATTAAGATATTTTGATAAAATTTGGTACACGGACCTATTTTGGCCCAAGGACGAAGCCTATTGATTTTGGTGAACATCGATCTATGTTTAGACCTTGTGCCCATATAAGGGTCCCCCCAAAATTGGCTTGGTTACAAACTGCAGATCGCAAATATTAAAATATTTTAAAGAAATTTGGTGCGCTGACTCACATTATAGAAATTTTTGACACAAGCCCCATTTTAACCCATTCGAATTTCGGATCCAAACATTAGTTGGCTTTTACCCAGACTGGTGTAGGGTATTGTATAGTCGGCATGCCCGACTTTAACCTTTTTACTCGTTTTTACATCGAATAATTACTGGCGATGAAAAATGTATCCATTACAACCCGAAGTGCAATAAATTGTATGTGAAGCCCGGCCAATCAGCCAAACCAACGCCAAATCCGAATATTCATAGCGCCAAGGTAATGCTCTGTATTTGGTGGGACCAGACGGGTCCCATCTATTATGAGCTGCTAAAATCGGGTCAGACGATCACAGTGGACCTGTACCGAACAAAATTGATTCATTTGAAGCGAGCATTGGCCGAAAAACGCCTGGAATATGCCGTAATATTCCATCATGACATGCGCGGTTCCAGCAATTAATATAAGGGGAAAAATCATACGCCTCAGTGGACAACTCAATGTATTTGTTTACTGTGGCGTATGAGTTTCCCCTTATATTAATTGCTGGAACCGCGCATGCATCATGACAACGCTTGGCCACATGTTGCAAGATCGGTTAAAAACTATTTAGAAAATAGTGGTTGGAAGTTCTGCCTCACCCGCCTTATACGATTCACTTCAGAACAGGGTATTCGAAATTGGCTTTATTCTTTCTTGGCCTCGAAAAATGAGCAGTTGATGGGAAGAGGTCGATGCACAGTGGTTTCAAACCCAATACATTTTTTTGTCTTTCAAATCGGCTCAAGAAACGGTTTTTCTATTTAAGAATTTGTGCTTTTTTCTCAAATTTTAGATAAACCCACTTTGTTTAAGAACTAAGAATTTCAGTTAAGTAATAACGAAAACCCAGTCCTGAACGTACGTAAAATGTATTACATAAACAGCGTCTTCATGTCTCTTTAACATCCCCTAGTTTTATTCATAGATTTTGTTACACTCGTTTCAATTTGCTTAATCGTTATAAGTTGTAACCCAGAAAAAATTGTTAGAGTGATAAAGTCACAGCAACTACGAGTAAATAAAATAAGAAAGTATTAATTATCGTTAAATTAATGTCAAGCTTGCAGTTCACTGAAATAAGATAAATTTTTAATTCTATTAATGAAAAGTTTCGTTGGAATTCAGCCAATAACATGCATTCAAGAACAAAAATGTGCTTTTTCCCAGCATTAAGACTGTTTGGAATTTACAAGCTGCAAATTTTAAGAAGCAGAAAAATAAACATTTATTGCACTTTAAATATTTTTTTTTAATGGAAACTAAAAATTTAGCAACACAAATAAACCCAGTGTAGAAAATCATTACCAGATATGTGGTATACAATTATTTTTCTTATCGCATCTCATATTACTTTTATATGGGGATGTCGCACAAAATAATGAGTTGTGCTTACGCACCAGCATACGAGATATGTGTTTACCTATATGCTTACCAGTATTGTAAAAAATAATCAGTCTAAAAATAGGTTTACAAAAAACAAAATTTTTTAAAGGAAATATTTTTTTATTGTAAATTTGTTTTTTTTTTTAATAAAGTATGCTTGTGCCGAGAATCAAACCTGGGACTCCATATTGCCAGTCGGTATTTCTACTACATGAGTTTTATATTTTAGATAAAAACATAAATGACTTGCTGCAATCAAGTATAACTATAAAAAAATTTGTTGCCCCAACCGAATATACAGCTGCGGTCTAAAAAATAGCACCATGCCAAATAAAAATAGATCTGTCAAAACAACAGAGTAGTATATTGGAAGATGACAAAGCAAAATGTGGCAAATTCTTTCTTGTTGTTTTTGTTTTTCTTTAATATTTTGAATGTTTAATAACGCTCCTAGACGAGAATATTTCCAGAAATTCTAAAAACATCGTCCCCTGACGATTTCCTTAGGCAAGAATGAAATCCGGATAGGGACATGCCTCCAACAAATTTATTTTCACAATTTGTAAAATACGTTTGGGATTTTAGCACATTTAATTTCTTTAATGCAATTAATGTATATCCCGATAAAAATAAATTTAAAAGAAAAATATTCTTTGTTATATATTTTTAATTAGGTTGAACTGATTTTATTGAAAATGTGTCATAAAGGCACGGGATAGAAATCTCGTAGAGTTTGCGCAAAATTTGTCATCTCTAATATAGTGGGCTCTAATTTTTATTATAAAATTATCATCTCTAGTTGTCAAGTATTTGTTTTTATTAAAATTGTTGTATTTTAAAGAATGATTTTTTCTCAAAATACCAAAAGGTGCATTTAATAAACTGAAATGTTCAATATTGTTATAAGACATCTTAAAAATTTTTAATAATTAAAGATATTCGGCCTGATTACGAGTGTCGAATTTGTAGTCTAAATTTTCGACTCCATATAAAATGATTTTTTATATAATGGAAATTATAAAGAAATGAAACTCTGATGCTGGATTTTTTTAAATCTGTGTGCTACATATGGTAAATCTATTAAAAAAATTGTTCAAAGTTGCATTTTTAGTGAATTTTCAGCAAATTCGACTTAGTCTCGACTACGACTACGGCACTCGTAATAAGGCCGATTATGTATGACAGCAGTTGCCAACGGCCTAGAGATTACATTTCGTAGACTTCTACAGAGCTGCATTTTCATAAAGTCTAGCGAGTTTTCTATCCCGTGTAGATGTGCCTTATGAAATATAAAAGACTTTAAAACAATATGAAATAAAAAAGGGTACATTTGGCTTTTTCTTTTATTATAAATTTTAAACTTTTCTAATTAAACTTAAAAAACACTCAGTCAAAAAATAGCACTACTGGATAATTTGTATGAAAATTAAATATTTAAGGGGGTTAAATACTGTAACAATAAAATTTTAAGGGACATATTTAAACGGTTGTCAAAAATTCAAATAACAATATTATTACTATATTATTTTTTATTTAAAATATATATTATTGCAGTATTTTCAAAAAAATATTAGTTTTAAATTTCTCCAACCAAAATCGCCAGGGTTGCCACTTCATTATTATCCTTTTTTAAAAAAGGCAAAATCGGCTGCCACTGTACAGCCTTCATTAATTATTGGAAAATAAAAATGTAAAGTGATTCTTAATACCAGATAAATTCTCTAGTCCTTATCGTGTCCCGATTTTTATTTTTTAATTTTTTTTTAACATAGTTGCCAAACAAACTTGAAAATTCCAATAAAGGGCCACGATAAGGACTACAGTTTTTTGTTGACTACGAAAGAGAAAAACCGGATCGAAATCGGTTAACCCACCTTGGCTGTACAGTGGCAGCCGATTTTGAACTCATGGTTGCGTGGCAAACGCGTTTGAATTTATTAGAATTTCGACTTGAGGTGGAAGAATATTCTAACTAAATATATAAGAAAACAGCAAAATTTCAAAAAATTGTAAATGAAGAATTGAATATATCCTAGCCAGTGTTGCCACCAGTAAAACAAAAAATTACACAGCTGTAGGTCAAAAATTATCCAAAACCGTATGAAATTACACAAAAAAAAATATTTTTCGTATTATTTCAAAAAAAAAAAAAAAAAAATCTACTGTGCACAGTGTAGAAGAATACGAATATTTTGAGAAGAATTTCGCCATTTCTTACCGACTGAGATGAAATTTCACACTGTAAGTTTTGGATGGCTGAAACTGCAGGAGCTATGCCATTCGACTCAAAATTTTTGCCATTTTTCTATTTACAAACCGATTTTTAAAGACGTAACATTTCTATCATCTACAAAGTGCAAAAGTTATTTGCATTTTAAACTAAAATTTAGCATTTTTGCTATAACCTGGTCCGTGTTTTTGTCTTCTGCAAAAGCAAATCAAGGCCAATTTCTCTGAAAATATTATAACATATTATTCTATTAACTAAAGGGAATTTGCTTTTAAATTTGAATATTAAAACAATGGTATTTTATCCGTATTAAAGGTTTACTTACTTGCTAATTATTCTCTCCCATACTCCTTAAAATTTAACCATTTCTATTTAAATTAAATCAATTTTTCTTTAAGTGCAAAACTGAAATTTAAAAAAGGCTTTAGTAGGTCCTCCAAGGCGTCCGTAATCGGCAAGACAGGAAAAATTTTTAAAATACCGCCCAAGAAACATTTTTATGGACTCTCCGGCACGTACGGATTCATGAATCCGGCTTTTACGGCACGTTAACTGTCCGTAAAGGCTGAGTTACCCAACCGTAAACGTATCTGTAACGAATCAGCTGTTCCGATACCACAAGAAGAAATGTGTACGAATGGTTACTAACACGTAAATGTAAACGAACTTGCCGGATCATTCTGTTGAAATCAGAATTTTCTATCCGGCATCGAAACAGCCGGATTTTAGTCGGAACAAATATGAAATGAATAAAGAAAATCGATTCAAACAACAAATAAGGAATAAAAATTAACATATAAATGGAAAAATTTAGAATAAAATATAAAACCACATGAAATAGATGCTAAATAGTAATGTCGTTTACGATAATCTATAAGTGTACTTTTTAGCTACGGCACTGTACAGTTACATCACATTTACGTTTACGGTCCCATAATCCGCCCTTAATGTACGTATCCGCCAATGCTTGTACGTATACGGAACAATAACGGACCGTATAAATGGATTTTCGAACACAATACGTTTTAACTCCGTATTGGTGTATCCGTTTCCGTACCTTTAAATACGGATTTCATCGGTTTGTTTACAAAACAAAAAATTTTTGTTAAGTCGGTGAAAATATTATTATAATTGGAATATATGGAGAATATCCAATAGAGGGAATTCTTTCTATCACACCATTAATCAAACAACATCAAGCAACAAGGTAAGATTTATGAAACTTAATGTTTCACAATGTTTTGTGTATAACATGTGAGAATTTGCATCGTGTACACAGTCAATTAAACCATAACTAATTTATTTTCTGTTTTCCATATAGATGTTGGATTTTACTCCGGGTCGCTAAGCGCTGGATAGATAGGTAGACGGAGATAGATGTGCTAAATATTGTAATTATAAATAATAATTATTAATGAATTTATAAAAAAGAAAAAAAAGTACTTTGAATTGAAAATAATAAACATATGGTCTATTTTTTTGAAAAAATCGGTAGGATATGGACAAGGAAATACTCCGTTATTACACGACATAACGGTCCGGAAACGGTCCGGCATTGACGGATTTTCAGCGGACTAGTCCGTTTTTTACATGACATAACGGTCCGTAAACGGTTCGTCATTGACGGACTTTAAACGGACTTGTCCGTTTTTAACACGACATACCGGTCCGTAAACGGTCCGTCATTGACGGATTTTCAACGGATTCGAATCAGTTTCGATGTTCCTTATGTTCCGTTTTCTGGTCCGTATACGGATCCAGAAAACGGTACGTATACGGAGTTGGATTCCGTTTATGACGGACCGAAAACGGTGGGTAAACGGAACGAATTCTTTGTTGGGCGTATTTGTAAAATTTTGCCTGTTTTCTTTAATTTTTATGTTAATGGTAGCAAGACAGACCTTAACATGAAATTTCTTTGAAGTATGTGTATTAACAAATTTTCTTTTAAAAAATAAAAATATATAATTTTTTTTTTAAAAATTTCATACGATTCTGTTGAAATCTGAAACATGTTGGATTTACAGAATTCTAAAATATTCTGATTCTGCTCCAGCTTGCTGCGTTAACAAAATTTTTGTCTGGTCAAAGCCCAGTATCATGATAACTACAGGAAACAAAATTTCAGATATTAGAAAGTCACAATCATAACAAACTCAAACTTACCACTCTTTCGCTGAATTTTTAATGTTCTTGCAAACAAAGAGAATTTTTAATACAAGCTTCACAATTATTTTCTATAAAAAGTGAAATTACACAAAAACTACACAAAAATGTCATTATTCAAAAATTATCCAACGAATGTGTAAACAGTCCCGTTTTTGAATAATTATTCAAAAAGTGGCAACACTGATCCTAGCTTACTACATGTCCACCAAATTTGGGACGAATCGGTTAATGGGTATTTGATATATTAAACCTAATAGTCTTAAAAACGATGGTAAATATATAATTATACATAATGCTACTCATATTATTTTGTAAAAATGCTATAATTTTGTACGGTCCCAGCAAAACCTTCTATTACCAGGTAAAGGGAAATGTAATAAGAAATCAAAAATTGTAACTACTTACACTTTGGTCGCATAACACATTATTTTAACTAATATTTAATTCAAATAAAACTATTTAACATATTTTGTACAATATATTTAACAGTTTTAACAAATCGGTTAATCAATTTAAGTGAATTTTCGAATAATGCCTTAACCGGTTAACCGCCTAGGTCGAATAAATGGAAACACTAGATTTTTTGATAAGTAAGGACTAGGGTTTCCAATACCGAATCGGTATTGAGAAATCGGTATTTCGGTAAATTTTCCAGTACCGAATTTTAAGTATATTCTATATAGCACATCTCAAAATTTCTAAATTGTGTACGAAAACTATTGATTCCAAGCAGGCCTATTCTTTCAATTTTTTAAAATATTTTTAAATCAATGATTTCATATTGAACAAAGTGAGATAATGATTTGGTTTAATCTATATTGATTAAATTTTGATTCGAATGAATAATTTGTTTTAACAGATAATTCGCGAAGTGTAAATCAGATCAGAGCTTTGAAGAATTGATTCAAAATAATTATTTTCAAAGATGATAAAAAAAGCTGAATTAAAAAATATAAAGATAATTCGCACGAATTATTTTTATATTTTTTTGATTCGCGAAGTCATTATTGGCGAAAATTAATTCGCAAATCAAAAAAGCATTTTTAAATCCTGAATAAAAACAAAAAATTATAATTCGCGAGAATAAAAAAAATCAACATATTCAAAAATATTTTTTTTTTATTCTTTTTTAGAAAATTTAGAAAGAAAATTTGAACAAATTTGACAATTCCCAAAAATGAACAAATATTTATTAGACTAATTTTTAAATCTTTTGAAAATTTTGAAAATTTTTTATATTTGAATTAATTAAGACTCCTGGATATAATCCTTGCAAAAGTCATACTATTTATAAGGAATCATAATCAGACATTTTTTGGCTGTGTTAATTTTAGATTCTGCGTTGTCCAAAGTTCTAGTTGAGTAAAAATGCAATATACTAGTATTTATTAATGTTTGCATCTTTAAAATATAAAATTTGTAAAGAATTGCTAACACAAAAACAGAAATATTGTCAAATTTGTTAAAATTTCTCTTTAAAAAGACATAACATATTAAAATAATAAACAAAAAAAAAAAAAATTGTATGCAATATCGAAATCAGTATCGCTCTAAAATCGGTATTTCGAATTTGCTAAAATGGCTCGAATTTCGATCATTTCGGTATTACCGAGATCGGTACTGGAAAGCCTAGCAAGGACTAAGATATTTTGTAGTCATTCAGGTTCAAACGCAAGGAAATCAACAAAAAATCCATTTTCAAAAAAAAATTTATTTTTGCTACACTTTTCAACATGCTACATTTGTCAAGCTCATTTGATTGCTTCTTTAAAAAATTTCATAGTACGGTTAGATATATCTATAGATAGTGTTTGGATGCGTATTACTGCTGGTAAATTCGATTACTTTTCAATACTCGATACTACTCGATATTTTTGATTTGGATACTCGATACTACTCGATACTTTTAACGGTTTTCAAATTTGAAAAAATTTTTGGTAAAATTCTTTGAAAATGTTTGTGGTAATTCAATATTTAAATTTATAAACGTATTTTTAAACTTTTCCACCAACTATTCATTGCGTTTTTCATAGTTTTGTAACATATTATTTTAAATATTTTACTTATGATTTTTTCTTTTAGCAGAGTTGTAGTTTTGTGACAAATATTTTAGCAGAGTCACATTTTTGTGGTAAATATTTTAGCGGAGTGACATTTTTATATATTTTGTCTGTCCAAAATGCAACTCTGAAAATATCGAGTAGTAGTTTTGAGTATCGAGTACCCAAAAAGAAATACTCGATACTCGATACCCACTACTCATATTTTTACCAGCACTGATGCGTATTAATAATTTTTTTTATTTAATATTACTCATACGCAGAAATTATGTAATTAAGCACCGTAAGTTGTTCCAGTTTCACGTGAAAAAACTGTTATACTCCATAAAAAAAAAAATGATTTTTCACGACAATCAGTTTCACGTGAAAATTGTGTAGAGTTTGTTTTCACGCAAATTTAATGTACAAGACTATTATTGGGAAAAAATGATATTATGTGTTCATTTTGATTGTGTCTTTTTTATAAAATTAAAAAATTTTTATAAATTAAATTGCAATTTGAGGCCTTTAAAGTTCGAGTGAAATTTTTCCACGTGAAAAAAAACTTACGGTGCTTTATGTGTCAAAAACAAATGTCAAAAAGATTAACTGCCTGTTCTTATAAAAAGAATCAGACGAATTGGTTAAAACATTTGCGTGGAGGAACACAAACTTAACATTTTTCTTTAAAATTTTTTTTTGCCGCATCTGTTCTACATAAATGACCTAACAAATTTGTGCAAAAATTTAAAAAAAAATTTTTTTTCAGATTAGTGTTTTCAATACAAAGTTTTAACGAATTCGCCGGTAAAAAATCTTTTTAAATGATTGACAAATATTTAAAGAAACATTGCTTGCTGGGTAATTACAAAGTTCAATTAAACATTCTCACTTAAGTTCTACTTAAAAATATAAACTATAGACAAATAGAACATGAATATTTAAAATGTTCTTCTTTGTTTAAGTTTTCATATGTACATGAATGTAGGTATAATGTGCATAAAATTGTCTATTGTCTCTCTAATTTAATCCAGAGGTGGAAGTTACTCAGCGGTTATAAAATATTATACCGAACAATTGAAATACAACAAGATTAATAATTCACTTAAGAATTAAAGCAAAATAAATCTAATGCTCAGTATTTAATTTAAAGTTTTCTCATGCGATGTATAACAATGCTCAGCAGATGCACTCAAAAAATGTTGTCAGTTACTACATGACAGTTTGTATAGTAATCAATAGTTTTTGTTTTTATCTATAATTCAAATTATTTTTTCTATGGAAAAATACAAAGTAACTCTTGTGACAGTTATTCAAAAAACAAATAAATTACTATATTTCGTAACAGTTGTGTAAAGCAGTTATTTTTAATATTACACTCAAATAACAAAGTCGTAAAGTCAGTAAAATTTTTTCTGATTCGGCAGGAAAACTGATAATGCCAGCAAAATCGTAAATTCAGCAAAAGGTGTGCTACACACAAAACAATAAGTTAGTAAAAAATGATTTAAACGACTAGTTTTTAGCAACTTTTTTAAACTTTAATGTTTTACTAATTTATTTTGCTACACTAATAGAAAAAAGTCCGTAAAAAATTTAGTTGAAACTACTAAAAATTAGTTAAAAATGATACTGCAGAAAAAACTGCTAAAATTAGCTGATTATTTTTGCTATATATTAGTAATATAGGAACAGCAAAAATAAAACTGTTAAATGTACAGAATTTTAGTTATATTTGAGTTAAATTTTTGTAAATAGAAAATAGCAAATTCACCTGTTAAAATCAGGAAAAAATTTTGATTAATAAATAGTAGCCAAAAAATCATAAAAAATTTATAATTTTCGAAGTTTTTTTTCGATTTTTTTTTAAATGCAAATAAAAATCGAGCCTTCTGAAAACATCAGTTTACAACTTTTTTTTAGCAAATATTTCTGCTGATTTTAGCAGTATAGCCTGCTATTTGCATTCAACTAAATTTATCATAAAAATATGAAAATTTTTGTAGATATAAGAGTTTATTGTTGTTATTTTTAGTCTACTAATATATAGCAACATTTTCTGCAGATTTTACAATACAATTTGTTATTTTCAATTAACTAAAAGTTAGCTTAAATATAACTAAAATTCTGTAAATTTAGCAGTTTTAATTTTTTTTCAGCAGTTTTTCTGCAGCATCATTATACCCTACACCACTATGTGGTCAGGGTATTATAAGTTTGTGCTGATGTTTGTAACACCAAAAAATATTGGTCCTAGACCCACCTTATAGTATACCGATCGGCTCAGAATTTTTTTTTATTTCGATTTAACGATATCCGTCTGTCCGTCCGTCTGTCTGTCCATGCATTCTTATGCGCACTCTACAGGTCGCAAATATTAAGATATTTTGACTTGGTACACCGACTTATGTCAGACCAAGGAAGAAGCCTATTGATTTCGGTTAACACGGGTCAATGTTTAGACCTAGTGCCCATATAAGCGTCCCCTCAAAATTATATTGTTTATACGCTGCAGGTCGCAAATATTAAGATATTTTGATGAAATTTGGTACACCGAGCTATGTTAGCCCAAGGACGAAGCCTATTGATTTTGGTGAACATCGGTCTATGTTTAGACATAGTGCCCATGTAAGGGTCCCCCAAAATTATATTGTTTATACGCAGCAGGTCGCAAATATTAAGATATTCTGATGAAATTTGGTACACAGACCTATGTTGGCCCAAGGACGAAGCCTATTGATTTTGGTGAACATCGGTCCATGTTTAGACCTAGTGCCCATATAAGGGTCCCCTCAAAATTATATTGTTTATACGCTGAAGGTCGCAAATATTAAGATATTTTGATGAAATTTGGTATACCGACCTATAATAGCCCAAAGACGAAGCCTATTGATTTTGGATAACACCGGTCCATGTTTAGATTTAGGGTCCCCCCAAAATTGGCTTGGTTACAAACAGTCGCAAAAATTAAGATATTTTAATGAAATTTGGTGCGCTGACTCACATTATAGAAAATTTTGACACAAGCCTCATTTTAACCCATTCGAATTTCGGATCCAAACATTAGTCGGCTTTTAACCAGACTGGTGTAGGGTATTGTATAGTCGGCATGCCCGACTTTAACCTTTTTACTCGTTTTTAACTAATTTTTAGTATGAATGTATGTTTTATGGATGCATAGGTATACCCTTAACTATACTTTTCAATAAATTCTCCGACAAAATTTTTTGAGTGTGTCCTTACTTAGCTGAACAGTATTCATATTTAAAGAAATCTATAAGTTTCAATATATTCAAATGTATAGCTAAATTTTTATGATAATCGTTAATAATAATCCTTTGGGGGATAAATAAAATTATTTCTGTTTTTGCTACTACTAGCAATTAAAATTATAAAGAAAAAAAAATGTAATCATACACTTGTTCGTACATATTTCGACACTTATATACATATATAAAATTATAGCTCTCTAATCTCTTAGGAGAAATTGATGATTGATGAAAACATTCAAATGTAATTTTTATAATAACTTTTTTGAATAAAATATATGCACTTAGGGTCTTATGCATAATCGCTTTTAAAATGTATAAGTGTCTTATAAAACAAAGTTTTTATACAAAATTAATATTATAAGTGTGTTATAAGGTTATCAAATTATTATGAATTATAGAATTATTTAGGGTAATCAACTAAAAATTAAAATTAAAAATGCTTCAATTCATAGTCAAATGGTATGCAATTTCGTGTGAAATTAGGGATGCCAGATACCAAAAGTCAAATAACTGGACAATAGAAAAAATTCACCTGGGGGGTAACCGCGTAACTCGATTCGAAAAAAAATTTCAAATTCGTAAATCTTGCAAATATTGTTAAAAATATAATTCTGTATAAAAATTCTACTTTTTAATTTATTTTCATCCTAAACCTTGTCACTACACATACAAATTCAAAAAGTAAGATTTTTGCTAAAAATTTTCTTTTTACGAAAGGTACGAAATTTACGAATTCAAAATTTTTTTTTCGAATCGAGTTACGCGGTAACCCCCCTGAATTTTAAAAAAATAACTTATTTATTTTCAAAAATAAAAAAAAATAATAACATAAAAAACAGGGAAATGTAACAAATAAAATTCAGTTTTACGCCATTTTACATATCGTCGTCGAAAATCCAAAAGTACGAAATATTTCAGATATAAAAACAAATTATCGAATATGGGCTTAAAACACAAACACAAAACTATTTCAGAAGAAAAAACAATATTTTCGACATATTTTTTAAGTTATGTATGTTTCGTTATTTTGCATTTGTGATTTCTGAAACAAAATGACGTATCATCATATTTTTTTTAAACAGAAGAGAAACAGACGTAACGAAATAATTATACCCTACACCACTACATGGAGAGGGTATACTAAGTTTGTGCTGATATTTGTAACACCAAAAAATATTGGACCTAGTCCCACCTTATAGTATACCTAGTGTTTGCTAAAAACCGAAAAAATTGAAAACCGCGGTTTCGGTTTTTCAAAATTAAAAAAACCGCGGTTTCGGTTATTTTTCGGTTTTCTTGTGATATTAATAGAATTGTTTTAAAATAATTTAATATATATAAAAATTAAATATTTTAATACATTCAAGATATTTATTAAAATTCGATTGAATTTCTCACTCGAATAAAGGCAATAAAGCCATTGCCCGGAGGAAAAAATGGGGAAACCGTTATAAATTAAAAATTTTATTCTTTTCCGGCAAATAAAGCTGTATTTAAAGAGTTTAATTCTGAAATTTAGCAGTTTGTTTAAAATAATATAAGGTTAAAATTTAATACAATAAATTTCGCGGCCCGACTAAAAAAGTTTTCATATAATCTTATATGATTTGATATAATTATAAATGTTTATATGTGTGGCTTTATATGACCACCCAGGTAGAAAAATACAAACGGCACAATGTCGGCCCGGTATCGGAGACGGTAGTACATGTACTGGCAAAGCGTCGGATTTTTAACTGTCACTGTACTGGCATGTTGTCGAAATGATAACACCAATAAACGCTTGGCCGTAGTTATTTCCCAACGTTGGCGCAGGCTTGGGATTTTATTTTTTTGGTATTATCCCAGTACATATAATAACAAATTTAGTAGTTTGCTAGAACTTTACTGTCCTCTTAGTGTACACTAAAAATTTTTAATGTATTCTTTCGAAACTTCACAAGAAAAGAATGGTGATGTCTCTCTTACATAAATAATTGTGTAATAGATGTAAATATACGTAAAATTTATAAAATTGTTAATTTTAATAGATTAAAAAAAGCTCGTTAAATTTCAGTAAACAGTACTGGCAAAGCACGTTTTAAGTAGTACCGGCATTTCGTAAAAAACAGTGCTCTCCCAGTACAACTTTTGTTGTAACGTTGGAAATTTCTACCTGGGCATATACATTTATATTAACACTTTGGTTTTATAAATATGTTTGATATGACGTTATATATAATCATATGCGATTTGGTCTCCAGCTATATATTAAGAGATCTGCAAATATAGTTTATACATAATTATATATAATGACGTATAAGCTTCTCTAAACAATCTTATATCAAAAAATATAACAAAGTTAATATAAAATTGTATTAATTTTATGTATTCATTTATCTGACATGATATCTAATTATACAAAATTTTATAAAGTTTAATTGCACTATTAAAATTAAAAAAAACTCCGAAATTGTGGATCTGGTTTTGAAGTTTGCACTTTGATATATGAATAAATGTTTATAATTGAATTTAACATATATTTTTCAAATAGTTGGCGAAATACTCTTTATTAAACTAAAAATAATTTTAAAGAAATAAATAAGGGAAACATTTTTTATTCATTGTGGAATTAAAGGTCGAAATAATTATTTTTACTTTTAAATTTAAAAATTAGACAAACATATGTTGAAATAAATATGGTTTAAGTTCATTTATTTTTCCGTAAAAAAAAAAATTAATTGTGAAAGTTAATTTTTTATCATGTTAATTTTTAATTTTTATTTAAAAAAATAAAAATTGTTTTTTTCGACCTTTTTAATTCATTAATTAAAAATTTATTAATTCAGTTCGAGGCCTATTTCCTTATTATGAATTAACATAATAAATACTTTTTTCAAAAACTGTTTTTTTTTCTTCATCAGGATACTCTCCTGATAAATAATTTTGCTTTCAAAAAACCTCTACACTTTCAGGAATGAAAAGAATATCGTTTCGGGGATTTTCCAGGTCCCCTTCATCAGTTTTCTTTAGAAAGTGGTGGCGTAATCCCCGAAACGATCGTCTTTTCATTCCTGAAAGTGTAGAGGTTTTTTGAAGGCAAAAACTCTGTGAAGTATTTGTCAGGAGAGTATCCTGATGAAGAAAAATAGCAGTTTTTGAAAAAAAGTATTTATTATATTAATTCATAATAAGGAAATTGGCCTCGAACTGAATTAATAAATTTCTAATTAGTTAATTTTTTATTTTATAAGAAAGACACACATTTTATAAGAAAGACCAAAACTCTAACCTAGAAAAAGTTGTTCCGACAAATTTTTGTAATGTTTAATTTTGTCAGCTATTTCCAAGTTTATTAGCAAAAATTGTTATAAACATCTAGCATTAGTATTTAATATGAATGAAATAAGTGATCTCAATAATATTTACTAAAATTTTCTTCGAAAATCTTCATAAAATTATATGTATTTATATATAATTTGATGCAGTTAGATAGACCCATTTTTAGGATCAAATTGTATCAGGTGAGATAACATCCTTATCTCGCTTGATATAATTATATATTCCAATATTCGGATCAAATTAGATATGGACGTATATATGGGTTTATATATGGTGATATATGATTATATAACATCTTTTTTAGTCGGGGGACTACGAAATAAAACTTTTTGAAAAATAAGCGGTGAAAATCTGAACTGAATACGTGAAACTTTTTGGTGCAATTTTTTCTAAAATTATAATCATCAGCTTATATTATCTGTAATAATAAAAACAAAAAAAATCTTTAAAGTCATATTTAATCCTTTGACACGGGAATTTTAATGGCTAGAAATTTTCCGACCAAATTTCGTGGAAATGTAGATCTATGCCCAAGAAATATTGTTTATTACTTTTATGGCTTTGCAGCGCCCCCTACCGGAGATATTTGGAATTAAAGTTCAAACATTAATATGCTGCCGACTCCGAGCGGGTTAAAATTTTTTTTAAATTTTATATTTTTCCTTTTACTAATCTCTACATAAAACCTTTTGAATTTTTGAATTTTATTCATCACACAATTTTTGAGACTAAACTTTAGCCTTTTTTGAATTTTCAAATTTTAACAGTGACTGCTCTCATGTTGTTTTGAAATTTCACAGCCTGCATAAAATTTTAATAAGAACAATATAACGAACCGATAACAGTAAATAAATAGCGCTTTGGTTAAAATTCAAATCAGTGACGAGTTGATGAAATCAACGTACATTATAATGTACGCCACTCGCCAAAGGGTTAATGGTGAAATTGTTCATTACAATTAAATACAAAATTTTGTGAAATAAGAGCTAAGCCCTTTTCGAAATTCAAGACTCAATAATATGTAATTTAATTAACAATTTTAATTGTTTTTAGTATTTATTAAAAACCGACTTATTTTTGTCGGTTTTCGGTTTTGAGGCTTGAAAAACCGCGGTTTCGATTTCGATTAAAACCGAACAGCAAACTCTAAGTATACCGATCGATTTAGAATCACTTTTTATCATGGATGGTAACCGAAACGATGCGGTTATCGGTAAGGGTAACGCTATTTTAGATTATTTCGGTAACGGTATTTTAAGGGTAACGTTATTTTATTTAGTAGGTTTGAGGTTAAGAAGAAGAATAAACCTTCCTCAAAAGTTATAAACACATTAAATTTGCAAATCAGACTAGATCTAGTTTCTGCCTTTTTATGGACAGGCTTCATCAGTGATCTTCCATTAAATTGTATTATTGTTTATATTTTTATTGTCAGATTGTCTCTATATGAATAATTTCAGAAGTGATCAAACAGACATATACAAACATTCTACTTCAGATTTTCTCTGTTTATCTTCTTATTTCCTCCGTGTCACCTTTTCACAAATATTGCCACGTTGACGTATGGTTTGTACGTACAAGTGCAGGCAATTTGTGTATATTGGAGACGGACAGCCAACAGGGCATTGTTTATTTTTTATAGTAAAGTGTTGTTTTTTCAAACGCGTCTTATAGACCAAATACAATTAATATTGTCATTAATATGTATTTTTATTAATTCTAATTTAGTAGGTTTGAGGTTAAGAAGAAGAATAAACCTTCCTCAAAAGTTATAAACACATTAAATTTGCAAATCAGACTAGATCTAGTTTCTGCCTTTTTATGGACAGGCTTCATCAGTGATCTTCCATTAAATTGTATTATTGTTTATATTTTTATTGTCAGATTGTCTCTATATGAATAATTTCAGAAGTGATCAAACAGACATATACAAACATTCTACTTCAGATTTTCTCTGTTTATCTTCTTATTTCCTCCGTGTCACCTTTTCACAAATATTGCCACATTGACGTATGGTTTGTACGTACAAGTGCAGGCAATTTGTTTATATTGGAGACGGACAGTTATTTTATTTATTTCGGTATCGGTATTTTAAGGATAACGGCTTTTCAGTTATTTCGGTAACGGTATTTTAAGGATAATGGTTTTTTGATTATATCGGTAACGGTAGTTTAAGGTTAACGGTATTTCATTTATTTCGGTAACGGATAATGTTAAGGATAATGGTAGTCAGTTATTTCGGTTCATGTCGCAGTTTTTTTACGAAAACCAAACGAGATTAAAAACAGAACCTATTTAACAACTTCATGGACGAAAAAACTAAATAACCCCGTGCAATTACCAAAAGCAGACAATTAAAAATAACGGTAACGGTATTTCATTTATTTCGGTAACGGTATTTCATTTATTTCGGTAACGGTTTTTTAAGGGTATCGATATTTCATTTATTTCGGTATCGGTATTTTAAGGATAACGGTATTTCAGTTATTTCGGTAACGGTATTTTAAGGATAACGGTATTTCGGTAACGGTATTTTAGGGGTATCGGTAGTCAGTTGAAAAGGTTTTGAATCGATAACGGTATTTTAGCGGTATTGCCTGCCAACCCTGCTTTTTATTTCGATTTAACGATCCACAATGGTGTAAAATAAAAAAAGTGGTAATAAGTATGGAACTTCTAAAGTACTGAACGTATTTGTCTGAAAATTTAAATGGTTGTAGGGGAGGAGTAAAATTTTCAGAATCACATCTTATTAAGTCTGTAGCTGAACCAGGGAAGAAACTACAGGGGGCGAAAATTAACTACCTCGGGTATGAAAAACATTGTGCTGCTTGTAACTTTCTTAAATACCAACCAATTTTAATGATTTTCACCTTTTGAGATTCTGCTAAACAAGACCAAAGAAATGTGTTTTTGTATCTCTTATCGTTTAAAAGTTATTTCACTTCGAAAATAAAATTTTTCATTTTTTGACTCGACTCTTTTTGGGTATTTTTTGGTTCGATTTTAATTTAAAGTACACCATTCAATTTCTGACAAAATCCTAAGTGAATATAAAGAAAAAACCTTTGAAATATCTTATTCCGTTAAGTCGTAAAAAAGATATAAATTCAAAAATTTAATGGAAAATCACTGATGAAGCCTGTCCATAAAAAGGCAGAAACTAGTTCTAGTCTGATTTGCAAATTTAATGTGTTTATAACTTTTGAGGAAAAGGTTTATTCTTCTTCTTAACCTCAAACCTACTAAATCAAAAATTTGAAATTTAACCAAAAAATCGTGCCTTCATTATTTTTAAATTTGTAAAAAATTTTGTTGGAAATGTTAATTTTATATTTATACATAGTAAAAGGCCATCCTTTAAGGACGTGTTTAGCTCTAAGTTTTTCTCATTTTGGACATGCACCCTACATTTGGCAGTGGTCGAAATTCATCAATTTTTAAAATAATTTTCGAGTTTATGGGCCTGCAAAAAACTTTGCACAGGGTGTTTTAAAAATCCATGAATTACATTTTATAAGACAGACGGTTAGCATTGCTCTTGCTTCAAATTTAGACAAAACTAGTAAAAAAAAAAACTCAAATTTCGGAAAGAAAATTTGTATACTATTAAAAAAATTAACTAAAAATTGTTATTTTTTTCTGAAATTTGTGTTCTGAATTCTAAATATATTGTTTAACTATGTGTTAAAAAATTATTGATATAGATCTTAACGTTATCGAGATATTCAGGTTGTAGTGTAATTAGTATGTGCGGAAAGCTCCCCAATTTTATTTGTTTTATTAAAAAAAAAAAAAATTTGGTTAAAATATTTTTATAAATTTGAAAATAAAAAATATGAAATTCTCTTTCCATCGGTATATAACATGTCTACCTTTTCTCTTTCTTCTGCAACGAATATTTTCAAAGTTTCAAAAAAAATCCTTGTTATTTTTATGCTCTTGTGCTTGCAGCAGTTTTCAAAAAGTTACCTAAATATAATACCGCAGGTAAAAATATGAGTATTTTTATACTATAAATCTCTCATAACTTGGTTTTATCTATTTATTTTTTTATAATCTCTCATAACTTGTATTCAGAAATATTCAAAATCAAATAGGGTTGAAAATTTCACCCAATTTCATATAAACGGAGACAAGTGGACCGCTTACCTATGCGCCCATACTTTTTATGGGTTTATTTATAAATTGGTGTTTCCCGGTTTTTATTGTAAATATTTTTTATTTATAAATTAAGGAACATAAATATGTATATTAAAATTTTTTTAAACTTAGTCTACGAAATTTCTACAAAATTATCAGAAACATGATGACTTAGTAGACTATTAATTTCGATTGCTTCGGGATCATCCTTCTCTATTTCAATAGTTATTTTTGGTAACCATAACAATCTAAGCGGAGAATACACCAGGGAACATTCGTGAAAAAATTCCCATTTTTGTGTGTGTATATTTTAACAATAAATTTTGTTAAATTTAACGAATGGGTTCTTAAAAATTAGTTATAAATAGTTTTGAAATTTAACACTCTAAACTAGTTAAAGTACTGAGGATTTTTAGTATAGTGTTAAATGAAGATAACTAAAACCTTTTTTAAATCAGTGTTTAAACTAAAAATTTGTTAAAAATTAGTCAAATCGAATTGAAACCCGTTTGACAGATTTTTCTACTGCTGTATTATTTTAAGTGTAGTACAACTTGAACATGTTTTTTTTGTCCCAACCGAATTTGGTTCCAACCGAAATTTCGATATAAATTAGATATAATTTCAACTTGTTTCATAACTTTGTTTTAAATTCTCTTTTTATTTTACATATTTATTATAATTTTTTCATTTAAATTAAAAAAAAAATGTGTTTCTTCCACCTAATAAATTTATAAATTACACAGTTCACTAAAAAGGTTAACTATTATTTTATTGGTGATTTGGTTAATTATACATTTTAATTCATTTAATTACTTAAATTACCTTGATTTAAATGCTATAAATTGAAATATTACAAAAGTGCTACATGACCATTCTCCATTGTAATTTTGAAATAAAAAAATCACAAGAGGAAATGCATAAATCACTTATCAAATTAAAGAAGCCATTCGTTTCGTAATGAACAATTCTAAGAACCTAACAGTTTTTTTCTTTAGGCTGCGTTTACATCTGCACCGAAATCTCGGGATTTCGATATTCACCACTCTGAAAAAGTAATGAAGGAAAGCTGATAGATGTTCAGTTTTGAATAAATAATAAATACATTTTCCAAAAAATTAAAGTTTATACGCATATCTTCACTGTTTTTTCAGAGTGGTGAATATCGAAATCTCGGGATTTCGGTGCAAATGTAAACACAGCTTTAGACATATCTTTGCTTTCTGAGAGGATCTAGGTTTTGATTTCATATTTCATTAGGTCATTTTTCAAATTACAATGGCTAATATTGCTATAGGTTGATTTTTCTTGTTGCCCATGGAACAGTGGGAATATGAGTACACTATTTAATAGAAAAAAGTCTGTAAAAATTAGTTAAAAATTATGTTGCAGAAAAAACTGCTAAAATTAGAAGATTATTTTTGCTATATATTAGTAAGAGAGGAACAGCAAAAAATAAACTGTTAAATATACAGAATTTTAGTTATATTTGAGTTAAATTTTTGTTAAAAAAATAACAAATTAAGCTGCTAAAATCAGCAGAAAATAAATAGTAGCCTAAAAAATCACAAAACAATTTAAAATTTTTAAAGTTTTTTTTCGATTTTTTTTTTTTAATGCAAACACAAATCTAGCCTTTTGAAAACAGCAGTTTACAATTTTTTTTAGCAAATATTTCTGCTGATTTTAGCAGGATAGACTGCTATTTGCATTCAACTTAATTTAGGTTAAAAATAACAAAAATTTTCTAAATATAACAGTTTGTTTTTGCTATTTTTAGTCTACTAATATTTAGCAAAATTTTCTGCAAATTTTAGTTTACAATTTATCATTTTCAATTCACTAAAAGTTAACTTAAATATCACTAAAATTCTGTAAATTTTGTAGTTTTATTTCTGTTGTTCTTATTTATTTTACTAGTATTTAGCAAAAAATCTGCTAATTTCAGCACTTTTTCTGCAACATCATTTTTAACTAATTTTTAATTGCATTTTCTGCTATTTTTACAGATTTATTTCTATGAGTGTATGATAAGATTTATTCCAAATATTATAAACTCAAAAAGAGGTTAGTTTAGTATTTTGAGTGTTTTTTTGTCTTTTTTTTTTTTTTTTTTTTTGGAATCAATATTCCTGAGCTCCTATCTTATATAAATGTAAAAAAATTAATTTAATTAAAAACGAACGTAATATTAAAAATAATAAATAAACAAGAAAAGCAACATTAAATTCAAAATGTTACTTTTAACAATCTAATTTTAAATGTTTAAACAGTTTAAGAAAATTTTAAATTGGTTTTTTGTTTTTACAAATCACCTTTTAAGGACTCAAATAAACAACAAAGAGTGTTGGATTTTTACCAAATAAGTTTTTTATATATTATATAAAAGTCCTTTTTTAAAATGTGTATGTTTTTAGGGGACTAAATGTAATAATATCGTACACTCATAAAAAAAGTTAGTACAAAAGTCTGTTAAACGCGTTCTGATTAAATTTAACTAGTTTTTCTGTTATTTTCTCTAAAAAAATCCGTACAAATAGGTCAAAATTCTGTTAAAATAACAGGAAATAGTACATGTATTTGCGCCAGCACAATTTTTACCTATTTGTACGGACTTTTTTTTATGAGTGTAATGATTGTGGTTTAATTTTTTTTTTCGGTAGGTTAGTTTTTTCTATACTCTAAAGTCTGTTGATTTTTATTTAAATATATTTAATATAGTTTAATGGAACTTCAGTCCTTGTTAAATAGTTGTTTTTTATTAATATCACTAATTTGACTTTTTTTCTTCTTTTGGATCCGAGGATGTTGTAGAATCGGCTATGGGAGATGATGTGTTAGCTTGATTTGAAGCAATTTCAGTTTCACTCATGCTATTCTGTAATGAAAAAGAAAAAAGTATATACAACTGAACAAAGGATTTAAAATTTGAAAAGATCATACAGATTCTAAAAATGAAATAATAGAATATTGCAGATGGTTCCTTGAATCAGATCTTTTTCTACAGCACGCTAAATAAAAAGTCAGTTAAGTCAGCAAAAAAGTTAGCTGACACACAAGGGAGTTATCCTGACGCGGAACCACAGATCTTAATGAACTTTGGATATATTGCAGAGGAGACAAGTATTTTTTTAGCAGCCCAATCCCATGTTAAGAGCTAAAAAGTGGAGTTAAAAACTGAACCAGTTTTTTTGTATGCATGCCATGTAAACAAGCCCGAAATTTAAGAAAATTTTGTTCGTTTGTATTAAGTCTTAGGGTCCCATGTATAATCGCTAGGGCAAGGAATTTCATGCAAATGCATGTTTTTTCTCGATAGTCCAAAACTAATATGGACTAAATATTTATCCGAATCATCAAATTTAGAACAAAATGGCATCGATTTGTAGTTGCATATTTTTGCATATTTTATCATAAATGCATGTTTTTGCATATTTTGACTTTAAATGCATATTTGGTGCCTTTTTAATGCATATTTTGTGCTTTTTAATGCATATTTGTGCATATTTATACTCTACACCACTATGTGGTCAGGGTATTATAAGTTTGTGCTGATGTTTGTAACACCAAAAAATATTGGTCGTAGACCCACCTTATAGTATACCGATCGATTCAGAATTTTTTTTTATTTCGATTTAACGATGTCCGTCTGTCCGTCCGTCCGTCTGTCTGTCCATGCAATCTTGTGCGCACTCTACAGGTCGCAGCTATTAAGATATTTTGATGAAATTTGGTACGCAGACCTATGTTGGCCCAAGGACGAACAAGTTTGATTTTTTTGAACATCGGTCCATGTTTAGACCTAGTGCCCATATAAGGGTCCTACCAAAATTATATTGTTTATACGCTGCAGGTCGTAAATATTAAGATATTTTGACGAAATTTGGTACACAGACCTACATTGGCCCAATAACGCAGCCTATTGATTTTGGTGAACATCGGTCTATGTTTAGACCTAGTGCCCATATAAGGGTCCTACCAAAATTATAATGTTTATACGCTGCAAGTCGCAAATATTAAGATATTTTGATGAAATTTGGTACACAGACCTATATTGGCCCAATAACGCAGCCTATTGATTTTGGTGAACATCGGTCTATGTTTAGACCTAGTGCCCATATAAGGGTCCTACCAAAATTATACTGTTTATACGCTGCAGGTCGCAAATATTAAGATATTTTGATGAAATTTGGTACATAGACCTATGTTGGCCCAAGGACGAAGCCTATTGATTTTGGTGAACATCGGTCCATGTTTAGAACTAGTGCCCATATAAGGGTCCCCCCAAAATTGGCTTGGTTACAAACTGCAGGTCGCAAATATAAAGATATTTTAATGAAATTTGGTGCGCTGACTCACATTATAGAAAATTTTGACACAAGCCCCATTTTAACCCATTCGAATTTCGGATCCAAACAATACACCAGAGTGGTGTAGGGTATTGTATAGTCGGCATGCCCGACTTTAACCTTTTTACTCGTTTTCATTTTTAGGAGCATTTTTTATTTTGTAAAAATTTATAAAATATTGATACGTTTTCATATTTTGATTAAATTAAAATAAACATTCTTAAAACCTTGTTGACCTATGGGAAATCTTCGAGTTCTGTGTCTGTTTGCAAAATAACTAACTTAAATACATATTTAAGTTTTAGAGTGCATTACTTTTGCAAAATTAATAGTTTTAGTGCATATTTCTTATATTTTTAATGCATATTTTTCCTTGCCCTAATAATTCCTTGCCCTAATAATCACTATTAAAATTTATAAGTAACATAAAACAAATTTTTCATACAAAAATCATTTTATAAACAAGTTATAAGGTTTTTGAAATTATTATGCATAAGCACTTTGAGGTACTCGGGAAAACAAAAAGTTTGATACCCATATTGCCTACTTATTTTAAATATGGATGAAAAAACTATTCGGAAAGTCGTCTCAAAGCTGAATACTGTTGCCAACTTGCCACTTTTCATAGCAATGGAAAATGTGTTTTAACGGTTTACTGGAATTCTAGCGCTTTTTTACATGAGAAAAATTTTCAAATAAATGGCTTATTAAGTCACAACTGACACATTTTCATTCACAATATAAAAATTTGATTGACAATGGACATGCTTTCATTCACAATAGATAAATACAAATCTGTTTATAATTGAAATTTATAAAAACTTGAAACAAAACATGTCACTCAATGTTTGTGGCGTAAATTTTTTCTTGATACAAATTGCGTCAAACATTTTTTAATTTTTTGGTAACAGTTGGCAACAGTGAATTTGAACGATTTCAAATATCGAAAAAGCCCGTTAATATATTTATAGCGGTATTCATGAAAACTGAGCATAGCTTTAACATGAGTTTTATTTATAATACTGTTGTTAAACTCATTCTAGTATTGTTGCTAAATTCCTTCTAAAGTTCTGTCATTAAAATTCAAAAAACAAAAATTTCCACTCCCGGTAAAAAAATGTTCAAATTCGTTCATATGTAAAGATATATGTATGGATCCGAAAAATGAGGTAACACCTAAGTATATGTTTATATATGAACATATATGTAAATTAGGGGTGGGATAGTGCAAGATTTCTCGACTTCGATACGCTAGAGCCCCTAATTTTGTAAGATTCGAAAAAAATGCATGAACCAAAAAATGGGGGAGGTGGGGTGGAGGCAAATGGCTCCTCATCAGAGTCAAAGGTGGCCTAGAGTGGTGAAATGTAAGGCCCGACCCCCATTAATTTTTCCCTCTGAATATTTTTTTCTGAATATATCTACCCCCTATCACCACTCGGTAATGGAGCTCCCATACAATGTGTCAAATTTATAAAAGTTTCTCCCACCGCTCTAATTGTCCGAAGGGTGCCCCTAGAGGAGTCAAATATATGACCGACCCCCAATATTTTTTCGACCCCAACATTTTCTCGGATCATATCTAATCTCTATCTTCAACCCTTATTCTAATTAATTTATTATGAACTTTAACTCAACCCAACCAATATTCCTTAACAAAACGTCAATTTTGTTGTCATTCAAAACACACAGCAGGTTTTACCCTTGAATGTGACATTGGGGAGCTAAAAAAAAAACTCGTGTCACCTAAGTTTACTCTTCGACAACATATTCAAAATTCATAAAGATCTGTGGGTTCGCGTCGCGAGACTTACCTTGTCAGCACATTTTTAGTCAGGTGGGTGCTTGCAGAAAAATGGCTAATGTCACAAAATCAACTGATTTTTGGTAAAAAAATCGTAAATGCAAAAAAGTTGTGCTAACACTTATTCGAGTGTAAATAAACCTTTGTTAAAATTAATAAAACTTTTTGCTGAATATTAATAGACTGAAAAAATTCGACAAGTTTGTAAAAAAAATATTCTTATTCTATTATTGTATTATTTGCTGAAATATTAAATCTAGTTTCTTTTGAAAATTAATAATAAAACTGTAAAATATATTACGAGGATCATCCCGAAAATTTTTGCAAAACCATAGAAATAAAACAATGTTTAACATTTTTGGGTTATTTTTTTTGTAAATAAAAAAAAAAAACTTTTCCATTATTAAAAACCGGTTTTCGAAGCATTTTTCCACTTTGAACTTTGTATCTCAAAAAGGTATGTTTTGAATGGATTGGTTGCTTCTTCAAGCGCTTTAAATCGCATTTCGCGCGATTTATGCAGCCAGGTCTGGGCTGCATGGAGATTGAAATTTTTTCCTGGATAAAATAATTAACTGTTAAGGCAGCTTATTTATTTATTCCTACTAAAAAAAATATATGACTTTTGATATTATATATAATTATATCCGAAAATGAGAACATCTAATTGTATCAAATTAGATCGTATTATGATCACAATAGATTTAATTTGACACAATTAGATCTAATTTGATGGAATAAGATATGGTTTGATACAATTTTATCCGGATTTTGTCCTCATCCAAATATATCAAATATAATATAATCATATCGAACTAGATGTAATGGTATATAATTCGATACAATTATACATAATTATATGAGGCATATGTAACTATATATATGTCTATATATAATTGGATATTGTAATATGTTGTGCAATATATAACAAGATATAGTTATATATTTAGGATATAATTTCGTAAAATTTTATATAATTATATCTTGGTATATGTGTTCCAATATATAATTATACAAAATTTTATATGATAATAAATGACTATATCAAAACCTTTTTACTTGGGTTGTTATTTTTTTTCTTATTTCTCCAATCTGCATTAATATGTCTTCTGTTTCTCTAAAAGAACGGTTGCATTAAGATCCGTTATACTAAAAAACACGCGTTTATTTTCTTAGAAACATTTCTACAACGAACAACTTTTGTTGGACTTGGATTATTTTGAATAGTTTCAATGATTTTGTTTTTCCATTGAAAACTAATAAACCACTCGAATTTGACAAACGCACTTTGAAATCTGACATATTTTTCAAAGAGATTTTGACCAAGAAAAATTACTTTAATTGAAGATGGAAGAATTTATTACATTTTTTAGTGGCGCACTCTTTATATTGTCAACCGATTTTGAACTACCATCGTTGCATTTTTCTATAATTTTTTCACATCAATCGACTCGAGTCTTAAATTAAACGGGCATATACCTTTGTTACATCTAAAGATTTCTTGTAATGCAGTCCTCTCATTTCCCAGAGATGTCTGTAATTCATGATGTCACATATCTGTCTAGCTCAATCATAGACCGCACAGCATTGATGTTTTTGGAATAAGTTGTTTAAAGCACTCCTGCTGTTTCAAGCAAACTACGAAATCATCAAAAAATCATACAACGAAAACTTTCTCCAGTTTTTCTATAATTTTTTTGCATCAATCGACTCGAGTCTTAAATTAAATGGGCATATACCTTTTTACATATAAATATTGATGTAAGATTTCTTGTAATGCAGTCCTCTCATTTCCCAGAGATGCCTGTAATTCATGATGTCACATATCTGTCTAGCTCAATCATAGACCGCATAGCAATGATGTTTTTTTGGAATAAGTTTAAAGCACTCCTGCTGTTTCAAGAAAACTATGAAATCATCAAAAAATCATCCAACGAAAACTTTCTCGAGTAAATGTAATTTTTTGTTTTGGTGCTTTGTTTAAAATTCAATAGAAAAATAAAACTACTTGACATAAATTTAATTTGCAAACGCCAATTTGCATTAAAAATAATAACAAATACGATCAAAATTATTTGTTCCTGGTTAAAAAGAATTTTTGAATCAGATCCAATTATATACAGAAATTGGTTCTGTATAATTGGATCAAATCAAATAAAATTATATAAAATCACATAAAAAATATATACTGTGATTCAATTATATCAGAGTTTCGGTCTCATCTAATTCATATAATTATATAGACGCATATAAGTTGATACTGTCAAATATATTTAGATGTTGGCCCACATAAGGAATATATGCAATATTAAGCTACAATATAAAACTATATATCGTCGACCGTCCTGCAAAATGTCACATGTGTTTTTTTAATCGATTTTCAGGATCTGTTATAATTGGATCTGTTACAAAATCTACTTTTAAGATATTTTATTGGCATCATATGCCTTAATGATGATTTAACTAAATGAGCTCGTGAATCATTAAGGCATATGATGCCAATAAAATATCCTAAAAGTAGATTTTGTAACAGTTTTTTCGCTCTCCTGAAAATCTATTAAAAAACACATGTGACATTTTGCAGGCCGGTCGACGATATGCTAAATATATAATTATATCGGTCGATATATTACTATATAATTCCATTTATATTGGGGTTGTTAAATTTACAATTGAAAATGACATTTTGCAAAAACTAAAGGGATGACCCTCATAATGTCCAGACTTCCACATTGTCGACATAATTTAATTTTAAATCTAAAAATATACATATAAGTTATTATAAATAAAATGTAGAGAAAATTATATCTCAATTACTTACATGCTTATTGATGCCATTTTTAGATGAATATAAATGCAGTAGATAATTCTAAAAAACAAAATAAAAAACAAAAATAACAAAATGTGGCTTATATGTATATCTGGGTCATTTTGGCAAAATCGCTTAAGTCGACTTAAGCGTAAACCGAGTTTATTGTTTATTATTGATGTCCTTGTTAGGATGCATATATGCTTCCAACCCATAATTTGAAGTTCCACATATTCGAAAATTTATAAACAAAATATTGTAATAATAGCTTATGTTATTTGAGGCATAAACGATTTTAAAATGCGTAAACAAAATTAAATTCGGGCATGCCGACTATATGGATATCCTAAATACTAAGAGTATTATGTCGGTAAAATTAACTACAATTGCAATTAAAAAATTATACACTGCAATTGCATTTAAAATGAACTGGTACTGAAGTAATATTAAAAATAACTGCAATTGTAGTTTTTTCATATACTTTTTTAATTGCAATTGCAATTAATATTACCGACATATTTCTTTGAGTGTACAGCAGTCTGGGTGAAAGTCAACTTATATTTGGATCCGTTAAATGTTGTCAAAATTTGTATAATAAGTGGTAAAACAAAATAGGAAGTCAGTAAGAAATTTTGAAATTGCATTACGTCACACTCAAAAATGATTGACAGTTACTACATGACAGTAGATTGTGTAGTAATCAGTAGTCGTTGTTTTCAATTGTAATTTCAGTTGTTTTTTTATGGAAATATACAAAACAACTATTATGACAGTTGTTTAAAAAAAAGCAACTAATGAAAAGTACTGTATTCCGTAACAGTTGTTTAGTGCAGTTATTTTTAATTCTGTATGAGGGCGGATCCATAAGTCCGTGACCTTTTGACGGAAACACAATTATTTTTTAACAAAAAAAGTTGATATTTTTCAATATAGTCTCCTTTTAGCTCAATACACTTAGCCCAATGTTTCTCCATTTTTTTTATTCCTTCCAAAAAATTGAATTTCTCGAGGTCCTAAAAATAGGAATTTCTTTGATAATAATAATTTCATTTTTCATCATTTGCTGAGGTTTGGAAATAGGAAATAGTTATTGAGCGCTAAATCCGGAGAATATGACAGATGAGGTACCAATTCGTAACCCAATTATGCAATTTTGCCATTCAGACTACACACGAGTGCACCTGTGCATTGCCTTGATGAAAAAGAAGTTTTTTCTTGGTTAAAATATGTGTTCGTTTTAATTCGTTGTTGAAGCGGTCCAATAAGTTGGCATAATATTCGCCGTTTATTTTTTTCCCCTTTTGAAGGTAATCAACGTGGATTATTCCGCCTGCTTCCCGCCATCACCTTGTTAGCCGACAAAATTCTGTTTTTTCCATTTTTACAAAAATCCACGAGGGTTGTATGTTTTGAACACCTGTTAAACGCAAAGTTAATAACGGAACTTGCTCAAAATCTGACAGTAGTCTATTAACAGATGGTACTTGATCGCAGCATGGAATTATTGATCCGCCCTCGTATAAACAACTCCCAAAACAGTATTTTTACAGTAAACACTTCTTTTTGCTACTTATTCAAAAAATAAATTTCGTTGAATTTTTGAAAATTCTTGTATAGTTTATAGTTATTATTTATATATTATCTGTTTGCAACAGTGTTGCCAAATTAGACATTTTTGAACCCGTTTTGCCGGAAAATTATGATTTAGCCCTTAGCCATTGTTTAGCAACTTTTTAAAGCAAATTTTCGTTTTTCTACAAAATATAAATTTTTATGTGTGCATTTACTATCGGCGCTGTTCTAAGTTCCGAATCCACATAAAAAAAATTCTAAAGTGAAATATTCCGAATTTTTTTGCTGTTCTGTGATCCACATCCGAATTATTTTTTTTCGTTTTATTTCGTGTAGAAAAGGCTTGTTGAGAGTAAAACGAATATATACATTTTTTTCAACAATTTATATATAAAAATTTGTCTTAAAATTTGTTTAAAAATTCTAAAATTTGTTCGAAACAGCAAATTTCCGAAAATTTTAATTCCGTGTGATTTTACAAATCCACTCTAATTAATAAGTTTCGGAACTCAGAACAACGGTGAATATATCAAAATTAAGAAATGTTGTTCAATTTGCCAAAGAAAATTAAAGATATTCGTGTAATAATTGTTGATACAAATTTCAAACACTTGCTTTTAATAAAGGAAGAAATAAAAATAATTTTCTACACTTGCCAGCCAGAAAACAAGCCCAAAATTGAATCAAAAAAGAGCTAAAAAAATATTAATAAAATTTCAAATTTTTGTATGAAAGCGGTTTATCCGAAAAAGCTTTATTTTTTTATGCAAAAATTACTCAAAGAAAAAAAATATTTAAAAAATTCTAAAGGCACATTTACACGCGAGAGAAAACTTCTAGAGATAGAGCAAAAAATACTTTTAAATACAATAGCTCTATTGTGAATGATTTAAGCTATTTAGGGTTGCTTCTTGCTCTATCTCTACTATTTTTCTCTCGAGAGTACATGCGCCTTAAAGGCCCTAAAACTACTCTTTTTGAACCTTGTTTGAATTGTTCACAAATTATTCAAATTTATTAACATTTACAAGTCATTTCTGAACCTTTTTTTGGATTTAATAATTTGCCTCAAATTTTTGTCTTAAGCCACATTGACAATGATAGAGTACTCCACTCTGCAGAATGGATTTGGTTCCTTTCTTTTTCGCACTTACATATTTTTTGTATCATGCCATCTCTATTTTAGTACACTCCACTCTGAAGAGTGGAGTACTCCATCATTGCGAATGTGGCTTTATGATAAATTTTAAAAGGATCATATTTTCATCCAAAATATTTGCATTTTTTTACAAAAAAAAATTTAAATTTCAAAAAAGTGTATGTTATTTGAGTAAATTTTGACTCATAGAATAAGAACCCTCAAAAAAGTATCCAAATTTTGCTAGCTAGGTTCGTAGAAGTTCGCTTAAAGAAAACCTGTTTTTCTAGTTTGGGCAAAATTCAAAAATATTTAAAATACATTATGTAAAATACCGTAATTTTTTCACGATAATGAATTTCATGTGAAATTGTGTGGACTTTGGTTTTACGCAAATTAAATATATACCCGAGTAAAAATATTTTTTATATAACCATTTATAATTTTATAGATTTATACATACATATATCGTTGAGTATTGTCATATGTAATACCAAGTATAATTGTGTATGATTATATCATACACAATATATATTATATATATATTTAGTTATATAAAATCATATTAACCAGATCCACTATTTTTCGGATCTAATAATATGTATATTTTTAGACATAATTATGCTAACCCATATATGATTTGATCAGGGAATTGGTGGATCTGGTTAATATGATTTTATATAATTAAATATCTTTTGATATAATTATATAAAAATATACATTTCACAATACTCGACGAGATAAAATTGTATAAAATCATAAATGATTATTACTTTTCTTTTGAAAAAGTGACATTTATGTGTTTATTGTGATTGTGTCTTTTAAATAAAATAAAAAAAATAATAAATTTTTACGCTGTTATTCAAAAAAACTTCTTAATTTAGCTTTTAAACATGAATTTGCTAAATCATTCATTATCTCTATTAAACCTTTACTAAGAAATTGTATTCAGAAACATACAATAAAAGTTTATTAATTTTGTTTTTAATTCTGGCAACACTTTCTATATTCTCTCTTTTTATTGTTAGTGATACATGAATTTAGTAAACGATTGATTCGGTAATTGTAGGTAAATATATTTTTTTGTAAATTTTGGAAATTAAAATGTTTTATTATAAATCAAAACATATTAAAAAACGATTTTTAAATATTACTTACAAGTAATAATGGGAACAAATTGTGTTAAAGAATTTTTTATATTACGAATACTGAAAGTATTCGAATATCGAGTATGTTTTTATTATAAATGCATCACTATTATATATAATTTGTTTTTATTTTATTTTCATGCAAATTTGGGAAAATTTTCGAAAAAAAAGAGTTTAGTCTTGGAATTTTTGCAGTTTTTTTGTTTCGGTTGGATACCAAATGTTGTATTCCATCTATTCTTGGGTGTATGACTCTTAAACAATTCATGTAATCATTGTAAATTCACGTTTTTTAGTTTTTTACAGTGGTTTTCTTTTTCCAAACTTTATCAAAGCGATATTTTAGGCTATACCCTGCTTTAAGCGTTTAATACATTTTTCTTTATCAGTCATTTATGAATATTCTTTTTGCCAAATTAGCTTAAAAATCTGTAATTAGACTATTTTAAAAGTTTTTGAATAACACAGTTAGAATTCAAATTAAGTTTTGAGGCCTTTTAAGTTCGATTGAAATTTTTCTTCTTATTAAAACAAATTATCCATAGTTTAATTTCATATTCATATGAATTAGTAAGAAATAAAAAAATTAACTTTACGACTATTTCAAAAAGTGAAGATAATTTTGAAATTTGGTGTTCACATTCGTGATCTACATCATAAAATCTATTACAATCGATGGGTCAACTGTCCGATGTATTTTGAGTGTTTAACTATATTATTTTTGTCTCCTCTACAACATATCCAAATTTCATTCAAATCGGAGTGAACCATACCGCAGACCTTCCTTATATGTTTTGTTTTCGTAACTTACCTTCATTTGTTTTCGCATTTTCATTGATTTACCCATACTCAAGAGACGATAACGTTCCTTGGCACGTTCACGTATTTTTTCGGGTACTACCAATAAAGTTGTAGTGATATTACCCACAAACAGTAACAGGAATAACCCACTCAAAGCAGACACCTTTTAAAAAAATAGGGAAAAAGTTAAATTTTAAAAATTAGCTTCTTTATTCTTAACTTCCCTCTCGCCTCTTTCTCTTGAGGTATACTTACATGCCATGGTGCATCTGGTGGACTAAAAGATAATTTATATAAAGTCCAAGCATTATAGGCCTGGAATGAATATCCCAAGAAGAGGAAAGGCAACAAAAAACTCAAACCTCTCCACATCCATGAATGGAAACCTTCAATTGTAATATCCATATTGTGACGTTCACCCAAAGCTTTCAAACGATATAGCAAGCCCTTTTGATAACCGAATTGTAAGTATTGGACAATGCCTAAAAGGAAAAAGAAACAAAAATTAGGAAATTTTACAAAATTTGATCATCAAACTTGAACTGCTCACTTATATAGGCATTAAAGTACATAAACTGAGTTCTAAACAGTTGCCAGTGATCTCCTTGAGGCCATACCAATAAAACACCTGCAGCTACTGTTGATATAAAATGATGAGCCCGCCACCAACCTTTAATACGTGAGCCATTTACCTTCAATATCGATTCGCGAATTGTTAAGGTACAATAATACCAAACGAGTAAGAAAATATAAGATAATTCGAGAGCCCTTAAAATAAATGAAGACAAACAATAGATCTAAGTTTTAAAGATTCTTGTTTGCAGATTTTTCTTTTTTGTTTTAAAGTTTCCTAGATTCTGACTCACCTGTAGTTAAAGATCAAATTCAAAAATGCCATTAATAGACCAATAACATTGAGTATAAGTTTGAATTTTTCATATTCATCTTTATAACGAACTTTATCATTTCTGTTAAGAATTGAAACGTTAACATCACCAAGAATAATCTGTAAAAGAGTAAAATAAAATGTATATCAACGGTTCATAATCTATTAGGATCTTAGTCAATATTTGTTTAGACTTACTCTTAAATAACGGCCTGATTTAGCAGGTAATGATTGCTCAATTTCATATAATTGTGCTTTGCGTTTTAGAGTATTTTTCTGCAATTCTGACACCTTTTCTTTGTCTTCGGGCGATTGAATATTTTTAAATCTAAAAAATTAGGTTAACATATTAAAAAAAACTGACTAACATATTTCTGAATCTGAAACAGGAGCACGTAACAGTTACAACTTTTTTGGAAAAAATTTTAATCATTCTGATTATTTGTATATTTTTTGTTTTAAAATTTAAAAATTTTTGTTTCAACATTTGAACATTTTTTTAAATTTCTTTTTTTCGGGATATACATTAATTGCATTAAAGGAATTAAATGTGCTAAAATCCCAAACGTATTTAACAAATTGTGAAAAATAATCTGTTGAGGGCATGACCCTATCCCGATTTCATTCTTGCCTAAGGAAATCGTCAGGGGACGACGTTTTTAGAATTTCTAGAAATATTTGTTAAGTTAAATTACAAACTCAATGAGAATTTGTTGTTCTCGTCTAGGAGCATTATTAAACATTTAAAATATCAAAGAAAAAACAAAAACAACAAACGTAATTATTTCCCAACATTTTCCGCGAAATAAGCATTCCAAAAAAGTTTTTCCGGGAAATGTTTTTCATAAATCTGCAAAAGTAGATTTTGCTAAAAACCGAAAAATTTGAAAACCGCGGTTTCGGTTTTTCAAAATTATAAAAACCGCGGTTTCGGTTATTTTTCGGTTTTCTTGTTGTACTAATATAATTATTTTAAGACAATTAAATTATTATAAAAATTAAATAGTTTAACACATATTCTACGTTTAAATTTTAAATTAAAGATGATAAAATTTTTACAAGTAAAGCCCAATCTAGATACAGCCCCAGTGAACTGCTGCAATGTTGTCAAATTTGTCTTGCATTTCGCGAAAACTATTCAATATTTTTACAAATTTGTTATTGAATTTTGTTTGAAGGCAGCTGTTGTTTATTTAAAAACTTTTCTAATTTCTCGACATTGAGAAATAAAGAAAATAATAAAACCTGCTTTATCGCCAAAACGTCGCAATGCGGTAAAATACTGACGACACTGCGTTTATCTGGTTTAGGCTTAAGAATAAAAATTGTAAAAATTTGTAAAAAGCAGTATAGAATACGTATTTTCGGGTCCCGCTACAGACCCATCCTCAGTATAGGCATATATATTCATTAAATTTCAATTGAATATCTCATTCAAATAAAGGCAATAACGCCGTTTCGTACCTTTGCGGGAGAAGAAAAATACGCGGAAAACCGTTATAAATAAAATATTTTTTACTCTTTTGTCGGCAACTAAAGCTGTATTTTCACGAATTTAAATTTTATCAATTTGTGAGGTTAAAATTTTATAAATTTCGTGGACTACGAAAAAACAAAAAATTCTTGAAAGTAATATTTAATGGAGAAAATGTTCATCACAATTAAATACATTTTTCTGAGCACCCAGAAATTACTACTCGTAAAAGACTCTAAAATATGATTGTGCTGAAATTTGGAGTCATAAATGAAACATAACAGATTCGTATTTATGAGTGTATTAAAAATTTTTTTAATATTTTAAATACTTATAAATGACTCAAAAATTAATCGTAAATAACTCATATTGGCTCAGAAAATTCTAAATTTTCCAATAACGCTCATAATTCAGAGTCTTTGACGAGTCATAAAAAAAGAAATACACCCTCATATGGCTATGATTTCAGAAAGCCTTAGGTCTCCTTTATGAGTCTTATCGGATACTAATTGTACACTGGGATGCAATTTAAATAATTATTTTAATCGGTTAAAGTATTTATTAAAAACCGACTTATTTTTGTCGGTTTTCGGTTTCGGTTTTGAGGCCTGAAAAACCGCGGTTTCGGTTTCGATTAAAACCGAATAGCAAACTCTATGCAAAAGGTTTGGCTGGAAAAATATTATGTGGAAAGAGTTGCCGGCAAAAAATGTCTACTCTCAGGAAATTTTTAGTTTAAAAACTCAGTCTTCAATCCCACTTATTTGGTGCGTGATTGCCAAACAGATAAAGGCTGCTAGATCCACTACGCGTGTTATATGAATTATAATATAACAGGCGTAGCCGATAATAATAAGTAAAATTAAATTTTAAAAATAAATTACATAGTACTAAAGTTCGCAGCGTCTAAAAATTTGTTCACGTATTCATAAACTGCTTTTATATTCCTAATAAAAAATTTATAGAAATTTGACAATATTATTTTATTACGGTCATTCTGTTGCTTTTATTTTCTCCTGAAAGAAAATACCGCTTTAAATTATTATTATCGTGCACTACTATAATTTGAAATGTTTCTTTTTATTAATTGATATGAAATTCATTTGACTAAAATTAATTGGACATTTTTGTTATTGTAAGTGAAATTTGAACATTGGATTTTTGTTTGTTAACTTTGTTTATTGATAAGAAATTTTTTTGTTATTTAAAAATATGAAAATAGCACCACACTATAATGTACTAAAATTGTTTACAATAATCAAAAATATAACATGTATCTAACACCTAAACAAACAAATATTATCCATTAAATTTTGCTGTAGACTTTTTTGTATTGATAAGAAATTTCAAACATATTTATAATCGCTTATTTCATGTTTTGTTTGTATTTGGTTCAAACTAAAATTTTTGGGAATTTTACTTCATCATTATTAGTCGCTATTTTAATATTTGGACTTTGTTGGAATCAATCATTATTTAATTTTTGTTTAAAAATTGTATATTAATCGTAAGAATTTAAAACGATTATGTAGAAAACGCCCAAGAAAGTCTAAATTTTGTCAGAAAAGTTAGAAGTACAGTCAAAATCCGATTAATCATTGAAGTATAAATCGAGTAAGAGGGTTATAATGTAGCGCAAAAATATTTGGCTGAAACTGTACTATAAGTCTCTGAAGACATCAAAGTCGAAAATTTAACTTAAATGCCAGAAATAAGTCAAAACTTAAAGATGTGTTTAAGGGTTAATCTCGTACTTCTTCAGAATTGGTGCTCAAATGGCCAATAAACCTGGATTTTATGTGTTCAACGAACTTATGTAAAACACTACGAGGAACATTTTTGTGTTTTACATAAGTTCACTGAACACATCCTATACCTTAAATGGAAGATTCACATCATTTCCTATACCGATTCACAATAAACATTTGAAAAGGGGGGGGGGGGGGGGCTTTTTAACATCCCATTGCCAGCATAGGTGGGGATATAAAAAATTTAGCAGCAGAGATCTTACTCTTTCTCTTCAACAACAAACGCATTCAAATATTTTTTGTGTACAGGTCTAGAACGTATGTCCAACACGATGTCTTGAGTTACGTCCCCTGTCCACTGATAGCAAATGTCAAAGAGTAAGAAATCTATGTAATCTACGTTCAGTAGAGCCAAATTCAAATTTATTATATGTTCTAACTTTATAATCCCAATTTCAATCAAAATTTTAGATTTCCAAAAAATTTATTATATTCCAATTGATATTTTAAATTGCCATTGCCAAAAATGCCAATTAAAATTTCTTTTCTACCATTAGAAATTTAATAAAATTTGATAAACGATTTTTGCTCGATATTCAAACTGTTACTCACTGTTTTAACGATACACATATTTGGTTCATGCGATAACGTTGATGTTTAATTTCATTAAAACATTTTTGTTGATGGGAATGTAATTGCTCCAACAATTCGATATATTTGCGATTACAATCCTAGAAATTAAAAAAAAAATATATATCTTAAACTGTGTTTAAGAATAAAAAACAAATTCTTACCTCTAGCTCCGTAAATTCTCGACTCAGTTCATCCCATTCATTTGTCAAAGTATCAATATTATTGTTGGCCATTTTTGGAGGAACAATATTGTAAGTTGACACCCAATTTGCAGTTAAAAAGAATCGACCAAAAATTGTCTTTAACGAACGACCTTGGTCATTCACAATACCTAAACACTTTCGCACACACACACACACGAACACACTGCAGCAGTTCTATAAAGCAAGTCAAGGTAAAGTGTTCAATTATGTATAAACTAGAGGGTCTTGAACTCAATCGTTGTGATGTAGTTAAGACAACCAAACACAAAAACAATCAACCAACCAACAGTCTAAATAAAATATTAATAAACTTTTAAGTTAGTAGTTTTTTTTTATTAACTTTCGCATTAAATTTTTTTAATTGTTTTTAACTTTTTTATAGCCTTTTTGTGTTGTATGCCAAAGGGTTAAAGTGCATTTAAGTTTTTTTTTATTTGTTTTTAACAACAAATATTTAACTGAAACTTGTAAACATTACAAAAATAAATATTTTTTAAAGTTAATAAATTATTAATAATTTTGCTTTAATGACCCGTATTTGTCGTCCGTTTGACAGACATACGCAACACAACGTTTTCACCTTCTATACGATACGAAATAACTGTTTAAAATATTCTTCTCCGTCTAGTGAATTGTTTAAATTTATAAAACATTAAAAACTACAACAAATTATCATCCAGTAATCAAGATAAGCGATGATAACGGTTATTACAAAGTACTTTTTTGAAGTACTTTTTTTATATCAAAAAGTACTTTTATCTTTATTTCATTTGTCATTTTTTTGTTTTTGTGAAAAGACAATATTTGGACGACGAGAAGGTCCCAGGTCCGATTCATTGTGAAAAAATTTTTTGATATTTTTTTGTTCCAAATTCAATGTTCCTTCGTGTATACTACGCTTTATGAATGAATTATTTACGAATCGTTTAACGGAATGATATATGTAATTTTTAAAATCTGAATTCAGTGTTTCGTGATTTAAGTTTAAATTGAATTAAGTTTTTCGAATCTCTAGGTGTAGGCTATAATTATATAAATTTTTTAATTTATTTTAACGTCACGCAAAAAAATAAAATCTGTATAATTATCGAATTACTTAGGTAAAATACAAATTCAAAAGTATATTTTGTAAGTTAGTAAAATAATACATATAGATTTATCAATTTTTGGTTTTTGTCAACTTGCCTTAATTTTTACCTATTCCATTTTCACGCACTTCAAAATATGTTAAGTTACCTAAGTTTTTTCTTTTATAAATTGCCTTACGGTGGGTATCATACTGTAGGTTTCACTTTAACTTAACTATAAACAAAAGAAAATGTCAAAAAAATGTACACAAAACAACAACACATTTTTGGGTTAACTATTGACTAAAGTTAAATTGTGTAACTTAGCAGATAACTTTTGAAGTTGTATTTTACCGAAGTACTTCGGCAATTATTATCCACTTTCTATTTTTTGCTTGGTTAAAAATCTAATTTCAAAAAGTACTTTTATTAAACATAGCAAAACAGTACCAATAGCAATAATTTACCATCCCCGTCTCTGACTATTACTGATAGGTGTATTGTTGCTATTGTGTTTTTTTTTATGTTTTTTTATTTTTTTTATGTTTATGTTTATGAGTTTCTAAACATAAAGGCACATCAAGTCCTTCTTCTTTTAAAATTGCCAACAATTTCTCTACACACATTTTAGTTGGTTTGGTATCAATGTACCACGTTTTAAGTTTTTCAGAAAACTTAGAATTTTCAGGAAACTTAGAATTTAATAAAAATTTAGACTCATCGTCTGCCAGACTGTCATTTTCGCACATGACGCTGCTTTCACAAACTTTTGCTTCTATGTTTTCACTTCCTGGCCTTTCTTCACTACACTTGTCAAATACTCTTTTTTTATAATAATTTTTTTGTTTTGCTAAACTTCGTTGGAAGTTGCGTTTATTCATTTTTATAGTTTTTTCTTACGTACTTTTTATTTGTTTTAATTAAGGAATTGCCGACCAAATTTTTTTTCACAACTAAACTTGAATTTCACAACCAAACAATTGTTGACAGCTATTAACTGTGCTGCCAACTAATGTCTATTTTGGTAGTGCTGCCTGCTTAAATAAAATAGTAAAGTATTAACGAGTAGTCTAGCAGTACTTGCCGCCCGTCTATAAATCGTATCTATTGCCACTACTGACTTTTGCTGCAGTACAGCACCACTCGCCAGGCGTCAATACCTCCACGTTCTTCTGCAGGGTAAATACAATTAAGTAGAAATATCTTGATGATTGCAAATATTCACTTTTTTTAATAATATTTTTCTTGATTAGATTAGTTTGAATAACTTTGTGTAGTTGCGTTCGCCTTGTTGTTTTCAAGTATTCCAAAGGTAGCAATAATAAAAAAATAAGAAAAACAACAACCAGCAAATAAAAACTATAAAAAAGCTTTATTATGCACGTTTCCGTCACACCACTTAGTTCCTATAGAACACAAAAACATTTTTTGTAAATTGCAAACGTAATTGGATTTTTCTTTGGTGTGTCTGGTGACGTCGTCTCACCTTAAATGTGTATATTTTTAATTTTCTAAACTTTGTTAATAATACACTCTATTGCATTCTAGATGATTTTAATTATTTTCTTCATTTATTATTATTTTATTTATTAATAAAGAATAAATAATTTTAAAAAATTCTTTAATTTTTCTCTATACGCCGGCTGCTTGGTATGTTTATATTTTTTTTCTCCGGATTGAAAATTGACCAGCTGCTGCCAGTCGTTGCCACATTTGGTGGTGAATATAAATTATGGGTTTACACAAGTTGGTATTAAACCAAACATGGTTGTATTTACTATTAATAGGTAGAAAATATTTGTAACGGTATTACTGTGTCTTCAAATGCAATAAACCCAACAAACAATACGTTCCGTTTACGTACCATTTTTCAACCTAGTGTCTTGACATGCAATAAAATGATAGCAAGCAAATGTCAAAATGATTTCATCTCAATTGAAGACAATTTCAGATTTATTACAATATCATGATATCTTTGACATGCAAGCGACTCTTGCAATGATGCCTGCCAACAAATGTCACTTTTAGTTTTCATTTTAATTTAACAATAAAAAAACAACATAAATTTTGGTAAACAAGAACAGGGAGACATTTAATTGTTTATTATTTGTAGATAAAATATTTCATACAATTTTGTGTTTTTCGAAGAAAAATCTATGATATTTCTTCGCCATGATGGTCAAGTGTTCTCCACCACTTTGCAATTGATATCATTTTGACGTTTCTCTGCAATGGTTTTGATATTTCATTTAATATCATATTATTTATTGCATTTGACGATACAGTTAGCTGTAATAAATATATTCTGTAAAAATTTAATGTCTATGCTTTCCTTCATTGTTTTTTCGGAGTGGTGAATATTGAAATCTCGGATTTCGACGCAAGAGAAAACGCAACATAAACACAATTGGCACGATACAAAAATATATAACTGCCAAGAAGACAGTATAAACTTTAATTTTTTTGGAAAATGTATTTACTAGAACTAAATATGTGTACTTTGTTCGCAGCTTAAGCCTCGTTTACCTCTGCACCGAAATCCCGAGATTTCGATATTCACCACTCCGAAAAAACAATGAAGGAAAGCATATAGACGTTAAACTTTTTGATAATGTATTTATTAAGGTACATCTACACGAAAGAGAAAACTGCTAGAGATAGAGCAAAAACACCTCTAATTAGCTCTATTATGAATGATGTAAGCTATTTAGAGGTGTTTTTGCTCTATCTCTAGCAGTTTTATCTCTCTTGTATATGTGCCTTTAGAGCCAACTATGTGTGCTTTTTTCAAAATTTAACATTTATATGTTTTACTTCATTGTTTTTTCAGAGTGGTGAATATCGAAATCTCGGGATTTCGATGCAAATAAATACATTTTCCAAAAAATTAAAGTTTATACGCATATCTTCACTGTTTTTTTCAGAGTGGTTAATATCGAAATCTCCGGATTGCACCGAAATCTCGAGATTTCGATATTCACCACTCTCAAAAAGCTATGAAGGAAAGCCTTTAGATGTTCAATTTTGAATAAAGTACACATATTTAGTTCTTATAAATACGTTTTCCAAAAAACTAAAGTTTATAAGCATATCTTCACTGTATTTTCCGAGTGGTGAATATCGAAATATAGGGATTTCGGTGCAGATGTAAACGCAACCTTAGTTTATTTGAAGGTAAATGCATTGAAATCTCGAGATTTCGATATTTACCACTCTGAAAAAGCAATGAAGGAAAGCTTATAGATGTTCAATTTTGAGTACAGTAAACATATTTAGTTCTAATAAATACATTTTCCAAAAAATTAAAGCTGTTTTTTCGGAGTGGTGAATATCGAAATCTCGGGATTTCGGTGCAGATGTAAACGCAGCCTAAACGCGGCTTCAAGCTGCGTTTACATCTGCACCAAAATCTGGAGATTTTCCTTCATTGCTTTTTCAGAGTGGTGAATATCGAAATCTCGAGATTTCGGTGCAGATGTAAACGCAACCTTAGTTTATTTGAAGGTAAATGCATTGAAATCTCGAGATTTCGATATCCACCACTGTGAAAAAAACAATGAAGAAAATCTTATAGACGTCAAATTCTTAGTGAATGTATTTATTAGAGTTAACTAGTGCACTCAAAAAATTTTGACAGTTACTACATGACAGTTGTTTATGTAGTAATTAGTAGTTGTTGTTTTCAACAGTAATTACAGTTGTTTTTTTATAGAAAAAATAAACACAACTTTTATGACGGTTATTTAAGAAAACCACTAACGAAAAGTACTGTAATTTCGTAACACTTGTTTTAATCAGTTATTTTGAATATCATAATAAACAACTACTAAAACAGTATTTTTACAGTAAACTGTAGTTTTTGTTAGTTAATTAAAAAATAAAAAATTTATTTAAATTTTTTTGAATTTTAAAAATTCTTGTTCAGTTTATATTTATTATTATTGATATATTCCTAGATTGCAAATAAAATTCAAAAACTTGTATTGCATTTTCAATGCATAAAAGCATAATAACTGAAGAACAGTCTGGAATGTTTACTTCAAATTTTAAATAGGCTGAAGTAATAACATATTTTTGTAATCGAAAGAAAAAAATTTTTTTTTTTATTAAAATATACTTTTATAAACAAAAAGAATTGACTGTAAAAAACAGTAGTTTTTACCGATATTATCAATTGTTTTGAAATTATTGTAGTAAAAATTTATCAGTTAATTTTACGTCATTGGTGTTTATTTTTAATGCATTTGTTAGTTATTTTTCAACAGTTAAAAATAACAAATGCTTTAGTCAGTGTTGCCAACTCTTGAATGCAGGAAAGCACCATGAGCATTTTGAAAATGGGTAAAAAGGGTAAAAATTTACCAAAAATGGGGTAAAAAAGCACGATAATAATTTTTTGAAAAATTTAAGTAAAATTGTGTAAAAAAGGTTAAAAAAATGACCAAAAAAGGGGTAAAAAGCACCACCAAACTAATGTTTCAAAATTTTAAAGTTTAAATATAACGAAGTTGTTATTTAAAATTGTACTACAAACATTGTGAAAAAATGTATTTTTTGTATATTTCGTATCATCTTTTCAACTTTGACAGAAAATTCAAGAAAAATTGAAAAAAGTAGAACAAATACCAAAAATATAAACTGTACAAAAAGCACTAAAAGCACTGCCATAAATATGAAAAAGCACTGTAAATACCCGCTTTTTATAAACGGGTATTTGTAAAAAATCACCGGGTACGGGAAGAAAAAAAATACCCGAAAAGCACTGAAATGGCAACACTGGCTTTAGTTATTTTAAAGGTGAATACCTTTGTCGCCCTCTTAACTCCATATACCTTTGTTTTAACTGTCATTTTCAGTAGATTCTACCGACAAACTTTTTTGAGTGCAACAAATTAAAAAATTAATTTTTATATTTTAATTAAATAGTTTTCCAAATTTAATATTTTAAAGCAAAAATGAAGATTATAATGCTCTAATTTGTATCCAAATATTAATACCAGTAATAATTATAAAATAAATAATTAAATAAATTAATCAAATTGTTTTAATAAGGGAGAAAAAAAGACTCTCCAAAAACAGAATAAGAAATACTTACCAAGTTTTTTTTTGTATAGTTATTGTTAGTTTTTGTTTTCTTATTTTTTACCAAGCATATTACATAAGTTATAACAAAAACTTGGGTTGAGCTATAATACATACTAAAACTAGTTAAATTATACCCTTATTTTATGTAATTTCCCCCTATTTATTTATTGCGTGTATGATTTCCTTCATAGTTTTTCAGAGTGGTGATTAGATTTCTTAATCTAACACTGTAGTATTAAAACAATTGATTTTTGTAATTTATATACCATTATTTTATTTACATTGAGATTATTTACTATATTAATTATGCTTAATGCTGGATTAACACATTGACAATCTATGTCTACCCCTAACCACTATTTCGTCGTACATACTGGGAAAAGGAATTGTCAAATTTTTGCAATTTCTCTTTGAAAATGACATTTTCTATCCCCTGTAGTGGAAATAAAGAGATATGCGTAGACAGACAAGGTCAACGTGTGTGTAGCCCTTAAGCTGGATTCACAATGCTGGAGTCTCAACTCTGCAGAGTGGATTTCGGGCACTTATTTTTCGCACTTACGTAATTTTTGTGTTAGCACAATCCACTTTGCCGTACTCCAGTATTGGAAATCGAGCTTTATTGCTAAATATTACGCCACTCATTCTTTACGTTTAGTACGTAATTTTAATGCAACATATGCAGCAATTCTGAATATAAGAATTAGTATAATTAAACCCATATAATCAAATGGTAAATTTGTTTCCGAAAAATTTAATGTTTCCAAAATAACTTTGCCCGAGCTGGGACAAGTGGTATTTGAAGAAGTACAAGTTATTTCACCAGGTTGTACATCAGCCCACTGATTTATAAGCAAACCCTCATTGGCATAACGGAACCAAGAGAAATATGAAAGCCATTTAAAGTATACGGGCACTGAACCGGAATTTAGGAAGAAACCGCCAAAAAGCAGAAATGGTATAGTAACTGGTGGTCCTATCGATAAAGCCATAGAGGTTGAAGTACTGGCACATGATATTAAATAACCAAATGAAGTCGAAACATTAGCTACTAATGTTACTAAAGCCAATGCACTAAGGAAGTGTATTAGTCCAGGACGTAAGCCAATCATGGGATAAGCAATAGAAGTGAATAGAAAGGGTACAATTAAAAAGAGTGGTAATTCAGCTATAGTTTTCCCCAAAAAATAGGTATCACAACGATATAGACGGCTTCGGGTTTCACGCATAAATACCGGTAATTCTGAGGTAAACACCTGTAACAGAGAAGAGATGAATTATAGTAATACTGGAATTAAAAATGGGAATAATAACCGCAAACTTTCATTACAATTAAACGTCAATGTGATTATTTATATAGGGACAGTTTATTGATTTAACTATTACCAAAATCTAGGGCTTATTACACCACTTTTACACCGACTACAGTACTAGCTGCTATTTCTGAATAGATTAGTCTAGTGACAGTTAAAAGGAGCCACCACTGGATATTTATATCTGGGGCACGGCGGCAAAGGCAGCTCTCAGACTCAGGGAGATGCAAGAGCTGAGGCAATGCAATTGGGGGCACAGCACCATTCTGCATGGGATTGGTGGTGCGCTACTGGATCGTAAAACGGACTGTATTTTACCGGTCACGAATTTCCAGAGGACTTTTGAGGTGACATTGCATCATCTGCTTTGTAAAGGTCCGCGATTGAAGGAGCGGCGACTCAGATATCTGGTATGCAGGTTCTTCGAAGACCTGGACAGTCTACGCGATGTTTCTCTGTCTGGTCTTGTGAACTTTTTAAGGGGATCGGGATGGTTCCAGATTTCTCGGGTCGTGGTATTTCTTTCCATGTGGATGAGGGGAAGATTAAGGGAATCGCAATGGGCCTTATCGCCTCCGAGTGAACTCGCCGTTCTGGCGGGCTCCCATTCAACCTAACCTACTTAAAATGATCGGCAAAGTAATATGCCACTCGTCTAAGAGCTACTACAGAACTTGTGTAAAGAATTTACGAATATTGCAAAGGCGTACTGTAGCTGCGACTACGTTATTTCCAAACTGAGTTTCACGATAAAAGGAAAAATGAGTATGGCTGGTTAGCAGGGGACAAACTCCAGCAGTCGTGAACGAGTTTTTTCGATAGCAATTATTTTTACTTAGAACATTAAAAAGATTATTTAAACTCGGTTGGGAGTGTAGCATTTCTGTCACACATTGCAATTATAAGTAGAAATAATAAGGAGACTCACGATGGGTATTGCAAACGATGCAAACGTTGCAAATGATTGCAAAAAACAACGATTGCATCAACACAACAACAAAATATATGTATTTGCAATTTGCTTTATTTTTCTTCATTTGCAATAAAAAAACCTTTAGCAAAAATCACTTTGCATATAAGCTAAGTTACAAATAAAACAAAACATCTGTTTTTAACATATCAGCCGCCATGTTATGATTTATAAAATAAGATATTAAATAAAACGAGTAAAAAGGTTAAAGTCGGGCATGCCGACTATACAATACCCTACACCACTCTGGTGTATTGTTTGGATCCGAAATTCGAATGGGTTAAAATGGGACTTGTGTCAAAATTTTCTATAATGTGAGTCAGCGCACCAAATTTCATTAAAATATCTTAATATTTGCGACCTGCAGTTTGTAACCAAGCCAATTTTGGGGGGACCCTTATATGGGCACTAGTTCTAAACATGGACCGATGTTCACCAAAATCAATAGGCTTCGTCCTTGGGCCAACATAGGTCTATGTACCAAATTTCATTAAAATATCTTAATATTTGCGACCTGCAGTTTATAACCAAGCCAATTTTGGGGGACCCTTATATGGGCACTAGTTCTAAACATGGACCGATGTTCACCAAAATCAATAGGCTGCGTTATTGGGCCAATATAGGTCTGTGTATCAAATTTCATCAAAATATCTTAATATTTGCGAACTGCAGCGTATAAATAGTATAATTTTGGTAGGACCCTTATATGGGCACTAGGTCTAAACATGGACCGCTGTTCACCAAAATCAATAGACTGCGTTATTGGGCCAATGTAGGTCTGTGTACCAAATTTCATCAAAATATCTTAATATTTACGACCTGCAACGCATAAACAGTATAACTTTGGTAGGACCCTTATATGGGCACTAGGTCTAAACATGGACCGATGTTCACCAAAATCAATAGGCTGCGTTATTGGGCTAACGTAGGTCTGTGTACCAAATTTCGTCAAAATATCTTAATATTTACGACCTGCAGCGTATAAACAATATAATTTTGGTAGGACCCTTATATGGGCACTAGGTCTAAACATGGACCGATGTTCACCAAAATCAAAGTTGTTCGTCCTTGGGCCAACATAGGTCTGCGTACCAAATTTCATCAAAATATCTTAATATTTGCGACCTGTAGAGTGCGCACAAGATTGCATGGACAGACAGACAGACAAACGGACGGACGGACAGACGGACATCGTTAAATCGAAATAAAAAAAAATTCTGAACCGATCGGTATACTATAAGGTGGGTCTACGACCAATATTTTTTGGTGTTACAAACATCAGCACAAACTTATAATACCCTGACCACATAGTGGTGTAGGGTATAAAAATTGTTTGTGATTTTTTATTAACATTTTTTTTTATTTATTATTTTATTATTATTTTTATGATTTACAAATTTTCTCAAAAATAAGATTTATTTTTACTTTTGACGTAAACAAAATCACTGTTGCCAATTTAGCTATTTTCTCGTCAAATCTAGCGATATTTTACCATTTTCAGCTATTTTTTAGTGATTTTTTAGTTTGATTTAGCGATATTTTTAGGAAAAAAGTTAGCAGCAGTGAACAAAATAGCTCATAAAGCAAATATGCAATTGATCTTAAAAAAGACGCTCATGATATGTTACAATTTGCATAGCAAATTAGCAAATTGCAAATATGCACATGTACCATCGTGAATACCCTTAATAACAATAGTTACTCGTATTCTTCTATATGCACTTTCAAAATGTGAATTTTTAACAATTTTGAAAGGTTATGACTGCGGGAATCTGACCCCAAGTCTCTGTTCCGATAACGCGATTTGATTTTCTCCACACATCTCTAATTGATTTCAACCTCGAGACTTTTTTAAATTCTTATATATCATACCTTTTCCCAGAGAGAATAAAGTGGGGTACTGGATTTTTTTAACACAGTTTTCAAGTTCCAGTTTTACGAAATTTTGCAATTGAAACTTCATAAAAACGCTACAATATTTTATTTTGCGGGAAGGTTTTTAAATTGAGACCCGTGAAAAACGAAGGAGTCGTAATGCCTTACGGGAATGGAATTAATAGAAAATAAAAAACTGAGGAATTGTCGAAGATGGAGTTTAATTACCGCATAGTAGTGCAGAATTTCAGAATTTCAACGGGATGCGGATTATACTGAAATGAGAAAATCTGAGGCGATTTTTTGAAAAATCAAATCGTGTAAAATACTATATTAAAAATTATGTGGAGGTCCTATAATCCTAGAAGCAAGGATGACAACTGAAAACGGTTACGGTATTCATAACAGTGCAATTTAGTTTACATGCTTCGATAACAGTTACGTTAACGGTTTTGAAAAATAGCTGTTACCACATTTAAAAGGCTTCGGTTTTTAGTAGTTTTTAAAAACTTAGTTTTTGATTCAAATTAGTATTGAATTTGACATAAAAATAAAAGAAGTTTTCAAAAACTAATAGTTTTTGGTTAATAATACATTCATTATTTTTTTTGGTTAAAAGCTAGTAGTTGCTGGAAACTACCAGAGACTATTAATTATAAAGATAGGAAATCAAAACTTGCACTACTCACCGGTAGGGCGCGCTGAAATTTAGTATCACCTGAGCAACTATTTAGTATCACTTTAGTATCAGCTGAGCCTATATTTAAAAACTGAAAAATTGCTGAAAACTGCGCAAAATAAGAAAAAATCAAGCGCAAAATATGTTCAAATAATAAAATTTGAGAATTCCTTTTTTTTATTTGCTTTTTTGTTTGTTATTATTTCAATTTAAATCAAAAAAGAAAATTGTCAATTTTTTGAACAAATTGCCATCTAGTGATAACGATGTCGTTATAACTTTTGTTTTTGGTGATGCCATACCCCTGGAAACTACTTGTATTTACTTGTCAAATTCCATACAAATTTTGAATCAAAAACTAAAAGTTTTTAAAAACTACTAGTTTCTGGTTCTAGTGTAAATTGGGCTTAAGTGTAAATGTAGTATAAACTGTTTTTTAATACATCACGGTTTCAATACAATTCCGCTTGCTATCCCATGTATAACCAATGGCGATTTGAATCGTTTTCGATTATTTTGCGAATATATATTTTTTAATTGAAGCACTTTTAAAAAGAATTGGTATTGTCTTCAAAATTATGAGAATCGTGATAAAGTTTAATTGAAACAATTTTAAAATACATATTAAGTATATACATTAGGGGCTTCAAATTGAAAGTCATTTGAATTTCCCACATTCTCAAGGCTCCGTCAATGTTACTACCTATTGAAGTAGTATGGAACTATTTATCTGGGTAATTTTTATTCTACAAAAAAACGTTATCCACATGCAGATCTTCGAAGAATGAATTATAATTTTAAATGAAATCCCTAAAAATACCATTCAATTTCCTTCTGAATCGATTGAATTCTGTTTTAACCATTCGCAGAGACTTTATTCTTTGGAATTCATTCGATCGAATTCACTTTTAAAGTGTTCAATCAATTTATTTTATTCGATTTTGTCAATCATTGAATTCAATCCTTAGGAATTCATTCGATTGACAATTTGGGAATTCAATCAATCATTCGATTATGTATTGTTTGATTGAGAAATTTGGCAATGATATTCGATTTTCTTCATTCGATTTAAAAAGTTTGTAAAATTAACAATTATGTTATTTTATTACAGTATGTGTAAAATTAACGATTTCTCACAAGGAAGAAAAAAAAAAAAAATATAGTTGGTATTCACAGTAAAAGTATAAATTTGTATGATTTTTTAGTTTAAACGAACTAAAAAAAGCTGAAATTTCTAAAATTATGCAAAATATTGATCACTTGAAAAAGTTCGAATTATGAATATCATCAACAAACTATTGTCTATTCACAGTTTAAGTGCTAACGTTAGCATGTTGTAAAATAGCATGATTTTTGAAGTTTAACCCATAAAAAGTTGTCAAATTTGCGATAAGCTAACTTACTACTTAAAATAGCATGAACTGTGCATACCCCCATTGTGTATTCCAGTGCTGTATGGGAACGTTTTAAGCTGTTGTTTTGTGTATGACTTAGGTCTGATTACTCAATGTTCAGTTAGCTACTAACTGGGACATTAACTGACACTTTTGTTGTTGTTTCTCATATAAAATTTAATTGTCGGCTAGATTTTAACTGAACATTCAGTAATCGGGCCTTAATTGTTAATTTCAATATTATTTTTTTATGTTTTCTTGTATTTGTAAAAAAATTATTAAATTCCTTTAATAAAAACTAATAACGTAGTTAATTGTTTTAAAAATTTTAAATCGTATGTCATTCCCAAATTACTCAATTGAATGAACTAGAATTCGATTTAATTTTCATACTTTTCAATCGATTGAATTCTCATACTTTTCAATTGATTAAATTTAGTGATTGAACACTAAATTGAAATTTACCTCTAACGTCTAACTTTTCTGGCGTGTTTAGATCATAGTTTAGACTTTAGTTGTTACAAGCTAGTCCATATGCTTTTAGGATTTTAGATTAACGACATCTGTCTATCATGAAATATATTTGGATTTGTATATAACGCAACATTAAATTTTTAAATCACCTGCTGCTCTAGCCTCTAGGTTGGGCGGCATCATTTCTTAAAGAATCTATATCCTTAATAAGTCATCTCGTTAAGTTTACAATTTCTTAATGTGCCTTCATAGAGATAAGGCGTTTTTTTAATCACTGGATTTAATTTTGGGTTTATTTTATTTTGTTAAAAAATCCACGTTTTGTTTTTTAATTTTCAAAATTTAATATTTTTATCAAAATCTAATAGTTATTCGCTAATATAATGTGCAATAAATTTTGTAAAAATGTGAGCACAGGAATTAAATTAAGCTAAATTTAAAATGGATTTATAAAATAAATAATAGCTTAGTTTAATCCCAGAAATTTATTTATCGCAAAATTTAAATTTTTTATTTCACTTTGTATTAAAAGAATAAGTGTTAGGTTTGGATACAAAAAATTAAATTTTGAGAGTTGAAAAACAAAATGTGAATTTTTCAATAAAATATAATAAATCCAATGATTAAAAAAAGGCCTAAATGTTTAATTCTTAATAAATTCAGACAGTATGGTAGCCCTTATTTCGTTGCCTTTTTAAGTGCAAGTATTACTAATCTCCACTAATGCCAATTATAATCCGCAAATAAACTTATCAATTGTAATGAAAATCTTCCCAGTTAATCTTAACTTACATTAATAACAGCAAAAACATTTTGAAAGGTCATATTAGTTAGAAATAGAAACATGGCGCCATTTATATTCATAACTCCCACTTGGGTCAAAGGTTGATTTAAGAAAATTAAACCAATTAAAACGGCAACCATCTGAAAGCATACACAATTATATTTAAAACGCCCGAAAAAACATAAAATTTTTGTTTCTCACCGTGGTTTGTATTAAGCGCACTTTCACCAATAGGGGTTCTTTTAATGTAGAAATCCAGGAACGCCACATAATTGCTCGAAATTGTGTTAACCAAGACGCCTTATAAGGTAGACCATTTTCATCATCCTTAGGCAAACCATCAGTTTTGGCTAACGTTTTCTGGAAATTTTGTTCCATTTCACGGGAGACTCTAAAAGTTAGCTTTGATTAAACTAATTGTTTTTATGATGATTTATATAAACTTACTTTCCTACCGCAAAGTTGTCACATATTTTTGATATACGATCACGAGATTCCACTTCTCTGCCGGGCACTACAGCCAAGACCTGAACATAAAAATCAGCTGGATTGTAATTAGTAGGGCACTGGGCTCCAATGCTATGGAGAGAAAATTAAACTCAGTATTTAAATTAAAAGAGATTCTAACTTTCCTTACAATGAAAAAAAGTCTACGGCTTCATTTGGCGTACCCAAAAATGCCACTCTTCCCTCGGCCATTAGTAAAATCTTATCAAACAGCTCAAACAGTTCCGATGAGGGTTGGTGTATAGTCAAAATAACAGTCTTACCACGTTGAGAAAGTTTTTTCAGTACCTGAACCACACTAGCTGCCATAAAGGAATCTAAACCCGAAGTAGGTTCATCACAAATCAATAACGGTGGATCTGTTAAGGCCTCTGAAGCAAATGCTAAACGTTTACGTTCTCCTCCCGATAGACCTTTAACTCTACCTGGAACTCCAATAATAGTATTTTGACATTTACCCAATGACAGATCTTGTATAACTTGATCAACTCTTTGAATTTTTTGTTTTTGAGTCATGGTACGTGGCATACGCACGGTAGCCTGAAATATTAAATGTTCACGTGCTGTCAGAGAGCCTATGAAGAGATCATCTTGTTGGACATAAGCACAGCGTGCTTGCATTTCTTTAGCATCGACAGGATGACCATTTAACATGCGTATACTCGAGGTTGAAATTTGTACACCTCTTGCAGAACGAAATGCTAGAGCATTGAGTAAGGTAGTTTTACCCGCTCCAGAACTACCCATAACAGCTAAAAGTTCACCGGGATAAGCGATGCCACAAACTGTAAGAAAAATAAAAGGAATAATTTGCAAATTATTGATTTTTGTTTTAGAGTATTTATTAAAAATACCATTTTTGATCAAGTGCTTCCGTGGCTTGGGTATATGTCTTTCATTACAAAACACTTCCTTGGCACGATTCACTAATTGTTTCCAATTTGATCCCGGTTGATGGACTTCACCAAATACATCTAGATTATACCAAGAGTACGTAAGTTTCTCCGAGGACGATTCGTTGGATACTAAGGAACCATAACTTTTATTAAAACCGCTATTAATAGCTGATTCTTCTAGTGTTCCAGGAGTCTGTAATTTAGAAAATAAATTATGCTGTGAATTAGAGACGTGTCCAAATTCAAGGTTTAATTCATTATTAACACTGCTATTATTTTTAATGTGAGATTTTATAAGATAAAAAATAAAGAATAAGAATTCCCTAATAGCGTTCTAAGATGAAATGCGATATAAAGAATTTAACAAGCATTTGAAGTGGTTTTTACTCTTTATAATTTAAAATTTCTAAATTAAAAAGTTGTGAAATGAAGAAATCAGTTCCCGACACACAATTCAGTCACAGCTCAAAACAAAAAAGAACGATTTGAACGAACTAGTTCACTGATACGAACTGACGATCATAACCGAGTTAGCAAAGAACTTGTTGAGTTTCAACAACCACGTTTGTTGAGTTACAACAAACAAGTTTAATTGAAATTTGTCATATCATCAAAATATTTAATTGTTTCAATTAAACATAAATTTAATAATAATAAAATTTAATTAAAATATATTCGTACCCAGTGTAGAAACGGTAATGACATATCATTATTTTTTGGACTACCAGTAATGACACCCATTTACCTTCTGTATTATTTTAAAACATATAATAATGAGTTACTGATAATGACTTATTTTTATCATTATTTCAAATAGAAAATAATTTTTTAGATTTTTTTGTAAAATTTTTTGAAATCTATTTTTAGACTCAATATTTTTTAAACACTGGTAAGGATATATGTAACCATATATTTTTTGATTTTTCGTATGTTGGCCAGTAAGCTTACGTGTGTGCAGCAGGTCAATTGTGTTTTTATCTATTACATATTACATGTCGATATAGCTCAGATGGTGAGCTATGGCAATCTGCAGACCCAGGTTCGATTCCCGCACCAGCAAATTTTATTTAAAAAAAAATACAATAAAAAAATATTTTTTTTTCATATAATTTATATTTTTGAAAATCTAGTTTTAGACTCATTATTTTTGTCAGTACTGGTAAGCACATAGGTAACGATATATTTTTTGATTTTTCGTATGCTGGTGTGTAACGACAACTCATTATTTTTCGCGACAACGCCATGTAAAGGTAATAAGAAATGTAATAACAAAAGTAACTAGTTACCATTACCAAGTATGTAGTTACATAACCACATATCTGGTAATGATTTTCTACACTGTGTAATTGCGACCTGTAGCTTGCGAACAAGCCAATTTTGGGGGGACCTTTATATGTGCACCAGGTATAAACATGGACCGATTCTGACCAAAATCATGGACACATAGACACACGGATATCGTTAAATCGAAAAAAGTGATTCTGAGCCAATCAGTATACTAAAAGGTAGTGGACGCCTTCCTAAATACTACTTACTCCACCGGAATAAAATAATATAACAGTGTTAATAAGAAAAACATTTTAACAAGTTCGCCAACTGTCCATCAGATGGCGCCAACTACTGTTTTTTAATTTACCATATTTTCCCAATTACAGTACTGCCATATTTAAAGCCCTTTTCCAAAGAAAGCAATACGATAAATAGTATGAAGAACTTCATGAGTGTTGCTTTTCTTTAACAACAACAACAAAAAATAGAGAAATTTGAGAGGTATGAATTTCTACTTTACTCTATACTCTGATATATTAACTCAACCTGAAAAGTCTGTAATGGCTACTGAAAATTGTGCTGTTATTACGGGAAATTTAACTGTTTTGAGCCCTGCGGTATTTTTTTTGCTAATTTTAGCAACACATGTCTAATGCTTTGTAGTGCAATAAAATTAGTACAAAAAATTAGTAGCCGCTACTAAATTTTAGCAAAACTGCAACTCCAAATCGATTTTATAAAATCAGTAACAAAATTTACTAAATATCAGTAATTTTAGTCCAATGAAATTAGTATAAATAATTAGTAGACGCTACTAAATCTCTGTAAATTGTTGTAAACTGCATTTTAAAATAAATCTGCTCAAATTAGCGAAAAAGTGTACTAAAAAAATAAACAAATTGTAAAATCTAAAAAATTAAATTTTATAAAAACAAAAACATTTTTTTTTCTTTCGATTGTAAAAAATGTATAACTAAATTATCATACACTTATAAAAAAAAGTTAGTACAAAAGTCTGTTAAACGCGTTTTGATTAAATTGAACTAATTTTTCTGTTATTTTCTCTAAAAAAGTCCGTACAGATAGGTAAAAATTCTGCTAAAATAACAGGAAATAGTACATGTATTTGCGCCAGCACAATTTTGACCTATTTGTACGGACTTTTTTTTATGAGTGTACTTGAAATTTGGAGTAAAAATTGCAAACGGTTCTCCAGTTATTACCTTTTCATGCATTGGAGATACAATAAAATTTTCCAAGTTTTATTTGCAAACTAAGAATATATCAATAATAAGAAATATAAACTAAACAAGAATTCTAAAAAATCAACGAATTCTTATAAATAAAATTTCCTTAAAGTATCCACTTGTTAAATTAGTATATTTTTTTTTGCTAAGTTTAGCACTCGGTTTTGAAAAATTTGTAAAATTTTTTGCTAAAATCAGAGAATAGAAAAAATTATTACAAAAAAAATTGTACTAAAAATCAGTACAAAAATAGTAAAGTACAATTGAAAACTGTCAACAAAATTTTTTACTAACTTTTTTTATCTGAGTGCAGTCGCGGTCGAACGCATTTAATTTAGATGTCATTTCTCCCAGAGAGAAAACTGGGTTGTGGGAGGGGGAATAAGGGTGTGATTGGTATATACTTCCAACTTCTCTTTGTTGTAAGCAACAGAGAATATCGCTGAATAACAATTCTTAGAACATCAAGATAATCCTATTATCCAATATTAATTTCACTCATACATACAGCTGAAGCTGAAGTTACCATAGCTCAATCGGTCAACATACAACACTGTACCTCGCATGCATTAAAATTTATCGTATTTGCATCTCCCCACTCAAAAATTGTCAAAAAGTTTTGAACAAACCAATTTTAAATATCAAAAGCAACCATTTTGTTTTAACCCAACTTCTAAATAAGCCGAATCAGTAGAACGACTACTTCAGAAGCCACATTTTTGATTATGCATAATACATTGTGCAACACATTATTTTATGCTTTAAAATAATGCTAAAGGTATAAGTTATCATTACAAAGTAATGTATATAGTAAGGATAAATCATTACCATTTTTTGCTGGGATACTCTATGAAAATGAGCGGTTAAAATCTCATTAGGCGTAACCTTATCATTCAGTTTATATTCAACAATATTGGTGTTAGTTTAGCATCTTTATAAGTTTATCTTTGAAAGATAAACATTAGATAATTGATAACTGACGAACAAAAACAAAGTTAGTGGTCTGAATATCTTATTCAGTGTTGCCATATACGATTTTGCCACATATGTATTTCTTAAAAAAAAAAAACAGTTACAAAAATACAAATTAGAAAGCGATGGCAAGGTACTTTAGAAGGTCTCCTTTAGGACGGTTTTTTTTTAAAAACAACCAAATCTGCAATAAATATATGCTACTCAGGGGTACTTTTTTATGAGTGATAAGAGGTTAATATTTTGTATCAGAGCGTTGCGGGTTCAAGTCCTGGCACGGGGCGAACAATTTTTTCGAATGTTTTTATAGAATTATTTACTTTTTATTGTTTTTACTCAAAAAAAACTTTTTTGAAAAATTTTGTACTCTTAATTAACTTTTGCATCGATTTAAATTTTTTGTAATACCACATTAAGAAAAACAACTTCCTTCCTATGTCAAGCTAATGTTACCAACGAGGGTAAAGGCTAAAGAGTTCCCATACGAAAAAAGTACAATCTTTGGTTCCCCTAAAGTTTATATGGATTGTGATTCTGTTAATTCCCGTGAAAAATAAGAGAAACAACAGAAAACCGAAAAAGTTAACAGTGCACTGTTTTTATTGTATCTTATGATTATTGATTAAAGCGGCAACAAAAACAACTTTAATAATGAAATAAATAGTAAATAATAAATTTTAATTATTTTTTTATTGTTTTTAATGTTGTTTTTTGCTTGTAAAATAGTTTTTTATTAAATTTATTGTTTTCGCGACGTCCTTCATTTTCTCTCGTTCGCTATTAAATTTCTTCAAATACTTTGTGTTTTTCTTCTCATTCGTATGTGAAATTTTTTGGGAAACTACGAACTCTTAAAACGCCTTAATGGATACCCCCTGATATTACATTCATCGATGAAACACCCAACCTGGAACAACTTCCTATTCAACAGTAGCAATGTTTTAATTACTTCTTTTTTCCTTCTTTTTTCTCACTTTTTTGCAAGGAATAAATTTTGTCAGTTTTGTAAAGCAAACACTGGCAAATTGCTGTTTGTAAACGCTGACAAAGCGTTCCAAATTTTATTTATTTTTAACACCACGGTTATCAAGTGTTTGATTTTTTGTACCACTAGAAATTTCTGACAAGGATATTTTTGTTTTTATAGAAAAACTGTTTTTTTTTATTAAAAGCAAATTAATATCTGAAGAGATTTTGGAATTACTAAATATCATATGCCCTCATATATCATATGACTCAGAAAAAAATATTAGTTGAGAAATATGTAAATGATTTTCACAACCGTGTTGGCAACATCAGCAAAATATTCTACTAATTTAAAAAAAAGGAATAAAGTATTTTTGTTTTTTTATAATAATTAAAACTGTTACTTAGGCATTTAAAATTAAACAAGGCTCATCTTTTACGAAACAATCGACATTGACAATTACTTTCGTCACAAATACCTGGGAAACTATCATTTCATAAATATAAAGATATATGTCGCCATTAAGTTCTATTTTTGTTTTTCATCACATTTATGAAGCTCTTTATAATTATGAAGGAGGTTTTGCTTCGAGTGATACTAATATTTAGTAAAATTTGTTGCTAATTTTAGCAAATGATTTTTAATTTACAGTTTACACTTCCCGAAATAACGGCATCATTTTCAGTAACCGTGATAGACTTTTTGTTAAGTGTATGACCGTTTAGTGATCTAAGATAAAGTCAGGTATATTTTTGCTGTGACTAAGAACCATTTTTTCAAACCCACGGAGCTCTACACAATTGAAGAAGACTATAAAAAGTTATAAAAAATACATTAACCTAAAATGACAAGTTTTTCCGTTTCCGTTTAAGATTCCATTTCCATTTCCGTTGTGCTTATTCTCAATGGCAATAAAGAAATATAATTTTCAAAAGTGAATTTAGATAAATTAAACGAAGGGTAATAACAGATAAGGGTCGTCGTCTTATGAATCCACCTTAAGCTGGAAAATAAAATAAATTTAGTTAAACTAATAGATCTTTTAATTATTACTACTGACATATTATTATGAGTGTACAATAATGATGCATTCCTTTGCATTTGTACTTATGTGTAGGTTTGTACAGGTTGGTTGAAAAGTTCCTGCGCTCACCAAGAGATGGCACTGCTAGCTCCATCCTTTTTTTTTCTCAAGTTGGTATAACTGTCCTGAGAACACATGCAAAGTTGCAAGTCATTCTGTCAATTCATTCTTTGTTTACAAGCCATTTCAAGTTGACGAGTCATTGATTTCTTTTAATATGGAAAAAATTGAATATCGTGCAGTCATTAGATTCTTTGTTTTTAAGGGTTTAAAAGCAAAGGAAATTTATGAACAATTGTAGGAAATGTATAAGGAGTCCTCACCATCAAAACGCACCGTTGAATTTTGGGCTGGTGAATTTAAACGTGGTCGTACCAGCCTTGAAGACGATCCACGCCAAGGACGACCAAAAACTGCAACCACAGCAGAAATCATTGAGCAAGTACATAATATGGTTAGTGAAGATTCAAGTTTGACTAAGCGTGAAATTCCTAATGCCATAGGCATCTCAGACGAACGAGTACTCCATATTTTACATGAAGAATTACGTATGAAAAAACTGTTTGGAAAGTTAGTGCCGCACACATTAACAATTAAACAAAAACTGGATCGAAAACAATTTCTCAGCGTAATTTGGAGCGTTTTAAGCAGAATAAAACCGACTTCTTGCGTCGTTTTATAACTATGGATGAGACTTGGATCTACCACCATGATCCTAAATTGAAACAAGAACGTTTACACTGGACTGAAGGTGGTTGTTAAGTTTCAAAGCAGGTGAAGTCACAACGATCAGCAAAGAAGGTTATGGCATCAGTTTTTTGGGATGCAAAAGGAATTTTGTTGATTGATTATCTTCAGAAAGGTAAAACAATCAACTCTGAATATTATTGCAGCCTTTTGAATCAGCTGGATGAAAAAATTCGTGAGAAAAGACCTGGTTTAAAGAAGAAAAAAATCATTTTTCATCAAGACAATGCACCTGTTCACAAAAGTGTTTTGACGATGGCTAAATTCAAAGAATTAAAGTACGAATTGCTTGAACATCCACCGTATTCACCAGATTTGGCTCCCAGTGACTACTATCTCTTCAGAAATCTCAAACAATTCCTTCGTGGAAAGCATTTTTCGCCGAATGAAGAGGCCATAGCAGACGTAGACGGTTATTTTGCAGTGCTTCCGGAAAACCATTATAAGGATGGGATAAAATTATTGGAAGATAATTGGAACAAGTGTATTGAGCTTCTAGGAGATTATATTGAATAAAAAAATATATTTCGTAACAAAAACATTATTCTTTCATTTCGAGCGCAGAAACTTTTCAACCAACCTGTATACAACTTTAGCACGTTGTAAAATAGCATAATTTTTGATGTTTAACCCATATAAAGTTGTCAAATTTACGATAATTGCTAATTTACTACTTAAAATAGTACGAACTGTGAATACCATCCATGTTTTAGTGTTTTATAATCATATTCTATTTCAGCAAAGAGTAATTACTTTATGGAGATACTATGCTACCCTCAGTTCTCTCGATAAATAGCGAACTCTCACCAAAAAGACAAATACATAAGAAAACCTATTTTAAAAAAAACGCGTCAAAAGAAGGGTGCGGGTTGAGTTCACAAAAGAAGCATAGAAACCCCCACAGATTTCAGACAAATACTGCAGAAAGAAACAACAAAATAAACTGCAACAGTTATGTTACAATAAAATGATAACAAAAAAAGCAAGAAAAACATAGTATTTTACAAAGCATTATTTACCGACCACAAAGTAACCTCGTTTTTGTAATTTTAGTATTATAACGCTGTTATTAATGTTGTTGTTGTATTCGCAGTGTTGCCATTTTTTTTGGGACAGTTTAAAATCTTTTAAATAATCCTTTGATAGTCATTTCCATTTATGTTTTTGTAAAGTACTGATGATTTGAATTAAGTTTCTGTATTATTGATTCTTATATCCCGCAATAGGTATGCCTTGTTTTACTCAAAACATTTATTATGGTCACAATTAGATTGATTTTTAAAGGTTAGAATAATTGTGTGACATAAAAATGTTATAAAACATCTATATGACACTCTTACTTATGCTTGTGTAAATTTTTTATGACTTTGCCTGGGAGTTGAACCCGGGGTTTCAGAAAGCAGCATCGAATTCATAGCAACGTACACCAATAGTACTACTAGTACTCATACAAATTGGGTATTTTGGAGCGAAGGTTGTGAATATTTTATGTCTCTAGTGGCAACACTCTCTAGTAGTGTGTAAGTGTGTGCATTACACAATTTTTTGTTTGTTAGTCGCCTACAATTGTGTTTTTCGCTTGAATACTCTACATTGTGTCCGTTACTACTTGTTTTTATATTTTTATTGTCCCTATTTTGATGTACAATTCAATTTTTCTACTATTCCTATACGTGAGAGAATTGTTAAGGCACCAAAATCACAAAGATGGTACACAATGTGACCTCGTTCCAGTGCGAATCTTAACAGGTGCAAACGACGCCTGGATATTGCAATAGTCAGTTTTCTTTGAATATCACGTTGAATGTCAGTGGTTGATATTTTTGGCGTTCGCTGATGTTTTCTGAGCCTCTTACTTCGCGGAACGTTGACTATATGCAGTAAATTTTTTTAGAACCGATTACCTCAGAATCTATTTCCAAACATGTGCTTTTACCACCGGTTCCATAGAACTGGTTCTAGAACTGTTTCCCAAAAGTCAAAATGTAATGGTTCACTTTCCCAGAACCAGTTCTATAACCAGTTCAAGAACCGGCTCTAAAGCAACCTCTTCTAGTTTGGAGGAAAACAACCTATTGCTTTTAGGTCAAACTTCATATAAGAAGCACCGGATGGAGAACATTTGGAGTCAAATTGCAAACGGTTCTCCAGTTATTACATTTTTATGCATTGGAGATACAATAAAATTTTCTGAGTGTATTTCCAAACTAAGAATATATCAATAGTAACAAATATAAACTAAACAAGAATTTTAAAAAATCAACGAATTCTTGTAAAAAAAATTTAAATTAGTATAAAATTCTGCTAAATTTAGCACTCGGTTTTGAAAAATTAGTAAAATGTTTTGCTGAAATCAGCAGCGAGAATTAGTAAAAAAAATCCGTAATTTGTAATAAAAGAATAGGAAAAATGATTACCAAAAAAAATTGTACTAAAAATAAGTATAAAAATAGTAAAGTGCGATTGGAAACTGTTTACAAATTTTTTTACTAACTTTTTTATCTGAGTATATGTACTGTTAGGGGTCAATAAAGTGTTTTGAAATTAAAGTTTTATAGAATTCAGAAAGTGGAGTTAATCGATTTGGTAACTGAAGCGTTCATATAATAAATAATACTATGCGACAGTCAAAATCGGGATGGGATGAAACCAACGGGAAATGTTATATCGGTCAAAAACAAGTTATACGTGTCCCGGCGTTTTGCTGGGTCAACCCTAGGAATCGAGATATATCTTCTTTTTGACATAACTCGAGAACCACTAGTCCGATTTTGCTCAAACAATTTTAAAAAAATTAAAAATTACAATTCCTTTAATCTGTTTATATAACGTTTTTCTATATACTCAACAGTTTTGCCGGTAAAAATAAATGTTTGTTACCGCTACCATAAAAATCAATAACCTTTTGTTTATTACTTTTTTTTAATATTTTAGGCAAAAAATATTTTTTTCTTCATACATTTATTTTTACCGGCAAAACTGTTGAGTATATAGAAAAACGTTAAATAAACAGATTAAAGGAATTGTAATTTTTAATTTTTTTAAAATTGTTTGAGCAAAATCGGACTAGTGGTTCTCGAGTTATGTCAAAAAAAAGACCACCAAAGGTCAAATCGATATATCTCGATTCCTAGACGTGACCCAGCGAAACGCCAGTCTGACGGCACACTGGGCATTGGAAGCTCTTCATCTCGCCGATTTTTTATACCAAATTTTCCCCTGCGGCGCTTTCAGAAATATGAATAAAAAAATAAAAACCCTGCATCACTATTTTCTTTAATTTGAAATTATCTGACTTTCGGTATCTGAAAAAGTACTACACAAATTTCACTCTACGTACCCTATCCATATATTCGATGTTGAACAATAGCAGCTGTTGAAAACAACCTATCGGCACAACCGCAAAGGTACCTTAAATTAAAACTAATTTCTATATAGGTAAATAAAGTTATGATTTCAGGTAACAATATTTGTAAATCTTAACGGTTTAAATTGTAGAAATATGTATTTACTAAAACCCGTTTGAAAAAAAAAACAAACTTTTAAAAATTTCGGAAATTAGGGAAGTGAAATAACCCCCAAAAAATTGAAATTCTTCCCAAAAAGTAAGTGAAGGCAAAAATCCCTAAATTAATGTTTGGGAATTCTTTTATTTGGGCCTTATTTCATAATGAAAAAAATCAAAAATCATAAACGAAACAATCCCCAAAATAAATGAAACAATTTCCAAACTAAATTTTTTCCCTTTTTTTGGGGCTTTTTTTCGTTTTAGGGTTTGGGGTTATTTTAATGCGGCTAATTTCGTAGTGCCATGTAATTTTATTCATTAATCATTAATCTGATAGTGCTGGGGAAAAATTCGGGTGCAACTTTAGTTCAGTATCTCGCGGTTTTTTTTTATCAGCGTTTTGAAGGCCGAAAAGTTCCAAAAATTACGAAATTTTTATTGCTCTTTCTTGGTTTTTTATTCGTTTGTTGGTATAAAGTTATTGGGTGCGTTCGGCAGATACAATTTAATAGTCAACAGTTCTACAACAGCTGTACAACTGTCTGCTGAATGACCTGATGACTAACCGCTCAGTCAGAGTGCTCAGGTAGCGCTGTCAATAAGTGATACATTTTTTGTTGTTCATTTACAATAAAAATTGTTTTGTAAGAATGACAAATAAAAACATACAAATTTATAAGGAAACTATAGAAGAAGTGTATTTAAAAACAAAACAAAGAAAATATCGCAAAGCGCTACAAGTGCCATTGAATGAATTGTACCAATTCGGAAAATGGAACTCGAGACCTAACTGATAGACTAACCTTTACATGCTCACTCGGCTAGAAAGCCGAAGTATAAAGTTTTAGGAATGTGAGTATAAAAAAGTTGACCGTGCGTGAGCCTAAGCCAAAACCCACGTGAACATCTCTAGTATCGAGTATTCAAAAGTATCGATATTTTCCTGTTCCTGGGTCGGAACAGACCACCTACATATATAGTCATTTTTATTTGGTGATAACATGAATGGCTGCCCTGAAAATAACATTGTGTTAATTATTTTAGTTACTTTTAAGTGTGACCATTGCAGCAAGAGTATTTGGTCGGTTGGTTTGGCTACTATGAGTACAATACTTATATTCTATTTGAAGTCCATCCTCATCCATCTATCCAACTAACCATCCATCCATGCATTCATTCATACATTCATTCATATATAACTGTACTCTACACATACTTAGTTGTATATAATCGTACACTCAAAACAGTTAGCCGGTAAAATCTACTTAAAATGACAGTTAAAACAAAGGTATCAATAGATAAAAATGTAGTTATTTTTAACTGTTGAGAAATAATTAGCAAATGCATTAAAAATAACTAACAATGCCGTTAACTTAGCTGACAAATTTTAACTACAAAATAGATAAAAACTACTGACTTTTTACAATTAAGTTTTTCATATTATAAAAGTATATTTTAAGAAACAAAACTAATTGTTTTTTTCGATTACAAAAAAATGTTAAATTACTTCATTGTACACTCAAAAAAAAAAAGTCAGTAAAGTCAGCAAAAAATGTTGCTGTGTCAGCAAATTTTTAGTCAGGAGCGTGCTTGCAAAAAAGTTGGTAATTTCAGCAAAAGGTTTGCTGAAAATCAGCTAGCTGATTTTTACCAAAAAATAGTAATCTTCAGCAAAAGTTTTGCTAACACTTAGTCGACTGCAAATGAAAAAAATCCTTGCTAAAATCACTAAACTTTTTGCTGAATATTAGTAGACTGAAAAAAAATCAAAAAACTTGTAGCGAAATTTTACTTTAGTTAATTTATTTGCTGAAATTTAAATATAGAATATGTGTAGAGTTGTTTTTCTTTTTTTGTCATTTCCGTTTCCAGACAAGCTGCGACATCTACATCTTGTCTATCTGTTTGTCGTCCACGCTATGAATGCGAATATCAGCACAATTTTTTAACAAAATAAATTAGTAAAACATTAGTTCAAAATTAGTTTAGTGCTAAAAAAATTTAACTAAAATTATTGATGAAAACGGAATTTCAGCAAAAATTGCTGAAAACTAGTAGACTTGATATACAAGATGTTTTACTAATTTTTCTACTAACTTATTTTATTGAGTGTACTTAAAATTTCTATAAAAAATTCAAACCGTTCTCCGGTTATTGAATTTTTATGTACTGAAGATACAATACAATTTTCTGCTTTTTATTTGCAAACTAAGAATATATCAGTAAAAAAAAATATAATATATATATATTCCTCGAACTCCCACTGGAGCATAGGGCGCCAAAAAAATATAAAGTAAACAAGAATGAGAAAAAAAATTTGTTATTTTTTTCTGTTTTTTAAATAACTACCAAAAATAATTGTTTGCTGTAAAAATACTGTTTTCGTAGTTATTTATTATTATATTAAAAATAACTGTTTTAAACAATTGTTACAAATTACTTTTCGTTAGTTTTTTTCTTAAGTAACTTTCATAACAGTTGTTTTGTATTTTTGCATAGAATATTATAGTTAAAAATAACAACTATTAATTACTACACATACAACTGTCATGTAGTTGCTGTCAAACTTTTTTGAGTGTACATACTAACTATATATGTGCAACATGAACATATTGTTTTGTTACAAATGATTGCGGCAGTTGGTTTGTTACACATAAAGAATACAGCAAAAAAATGAAAATGAATGAATGTATTTTTCAAAAAGAATGAAACTGTGTGTGTCCCTTTTAACAAGTTTTCTCCCTTTCTCTCTTCGTTTATTTTCAAAAGCCCACTTTAAATGATTTAATACAATTGTAAGATTTTTTTTAATAAATTTGTATAAAATTAAGAATTACTGCTTTATAATCCTTCATAATTTTAATGAGTAGATTAAAGAGCTTGTTTTTTGTCATTTGGTACTTTACTTCAAATAGTTATCCTCTACACAGAAAGAATTATTTGGGTGATATTGATGAATTTTTACACTTTACTTTTCAATGTATTAATATAGTTTATCTTAAAATTTTATGAAAATTTACAATTTAATTACTTATTAACGGCAGGTTTCATAATGAAGATTTTTGAGTCAACTTTTAGGTTAACCTAAAATTTGTTGTTGTTTTTTATATAATTTTTTGACATTTTTTTTTTTTTTGTTTTCATAGTTGAGTGTAAAAGTTCCATATACTTAATTAAAAAATTCTATTACAAACTAGGTTTAATCAATATGTGGAGCTTTTTCATTAAATTATAGAAATTTTATATTGTCTTAGCAAGAATACTTCATTAGTTTACCGAAAATTTTTAACAGAACTCTTTATGCGTAGACATATTTTTAAAGTGGAGTACTTGTTATTTCCAATTTGAAAATGATCACTTTTATCGAAAATTTCATTTCGATATTTTTTTATAATTTTTCAACTTTTATCTTTAAACTTTTTAGTCTTAATTTTTTCTTCTGGCAGAGTTGTTTTTTATGCTTAATAGTTTAGCGAAGTCACATTTTTGTGTCTATTATCTGTCCAAAATGCAGCCCTGAAAATATCAAGTACACACCGAAAAATAAAATCATGAAAGCAAGCAGAAAAACATTGCCTTAAGTAGAAACAACTTTGAAATCAAACTAACAAGGAGAGACTCCCAACGCGGACCGGCGTATCTTAGTCAGCTTCGAATATGTTGTAAAGGAGAAAAATTTGAAGGACACGTATTTTTTTTAACTGGCCAAACGCATACTTAAGGGTTAAAAAATGGGATCAAAAAGTCAAAATTTTTGGTTTTTTCGATTTATTTTATATTTCCTCCAAAGTGACTATTGGACAATTAATAATTTCTGAAATACAATGGACAGTTTCTGAAATACATTTGATAATTTCTGAAATGCAATTAATAATTTCTGAAATGCAATTGATAATTTCTGAAATGCAATTGATAGTTTTCTACAATTGATGCAGTTTTTGAAACACAATTGATAAATATATATAAGTGAAAATCAATCTATAATTTCTGAAATACAATTGATAAAACTAAAAATCTATTGATTATTTCTGAACTGCAATTTTATTAATTACTAAGAAAACAATTGATAAGTTCTGAAGTACAATTTATAAAACTGAAATTCAATTGATTATTTCTGAAATACAATTGACAAATCTGAAAAATAATTGATAACTTCTGAAATAAAATGATAATTTCTGAAATACAATTGGAAATAGCGAACGAAAATGTCCTAATGTCCCGAGGAGTTCGGCAAGAATTTTATCACCTACATGGAAGGTGTCCCAGTGGGTCTTCTCCGATGAGATTCGGATATGTTTTAGAAGAGAAAAATATAATGCACATATATTTTTTTAATCAGCGGCCCAATCTTATGTTTAGTAGTTAAAAAGAGAGTTCAAAAATTACCCAATTTTTCGTTTTTTAATTTATTTCTTACAATTTCAAAGTAGCTTTTATTAATCATATATGGCCCCCAGGGCTTTGGTTATGTAATTTGAAGTAAATAAATGCTGTATTTATTATTAAAAAAAAAAAAAGACTTGCAAATTGGGTATGAAATGGAAGTTTTTTTTGTGAAAAAAACACGCGAACATGCCCAACTTTTTTGTTATTCAGTTATTTTTTTTTCTAACAGAACTTTTGCATGGGGAATTGTTGGTTTTAGTTTAAATATATTTAATAATTTTTTTTAAATTTTATTTTTATCGGGATATACATTAATTGCATCAAAGGATTTAAATATGCTAAAATACCAAACGTATTTAACAAATTGTAAAAAATATCAAAGAAAAAACAGAAAACAACAACAAAAATTTTTTTAAATAATGCCGATTTAATTTTAACGAGGAGGTATCTGCCTTTTTCTCCAATATTTAAGATATTTAAAATAATTGGCAACCCTGTTTCCACTAAATGGGCAATATGGGTATCAACATTTTTGTATTCTCGAGTGTTTTAACGCTGTGTACAAACTTCTCTAAATTTCTTAATTTCATAAATTTTTCCATAGAAAAATAGTACTCTGGCACATTAAGTTCTCGCGTGTTTTCGCAGCAGGTCAGTATTGTAGTTCCCATTCACCCTCGAATTTCTGTGCGAGTTAGAGTGTAATGGTGAGCTCGATGGACTATTCCTTTTTGTTCGCACATACATATTTTTGTATTATGTCATCTCTATTTTAGTACACTCTACTCTGCAGAGTGGAGTACTCCAGCATTGTGAATGTGGCTTTACACAGAAGGTTGCAAGTTCCAGCCCTAACCATGATATCAATTTATTGTCAATTTATAAAAATATGTATGAGTTTTCTATTTCACATACTTATATTAGCGTCCTCCTTCGGTATTCCCATGACACTTAACCCCATCGAATTAAAATAATATAACAGCCCGTGTAAAAAAGAACAGGTCTGAGCAGATCTCAGTTGATCTGATAGTACCAGTTCAAAATAGATTTCAAAATTAGGAATAAATTTGAGATCTAATTAGATCTGATCAGATTTAGGCAGATTTAACGAACCATATATAATCAGATCCAATTTGTTTTTGAACTTAAAGCTTACCGAGTTATTCTTCAAAAAAAAAAAAAAAATTGTGTTTACATTTTTATTTTGGTGTCAGCTCAAATTAATAAGATCAGCTCACATCTGCTCACATCTGGTTATGAAAATCACCCAGTTCACCATATCACGTTAGATATGAACATATATTGCACTAGATCTGATATAAACATATCTGATCAGGTCTAATCTTTTCTACACGGAAGGGCTAAGAACTTAAAAGATTCCACAATTTCGCAAACTCCCCATCAGAGTTGTTTAATATCTGGCGCAAATACCGTATTGCCATTTTTGAAGCGGTTCATCTTTTATGACCATTAATCTCTCATCTAGGCACATTCAAAAGAAAACAAGACATTAGGTTAGGTTAGACTGGTTGGTCAAAAACGACCTCGCATAGACCATTAGATCCCTAGCGTTACCAGATGAGAAACGATAATCCCGCGTATAATCAAACATTAGTGATGGTATCTAGAGTACCCCACACTCTCTTAGCAGAAGCCAGGAGTTTCAAAATTCCGATTCCAGAGATTTCCTCCAGAGCACGGAATAGATGGTCTCCCAAGCATCTTGCCCTGCAGCGCGCAAGAGCCGGACAGTGGCACATGATATGCTCCACCGTCTCCCTATCTCCTGGTACCCCACAAAACCTACAATCATCACTCGCAAGCTTTCCTGCTCTCCAGCAGTGACCAATCAGTATCCCCACAAGAAGTCTACAGTCGCTTCTGGTTAGGGAGAGTAGAAATTTCGTCGCCTTAGGATTATAGGATCTCCACATTATTTTCGACACTCTACACGTTTCGGTGCCTCAGATCTGCCAATTATAGTTCAGTCTACATCTCGTTTCAAGAACCGAAGTGGCACACAAATATCCAAAGCCCTTTCCTCAGGCAAGTGGACACCCCGTTTCGCCAAACCGACCGCAATCTCATTTCCATATATGCCCCGGTGACCCCGAACCCAGTAGATGTGTACTCTTCTATTCGCACCGAGTCCACCTAAAGAGTCCCTACACTCCTGAACAATCAATGAGTACGCCAGATTGGCGGAGATCGCTTTAACCGCCGCCTGGCTGTCGATGTAGAAATTAACGTAAGAGCCAAAAGTTTCCGGGAAATTTGCAAGATCAGCAGCCATTTTGACTGCTAGCACTTCAGCCTGCAAAATACTGCAGTAATCGGGGAGTTTATATGACCCCTCGATACCCAGATCTCGACAGAAAACCGCAGCTCCGACTCCCCCTTCCATATTAGAACCATCTGTGAAGAAATTAAAGGTTCTGTGGTCAGGGCGGAGACCTGTCAACCATCCATATTCCCCTCAAACAAGACATTAATTAAAAGGAAGAATTTTCTACCATTTTCGCAGCGGCATCAACACTGTTGCCCAAAAAAAAAGCGTTTCCAGTTTCCAGAGTTGCCAATAAAAATTATTAAGTATTAATATGTCGGTCTCAAGTTCTTCCTGACTACGCACACCAGCGATAAAAGAGGAAGGGGGACTATAGCTGTGCTATTTGTAGTATTATTTTTCCGACTTTAACCGGTTTTAATTTTGATGAAATGTGTTAATTTTACTCAGTCATGCGCAATAAATCTCACCACATGCGATATTCGATACTCATTAAAACATGCTACGAAATTTTACACATTCTTGAAAGATTAGATTTATGTTATTTATTTCTGGTAACTGAACAAGTTTTTTCCTTCTTGTTAAAGATAAGTTTCACAGTTATCATTTTTTTTACTGAATGTCCAGTTAAATTCAAATTTTATATGAGAAACAACAACAAATGTGTCAGTTAAAGACCCAGTTAGTAGCTAACTGAACATTCAGTAATCAGACCTTAATTAGTTTATTGATATTTTACTTTATTTTTTCTTTTTTACTTTTTTTCTTCTTTGTACTCACATTATTTAAATTTTCCACTGAATTTATTGTACGTTTGCTATGTTCTTGTATTAAAAATTCTTGATCCTCTTGACCCATTTTTGACACTTAACAATTCTTATTTATCCTTTTTAGTTTTAATTCTATTACTTTTTTTTTTAAATATTTAACCGTATACGGCTATTTAGATTTATATATGTATGTATCTTTAGCTTTATAATTTATTTTTTTCACTAATCTTTCATTTGAAACTTTAATAATAATTTTTTTTCTTATTTTTGTTTCTAGTATCAATATGTTGTCGTCTTAACTACTCCAGTAACTCGTTTAGACTGTTGGTAAGTGAGAAATTCATAGAATGCAGTTAGTAGTTAGTCAGTGGATGTAGTCAATAATACACAACACAAATGAAAGTAACTTTTATGGGTGCACCACAAGATAAGTGAACAAATGAATGACTGACTGAATGTATATCATCATATCACACATTTATTTATCTAGATAATATTTTTAATACATATCTGCTATATAGAGTGTACAATTATACTGGCTGCTACTCTTATTATATTTGCATTTTGATAACAAGTAAGACAAAGAATTTTAATAATTTTCTTTAGAGTATGTCAAATATTAGGGGTATAAAAAATAAAATAACGTTCTAGATGCTACATTTGGCATAATTTCGGTTGTTGTTTTCGACATGGAAATGTTTGTTTTTTGCAAAAATATTTTTCATTAAATTAAAAAATAGCATAATTGCTCAAAATTTCAGCTTTATTTCTGGAATTGATAAACTAATACATAAAAAACCAAGGTTGGTTACCGCTATCGTTATAATACCGTTATCGCTAAAATCCCGTTTCACATTTAATACCGTTACCGATACCTCTAAAAAAATTTCAAATACCGTTATCGTTACCGATACCGTTATTTTTATAGGTAGTTACCGGTATTTTACCGGTATTTATTAATTTATATAAAATGCCAATTTTTTAACTTTTTTGTATACCGTTACCGAAATAGTCTTAAATACCGTTACCTTTACCCTTACCGAAACAAACAAAATTTGATACCAGTATCGTTACCTTTCGGTAACCAACCTTGTAAAAAACTCAAAATTCGATTTTTTGGTTTAAGAGCCGATAACTTCAAATAGGAAAACGATAGACTTAACAACGCTTTACACCATAAGTGATAGTTTAAGGTCTTGGCTATAAAAATAATTCATATGTTATAAAAATTGTGTTAACCCTTAAATGCATGGTGTAGCCATTTGGCAACATACCGGTTTTTCAATAAAAAAAAATCCACCTGATGCACAAAACTGCATTATTGGGCATTAGGGGCCCCTTCTGTACATAGTGTTCCTACAGCGCAAAATTTTTAAATAGTTAGAGTAAAAATCTTGGTTTTGCTCTGTATATTTGTGAAAAATCTAAAACACGCGTTTTTTTTACAAAAAGTGTAATATTCAAAAATATTTGTTTAAATATTTTAAGTGGTATTCTCGCAATAAAATTCATTTTGGCGACAATAAATGTATAAATTAGTTTATAGATTTTCTTTTTTTGTTTTTGTTTTTTCATACACGTTAATATATTCACAATTTAGCTATTAGGCAAGAAATCATATTTTTCAATAAAAATCACATTTTTTTTAAAAATAAAAATAAAATCGGTCTAAGGGCAAAGCCTATTGATTTTGGTTAAAATCGGTCAATGTTTAGACCTAGTGCCCATATAAGGGTCCCCCTTGGGCTTGGTTACACGCTGCAGCTCGCAAATACGAAGATATTTCAATGAAATTTGTTTCGTTGACTCACATGGTCCCAAGGAACCTATCGCCCATATGGCCTATATTTTCGATTTTCTCTTCTTTTATGATTTTATAGAAAATTTTGACACAAGTCTGTTTTAGCCCATTCAAATTTCGGATCCAAACATTAGTTGGCTTTAAATCAGACTGGCGTAGGGTATTATATAGTCGGCATGCCCGACTTTAACTTTTTTATTCGTTTTTTGCTAATTTTAGCAGCGCATGCCTACTGATCTATAGTACAATAAAATTAGTAGAAAAAATTAGTAGCCCCTACTAAATTTTTTAAAAAATATTGCAAACTGCAATTCAAATTCGATTTGCTAAAATCAGTTAAAATCTGTACCATTAATCGAAAAATAAAGTACGCTATTGTAATCAGCATGTCCGAAATATATAGAACTGATGGTCAGATCTCCATTAATTTTTTGAGTGTCATGCATTAAACACATAGACGACTGCAGCTACACGACTACAGCCTGTCAAAAATAAAATACACACGTTTATATGAAAACGATTATTTTGACACCAACACAGCTACACGGCTACGCGACTACTTTTGGCGCTGTAGTCAACTTAGGATAATTTCTATTTTTGTTGGCTACAAAACAAAAATATTGTTGACAATATAACAAAATATGAAAAACAGGACAATTTTACCGCTAGAGGCGAAATAAAATCGCTAGTTTTGACAGAAAATCACCGTTATGGGAACACTGAAGAAACAGCTGTTTATATTTTACAAATTGTTTGAAGGTTTCATTAATTTATATTTGGAAATAATTTTATTGTGATGTTTTGTAAAAAAATGGATCTTACAAAATTAACAAAATATTCCTCAGCCATTATTTTAGAAGCACAAACCAAAAAAGATTAACATTTATCAAAACGTCAAATCTTTAAGATCTGCTCTACTAGGTTGCTGTCGTTTTCAAAAAAATTAAGTAGCTGACTACACGACTACTATTGCAGTCAGCAGCATTTGTAGTCGTGTAGCCGCAGTCGTCTATGTGTTTAATGCATCATGCATTGTAATTTTAGTACAATGAAATTAGTATAAATAATTAGGAGACGCTACTAAATTTCAGTAAATTGTTGTAAACTGCAATTAAACATAAAACTGCAGAAATTAGCAACAAAGTGACAAAAAATAAACAAACTGTAAAATCTAAAAAAAGAAAAATAAAAAAAATTAAATTTAATAAAACAAAAAAAAAAAAATAGTTTTTCTTAATTTAAAAAAAAAAAAATATCAGAAAATCTATTTTTAGAACACTTTTTTCCAACGTTATGGAAATGTTGGCAAGTTATAGCCAACCAACGGTTGGCCTCTGTTATTAATCGGGTAACAACATACTACTGTTAAGATTGTCTATCCCACGTTCCGCCAACGAATAACCGACCGCTGCCAACGATTTGCCAACATTGTGCCTATCGTATTTTTCTGCCTGGGTATGGTTTAGATGGGAGTATCAGTCAAATTAGAAATTTCGTAATATTAAGAAAAGAGTATTTTAGAATGAAGCTAAATTTTTAAAAATCGTAAACTTCATTCAAAGATTTAGATAATAAACAACAGATAAGGTTAAATAAAATATTGTATGATTTCAGTTCAAGAGCTTACATGATTCTGGAAGGCTAGGCTTAAAAGGCATTGTGCTAACTCGAAAACGTGTAAATAAGAAATTATAAAAAAGCATATTGTGGAAAAATGTCAGTTAGGAAGTATCAACTTATGACCATCATTTAATCTGTATTTTTTTAACAATTCATTATTTTAAAGTACTTAAAAACATGTTACTTACAGTTTGTCTAGCACTTGTAAGACTTCCATACAACTGTTTTACACAGTTCCACAGTATTTAAACATTACAGATGTATGTATTTCACAACATGTTGTAAATGCATTTACATTTTCATTCTTTATTGTTTTTTATGAATTTATTAATACTTTTTAAATGTTAATTGATGAAATGGAGAAAAAATATTATATAAGTTTAATACATATGCGAGTGCAATTCAATTAAATTTATCAACTTGAAAAAAGAAATAAATACAAATATTAAAAATTTTGTCGGTCAAAGCCGACTGATTTTGAATTTTAAAAACAAAACAAAAAATGCTACAATATATTAAAAAAATTTTCAAATTAAAAAGTTGTCTCGTTTTTGATACACTTTTCATTTGCCTTTTCTAAACTCAAAAAAGTTTGTCGGTACAATCTACTGAAAATGGCGGTTAAAACAAGGGTATATGCAGTTAAAACGAAAAATAACTTTTTTAACTGTTAAAATAACTAACAAAGTCGTAAAATTAACTGACAAATTTTTACTACAAAAATTTTAAAACAACTGAAAAACAGGCAATAATAATTGTTTTCTAAAGTTATTTTTTTTTTCATATTATAAAAGTAAATTTTAATAAAAAAACAACATTTTTCTTTTGGTTATAAAAAAAAAATATGTAATTTGAAGTAAAAATTCCAAACCGATCCCCAGTTATTACCTTTTTATGCATTGATGATACAATACAATTTTCTGATTTTTTTTTGCAAATTAAAAATATATGAATAATAACGTATATAAACTAAACAAGAATTAAAAAACAAGCAATGAAATTTTTTATATTTTCAATAACTAACAAAAATAACTGTTTAAAAATAATAAAATAACTGCTTTAAACAATTATTATTTATATTGTATTGTTCTTTTCGTTAGTTGTTTTCTTAGATAACTGTCAAAACAGTTGTTTTGTATTTTTTTATTGAAAAGCTACTGTAATTACATTAGAATTTATATGTTATAAATGGCATAATAGGAAATTGTCTGCCAATACCTCTTTTAAAGGATTTTTGTTTTTAAATTTCTCAATAATATTTTGTGGGATATGAAAAATTCAATACAGTCTTATATGGGTAAAATTAAAAAAATTTGATGTTTTTGGACCAAATTTATAAGATGAAAAAAGTGTTAATATTTCGTTTTTTTCTTAATGGAATATCAACAAATTTAGTCATTATTAACCTTATTCCAAAAAATCTATTCTAAATACAATTTTGGATTTGGAAATATAGAACAAAAAAATTGCGTAAGAATTTTTTTCAATTTATTAATTTTTTATATTTGCATTTTAAACGAGCTTTTCAATAATATACACTAATAGAAAAAAGTCTGTAAGAAATTTAGTTAAAACTACTAAAAATTAGTAGTTAAATAGCAGAAAAAGTTACTAAAAATTAGTTAAAAATGATGCTACAAAAAAACTGCTAAATTAGCAGATTATTTTTGCTATATATTAGTAATACAGGAACAGCAAAAATAAAACTGTTAAATATACAGAATTTTAGTTATATTTGAGCTAAATTTTTGTAAATGGAGAATAGAAAATTGTACTGTAAAATCAGCAAAAAATTTTGCTAAATAATTAGTAGCCTAAAAAATCACCAAAAGATTTAAAATTTTCGAAGTTTTTTTCGATTTTTTTCTTAAATGCAAATAAAAATCGAGCATTTTGAAAACAGCAGTTTACAATTTTTTTTAGCAAATATTTCTGCTGATTTTAGCAGAATAGACTGATATTTACATTCAACTAAGTTTAGCTTAAGAATAGCAAAAATTTTGTAGATTTAACAGTATAAATATTTAGCAAAATTTTCTGCAGATTGTACAGTACAATTTGCTATTTTCAATTAACTAAAAGTTAGCCTAAATATAACTAAAATTTTGTAAATTTAACAGTTTTAATTTTGCTGTTCTTATTTTACTAGTATTTAGTAAAAAATTCTGCTAATTTTGGCAGTTTTTTCTGCAGCATCATTTTTAACTAATTTTTAATAAATTTTTCTGCTATTTTAACAGATTTATTTCTATGAGTGTACACTGGTATTAGCGGTTTCCCGAAGAAATATAAAATATTCAGTGAAATTTTTATTTTAAATATTGTATCTTTGCAAAAATATAAAATTTTTAAATCAGTGGTTCCACCAATACAAAATAATGTGTGAAAAACAACATTTTGTGACTAAAACATGTTGTTTGTACACGGATTTGTCAAACTGAGGTCAGTAATGACTCGAAATATCGATTCCAAACGAATGAAATGCAAAATTAGTAATTTTTCGTTCCAGCAGTTTAGAGTAAAACACTGATTACGTTTTTCGATTTGACTCAAAAATATTAGTTGAATTACTTTTTGCGCATAAGTATTGCTTTAGTTGAATCACCCTGTTTGCGATTATTTTTAAATATTTCAAACATTTATCTACATGTTTTTTATTTTTAAATGCAATCTGATGCAAACAATTTTGGTTACAGAGTTTACAGTTACGGAGTTTACATTTCGTTTTTTTTTTTACTATCTTTCAGAAACGCTTTGTCAGAAAATTCTTTCCGAAAGGAAATCGTATGATAACTACAAGGCTAATCTAAATATGCCATTGGTTTCCTTACTCGTTAAATAGATTGGTGGTAAAGATTAGATACGGAGCATGGATGGCAAACACTAACCCTAAAATACTAAAAACGATTTAAAACCCTTTAAAATACCCTAACGAAATTATTTAAAATATTTTTTTAAACTATTTTTTTTTTGGCTCTTGCTGGTTGCTACTTGTCAAAACGCGTTAAAAAACAAATTAGGTGAATATTCTTTAGTTGGATTCTATATCAAAAATTAATATCACTTTCTGTTTAAATTACAAAGAATAAAAAACTTGAAAAAATTCGATAAGGCCAGCAAGGCTTTAGCTAAAAATCCATCATCAGTGTCGTTATGCCGACGTTGAAAACTAATATAATATGTTAACAGTTCAACTAGACTAACATCAACCAAATCTAACAATGCTATTTTTATCCTTTTGTTATTAATGTTTTTTTTCTAGAATCGAACTAAAAACCATTCATTTACCAAATAAAATATCAACTATACATACCCCTCATTCAAAAAAACAAATTTTTACCAAACTATTTATTACACTCATAGAAATGAATCTGTAAAACTAGCAGAAAAAGCAATTAGAAATTAGTGAAAAATGATGTTGCATAAAAAACTGTTAAATTGGCAGATTGTTTTTGCTAAATACTAGTAAGATAAGAACACAAAAAAAAACTGTTAAATATGCCGAATTTTAGTTATATTTAAGTTAACTTTTAGTTAATTGAAAATGGCAAATTGTTTTGTAAAATCTGCGGAAAATTTTGCTAAATATTAGTAGACTAAAATTAGAAAAAAAACTGTTATGTCTGCAAACTTTTTGTTAATTTTAAGCTAAATTTATTTGAATGCAAATAGCAGTCTATCTTGTTAAATTAACAGAAATATTTGCTAAAAAATTGTAAACTGCTGTTTTCAAAAGGCTCGACCTTTATTTGGATTAAAAAAATCTAAAAAAAAAACATAGAAATTTTTTAGTTTTTTTTTGTTGATATTTTTTAGTCTACTAATTATTTAGCAAAATTTTTGCTAATTTTAACAAGTTATTTTCTATTAAAAAAATTTAACGCAATTATAACTAAAATTCTGTATATTAACAGTTTTATTTTTACTGTTCCTATCTCACTAATATAAGCCAAAAATAATCTGCTAATTTAGCAGTTTTTTTCTGCAGCATAATTTTTAACTAATTTTTAGCAGTTTTAACTAAGTTTTAACTGACTTTTTTTCTATTAGTGTACCGTCAAATTGAATTATAAACTAATATAATCCCATTGCTGAGAGTAGAGTATACATTTTTTTGAAACGTATGACAAGTATTATACAATTTGTAAATCCACAAGTACGCTTATATTCACATGCAACTTTAATATTGTAGGCATTCATATGTATTTATTTTATCCATTCGAAATATTCATCACAAAAAATATACCTATATGGGACATTTCATGATAGATGGGAGACCACCCGCTCCAAAATTTATGTTCAACTTAGAGAGTTATATTAAGACTTAATATTAAGGTTAAAATTAGAAATGGGCGCGAAAGACGAAATGTTCGTGAGTCATCGTGAGTAGTAGTGAGTTTAGTTTTTTCATTATAGATTTTTTGTAATTTTTAATGTTTTTCGTCAGAGTTTTGTGATTGGAAGTAATTTTTTACTATGCTGTCGTAAGCGTGCGTGAGTAGGAAAAAAATGATCGCGCACGAGTGGTGCGTGAAATCACTTACGCGCCCTTCTCTAGTTGAGATCTCTACTTTTAAAAGCAGAATGACATTTTACAAAATTTACAGTGGAATTAAGCTCCAGTTGAAAGTTTTCAATCAATGTGGGATTAGTTCTGAATTTGTTACTCGATGGGTTTTTAGGGTCTCCAAATACGAATATGACTTACGATTTTCAAAATTTAAAATGACAGATCCAGGATGGTGAATAATTTTTAAAATCGACTGAATTTTATTTAAATTGATACGTCCTAGATTTTGGGCTCCTTGATCACGGATCTTACAGTTGATTTTCAAAATTCAACATAGTGGAGCAATTATGGCGGTTAAGTTTATAAAAAGTGATCAGATTCATATTATACTATTTATCGAAAAGCTTTAGGGGTCCCTGCTTACTAATCTAATATCAGTTTTTAATTGTTTTCCTTTTAAATCATTTATCGGAAAAAATTAGGGCTCGCTTACAGAGAAAGTATCTCATATGACAGTGTTCGATTTTTACGAAATTCAAATATGTAATATGCCAAAGAAAATGGACAATGTTTTGGTATATTATTGTTCGGCTTTATGTCAGAAACTTTCAACATTCGATATAAAAACTAAAAGAAAGTTATGTGTTTCTTAAATGAAGAAGTTTGATATGCATAATGCCTAAGTTTATGCAGAGGTTAGCCAAGTTGTTACAAAAAGTACCAAGAAAGTCTTAGGCAAACATTCGATAAGAGCCGAAGTATCACGATTCTAATTCTAAAACTTAATTAGCTCAAACTTAATAAAGGAATTAATATATGTAAATTTGGCAGTCGTATTAATACATGCGTTCATTTAACCCTTAAATGCATGATCTCTTCGATTTTAACCATTTTTTATATATGGATATCTAAAGGCGTGAAAAAATACCAAAAAAAAATTTATTAAAAAAAGTTTATTTTTTATTGAAAAATATGGGTTTTTGCAAAATATCTAAATTGTGATTATTTTAAGGTGTATGAAAAAAAAAAAAACAAAAAAAATTCTACAAACTATAATTTATACATTTATTGTCGCCAAAATGAATTTTATTGCGAGAATACCTCTTTAAATATTTAAGCAAATATTTTTGAATATTTCACTTTTTGTAAAAAAAACGCGTGTTTTAGATTTTTCACAAATATTTAGAGTAAAACCAAGATTTTTACTCTAACTGTTTAAAAATTCTGCGCTAAACTATAGGAACAATATGTACAGAAGGGGCCCCTAATGCCCAAAAATTTAGTTTTGAGCATCAAGTGGGGTTTTTTTTTTATTAAAAAACCGGTATGTTGCCAAATGGCTACACCATGCATTTAAGGGTTAAATTACCCTAATATAGCTACACTCAGGGAACTTCAGCAGTCAGAATTTGTTAGTTGTTTAAGTAGTATTTCAGTTTTGTTTTTTTAAGTGGAAATAACATTCATTTGAAAAAAATCTTAATTTTAACTACATTCGTAAGTCATTAAAACAACAAACCACATAAAATACTGAGCATTCGTAACACACATTTAATTCAGTCATTTTATATTAGAAAAAAAAAAAAAATAAACCAAAACAAATATATGTAACAAATTTTTGTTAGTTGTTTTGACTTATTTGTGGTTCATTTTATTAACAGTCAAAAACAAATGTTCGTGGTCTTGTTTTCAAGTGAAACTTAATTTGTTTTTAAATACATTTGCAGCGGTCTTTATATGTGACGCGCAAAATAGAAAGGGACCTAAGGATGGAAAGGGACCTAAGGTCAGGAGAGCATGGGATCGGTCTCATTCGATACTCAGATGTTGTCCACAAAAAAAAAAAAAATTGATTTTTTACCCTTAGGTCCCTTTCTCTATGCGCTGTCACATATACAAAATATTTTAAGTGTACATTTTTACAATTACATCTTAACAAAAACAGAAAAAAATTTTATTTCCGTAAAACTTTAGTTAAAACTACTTAAATTAGCAGAAACTGCTGAAAGTAGCACATTAATTCTGCTATATATTACAAAGATAGGAACAGGAAAAATAAAACTGTTAAATATATAGAATTTAAGTTATATTTGAGTTAAATTTTTGTTAATAGAAAATAACAAATTAACCTGCTAAAATCAGCAAACAATTTTGCTAAATATTAAGTAGCCTAAAAATCACATATTCTAAGTTTTTTTTAAATTTTTTTTAATGCAAATTAAAATCGAGCGTTTCAAAAACAGTAGTTTACAATTTTTTTTGCAAATGTTTCTGCTGATTTTAATAGGAAAGACTGCTATACGCATTCAAGATAGAAATCTCATGAAAATCTCACAAATGTGGAGACTTTTACAGAATACAACACTGCGTTTCGCTTAACTTGTAGAATTTTTGAATTAAAAAGTGGCAACGCTGGCCAAAAAAGAAAAAAAATAATCTAAAATAACACAAAATAATGAAATAAAAGAATTACTAAAAATATAATAAAGATGAATTTAAGCACAATGTTGCGTGATTCTAATTTTGATTCCCGCGATGCATAACTATGGCGAAGGCATTGGAAAGAGCATCCCAGCAAAAACTTCTATTACCCGATAATGATAATGATAATGGTAAGAAGAAATAAGGGTAGATAACCTCTTACTTTTCTATTACCCAAGCTATTATTTTAACAAGGGCATGTCCATCGAGGTAACTCCTTACCTAGTAACATGTCATTCTGAACTTACGTGTAAGGAGTTTTCAAAAACATTTTGTTTAAATTTTAAGTTTTTACACCGAATATCAATTTCAAATTCACGGATTTTTAACAAAAAATAGAATTTCTAAAATTTTCTACAAAAACAAATTATTTATACCGATAAAACATTCAAACGTATGAATTTCGTATTACAATTAATGCAAGCGTAAGCGGTTTATATATTATCAGGTAATATGCATAGTAGTATCCATATATTACCAATGTTTTGCTGGGATGTCTTAAAATAATGTAAATTATACTGCGACACTGAATAAAATGGTTTTTAGAAATGCTTGTGTCAAATCGAAAATTTCTGGAGGGATTTCCATTGAAATCTCGGGATATAAAATCAGATGTGAACACAGCATAAACAAGAATTTTTAAAAACTCGAGGAAATTTTGTATTTTTTAAATAACTAACAAAAATAACTGTTTACTGAAAAAATATTCCTTTGGTAGTTTTTTTTATTATAATATTAAAAATAACTACCCAGCAAAAAAAATGTCAAGTAGTGCTTTAGAAACTACCCTACGGGAAATTTTAACAAACTATCTCCTTTTAATGCTTCACACTTCTTTTAATGCTTCACAAGTATCCGTTAGTGTACTTTTACTGCTTTTTTAGAAGTTATTCTGAACAACTTCAAAATATCACTTCTTTCATTGCTTCCCAAGTATCCGTTATTACATTTTTACAGCTTTTTTAGAATTTATTTTGAACCACATACAAAAAATCACTTAAGTATTGCTTCTAAAGAGTAATTGCTCTAAAAGTGATCGTAAAAAGTGATTTTGGTATCATTTGGCATTATCAAACAGAGGGTACCGGGTTCGATTCCCGGCGGGACCAATATTTTTTTTATTTTTTTTTTTTAATTTTTTTTTATTTTTTTTTATTCTATTAATTTATTTTTTTTAATATTTATAATTAATTTGTTTAAATTCAATATTTTTTTAATTTTAAAATTTTTAAAAATATGTATATATAAAAAAATGGTGAGAAATTGCTTTTTATGCACCTGTAAAAATAGTACTGAAAACAATATTGAACTGGAGTGCACCTTTTACATTTGTTTAATAAGTACTTTTATTGAAGAGAATAAGGAACAATATCTCGCAGTATCAAAGTGGTGTTTTTATGCCAGTCGACTTTCATATCAAAGAATAGCTCAGCGGTAGAGCGCTAGACTGGCAATCGTAAGGTCGCAAGTTCGATACCCGGTGGCGGCAATAAAAAACTTTTGTAAAATAAAAAAAATATAATTTTTTTTGTAAGAATTTTTTTTTATCTTTTAATTTGTGAAATTGAGCTTCCTTATCACTCGTTCAAAAAGTACTGAAAAAATGTTAAAGTCGGAGTACTCCTCTCCTATGACAACTCAATGTTAAAATCATTAGTGTTTATGTATAAAAAAAAGTACATCTAGATCATCAATTGTAGTGCTCTTTCTACTACTTCGGCATCTCCTTTTTTGCTGGGTAGTAACTGTCAACAATTTTGAGTTTTGTAGTGTCTATTGGGCTTAACACAGATTGTGCGCCTTTTTTTGAAAAAATGACTTTTTGTGTGACTTTATTCTGAAAAAACGACGTTTTTTTTTAAATAATAAAAATTTTATTAAAGTAATAAAATAATAAAATTTTTTGAAGGAATTAAATGTGCTAAAATCCCAAAACTTTTATAATAAATTGTGAAAAATAATCTGTTGAAGTCATGTCCCTGTCCGGATTTCATTCTTGCCTAAGGAAATCGTCAAGAGACGTCGTTTTTAGAATTTCTAGAAATATTTGTTAAGTTTAATTACAAACTCAATGAGAATTTATTGTTCTCGTCTAGGAGTGTTATTAAATATTTAAAATATTAAAGAAAAAACAAAACCATAACAAAAAATTTTCTTTTATTATTTATTTTATATTTCTTTCAAATAATTCTGAATTTCTTGAATTTCAGTTAAGTTTTTATACAGAAAACGGAGTGATTTTTGAACACACTTCTTTATATAAATCTTATTGTAGTTTCTTTTTTCCTCTACTGCGTGTACATATCCAAGTCTTATCAAGATCTGCTGATTCGGTTAAAGAGAACTTCCTTGGAAGTCAAACACAATCTTGCCGAACTCTTCCGGACAGATATCCCATCGACATGCAATGGCCCATATGTATGTATTTATAAAGTTTTAACATTTTTAAAACTCATCCATACATATGGATAATTTTATTAAAATATAAATGTTTTTTTTTTTAAATGTGTGTGTATTTATTTTAATGCGTATGTGTGAGTGCATATTTATTTTTTGCATTGGTATTATCCATATTATTTGCCAAAAGAATTATGATAAATATGAAATTACAAAACCAACAATATAAAATACTTTGCAAATATTTGCATGTGGTTTTTGTGGACAATTTCGTTCGACGTTTTGTTCGTTCGGTCGTTAAACCGTATTATAATAATGCAGTTTGTTGTATTTTTTTTTGTAGTTGGTTTAAATTCAAAACATTATTTAATTTAAAATTCTCTTTGCAGCACAATTAATTATATAACAGAATAGTTCACTCCATCTATTGAAAAGCGAGTAAAAATCTGTTTGTTAGCCATAATTAAAAAGAATATTGCATTCAATTAATTAACCCAATATAAAATTTAACCTCAGACTAACACCAACCCCACATAATCGAAATGATTACATATAAATACTATCACTAAAGCTCTATTTGGTTGCGGTACATAGGGGCTTTCCAATCTAATCTAATCTACTATATAAAAATAAAATTTTAGGTTGTTCAAAATTCGTTTCCTATCGTATCAAAACTTCATTCCACTTTATGAGGCTTTTTTAATTTGTGTGTATGTATGTGTTGTTTTTTTGAAACTCGACAATTTGTTAGCTTTTTCCTCAGAGAATTATATTATTTGTTTTTGTTATTTATTGCTTTATTTGATTTTTATGAGAAATAAAGGTTTTAGCGGTTGTTTAAATGGATGAATGTATGTATTATTAGACAGACATATAGATGGACAGATAGACAGGCAAACCACCATATTTTGTATGGCTGATAGTGATGGTTATTGGCGGTTAAGTGGTAAAGTCTTTATTATTTGCCATTTTGTGGTTTTGTATATTTCTTTTGTAAGTGTATGTATGCCAGTGTGTGTTTGTATTTGTTTATCATTTCGTTTCGTTTCACTTTTTTATTGTGTTTGTGTGCGTTTTGTTTGTTTAAGTTTAAAAAATTAAACAAATACAAATACATGTAAATAAACCCATAAATATACAATAAAAATGCACAAAAAGTAACTGAAATGTTAAAATGTAATGATTAAAGCAATGGAATTGGATTTAAAAATTTCGAAATCGAATCACCAAAATTCAAAATCTCTTTTGAAAAAATTTTCAACTGTTGAAAAATAACTTACAAATGCATTAAAAATAACCAACAATGACGTAAAAATAACTGACAAATTTTTACTACAAAAATTTTTAAAACAACTACAGTAAATTTTTTTATATTAACAATTTTTTTCTTAGGATTACCAAAAAGAGGTGTAATAACTTCATTCTACTAAAAAAATTTAAAGTCAAAACTCCAAACGGTTCTCCAGTTAGTACGTTTTCATGCTTTGAATTTACACTCACAAAAGTTTGTCGGTAGAATGTACTGAAAATGACAGTTAAAACAAAGGTATATGTAGTTAAAAAATGTTGTTATTTTTAACTGTTGGAAAATAACTAACAAATGCATTAAAAATACAACTGACAAATGGGTAAAAACCACTGCTTTTTTGCAGTTAATTCTTTTGATATTATAAAAGTTTATTTTAATAAAAACAAATTTTTTTTTTTTCGATGAGAAAAACATGTGTAATTATTCAGCCTATTTAAAATTTGAAATAAAAATTTCAAATGGTTCTCGAGTTATTATGCTTTTATACATTGGAGATACAATAAAGTTACCAATTGTTATTTACAAACTAGGAATATATCAATAATTACACTATAAACTACCCATGTGAAAATCTAAATATATACATATGAACATACATAATCATACATTGACTTGTATATGATCATGCATGGTCATACATGTTCATATACGTCCATGCATATTTCAATGTATGAGCATACCTGATCTCATATATTTCCATATATCTTTGGATCCGAAATTGAGGGTATATCGCCATATATGATCATATATGGGCGTATATGAATTATATATAAGCATATATGGTCATATATGAACATGTACGGTCATATACCCTCAAATTTCGTATCCAAAGTTATATGTAAATATATGAGATCATCTATGGTCATACATTGAATTATGCATGGGCATACATGATCATATACAAGTCAATGTATGATCATATATGGTCATATATATTTCGATTTTCACATGGGTAAACAAAATTTTTTAAAATTCAACGAAATTTTTTATTTTTTAAACAACTAACAAAAACAACTGTTTACTGTAAAATTACTGTTTATTACGATACTAAAAATAACTGTTTTAAGCCCTCGAAAATTTCTTTCGCAAAATATATCATTTATTTTGTTACGTTTTTAGCTTTTAAAAATGTTGGTTTATTTCCTTTATTTTTTTTTCCTTTTATTTAACTGAATGACATTAATCATTATCAACAAATACATTTAAAACCGAAAATAGAGTTTTGTGCATCAAAATCTGCCTTTAAGCAATATTTATATTCTATTTTGATGGGTTTAAATCTGTAAATTAATAAAATAATGTATAAATTAATATTTAGATTATTCTAAAATTGTAACATCATAGTCTGTAAGGAATTTTGTATCCATAGACTGAATAAATGAAATGAAATGAACCGGGTTCTTTTCTATTGCAATCAAAATAATCAATCCCACTGCAGACACCAATTACATTTGACATTCAAAAACGTACGTTTATCTCCTTAGATAAACCGGGTTGGTGCTCTTTGCAGTTAAAATAATACACACTCTTTTGTTTGATTTTCAGCTTATACACTTATTTATTTAACACTTTATTACTTCACATACAACAATACAACATACACAACTATACAAACGCTAATGTGCAACTCACTATACAATGCTAATATGCAATTAACTGACTATACAAACACTAAAGCGCAACTGAACTCCACAAATCGCAAGGCGCGACTTCCACTTCCTTCGTTAAGTGTAGTCTTATATAGGTTAAAGGCCGTAAATGTAGAACATAGTGGAAAATTCCAGTGCTTCTAAAATGATAACACTTATGTTATTCATAACAGAGCGCCCAACTTCTTAACATTATACTGATTATACTTAAATGCAGTTCTTCCAGTTTGAACGGCTTAATAAATCCCGCCTCTCGTTACAGCTTTTTTCCAAAATTCCAGAAATTTTTATACTAGACTAATCCAATTTCATAAAAACACATAGTTTAATTGGACAAAATGCCATGGAAATCGCAGGGTCCTTTTGAATTAAAATGTAGTTGCTTTATTTTTTTTTCTTTTTTATTGACTTTTTACAGACTTCTATTAGTGTTGCTAGGCAAAACTGCCTAAATTCAATTAAAATTTCGAATACTTCTTGATCAAAGTGTAATTATATAATACAAATAAAAACACAAAGCTTGTTTGCCGCTTATTATTATTATAATTGATAGTTGTTGTTGTTTTTTCACCCGTATTTTAAACTTAATTAAAATGTTTAATTTATGCAAATTTTCTTTAAATTCTTTTAAAAATTTAAATAGTTTTAATAAAATAGAATACTTCATTTTATTTCGTCGCTACTCGCGTTAGAATACAACAGATTTCATTTTAGGCAATAAAGTTGATGATGATGTATTTCCTGTTAAATTGTTATTATTGTAGTTGTTGTTGGTATGTTCTACATAACGACGTCTTGTCTGTTGTTGCAATGACGGTGACAGGCGTATTTCTAAAACTTTTCATGTGCTTAACATTGTGTGCGTTTTGAGTTTGTAGCACCCAAAACTAAATTTTTTTTTCCAAACTTGCAAACACACTCTGCTGTTGCCGTTGGTTTGGAGTTTGCAATTTAGTTTAAGCAACCAGTCAAATGTTTCATACAAATATTTTACAGTGGGATTTACAGATAATTTGATTTCTTTAATACTTTAATCCAAAACATGGGCGCTGTGGTGTAATGGTTAGCGCGTTGGACTGCTACACGTGAGGTTGCGGGTTCGAGCCCCAACCAAGGCAACATCAATTTATGAAAAATAGTAATATGTATGAGTTTTTTCTATCCCTCATACATATCGCAGCGTCCTCCTTCGGTGTTCCCATAGCACTTAACCCCAACGAAGTAAAATAATATAACAGGGCTATGAACTAAAAAAGCTTCAACAAAGTTCGCCAAGTCACCGTCAGATGGCGCGCAACAACTGTTCTAAAATTCAATATCTCGCGCAATTACAGTGTTGCCATATTTGAAGCCCTTCATCTTTCAACACCTTTCACCTCTTCTCTATCCCCTTTCCAAAGGAAGCAACACGTTAATTAATAGGAAGAATTTCTCTTTATCAAAAAAAAAAAAAAAAGTCAATGGTATATTTAAGTGTGATTTGGAATTACTATTTAATGAATAGGAGGGGACATACTGCATTTTTCTCTCCAGATGTACGACTGGCGTTTACGTGTTTACCCAACAACAAGAGACCAGTTATCACTGACAAGTGATTTGATGGTTGACAACCAATATGTCAGATATAGTGTAAGAGTTTAACTATATACATTTCTTTTAATATGCTCAAAGCTAAATCAAACATTTCTGAATTTTTTTTTATCAAAATAAATCCTTTCCTTATCCCACTGTGCCAAATAATAAAGTCTCTGTTCTCGTCTAGTTTGTACCGACCAAATCATAAACATTACTGAAAAAAAAAAATAAGTAAAAAAGTACTTGTAACAAAAAAAATAGTACCCACGTCAAAAAAGTTTCTCTAGGCGTACGCCGCCTAAAGCTAAATTGTTTGTTGTTCAAACGAAATAGGAACAAAAAAGCAACAAAATAAAAGCATTTCCGTTTTCATGTAATATGACAGAAACAAGTGTTAATGGTTTGTTGTTTGGTGTAGAACTGGAAGTAGAACTAGAAGTAAATGACTGACTGACTGGTTGGTTGGTTGATTCGTTGGTTGTTTGTTTGTTGGGAAAAAGTGTTTTTATTAGAAGTTCTTAGGTTTGTGTTTTCTTTTAGTATGCATGGCTTTTTTTTAGTGCAACTTATTATTGTTATTGTAACTAATTCTATTATGTAAGTAATAGTACTTCAGGTACTTTTCTAAGTGTATTGTTAAAGCTAGTAGTTTTGTTTTTGACATAGAAATAATTACACGGATATATTAATATGTTTAACTGTTGTTAAGTTTTGATGAGATGTTTTGTTACACTTTCTTGTTTATCATTATAATTCAACTTTATCAACTTATATTACAAGGGAATCCTCCCAAAGTTTTAATGTCGATTTAGAGGAAACTCGAATATGTGATATAGAATCCAAATCTAAGGGGAATTAAATTTTTTCATGTGGCATCTCTGAATTTCAAAGAAAAGGTAGCCAGTCAGAAAACTAGAAACGGGAAAGCGATTGCAAGGACCTTTAACCGAATGTACAAGTATTGACGAAAAGTGCTTTCCAATTACCAAAATGATAACGACTGTTCGAAAAGCGCCGCAAAAGCACTGGGGAAACAAAATTTTCAACGTTAGCAAACGCTGGCAAATCTAATTCAGGCTTTCCCACAAACAAAAAAAAAAAGAAAAAAATGATTTTATGAAATAAAAAATTTTTTAAATTAAAAAAATATTTTTTTTCCTTGAAACCGGATCTGAACTCGGGAAGTTATGACTACAAACCTTTTTTAACGATGCATCATCATTTTTATAAAATCATTGCTCTACCAGTGAATTGATTTTTGTACCTCTGGCAATTTCTGACTAGGTAGGACTGGATAACTACTGGTTGCAAACTTCGGCATAGCACACAACGCCCATTCTTTGCCAGTGTTTTTTTATAAACCACCTAAATTTTTGTAAAACAAATACTGGCAGAAGGCTTTTTGCAAACGCTGGTAAAGCGTCCAAAATGAGTGTTCTGAAAGTAGTTTTTTTTTTCCTGGCAGCATGTCTAAAGTTATCGAAATTTGGGTTTAAATTCAGGATCAACCTACTCGTCGGATTCTTATACAGGATCCCAAATATTGAAAGGGGGACCTCCCTTAAAAGCTTCGACGCCCTTTTAGATTCCATTTTAAGAATCTTAGAAAGTTTCCCTTATTGTGAAACATTGGTACAATACAAATTTATTAAGAGTATTGGCCATCGGTAGCTATGACCTTTTTACATCTTCCTGGCAACATATGAATTCCGCGCCAAAAGAACTGCTCATTTTTTGAGGCCAAGAACGAATTAAGCCAATTGCAGATACCCTATTTTGAAGTAGTGTAGTAGTAGTATTCCAGTGAGAGCATTCTGCTTCGATGGAAACAAATGGTATCGATCTACTGATCGACCGGTAGTGGACTATAAGACGGGTGAGGCAAAACTTCCCAAGCACTATTTTCTAAATAGTTTTTTTACCGATCTTACAACATTTTCCCGAGCGTTGTCGTAATGGAATATTACGGCTTCGTGTCTGGCCACATATTCCAGGCATTTTTCGGCCAGTGCTCGCTTCAAACGAATCAATTGTCTTCGGTACAGGTCCCCAGTGCTCAGCTGGATTGATTTCAGCAGCTAATAATAGATAATACACTTCTAGTCGCACCAAATACTGGATATTCGGCTTTGGCGTTGATTTGGCTGGTTGACCGGGCTTCACATACGATTTCTTGCGCGTTGTCGTGAAGGATCCATTTTTCATCGCCAGTAATGTAAAAATGACTTCTTTTATGGCATTAAAGCAACATTTCAGACATGCACAATCGTCTTTTAACATCTCTCGGCTTCAACTCGTGTGGTAGCCAATTTCCTTGCTTTTGGATGAATCCTGCTGCTTGCAAACGTTTTGAAATTGCTGCTTGAGTGACTTCCAATGATTTTGCTAGTTCTTCTTGAGTAATGCCTGTAATTCATCATCTTCGAACGTTTCTGGCTGACCTGGGCGGTCCTTGTCTTTCATATCAAAATCCACACCTCTGAACCGCACAAACCATCTCCCGCACGTTGAAATCGATGGAACATATTCAGGATAAGCTTCGGTGAGCAATCGATGTGCTTCAGCTGCACTTTTTTTCAAATTGAAGAAGTAAAGCAAAACAAATGATGGTTTGTTGGCAGACAATTTGACATTTTCGAAGCAAAAAAAACTTTGTTGTTTTCATTAAAGAAATTAAATGTGCTAAAATTCCAAACTTATTTAACAAATTGTGAAAAATAATCTTTTGAAGGCATGTCCCTTTAATCCGAATTTCATTCTTGTCTAAGGAAATCGCCGGGGAAAGACTGTTTTAGAATTTCTAGAAATATTTTTTATGTTTAATGAGAATTTCTTGTTCTCGTCTAGGAGCGTTATTATACATTTAAAATATCAAAGAGAATACAAAAACAACAACAACAAATTTACCACAATTTGCCTTGTCATCTTCCAATATATTATTTTGTTGTTATGACAGATCTAGCAATCCCAACAATATTTTTTTGAACTGGTTGCCTTTGAATCTGTTCTAGAATACTGTACCACTGGTTCCGTGGAACAGGTTCTAGAACTGATTCCTGTAAGTCAAAATGGAAGGCCTCACTGTCGCAGAACCGGTTCTAGAACCGGTTCCAAAGCAAATTGTTCTATTTTGGAGGAACCGAACCTTTTGTTTTTGGGACAAACTCAAACAAAAATCACCGATGATAGAACATAAATTAGAACAGGTTGCATGCAAGTACAAGTTGTTCTACAACCGGTTCTTTGCATCCGAGAATTTTTCTGGGATGTAGTGACATCCATTCATGTATAACCAACAATAGAAAATATTCTGTTTTCTAGAGTGTCAGTAACCTTTAAATTTGCACAAGCACTTGCATATTAGTTTTTTAAAATTTATTTTTATCTGGATATAAAAGAAATTAGTGTATAAATGACAGATGTTTACCCTCCAAAATGCCATATAAGTTATTAAAGACACAAACCATGTGTAAAAGACACGCCATCTGTTATCAATCCCGCATTTTTAAGTTATACATCCAATAATAGCCACATATAGCGTGACTCAATAAGACCGCAGATTTTCTTTTATAAATAAAACACATCAAAATTGGTCAAAACTATATTTTTTTTTATTTCATCATGTTCATTAGTCTATGACATTTACGTATGATACACAATATCCGTTAAATGTCCACCGCGACTTCTCTGGCAACACAAGATGCGCGTATCGAAATTTTCCTTGACTTTTTGGCATAGTTCGGGCTGTATATCATTTATAACGCGTATGATTTCGTCCTTCAGCTCTGGAATCGTCTCTGGCTTATTAACATAGACCATACTCTTCACATAACCCCAGAGAAAGAAGTTAAATGGTGTCAAATCGCAAGATCTAGGCGGCCATTTGACCTCGTTGTTTTGTTGAAATAATGCGTCCTGGGAACTTCGTTCGCAATAGGGTAACTGTTTCATGCGCAGTATGGCAAGAGGCACCGTCCTATTGAAACCACATGTGTTCCCATGCCATAAAAAGTTTCTTATCATGTCACGATAAAAAAAATCTCGCAATGCTCGAAATGCGCTTCTTGCACAACGACCATTTTCATAAAATGTTTCGATAACTTTTACGTGTTCTTCAACTGAATATCGCTCCATGACTTAATTTTCCAAAGACTGTAGTACCAATTGTAGCAAAAAAAAAAAAAAAATTTAAAAAAACCTCCACAAATCACAAATACTTGCTTTCAAAGATCTGCACTACTATTGCTAAGGTTTTTCTGGGTGCAACGTTAATTCATTCAACTTAAGTTAAATCTGTTTTACTTTTATCGATTGTTTCATGTATTCGTGGCAAATTTTATTTGCCTTCAGTTTCCAGGTTTAAGATTAATTTATCTTAATGCTGTATTGTATTTTTCAACAAAGTAAAATAAAATATTAGTTGAATTTAAAAATTTATTATTATTTGAAGCATTTTAAACCAATTGTCGCTACGCATACAAGTACTGACTGCACTCAATACATAATATTAACAAAATACACCGGAAGAAAAAACTTAATTGATGCAGAAAATGGATGTTGTTGTTGAAGTAACGGAAATGTTGTTGAACCAACGGGCATTTGATAACTACTATAAAAATTTTATTTTTACGACCAAAAGTTTAAGTTATCGCAACCGAAAAATGTAGTAACAAATGAAATTGTTAAAACGAATTTATTTTATTGGTGTAAGTTAAAAATTTGCACTTTAGCTGTAACGATAAACGATATTGAGCGTTTAATGTATTTTCACAAGTGTTTTTGTATGTGTAAATCAAAGAAGTTGCTTGTAAGTACCAGTAGTTGTCGTAAATGGCGAATGTAAGTATTTGACGCCAGGTGGTTTTGGTGTAAAGATTGGCGTTGCGTAAAAACAATGGAATTTATAGCTCAATTGGGAAATGAAACTTTTGTATGTAATTGTGTTACACACACAAACATGTATAGAGGTACACATACAAGCAAAAACGTTTTTGTTTTTTTGCCAAAAGAAACAAGCCAATTTTGTTGGTTTATTTCTTACTTTGTGGCTTATCAGATGCTGATGAACTATGGGTAAGAAATAGCTTTTAAATATTTTATATAAATAAGAACAAAAGAACCAACACAGTGGGGCATAAGGATATAAATTAGTAAAATCTTTCGTAATAGAAAGGGATTTTTTGATACAAAAAGTATAGCAAAATTAAGTACTACGAAAAGTATCATAGTTGAAGGCTAATTAGATGGTCAATCATAGATCTTTTAAAAGTAAAACAATTATCATAATCTAAGATGATTAACCTTTTAACTACACTGATAGAAATAAAAATGTACAAAAAGCAGAAAAAGCAACTAAAAAAAACTACTGACATCAGAAAAATCTGTTTCCTAAATGAAGGTTAAAACAGTTAAAAATAAAATTTGTGGTTATAATCAAGTGCATCTCAAATAACAATATACCTTGATGAAATCCTCAAGAACAAGAATAAAAGCCTTGCAGATTTGAGGTTTTAGGGCCCAAATAGTCTCTTAAAAACCTAAATAACAATTTTAAGATCTATTTTTTTAAGTCTTCAACCCAGTGTGCAATAAGATACCCAGAAGAGATGAAAGTTTCAGCGTATAATTTGAAAATTTAACAATATCCTTAATGATACAAATTTAGTTATATATAATATTTTTAAATATAAACATTACACACAAAGAAAAAACATGGTTGGGATGACAATATTTGAAGAGCTTCATATATTTTTGGGATTATGGTAGCGGCAATCATGTTATGAAATAGTTGTGCTAATCATATTCATACCTTCTTTTTTACCATAATATGATCCTTAAATTATCACATTATGATTCCAAAATGATCCTCTTATTATCAAATTATATTTCTGCACTCATAGAAACAAATCTATATAAATATCAGAGAAAGCAACTAAAATTAGTTAAAATTGATATTACAGAAAAACTGCTGAAATTAGCAGATTTTTTTTTTTTTTTCGCTAAATACTAGTAAAATAAGAACAGCAAACATAAAACCGTTAAATTTACAGAAATTTTAGTTATATTTAAGTTAACTTTTAGTTAATTGAAAAATTATACTGTAAAATCTGGAAAAAAATTTGCTGAATATAAGTAGACTAATAATAGCAAAAACACACTACATATGAGACTGGGATCCCTAAACTAATAGAAAAAAAGTCTGTAAAAAATTTAGTCAAAACTACTGAAAATTAGTGTTGCAGAAAAACAACTGCTAAATTATCAGATTATTTTTGCTATATATTAGTAAGATGGAAACAGCAAAAATAAAACTGTTAAATATACAGAATTTTAGTTATATTTGGGTAAATTTTTGTTAATGGAAAATAACAAATTAATCTGCTAAAATTTGCAAAAAATTTTGCTAAATTATTAGTAGCCTAACAAATCATCAAAAATTTTCGAATTTTTTTTAGATTTTTTTTAATGAAAATAAAAATTGAGCCTTTTGAAAGCTGCAGTTTACAATTCTTTATAGCAAATATATCTGTTAATTTAACAGGATAGACTGCTATATGCATTCAACTAAATTAAGCTTAAAAATAACAAAAATTTTGTGTATAACTAAAATTCTATAAATTTAACAGTTTTAATTCTGCTGTTCTTATTTTACTAGTATTTAGGAAAAAAATATGCTAATTTTAGCAGTTTTTTCTGCAGCATCATTTTTAATAAATTTTTAGTAACTTTTTCTGCCAGTTTTACAGATTTAATTCTATGAGTGTAAAGATCATTAAGTGGGTTATTTTGTAAAACGCAACATCTTGCGTTGCATTGATTTGTGTGTAAATTGTTATTGTTACAAAAACAATTTGTATGGAAAACAACGCAACGCAAGGCGTTTTACAACCAACGAAAATTTTCTGCTCCAAAGAATCGGTTGTAGAATAGTTACTTTGCATTTACAACCCCTTCTACTGTCGATTCTAACACCGATTCTTTTTGTTTAAAATTGTCTCAAAAGCAACCCCTTCTATAGCTCCAAACTGGAACCGGTTGCCCTAGAATCAGTTCTGGAACTAGTTCTAGAACTGATTATACATCAGTCACACCTTCCATAAAGGATCCAAGGAACTGGTTCCGGAACCAGTTCCATGGAATCGGTTGCAGTGGAACCAGTTGTAGAATAGGTGTGTTTGGCCAATGGCCTTGCAACTCTCTCAATATTTTTTATTTGAAAAATATTAGGCGGCTTGGAACAGGAACGAACTCCGACTGGTTAATCAGGGATGGAAAAGGCTCACTTAATCGGGCTCTTATACAAAAAAATGTTAGATCTCTCTTACATATTTAAAAATGTAAGTAACTAAAAAATAGCTTCTTCTTTGGCTCGATAAAAAACATAAAAATTAATTATTTAGATATTAGCAAATATTAGCACAAATTGCGAAAAAAAAATATTTACAAAAAGCGAAATTTTTGCAACAATATATTCTCCTGCAGAATGTCGATCGCTGATTACCTCTTTTAATTCATTTTCTGTACCATAAAGCCTTTTTCGAATTCCGCCGTTATTTTGCAATTTTTAAGTGCGGTTTTTTTAAATATGTAACCTAGGGATTTAATTTTTGTACCATAAAGTCTTTTTTCAAATTCCGCTATTATTTTGCAATTCTTTACGTGCGTTTTTTTTTTAAATTTATAATCTAGGGGCTATAATACACGTTTCAGACAACAAAGTTTGGTGGCTAGTTGCAAAAAAAATCGCGAAAAATAAAATTTGCAAAAAGGAAAATTTTTGCATCAATATATTTGTTTGCAGAATCTAAATCGCTGATTACGTTTCCTAATTAATTTTTTGTACCACAAAGTCTTTTTTCGCGTTCCGCTTTTATTTTGCAATTTTTTAAGTACGTTTCTTTTTAATTTATAATCTAGGGGCTATAATACACATTTCATACAACAAAGTTTGGTGGCAAGTTGCAAAAAAAAAAATCGCGAAAAATAAAATTTGCAAAAAGGATAAATTTTTTCATCAATATATTTGTTTGCAGAATGTAAATCGCTGATTAAGTTTTCTAATTAATTTTTTGTACCATAAAGCCTTTTTTCGCTTTGCGCGATTATTTTGCAATTTTTTAAGTGTGGTTTTTTTAAATTTTTAATCTAGGGTGTATAGTACCAATTTTATACACAAAAGTTTGGTGCTTAGTTTGCCAAAAAAAAATAAATAAATCGCGAAAAAAATATTTGCAAAAAGGAAAATTTTTGCGTCATTGTATTCATTTGCAGATTGTTAATCGCTGATTTAGTTTTTTAATTATTTTTTTCTACTACAAAGTCTTTTTTCGCGTTCCTCTATTATTTTGCAAGTTTTTAAGTGCGGTTTTTAAATTTATAATCTACGGAGTATAATGCCCATTTCATAAAACAAAGTTTGGTGGTTAGTTGCAGAAAAAGAAAATTTTGGCATCGTTTGCAGAATGTAAATCTTTTAATTAATTTTTTGAACCCCAAAGCCTTTTTTCGCATTCCGATATTATTTTGCAATTTTTTACGTGTGGTTTTTTAAAATTCATAATCTACCGCTATAATACTGTTTGAATAGTATAATTCCATAGTATAGTTCCATTCTTAATTTTTATAACTAAATTATTATTTTCCATCCCTGGTTACAATCGATGTTTTGAGTCATACAAAGAGCGCACATAATGACCCTGCAAACATTTAAAAGATACCTTCCAAGAAGATATTAAAGCGATATCATCTATTTGAATGAAAATAATCAAGTAGTATTTACTTTGAAATTGTCTTCCTTTTATCACTTGGAAGATAATTCGGCGATATTTGGAAAAAAAAATAATTCAGAAATTTTATCTTTTGTCATAACTTTTTATGACAATATTTCGGCAATATCATCTTTGTATCATTTGGAAGATAAAGCATTGCGCATAATTGCGCGGGAAAAATCGGCTAAGATGAAATCAAAATAATTTATAAGTTGGTCAATGTATTATGTATGCAGATATTGTTTTTCAGGCTTAAATTTAATAATGAAAAAATAAAATCGTTTTTTTTTATTGTACTGGGAGTTTATTTAGCGATTACCTTTTTATCTTCCATATGAGTTATTGCTTTCATATTGCCTGGAAGTATTGTTTTAGTGTAACAGTTGTTTCCGACGGAGGAAATACGAAATTGATATTGCCGGCAATAAATGTTTTCTTCCTGGCGATATGTTCGAAGAATCTTCTTCGTATTGCCATATTTGCTGGGTGATATTGGTTTGAGTATGTTTCTGTTCCAAGGCACATAATAGAACAAATGCGTTCTCAGTGATAGAGAGTCCCCCAATCTCTTTATTATGTATACTCTTTGGTTTGGCTACCGATTGTAAAAAATTTTCCTGGGAAAATAACCTCCTAAATCAAAATGATATGTTTAATCAGTTCAAAACTAATAATAAACATGAAAAACAAGGATTTTTCAAAATAAAAATTTAATTGTTTCAACTTTTCCATCTATGAACATCACCAAATAATGGGAGTATTTTTTAAAAATATGGCAACATTAAAGAGAGTGTGAGAACAGCGTTGCCATTTTGGTTATTATTAATCAAAATTGGTTATTTTTCTTCTTACAATGTGGAGATGTGAACATTTTTTCATTTTGGTAACTTCTTTTGGCAATCAAAAATATATTGTAAATTATTTTCGGTGTTTTTACATTTGTGTTCTGCTTATGCTTGTAAGAACCTTTCCGCACAAATTGAAATTTGTAAATTTCCTGTTCAAAAGGATCGGTTGTAGAATAGCTGCTTTTACGTTACAACCCAGCAAAATTGTCGGATGCAAAGAACCGGTTGTAGAACAACTTGTTCTTGCATGCAACCTGTTCTAATTTATGTTCTATCATCGGTGATTTTTGTTTGAGTTTGTCCCAAAAGCAACAGGTTATGTTCCTCCAAACTAGAACAGGTTGCTTTGGAACCGGTTCTTGAACAAGTTATATAACCGGTTCTGCGACAGTGAGGCCTTCCATTTTGACTTCCAGGAATCAGTTCTAGAACCTGTTCCACGGAACCGGTGGTAAAAACACCTATTCTAGAACAGATTCAAAGGCAACCAGTTCATAAAAATTTTGCTGGGAACCCCTTCTACTGTCAATTCTAACACCGATCATTTTTGTTTGAAATTGTCCCACAAGCAACCGCTTCTATAGCTCAAAAGTGGAACCGGTTGCCCTAGAATTAGTTCTGGAACTAGTTCTAAAACTGATTCTACATCAGCCATATCTTTCATATGGGATCCCTGGAACTGGTTCCGGAACCAGTTCCATTGAATCGGTTGCGATGGAACCAGTTGCAGAACTGCCGTGGTTGGCAACCGATTGTAAAAAAATTTCCTCGGTTGGGTCTAATCTAGCCATTTTAAAAATTTTTTTTTTGCCAACAATGTTAACAATTTTCGTATCTTTTAGCTTAAGCTAGATTTAATTATGCGTAACGTAATATGACAAATCAGCTGATTTAGTCTTAGGTAATAGTTATAACTAGGGCAAGGAATTTCATGCAATTAAAAATGGAAAATATGCGCCTAAAAAATGCGGTTAAAAAAGAAAAATATGCACTAAAAACTATTATTTTTGCAAAAATAATGCACTTCAAAACATAAAAATATATTTAAGTTACTTATTTTGCAAACAGACACAGATCTCGAAGATTTTTCATACGTCAATAAGGTTTTAAAAATGTTTATTTTGATTGAATCAAAATATGAAAACGTATCAATTTTTTATATTTTTTTTACAAAATAAAAAATGCTACTAAAAATGAAAAATATGCATTAAAAAGCACAAAATATGCATTAGTATGCAAAAACATGCATTTATGTCAAAATATGCAAAAATATGCAACTACAAATCGATGCCATTCTAAATTTGATGATTCGGATAAATGTTTAGTTCATATTAGTTTTGGACTATCGAGAAAAAACATGCATTTACATGGAATTCCTTGCCCTAGTTATAACTCATTAGGAAAATCGCCGGTATCTTTTATTATAAAGGGTTCTTCAACAGGGACGCTAGAAAAGTAGAAAGACAGGGACAGCAAACGACGCCATATTTCTTGATGCTCTTTTGACATTTCTCTTCAGTAAGGTTTGTCATTTCATGATGGAAAGATATACGAGCCAACAACGAGTCGAAATTATTAAAATTTACTACCGAATTTCGGAGTCAGTAGCCTCAACGTTAAGAGCGCTACATCCAATTTATGGTCGTCATAATGAATGGCTTCGTCAATAAACAAAATATGCGTTATTGGTCAGACAGCAATGCACACGTACTCCATGAGTCATCATTGCATCCCGAAAAAAATTACGGTTTGGTGCGGTTTATGGGCCGGCGGCGTCATTGGGCCGTACATCTTCCGTGATGATCAAGACTGGCACGTTACTGTGAATGGGAATCGCTACCGTTCAATGATAACCGAATATTTTTGGCCCCAATTGGATGATATGGACTTGGAGGACATGTGGTTCCAACAGAACGGCGCCGCAAGCCACACAGCGAATGTCACAATCGATTTATTGCAAACCAAGTTTGGAGAACGTGTTATCTCACGAAATGGTCCAGTTTCCTGTGGGGCTAAGTCAAATCTATGGTCTATGCCAACAAGCCAGCGACGATTGATGAACTTCGTACGAATATCGGCCGATTTATGCTTGAAAACCGTCGAAAATTGGGTTCAGCGTCTGGACTTCTGCAAGCGTGCCCGTGGTGGCCATGCAAAAGAGATCGATTTCCATACATAATGGCATCGAACGTACTTTCACAGGAATAAAGAATTTCATTGATATCCAAAACCGTTTTTGTTTTATTTAAAAAAAACTTTTGTAGCGCTCTTATTGAAGAACCCTTTATTTCATTAGCCCCAATTTCTTTTTGAAAAATATAAGCAATTTCCGAATATTTTTTTTTTACCAAAAAAACAACGCATCTTCAATGCTTTGCTAAAATATTTTACGGCAATAATGTGTTTTTGAAATACGTCTGCTTACAAAAGAATTATTTTTGTAAGAAATTACCGGATCTCGACTCATTCTAAGTCTTCGCAATAACATGTTTTTTTTAGCCCTGCTAAGGATCTTGTTCTTTGGGGACATTTTTTCCTCTATAATAAGATTTTGTAAGTTACGCGGTTATTATAGAAAACCACAGATTTATAACTTGCTTTTTATGTTAATGGCGGTAATATGATATATCATGTTTAAGGCGGTTAATCAAAATTCAGTTTATCATTTGTTGGCGTAGATTTAATATTCATGATTTTTATGCGTCAAAGAAAATAAATGAACTCTCATACCATGAATTTATTTAAAACCCATAAGGGAAATAGTACTTACACACAAATAAAAAAAATACATACTAAAACAAAAGATTAAAAAAAAAATGTATATTTAAATATAAAAAAAAACGACATAATATTATTGTTACAACCAGCTGAGAAGATGGTTTTTACACTCATAGAAATAAACCTGTAAAAATAGATGACAAAGCACTAAAAATTTGTTAAAAATTAACTTGCAGGAAAAACTTTCGAAATTAGCAGATATGTATATACAAGATAAGAACAGCAAAATAAAACTGTTAAATTTACAAAATTTTAGTTATATTTGAGTTAACTTTTATTTAAAAAATTATAATGTAAAATTTGCAGAACATTTTGCTAACTACTATTAGACTAAAAGAGAAAAAATAAACTGTTGTATCTACAAAATTTTTGGAATATTTAAGTTATATGTTGTTAAATGCAAATAACAGTCTATCCAGCTAAAATCAACAGAATTATTTGCTGTAATAGTCTACTATTACTCAACAAAATTTTTTTGCTGATCTTAGCAGATTAACCCCTAAATTCATAAACGCTTTGTAAAATTATAGGAGGTTTATTGAACAAATTTTGTATGAAAATGACGTTTTGTAAACCTGCTATAACTTTGCAAAGCATTTATGAATTGAGGGGTAAGTTTTTATTTTCTAATAACTGAAATTTAACTCAGCCAAACATAACTAAAATTTTGTATATTTAACAGTTATATTTCTGCTGTTCCCATATCCCTCAAATTTAGCAAAAATAACCTGCTAGTTTCTGCAGTTTTTCTGCAAGCTCGTTTTTAACAAATTTTTAGTAGTTTTAACTAAAATTTTTAGAGACTTTTTTCTATTAGTGTAAATAACACTATGCAACAGCATACAAACTTATAATATATATCGAGCAATGACCGGCAAAATATATTAAGCGACACGAATTTTGAAGTTCGTAACGGTACCTCCTAGAGGAGGTACCACCGATTGTTTTATAACCAACTACAGGTAATTTGATTCCTTTAGTTACAGACCAAAGAATTATATATTTGGTCTGTAACTAAATAACAGGTAATACTTCAAAATAACCCCTTTTTCGCAAAATTTGTATCATACAAATTCTTGGTCGCATGTTTTATAAATTGGTGACAACTAAAATTGACTTTATGATTATTTTGTTAATGAAAAAACTATGTATATTTGTAATAGCAACTTTTATCTATTACCTATTATTTAGTCGAGCTTAAGTTTGAGCTATATCTCAGCTCTAACTACGCCAAATATTATTACAATCAGTTACAATCATAGAAGAAATGCCAAATTTATTTCCAACATTTTTTCTAAATCGCCCACTGTGCGTTGGATGTGTCATTAAATTTTTTTTAATTTGACACTTAATGTGTTTATAAATTTTTGGACTCAACACGAAAGAACAGGAAAAATAAAAATAGGGCCATTAGCGATCCCACACTTTGAAATCGTAAAAGTGACATTGGGCAGCTAAAAAGTAAAACATTTGAGGAAATCGATCTTCTTTAAGACTAACAAAAAAGGCTGACCATAAAAAAAGGCAGAAACCAGATCTAGTCTGATTTGCAAATTAATAATGTGTTTATAACTTTTGAAAAAATGTTTATTCGTCTTAACCTCAAACCTCTTAATTAGAATTAATAAAAATGCATATTAATTACAATATTAATTGCAGTTGGCTTGGTTTGAAAAAACAACACTTTACTAATAAAATAAAAATGCCTTTTGTCAGTCCCCATCCAATACACCGTGGGTTAGATGGCTGTCGAACTCTAGTATAGTTACGTTTGTAATGTAGGAGTGCATGGGTTCGATTCATATAGCCGACAAGTTGTTGAAAAAATTATCATATAGATACAATCTGACAATAAAATATAAATAATAATACAATTTAATAGAAAATCACTGATGAAGCCTGTCCATAAAAAAAGGCAGAAACTAGATCTAGTCTGATTTGCAAATTAATAATGTGTTTGTAACTTTTGAAAAAATGTTTATTCTTCTTCTTAACCTCAAACCTATTAAAAATAATTATTATTGTAAATTTTAAAGAAACATTATATTTTTAGTTTTGAAAATTTTGTAAAAATCTGCGATAAATGGAATCACTTCTTAAATTTTAGAGCAGGGGTTTCTCCATTGTAAATTGTTGCCAGATTATGAATCAGAGTACCACAGTTTATTAGAAAATATGCATTGCAAGAGGAGGTTCTGCAAAGACATAGAATTTGTTGAATAGTGTATTCAGAGGTTCATAAACTTTAGGCATATTATTTGTGAGCATAATTTTAAGTACGATTTTGATTCGTATTTGTGAATCAATCAAACTTTCATAGACTCGACATTAAGAATCACTGACTAAAGCAGGAAGAAAAAGATACAATACAATAAAGTACGATAAAAAAAAGATGAAAGGAATCAGCTTTCTTATAATAAGTAACACACACTAGTAGCCTTGTACGCACAGACGCACTCACATACACACATCCCAACACACACTTAATTTCAAATTGCTACACACACTTATTTCTTTTAGATATGGTAAACGAGCTTATTTAATTTGCATAATTTGTAAGAGTATTTGCTTTAGCATTTTTCCTTTTTTGTAGTTAACAAAAAAACTCTACATAATGCATAATGTCTTCCAGCTCCAACATCTTCACCATGGCCAACACCACCACTACACTAGCTATACCAGAGATCTTAGCATCGGAATCAGATTCAGCTTTAGTACAGATCTCCATTACATTTACCCATCCATTGCACAGTGTCACATTTGATCAATTTAGAACGACAAAAAATATGTTATTTAATGTGTGGACTAGGGTGGACCTTGTTTTTCAACTTGCGATTAAAGGCAGTCCCCCCCACCTAGAAATATGCCATGGGGTATAAAAATGAACCATGCAAAAAATTAAGGTGATCTTTTAATGGGAACACGTGCCGCATGGACCCTGAACTTTGAAATACGATTTACAAGGCGAGAAAATCACTTCATTGGCGTTTTTTTGAAAATACTGGCGCTTAAATAACTGTAATTCTCGAAAATGTAAATAGAATCGTAGTATAGACTGAATTACCTTTCCGACAATGTATAAAAATCCAAAATCAGTTGGAAAGTATTTAAGTAATTGAAATTCCCCCAGACCTAACCTTACAAATGATATAAATTTTGAAAATTTAAAAAAAATAAAATATTTTTTTCATAAACTTTCAATGTTATATCTTTCATTTCTGAGATTCACAAATATTCGGATATCAATTTTTGTCTCTCTTGGGTTATGATAACCTATCCCAGGTATGGCCAAACAGGATTTTTTTTTTATTAATTTGCAATGCTCTAGTTTTGAGTTTTTTAAAATTTTGTTCAACAAAATATAAAAGAAAGTGGTCAACACATAGAGGTTTATTAAATACACCTTAGAGAATAATTCTACTGAAAATTACACATAACCCTCTTTTAACTTAACAGTGACGGCGTTTTAAATTTGAAAATTTTAGAAAAAAGTGTAATTTTAGCCAATAATTTAGATAATACTATTAATTTTTGTGTTTTTAAATCGCTTCACATATTTTTCATTAAATTGCATATTTTTTTTAAAAACTAAACATAAGATTTAATGAAAAATAAAGAAAAAGAAGAATTTGCAAACCTTAACACGGTACTTAACTACACTCTTAAAAAAAGCCCGTACAAATAGTTAAAAATTCTGCTAAAATAACAGGAAATAGTACCTGTATTTGCGCCAGCAGAATTTTCAATGAAGTTGAGAATAATGGTCTGCTTAATTTAGGTAAGCTAAATTTAACACACTGCTAAATACACAGACAATTCTAGTTAACTTAGCTAAGAAATTTGAGCTAAATTCAACAGAAACATTACCTGGTTTAACTGAAAATTTATGCTAAAATGTCACTTACAGTCTTGGTTTCTGGGCTCTACGGATCTGTCCCGAGACAGGCCCATATTTATTTTTGGGAGTATAGTTGGCTTATAAAGACTGATAAGTTCATAGTATCGAATTTTTGTTCATTTTGCTCTATCTCGCTATGGTTTCCGAGATATAAGCCATTTTGTGATTATAAAATAAAAAATTATAAAAATATAGTGCCATCTCTATGTGATATTGATAGCAGAGACACAAAAATATAAATCTTGGGAAATATTTGGGGTTTAAATTAGCTGAAAAATTTGTAAAATTAAGAAACATAAATTACTAAAAATTAGGGTGCAAAGTTAGTTCAAATACGGATGAAAGTAATTGTTATGCTGAATGGGATTTACAAAAATATTAGTTCACTCCTAATTTTTTTGACAAAATAATAGAAAAAATCAGTTCATTTGCGCCAGAACGCGTTTAACATACTTTTGTACTAACTTTTTTTTATAAGTGTAGAAGGAAAACATCAAGTTGTCATCTACTTTAGACATTTATATTGGAATTAATATTTAACCAAATCCCCCGAGTAATAAATGTGATTTTTTAAAATCGATAAATTTAAAGTTAATTTTAGTTTTGCATCTTTAGTGCATATTTTTTGGTTTTTAGTGTATGTTTTTTTAAGTGCAACTTTTTCATTTTTTGCTGTATATTTTAAGCGCATATTTTTGATTTTTAGTGCATGAAAGTCGCTGACCTGGTAATAACAAATTAAAAATGAACCCTTATTTAGGCAAATTGGGTCAAAATGAGCCCAAATTTTTAAAATGTAAAATAAAGTATCATTTGACATGGAAATCGACATAAAAACTTTTAATTCAGCATTTACTAAAATAAAAAAAAATTTAAATCAACCTGTTTGAGAGCATTTTGTCAAAATGACTCATTTTTTATGTTAAATAACGCTGGTTGGTTGAAAAATCGAAATCTGCTTCTTTCTTCACATTTTTTAAACAACAATTTATGGTTTCTACATAAATTTTTCAACCAACCAGCGTTATTTAACATAAAAAATGGGTCATTTTGACACCATGCTCTTAAACAGGTTGATTTAATTTATTGTTTTTTATTTTAGAAAATGCTGAATTAAAAGTTTTTATGTCGATTTTTATGTCAAATACCACTTTTTTACATTTTAAAAATTTGGGGTCATTTTGATCTCATGTGACTGCAAGGGTTAATTTCTAATTTTTTATTACTATGTACATATAAAATTTGGTGTTAGCAGAGTTACCTGAACAATTTTTATTTTTTATTTTTGTCTTTCTATTTCGCCCAAATGTGTGACACTGTTCATCGTTATCGGTGTAATTCACTGCATATTACTTTTAATCTTTGGAATATTTTCTTCTTTCGTTTAGTCTCTTGTATTGTTGTTATTATCTGGCGTTTAGTAATTTTTAATTAAGTTTGTTGTTTCATTCTTTTTTTTCATCATCATCATCATCCAAGATATTCAGAATGTTTTGCAGGATGCTTGGTTGGTTGTTTGGTTAGATGGCTGACTTGGTAAATCTAATGATGAGCTAAAAAAAACAACATACATTTTCCTGCCTGCCTTTTTAGTTAGGCTAACAAGAGTGAAAAGTAATGGACAGTTTCATAGTCACAACTTCGAACGATTTGTGTCTTAAAAATTTCTTAGTTATGTAAAATTAAGAAAGAAAAAAACAAAAAATCATTATTAAAAGGACCAACCTAGTGGTCTAACCCGCAGAACTTAGCGAAACTCGAGTATAACAGAGAGCAAACAATTAATTTAACTTGTATTTTTGTAGGTGCGCAATCTCACGTTTTGGTGTCCAAAAATGGCACCGTTTTTGAATTAATATAAATCTAAAATTTATGAAATTTAAATTTATTTTTACACAGATTTAAAGTACTCAAGAAAATAAAAATTTTGATACCCATATTGCCTATATCTTGTACCAAGGGTTGCCACTTATTTGAAGTATTTGAAATATAGGTAAAAAAGCTCTTTGAGAAAAGTCCTCTCAAAGCCAAACGATTACGAAATTCTAAAAAATCCCAGATAATCCCTCGAATTTGAACTCAAACCAACTACAATTTTCTAGACAAATATGATATTCGAAAAATATTGTTTTTTTATATTTAACAAAAATGCTTGGACAGTATTATAGTCAGCACTAAGCAGAAATTTTTACTAAAATTTTACTTGAGCCGACAATTTTGTTTGAAAATCTTTTATTTAAGTAGAATTTAAATCAAAAATCATACTAAGTGCTGACTTTAAAATTGGCCTTTAATCTTAAATATGTGAGCACAAGGTACTTGGTTTTTCGTTTTCAATAAAAAAAATTGAAACAATGTAATGAATACCAGGAAAAAATATATAAAACATAACAAAATAAATAATTAAAATCAATTTTGGATGGCAGGGATGAAATGCAAATACCCTAAAATATTATAAAATAAATAAAATCAATAAATTATTGGTTATTTTATACGGAAAGAAAATTACCATTAGTGAAGATTTTTAAAGAATCAATACTGTAGCAAAATCGAGGGAATTTTAATATTCAAAAAGGTACCTCAAATATAGAAGTATTTCAAAAAATACCCTTATTGAAGTACACTCAAACCTCGTTTTGTGCGATTGATTCGTTCCGCAAAAATCCGCATAATACGATACACTAGCTTCATATAAAAACTACTGATTCGTTCCTAAATTAAAAAAAAAGCGCACGAATTCATATCAAAGCATTAAAAGTCATACAAAATCGCATAGACTAAGTCAACAAAAAAATTTATTTCATTTACTTAAAAAAAAAATAACAATTTAGTAAAAATTAATAAATAAATTCGGAAACAAGCATATAATATTAAATCAGTATATTAAAGAAAAAAAAATTAAAAATTTTAATTAAATTAATTTTTTTTATAAGATTTCATGTATCAGAATAACATTAAACCTGTTGATTGGTGGGCGCTGTGGTGTAATGTTGTTGGACTGTTACACATGAGCTTGCGGGTTCGATCCCCAGCGATTGCAACATCAATTTGAAAAAATAATATGTATGATTTTTTTATCCCTCATAGATATCTCAGCGTCCACCTTTGGTGTTCCCATAGCACTTCACCCCACCGAAGTAATATAATATAACAGGGCTATGAACTAAACAGCTTCAACAAAGTTTGACAACCAACAACTGTTCTAAGAAATTCAACATTTCTTACAATTACAGTGTTGCCATATTTAAATCCCTTCATCTTTCCCCACCTTTCATCTCTTCTCTATCCCCTTTCCAAAAAAAGCAACACGTTAATTAATAGCAAGAATTTCCTGAGTGTTGTTTCTCTTCATCTTTTTTTTTAAAGGGATTTCAATAGAACCGGTGGTAAAAAGATCTGTTCTAGAACAGATTTAGAGGTAACCAGTTCAAAACAATTTTGCTGGGTTTAATAGTTTATAAGTTTAATCGCAATTTTTTAAAGAATATCAAAAGTTTCTAGTCGAAGGCTGTAGAAAAGTACCAAAGTATCAAAGTATCCCTGGGAGAAATATAGAAGAAAATTTTGTTTTTTTAGTATTTGTTTTAAGACATTGGCTCTGGTTGTTTACATTTCTAGTAAAAAATAGTAAACTTAGAAAATGCGGAAGAATTGCCAAAACATATTTTCTTTTCAAGTGGAGTGAAAGAAAATGGTACCGAAAGTAGTAAATAGAAAAAACTGAATTAAAATATCAGCAAATTTCACATCATAAAAGAATTTAAAAGAAAAAATCTAGTAAAAATAGTAAAAAGTAGCATGTAAACAATTGTGGTAATGTGAATCGAATCCATTTCGCCAGACTGCTAGTCGATTCCTCTACACTCAAAATAATACGACTGTTGCTTGGACAGAAAAATTTGTTACTTTAACAAAATTTATTCCTGTTTTTTGGCTTAAAATAAAATTTGTTGATTTTAACACTATTTTTGTTAAATTTTTAAAACTACAGTTTTATCTGTAATTAAGGGCACTCCCGTGGAGCAAACATTTTGTCCGTTTTGCTCCATCTCGCTTAGTTTTCGAGGCATGGGCTATTTTATAAAGTGGAAAATTTTTATGAAAAATTTCCGAGGGTTAGGGGTTTTGATAAATTTTGCTCTATCTCTCTTAGTTTTCGAGATATGTACCATTTTAAAAAATCGGGAGGGAAAGAAATATCGCCATCTGTAAGACTTCGGATACATTGGTGGCACCATCTAGCGGGTAATAACAGTAACATGAAAATATTATATTTTAACAATAAATTTTGTAAAATTTAACGAATGGGTTCTTAAAAATTAGTTTCAAATAATTTTGAAAATTAACACTCAAAATTAGTTGAAGTACTGAGGATTTGTTAATTGAAGATAACTAAAATCTTTGCTTAAATCAGTGTTTCAACTAAAAATTTGTTAAATATTAGTCAAATCGATTTGAAACCTGTTTGACAGATTTTTCTACTGCGGTATTATTGTAAGTGTACAGTAGAGTGAAAACAATTTGTATTCGAATTCATTTATAAGCGGGATCGGTAGCAATACATGCAGAGAAAAGATATGGTTGCATTATGATTACTGCTACACTTAAAATATTTTGTAAGTAAAAACTGCTGAAATGTATTTAAAAACAAATTAAATTTCCCTTGAAAACAGTACCACTTACATTTTATTAAATTCAACTTTCATTTTCTTGTGTTTTTGACTGTTAATAAAATTAACCACAACCCAGTATCAAATATTTGAACTAGTTCTAAAAATTACTAGTTTTTTGATAACACTCATAAAAAAGAGCCCGTATTTGTATTTGCGCCAGCAGAATTTTCAATGAAGTTGGGAATTATTGTATGCTAAATTTATGTAAGCTAAATTTTACACACTGCTAAACACGTAGACAATTTTAGTTAACTTAGCTAAGAAATTTGAGCTAAATTCAACAGAAACTTTAGTTGATTTAACTGAAAGTTTCTGCTAAAATGTCGCTTACAATCTGAATTCCTAGACTCTCCGCATCTGTCCCGAGACAGAGTATAGGTGGCTGATAAGGATTAATAAGTACAGATTAACGAATTTTTGTTCATTTTGCTCTATCTCCTCTCAATGTTAAAATCATTAGTGTTTATGTTAAAAAAGAGGTACATATAAATCGTCAATTGCAGTGCTTTTTCTACTGCTTCGGCATTTCTTTTTTTGCTGGAACTCTAACAAATGCTTGTAAATTCACTACTAAAAAATGGGTAGATTTTTATTTAATATAACCTATAGTGTGTAAATATAAATAAAAAATGCGTAAAATTACTTTGTACACACTTTTATATACAATAATACACATATAATGTAATGTAATATAAGGCATTATCTATTTATTTTTATTCTGTTGATCAATTTAAATTATATGGTTAGAAAAAGTATTCTTCCTGAGGATTTTTCTGAAGGAAAAGAAGAAAATGTATACATATTCTGATTTGTTTTAAATGCATATATTTAATCCTTTAATTTCCAGTGGAACATAGGGCCGCGAATCTTAGAATCTAAATACTCTCAATAATATAAAGTGCTTAAAATCAGCCGATTTTCCTATTACATTTTTCCCATCGAAAAAGGCTTCTGGTTCTAAAAATCCTTTTCTTTTACAAGGCATATAAAATATTTGCTCAGAATCTAAGGCTTTTACTATAGGAAAAAAAGCTAACGATTTTTGAATAGGAGAAAGTGGTCAGAAATTGTGAATTCTCTATTTACTTTAGAAAAAACTTATCGGAAAATCCCGTGAATTGTGAATAACTTTTCTTATAGAAAAATTCTTGGATTCTAAGGATTTTTTCCTAAAGAAAAGCCCTCAGATGTAGGACTAGATTCCTACAGAAAACTGTCAGATTCTGAGAACTTTTGTCACAGAGATAACTTTTTCCTGTAAAAACCATCCATTTCTAAGGACGTTATCAATGGAAACCCCTCAGATTCCTGGAATAGAATCTAAGGTATTTTCAAAAGACAATAGTACTGAGGCTTCTTCTATAAGAAAAAGTACTCGTAATCTCAGGTTTTTCCATTAAGAAATCTCCTCAGAATCTGAGACTTATATTAGGCTTAAATATAATTAAAGTCGTATCGTTTTTTATTAATAAAATATTTTAAAAATGATTTTATTCTTTTATTTTTGGGTGGTATAACGTCCCAGGAAAATTTTTGGAACCCGTTCTAAAATTACTGGTTCTAGAACTATTTCTCAGGGAGCATGCGCGGTTCCAGCAATTAATATAAGGGGGAAAATCTACCCCACCATAGACAAATACATTGAGTTGGCCACTGAGGCGTATGATTTTTCCCCTTATATTAATTGCTGGAACCGCGCATGTCAGGGAGTAAATACATATTCTCGAATAGCACCCTTGGAACTAGTTATGGTGCAACTAGTTCTAGAACCCATTCAAAGGAGTCATATTTACCATTTTAATTACATCCTTAGAATGTTTTGGGAACTAAATGATTTAGAACTACTTATACATTACTTCTACATCGGTTCCCAGGATCTAATACTAGTTCCAAAACAGCTCCGTAAAGCTATTTGAAAAACTTAGAAAATTTAAAATATTTTTTCTGTCTTAAATTAACAAAAAACACTCTGAAACTGTTTCCTATCAAAATGGAAAACAGCCCAAGAACTTGGCATGGAAATAACCATTAAAGAAAAGTATATATGTTTTCAAAATGCTGAGAGTGGAAACGCTTTGTGTCTTATGTTAAACGGGCAAGCTAAATATAAATAAAATGTGTAACGTCTCCAAATCTGTTTCGTTCCATTTTTCGGGATTAAGATATCTTTGTCTACTTTGAAATATTTTTTATGGAAATACTATTAACTAAAATATGAATGTAGTACCTATACGAATCTGTATAAAAAATTTATTAAAATAATGGTTTGAATAAATCTATTTTTTTCGTTTAAAATAAATTTTTGTTCTTGAAACTTTATCAGTATTATTAAAAATATTAGTTTTAAAACCGATCTACCAAATGGATTAATGCTCCATGATGGCTTCTTGGAACTAGTTCTGAGCGCGACAATTCCATATAAAAATCACGGATACAAGAATAGGTTCTAGAACCGTTCCTTAGAACTAGCACCTGTTCCTCAAAGCATTCCCTAGAACTAGTTCTAAGGGTAACAATTTCAAATAAAAATCATGGGTAACAATGCCAAAGTAGAACTAGCACTAACTCTAAAGAACTAGTTGTAGAACTAGTTCTGGAACTGATACAAGTTTTGCTGGGGTATTTTATTTGGTTAACTTAGACAAAAAAATTGCTAAAATTACACATAATTTCAGAACTTTTTTAGGCATTTTCAATGTAAATTTACAAATTTTGGGTGTAATTAACTTACGCATTATGTATGTAATTTTTTTCATTTACGCACATGGTGTAAATTTACCATATTTATAGTAAAAGTTCAATTTCCTACTATGAGTCTGGTAAGTTAAAACAAAAATTAATTAGAGTGTACAGAAAGTATACTTTGCTGTGAAATTATAAACTTCCCGTGTAAAAAAGAGCAGATCTGGCCAGATCTCAGTAGATCGTACCAGATCCAGTTAGATCTCAAAATTGGGGACAAATTTGAGATCTGATCAGATCTAGGCATATCTGGCGCAATTGTCCAGATCTTTAGATTTGAACTTTAGATTTGAACAGATTTGGCACTAGATCTGATCAGATCTTGCCATATTTGATGAGATCTGGTACAGTATCTAATTATACTCAATCATATCTATTTTGATCCAAAAAGATCTGATCAGATCTAAACTTTTTTACACGGGGTCTAAATTATTTAGAACATCACATATCAGCTGTTTCCCAGTGTAGAAACGGTAATGACATATCATTATTTTTTGGACTACCAGTAGTGACACCCACTTACCTTCTGCATTATTTTAAAACATATAATAATGAGTTACTGATAATGACTTATTTTTACCATTATTTCATATAGAAAATAATTTTTAGATATTTTTTAAAATTTTTTGAAATCTATTTTTAGACTCAATATTTTTTAAACACTGGTAAGGATATATGTAACCACATATTTTTTGCTTTTTTGTATGTTGGCGAGTAAGCTTACTTGTGTGCAGCAGGTCAATTATGTTTTTATCTATTAAATATTACATTTCGATATAGCTCAGATGGTAGAGGTATTGACTGGCAATCTGTAGACCCAGGTACGATTCCTGCACCAGCAAATTTTATTTAAAAAAAAAATACAATAAAAAATATTTTTTTTATATAATTTATTTTTTTGAAAATCTACTTTTAGACTCATTATTTTTGTCAATACTGGTACTGGTACTGCTGGTGTGTAACCATAACTCATTATTTTTCGCGACTATAAAGGTAATAAGAAATGTAATAACAAAAGTAACTAGTTACCATTACCAAGTATGTAGTTACATAACCACATATCTGGTAATGATTTTCTACACTGGGTTTATAGGTTAGGCTCTAGTTTGCCGTACACTGTCGAATCTAAATTATTTTTCCAAGGTTTCTAAAGTTTTTTTTGCCGAACGTAGGGGTCGCCTTTTTAAATTTTTCGATATGATACTGCGATGTTTTTCTCTTGTGGGGACCAATGTTTTGCTCTAAGGGCCATTGACCCGTTCTAGTATTTACCCACCAGATCATAGTTCCTACCACCCTAATGTCAAAAAATGAATGCTCGCAAAAAATCATTAAACTTTTGCTAAGGAAGTTTTTCGATAAATCCAGCAGATTTTTTTTTGCCGAACGTAGGGGTTGCCTTTTAAAATTTTTTTTCATTGGATTTTTTCCTTTATATTCGAAGGTGTACCACGCACTTTTTTTTTTTTTGCCTTTAAGGTGGTACGGTGTAGTATCTTCCACTGCCAGCACAAACGCTATAACAAACTTTACATTCTATTATTTTCCGTAGTTAAATTAAAAACAAAAGTAGATTAAAAAAAAACAACATCATACTCGTATAATTGAGGTAAGCAATGAAATGAAAAGCGTATGGTTTTTCTTTTGAAAAGTAACAGAGAACAAAAAAAAAAACAATATGCTGTAGGCAAAAGGATTTCTTTTAATACTGAAATAATCTTTAGCATATTACCTACTTATAAACAAACGAAAAGCAACAAGAATATTAAGAACAAATAATATAAAACCAATTGTGGTAATTTTCTAAACGAGATGGAAAACTCTGTAAACTGTATAATAATGCAAAATGGAAACCTCATAAACTTGCATTCCCTATTAAATAGTTTCTTATTAAAACGGCAGCAACAATTATTGGTGGTAATCAATTGTTTTTGGCATATACACTCAGAGAATTATGTTGGTAAAATTAACTGCAATTGCAGTTAAAATGTTAACACTGCATTTTAATGTCAATTAACTACAATTGCAGTTATTTTTAAAAAATAACTTCAATTTTTGGATTAGTTTTTATCTACTTGTATCCGCTTAGATATTCATTGATTATATAAAATATAAATCAGATGAAATTGTATCCAATTTATAAACTGATACAATTTTATTGGCTTATATCTAATGGTATCAGTTTAGATCGCAATTGGTACAAATTTATATAATTCAAATATATGTAATTGTATCCGACATTTACCTAATATAAAATTCCGAAATGATCTTTCAAAACGCCGACACACGTATATTTTTTTGGTCCCTTCTGCCAGAATCCGTTGTCAGAACACCGTAATTTTTTTTCGTGTTGTACTCTGTTATAGACAAAATAAAATATTTGAATTTAATGAACACAAAGATAAAATGTTAATATGTAAACAAAATGTTTATAAATAGTGATGATGTGGAATACAAGGGCAGACATTTTTGTCAGTTATTTTGATAATTTTTTTGTGTTCCCTTTCGCTTTTTTAAGAAAAAGGTTTTTATAATATAGAAGCGAGCTCGCTGATTTTCAGCAAACACCTTTTGCTGAAATTACCAACTTTTTTGCAAGCACTCTGCTGACTAAAATTACTGTCTTTTTGCTTGAGTGTATGATTAGTTCTTGTATTGTATTGCACTGCACTACGATTATGATATTTATGAACTACATACTTTACAAAAATTTTCATAATTTTCAAAAATTATAAAATTTTAAATATTTTTTTTTGTACTCAAAACCCCCCCAAAAAATTTAAAAATATACCTAATAGTCTACGAAACAATACAATAAGTTTTATATCGTTAAATCCTTATCAAGCCTTTCAAAAATCTATTTTACTAATCGGTTTTTTACTTAAAAGTAATTCTTTAGAAAATACCAAACAATATGAAACCTCACAATTTAACCAATTTTCTTACAGAGAAAGAAGTTAGTTGGTCGCTACAAAAAAATAGAAGAACTTGTTAAACAATTTTAGTATTTTTTTCAGTAGTCTAAAAAACAAAACGGTGGTTTTTATGCTGATGTTGGTTCTAAAACTAGACAATGCAATGTACAATGCTCTGTCAGTCAGTAGGTACTTCCTCTTCCTTACCTCGTTATCCTGCAAGATAGATATCCTGAGGCGAACTCTCAGCACTGCACATAACTTAAAAAGTGGGGGTCAAATATGGGTGTCAAGTGAAAGGTATTTAAAAGACCAATCTTATAAGGTGTAGACAAATATGAGAATAATAAAAGTTCGAATGCTTCTTCAACATCTTTCTTTACTTCCAACATTTGGGATTGGGAAACTAAAACAAAACACAAGTTTCATTATAATGCGGCCTTTGCAATACCTTCCTTGTTAGTCATGAATGTACTAGTACCAGAGCCTTAACAAATCTCTACTTGGTCAGTGTACAACCCAAACGAAGACAAGACCAATGAAGTGAGGGTATGGTGATGGTGATGTTGGTGTTAATGTTAGTTTTTCCTCTCTGTTGTTGTTATTGCTTTGTCCTACAATTAGTGTATTATATCAGGCTCAATGCAAATCGCTCAATTACTGTTAACCGCTTTCTCCCTGGCTCTGTCTGACATTTCAATATGTTAACATACCGTTAATGGGTTTAGTTTTTATATATTTTTTTTTTAATTCTAGTATTTTGAATATTTATTGGAACAATTTTTAGTATTTATAAAAATTTTACCATAAAACTCAATCCATCAGTTCTACCACGCTCTATGCAAGATGCTCACGTACTGTTACGCGCTCTCTCACTGGCTCTGGCTGAGATTTGAAGAAGTTAAATTGCAGCTAATGGGTTTAGTTTTTTGATTATATTTTTTAATATTAAGAATTTTTGTTGAACAATTTTTGATATTTATTAACATTTTGCAATAAAATTTAACCCATCACCCCATATTAAAATTTCTTCAAATGTCGGCCAGAGCCAGTTAACAGAGAAAGAGACGCATGTATCCTCTTGAGATTCTATGCTCGTTGGTTCTACTAAATATTGGACAGAGCCAGTTAACAGAGGATGAGATGCATGCATACTCTTGAGATTCTATGCTCGTTGATTGTATGTAGAAACCCTGGTTATTTTTTCTACTTTATACAGATGCATTTAATTTTGCTCTATCTTTTTCTTTAAGATATTTGTTCTTTAGTTTTATACGTATTTTGTATACGAGTAGCACTACTTTATTGTGTTAGTTTTTAGAAGAATATTCTGGTTTTTGTGGTTTATTTTAAGGAATATAATTAAATAGAAAGTGTGGTTAGGTTTTCCTTGTGTTTTTCTTAGAGCTTAGATTGCAAAAATTGCAAATTGAAAAAGAAAAATCCATTGAAATTGCATTTTTTTTTGTGTGCATGTTTTGGTTGTATCTGCATTTAAGAAGAAACTTATTTTTATCGTTGTTGATATATTAAATCAGGCACGTTTGATGATGTCATGGATAGTTTAACATTAGCAACTGAAAATGTTAATGTGACAACGAAGGACTGTAAGACACATACATGCAGGAGAATAAAGTATATAATTCAAAAACATTAGATTAAAATCTACCCAAGTTTCCTGGTAATTATACAGTTAAAAAAAATTAACAAAATTTATGTGTAACGAGGTCTACCAGGGTTAAGCTGAAAACCTCTAACCTTTCCCAGTAAAAAAAGCCGGATACAAACAACAAAATAGTTGCAGAACACCTTCTTATACTATACCACACTCATAAAAAAAAGTTAGTACAGAAGTCTGTTAAACGCGTTCTGATTAAATTGAACTAATTTTTCTGTTATTTTCTCTAAAAAAGTCCGTACAAATAGGTAAAATTTCTGCTAAAATAACAGGAAATAGTACATGTATTTGCGCCAGCACAATTTTGACCTATTTGTACGGACTTTTTTTTATGAGTGTAGAGGACAAGGCCCGCTATATTGTGAGCGTGCCTTAAAGTTTATTTAGTTCCAGTTTATATTGAGGTACACCAGGCAATTCAACTCAATTTAAAAATTCTGTTGGAAAGATAACTTCCGTAGTTCGTAGTTTTAAATACTGGAATATATTTAGAAGAAAATTGCATTATTTTTCTAAGATTTGTTCTCTCTAAATAATGCTAAATTTCAGATTTATTGCTTAAAGGGTTTGAGCAGATAGTTAAAGAGGGTTCTTTCCCATTTTTGCACCTCCCCGTAAAAATTCCTCAATACATATAATCCTGCATCAGAGGATGTCTATAAAGGTCACAAAATTTTAAGAACCAAACTCTAGCAGCCTGATTGTGAGACACTCAAATTCCATTCCATTTCGTTGCAGTTGCCTGGAGCTTCAATTCCACTCGTTCCCCCTAACATTGCATAATGTTCGCTCTTCCAATTCATTTCGTTCCCATTGTGAGCTTCAATTCCACTCGTTCGACGCTTTCCATTCCTGTCCATCCATATCTACTATTTCCCAGTATTGGGGATATTAAATTTCATTTTGCAAAGAGAATTTTCAAAAATTTGACATTTCGTTTCCCTAGTTCAGGGCTGGCAAAACTATGACACGCGTGTCAGCAGTGGCACGCGAGTGGATTTTAGGTGGCACGCGACGTTTTGTTGGATATTTTCAAAAAATTTAAACTAATAGAATACCAGCAAAAAATTCAGTTAAATGTTAAATTTCGCTACAAAAATGTGTGAATTAACTCCATAATGGTTAAATTTTTCATAGAGCATGTAAATCGTCTTTCAAAATGAATAAAACTCTGTATTGCCACCACTTTTTGTTTAAAGAAATATAGTCAATAAAGAACTCGTAATTTCGATTATCACAAAATTCTGGGAAAATTTGTAAAATTCTAGATTGAAAGAAGTTTAAATGTTTCGAGGAGAAAATGCCTCATAAATAAAAAGTACCAGAAAATTGCACAAAAAACTTGTAATAAAATTGGAGCTAAAAAATATTTTTTTTAAGGGAAAATAGGTGCTATGAAATAACCCTCAATGAAATAAAGGCTGAAAATAAGTTTCATAATGAAATAACCCCCTTTGTTGGAATTTGAAATTGGGCTTTGATCGTGTGTCGCAGAGCCATTTCATCTGAAATAGAAATTTCTCTGCTCAAATCCATAATATTCGCTTTTTATTCATTATTATGATAAAAACCGCGCGATTTATTTTAATAAAATCAAATTTTTGCCCGAAGCACTTTTTTCAACTAGTTTCTTATAAATGATGGCGCCCAATAATTTAACTTTTTTTGGCAAAAAAATGAAAAGGCAATAATGTTCAAACTGTTTTAATTTTATTTCATTGGGGATTTTTCATAATGAAATAATCTCAATATTTAAAGATTAAATAAACCCCCAAAAATTAAATAACAGTCAACATTTTTATGTCATTTCTTGGATGTTATTTAATTTTTCCCTTTGGGGGTTATCCGTATCGCTGATAAATATGTGCATATGCGATGACATTTTAAAGAGAAATTTTCCAAATTTTAAAAATTTTTTAAAAAAGGACTTTTAAAAGACAACTAAATTTAAGGTGGCACGCGAAAAATTTTTACAAAAAAAATTTGTCCGTTTCTGGCACGCATCGAAAAAAGTCTTGCCACCCCTGCCCTAGTTGATAGGGGTAGTCGACTTGTGAGTTACCCGTTATGCATGAAAGTGCTTACTGTTATAAAGTAAGTAGAAAAAAAGTGATAAAAACTACTTTATTTTTTGAGTTATTTACTTACGTAGAAAAATATTGTTAAGCAACGTCTATAATTAGGAATGTTACAGATTTTAGTTTTGCATGAACGTAAATTGAAAACAAGTAAAAAGGCTAAAGTCGGGCATGCCGACTATACAATACCCTACACCAGTCTGGTTAAAAGCCAACTAATGTTTGGATCCGAAATTCTAATGGGTTAAAATGGGACTTGTGTAAAAATTTTCTATAAAATTATAAAAGAAGAGAAAATCGTAAATATAGCCCATATGGGAGATAGGTCCAAATATGGACCGATTCTATCTAGAATATATCGGCTTTGTTCTCGGGATCATGTGAGTCAGCGAACCAAATTTCATTAAAATATCTTAATATTTTCTTATTAATGACCACAATATGATCACTGGGAAAATAATATGATCATTGGGAATATAATATGATCATTTAAACTCATTTTATGATAATTTTTGATGTATTGTATTCTAAAAAATATGTTTCTAAATGATTACTTTAATTAATTTAATGATGAGTTTATTTAATTGCGTAAATTATTCATTGAAATATATGAATGCTCTATTTTCAATAAAAAAACATACATTGCTTTCTAATCTAGCTTCAAGAGAATAGTGGGAGAATACCATACCTAGTCATAACTATTTAATAATATAATTGTAGCAATCATAAACTTTAAAATATATGATGCTTTTATAATATGTTCATCCCAACCATAATTTATTTTTGCTTGTGCATTTTGAAAAAACGATTTTTATATGCGTTTTATATTTATCCAAAAAATATCATTGCTGGACTCGAATGAAGTTTAAAAAATTAAGGATTTAATTCTAGGTGGTTCAGGTAAAATTTGCAGTAATATATTTTTCTTTGAAGACTTTAAAAGATCGTTTCCTTGGTTGTGGTTTTTGTTTTAAAATTACCGAGAAAAGCAATTTTCCTTAATGAAACACTCTTGACGATCGCGTGGTATTATGCCGCAAATTTTGTTATGTCTCTACACTGAAAATAATATTTTTGTTGGCTGCACAGAAAAATTTGTTACTTTAAGAAAAATTGTTTTAAATCATTTTTTTTTTGTTAAATTTGACAAATCTAAACTTAAGTAAAAAATTAGTAAAACTACAGTTTTATTTGTAATTATGCTGAGTCGTAAATTTTGTTCATATTTAGCATGTTAGGACACTCCAAAGGAGCAAATATTTTGTCCGTTTTGCTCTATATTTCTTGGTTTCCTGGATATGGGCCCTTTTATGAAATTAAGTTTTTTTTATTACAAATTTCCGAGGGTCCAAGTCCCCACCAAGTCCATTTTAGGGATAGATATAACCTTTTCACGGGGGTAATCGAAATTTTCGTATATTTTGCTCTATCTCTCTTAGTTTTTGAGATAAGGGCCATTTGAAAAAAATCTTGAGTGAAAGAAATAACGCCATCTTTAAAACTTCAGATACACTGATGGCGCCATCTATCAGGTACTAGCGGAAACATGGAAATGTTATATTTTAACAATAAATTATGTAAAATGTAAAAAATGGGTTCTAAAAAATTAGTTTAAAAAAATTTTGAAAATTAACACTCAAAATTAAAGTACTGAGGATTTTTAGTATTGTGTTCAATTAAGATAGCTAAAATCTTTGTTAAAATCAGTGTTTCAACTAAAAATTTGTTAAAAATTAGTCAAATGGATTTGAAACCCGTTTCACAGATTTTTAGTACACTGAAAATATTATTACAGTAACTGACTGTAGTTTATTTAAAAAGTTATCCGTACATTTATTTTTAAATGATTATTCAGTTAAAATACAAAGAAATATATTTTTTAACTGTTTTTGTCGTTTATTTAAAAAATAAACTACATACAAATACGGATTTTCTGTTACAGTTAATATTTTCATTTGAAATGTTTTGTTAAAAAAATAATTCCTTTTCGATTTCTAGGTCAGTTAAAAAAACGAAATAAACTAAATATCATTTATTCTTACGGATTTTGAAGTTAATTTTTTTAAATTTAAAAAAGTGAAATAAATGAAAAATCATTATTTTTTAAGGATTTTGTAGTTTATTTATTAACATTTAAAAATAAATGAAAAGTTCTTTTGATTTAAATGAAAAGTCAGTAGACCGGTTTTCAAGTGATTTTTCATTTATTTTAAATTACATTTTCAGTTAATTTAAACTACAAACTATTTTGAGTGTAGTAATTCCCTTTTGTCTTTTAAATTCTTTATAAAAATATTACTCGTACCTTCTTTTTCCTGTAAATGAGCACTTTAAAAAACGCAATTTTGTGAAATTTTTGTCTGTTTGTTTGGGAATTGAGGGTTTCCTTTCATCGTAATTAACATATTTTTCCTCTAATTTTGGAAGTAATAATAGCAGGCAAATTCATTACAATATGTTCGTTAACAAATATTATATTTGTTATTATTATAATAATAGTAATTTATTTGGTTTGGTGAACCCACCTATCTCCAAATGTCCACAATAGTATTTTTTTGTTGCTTCCTACTCTGTTAACCCTTAAACGGGTCTTTGGTGAATAATGTGGTTTGTGCCTTTGCTAGTTAAATTCGAATTTATCTTCACACATATTAAAAAATAAAAATTTAATATTTTCGAAAAAAATTACCGAAATTTTTTTGACGGATATCTGAAAATTTTATCCGATTCGGTTGAAATTGGGCTCATGATCTTTGATTTGAATTTTAATAACATGTTACAAATTTGAAGGAAATTTGTTAAAATTTGAACATTAGACCGTACCAACTTACAGGCAAAAAAAAAAGTGCGCCGTACACCCTCCAAAATGAAGTATTTTTGCAAGGCAATTTCAAAAAATTTTTTTTTCCCCATTTTACATATTTCGTTATATCTTTGGCATTTTACGTCGGATCTTAAAGTATGTTTTTCTCTTGCGGCGACCAATGTTTTGCTCTAAGGGCCATTGACCCGTTCCCGTTATAGTAGTTGCCCACCAGATCTCAGTTGCTACCTGTATGTACCCTAATGTACAACCCTAATGTCAAAAAATTAAAGCTCGCAAAAAATCATTAAACTTTAGCTAAGGAAGTTTTTCGATAAACCCTGTAGAATTTTTTTTTTATTTTTTGGTTGCCGAACGTAGGGGTCACCTTTTTAAATTTTTTTTATTGGATTTTACCTTTATAGCAAAACACTGGTCACCTCGAGGCAAAAAATTGATATATCACACTTTTAAATCTGACTTTAAATGCCGAAGCTATAGCGAAAAATTAAAAAGGCGACCCCTACGTTCGGCAATCAAAAAATTTATTTTGAAATTGACTTGCAAAAATACTTCATATTGGAGGGTGTACGGCGAACTTTTGTTTTGCGGTACGGTCTATTGAACATAACTACCCAAGTAAAAAAAATTGTTCTCGCGCAATATCTAATCATATCCAATTTGATATTGTTTAAGATCTGCTGTAATATCTAGCTGATCCAATAAGATCTCAAAATTGGGTGTATCCAATGATATCGTATTAGATCCCATTGTATATATGGGGATAAACTAAGATCAAGTTATATCTCAAAATTGGGAGGTCCAATGATATCTTTGGGGATAAACCTAGATCTAATTTGATCCGAAAAATGGCGGATCGAATTAGATCCAGTTATATATTTGTGGATAAACTTAGATCTAATTTGATCCGAAAAATGGCGGATCGAATTAGATCCAGCAATATATTTGGGGATAAACTAAGATCTAATTTGATCTCAATTTTGGCAGATCGAATTAGATCTAGCAATATATTTGTGGATAAACTTAGATCTAATTTGATCCGAAAAAGTGGCAGATCGAATTAGATCCAGCAATATATTTGGGGATAAACTTAGATCTAATTTGATCCGAAAAATGGCGGATCGAATTAGATCCAGCAATATATTTGGGGATTAAGTACGATCTAAATATATCCAAAAAATGACAGATCAAAAATTAGATCCAGTAATATATTTCGGGATTGCGTAAGATCTTAATTTATCCCATAAATTGCAGATCGAATTAGATCTAGCAATTTATTTCAGTATTAAAATGGCAGATCGAATTAGATCCTGCAATATATTTGGGGATTAAGTAAGATCTAAAACTATCCAGAAAATGACAGATAAAATTAGATCCCGCATTATATTTGGGTACTACGTAAGATCTCCATTTATTTGGGATTAAATAAAATCCCAGACAGATATAGACAACAGTTCAAAAAATAATACACTGGCGGAGCATTGATTTTATAAAAATTACAATATTTTGTTAAAATAAGGTTTAAACTCAGAAGGTCTCGAGTTCGATACCGTTCACGGCTATGCATTTTTTTTTTATAAAAAGATTTTCTTTTTATAAAATTATAATTTTATTTTCTATAAATGTTTTTATAAAATATTTTTTTTATTAAATTGAATTAAAAAAAAAAAATAATTTTATTTGCATCTTTTTGATGCTCTACACCATTTCCAATTGTATCAATTGTTTTTAAGATTTATCAATTGTATTTCAGAAATAATCAATTGAATTTCAGTTTTATCAATTGTATTTCAGAACTTATCAATTATTTTTCAGATTTATTAATTGTATTTTTAGAACTAGTCAATTGAATTTCAGTTTTATCAATTGTATTTCAGAATTTATTAATTGTATTTCCGAAATTCACAACTGTATTTCAGAAATTATCAAACTGTATTCCAGAAATTATCAATTGTATTTCAGAAATTATGAAATGTAATTTAGAAATTTTTCTCTATTAACTATGATAAACAATCAACAAGTTCTGAAATAGATTTGATTATTTCTGAAATACAATTAATAAATTTCTGAAATACATTCCATAATTTCTGAAATACATTTAAAATTTCTGAAATACAATTAATAGCTTCTGAAAAACAGTTAATATTGTAGTTGCTGATGAGTTACCATATATGACCATTAGGGTGGGTCGATTTAGCAATCGATATTGTGCCATCGATTTTTCGATAGCTTTTGGCATGAGGAAAAAAAAATTCCACTACGACATATCAAAAAAATCATTTTCGAGGCGCCCAAATTTCAATATTTTGCAATTTTTAAATAAATGCTAGATTAGCGCCATCTTGCGTTGGCTTTTTGAAACAACTAATGAGGTTGTAAACAATATAACATTACAACCTTTCCAGAAAGGTATTACTTATGAAAATAGGATAAAAAATGTGGCAACTAGCCAAAAGCTATCGAAAAATCAATGGCACAATATCAAAAAAATTTTGTCCATACAAATCGCCCCACTCTAATGACCATATATTGTTTAAATTGCACCATATATGGTATGTTCTCTATTAAAGAAAACAATATGGAGCTTTATATTGTAATCTATAACTTAGAGTCATCCATGTACCATTTGATCCGAAAAATGGCCCGATAAAATTGTATCAGTTGTTTATCAGCTTTTATCTAATTGCATCATTTTAGATCTGAACTGCTTAAATTATGTGTTAATCAGATGAAATTGTATCAGATTTTTCACCTGATACAATTTTATTGGTTTATATCACATGGTATCAGTTTAGGTCCAAATAGATATATTTGTATACAAAATTATATAGTTATATCCCAATTTTGACCTGATATCAGTTTAAAATTTTGATACAATTGTATAAGGTAAATGTCGGATACAATTATATTTTATTTATATAAAATTGAAACAATTACGATCAAATCTGACACAATTACATATAAACCGATAAAATTGTCAAAAATAAGATATAATTCGCCATTCTTCGGATGAAACTGTATATTTATACAGATATAACTTAATCACATATATATCAAAGTATATGGTACTATATATGGTAGCATATATTATCATATCTGGAACTGTATTAAAAATGTTGTTCATAAGGTACCATATATGAGCATATATTGTTGAAATGGCACCATATATGATAATATATGGTTTAAATGGCACCATATATAGTAATATATTACTTAAATAACACCATATATAAATATATATGGCACTATATATATATAATCATATATTATCATATCTGGAACTGTATTAAAAATTTTGATCATAAGGTACCATATATGGCCATATATTGTTTAAATGGCACCATATATGCTAATATATTGCTTAAATAACACCATATATAAATATATATGGCACTAGATTTAGTGGCATATATTATCATATCTGCAACTGTATTAAAGATTTTCTTCATGAGGTACCATATATGACCATATATTGTTTAAATGCCACCATATATGATAATATATAGTTTAACTGGCACCATATATAGTTATATATTGTTTAAATGATACCATATATAATTATATATTCTTAAAATGCCGCCATATATATTAAGATATAGCTCTATATACAACTATATATACAATAAGATCAGCCATGCTATGTAATATATAATCATATATACCATATCTAATATTATAAAGGTCAATATCTACTTAGATGAAATTATATATGGCATAATATAAGGAACAATTTTGGAAAAAGACGTCATATATAATTACATATGGATATACATAACGACATGTCTAATTATATATTGTAATATATGCCACATATGATTATATATAATTTTTTTTACTCGGGTAGTTAATGTACAAAGAACCGTTATCAATGAATGAAAAGTCGATTCCCATCTACTTTTTCAATTAATTTGTCCACCTTAACGTATACGTAATAAACATTTGCTATTAAAATTATACAATTCATAATTAAGCCCGATGGAGAAAACTTTTTGCCATTTTGTTTTTTTTTTCTCCTAACTTTTTCAACAATTACAATAGTGTTAATAGTTTAGTGACTAATAAATTCAGCAGTCAAAAGAGAATTGCTGATTCAATTACTGTCAAAAAGTTCAACTTTTATATAAGTAACATGGAAAAACCACAAATCTAACACTTGACCAACACCACTCGTTATGATATTTATTTTTGAAAATTATGCATTTTCTCAACCATTAAAGTGAAATGCAAAAATAAATAGAATTTTGGCATCATGAAGGGAAATTTCATTAGAATTTCATAAAAGAAACAGTTAGAGTATGCACCATACTCATAATACTTAATACAAATCATTAGTCATTTCTGCAAGTTGACATTTAGAGAACATAAATACACGATTTTTTGTTGGTTTGTGTGTCATCTTCAACTAACTTAAACAATCGTTATGATCTGAAATCTACAATTAGAAGAATTTGTTTTTACTAACAAAAAAAACAACATTTTAAAATATGACCCAAATCTTTAAGGACTATAGTAATATTAATGGTTAAAAAAGTGCTAACCGCTAGCGAAATTTAACTTAAACCAATTCTAGTTTTACCAGCGATGGGAGTTCTTCTATAAAGTTCTTTAAACTTAGAACTGTTGCTGTGACCTTAGGACTGCCATTCGAAATTTTTGTATTTTCTACTAAAGAAAAGTTAAACATTGAACAAATTTTTCAACAACAATCTAAAGCTTCATTTTGTAAAAACAACATCAATTTTATCCAAAACTAACAATGTCATATTCTGTCAGGCAAAACAACTAATAAAGGGAGCGGTGATGTTGACGACTACCACCATGGTTGAGACTCATAATGGAGATGATGATGATGTCGAGTAGATATGTATCCCCTTACAAATGTTCGGTAACATGTCCAAGTGCTATTAATCTTATTTAATTTCAAATTGTATTCAAATTATGACAAAAACTCGTCAAGTGTTTGTATGAAAACAAAAAATATCAACGTCCTTTTTTGAAATATTGTTATTTTTAGGTTGATGATGGCAAAAGAAAATATAAAATACGAATAGATAAAGAGAAACCAGTATATTTTGAACTTTTTGAACAAACAAACATTATCAATAAAAAGTGGAGGCTGTTACGATACGCCCTTTCTTTGCTATTGCTGGTTAAAGTATGAAATAAAATAAAAACAAACATTGATTTACTAAAACCAACCCAATAGGGAAAAATGTCAGTGCGAAATAACAAAAAGTCTGATAAAAATGGTACAAGCTGAATGAAAACGCCTTGTGCCAAAATTATATTTTTGCTGGTACTTGCATCATATTATTAAGGAATTGGATTAGTCTGGTTAGAAAATTCTAGAATTTTAGAAGAAAAATATCCCAGGAAACGGAATTTACTAAACCACTAGAATATTTTACCATGTTCTACCACCACGAAAGTAAAACTATAAAAAGGCTGACACATGATGAGTAAAGTTGGTTGATTACACAGGCCGACAAAATTTAAAAAAAAAAGTCGAAACCGTGGGACTAAAATATAGCGAAAGACAGGATTTTTTTTTTTTTAATTTTAGCTTAATCGAACAAAGTGTGATAGTTATTTTATTTACTAAGATCATCAGCCTGGTTTATCTAAAGGAGATAAACGAACGTTTTTATAAGGTAAATCGTAACAATTGGTGTCAGCGTTGGGATTGTTTATTTTGTTTGCAATAGAAAAGAACTTGGTTTATTTAAAGGAAATAAAGGGTACGTTCGTAAATGCAGTAGTTAGGCATCACTACGGCATAATAAAAGTAAAACGTTCAAAAAAGCATCACTTGACAGCACTGATTTACGTCAAACGTTTTTTTATGCAAACAATTGACAGTGCTGCCGCAAATTTTTTCAACTATCGCATCATTTTAATTTCTGATGCAATAGTGCGCGTTCTAAATGTTCATGTTAAAATCATTAAATACAAAAAGAAAACTAAACGTTGGTGTATAATGGAAGAGTAAGTAGTGCATTATATAAAAATTAACAAAAAATTTTAATTTTTACCATCAAGATTTTCAATAATATTTGTTAATGTTATTGCGAACATGTTTTTTAAAAGCAAACTCTGTGCAGTTAATGAGCAGTAGCAAAGCATCTGCAACAGCTGATCACGCATCAGCAACAAAACTTGGCATAACTGCCGTAGTGTTGCACACATTTACTGCATTTACGAACGTACCCAAATCAAAGTTTGAGGTTAAGAAGAAGAATACACATTTTTTTATCAAAGTATAAACACATTAATTTGCAAATCACAGTTTCTGCATTTTTCTATGGACAGGCTTCATCAGTGATTTTACATTAAATTATAAAGGGTTCTTCAACAGGGACGCTACAAAAGTAGAAAGACAGGGACAGCAAACGACGTCATATTTCTTGCCGCTCTTTTGACATTTCTCTTCAGTAAGGTTTGTCATTTCATGATGGAAAGATATACGAGCCAACAACGAGTCGAAATTATTAAAATTTACTACCGAAATTCGGAGTCAGTGGCCTCAACGTTAAGAGCGCTACATGCAATTTATGGTCGTCATAATGAATGGCTTCGTCAGTAAACAAAATATGCGTTATTGGTCAGACAGCAATCCACACGTACTCCATGAGTCATCATTGCATCCCGAAAAAATTACGGTTTGGTGCGGTTTATGGGCCGGCGGCGTCATTGGGCCGTACTTCTTCCGTGAAGATCAAGACCGGCACGTTACTGTGAATGGGAATCGCTACCGTTCAATGATAACCGAATATTTTTGGCCCCAATTGGATGATATGGACTTGGAGGACATGTGGTTCCAACAGGACGGCGCCACAAGCCACACAGCGAATGTAACAATCAATTTATTGCAAACCAAGTTTGGAGAACGTGTTATCTCACGAAATGGTCCAGTCGATTGGCCGCCTCGGTCGTGCGAATTGACGCCGTTGGACTATTTCCTGTGGGGCTACGTCAAATCTATGGTCTATGCCAACAAGCCAGCGACGATTGATGAACTTCGTACGAATATCGGCCGATTTATGCTTGAAAATAGTCGAAAATTGGGTTCAGCGTCTGGACTTCTGCAAGCGTGCCCGTGGTGGCCATGCAAAAGAGATCGATTTCCATACATAATGGCATCGAACGAACTTTCACACGAATAAAGAATTTCTTTGATATCCATAACCGTATTTGTTTTATTTAAAAAAAACTTTTGTAGCGCTCTTATTGAAGAACCCTTTATTATTGTTTATATTTTATTGTCAGATTGTCTCTATATGATAATTTTTCAAAACCCGTCGGCTGTAGGACTCGAACCTGTGCCTATTCCTAGATTACAAACGTAACTATACTAAAGTTCGACAGCTTAGCCATCTAACCCAAGTAAGGCCTTTAATGTAGTGTAGCTAATTCATAGTTTCTTTCCTATTCAGCTTTCTGTTATTGTTTTTACTTTCAGAAGTGATCAAGCAGACACATAAAAACATTCTACTTTAGATTGTTTTTGTTTAATCTCCTCCGTGTCCCTTTTTTCCGCAAATGTTGCCACACTAACTTATGGTTTTTACGTTCCAGAACAGGCAATTTGTGTATGTTGGAGACGGACTGCCACCAGCGCATTTTTATAATGTATTTTAGTACAGTGTTGTTTTAAAAGTACAGTGTTGCGAAAAAGGAGACACGCAGGAGATTGGAAGATAAATTAATTTTGTTTTTAAGAAACATAAACCAAAAACAATGTAGGTATGTAAATAATTTTTGTTAGTGGTTTTGACTAATTTGTAGATTATTTTATTAACAACACTGTGAGACAAATGGTAGGGGTCAGTGATCGGGAAGGGTTCAAACTACCGGGGACAGTTATATCGGTAAAAAAGAAGTTATACGTGTCCCGGCGTTTCGCTGGGTCACCCCTAGGAATGGAGATATATCGATTTGACCTTTGGTGGTCTTTTTTTTGACATAACTCGAGAACCACTAGTCCGATTTTGCTCAAACAATTTTAAAAAAATTAAAATCTACAATTCCTTTAATCTGTTTATATAACGTTGTTCTATATACTCAACAGTTTTGCCGGTAAAAATAAATGTATGAAGAAAAAAATATTTTTTGCCTAAACTATTAAAAAAAAGTAATAAACAAAAGGTTATTGATTTTTATGGTAGCGGTAACAAACATTTATTTTTACCGGCAAAACTGTTGAGTATATAGAAAAACGTTATATGAACAGATTAAAGGAATTGTAATTTTTAATTTTTTTAAAATTGTTTGAGCAAAATCGGACTAGTGGTTCTCGAGTTATGTCAAAAAAAAGATATATCTCGATTCCTAGGGGTGACCCAGCGAAACGCCGGGACACGTATAACTTGTTTTTGACCGATATAACATTTCCCGTTGGTTTCATCCCATCCTGATTTTGACTGTCGCATAGTGCAATCAAAAACAAAAGAAAATTTAAGTTGAATTTACTAAATAGTTAGTGATCCGGTTTTCAATTGAAGTTGAATTGGTTTTTAAATACATTTGCGGCTGTCTTTAAATACAAAATATTTTAAGGGTAGTCCCACTCTGGTCGCCCCCAGTGTGGTCTCCATCACATAAATAATATTATCCAGGTACTTACTAATGACAATAACGGCCACATCATCTGCAAATACAGTCATCACAGCCGTTCTGCACTTTAGCGCACTTTACAACAATTGTCCATAGTGGTGGAGATAGAAGTCCTCCCTGGGGAGTTCCCCTGTGTAAATGTAAATGATCACGTATCCAATTCACAGCCGGCACGGCAGCACACTCTATAATATTGCATCTATAGGAGACATTATTGAGAGGGCCGGCAATATCAAGGAAGAACTCCAAACCAAATTCACCATAATGAAGGTGATCTCTGAGACAACTGAGTGTAGCGCTGTCTGAATAGATTTACCGCTCGTATAAGAGTGTTGGTTGGCATTCAGAGAAGTCCCTGACATGGAAGTCCAAGATTCTCTCTGATGTCTTCAGGAGAAATAAAGTGAGGTTGATGGGTCTATAATCTATTCTATAGATTATTGGGTAATAAAACCTTGACCTCACTATTCAAAATATTTCCTACAAACCCTTTTATTACAAACATTATTTTCTATTCTTTTTATGTCGTATATAGTGCATGTATACTCATATCTTTGTATACTAGTTAAACGGGAGGGCAATTTGTTCAAGTGTCAGTTTTTAGAATGAATGAACTTTTTCACCCACAGGGAGGAAGTGTAGAGTTGTGTGAGCCTTTGACTCTCGGAAGGATTTTTGCCGTATTTGCCGTTGCATAAACTCTGTGTTCTTCTTTAGCTGTGATAACAACTCCTGTCACTACTTGTGTTTTTTCTACATCTATATGAGTGTGTATGTGTGTGTTTGTATGATGGTCTGGCTGGTTTGTATGTGTGTGAGTGTGTGAGTGGTTAAAAATAATTTGCTTTGATGGTTGGTGCTGCAGCAAAAGTTTGGCTTAAAATGATTTATGGACATTTTGCCGGAAAGTGGCCACTTGTGATGACGATAATACGGGCATGCAAAAATAAGTGGAGTACAAACAAAAAACAAAAAATAAATAAATAACAACAGACTATAAAGCCAAATATATATCGATATAAAATCTTTAGAGACATGTAAGAAGAATTGAATTGAAAAAATGGCAAAATATAAACAACATACTTTTATCCATAACATGCTCCAGGGGGAAGAGAGTGGGGCGGATTGAGACCAAACAACATGTCTTTAAATTATTGACTTACAAACAATTTACAAAAATCCTCACATCGATAGATTTATAGACGATGAAAAACATCCAGTAAATTTTACTCTTGCTTTCATGTAAATGTAATGAAGTGAAGAAGAGATCATACACATACATTTACATGCACCTCTACATACACGTATTTAAACTACGTACATGAATGGTAAACATTGCCAAAAGTTACTGGTGCTTAAACATGCTTCAGTGTAGTAGTAGTTGTTGTTTTTGTTGTTGTTTAAATTTATGATGCTTCATTTACCTTTACGCCCCATTGGGATGATACTTTGCTCTTGTGTTAATTAATTTACCAAAAAAAAAAAAAAAATAACACAGCCAGAGACAGCAACAATAACAAAATTGTCGACTTTAATGACATCCACGGCATCATCACGCGTCACAACATTCACTAAAATCGTAGCCAACTTCTCCTCATCCTGCTTTCCCATCCTCCTCATCATCAGAAAGCAGCATCAGCATCAACAACATCCTCATCATTATTATGGCCCAATTTACAATATCAAACGGTAAAAGGAGAAAAATTACTTTGCCAACATTTACATTAACATTTAAAAGGCAACATTTACATGCGACTCTAACAGTTGGTGGTCCTCCTTCAACACAAAACAGCACAACAACCGTACCACAACAACAAAATATGTAAAAGAGTGATGAACAATTAGTGAATCTTAAATTAGCGTATGGGTCACAACCTCAATACCAGAGCTTACAATAGCTTTCATAGCATCTGTATTTGTATCGTCACTATTATCATCATCAAGAACACCCAACACCAACAACGGCAACAGCAAACAGGCATTCGTGCTCATCAACAACATGAAAATTTAAAACAAAAATATGAAAATCGTCACTCATTTCCTTACTCTTTAGTTTATCAGTTATATAAAGGTATTAATTCAATAAGCCTAAATTATTATGGATACCTGGACAAATTTTTATGGGCTACACTATGGCCCAGCAGACCACAATTTTTTTTTTGTCCAAAATTAATGAAATCCATAAAAATTATTTTTAATTGCAAAACGTGTTGCTTTAAAAATTAATAATTTTTATATTAGTTTCGGTTAAAATCATATGTTAAGAGTTTTAATCTCTTGGGAACCAGTTCACTTTATGACAAAATAACGAATAGAATTGTAGAAAATCATTACCAAATATGTGGTTATGTAACTACATACCTGGTAATGGAAACTAGTTACTTTTATTATTACATTTCTTATTAGTTTTTTATGGCGGTGTCGCGCAAAATCATGAGTTATCGTTACACACCAGCATACGAAAAATCTAAAAATAGGTCATTACCAATGTGCCTACTAGTATTACCAAAAATAATGAGTCTAAAAATCGATTTTCAAAAAAATAAGTTTTATAAAAACAAAATTATTTTATTTTTGTAAAATTTTTTTTAATAAAATTTGTTTGTGCGGGAATCGAACCTGGGACTACAGATTGCCTGACAATAGCTCTGCCATCTGAGCTATCTCGACATGTAATATTTGATAGAAAAAAAACATAATTGACCTGTTGCGCACAAGTCAGCTTACTCGCCAACAGAGCTTTGAAGAATTAATTCCTTTTTGAATGAATTCACTACCAATCGAATTCAATTTTCTCTAGAATTGAATGAATTCCTTTTCTTAAGTAATTCACTGAATTCATTCAACTGAATGCGTTCATCAAACAACAAATTCAAAGAATTAATTCAATTGCAATAGTTCTTTTTATTAAATCAAATGAATTAATTCACCGGTGAACGCGTTCAATTTTATAAATCGAACGGAAAAAAGTGAATTAATTCCTTAATGAATTCATTAATTCCTTAATGAATTAATTCACCACTGAATTCATTCAATTTCATTTTCATTCAGTGAATTAAAAAAAAAATAAAATTACATTCAGTGAATTAAAAAAAAATAATAAGTTCACTGAATTGAAAAAAAAATAAAATAAGTTCACTGAATTAAAAAAAAAATAAAATAAGTTCACTGAATTCAAAGAAAACAATAATGTACAAATAAAATTTTTAAATAAGCAATTTTACAGCGTGTGCTAGTAACAAATTAGAAACCGGATGCTGTTTATCAACCTACATTATTCAAAAATAAAGCCTTTTACTATAAAAAATAAAAACTTTACAGATATAGATAAATTTGGGAAAAATATAACTATTAATTTTTCCAAATTTATCTATATCTGTAAAGTTTTTATTTTTAATAGTAAAAGGCTTTATTTTTGAATAATGTAGGTTGATAAACAGCATCCGGTTTCTAATTTGTTACTAGCACACGCTGTAAAATTGCTTATTTAAAAATTTTATTTGTACATTATTGTTTTCTTCTACTGAACGGCAGAAAACAGGCTTTGAATTCAGTGAATTTATTTTATTTTTTTTTATTCAGTGAACTTATTTGATTTTTTTTCAATTCAGTGAACTTATTATTTTTTTTTTAATTCACTGAATGTAATTTTATTTTTTTTAATTCACTGAATGAAAATGAAATTGAATGAACTCAGTGGTGAATTAATTCATTAAGGAATTAATTCACTTTTTTCCGTTCGATTTATAAAATTGAACGTGTTCACCAGTGAATTAATTCTTTTGATTTAATAAAAAGAACTATTGCAATTGAATTAATTCGTAACAAAATAAATCGAAAGAAAGCAAATATGAATTAATTCCATACAATATATGCTGCTTAGTGAATTAATTCATCGAATTTTTAATTCAGAATTGAAAAATTGAATTAAGGAATTAATTCTTCAAAGCTCTTCTCGCCAACATACAAAAAATCAAAAATTAAGTGGTTACATACACTTACCAGTGTTGAAAAAATATTGAGTCTAAAAATAGATTTAAAAAAAATTTAAGAAAAATCTAGAACAAAACTTCTTATGTGAAATAGTGATAAAAATAAGTCATTATTGGTAACGCATTATATTTTATTTTGAAATAATGCAACAAGTAACTAGTTATTATTATATGTTTTCGAATAATGCAGAAAGTAAGTCAGTGTCATTATAATTTTGAAAATTGATTGAAAAAATATTATAATTACTTCAACGTACTTGAAATTTGGAGTAAAAATTGCAAACGGTTCTCCAGTTATTACCTTTTTATGCATTGGAGGTACAATAAAATTTTCTGAGTTTTATTTTCAAACACAGATTATATCAAAAAAAAAACAAACATAAACTAAACAAGAATTCTAAAAAATCAACGTATCCTTGTAAATAAAATTTCCTTAAAGTATCCACTTGTTAAATTACTATATTTTTTTTTCTTAATTTTAACATTCGGGTTTGAAAAAGTAGTAAAATGTGTTGCTGAAATCAGCAACGAAAATTAGTAAAAAAAAATCCGTAATTTGTAACAAGAGAATAGCAAAAATTATTACCAAAAAAATTGTACTAAACCTCAGTACAAAAATAGGAAAGTGTCACTGAAAGCAGTTTACAAATTTTTATTACTAACTTTTTTATCTGAGTGAATAAACATTGAAATTGCTATAGCAAAACAATTTTCATTTTTACTGTTGTACAATTTTTATTCTTACACTAATAGAAAAAGTCTGTAAAAAATTAAGTTAAAAATACTAAAAATTAGTTAAACATGACCTTGCTAAAATTAGCGGATTATTTTTGCTAAATACTAGTAAAAAAGGAAGAGCAAAAATAAAACTGTTAAATATACAGAATTCTGTTGAATATACAGGCTTCTGGCAACAGCAGTTCACTATTTTTTGTTAGCAAATGTGTCTGTTGAATTCATTAATTTAAATACCCTACTAAAAAAAATTATATGACTTTTGATATTATGTATAATTATATCCGAAAAATGAGAACATCTAATTGTATCAAATTAGATCGTATTATGATCATATTAGATCTAATTAGACACATATTTGATAGAATAAGATATGGTTTGATATAATTTTATCCGGATTTTGTCCTCATCCAAATGTATCAAATATAATATAATCATATCCAATGAGATATAATTAGATACAATTATATATAATTATATGAGGCATATGTAACTATATATAGGCCTATATTTAATTGAATATGTTGCACTATATATTGTGCAATATATAACAAGATATAGTTATATATTTTGGATATAGTTTCGTAAAATTTTATATAATTATATCTTGATATATATGTTCCAATATATAATAATAGAAAATTTTATATGATAATATATGACTATATCAAAACTTTTTTACTTGGGTATAGCAAACATTTTGTACACTCAAAAAAATAAGATAGTAGAAAAATTAGTAAAACGTCTTGTATATCAAGTGTACTAATTTTTAGCAATTTTTTTGCTGAAATTCCGTTTTCAGCAAAAATTTTAGTTATATTTTTTTAGCACTAAACTAATTTTGAACTAATGTTTTACTAATTTATTTTGCTACAAAAATTGTGCTGACAAACGCATTCATAGCGTGGACGACAACCAGATAGACAATATGTAGATGTCGCAGCTTGTCTGGAAACGGAAATAACAAAAAAAGAAAAACAACTCTACACATATTCTATATTTAAATTTTCAGCAAATAAATTAACTAAAGTAAAATTTCGCTACAAGTTTTTTGAGTTTTTATCAGTCTACTAATATTCAGCAAAAATTTTAGTGATTTTAGCAAGGACTTTTTTCATTTGCAGTCGACCAAGTGTTAGCAAGCACGCTCCTGACTAAAAATTTGTTGACACAGCAACATTTTTTGCTGACTTTACTGACTTTTTTTTTTTGAGTCTAGTTATAACAGTTGAATTTTGCTATTTTTAGTCTACTAATATTTAGCAAAATTTTCTGCAGATTTTATAGTATAATTTGTCATTCTCAATTATTTAAAAGTTAAATATAACTAAAATTCTGTAAATTTAACAGTTTTATTTTTGCTGTTCTTATTTTACTAGTATTTAGCAAGCAAAATTTGTTAATTTCAACAGTTATTCTCTAATTTTTAGTTGATTTTTCTGTTTTTTTTTTACAGATTTATTTCTTTGAAAGCATCATTTTGGAATTTCAATCAGAGTCGATTCGAAGTTTAAAACTGTTTGTAAAAAATATCTATCCAAAAAATTATTTTCTTCAAAATTAGTGTTATTTTTTTTTTTTAATATTTGTAGAATTTTTTAAAAATTAATTTCTTCGAAATTATTTTTCTTAAAAATTGCAAATAAAATATAATCTAGTTACCAGTCTATTTGTTTTATAACCCAGTGTAGAAAATCATTACCAGATATGTGGTTATGTAACTACATACTTGGTAATGTGTGTAATATATAAAGGTAATACATTTCTTATTACCTTTATATGGCGATGTCGCGAAAAATAATCAGTTATGGTTACACACCAGCATACGAAAAATCAAAAAATATATTGTTACCTATGTGCTTACCAGTACTGACGAAAATAATGAGTCTAAAAATAGATTTTCAAAAAAATAAATTATATAAAAAAAAATCTTTTTTATTTAATTTTTTTTAAATAAAATTTGCTGGTGCTGGAATCGAACCTGGGTCTACAAATTGCCAGTCAATAGCTCTTTAATCTGAGCTATATCAACATGTAATATTTAATAGATAAAAACATAATTGACCTGCTGCACACAAGTAAGCTTACTCGCCAACATACAAAAAATCAAAAAATATGTGGTTACATATATCCTTACCAGTATTTAAAAAATATTGAGTCTAAAAAAATATTTCAAAAAATTAAAAAAAAATCTAGAAAAGTATTTTCTATTTAAAATAATGATAAAAATAATTCGTTATCAGTAACTCATTACTATATGTTTTAAAATAATGCAGAATGTAAGTGGGTGTCATTACTAGTAGCCCAAAAAATAATGATATGTCATTACCGTTTCTACACTGGGAAGTTTCAATGTGTTACAACCTATTACAAAATTTGTCCAGCTTATTTAAAATTAAATTTTTTACGAACACAATTTTTGACTGGGTTGCATGAACGACTTGGACTTTTCATCTCGCCAGATTTTGGTTAACTCTTTTAATAACAAATTATCGAAGTTCATATTGTTACGTTTTTACTTTTTAAAAATGTTGGTTTATTTCCTTTAATTAAACTGGGTTCTTTTCAATTGCAAGCAAAATAACCAATCCCAGTGCTGACAAAAAATTCTTACGTTTTACCTTATAAAAAATTTCGTTTACCTCCTTTAGATAAACCGGGCTGGTGCTCTTAGTAAATAAAATAACTCTCACACTTTGTTTGATTGAGCTTATACACTTATTTATTTACACTCTATTTACATTATACACAAAACCGTACTACACACACACACACACACAAACTCTAATGATAGTAATAGAATGATTTACTAAAGCCCGACTGAATTACACAATCGATAATAACTAACATAATAACTCGGGATATTTTCTTCCAGAAAATTCAAGAATTTTTTATAGTTTTGTTTTCCATATTAAACTTTATTAAAAACTATTTTCATTAAAGCACAATATATAAGAGAAACGTGTATAAAAAACTTCGTTTTTAATTTCATTTCTTAGACTCGTTTAAAAATTTCCAGTTTCACGTGTTAATTATAACGGTATTTTGGTAAAACAAAATGCATCTTCTGTTAATTTCAAGTATTTACTTTTAGAATGCAACGACAAGAAATGAAAAGAAAATGTGACAAAAATTCAATTTTGGTCAAGGAAGGTAGCCTCCGAGACCATAGTGCACAGGACCGATTACTGTATAGGAAAGAAACCTATTACTTTTAAAAGGCGTTGTCAGAGAACAGAAAAATTTGACAACTTGTAACAAATCACCGTATTATTTTCTCCATATATCCGAATTAGCAATATCGCGTATCATGGGTAATATGTTAACAACTCAACTAGACTAAGTAACATCAACGAAATCTAACAATGCTATTTTTGAGTTGTTAACATATTATTATTTATTTCCCACTTAGCATAAGTACACCATTATCAATTATTAACCCAGCAAGGCAAACGAAACTGACGATGGCTTTGTAGCGAAAGCCGAAAATACGTATTCTGTAAAAATTATATCATCTTTCTTTAATTTGAAAATAATTAAAAGGGATATTAATATATGTGATCTAAAATCGAACGAAAAACATTCATTTACCAAAAAAAGATCAACTATACATACCCTTCATTCAATAAAATAATCTGTTGGAGGCATGTCCCTATCCGAATTTCATTCTTGCCTAAGGAAATCGTTTGGGGACGAAATAATTGCCGAAATAATCTAAAATAGCGTTATCCTTACCGATAACCGCAACTTTTGGGTTCCCAACCATGATTTATAATATTAACTTACAAACATTATGAAAATGAAGTGTTAACTCTTTTAAATATCCTCCCATTTCCTATCATCATTATACAGAATACCTTTCCCATTTTCAAAAATATTAAAGTGGCACTAAGTGAAATAAATGTATGAATAATGTAGGGCTTCAGTTGTATAACACATATAAATGTTTAAACAAATATAAAAACAAAAAACGAAATATTGGATGGATGGATGCATGAATTAATTAATTAATGTATGAATTTGCGATTTGTTTCAATAACCTGCAACATTGTGGCGCAGTTCAAGTAATGATAGTAGTAGGGTGACCATTCGTACTGATTTGATCAGTACACGTACTGATTTTTGGTCAAGTGTACTGATGAAAAAGTCGTGTACTGATTTGTACTGATTTTTTAAAATTTGTACTGATTGTACTGTTTTTTTTGGCATTTAAAAAAATATTAAATTTTTTTAGTAAAAAAAAGCCAAAATGCAGGAAAAATTTTTGTGAATGTGAGAGGTTTCCTCTACCAGAAAGCATTCAAAATGATTTTTCTACATGTAAATTTCTTATTCTAATATGTAGTTTCATACACAGAGAAGATTCGTGATGACTACCGAATATATCAAATAATTCCCTTGCGATGATAGAACATCAGTTGATACAACAGTTATTTGACTGTGTTAAAAATATTTTAATTATCCGGTTGTCAGAGTGGTTGTCAGAATGATTCTGCTTTCTGAGTATATAAAACGACATCAAAAGCTGAAGATTTTTCCGTACAAAAATTCTTAAAATCTTTGGGATATTCAAGAGGAAAACATACACAAAACCTTAACATTTTCATTTTTAAAAACGTTACGTGTTTTTGTAGAAAAACGTAGCCAAAAGGTGAAGTTTTTATTTCAGAAATCATGCAGAAATTATCAAAGAGAAAAAAGATTTGTTCTGACAGCTAAATTTGTAGCCAATCGATTGGTTAGTTTGTAACTACAGCAAATTAATTTAGACAATGCAGTTTGCTCGTGACAACAAAAATTCGTTGGCCTCAATAAAAATTTGGAAGAATTAACTATCCTGGGGTCCATTCGTAGCATGGCTATATTTCATCACTTTGTTAAAAAAAAAATTAGAAAAGGAATGGTAACAGATCATTGAAATTTCTAAATAATGGGTCCGTTTCCTGTACTTAAAAAACTCGAGTTTTTTCATGCGAAAAAGTATTTTTACCTTGGGATCTCTATAGGGAGAAATGTGTAAGGTTTTTTTAGGATGGTTAACCGAAAAATTTTGTTGCCTCAACCAAATCATTCGGTTGACAACAAATTAGGTTGGCTGCATAATAATTATTTTTTTTTTAAATAATAATATTTTTTAAAATTTGTACTGATTTGATGTTACAAAAAAAATGGTCACCCTATAGTAGTAGCAACAACACCAGCAACACCTAGAACCAACAACAACATATTCTTGTTAATCCCAAGTCAAAAGCGACAATGATAAATGAACGACCAGACATACAAATAAACAATTCATTACACATACACACAAATAACATACTTATAGCTACAGACGACGACTACTTACCATCATCAAAAGGTGTGTATTTTTGTCATGGTATTTCGTTGTTGGAAGGATACAAATTTCTGTATCCTTGTATCAGTGTATAATGTTTGGAGTATCCTTGTATCTGCGAATATACCCGTTTGTAGGTTGTTTCATTAGAATATATGAAGTATGACAAGTGTTTGAAGTGTTGTGTAGACTATTTGATATGTAGGCAGGCATCCAGACACATGTATCAAAAGTAGTAGACAGTTTTTTATTTCACTGTACATGAAGTTAATTTCTTGTTTTATGGGATGCTAAACAAAATTTCTAAAAACAAATTTAAATTAGATGACTCTTTTAAGTCTAAAATTTGAAATGATTGAAGAGAAATGGTTTAAATTAAAGCTGAAATTATAAAATTATATATTTGTTTAAAATGAAACCAGTTGATCTAAAATTGAGTCCCCCTTCAAAAGACAAATTCTTCCCAGTAAAAAGTTTCACCAACCACTTCTTTCATTGCTTCCACAGTATCCGTATTATGTATTTTACATTTTAATGCCTTTTTAGAAGTAATTCTGAACAACTTTGAAAAAAATCACCTGTTTCGTTACCTCCAAAGTAGCAGTTGCTTCCAAAGTATTAGTTTTTACAGCTTTTTTAAGCAGTAATTTGGAAAACCATCCAAAAAATCACTTAAGTATTGCTTCTAAAGCATTATTTCAAAACAGACTGTCAAGGGGTTTAAATCCTGGCGGGACCAATATTTTTAACTATTGTTTTTTTTATATATTTCTTTAGAGTGTTATGCATAAAGTTTTTAAGCAGTTAATTACACGTTTTTAAGTTAATTTGTAAAAACCAGTACACTCAAAAAAATAAGTTAGTAGAAAAATTAGTAAAACGTCTTGTATGTCAAGTGTACTAGTTTTCAGCAATTTTTTTTTGCTGAATTTCCGTTTTCAGCAAAAGTTTTAGTTACATATTTTTAGCACTAAACTAATTTTGAACTAATGTTTTACTAATTTATTTTGCTACAAAAATTGTGCTGATAACCGCATTTACAGCGTGGACAACAACCAGATAGACAAGATGTAGATGTCGCAGCTTGTCTGGATGTAGTACAGACAACGGAAATGATAAAAAAGAAAAACAACTCTACACAATTTCTATATATAAATTTTCAGCAAATAAATTAACTAAAGTAAAATTTCGCTACAAGTTTTTTGAGTTTTTTTTCAGTCTACTAATATAATTACAATTTTTTTAGGTAAAAATCAGCTCGCTGATTTTCAGCAAACCTTTTGCTGAAATTACCAACTTTTTCGCAAGCACGCTCCTGACTAAAAATTTACTGACACAGCTACATTTTTTGCTGTCTTTACTGACTTTTTTTTTTGAGTGTAAAAAGCACAAATTTTGACAAGCGAAATGAAGGGCAAGCAAGGGGTCTGTGAGGCCATGTTTTTGTAACATATCTACAATTTAGTTCCAAATTACGAAAATAAAATAATAATAAAAATCGCTACGTCCGGAACGACAGGGTCGTCAAATGTCAAATATATTTGGCAAGCGAAATGAGGTATAGTGTTTTTCAATAAGAGCGCTACAAAAGTTTTTTTAAATAAAACAAAAACGGTTTTGGATATCAATGAAATTCTTTATTTCTGTGAAAGTACGTTCGATGCCATTATGTATGGAAATCGATCTCTTTTGCATGGCCACCACGGGCACGCTTGCAGAAGTCCAGACGCTGAACCCAATTTTCGACGGTTTTCAAGCATAAATCGGCCGATACTGCTGCAATTTCACGTTCGATATTCGTACAAATTTCATCAATCGTCGCTGGCTTGTTGGCATCAGTGTTGCCAAAACTTATTTAGGAAAAAATGCTAGATTTTTTGCATAAAAATGTTAAAAAATGCTAAAAACTAAAAAAATATGCTAGAAAAAATATGCTAAAAAAATTTTATAAAAATATGTTTCAATTTGTTTAAAGAAATACTATTTTAGTGACTTTTTACAATTAGACTGAAAATAAGTTATCTCTAATTATGAATTTAGTTCATTTTATTAACTAAATTTATATAAAAGAAAAATTAAAAACAACTCAAAAGTTAATTCTTGTAAAAAAGTTCAAAAATCCTTTAAAATAAATTTATTATTTGATTTCCCAACTGTCAGGGGGTTTCCATCAGCTGCTTTTAAAAATGCTTTATGAGCCAAAAAATTTCAAGCAAGAAACAGAGGAACAACAGAAAGAATATGAAGAAAATTAACAGCGAATGAGATAAAATGAAGGAATTCGGAAAACAAAAAAATAATAAAATCGTTTTTACAACAAAAAAAAAAACAAAAGTTAAAAGCAAAAAAATGTATTTAAATTAATTAATTATTATTTATTACCTTATAAAGTTGTTTTTGTTAGTGTTTTCAGTAATCGCAAAAAAACAAAATATTAACTTTTTCACTTTTCTTTTGTTTTTCTCATTCTTCACTGAAATTAACAGGCCAGAGCATCCATACAAATAATTGAGCACGAGTTAACATAATTTCTTGGGAAGAAAACTCTTTCCTTTAGATCCTCTTTGCAACTGTGTCACTGAAAATATGTTATCTCGAAAAGTTAAAGGCGGATAAACAAAAGTACCTCAAAATGTTTTATTTCTAAAATAGGTGGTAATGTGGAATACTTTGGCGTGTAATATGAATTTCCCATTTAGCCTTAATTTATCTACTCCAAATTAATTTAATGGTTTTTATTGCACGCTCTGTTTGCCGTTTTCAAATTTCTGCATTTTTGGGCTTACTTGCATGAAATTCTTTAAAAAAATTATTTTCGCGATCAGGGTTAATACTTTTTGTGGTGTTGCTTGACGTTGTAAGATTTTTGGTATGATTAAATGAAAAATGTACAGGTGTTACAGTAAAAAAAAATCAAAATTCACTGACATTCTTAAAAGATAGGAATTTATCACAAACGCTATCCACATTACCCTTTATGACCCAAACCTAAAAAAACATCAATAAAAATTGTAAAGATTAAAAACGAATCTTATCAACATTTTGCAATTCTATTAATTCTATTTTAAACTCTATTCTTTAAATTTTTATTATTATTTCTTTTTTTACTAAAAATTGAAGTATTTTTGTGCAAAATCAATCCTTCACCATAACAACCACAAAAAGTAAAAAAAGTAAAAAGTTAAAGCCGGGCATGCCGATTTAAAATTTTAATATTAAAGTACCATAAAGCAATATTTTTATACTTTTGGGATCATTTTTGAATTTCAATCAATCCAACCCTGTTAAATACAAGTTTTCGCTATTTTTTCCCCCAGAAACATTTTTTTTTTTCGCGATTTTTGTTTTTTTTTCGAAAGAAATTTTTTTCTTTACTCTATTAAATATTTTTCTAAACCCTATTGAATATACACAAAATAACATAACACATACTTTTTATTTGCAGAAAAAAATGTTTTTGGAAAATTTTTGCGAAAAAAATCTGTAAAAAAAAATTCGTGAAAAAAATGATAGCTTCCTTAATGTTTTACATATTTAATAAAATTTGATAAATTTATAATTAAAAATGATCCCAGAAATATAAAAATAAAATTTTTTTGGTACCCATCAAAATTTTTAATTGCGAATATCGCGAATACGAGAGCTAACTTTTAAAAACTGCTATCACCATTGAATACAGCGTACTCGAATTAGCTTTACCAGTAGGGTTTCCAGCTTGTTAAAATTTGCAACTGCACAGTGTAATGAATGTGTACGTATAAAAATAGTTCCTAGTACTTACTCTAAAAGTAAAAAAAAATATTGCTTTTTCATATTACATTTAAATTCAAATTAATGTAGAATATTCTAAAAAAAAAAACAGAAAATAAAACTGTAAAAAATGCTAAAAATATGCTAAATTTTGTTGGAAAAATGCTGAAAAAAATGCCATATGCTAGATACATTTTTTTCATGCTAAATGAATTAAAAAAATGCTAAATCTAGCATTTAATATGCTAAATTGGCAACACTGGTTGGCATAGACCATAGATTTGACGTAGCCCCACAGGAAATAGTCCAACGGCGTCAAATCGCACGACCGAGGCGGCCAATCGACTGGACCATTTCGTGAGATAACACGTTCTCCAAACTTGGTTTGCAATAAATTGATTGTGACATTCGCTGTGTGGCTTGTGGCGCCGTCCTGTTGGAACCACATGCCCTCCAAGTCCATATCATCCAATTGGGGCCAAAAACATTCGGTTATCATTGAACGGTAGCGATTCCCATTCACTTACAGAGTACTTCGTCAGGCATACTTCTCGTTAGCTGAATCATATATACGACACGGTATATCTGCTTGGGGTAACTCTGCCCACTGTAAGAGCCTACAACAAACTCAACATCGGGTACTCAAAATTCTCTGGAATAGTCAACACCATTTACACCACAACAATACCAACGTAGGCAATATCAGTAGCAGCAACATCAACAATAGCATCAACAACAACATTAGCAGCAACAACAATATTAACAACAACATTACCAACCACCACAATATCAACAATAACAACAACAACATTAACAATAACAACAACAATAACAGCAACATCAACAATGGCATCAACAAAAACATTAACAGCAACAACAATATTAACAACAACATTACCAACAACCACAATATCAACAATAATAACAACATTAACAAAAATAACAACAATAACAACAACAGCATCCACAACAACAACATGGCTATTACCAACAAAAACAACGAACAATCAAAAAATCTGCCAAGTGCATTAAAAGTCCTTAATATCAAAAACATATATCGTCTAACAATCTTGACAGAATTAAATGACTCCCAGTTTCTACAAAAAATAGATCACCATTACAACACGAAACTTCGCTCAGAAGGTCGATTTAAGGTCGAAAGTACAAGAAATAGCTACGGTGACCGAACTCTGAAGGTAATCTTACCAACGATTTACAATGAACTGCCAAATAATCTAATAGACAATACAAATGCGGTCAATAGAAAAAAATCCTTAAGAATTATTTAATATCGTCGCAATGAAATTACATATGAATATACATAAATCCTGAATTTCTCACCTGCGGACAAACCAGAAGGTTTCGCAGGTCTTATGTTTACGGGTTAAATAATTTATATGAAATTAAAACGAACAGAAAATGTTTAATATTAATATTAGTATTTTATTAATTATTGAAAAAAAAGAAAAAAAATATCTCTGAAAAAAAAAAGATATAGAGTATTGAATCTATGGTATCGGTATGATCTTTAGAAAAATATTGTGTATTTTTAACAGTATTTTTATTTATATATAAGCGATAACTGAAATTTATTTAGGTTATTTAAATGTGTAAATTAGAAATTGAATAAATAAATGTAATATTTTGAAAAAATAAAAAAAAAAAAAAAAAGTAACGTGCCGGTCTTGATCATCACGGAAGAAGTACGGCCCAATGACGCCGCCGGCCCGTAAACCGCACCAAACCGTAATTTTTTCGGGATGCAATGATAACTCATGGAGTACTTGTGGATTGCTGTATGACCAATAACGCATATGTTGTTTATTGACGAAGCCATTCAGCCAGAAATGAGCCTCATCGCTGAAGATGATTTTTCGATGAATATCCGAATCATTTTCAAGTTGTTGCTCAGCCCAATTGACGAACATACGACGCTTCTGGTGGTCAAGCGGTTTCAGTTCTTGCGTCAATTTGATCTTGTAAGGATGTAGGCCAAGATCTTTTCGCAAAATTCGCCACAACGACCTCACAGAGATGCCCAACGCTTGAGAACTACGTGTGAGGGACACATTTGGGCTTTTTTCAACTGAAGCCTCAGCGGCAGCAATATTCTCGACACTACGGGCACTTCTTTGTCGCACTGGCACGGGAACATTTTGTACTGTGCCTGTGGATTTAAATTTTTCCACTAGACGCTCAATTGTTGATCTGCTAGGACGATTATCACGACCATAAACTGGACGTAGCGCTCTTAACGTTGAGGCCACTGACTCCGAATTTCGGTAGTAAATTTTAATAATTTCGACTCGTTGTTGGCTCGTACATCTTTCTATCATGAAATGGCAAACCTTACTGAAGAGAAATGTCAAAAGAGCGGCAAGAAATATGGCGTCGTTTGCTGTCCCTGTCTTTCTACTTTTGTAGCGTCCCTGTTGAAAAACCCTTTATAAGGAGGGTTTCTACGGACCCAATTTTTCTTGACATAACTATTAATAGGTCAGAGATCATGAATATCGCAAAAACTTAAAAATTGCTTCGGCAAAAAATGTATGGTCCTCAAAGGGTTAAGAAGAAGGTAGAACATCATTTTTAAACTAATTTTTTGTGTAGTTATTATCGTGTGAAAACTTTAATTGTAATTCCAGGCGTATTCTGTTCATTAATTTTTATTAAAAGTTTTTTAAATATTACCCAGTGTAGAAAATCATTACTAGATATTTAGTAATGGTAACTACCCAGTAAGAAAAATACAAAACGGGAAAGATATTGCAACGCACTTTAACAGGTCCAAAAATGATACCATCATTAGACAAAAAGGCCGGTTGTTCAAAAAGCGCAGGTAAGCAAAATTTTCTACGCTGGCAAAACCGATAAATAGGTGGTCTAGAAATATATTTTACAAATTAAAATTTAAAAAAGTTCATATGTATTTTTTTTTATCCTGCCGTGATTTGAACACAGGCCGTCATATTGGCAGACGACGGCTCTACTCACTTAGCTAACGAGACATATACTACTTGGTGACTTACAACATAAATATATGATAATGGCACTCCTGCTAATATTATCATAAGTGTTTGCTGAAAAGATAATAAATTGCTGATTTCAGAAGGCTAGATTTTTATTTGATTTTTATTACATGCAATTGTGTAATTGCATGTGTAATTAATTACAAAATGTAGTGATTAAAGGCTCCATTAATCTGGTAGTGTCGTAAAATATAGTGTCAGGTGTTTACTTTTAGTTAATGACAATATACACAACTACTTCTTTTGGAAGTACATTTGAGGTAAGAAAATCCATTGAAAATAGATTTCTATTTTACTGCACTTTACTTCCATACTAATTGGGGCTTAACTCCCAGGTCTGTGTAGGCTATAACTAGTTACATAAGTTCTAAAAAGCTATTCATTTATGTTACGAAAGTTTTCGTTCATTTTGTGATGATATGTTTAACCATTGCTTAATTAAAGTCTTACAAATTAATTTTAGTTGGGCGCCAAATATGACTGAAACATCAAATGGTTCCTTAAGGATGTACTCCATATATTATTTTTATAAATATTGTTCCATAAACTGAAATGAATGAAAATTCAAGAGTTAAAAGTTATAGAAAAAAACCAAAAATGAAACCTAACTGTGTCATTATTGATATGGTAATGAAAATTTTGTGAAAATGATTAAACATTCGATAACATAAATTAACTTTGTAGGTGTATATGTAAATTAGATTATGAAAATTATTGAAACACAAACAAAACAAAACGACACGGAACAATAACAACGCCACACAATACCAAACAAACAAATACTTAACTAACTCCTACAGTGAAAACTTGATAAGACACACATACAGATACCAAACAAATACATGTACAAAATCATATCACAGAATAGCAGATGACAACGAGAAACACCAGAGCAAAACACCAGTAAAAAAGAAAAAAAAAAAAACAAAAAAGAAAAGAATGAGCGAACAAACGAATGAATGAATGAATAAGTGAACTTATGTTGTCGTAAATGAAGCTTACTCTAATGCTGCGGTAGGGATTAAATGTTCGCTGACACCTGGTGACTAAATGACTTACTGACTCAGTGACTGACAGCACTAAAACACCAACAGCAACACAAACACCATCAACAACAGCATCAGCAGCAAAACAAACAAAACAAATGAAAGGACTATAGCTCAAATTGAAATCCAACAACTACGAGTTTTTGGCCATTGCCATGTTTTCAAATTAAAACATATTTTTTAAATGAAATCTAAATGAAATGCGGAATGAAAAGGTGAAAAGCGGTGTATGAGAAACTACCTTTTAGGTCTGAGTTACCTCAAAGCATAAATTTATGAATATCTGTGTGTGTGTGTGTATATTAGATGTTTTATATGCTGTTTTTATTTTGGAGACAAACATCTGCTTTAAACTGGAACGCAAAAACGGAAAAAAAATATTTTTGATTAAAAGGGTGGCGAGCGGGTGAAGTAACTGATGAATGTGGGCAGGTGAGTAGGAGGAGAAGGTTTTGTAAAGAGTAATGTTAGTTGTAGCTCTTATACAGATGTTTTGCTTTTCATTTTTATAATGTTTTTTTTTTCTGAAAATAAAACGACAACAACTTTTCAATTTAGTTTATGGAAAATCCTGGGAAGCGAGCGAATGAACCAAACCCAACAACAGTATGGTTGGATGAATGGCTTAGCAGGGCTATGAAAACTTTAAAAGAATTAATTGGTAGACATTTTTTAAATGCTATATTTTGGAATAGAAGCCAAGAGTCTGAAAGGAAATTTTTAAAGGAGTTAGTCAAAGAAATGGTGGAACCCAGGTGAAAATGTGATCGTATATGAACGTATATGATCATATATGGGTTCGTATATGATCGTATATATATACGTATAACTGATCATATATGTCCACATATAGTACAATATATGACCATACATAGTCTCATATATGACCATATATGTTCGGATCTAAAATCAAAGGGTATATGGTCGTATATGATCATATATGTTCATATATGTACATATGCTCATATATGATCTTATACCTCCATATACCCTTAAATTTCTGATCCAAAAATGTATGGAAATATATGAGATCATGTATAATCATATATCTAACTATGCATGGACGTATATGACTATGTATGCTCATGCATGATCACATACAAGCCAATGTTTGATCATGTATGTTCATACATTGGCTTGTATATGATCATGCATGGGTATACATTAGGGCGGGTCGATTTGTAGGGAGGAAAAAAAATCACTCAAGTGACAAGGAAAATCGTATTCTAGGGATAAAAATAAGAAACTTTGCACGAGGAACCATATCTCTAAAACGAATTCTGAATCCCCGACTTTTGACCCGTATGGTCAAATTTTGAAAAATCCCACTTTGACCCATTTAAAGTGCCCCAATCGAGTCCAAATGTATGAGCGACCCCCACTAACTTTGGAGGACCGACACACCCATGCCAGTGGCACACCCCCTGGAATCCTACCGGGGGGTTCCCCATACAAACATTTCCAAAAATCACCATTTTTGGCACTTTACATGAAAAAATGTTTGCATGGGGAACCCCCAGGGGGCTCCAGGGGGTGTGCCACTGGCATGGGTGGGTCGGCCCTCCAGAGTTAGTGGGGGTCGGTCATACATTTGGACTCGATTAGGGCACTCTAAATGGGTCAAAGTGGGATTTTTCAAAATTTGGGACATCAAAAGTCGGGGATTCAGAATTCGTTTTAGAGGTATGGTTCCTCGGGCAAAGTTTCTTATTTTGATCCCTAGAATACGATTTTCCTTGTAACTTGGGCGATTTTTAAATCGACCCGCCCTAGTAAACATAGTCATTTACGTCCATGTCTAATTCGATGTGTGACCATACATGATCTCATATATTTCCATATATCTTAGGATCTGAAATTTGAGGGTATATGACAGTAAATGTTCATACATATATGCTCATATAGGATTCATATATTCTCATATATGATCATATATGGCCATATACCTCCATATACCCTAAAATTTCGGATCCAAGGATATATAGAATTCTATGAGATCATGTATGGTCATACATTTAACTATGCATGGACGTATATTATTATGTATGGCCATGTATGATCACATACAAGCCAATGTATTATCATGTATGTTCATATATATTCCGATTTTCACATGGGATAGGTAAGTAAAAAGACTTGAAAAAACAAAAAGTTCAAAGTTAAGAGGAAATATATTTTTTTGTGAGCAGAAAAAGCAATTTAAAGGAAAAATAATCTTAAGAAAGAGTTATTTTAAAGCTAAAAAACGGTAAATCCAAAAAAGCTAAAAGAAGCAAATATGAGTAAAAAAAAAAGCAAAAGAAGCAATTTTGTCTTCTCTGCTTATAACATATTTTCTTTTAAGGTTTTCATAAATCGTTGTTGTGATAAGACGTTTAGTGCGCTGTATTAACAAAAACGTAACAATAAAACAAATTTATTGGAAATAATTAAAAACAAAAGAAACAAATAAAGGGATTAACGATCCAACATAAGGATTATTAATCCCCAAATAAAAGACAATAAAAAAAGAACAAAAGATGATACCAGAGATGAAAATGATGGCATTTGGTGACAAGTACCAGCAACAAGCCCCATTTAAATAAATCACCCATAGAAAGTTCAATTCATCTTAAGAACATAGCACTTCAAAGGCAAATCAATTTAAATTTATTGCTGATAAAAACACCGTAGATGGATCCAGAAGCAACAGAAGAACAGGGTTCTTCTCCAAAGTCACCACCAACATATTTACATAGCACTAATGTTTCAAGTAAAAGTAAGATGATTAAAGCTATAAGTAGTGAAATATCTTGTTATTATTTTAACCAAGATTGGCAACCGAAAGGAATCACAGCAATGATATCGGTATTGGTATCGATTTGTTTCTTGTTTCGATAAGTACTGCCATTATTAAAAACATTGCTTTTTTCACAATAAATTATGTGTTTGCTTTTAAAACACACAATGCTGATAATGCGTATTATCGCGTCAATCGTAAGCATACTTGGGCGCAGCAGGTCCATTCTGTTTTTTATCTATCAAATATTACATGTCGAGATAGCTCAGATGATAGGCGTATCGACTAGCAATCTGGAGTCCGAGGTTAGATTCCCAGTACGAGAAAATTTTATTAAAAAATGTTGCAGCATAAAAATATTTTTTTTTGAATTTAAAGAAATTAAAGAAAAATGTAATTTTATATGCCTAATTGTTTACTATCAACATGGATATATGTTGTTGGTTAAACATACATAATTAGAATATGCATTTAAAATAAACAGTTATAAATTTGTGCTTCATGAGTTGTCGATAGAATTATTTCGTGGGCATCACCCCAACTCATCTGTTGTTGTCAGAATTATGAAAATGTGTATTTCAATCACACAAACCGAGGCATTTGGATACGGTACAAAAATTCAACGGGACGAGAATTTTGTAATTTTGTATATGAACTATCTGATTTGGTAAAACCAGTCATAAATCAACACTTTTTTAAAAGCAACATTTTACATAAAAGTACCCTTTGGGTACCATTATATGTATGTTTGTGTGTAAAACCAAAGAGATTATCCCAAACCAAATAAGCATTTTGATTGGATATTAGAATTTGGACTTGAGGTAGAACAATATTCTAACTAAATATATGAAAATATAGAAAGTCTGAAAAAACTATTTTTGTATTTTTTAATGCAAAAGTTAAAATAATTCATGTGAATTCCTTTTTATAGAACAGGAAACCGCCGACGCTTTAATTCTTTTAAACAACTGCTTGTTACCTTAGTCGTATTACTTTTCATTTGATTGCGCAATTCCAATATAAGTTCGCATTATGTGGCGCCTGATGCTGATTAGAAATCGATGAGCAGCAATTGATAGTTTTATAGATGTTTTTGTCGTTTTTGTTGGCATTAGCGTTGTTTGGTTGGTGTTGGACGTTTTATAACGTTGGCAATGCCAATGTTTTTGTTGTTGATGAGAACTAACAAAAAAAAAAAAAAAATATTGAAAAAAAACCAGCTTCAATACAGTTCCATAAACCAACACAGTATGGTGCAATGTATTGCATAAATCAAAATGATTTCAAAATCAATTTTGAAGCGCTAAACGAAAAATTTCATTGAAATGTTATACTTAGAGAATCAGCTAAAGAATGAACGAATTTCGATGGATAGATGAATGGCCATTGTCACACCGGGTCTGCAATCGTAAATTGATAAAAAAAAGTACTCCACTAAAAGTAAGTAAAGGATTTTAAAACTATTTCTAAAAAAAATCGTATGACTAATTTAACCTTCTTTTTTTGGCGAAATCTGGTAGGGTTTTTCAACTTTGACGGAAAATATTGTACAATTATAAGGCTAATATATAAGATGTCTGTGATACATGAGAGGTCGGAGATCCTTACCTTTATCCTGGAATATATATAGCTCCAATGAGGTTTTCTATGTGATATTATGTCCCAATAAAATTATGATGTAAGAAACATTGCTGGGACATATGATCCCTGTAGGGGCGAAAGGGTAAAGAGCTATGGCTGCTTTTTATTTTGTTTTTGTGTGTCTAGTCAAAAAGGAAGTTAATTTACTTACCGTTAATTGAATTTTTTTGCAATAAAATCGGAGTAGTGTCTTAAATTAGTACTAGAATTTTCTTAAAACCAGTTTTACTTAAAAATGGGTATAACGGGTATAAACACCCTATACTTAGTTTTTCTGGAGTAGTCTTTTTTTCTCTATTTATGATTGCAGACCAGGTGTGTTGATATGGCATGGTTATATCTGTGTGTATGTATGTGCATTCCCAAATTGTGTCCATTTGAAACCGGATGCAAAATATGGCACGTAAATAATATTAATAGAAAACTCTAGTAACAAACAAACAAGATGTTTAAATTTTTTCGTTTTTCCATAAGTATTGTATAATGAAATTTTTATAAAATTCAAATTGATTATTTTGATGAGTTTTTTTTCATATTTTCAACAGTGTATTTTTTAATATTATCAATTTAATATAATTTTGTTGTTACTCTTATATCAATTTGATTCATTTCTTTAAGCTTATTGTTATTACAATAATGCCAATAACTCTTAAATTTGACAATTTCTCTGAAGAAAAAAAAAAAAAAACAAATCCCACATAAAATCTCAAGTTGTCTGTGTTTATTGTACCATACCATCACTATCATCACCATCTATTTCATCAATATGGTGTTTGAACTGTGTCAGTTTTCTATGAATTTTATATTTTTTCACATCTTTGATTTAAATTGTACGTTCAAGTATCATTTGAAACCCCATTTTTTTCTATCTGTGTTTGTTTGGTTCTGTTACAGTGGTCTTAACAAACACTCCTAATATTGTTTTCTGAGGATGTGTATGTAAAAGTTTAAGTGCATATGTCTGTAGATTAGGAAGGCACCTATTTTTTAAAAATTGGATTTTATAGAAATGCTACAATTTCCCTTTTAGTCTGCGTTTTAGCCTAGACACTTGCTACAAAAGGAAGTGACATGTTAAATATAACGCCAAGGTCATTATCCGCATTTCCGTTTTGGTTATTATGGTTGAATATTTTACGGTCATAACCCTTAAAGTATGGAAATTACGATTTTGGTCATAATCCCTAATTAAAAGTGAATATTTTTCCCATGGACTGAAAGAACATTTTCCAAAAAAGTCATAATACTAGTCTTTCCAAAAAATCGCTTAACCAAAAATGGTACTAAATATATCGGTTCAAGTTGATATTTAGGTAGTGACAAATGAGTTTGAAAGTTCGTTCGGAACTTTTTTTTGTTAGAAAACCCATATCGAAATTTCATATAAATCGGAGTGAAATAAGAAAGGCCTAAGAAATCTAAACAAAGAAAATTCGAAGATTGAAATTATATAGATTTTTTCAAATTGCACAACCAGAATAAATATTTTGGGTTCGAATTTGTATAAACCTAAAATAAACAAAATAAAAAATCAATTAACCAGGAAAATTAAATGGGTTTTCGGTTAATCGAAATTACAAATTTCTAGTTAATCAGGTTGCAAAAAACATTAAATAAGGGTGGGTATAGCCATAATCACAGTAAAAGTTATTCTGTATAGCTGGACTGTGGACGGGCTTAGGGGTTTTCTACTCTGTAGTATGTCTGAAGCCAGATTTGTTGAGTAGAGTTTTACGTAGCCTCCCTCGGCTAAGCTTAAGGGGGCATAGCCGCCGTGCTTAAGGGTTTTCCCCCCTGTGAAATGTTTAAATCCGGCATCGCTGAGGCAAGCATTGCCTTCGGCGGAAAAACGGGTATAATGACAAAAACATGGTAATAATACAATATAACTGAAAATAAAATCAATATAGACGGTTTGTGGTTAAGAAGAAGAATAAACATTTTTCCCTAAACATTATGAACACATTATATTCAATTCAGACTAGACAAAACAAACAATTCGTTCCGTATATGTACCATTTTCGGTCCATCACAAACGGAATCCAACTCCGTTTACGCACCGTTTTCTGGATCCATATACGGAGCAGAAAATGGAACTTAAGGAACATCGAAACTGATTCGAATCCGTTGAAAGTCCGTCAATGACGGACCGTTATGTCGTAAAAAACTGCCAAGTCCGTTGAAAGTCCGTCAATGCCGGACCGTTTCCGGACCATTATGTCGTGTGAAAAACGGAGTGACTCCGTTTTTGGAGGGCCGTCTTCGGTCCGTATCCGTACCGTTTTATTACACAAAAACGGACTCGTATATCCACCTAACTTTACCCTATTTTTATTAATTATAAGCAATAGTTTTTTGTTTTTTTTTATAGATTCATTAAATTTATTTTTTTAATTTACACTATAATTAATAACATTTGGCGCAGCTTACGTCTCTATCCAGTCAATTCAAATCAATTTACAATAGCGGCCTACAATAAAACCGAATATCTGCATTTAAAAGATACAATAAATTAATTGAGGTTTAACTGGTTGTAATCACGATGGTGTTTCGCAAGTTCGCACACTTTTCTACCAAAACAACTAAATGTCAGTAAATATTCCTCAGTTGCATTCGCTTGCAAATAAACCATCTTTAAAATGCATAATAATTTTAATAAATCTTATCATCCCATGTGAAAATCGAAATATATATGAGCATACATGATCATACATTGGCTCATATGTGATCATGCATGGGCATACATAGTCATATACGTACATGCATAGTTCAATGTATGATCATACATGATCTCATATATTTCCATATACCTTTGGATCCGAAATTTAAGGGTATATGGAGGTATATGGCCATATATGATCATATATGAGCATACATGAATCATATGTGAGCATATATGGTCATATGCGAACATGTACGGTCATATACCCTCAAATTTCGGATCCAAAGATATATGGAAATATATGAGATCATGTATGGAAATACATTGAACTATGCATGTACGTATATGACAATGTATGCCCATGCATGATTATATACAAGTCAATGTATGATCTTGTGTGTTCATATATATTTCGATTTTCACATGGGATCTGATATATGTATGTGACTTGGATTACTTTGGTTGAAGGGTTCTTAGGACGGATTCAAGCTATTGCGACTTATTTTTCATCTCCATATTATTTGTCAGCAACTGAAGGGCTGAGATGTATTTTTTTAAATAATTTTAGTACTTTTTTCCAAAAACAAACTTACAACGGTGAAATCCGTATTTAACGGTACAGGAACGGATACACCAAAACGTGTTGTGTTCGAAATCAGATCATACGGTCCGTTAATGTTCCGTACACGCACAAGCTTTGGCGAATACGTGCATACGGACCATTAACGTGCCGTAAAATCCGGATTTATGATTCCGTACGTGCCAGACAATCCGTAAAAATGTTTCTTGGGGATCTAGTTTTTGCCTTTTTTATGGACAGGCTTCATCAGTAATTTTCCATTAAATTATACTAATTGTTTGTACGTTTATGTTGTTGTCTCTATATGATAATTTTTTGAACAACACGTCGGCTGTAGCATTCGAACACATGCGCCTATTCCTACATTACAAACGTAACTATACTTAGGCGAGACCACTTAACCATCTCACCCAAGTAAGGCCTTGAATGCAATGTACAATAACTCCTTTTTTCACAAATATTGCCAAATTGACGTATGGCTTTTACGTTCAAGAGCAGGTAGCTTGCGTATATATTGAGACCGGTTGCCGCAGGTCAAATTTTATAATGTAGTGTTGCTTTCACGTCGTTGCAATTAATATTGTAATTAATATGAATATAACTGAAATAAAAATCGAGCCTTTTTTAGCATACATTTCTGCTGATTTTAGCAGGATAGACTGCTATTTGAATTCAACTAACTTTAGCTTAAAAATAACAAAAATTTTGTAGATATAACAGTTTATCTTTGCTATTTTTAGTCTACTAATATTTTTAGTCTACTAATATTTTTAGTCTACTAATATTTTTAGTCTACTAATATTTTTAGTCTACTAATATTTTTAGTCTACTAATTTTCTGCAGATTTTACAGTATAATTTGTTATTTTCAATTAATTAAAATTAAACTTAAATATAAACAAAATTCTGTAAATTTAACAATTTTATTTTTGCTGTTCTTATTTTACTAGTATTTAGCAAAAAAAATCTGCCAATTTCAGTAGGTTTTTTCTTCAGGGTAATTCTTAACAAATTTTTTAGTAGCTTTTTCTGCTATTTTTACAGATTTTTTTCTCTGAGTTTAGAACTGTTTTGAAAATTTTCTGCACTGGCATTAAAAATGTGTCTTGAAAATTTTTAAACCTGCTCTGAAATGTCAGTGCTATGATATTTTTAGTTGGTTCTCATAATTTTTTTTAATATTATCCCTCTTTTAGTTGAAATTATTATCGCGGTCTGATATATAAAAAATATTATAAATAAAAATAAAATCCGTTCAAAATAAGTGGTTTCCTATTATAAATGAACATTTTTGACATATTTTTGTATGCGTTGTGTTAGTGAGTATTATTCTTAAGTTTGTGGCAAATTGGCATAGATGACAAACACGTATTGACCATAGATTACATAGATATTAAACTCTTCTTCTTCTTTTGTCAACAAACACATTTTTTCAAATACATTCAAATATTTTTTGTATAGGTATAGAACGTATGTCCAACACATTCTCATGAGATACGTTCACAGACAGCGAATGTCAAAGAGTAAGAGATCTATGTAATCTATGGTATTGACACATTCTTTAGATTTTTTTTTCATTTTTTTTTTGCTTTCATTTGGTAAATAAATACTCTGATAATTATAAAATCACAGAAGGAAAATTTAATCTTGTGTGTAAGTATGTTTTTCTGTTTAAAACTCTACCAGTACTTATTTTGTAAATAGAAAATTAGAAATATGTTTCAAGGTTTATTAGCAAAATAAATTACTACGCCTACACTCCAAACTTTTTTTTTTTTATAAATTTACTACTATATCGTAAATTCTTTATATAATATTAAGCAAATTCAGTAAATATAAACACCAACTGCCTAAATCTGTTTGTACGCACATAGTAATTTAGATAAAAAGTTTGACAATTAAACACTTCATTGAAAATTTGACCCACAAACTTTGTAAATATACAAACTTATAAAGTTATTATTTGTGATATAGATCGTATTAACTAATATTGTGTGTTATAACTAACAGGATATGAAAACCTTAGGTAATAACTACCCAAGAAGATTTTCTGTTCCAAAGAATCGGTTGTAGAATAGCTACTTTTCATTCACAACCCCTTCTACTGTCGATTCTAACACCCATTCTTTTTATTTGAAATTGTCCCAAAACCAACCCCTTCTATAGCTCGAAAGTGGAACCGGTTGCCCTAGAATCAGTTCTGGAACTAGGTCTAGAACTGATTCTACTTCAGTCATACCTTCCATATGGGATCCCAGGAACTGGTTCCATCGAAGCGGTTGCAGTGGAACCAGTTGTGGAATAGGTGTGGTTGGCTACCGGTTGTAAAAAATTTTCTTCGGTAGGGTATTCAAATTCAAAAATCAGCTAGCCTAAAAAAAAAAATAATTAAATCAGCAAAAGTTTTGCTAACACTTAGTCGATTGCAAATGAGAATAATCCTTGCTAAAATCAATAAAATTTTTTTACAGTAATTATATCTTAGTGAATTTATTTGCTGAAAATTAAAAATAGGTTTAAGAACTGTTTTTTTAAATTATCAAATCATTTTTGTTTGATTTGAGGTCATACAAGTAAACTGCAGAGAATAAAAAATTGAAAAAATTCAATAACACCAGCAGGATAGAATAGGTATTTTCGGGTCCCGCTACAGACCCATCTTCAGTATCCTATGCCTTTTTGGGTTAATATTTGATGATGATCTATTTATATTGAATTTAAGCAAATAAACACATGTTAACAACTCAGTTAGACATTTAACAATGCTATTTTTATCCTCTGTTATTACTATTTTAGCTTTGAACTTTAATTCTTAAAGTATCGCAGCTAGTTCTATTCAACTCTGGATCACAGATTTTATTGAACGATAACGAACCGTTAATTTTAAATGCATATTCTAATTATTTTTAACCGACAACATAAATCCATGTTGATAGTAGACAATTAGACATTTTAAATTATATTTTCACTGTATCTGGTGTGTTGAGATGTATGATTGTCTGTACTACATCTAGATAAGCTGTGACAATTAACGCCATTAAAAGAAGCCCGAAATCATATTTGAGGCCCGGCCAACCAGCCAAATGAACGCCAAAGCCGAATATCCATGGCCCGTCGGTAATGCTCTGTATTATGAGCTGCTGAAATAATCGAACAAGACGATTAAAGGGAACCTGTGCGAACACAGTTGACCGAAAAACGCCAGGAATATGCGACTAGACATGAAGCCATAATATTCCATAATAACAACGCTCGGCCAAATGGTGCAAAAACTAAAAACCAAGGTTGGTTACCGTTATCGTTATAATACCGTTATCGCTAAAATACCGTTTCAAATTGAATACCGTTACCGTTACCAATACCTCTAAAAGTTTTTCCAAATACCGTTATCGTTACCGATACCGTTATTTTTAATGGTAGTTACCGGTATTTTACCATTTATTAATTCATACAAAAATGCAAATTTTTTAAACTTTTTTGTAATAATTTTCAGTTTTTTTTTGTACAAAAAAATTTATGGATAATAATTTTAGTTATTAAAACTACCAGCATTGAAGATGAAGCTTATAATATGTATTTTTAACATGTAAAATTAAATATATGTTAAGTTTTTACTTATTTTTATATATTTTTAAAATAATTTATAATACCGGTACGTACCGGTATTGCTGTTTCGATAACGGTATACCGTTACCTTCACCGTTACCGTTACCGAAACAAATGAAATTTAATACCGTTACCCTTACCGTTATTCGTTTCGGTAACCAACCTTGCTAAAAACTATTTAGAAAATCGTGATTGAGAAATTTTGCCTCACCCGCCTTCTAGTCTAGACCTTTCCCCGCGCGACCACCATTTGGTTTGATCTCACTGGAATATGCTTCACTTCAGAACAGGGTACCCGAAATTGTCTTCATTCGTTCTTGGCCTCAAAAAATGAGCAGGAGTTCTTTTGGCGCAGAATCCATATGTTGCCAGAAAGATTGGAAAAGGTCATAGCTAATGATGGCCAATCTCTCTCTTATATTATCTATAATATTTGCAAACGTTTCCCTGTTTGCAGCCAGGCGGACGAGTTCTCTAATTGACCGAATGCCAGTCCCCGATCTAATATTGCGTAACCAAGACATCTGCTTTCGTCCAATATCACGCCTACCCTCGATTTTTCCTTGGAGTATAAGGAGAAGCAGCTCATATTTTTCTCCCTTGACGATGTGACCAAAATATGAAGTTTTACGGACTTTAATCGCATTGAGGAGTTGGCGTTCAAAGTCCGTAAAATTTCATATTTTGGTCACATCGTCAGGGAAGAAAAATATGCGCTGCTTCTCCTTATACTCCAAGGAAAAATCGAGGGCCAATACTTTCAATAAATTCATATTGTACCAATGTTTCACAATAAACGCCCAAAATTTGCCAAAAATCCAGCATTTTTAATTATATCAAAATTTGTTTGTGGGGCCATCCCGAGTGTTCGTCTTAAGAAAGTTCGTATTAACCGATGTTTTTATATTGAAATTGTTGCCAAAACTTCGGGACTTCCAAATTAGTTCGTATTAACCGAGAATTCATCTTATCCGAGTTCGTATTAAACGAGGTTTACTGTATTTTGTGTACCGGTACAGGCATCTTCAAAAAAGTTTTCATCTGATACCCAATTTTTCTCTTTGTCTTTGTTGTTATAAGAACCAGCAAAAAAATTGCAAGTAATGCCTTACAAACTACTTCTTTTAATGCTTCACAAGTATCCGTTAGTGTATTTTTACTGATTTTTTAGAAGTTATTCTGAACAACTTCAAAAAATCACTTCTTTCATTGCTTCCAAAGTATCCGTTATTACATTTTTACAGCTTTTTTAGAATTACTTCTGAATCACATCCAAAAAATCTCTTAAGTATTGCTTCTAAAAGTGATCGTAAAAAGTGATTTTGGTATCATTTGGCATTTCCAAACAGAGGGTCCCGGGTTCGATTCCCGGCGGTACCAATATTTTTTTATTTTTTTATTCTATTAATTTTTTTTTTAATATTTATAATTAATTTGTTTAAATTCAATATTTTTTAATTTTTACATTTTTAAAAATATGTATATATAAAAAAATGGTGAGAAATTGATTTTTATGCACCTGTAAAAATAGTACTGAAAACAATATTGAATTCGAGTGTACTTTTTACACTTGTTTAATAAGTACTTTTATTGAAGAGACTAAGGAACAAAGTGGTGTTTTTATGCCAGTCAAATTTCATATCAAAAATAGCTCAGCGGTAGAGCGCTAGACTAGCAATCGTGTGGTCGCAAGTTTGATACCCGGTGGCGGCAATAAAAAACTTTTGTAAAATAAAAAAATATAATTTTTTTTGTAAAGAATTTTTTTTTTTAACTTTTAATTGGTGAAAAAGAGCTTCCTTTGCACTCATTCAAAAAGTACTGAAAAAATGTTGAAGTGGGAGTACTCCTCTCCTATGACAACTCAATGTTAAAATCATTAATTAGTGTTTATGTTAAAAAAGAAGTACATCTAGATCATCAATTGTAGTGCTTTTTCTACTGCTTCGGCATCTCTTTTTTTGCTGGTAAATAAATGAAAACAACGAAAAATTGGGTGCGTTCTGCAGATACACTTTAATAGTCAACAGTTCTACAACAGTTGTACAACTATCTGCTGAACGACCTGATCCCTAACCGCTCAGTCTGAGCGCTCAGGTAGCGCTGTCATATTTTGGTAGCGTAAAAAATGTTTGCTACTTTTTATCAATTAGTGATACATTTGTTGTTGTTGATTTTAAAAATATTTTTTTTTTTGTAAGAATGACAAATAAACACATACAAATATAATTCAAAAACAAAAATTTAAAGAAACCAAAGGAAAATATAGAAAAATTGTTTTTAAAAACAAAACAAAGAAAACATCGTTCAGCAGAGTTACTAATCACAAAGGGCTACAAGTCACCGGTATCAGTTTAAGGTTTCTCTGCCGAATGCTACCATTGGCACGGTTTTGACACCACTTTTTAACCCCTAAACATGAGAGTGGGATACTAAAAGTTACGTGTAAGTTATTTTTTTCTCCTCTATCACATAGCCGAATCTCATTAAGATAAGATTAGTTTATGCAATGGTACCAGATCTAGTTCCAAATCTGGAAAAGGTGTTCATGAAATTTAGCATGCCCTTTCAGGTATACCCAGATCTGGCGGGAGACATGATCCCTTATAATCAGATCTGCTCATAACTGGCCATAAAAGTCACAAAATTTTCCAGATTCCATTAGACAGATCTAATTAGATTTGGTCTTAAAATATATTACAATTGCCATATCTTAACGTATATGATCTGATCTGTCACCAGATCTAACTTGATTCAACCACATATAATTGAATCTAAACAGTTCTGATTAAATCTAATCTCTTTAACACAGGTAGTAATATATTTGTATTCAAAAGATTGTCAATATTTATTTTGTATATCGAAAATCTAAAATTTGTCTTTTTAAACTAAATTACTGCACTTAGGATTAAAAAGCTCACTTATTAAGCTCATTCATTAAACACTTTATTTAATACTTATTAAAATAATACTTGACACTACATAGCAAAATAATGTCATGCATATATATTTAATATTACACCGAGCAACGGTCGAAAAATCGATATACACGCGAAAGAAGAGACTATGTCAAATGCAAGTTCAAAAACATTTTAAATTTTCAAAAAATGGCCTTTTGGCAACTCTTTTTTTTTTTTTAATAATTTTGCACATTCTATGCCACTGATATGGGTATTAATTGAAAGGAAAATCTCTATATTTTAATAAAAGCTTTTGTTTTTTCCTAGCAAGATAAAATTATGTCATAAATATCCATTGAGTTTGTATATTTTTAACTAAAAATTATACCATTTCAAAGCTGTTGAAAATTAAAAACAAACATTTTTTTTCTTGCTTTTTTTTTGTCAAAATTTACATTATTATTGAAATGTGGGTAGTTTTCCCTTTTATTTGATACCCATTTTGGACAAGTGATAAAAAAAAACTATTTTATCATTATAGTATACTTTGATATTTAGAAGTCCTTTATAAAGGGCATCTCACATGATGACGAAAAACTGGGTACTACCTTCATGTGTATATCGATTTTTCCATGGGTGAGAGCAAAAGTTGAATATTGTAGCACGGTGTTAGCATTATGAACTTTTTATATTAAAAAAAAAAAAAAAAAATATTAGTTTGGATCACCATGACGTGTGAGTAATAAACAAAATATATCAATCATACGCTTTCTCTATAGATTTAGCAATTTTAATTTCAACATTTATTTAACATTTGACTGTATCAATATAGTTCTTTTATTCAGTTTCGGTTTTATAAACTAAATACATGCATATTTTTGTATAAGTATCAAATATTAACATAAAATTCCAATACGCCCTTGGGCTGTTTACGTTTAGAACATCGATACAAACATAAATAGTTTTGTTAATTAAAAACAATGGTTATTTTTGGTAGAATTAAATGTTAAAATTTAGAAAAACCTTTTGGCAAATTGTAAATGCATAAAATTATGTAAATTGAAATTGACGTAAATCCACAATAACAACAAAAACAAAGACAACAAATGTATAAATTATACCAAAATTCAACAACTTACAAGGAAGATAGGCGGAGGCGAACTTTTAGATCTTAATAAAACTTTGATGCATTTCAAAGGAAGCAAAATTAAGGGGTCTGACCAGTGTTGCCACTTTTTGAATAATTATTCAAAAACGGGACTGTTTACACATTCCTTGGATAATTTTTGAATAATGATATTTTTGTGTAGTTTTTGTGTAATTTCACTTTTTCGAGAAATTTTCGTAAATTTCATAAAAATCAGTCGATATTTAATGTAGACTTAATTAGTTTTTCTGTGAAACATTTTCAAGATCATTTGCAAAGATAGCGTAAGATTAAATTTGGGTTTGTTATGATTGTGACTTTTTAATGACTAAATAGAAACTAGTAATAATAGTAGACAAAAATTTTGTAAATATAGAACAGTGTGGCAGAATGAAAATATATATTGAGATAATTCAGCAACTCACTACTTTAGCTCCGAAAGAGTGAAATGTCTTGTAAACCAACCAGATGGTAAGAAATGACCAAAGGACCTAATATTTTTATATACCTGTTAAATAACCATTAATGCCCAAATATATTTAAAAATTTGAATTAAGGGAAAGATCGATAACATGAAAATACACTAAAGCTTAAGTCAACTTTAGAACAGTTCCATCTCTATTGATTTGGTTAATTTTTAATCGAAACTCATCGTAACCAACTGAATCGATTTAAAAACATTTTAAACAAACATAATAAATTTAAAAATAACAATAAACCAATTAAAAAATATAAAATAAATTCGCAAATTTGGCGAAAATTTCCAAATTTAAGTAAAGCTGTATTTTCTCTCATGCCTATCAACGTTAAGTATTTATAGCAAATCTACGTTAAACTGATCGTAGTATAAAAATTTGTTAAATAGTTAGTGTTAATGATAGTTCCGGTATAATCGAACGTACATCAGCAAAACTTTTTAGGTAGTAACGCGAAGAAGTTACGCTATGTGTGAAAATGTATAAACGTTGAGTTTTCAACGTTGATAATTATCCACGTTGTAAGTTAACGTGCATACGAAAAGTGATATGTTAGTTTTCGTCTAAAAAACGTTTTTATGCACTTTGGTTTTTTTTTTAAGTTAACGGATATAGTTAAGTCGAAAATACAGCTTAAGTCAAAAATGGGAGCTCTTTGGTGAAAAATAAAGCTAGTTTTCGAAGAAACTTAAAAAGCTGTAAAGGCCTAATAAGTGCCCAACTATATTTAGCTAAGGCACAACAATATTTAGCGAAGTTGAATTAAGGAAATTATCTTAAGCTTAATTTGGCTTAAGCGAACTTTCGTAAAGTTTCATCTCTATAAATTTGGTTAATTTTCAATCGAAACTCATCGTACCTAACTTAATCAAATTAAAAACATTTCAAATAAACAAAAGAAATTAAAACATTATAATGAAAAAATAAAACACACAAAAAACCATTAAATGACTTCGCAACTAGCGAAAATTTTAAAATTTCGGTAGGCCTAATATCGGCGCTCTTTCATTTGAGTAAAAATTCAGGCAAATTTTAAGCAAACTTAATTGTGATTTCAGCTTAAGTCAATTATGGTTACTTCTTTATTTGAAGTAATATTAAAAAATTATAATTTTTTTGTGTAATTTCATACGGTTTTGGATAATTTTTTACCTTCATTTGTGTAATTTTTTGTTTTACTGGTGGCAACACTGGGTCTGACTTTATTTTACCTGTAGAATTTCCTATTTAGCATGTGAAAAGTTTCGAATATTTTTTAAGCTCTCCTTTTTCCTCCCCTTAATATTATATTAAATTGGGTAGCTGAAACAAAGAATATGTTTGTTTTTAATTTCGTCTCGTCTACAATATATTTTAGTTTTATTATATTCTAAGAGTTCACCTTTGGTATACCTTCCTTGCAATTTATACAACAATTCAATACAAATATACATACACGTATAAAATAATAATCATACGCAACTTTCAACCATTCAAACCAACAGCAGGGGTTAACTTTTTTTTTTTACACAAAAATGGCCATTCATAGGTACATATTTGCAAATACACTGTTGCACATACTTGTTGTTATTGCTATTGTCGTTGAATTAAAATAGAAATAAAAACTAAAAATAAAATAACCAACAAATTAAATAACACCAAAATCCAAAAATTTAATTAACATTCAAATTCAATTTGATATAGTTTGTCAGCAGTAGAGTAGTTTACACATAGTAGTCATGGTAGTGGTATTTAGTAGTTGCAGTAGTATTAGTTAAGTGAATTCTATTTGCAAGTATGTACAATAGACCAGGAGTTAATTATTGGAAACAATGTGGTACATTGTCACTTTTTAAATTTTTTTAAGTTTCGTGGAAAACCAACATACTGCTGCAGAGCAGGTGGCTTTATATGAAAGGGATCTGTTACTTTTACATCAAGTTTGCGGTTCGGTTTTATTCGAAAGCGAAACCACGGTTTTCAATACCAATAACCAAAATATATTACATTTGTTTTTTATACCCTACACCCCTACGTGGAGAGGGTATTATAAGTTTGTGCTGATGTTTGTAACACCAAAAAATATTGGTCGTAGACCCACCTTATAGTATACCGATCGGTTCAGAATTTTTTTTTATTTCGATTTAACGATGTCCGTCTGTCCGTCCGTCCGTCCGTCCGTCCGTCTGTCTGTCTGTCCATGCAATCTTGTACGCACTCTACAGGTCGCACCTATTAAGATATTTCGATGAAATTTGGTACATAGACCTATGTTGGCCCAAGGACGAACAAGTTTGATTTTTTTGAACATCGGTCCATGTTTAGACCTAGTGCCCATATAAGGGTCCTACCAAAATTATATTGTTTATACGCTGCAGGTCGTAAATATTAAGATATTTTGATGAAATTTGGTACACAGACCTATATTGGCCCAATAACGCAGCCTATTGATTTTGGTGAACATCGGTCCATGTTTAGACCTAGTGCCCATATAAGGGTCCTACCAAAATTATACTGTTTATACGCTGCAGGTCGTAAATATTAAGATATTTTGAGGAAATTTGGTACACAGACCTATATTGGCCCAATAACGCAGCCTATTGATTTTGGTGAACATCGGTCCATGTTTAGACCTAGTGCCCATATAAGGGTCCTACCAAAATTATACTGTTTATACGCTGCAGGTCGTAAATATTAAGATATTTTGATAAAATTTGGTATACAGACCTATATTGGCCCAGTAACGCAGCCTATTGATTTTGGTGAACATCGGTCCATGTTTAGACCTAGTGCCCATATAAGGGTCCTACTAAAATTATATGGTTTATACGCTGCAGGTCGCAAATATTAAGATATTTTGATAAAATTTGGTACACAGACCTACGTTGGCCCAAGGACAAAGCCTATTGATTTTGGTGAACATCGGTCCATGTTTAGACCTAGTGCCCATATAAGGGTCCTACCAAAATTATATTGTTTATACGCTGCAGGTCGCAAATATTAAGATATTTTGATGAAATTTGGTACACCGACTTATGGCAGCCGAAGGACGAAGCCTATTGATTTTGGTGAACATCGGTCTATGTTTAGACCTAGTGCCCATATAAGGGTCCCCCCAAAATTATATTGTTTATACGATGCACGTCGTAAATATTAAGATATTTTGACGAAATTTGGTACACAGACCTATTTTGGCCCACGGACGAAGCCTATTGATTTTGATGAACATCGGTCCATGTTTAGACCTAGTGCCCATATAAGGGTCCTACCAAAATTATACTGTTTATACGCTGCAGGTCGCAAATATTAAGATATTTTGATGAAATTTGGTACACAGACCTATATTGGCCCAATAACGCAGCCTATTGATTTTGGTGACATTAGTTGGCTTTTACCCAGACTGGTGTAGGGTATTCTATAGTCGGCATGCCCGACTTTAACCTTTTTACTCGTTTAATATGGAAACAAAAAATAAAAGACTTAAGGTGCGCTTACAATGACGGAGTACTCCAATCTGTAGCAAATTTAGTTTTTTTCTCTTTTATACTAACACATTTTTGTATTGTGCTATCTCTTGTTATTCCACTCCAGAGTAAAACTTGTTTGACTCTGGAGTACAGATTTTGCAGATTTGCTACACTCTGGAGCAGTGATGCGCAAAATTGATTTGCAATTGTATTAGTGAGCAAGAGAGAGAACTGCACTGGGGAAAAAAATTGGACGAATTAAAATATTTGTCTTTTTACATATTTATCAATCTCCATATTTTTATACAATCTTAATGAAATTTTCTGCAACATATTTTTATAGATTTTAAACAAAATCTTCTATATTAATACTTTTATGGCAATTTGTTTATATTTTGTTTTTTTTTTATTTCTATTAAAGATCTACTATGAAAGATATTACTATGAAAATAATCATAATGTCTTTTTATAACATAGTCCCTAGATTCCTTAAATGTTTTATAACGTAAAAGGCATTGCATGATATCAAAAACATTTTTCATCATATATTTTCTGAATATCATAAATAATTGTTTTTAGTGCACTTGAAAAAAACATCAAAACACCCGCTAAGCATGTGTATTCGTCGCTGTCTCAGTGACGACTAAATTAAAGAGCATAAGAATATGTGTGAGGTACAGTGTTGCCACTTTTTGAATAATTATTCAAAAACGGGACTGTTTACACATTCCTTGGATAATTTTTGAATAATGACATTTTTGTGTAGTTTTTGTGTAATTTCGCTGTTTACTAAAAAGTTTACTTAATTCCATACTTTCAAGTCCCACAGTTGATAAAATAAGTTCATTTGTAGAACATCTTGCACAAATTTTAAGTTTCTGGTTAATTATTTTTGTAAATTTGTTCTACGCGAAACCCAATTTAGTTGGGAGAAGTAAAAAAAGTAGTTTTTTTATATTATTTGTATATAAACTCAATATTATGTTAATATTTTGAGAAAATATTTGTCAAACTGAATGCAAAATAAATAAATATTTTGGTCTTGGGTGGCATTTGAAATTAAGCAAAAGAAATTTGGTTTTGTTATGATTGTGACTTTCTCATGAGCGAGGGATTTGATCAGACAATAATTTTCTTTCGGCTGTACAGTGGGGCAGAGCAAAATATCTTTTAAATAATTCATTAATTCAGTCTTAGTTAATATGCAAAGGCTATTTTTACTATAAGTGGCACTCCCGTTCGGTCTATGGTTTCAGGCCTGAAAACTTAAGCTCTCTGACAGTGTGAAATTTCACAGCAACGTAGCCAGTCGATAAGAAGTGCATTATTTCCAAATTATTGTATTTTGATTCTGGCCCACTGTGCGCAGGAGAGTCCAAAGGGCCACATATGTGCATGTATTATTTTTTTTTTTTATAAAAATAACGATTATTTTAAACTAATAAAAATAATATTAATTTGTTGTATAATTTCATACGGTTTTGGATAATTTTTGACCTACGGCTGTGTATTTTTTTGCTTTACTGGTGGCAACACTGGTGAGGTAGTAAATTCACAATTGTGCTTTTAAACGCGCACCACTGCTCTGGAGTTAACATTGGTCTGTTAACTGTTTAACATGACAAATATACCCAAAAAAACACATCTCTAATTTGTTCACATCTCTAATTGTCAACAAATTAAAAAAAATAATTATTATTAAAATAAAAAAGTATTATTTAAAATAAAAAAAAATATTGAAATAAAAAACGATAAAAATTCTGGCAAAAGAGTGGCGAAAATATGAAGTAAGTACTAAATGTCACATAAGTTTTGAAGTAACTCTACTCTGCATTTCGAATAGTTAACATTTTAATTTGTGCTGCAGAGTAGAGTCACTCACTCTATCATTGTGAAAGCACCTTTATTAAAGAGTAAAATTGATCATATTAATACACACAGGAAAAAATGAGTTGGTATTTGGTAAAAACCAATAAAATTCATTTGTTCGGACATTATTTTATTTGGAATTACCTAAAATCTATTAATAAACAAAAAATATTGTATTAAAAATTAAAAATAGGGAAAATCAACTAAAAAACACAACTTTTACCCAATTATTTGTTTTTCCAATTAATTTTAAAATTAATATTCATTTAGTAATTGTAGGTATATAGTGGAAAATTGGTACTATGTATCTATCAATTTTATTAATAAATTGCTGATATTCCAAAGTGGTTACTACCAATATGGGTATTGTAATCAAATATGGCCTTAAATTAGAATTTTAATGGAAGCAACTGAGTTGTGGATTGAATTGATAACAGAAGCAACTAGTGATTGGTATTGATAAAGCAATTTTATAATGTATTTGTTTTTCTAACAAACCATACTGTTATATTTTTACTTTTTAAAAGCTTTGGTTTATTTCCTTTAAATAAATAAATCAAAATACCCAATCCCACCGCTAAGACCAATTGGTACGTTGCGCATTTGACCTGTTAAAACGTTTGTTTATTTCCTTTAGATAAACCGGTTTGGTGCACTTTGTTTTTAAAATAGCAAAACACTCTTTAGCTTAAGCCTATAGACTTCTTTATTTAACACTGTATTTCTTTAAATACAACAATATAACACACACACAAACTCTAATAATCAACTGACTATACAATGCTAATACACACTTAACAAACTCTAGTATAAAATTAGACAACTGAATATCGGCTATCACGGCTAAAAATATAATTTAATATAAAGATAGCTGTCTCAATCGTCCAAATTCGATTGGCAACGAATTCGGTGGTCGCAACTGGACTGTTTACTGGGTGTATAACAGGGCGGTCGATTTATAGGGAGGCAAAAAAATCGCTCAAGTGACAAGGAAAATCGTATTCTAGGGATCAAAATAAGAAACTTTGCCCGAGGAACCATACCTCTAAAACGAATTCTGATGTCCCGACTTTTGACCCGTAGGTTCAAATTTTGAAAAATCCCACTTTGACCCATTTAAAGTGCCCAAATCGAGTCCAAATGTTTGACCGACCCCCACTAACTTTGGAGGGCCGACCCACCCATGCCAGTGGCATACCCCTTGAAACACCCCTGGGGGGTTCTCCATACAAACATTTCAAAAAATCACCATTTTTGGCACTTTACATGAAAAAATCAGCAGAATGGCTATGTTTTTTCTTTTTGGAGTTTATTTTTCTCTTTAGAAATTTATTTAGTCAGAACATATTTAAATGAAAAAATTAATTTGACTTACTAATAGAAAAGAAACTAAACACAATTATTGTTTGAAGTCTTTTTTACTTTCAAGTCTGGGCAATTTCGCACGGCTCTCTAATGTCGTCGCCATAACAGCCTCTATATTTTCCGATTTTTTTATTATACATTACATTATTATACATTATACACTGTATAATCATATTATTCTGTTTTCTACAATCATACACACAGAAAAAAGATTGGTTGGTAATCGGTTAACCCAAAGAAATATCAATATGGTAATACGAATTTTTATTGTCATTCTTAAATATTTGAAATTGCTATAGACTTTCTATATTAGTAACTACAGTAACAAAATTATTATGAAGTGAAAGTATATGCAGCATAAAAATTAGTTACCTTTACCGACCTTTGTTTTTTGAAAAACTATTAAACTAATTCCATGTATAGAACCAAATTTTATATGGTATAATATGCTTTTATCCCAAATGTTGGCGATAACAACAAAAAAAATATTTATAACAACATATTTGAAACCAAAAATGTGTTTACAGTTATTACTATCAATTACCGGTTGTTAAGATAAACCAAAAAATTTTATAGTAATTATTTTCCGGTGGTAATAACAGAAAAACTTATTTTAAACTTGGCTTGGGTTTCTGAACCGAAATAAAATTGGACGAATCAAATACTTGTTGTAACTACTTTCGTCATTGTCATTTAGAAAATTGTTAATAGAATTTACAAATAAATTGTGAACAATTATTTTAATTTTTGCATTAAAAATACAAAAATTGTTTTTTCGGACTTTCTATATTTTCATATATTTAGTTAGAATATTCTTCTACCTCAAGTCCAAATTCTAATATGATATTGTCATATTAGATTTTTATTTGTTGTTTCAAAAAGGGTTGATCATTTTCATGATAGACAATACAATTGTTTCGTAGACATCACTCTACTCTTCAGTTGTGGTAATAAAAATTGGAAACAAAAATCTTGCAATCAAAAAATAAAAAATAAAAGAAACAAAGAATTTGAGTGACCAAAAAGTGATTTTCAACTTGTCGATTTACATATATGTATCTGTAAAGATTGGTTAAGTGCAAGATTTCATTTTTAATCATCGATTTTAGCAGAAATAAAATGCTAAAAAGGAAAACAAAAATTAAGAAAATTAAATTTAAAGAATGTGTTTTCAAATATGTTTGTTAAAATAAATAAGAAATTAACAATTTTTTGCAAAAATCCACACTTGAAAAGTCCCAGGAATGTCTTTTAGACAATGCTTTCAATTTTCCCTATATTTTTGTTTTCATGTGTATTTATACTTTCAAAGATGAAGTTTTTTTTAACAAATGTTAACGAAAACCTTAAATTTTTTGTAAATTAAATTTAGTGATTGTTCTTAATCGATTTTAATTGAATTTAAGCCAAAAAAATATGGGGTTTTTAAATAAAATTTACCATAATAAATATGGAAAAACATTTATAAATTTTTCTATTTTATTTTGTTTTACTTTTAGAACTAATCATTCCTTTTCTTCAGTTAATGCGACCGAAATCATATTTATTTTTCAATCTCCTCAACAACAAGTACTAAAAAACAGATGCTTCTAAAAAAATTCGGTAGTAACAACAGAAATTGCTGGATAATTTTGTGATAGTACATGGGACCGCATAAATTCGATTGGCAACAAATTCGGTTGCTACAACGAATTTGTTTTCTGGGTGTATATTATCTGCACAATCATATTCCTCTCTTCGAAGTACAATCATATTATTATCTGAATTGAGAGAGATTATGTAGTGTAATTTTTTATGGGCGCCATCGATCAGTTAACGTCATTGTTTGTTAAAAAAAAAATTTTATGTTATTGAGTTTAATAATGAAATTGTTTATGGAAGAAAAAATTCGGTCTCCCCCGAAAAGTCTGGGCAAAATGTGGATTGTCAAGCAATCTTCAAATTAAATTATTGTTTATTGTGCATTGGAAAAAGCCTATTGATTCTAAATAGGATCGGTCCATATTTGGTCCTATCGCCCATATGGGCTATATTTTCAATTTTCTCTTCTTTTATGATTTTATAGAAAATTTTGACACAAGTCTGTTTTAACCCATTCAAATTCCGGATCCAAACATTAGTTGGCTTTAAATCAGACTGGTGCAGGGTATTATATAGTCGGCATGCCTGACTTTAACTTTTTACTCGTTTAACAATATTTTCCTACGATACGCATTTAAAATTTAAATTTAACCGTTCGTTGTCGTTAAATAAATCTGAGATTCATGAGCTGACGATCAGAGTTGAATAGAACAGCTGCGATACTTTAAGAGTAAAAGTTCAATGCAAAAACAGTAATAACAGAGGACAAGGATGATAAAGTTAGTACTATAGTACTTTTTGTGGTACTATTGCAACCCCAAAAGTACTATGGTACTCCTCTGACTCACTTAGTACTATTTACACATTTTTCGATTATTAAATTTTTTGTGCTTTTTTAATTTTCAGTGATATTTAGCGTTTTTTTTAATCACCTGGATTTAGAATTTTTCATACAAAAAGTGGATTTATTAAATCCAAAAAAAAGCTGGATTTAATAAATCCACAATAAAAGCACAAATATATGAAACAGCCTATTAATTTAATGACAGAAAAAAATACGAACGAAAATTAAAAGAGAAACAAAAAAATTGAAAAACTAACAAATAAAAGGTTTTCATTAATTTTTTTTTATGAAATATGTTTAGAAAAAAAACTACACCGCACTAAATACATATTTTCGATCTTGGACATGGAGAAAGAGCTCAAATAGAAATGGCAATTTTTCACTCTACAGTAAGTAATTTAATTAAATCCAATTAGTTAATATTAAATATTGCAATGGAATTTTTCAATTGTGTAAAAATATAAATTGAAGTGATAAAACTGAAAAGGCAGACTGTTTATCGCTGTTTTATATAAAATATAATTAAAAATTAAAAGCTAAAGTAAAATCCTTCATCATCGAATTCGTTATTAAAAATTAGGGTGAAAGAAGTGTCGGACAGAAAATTTTTTTAAAATAGGGAGAATCTAACCCCATCTGTTGAGCACTTTTAGAAATACTTTTTGGATTTATTAAATCCAAGTGATTAGAAAAAACGGCTATTATTGTGTTTTCTAATATCGGAGTTTTAAATAAAAAATACTAATGTTGAAAATATTTAAATTTTAGATATTAAAGGGTTGTTCTACAGGGACGCTACAAAAGTAGAAAGACAGGGACAGCAAACGACGCCATATTTCTTGCCGCTCTTTTGACATTTCTCTTCAGTAAGGTTTGTCATTTCATGATGGAAAGATATACGAGCCAACAACGAGTCGAAATTATTAAAATTTACTATCGAAATTCGGAGTCAGTGGCCTCATTGTTAAGAGCGCTACGTCCAATTTATGTTCGTCATAATCGTCCTAGCAGATCAACAATTGAGCGTGGGGCTACGTCAAATCTATAGTATATGCCAACAAGCCAGCGACGATTGATGAACTTCGTACGAATATCGAACGTGAAATTGCAGCAGTATCGGCCGATTTATGCTTGAAAACCGTCTAAAATTTGGTTCAGCGTCTGGACTTCTGCAAGCGTGCCCGTGGTGGCCATGCAAAAGAGATCGATTTCCATACATAATGGCATCGAACGTACTTTCACAGGAATAAAGAATTTCATTGATATCCAAAACCGTTTTTGTTTTATTTGAACTTTTTTACTTTTGTAGCGCTCTTATTGAAAAACCCTTTACTATTGAAAACTCAAGTTAAACACATAAAAAATGTTCTTTCGCTTTTTTTTTTTACTAAAATACGCATGTATACAAAACAAATTATTAAAAATTAGGAGAATTAAGAGATCTAGAAATTGTTGTATTTTTTTAAACGAGCAAAATGTTTTCCCCATTAGAGCTCCTAAAGAATTCACTCATTCGATTTTCATTTCTGAATGGTTAAATACCTAAAACCTATTTCGAAGAATCGAATGAATTCTTAATGCACCTAATGCAATCATTAAATTCATTTGATTCGATTGTAGTGCTGGTAAATTCGGTTACTTTTCAATACTCGATACTACTCGATATTTTTGATTTGGATACTCGATACTACTCGATACTTTTAACGGGTTTTAATTTTGAAATTTTTTAGCAAAAATCTTTGTAAATGTTTACGTTCATTCAATATTTAAATTTATAAACATATTTTTAAACTTTTTCACCAACTATTTATTGCGTTTTTCATAGTTTTTTAACAAATACTCTTAAATACTTTACTTCTGGTTTTTTTCCTTTTAGCAGAGTTGTATTTTTCTAATAAATATTTTAGCGTAGTCACATTTTTGTGGTAAATATTTTAGCGGAGTCACATTTTTATATATTTTGTCTGTTCAAAATGCAACTCTGAAATTATCGAGTAGTAGTTTTGAGTATCGAGTACCCAAAAAAAGACAAATACTCGATACTCGATACCCACTACTCATATTTTTACCAGCACTATTCGATTGTCAATCAATCTGTTCAATCGAAAATATTCTTATAACATTACAAGGTGGAATAGACCTGTAAATAACTTAAAAATAATATTCGCTTTAAAACGAAGTCAAGTACGATAATCAGGGACTTTAAATTCTGAACCCTACACTCACAGAAATAAACCTAAAAAAATAGCAGAAAAAGCTACTAAAAATTAAGAAAAAAAGGCTTTACAAAAGATTACCAGATTTTTTTTTATATATTTTTTATATTTAAGTTTTAGTTCATTGAAAATAACAAATTATACTGTAAAATCTGGAAAAAAATATTAATATTGGTAGAGTAAAAATAGCAAAAATAAACTACAAAATTTTTTGTTACTTTTTAGTTAAATTTAGTTGAATGAAAATAGCAGTCTATCCCCCTAAAATCAACGGAAATGGTTGCTAAAAATAGTAAACTGCTGATTTCAGAATACTAAATTTTTATTGCTATTAAAAAAAATAGTAAAAAACTTTCTACATTTAAAATTTTTGGTGATTTTTAGTCTACTAATTATTATTTATTACTAATTTTAGCAGGTTAAATTGTTATTTTCTGTTAACTAAAATTTATTCAAATATAACTAAAATTTTGTATATGTATTTAACAGTTTGGTTTTTCCTGTACATATCTTACTAATATTTTATAAAAGTAATCTGATAGAAAAAAATTTTTTACTATAGAGGTCAAAAAAGTACTATTTTTAAAGCTCGTTAGTACTATTTTAGAAATCCCATTTATCATCCCTGACAGAGGATAATAATTGGAATTTCGTTGATGTTAGACCAATTGAGTTGTGTTTACATTTGTTTATTTGTTTCACAGTCTATATAAATAGATCATTATCAATTATTAACCCATAATGTCATGGATACTGAAGATGGGTCTGTAGCGGACCCGCAAATACGTATTCTATTTTGCTGGCGTAATCTGAATTTTTTCAGTTTTTATTCTCTGTAATTTACTTGTATGATCTCAAATCTAACAAAAATTATTCATTTACCAATCAAAAGATCAACTATACATATGTTGTTACCTTCATACAAATCCTAAAAAAACTAAATATTTTTTTCAAACTTGCAATGTTATTCTTTAGTTTGATTTTTAAGATCTGTAAATATTCAGATATAAATTTCTGTCTCAAATCAAAATTAACCTAATTGAGAACACGGTGTCAGTATGACCCAATATTTTTTTAATGTTAAATAACGCTGGTTGTCTGGAAAACTTATCTAGAAACCGTCGGAACTTTTTTTATCGGGTATTTTTGTCTTAATTTCAGCGATATTTTTCAGTTTTGAAGATTTGGTTTCGTCAACCACTATCCACGGCTCTCATCTGAAAAAATGAATTGGTTTCGGTGAAAAATAACAAAAAATGTGAAAAAGGTGGCACTTTTAATTAATTATTTTTCTAATTTTTAAACTGTTTCTATTAAAATCAGTTGGCGTATAAAAATAAATATGACTGGTAATTAGAACAAATTTTACCGTTGGGTAGATTATTTCTTGTACCACTCATATGTGACAGCGCATAGAGAAAGGGACCTAAGGGTATAAAAATCTATTTTTTTTTTGATGTGGACAACATCTGAGCATCGAATGAGACCGATCCCATGCCTCAAAAGTGTTCCCTCCCAGAGATATGCGCGTTTTATGAAAGTGAAGTCGACGATAAAGTAAATCTACTTCTTCGAATTCGTCCACCATTTCATCCTAAAACAAACAGTAAGAATGTTATCAGTTTTAAATTATTTTCGCGAATAACATAATAAGGTTATGTGAAAAAATTTTCGTACTAACAGAGTGATATTCACGATTTAAAAGAATTATAAATGAGTACCCGTGTAAAAAAGATCAGATCTGACCAGATCTCAGTAGATCTGATTGTTTCAGATCTAATTAGATCTCAAAATTGGGGACAAATTTGAGATCTAATTAGATCTGATCAGATCTAGGCCGATTCGGCGTACCACACATAATCAGATCTAATTGGATTTTGACTTTAAACTAAAATTCAAGAACTTGTACCTATTATTTGGTCAAGATTAAATTTAATTATAATTGTATTTGATACCAGATACAATCAATTACAATTATGTCCGAAACATCGGGCCAAATTTGAGACATAACAGATACAATCAGGCACAAAATTAATAGTGTTTTTTTTTCTGCAAACACATTTGACAGATTTATTTTAAACGTTGAATTAAAATTTCAACAACGAAATAACACTTGCTTTAAGATATTCGGATACAACCGTTCCCATTTAAAAATTATTACACACCCGATTTAGAAAAAAAAGGATAACATAAATGGCATCAACTCGTAGTTTTTGTTCTTGACTTTTCCTCATATTTAAATTTTGCACAAATGCTTCTAAATAAGGCATCTTCTTAAAGGCAATGATTCTTTAAGTTCGACATTCCTCATAAATAAGTATGTATATGATTCTTGAAAGCACAGATAACTAGGACAATATTGTTGATGATTCAAAATCATTATAGAAGTCTTGAGCACTTAGGAAGATTATTGCTTAATTTCACATTTATTTTGCAACAAAATTGTATTTTGGTGAATTAATCCTCGAAAGATATCGCAAATTAGGTCATAAACTTAAATGAAAAATTAAATTTGGTGGGTCATTTAAGCCATTAATAAATGTATACGTGTTTGTTACCTTTTTCCAATGTTTTTATCTTTCTTCAGCAGATATCCTCTTAATCCAATAGAAATTTAAAAAAAAATTCTGTCTGTTTCCAATTTTAAAATTTTTATTGATATTTATTTCTTGATATATTTTTCTATGTTTCTAATCATAAATGAAAATTTAAATTACAAACAAAATTTGTTTGTACATTTTTATTTTAATGGCAGCCCAAGTGGATAGGATCTGACACCAGATCTGGTACCAAATCTGGCCAGATCTGCTCACATCTGGCCATGACAACCTCCTAATTTTCCAGATCTCTTTAGATATGAACAGATCTAGCATCATATCTGGTCATAAAGTGTATCATGCTTATCATATCTGATTATATATGATCAGATCTGGTACCGGATCTAATTAGATTCAATCACATACATTAAGATCTAAACAGATCTGACCAGATCTGAACTTTTTTACACGGGTATTTATTATAATTCACAATTAATAATTTCAGAAAATAAAGCTGGATTCGAAAAACCGCGAGCAAAAAACAGTAAAACAGTAAAACCCAACTACACAAAACAAGAGGTAGGGACGACCTACGCGCGTTTTCAAGGTTGACCAACACGTTCCTAACGTCATGAGATGTGAGATGAAACCAATACCAACACGCTCAGTGATGGTACACCAAAGATACATGTATTTAAATCTTTAAAATGGCATTCCTGAACAAAACCGGTTTTTACCCTTAGGTCCCTTTCTATTTTGCGCGTCACATATAGTAAAACCAAGTTTAATTACCAGGGCAGCGACTTTCATGCAAAGGCATGCTTGTAGTCGTTAATTTAAATTTGATTTTCCGAGTCAAAGAATTTGCAACTAAATGGCATCGATTTGTTGTTGCATATTTTTGTATATTTTGTTATAAGTGCATATTTTTGCATATTTTGCATTTAAGTGCATATTTTTTTTTTTTTGCAGATTTTATGATTTTTATTGCATATTTTTGCATATTTTTCATCAAATTGAATATTTTTTTATTATAAGATTTAATGAAAAATAAAGAACAAGAAGAATTTACAAACCTTAACGCAGTACTTAACTAGAAGAAAAACATCAAGTTGTCATCTACTTTAGACATTTATATTGGATTTAATTTTAAACCAAACGCTCTCGAGTAATAAATATGATTTTTGAAAATCGATAAATTTAAAGTTAATTTTTTGGTTTTAAGCATTTATTTTTGGAACTTTAGTGCATAGTTTTTGGTTTTTAGTATATATTTTAAGCGCATATTTTAAATTTTTAAGTGCATGAAAGTCGCTGCCCTGTTACTTACAGTCAGTTTTTATCTCTGAATAAAATATTTGTTTGTTTTAGGTTTTTGCGTCTTGTATTAACATTTAGAAAAAAAAAATAAAATAAAAGTTAAATTGAATTGTTAGTGGTCCTGTTTTCAAGTGAAAATTTATTTGTTTCTTAATACATTTACAGCGGTCTTTACCTATTTAATATTCAAAGTTTTGATTTTTTATAATAAATATTTATGTGAAACTTTTCAGAAATTCCTACCCACAGTGCCAAATACTATCTACATATATATGTGTGTGTGTGTGTGAATAAAGTGTTTTCAGATTTTTTCGCCAGTGGTATATAGTATTGTTGTATACTTTTTGAACTTTAAATAACAACAAAAGTACAACATTGAATAATAAAAAAAAAATAAATGCAGCTAAAACGGAAGTTAGTTTAGTGTTGGATTTGGTTTTACTTAGCTTGGTTTGGTTTTACTAGTTCTGCTGCTGCTCAGGATGATGTTTTGGTATTTTTTGTCCTGTTTTGTTTGCCTGCATTTAGGGTTTTAGTGACCATCAAAATAAGTGACTAACTGATTTTTAGTTTAAATGTAATACTTAGTTGTGAGCACTGCTGCATAAATAAGTATGTATGTACGTGCTACAATTGTTGCTTTTTTATATTTCTAATATAATTTTTTCACTTTAGCTTTTGTTGCTCTTTTTACATATAAGTATACATTATAAAATTCAAGACATAATTAGTTTAACTGTTTATTGGTAACACTTTTGCGAAATATGGCAATTATAGTACATAATAAATTGTTCCCATAGAAACCATGGCATTTTGTAGAAACAAATTTAATACATTTTTTTCAAACCAATAACACTTTATAGAAAGGAAATTAATAAATGGTTTTTCTACTTGGTACTCGTACTAAAAAAATTGCTAAAATTTAAAAGAATCAACTTGGTTGTGGTAACTATTATTTGGTTACTAAACAACTTTAGTATAGAAGCCCAGCAAAAACATGGTAATGACCTGTCATACGGATTAGCAAGTAATGATATGTCATTACCATTTACATTACTTTAAAATTCGAAATAATGACTTACTGATAATAAGTTATAGAAGTACTTATATATTCTTGCAAAGTAATCACTTACTGGTAATTGATTAAATAAGTAATGATTTAGTCTTTTTTATATTAATTTTTTATTTATTAACCACTTATTTTCTAACTTCTGAGTACCCACTTATTCTATATTTGTGAGTAACTACTTATTATTTCACTATGGGTTCATCGTTATTCGCACTTTTTTTTGTAAGCGAGAGGGTAATGACCACCCATGAATTTTTGGACATCGCGAACAAAAGTAATGTTGCGACTATATATCCTGGTAAATAGTGAAACTCTTTGTGTGCTACTTACTCGCTTAATTACTCGGTAATGTCTGTTTTTGCTGGGAGCTTTTATAACCATATTTATCACATGTAGTTTTGTTTGGTTCCTGCTAGTCTCCAAAAAACCATTGTTTGAAAATTACTATTTAAAAAAACAACCGGTTTCGATTACAGTTTTTTTTTTTAAGAAAACCGGTTTCGGGTTTTTGTTATTTTAACAAACACTAGTTTTTATAATTATTATTTTTGTATTATTGTAAGAATATTAAGATTAAGATTTTTCACTCATGGAAATAAATCTGTGCAAATTGCAGAAATTTGAAAATTCTTGTTTAGTTTATATTTGTTATTATTGATATACGCACGGGTTGTATTAATAAATTTGTTCATTAATACAATTGGGTTTTTTCATTGGAAAGTCCTCAAAGAAAGGTTTCATTGAATCAATGAAACATGTTTCATTAAATAACAATTTAATAAAATGCATCACCAACCCGGGTAAAAATCTTAATATGGTGTCATATATAATTATATCTTATTTGATAAGTCCCCATATACAACCACATACAGCTTGATCCGAAAAATGGGTCATCTACATGTTTCTAAATGTATAAAATTAGATATTATTTGATACAGTTTGATCCGAGATTTGTCCATATCCAGGACATCATATTATATCTAATTCGATATAAAAATATCTGATTTTATATAATTTAGTCTGATAGTAGGTATACTTTTTATGGATACCAGCTATTAAATTGACATTGAAATTTGCTTGGTTTGAACAATTTTAGAGGCCCAAATTTTATAACATATATTAAAAATTTAGTTGAATGCTTTTGTCTTCTAAATCGTACGTATCATTTTTTAACATGATTTTACATGTAAAAAAATCACGTGAAAATTATTTGGCTGATGTTGAACTATATATTAATTTATACGGGATTATATATAAATTTATATAAAATTACAAGAATATATTTTTAGTATGACGACACATACAGTATTATATAACTTAGTATCGAACCATATATAATCATATCGGTCACTACATATATTTTGATTAGTCCCGAGTAAAACGGGTTATACATTATTTTATATTATTTAATACAATTATGTCTCGTTATATATTGCTTTGTATGGCACTATATATAATAAGACGTAATTTACGTTTTTCGAAAAATTTTTATATGACCCAATATCTAAATATATCTTTTTACATATGTTGTCATATTTAATCAGATCTCGACCATGGAATTTAAATTTTAAGACCAAATATAGCCCAGTTTCATGTTCAATTTAAATTTCATTTAAGATTTTATCGAAATCAATTACAATCCATTTTTAATTGGAAAATATTCTTTTACAAAAACAAATTTTGATATAAAATTCAAGTGATTTAAAAAATAATATGAACACGAAAAACCGGCAAAATATTTTTGTATAAAATCGGAATGAAATTATCTGACAGTTACCCATACATTATCGACATTGAAAATATTATGTTAAAAGAGTTAACACTTAACATACGCAGTCAGACTTACATATATGGGATTTCGTACCACATATGTATAGCAACAAAACAAGTCTATTGATTTAAAAAAGAAACATTTATTTTCCCTATATAATTTATGTTATAGTCTTGTTTCAAATGAACTCTTAATATCTTAGTAAATTGAAATTCATTTTCATTTAAAACGTTATAAATTTACATCGAAACAACATTTTCTTTTATTTTTAAATTGAATATTGGGTCATATTAATAAAAGTTAGCCAATTCTTCGAAGTAATTATTTTGGTTTAGGAATGGCGTACCACCAAATTTATCCATAGGCTTGAATGATACCATAAAATATAAATGAAAATTAAAATAAAAAAATTGTCTACCCGCAAGCAGACTATAAATGCAAATAGAAAGACAAAATTGTGTAATAAATAACTTAAAAACCTAATAAATAATTCCCCCATTAGTGAAATCTGGTTTTTTATTCACTATTTACAAATTTAAAACACTTTTAAACGATTATTTCATGACATTTAATTGTATTAAAAACTGTTTCATGTCAAATTTGTTATCACAATTTTAATGCATTTTTCCCATTTTTTTTAAGTGAAAGCCCAAAAATAAAAGCTTCATTTGAACATATCTCACTTTCAAAATTAAAATCTCACCTTTAGTGAAAAATCCAGTAATGATTTATGGGAAATTATGTGAAATTTCATTTTATTTAGAATTTTTATGGATTATTCCCAAACTATACTATAGCTCGTATAAGTACTGATTAATGTGTAGATACTTTTTATGTATGCAGTTTCACATCAAGACTCGGAAACTTACTAGATTTGCTTAGTTCACACGATACACGAAACCTTACGTGAATCCCCCATTGTTTTTCAGTACAATATTAAGTAAAAACAGAAATACGAACATTTTTTATCCAACTGGACCTAATTGCATCAACTTTTAAATATTAAGATATTATTTCATACAATAATGTCTGGTCAAAATTCGGATTAAATTGTATATAATTTAAAGTAATTAAATCCAATTTGATCTACGTAGATACAATTATATTCACCATTTTTCGGATTAAATTGTATGTGATTAGTTATTGTATTTCATCAAATTAGATATGTCACCATATCATCTTTTTTAATCGGGTTTAGATTAAAAACAGATTTGGCACTAGATCTGATCAGATCTTGCCATAAGGTATTATCACATATGCCATATCTGATCATAATTGATAAGATCTGTTACACGATCTAATTAGATTCAATCACATCTATTTATATCCAAAAAGATCTGATCAGATCTAAACTTTTTTACACGGGTTGTATTAATAAATTTATTCATTAATACAATTGGGTTTTTTCATTGGAAAGTCCTCAAAGAAAGGTTTCATTGAGTCAATGAAACTTGTTTCATTAAATAAAAATTTAATAAAAGGCATCATTAAACTAATGAACATTTCATAGAATGTATGAAATTTTTTTGACAGTGATGACATAATTTAATTTTAAGATAAACGTTGTGAAAATTTTATGTGTTTAATGAAATAAATAAATTACTTGTATGAATTATTTTCAAAAATATTTTTCATTTTAGCACAGACTTAATGAAATTATTATTAGTGTAATGATTTGTTCCTATATATAATGAAGTCTTATATTTTATATTTTATAAAAATAATTCATTAAAATAATGAAAAATTAAAAAATTTTTTTTTTTAAATATGTATTTATTTTATTATTGCTTTTATTTAAATTATGAAATGTCTAACATAAAAGTCGGGCACACTGATACAATTTTGTGCATTGTATTAATGAAGTTGTTCATTAATGCAATGAATATTTTCATTGGAAAATCCGCAAAGAACGGTTTCATTGAATCAACGAAGCATGTTTCATTAAATCAATTTTAATGAAAGGATCATTAAACTAATGAAAATTTCATAGAATGTATGAAATTTTTTTCATTAATTTTAAGATAAACGTTACGAAAGTTTTATGCGTTTAATGAAATGAATTCATTACTTTTATGAAATAATTTCATAAATATTTTTCATTTTAGCACAGATTTAATGAAATTATTTCATTAAGACATCCCGTGTAAAAAAGATCAGATCTGGCCAGATCTCAGTAGATCTTACCAGATCTACTTAGATCTCAAAATTGGGGACAAATTTGAGATCTGATCAGATCTAGGCATATGTGGCGCATTTGTCCAGATCACTTTAGATTTGAACAGATTTGGCACTAGATCTGATCAGATCTTGCCATAACGTATTATCACATATTCCATATCTGATCATATTTGATGAGATCTGGTACAGGATCTAATCAGATTCAATCATATATATTTATATCCAAAAAGATCTGATCAGATCTAAACGTTTTTACACGGGATGAACTATTATTAGTATAATGATCTGTTCATATTTTAAATGAAGCTTTTCATAGATTTTATAATAATAATTTATTAAAATGATGAAAAATTTGAAACCAATTTTTTAAAATTTCCATTTATGAATGAAGAGTAGGTATAGTCGATCTTTTTATTTGGTAAATGAATGTTTTTTAGTTTGATTTTAGATCATAAATTAATATCACTTTCTGTTTTTAAATTATTTTTCAAATTAAATAATGATGAAACAATTTTCACAAGTAAATTACAAAGAATAAAAAATTTGAAAGAATTCGATAAGGCCAGCAAGACAGAATACGTATTTTCGGCTTCAGCTACAAAGCCGTCATCAGTGTCATTTGACTTGAAGGGTTATTTAAAAAATTTTAAAAATTTTCATATATTTAATGATTTTTTGTATGAAATTGGGAAGAACTAAAAAAAATCGAATGAAAAATTCACAACAACAGGGAATTTTCATACAGTTAATGCATTTTTTCGTTAAATCAATGAATTCATTTTAATGAAATTGCTTCATTAATACTATGAACGAAAATTCTATCAGTTTGCAATTACATTTTTTTTGTAATCGAAAAAATTTTTTTTTAAGAAAATATATGCTTAATATAAAATATTAACAAAATGCGGCCCTATGCTCCTTGCAGGAGTAAAAGGAACAAATATATATATAAAATATTAACTATATAAAAACAGTAGTTTTACAAATTTTTTCAGTTCTTTTAAAATTTGTATACCAAAAATTTGTCAGTTATTTTTAATAAAAAAACAACACTTTACTATAAAAAATAAAAAAATGCCCCATTGGCAGTCCGTCTCCAATCAACACAAATTGCCTGCACTTGTACGTAAAAACCATACATCAGTGTGGCAACATTTGCAAAAAGGTGACACGGAGGAAATAAGAAGATAAACAGGAAATCTAAAGTAGAATGTTTGTATATGTCTGTTTGATCACTTCTGAAAGTATTCATATAGAGACAATCTGACAATACAACTATGAAGAACCCAGGAAAATTTTCTGTTCCAAAGAACCGGTTGTAAAATAGCTACTTTTCATTCACAACCCCTTTTACTGTCGATTCTAACACCGATTCTTTTTGTTTGAAATTGTCCCAAAAGCAACCCCTACCACACCTTCCATATAGGATCCCAGGAACTGGTTCCGGAACCAGTTCCATGGAATCGGTTGCAGTGGAACCAGTTGTAGAATGGGTGTGGTTGGCTACCGATTGTAAAAAATTTTCCTGGGAATAATACAATTTAATGGAAAATCACTGATGAAGCCTGTCCATAAAAAAAGACAGAAACTGGATCTAGTCTGATTTGAAAATTTAATGTGTTTATAACTTTTGAAGAAAAGCTTTATTCTTCTTCTTAACCTCAAATCTACTAAATTTTTACGACATTGTTAGTTATTTTTTTAAATGTATTTGTCAGAATATTTTTCGACAGTTAAAAATAATTATGCATATGACCCCTATTGTATTGTATTTGCTGTACTGTAAAAAACTATCGTTCAATATCCTTTTAAATTCATCGACACCACATTTATTTTCTTCAAAATACATACAAAAATATAATTTTGTTTAAATGACCAACAACAAATATTCCCTTGGTACAACAACTAAATACAACATAAAATGGTCAATATGTAACATTTTACTCATGCGTTTTTTTTCTTCTTCTTATTACAATGTGTTGAAAATTTAGTTTGATTAAATTTATTCCACTAAATCCACTACATACTGTTGTATATTGAATTGTGCAAGTATTAGTGTGTGTGTGTGGGTCTGTATGTTTTTCTCTATACATGTATGCATAGTAAACGTGTATGTACAATGTTTTACCTGCCCTTTGGTATTTAATTTAATTTTCACACTGGAATTTACTAATGCATACTTACCCGGGTTTGAGAGGAGTGTGCACTTGTGTAAATACAATCATTGGTTTTGGTTTTTTGAAAGTTTAGAGTTTAGGGCGTTGGTGCAAGCTGGGCATTACTATAAAATTATTTAAAATATCTTACATTCTATAAAGTTTTAAAATTGTATATTTTTTCAAATAAACTATTGATGTAAAAGAAAACAAATCGGTAAAGTTTAGTGCAATCAAAGAAAAAAAAAAAGAAAATGAAATTAATTAAATATTTTATTTTAACAAAGATTTTGAAAGGACTTTTAATTATAAAGATTTAATCTTTAAAATTATAAATTTTAATTTGTTTTCACTAAATTTTTGTAAATTTCAATAGTTTGCGATTGTTTTAATTCAATACAACCAATTGGAAATAAAATAAATTAGTTTTTTAAAGAAGTAAAGAAATTTTTACTCACATTTATTAAGAGCTATAATATTTGCGTTTTTAATAACATTATTTCACATGTCTCGTGAATTGTTGCCAGGTTTATTCGGCACAAAATCTTCTAAAATTTTGAAAAATATTGTCAAAATCGTCACAGCGTTTTGAAAAATCGTCAAAAAATCATTTACAATAAAATCGTCAAAATAAAATCTGTTTGTGTTATAAGAAAAAAGTTCTTATTTTGCAGAAGTTTTTTGCAATTCTGCTAATTTTAAAAACTAAAAACTTGAATTAGAGATTGAAACAATATCGTACTGTTCCACATTTCCTGCTGTATTTCGGATTAAAAATCGTTATTTTGAAGGCATAAATAGTCATTTGGCTATTTTTGATAGTAGAAATCCTCAAAATGATGATAAATCGCAAACCTGGCAACACTGTTCTAAGATTCAGCACTGTGCAATCACAGTGTTGCCATATTTGACGCAGTCCATCCTTCATAATAGAACGAGTTTCCTGAGTGTTGCTTCTCTATAAAAGAAAAATGTAGATAAAAATACTTCTTTCTAAATACCCGGGTAGAAATTGGCTACGGTAAAAACATAATAGTACTGAGAGCTTAGTTTTTCTTCATAAAATGCCAGTGCCAAAACTTAGAAATCAGATTCGGTGCTCGCAACACAATTTGTTGCCAATCGAATGGTTCATTTGCATCAAATGAATTTTTCGATTGCAACTACCGAATTATTCTTAATACACCTGAAATTCCATTGTTACAGTGAAATTAGTCCTGTCTAAATTGGTTCTCTGTTGCCATAACTGAAAAACTCGGCTACCACAACCGATCTATTCGATTGGCTACAAGTGCGGTTGTCAGCACCGAATCTGTTTTCTGACTGGGAATCTTTATATTGCAAAAGTTTTAATAACAATAGTGGCATTAACTTAAACTTAATTTAAACTTTATTTGTGGTTTAAAATAAAAATTTAATTAAATTAAATATTTGATTAATGATTTCCCTAAACTTATTGCACCACATACACCACAAATTTTGTTTTGAACTTTGGTTAATACACTTAATGGACATTTTAGCAAATTTTCTACTTTTAAAATTTTATTTTATTGCATTGAACCATAAACACAAAGTAATATAAAAATACATCCATAAATAAATTCAAATACGAAAGAAATATTGATTGCTAAAAATACTTTATCTTTTGTTTTGTTTGCTTGGGGACATCTATTAAATAAATATGATACTAAATAAAAATGGGTCGTTTTTGCTCAGTCAAATTTAATTTTATTTGTCACTCTGTTGCTAAAAATCTTGCTAATATTTCACTATGGAGCAAAATCATAAATTAGATAGTAAAAAGTGCAAACCCGTGTAAAGAAGTTTAGAACTGGTCAGATATTTTTGGATCTAAATAGATATGATTGAATCTAATTCGATCCTGTACAAGATCTCATCAAATATGATCAGATATGGCATATGCGATAATACCTTATGGCAAGATCTGATCAGATCTAGTGCCAAATCTTTTTAAATCTAAACTGATCTGCACAATTGCGCCAGATATCCCTAGATCTAATCAGATATAATAAGATCTCAAATTTGTCCCCAATTTTGAGATCTAATTAGATCTGGTAAGATCTACTAAGATCTGGTCAAATATGCCTAGATCTGGTAAGATCTACTGAGATCTGGCCAGATCTGATCTTTTTTACACGGGAGGAGCTCTTTTCCTTTTACCAAAATCGTCATTTCTTGTTATGTTAATATAAGTTTACACCGAAACATGTACCCTAATCAGTCCTTCAAAACGATAATTCCTTACCCGTGTAAAAAAGTTTAGATCTGACCAGATCTTTTTGGTTCTCAATAGATATGATTGAATCTAATTAGATCCTGCACCAGATCACATCAAATATGATCAGATATGGCATATGTGATAATATCTTATGGCAAGATCTGATCAGATCTAGTGCCAAATTTGTTCAAATCTAAAGTGATCTGGACAAATGCGCCAGATTTGATCAGATCTAATTAGATCTCAAATTTGTCCCCAATTTTGAGATCTAATTAGATCTGGTAAGATCTACGAAGATCTGGCCAGATGTGCCTAGATCTGATCAGATCTAATTAGATCTCAAATTTGTCCCCAATTTTGAGATCTAATTAGATCTGGTAAGATGTGCTGAGATCTGACCAGATCTGATCTTTTTTACACGGGTAATTCAATTTTTAAATCAGATTTAATTCTGAACAAAATGATTCGCAAACTCATTTTATTGATTAAATTATTTCTCAATTTATTCAATCAATATCTTATTCAAAGAATAAATTTGATTTTTTTAAAGGAATTAAATATGCTATTTTACAAATTGTGAAAAATAATCTATTGGAGGCATGTCTCTATCCGGATTTCATTCTTGCCTAAGGAACTCGTCAGGGGACGATGTTTTTAGAACTTCTGGAAATATTTGTTAAGTTAAATTACAAACTCAATGAGAATTTCTTGTTCTCGTCTAGGAGCTTTATTAAACATTCAAAATATCAAAGAAAAAAACAAAAACAACAACAAAGAATTTACCACAATTTGCTTTGTCATCTTCCAATATACTAACTTTATTCTAAAACCGCTAAAAACAATGAAAAATCTGGTCATGTTTAAGGCACTGCCATTTTAAGTCTGGCGACCATTTGTAGAAGTAAATAATGCAAGACTTAAGGAAATTTTATAGTAATTCCAAAAATATACAGTTTTTTCAGAACTGATCAGTACTCGCAAAATTTTACTATGTAATTTGATAGAAAGTCGATATCGTTTATTTTTTATTAAAAGCCACGCGTGCTTAAAATAAGTAACAAAATAAAAAAACAGACGTCACGTTAAAATTCTACATAATTTTCTGAACTATCTCCTCGCAATTTTGGGCGAATCTATCCACTATTTTGATCTTTAAAAATAAAGGCAACGAGAATAAAATTAGACAAAAACTTCAATGGCTCTATTTTATTGCACATCACTGTATGTTACCCAAGTTTGTTTTTAAAAAGAGTTTAAGGACACATTTTTGATTAGTTTTATGACATGTTATAAGGTAACATATTTTCCCTCTTTAGGTCCAGTTTATAAACATTTTCCTTATGGTGGAGGGACACTCATTTAAATGACACTAAATTATAAATTTGATTATATCAATAGCAACCCATAGTGCAACCAGGCGAATATATTGCAATTGGTTTTTTTTTCAGTTTCACAGCTGATGAAAATGTGGCTACAACATAAACATAAACACACTCTTTCAAACACATTCAGTCTTATATGTAGACATTCCTTCATTCCAACCATTATTCATTTGTGGCCAAGTGCTAGCAGTGAATACAAACTAAAGTACGGTAATTTCAAATATACAAAATGACTTCGGAGTAAACAAAAACAATATTGTATGAATATAAATGTAGAGATGGCAATTCGTTCGCCAAGTCATAGACGAAAATATTGAACAATTCATAGACTAAGACAGGCAGAAGATTGTTGTTGTGGGCTAGAGCAGCAGTACCTGTATTTAAGCCAATGTTGCCAGAAGAATTTTTTAATTCCTTCTAAACTACTTAAAAGTTCTCTAGATTTATGCGTTTTCAAAAAGAATTATCTGATTTTTTTTTTTCACAAAAGAAAGAAAAAAATAAAAATTTCAAGTTACTAATTTACAAGAAATAATAATGAAAAAGAAATTAACTGGCCAGCAAAAAAAAAAAAAATAGATGCCCTAACCGATTCAGGTTTATTTGAATGGTAATAGGTAAAGTTTCCCAGTCAGAAAAATACAAACGGGAAAGCGGTGGCAAAGCACTTTAGCAGGTCGTACAAGTACTGGCAAAAAGTGCTTTCCCATTTCCAAAATGAACATCATTAGACAAAAGGACCGGCTGTTCAAAAAGCGCCGCAAAAGCACTGGAGGAACAAAATTTTTAAACGTTGGCAAAACGCTGGCAAAACCAGTAAATAGGTGGTCTGGAAATATATTTTCCAAAATAAAACTTAAAAAAAGTTCATATGTATTTTTATTGGTCCTGCCGTGATTTGAACCCAGGCCATCAGATTGGCAGACGATTGCTCTACCCACTGAGCTAACGAGACATATAATATTTGATGGCTAAACACATAAATGAGTGATAATAGCTGGACAACTACTGGCTGTGCCAAAATGATAGTACTGGCAAACATTTTTTGTAACTAGTATGCCAGTGTTGGGAGGGCAAAAAAAAAGTTGGTCTTGAAGGAGCTATCCCACAAACAAAAAAATTGATTTTATAAAACAAACAAAATTTTAAATTAAAAAAAAATCAAAAAAAAATTTTTTTTGCTTGCAACCGGATTCGAACTCGGAACCTTCTGACTACAAACATTTTTTAACGAAGCGTCAGCATTTTTATAAAATCATTGGTCTACCAGTGAATTGATTTTTGTACGCCTGGTAGCATTGTCTAGGTAGCACTGGATAACCACTGGTTGCAAACCTTGGCATATCACTCTAAGCCAATTCTTTGCCAGTGGTTTTTTTTTATAAACCACCGAAATTTTTGTAAAACAAATACTGGTAAAACGCTTTTTTCAAACGCTGGCAAAGCGACCCAAATGAGTGTTCTGCCAGTCATTTATTTTTAACACCGTGGTTACCCAGTGGTATGCCAGTGCTTGATTTTTTGTACCACTGGCGATTTCTGACTGGGTTGTTTTCAATTGAAGAATCAATTAAAATACATGGACACATATTGTTTAACTTTTTGTAAAAGTCAATAAAAAACAAACTACACAAAAATACTTATCGTCTGTAGGAGTTGATGTTTTCAGTCAAATATTCTATTTTTAGAAAAATTAATTTAAATAATTTCGTGGTTTTCTGTTTTAAAACAAAAAAATCAAATATTTTCGGTTTTCTTTTTTTGTTAAAATATTTTGTTAAAATAGTTTAATTTACAAAGATTTAATTTGTGAAATTCAATGGAATTTTAATAATATTTCTTAATTATCCCATTGTATTTATAAAAAGTGCTTTTTTACTGTAAAATTTTTTTTAAAATAAAACTAGCTCGTGCTAAAAATTGAACCTGGGACTCCAGATTACCAGTCGACAGCGCTACCATCTGAGCTATCTCGAAATGTTATATTTGATAGATAAAAACATAAAAACAAAAAAATATGTGGTTACATATATCCTTACCAGTTTTGAAAAAATATTTAGTCTAAAAATAGATTTTAAAATATTTATAAAAAAATTCTATATGAAATAATGATAAAAAATAAGTCATTATTAGTAACTCATTATTATATGTTTTAAAATAATGCAGAAAGTAAGTCGTAGGCATTACTGGTAGTCCAGTAAAAAATAATGATATGTCATTAAAGTTTCCACATATGTAATGAAATTCTTCATTGAATCTACGAAAAAAATTCCATGAAATTGTATTATTAATAACACTGTGAGACAAATGGTAGGGATCAGTGATCGGGAAGGGTTCAAACTACCGGGGAAAGTTATATCGGTAAAAAAGAAGTTATACGTGTCCCGGCGTTTCGCTCGGTCACCCCTAGGAATCGAGATATATCGATTTGACCTTTGGTGGTCTTTTTTTTGACATAACTCGAGAACCACTAGTCCGATTTTGCTCAAACAATTTTAAAAAAATTAAAAATTACAATTCCTTTAATCTGTTCATATAACATTTTTCTATATACTCAACAGTTTTGCCGGTAAAAATAAATGTATGAAGAAAAAAATATTTTTTGCCTAAAATATTAAAAAAAAGTAATAAACAAAAGGTTATTGATTTTTATGGTAGCGGTAACAAACATTTATTTTTACCGGCAAAACTGTTGAGTATATAGAAAAACGTTATATGAACAGATTAAAGGAATTGTAATTTTTATTTTTTTAAAAATTGTTTGAGCAAAATCGGACTAGTGGTTCTCGAGTTATGTCAAAAAAAAAAAAGATATATCTCGATTCCTAGGGTTGACCCAGCGAAACGCCGGGACACGTATAACTTGTTTTTGACCGATATAACATTTCCCGTTGGTTTCATCCTATCCCGATTTTGACTGTCGCATAGTGTAACCATGAAGAATAAATCTTTTAGTTTCATTTATTTTCTTCATTTGATTGAAATATTCTTAAAAATTTACCATCAAAATGAAAACTTCTGTTTTAAATAAATAAAAAAATAAATAATAAATAATTTGATATTAATTAAAATTTTTGTTACCTCGCTGCTTGAAAAAAATACTTAAAAAATCCCTTTTTTACTTAAATTGAAAGAATTTCAAATAAATGAATAAACATTTATTTTTGTCGAATCCGTGCTTAAAATTTTGACATTTACTTTTAACTGAATATTCATTTTTTTGTATCGATTTATCAGTCCTTGAACATTTAAAAATACGAGAAATAACAAAAACTATTTGATTTAAATGAAAAATAAGTTCACCGGTTTTTCACTAAAGTTTTATTTATTTTAAATATTAATTTCCATTATTTTAATTTACAAACTATTTTAACCAGAGATGTATAACGATAACTATTTAAACGAACTGTAGATGTCACTAACATGTAGGAAATTTTGTCAAAGGAGGATTTTATTTTGGGAAATTTTCTCAACGGAGGATTTTATTTGCTCAAATGAGGTTTTAACAGAGTTATTAGGTAAGGGAGTTGGGCCGAAATTAGGGATTTTGACTTTGGTTTGGGGACAGATTGAAAAATTATAAATTTTAAAAAACTTAGTTTTAGGCCGAAAATCAGAAGAATTTTCGACTAAATTATATGCGTATTTTTTTTTTTAATTAAAGTCGATAAAATTGGGTATTTCAAAATTTATACAAAATGTTTGAATTATTGAAGAAATGTTCTCCAAATATTTATAAATCTTGAAATAACAAAAAACAACCAAGCTCAATAATTAATCAAAGAAAACATAAATTTCGTGTAGATTCAAAAAGTACTAGGGGTTTTCAGTTAATCTCGTATGTACCTTCTGAATCGTGTAAACTAGATTTATGCCAACTTATTGTTCAAAATAGTTTACAAGCCCTTGAACTTTACACTTAACCAAAAAAATACGCGTATTTACTTGTCAAATTCAAATTTTGAAAAAACATAGATTTTTCATGACAATGAGTTTCGTGCGAAAATTGTGAAGAATTTGTTCTCTAAAAAATTTAATGTACAAGACTGTTATTTTGAAAAAGTAACATTTCAGCTTTATTATGATTGTAATAAAATAGGGGACACGGAGGAGATTAGAAGATAAACAAAAAATCTAAAGTAGAATATTTGTATGTGTCTGTGTGATCACTTCTGAAGGTAGAAAACAAAACTATGAATTAGCTACACTATAAGCAAGGCCTTACGTGGGTTAGATGGCCAAACTGTCGAACTCTAAGATAGTTACGTTTGTAATGTAGGAATAGGTACAGGTTCGATTCCGACAGCCGACGGGTTGTTGAAAAAATTATCGCATAGAGACAATCTGACAATAAAATATAAGCAATAATACAATTTAATGGAAAATCACTGCTGAAGCCTGTCCATTAGACTGTACCTCAAAAAAAAGTTCGCCGTACACCCTCCAATATGAAGTATTTTTGCAAGGCAATTTCAAAAAAATTTTTTTTTTTTTTGGCCGTACGTAGGGGTCGCCTTTCTCAATTTTTTTAAAAAATCGGATTTTAAAGTGTGATATAAAGTGTGCCTCGAGGAGACCAGTGTTTTGCTATAAAGGAAAAATCCAATGAAAAAAAATTTAAAAAGACGACCCCTACGTTCGGCAACCAATATATAAAAAAAAATTCTACTGGTTTTATCGAAAAACTTCATTAGCAAAAGTTTAATGATTTTTTGCGAGCTTTAATTTTCTGACATTAGGATGACACATTAGGGTGGTAGCAACTGATATCTGGTGGCTAACTACTAGAACGGGATACTTGAGGTCAATGGCCCCTGAGAGAAAAACACTGGTCTCCTCGAGAGAAAAACATCGATGTATCATACTTTAAGATCCGACTGTAAATGCCAAAGATATAACGAAAAATGTTAAATGGCGACCCCTACGTTCGGCAAAATAATATAAAATTTTTTTTTGAAACCTCCTTGCAAAAATACTTCATATTGGAGGGTGTACGGCGAACTTTTTTTTTTTTTTTGCCTGTAAGGTGGTACGCTCTACTGTCCATAGAAAAAGGCAGAAACTAGGTCTAGTCTGATTTGCAAATTTAATGTGTTTATAATTTTTAGAGAAAAATGTTTATTCTTCTTCTTAAGCTCAACACTACTAAATTAAAATTGATAAAAATGCGTATTAATTACAATATTAATTGCAACTGGCCTATATGACGCGTTTGAAAAAAATAACACTGCACTAAAAAATTGTTTACTTTCACAATTTAAACGAGTAAAAAGGTTAAAGTCGGGCATGCCGACTATACAATACCCTACACCAGTCTGGGTAAAAGCCAACTAATGTTTGGATCCGAAATTCGAATGGGTTAAAATGGGGCTCGTGTCAAAATTTTCTATAATGTGAGTCAGCGCATCAAATTTCATTAAAATATCTTAATATTTGCGACCTGCAGTTTGTAACCAAGCCAATTTTGGGGGGACCCTTATATGGTCACTAGTTCTAAACATGGACCGATGTTCACCAAAATCAATAGGCTGCGTTATTGGGCCAATGTAGGTCTGTGTACCAAATTTCATCAAAATATCTTAATATTTACGACCTGCAGCGTATAAACAGTATAATTTTGGTAGGACCCTTATATGGGCACTAGGTCTAAACATGGACCATGTTCACCAAAATCAAACTTGTTCGTCCTTGGGTTGACATAGGTCGGTGTACCAAAGTTCATCAAAATATCTTAATATTTGCGACCTGTAGAGTGCGCACAAGATTGCATGGACAGACAGACGGACGGACGGACAGACGGACATCGTTAAATCGAAATAAAAAAAAATTCTGAGCCGATCGGTATACTATAAGGTGGGTCTACGACCAATATTTTTTGGTGTTACAAACATCAGCACAAACTTATTATACCCTGACCACATAGTGGTGTAGGGTATAACAAAGATTTGAGGCCTTTAAAGTTAGAGTGAAAAAGTAAATATTCTTTGTAAAATATTTTATTTTATTTACTTTGCTGAGACATTTCTTAATAATTTTCTGGATGCTAACTTATAGGTCATTCACATGAACGAGATAACTAAATCTCATCATTTGTGTTCTTTATTCTATTACCATATAACATCATATTTTGACATTATTTGGTAATATGAATAATAAAGAACCAAAAACGAAGAGATTAGTTCATGTGAATGGCATTTTAGCTTTTATTTTTGTTTGTTTCAAATTGGGTTTTTGTTTAAATTAAAACGGGGATTTAAATTTTCAAAATGGGAATAAGCTAAAACTTTTCGGGCAACACTGTTCCCCAATAAAATGAAGCAGTATTGCCAGAAAAAACAAAACAGCAGTCAACACCATCTGTTGCATTAAAAACCGGTATTGCCATTAATCAGGACCATGTGAGACCTCTGGATTTAACTGTAAGAGTAGAAAAAATCAAACCCTCTCACCGCGTTTTTTACCAATTTGTAGACAAATTTTTAGCCAAGATCAATTCAACCCATTAATATATCGGATTCAAATATTAGTTTGAATTTCAACAAGACTAGTGTAGGGTATCATATAGTCGGAATACCCAACGTGTTTATACATTTAAACTATTTTTTTTCCAAAAATTGTAAGTAGGTCTTCATAGATAAGCCAAAAACTAATAAACAAGCCAGAAAATTAATAATTTTGTCACATGTATTTAACCACAAAATTTTACCTAAATCTGGAGGAATACCCCTAAACTGGCAATATTGATTTAAACAGACAGAAAATAACATAAACCAAACCAATAGACAACTAAAGCATAAGAAATGTTTTTTTTTTTTTTTTATTTAAAAACCAACTTGGTTGGCTAGTACCTGCCGATTATTTCAGTTGTACCAAGCTATTAAGGCTTAAATTTGTTTATCTGACTTTTATTTATACAAAAACCAAAAATAAATAAAACAACGACTTCATAAAAATGCCAACACAAATTTAATATAGAGAAAATGCAAATTATATAGAGAAAACACTTCCCAGCAAACATTTGAAAAATATGTTGCTAAGAAGATATTGTGGCAGTATCTTTTTTCATCGTCATAAAGGCACATTTACACGCGAGAGAAAACAGCTAGAAATAGAACAAAAAGCATCTCTAAATAGCTCGACTCGGGAGGATTTAAACTATTTAGGGTTGCTTTTTGCTCTATCTGTAGCAGTTTTTTCTCGAGTGTACATGTGCCTTAATAAATGTTTGGAAGTGTAGCGGATTTATTTTCCCAAGGATATTTTGGCGAAAATAAATGTCTTAAAATAACTACACTCCCGAGTAAAAAAGTTTTGATATAATCATATATTATTTTATGTAATTGCATTTAGTAACTTATAGTTACATATGGCAGGATATGCTTTTAAATTCAAGCCGATATACTTTTATATAGTCATATGTTAGATATTTTTTCCTCAAAGGTTTTAATATGGAGGCATATGTGATTTTATATTATTACATACTGGCCTACATATAATTGCATGTGCTATATATAAGTACATAAAGTAACATATTACAGATATAATTACATATACGTGTATATATAATTTAGTATGACACTATACATAATAATATAAAACTATATGTGGAGCCATATAAGAAATATTTCATAATTTGTGTTAGATATGATTATATATTGACGAATAAGAACCCATATATAACTTAATACGGTTCCATATCTACAATATTTCATGATTTCTTTAATATATAACAATATAACGTTCTTTATAAAATCATCTATAATTATATATCATCCCACATAAGCAATTATTTCAAAGTGATTTTATATAAAAATATATAAGGTCCATATAAAACCGTATTATATTATATGTGGTTCTATGTTAAAATTGATTTTGAACTAAATTTAGATTTAGTAATAACTAGGGATTGGCGCGTGACTAGAAATGTTCGTGAGTCACGAACATCTCTGTGAATAACACGCGATCGTGAGTAGTAATTACTATACTCAAGTGATTCGTGCGTGAGCGTGAATAAGAATATATAACCCGTGCATGATTCGTGTGAGTTTATTTTTTGCATCATATGTATATTTTTAGTAATTTTTACTATTTTGTAATATTTGACTATTTTTTTTTTACTATTTTTCTTATATCTTGGTTGTACATATAACATGATCGTATTGACTTTAAAATTTCAGTCTTGTCAACTTTAATTTAAAATTACTAAAAATAAAGAAAGTTTTGTTCATGTTTAATGCACTGTCATGGTAAATCTGGATAAAAGTAATGGAAGATTTATCGAAATTAGAGGATCTTCAGCAGACCTTTGGGTTAATCATTATATTTGGAAATTAATTACACATGCAATTACACAATTACATGTAATTGTAATTGAAAAAAAAATCAATTACAATTACATATTATTTGTAATTGTAATTAAAAAAAACAATTACAAGTAATTTGTAATTTAAAATTTGCAATTATACATTACATATAATTGTAATTGAAAAAATTTCAATTACAATTACATTTTTTTCGGAAAAGAAATAATGACAAAAAGCACAAGTGAGGGGTCAGCCCAACATGACGTATTCTTTTTATACTTATCCACGCCTATCCAACCTATCCCAGTCAGTTTTTTCTACAAAATTTTAACAAAAAACACTTTAATTCTAAATGTAATTGAAATTTGTAATTGAAATCACTTTCAATTACAATTACTTGTAATTGAAAATTTTCAATTACAGTTACATGAAATGTAATTGTTTTTTTTTTTATTTCAATTACATTTATTTGCAATTGTAATTGAAATCCCCCAGGTCTGATCTCCAGATATTGCATATCTTTTTTATTTAAAAAAATAATTTTTGTATATTGTTAGATATGGTCCTATATAATATGATAAAAAGTATGAGGTCAATATTTAGATATAATTGTATCAAACTATGTCCACTTTTATAACATTTTATATAATTTTATACAAAAAGATATAATTTGATGTAATTGGATGAGGACAAAATTCGGATACAATTGTATCGAATTGCATAAAATTGTATCAAATTGTACCAAATTGTATACAATTGTATACAATTCGATACAATAAGATACAATAAGATGTTCTCATTTTTCGGATATAATTATATCTAATTACATAAAAGATTATATATAATTAAATATAACTTCATATGGCTCCATATCACTTTTTTTTACTTGGGCTATAAAAAAAGTTAGTACAAAGTCTGTTAAACGCGTTCTGATTAAATTGAAATAATTTTTCTGTTATTTTTTCTAAAAAAGTCTGTGCAAATAGCTCAAAATTCTGCTAAAATAACAGGAAATAGTACATGTATTTGCGCCAGCACAATTTTGACCTATTTGTATGGAATTTTTTATGAGTGTATAGTTTACTTTCTAGTGGAACTTTTTTCGTATTGGTAATAAATGATTTCTGACAATAAGTGATTTATTCTTAACGATATAGTCGAAGAATCTTCTACTATTTCCTATTTCCATGTTTGCTGGGTTACTACAGACACACACTACAATCTTACTTTATTACTAACACAAATATAGATAAAAAATTTCATTGAAATTGATGCCATTTGCTGCACATAATTTGTTATACATGTTATTAATGTTGTTGTTTATGTTTTCGTTTCTGCTACAATTGTACACTGTACGTATACGCAATATTTAGGAAACTGTTTCCAGTCAAAACTATTGTAGATCTCGAACTATTTAAAAGCTTAAAAATGTATTTGTAAAAATAAGCAAAAATGTATTTTCATACATGGGACTAATGAATTAGGTGGACTAATTAATTGACGATTTCATTAACATTGATTGATATAAATGGTAATGAAATTATTTTCGTTACCATTGTTTCAAACTAATGTTAATGATTTTGGAATTTGATTTCATTGAATAATGACAATGGTTTTTAATTTCATTACCGTTGATAATGTGTCAATTAAAAAAACTAATTACCATTGACAGATAAGCTTTCCGAGGAACGTAAAAATGCAGAAAATTCACTGAAATCAGGGTTGAAAATTGTCAAAATTTTAAAAAAATTTACAAAATTGAAAAAAATCACAAAAATTGGAAAATATTGGAAAAAATCGTCAAAATTTGAAAAATCGTAAAAAATTCGAAAAAATCGCCAAAATTGAAAAAAATCGTCAAAATTTGAAAAATCGTCAAAAATTTCAAAAAATCGTTAAAAATTTTAAAAATCGCCAAAATTGAAAAAATTGTCATTTAAAAAATTTACAAAATTGAGAAAAATTATAAAAATTGGAAAAAATCGTCAAAATTTGAAAAATCGTCAAAGTTTTAAAAATCGTCAAAAATTAGAAAAAATCCCCAAAATTTCGGTTTTACAAAATTGAAAAAATCGTCAAAATTCATTTCTCGCAAAAATTGAAAATCGCTTAAATAAAATTTTAATTTTCCATATCTCGAAAACTATAAGAGCTAGAAAAAAAATTACTGCACCAAAGGTCAAAACTCACTACCAATACCCCGATAGCGAAATTAGATTTTAACTTGCATTGCTAGATTTTAAAATAGCGTTTTTCTCGCAAACTAAGGCTCGTAGAGAGAAAAGGGCTTTTATTTGGAATATCCCCCATATCTCGAGAACTAAATGAGTTAAATGAAACCGGACAACGATTTTGAAACAGGGAAGTCATAGTGAGTCATTTGTGAAAAAATAAGTGCGAAAATCGCTTAAATAAAATTTTAATCGTCCATATCTCGAAAACTAGAAGAGCTAGAGGAAAAATGACTGCACGAAAGGTCAAAAGTCACTACCAATACCCCGATAGTGAAACTAGATTTTGACTTGCATTGCTAGATTTTAAAATCGCGTTTTTCTCGAAAACTAAGCCTCGTAGAGAGAAAACGGCTTTTATTTGGAATATTCCCCGTATCTCGAAAACTAAATGAGTTAGATGAAAACGGAACAAGGAAAAATAAATGCGAGAAATAAATTTTGGAAATTTCGTTTTTTAAACCTGGACTATTTTTTAAATTTTGGCGATTTTTTCTAATTTTTGTCGATTTTCACAAATTTTTACAAGTTTCTCAATTGTGGCAATTTTTTCCAATTTTTGACGACTTTTTGAAATTTTGACGATTTTGCAATTTTTTCAAATATTGACAATTTTTTCAAGTTATGACGATTTTTTCAAAATTTTTACAAAATTTTTCAATTTTGGCATTTTTTCAAATTTTGGCGATTTTTTTTAATTTTTGCATTTTTTTTGCGATTTTTTCTGGTATTTGAAACTTTTTTAATTTCAGCGATTTTTTGCATCCATGTGCGCGCACATGCGCATGTGCGTTCCGCTTTTTAGAAAAATGTTTATATTTTTGGCTCGCTTGAGGGCTTTTCCATCCCTGATTGTAGCTTATGTTATATATTAAGATTTTTGTAAACAAATGGTTTTTTAATCAATTGTAATTAGTTTTTTTTACATTAGTGTGATTTCATTACCATTAGTAATGATTTTTCTAATGAAAAATATTTCATTACCATTAAATGGTAATGAAATTTTTTTCATTGTCATTAGTATGAACTAATGGTAATGAAATTTCAATGGTAATGAAAAATTCCCATGTATGCGCATTTTCAACAAGGTCATCCATCCAATTAAATTAAAACCACTTCTTTCACTGCTTCAAAAGTATGCGTTAGTGTATTTTTCTGCTTTTTTAGAAGTAATTCTGAATAACTTCCAAAAAATCACTCCTTTCGTTACTGCCAAAGTATCCGCTAGTATATGTTTACAGCTTTTTTTAGAAGTAATTCTGTAGAACATCCAAAAAATTACTTAAGTATTTCTTCTAAAGTATAATTGCTCTAAATGTGATCCTAAAGTGAGATTTTGATACAGTTTATTTTCAAAAAGAAGATCGCGGGTTCGATTTGTGGCGGGACCAATACTTTTCTATTTTAATTTTTTATTTTTTTTTATTGTTTAATATTTACAATTTATTTGTTTAAATTCAATATATGTTTATTTGTTAAATTTTTAAAAATATATAAAGCAAATGTTGAAAAAATGCTTTCTATGCAGCTGTGAAAATAGTACTGAAAACAATACTGAATTGGAGTGCACTTTTTGCATTTGTTTAGTAAGTACTTTTATTGAAGAGGATAAAGCACAATAGCTCGCACTGGCAAAGTGGTGTTTTTAGGCCAGTTAACTTTCATATCAAAGAATAGTTCAGCGGTATAGAGTCAGAATGGCAATCGTGAGGTCTGAAGTTCGATACCCGGTGGCGGCAATTAAAATATTTTTGCAAAATAAAAAAATATAATTTTTATTGTAAAGATTTTTTTTTTTAATTTTAATTGATGAAAAAGAGTTTCCTTTGCACTCTTTTAAAAAGTACTCAAAAAATATTGAAGTGGGAGTACTGCTCTGCTATGACAGCTCAATGTTAAAATCATTATTATTTCTGTTAAAAAAAAGTACATCAAATCATTAATTTTGGTGCTTTTTCCACTGTTTTGGCATCTCTTTTTTTTGCTGGGTACAAAACTAGTTCTCAAGATAATTATTTTGAACCGGCTGTGTATTACTAATAGGATTTATATAGAGCTGTTTGCCTAAATTAAAATACGATATTTGAAATTCTCATTTTGTTTACATTTGTTTTTAATAAAAAAATCAAATATACACTGCAGTTTTTTTTATTCTTAATTGAACTGAGTTGCAAATCAACTGGTATAGTACAGGTGCCAAAGAGTCACTCCAGAACTAGTTTGGTAAAATTGTCATAAGTACATGTACAGTAGAACGTAGCACAAAAAAAAGTTCGCCCTACATCTTCGAATCTAAATTATTTCTGCAAGGCAGTTTCTAATTTTTTTTGCCGAACGTAGTGGTCTCCTTTTTAAATTTTTCGTTATATTTTTGGCATTTACTGTCGGATTTTAAAGTGTGATATATCGGTGTTTTTGTCTCGAGGGGACCAATATTTTGCTCTTAGGGCAAATGACCTCAAGTATCCCGTTCTAGTATTTACCGACCAGATCTTAGTTCCTACAACCCTAATATACCACCTTAATACCAAAAAATTAAAGCTATCAAAAATTCATTAAACTTTTTGCTAATGAAGTATTTCGATAATTCCAGCAGAATTATTTAAAATTTTTTTTATTTTTTGCTGCCTAACATAGGGGTAGTTTTTAAAATTTTTCGTCATTTGATTAAAAAAAAAAAAAAACATTGGTGTCCTCGAAACAAAACATCGATATATCATACTTTAAGATCCGACTGTAAATGGCGGAAAAATTTTTTTTCCAATTTGCCTTGCAAATATACTTTATAGTATGTATATTCAAAGGTGTACTTTTTTTTTTTTTTGCCTGTAAGGTGGAACGGTCTACAATACATCTTTCTATTTTTCTTTCTAATACAAAAATTTTGACCCATTTGTGGATCTACATATTAGTTTCATTAAAACTATGCAGACACTGTTTCAAATTATTAAATTTTTATACGAGTTTTAAAACTTCAGTTGTGTTTGCTAGATTTGTTTTTAATAAATAAGTCTGAATTTGCAAATAAGAATCTAAATTTATGTTACCTGAAAACAGTGTATCACGTTTAAGAAAAAATGTATCCAAAAATATATTTGAGAATGAAAATATACTTCGACAACACTGAATGTGGTAGAGTGGATAAAAAAAAGCAACAGTGTCAGCAGCAAAACAGCAACATTTATGGCGACAATTTCTTCTGTGTTTTTTTTTCTCTTACCTGTTGGTCATAAAATAAATTCTTTTATATTGTTTTCCTGAAAAAAAATGCAAAAGAAATAGATTGTAAAAAATAATACCAATAATAAAAATAAAACAATAGCAACGATATCAACTGAAAATGCTAAAAGTTTAAACACACAAAACGAGAAAAAAAACCAGGTGAATGTGATGAAATTTATACAATATCTTTTACTGTAAAGATATAATATTCTCACTACAACATTGCGTTGTGTACACGCTTTACCTTACTTTGCATAACAAAGGGAAAGACTTTAAAGGAATGGTTTTCCGAACTTAAATGATTGTGTGAAAATTGCGAAGATCGTAAAAAACTGACATCGTCTTTCAGTTAAAAAAGTAACTGAGTGTGTTTAGCAGATACAAATTAATATACAACAGTTCCACAACAGTTGTACAACTATCTGGTGAACAACTTGACCACTAAGGGCAAAAGGAAATTGAAGATAATTAAAGAAAATTTTATATTTAAAAAAAAAAACAAACATAACACATCGTTCAGAAGAGTAAGTTATCAGAAAGCGCTATAACTCACCTATAGGTTTTTCTTTTGATTCTTCTAAAAAATTAACAAAAATTATATATCAACTAAAATTTGAATTGATTGAATTAAAAAATAAAAATTGATTAAAAACTTAATTAAGGCAGTTTCTAAGTCAATTAAAAATATTAAATCAATTTAAAAATTTTATTGGCTTAATTAATTTTTTAATTGATTGCCTTAATTAAAATTTTAAAAAATTTTTATGTTAACTTACATTTTAATTGAATTAGAAAACTAATTGAATCAATTCTAACATTAATTAAGTCAATTAAAAAATAATTAAAAAATTAATTAAATTAATTAAAATATTTATTTTTAATTAATTAATGGAAATCATCAATAAAAATCAAAAAAAAAAAAATTATTCAATTAATTTTTTAATTTGTTCAATTAATTCCTAAATTTATTCAATGTCAATTAGGTTTTTAATTGATTTTATTTCAATGATTTTTTTAATTGACTCAATTTCTAACTAATGTTAAAAACATAATTATTTTTTTTATTATAATCAATTACTTTTCAAATTAAGACTCAACTTATTTGTTTTTACGATAGCGATTAAAACGTTGCTATAAATAAAAACAATTTGTCTTGAATTCTGTCTTGGATTTTATAAATCCATTGAAATCTGTGCCATCAATTCATTCCTTCCAGTTTATGATTTCCAAAGTTTACTAACAGAAAAAAGCGAAATAAAAATAAGCCAATGACTCAATGTTAATAACAAAACAACTTCGTTGTTTTCATTTTTTTTACCATATTTTTGTTGACCACCTAGACTTTATTACTTTGCAAACGATGGGTTTGGTCTGGGTAGGAGTGTTTGATTTCTTCTTTTTTTTTTGTTTTGTTAAAAAAATTCTTTAGGTGAAAAAGAAATTGAAGCAGCAAGACAAACATTTATTCGTACAAATAACAACAATTGTGTCTGCAAAAACAGAAAAGAAAAAACAACACAGGTTTGTAATAAAAATATTGTATGACAATAACAATTTTACTGGCATGAATATTACTTTAACAAAAATATCATTAAATAAAGAACAAACTTTTTGCCGTGTTAGAGATATTAAAACTTAACTTAACTAAAAAAAACTCAACTACAACACCAGTGAAAACAACAAAAAAGTAAAATTAAAAACACAAAATATTAAAAACAACAAGGGCGGCAGTAGAAAAGTTTTTCTTGTTTGATAAATTGGAAATTCCTACCTTTACATTTGATTCCACTTTATTGGGAATATTATTACGTATTTGGCCCGTTGCACAGTGGTACATTTTTGGCGAAGACGGTCAAAAATCTATAACTTTTAAATTAGTCGATATATTTTGATTCAGCATAGTTCTAGACAAAAATAAAAAATGAGTTTCAATTACGAAATTGATAATATCAATCAATATTTTAATTGATTTTGCACACACTCAAAAAAAAAAGTAGAACACTTAGTAAAACTTCTTGTATACCAAGTGTACTAGTTTTCAGCAATTTTTGTTGTTAAAAGTTTTCAGCAAAATTACGCTGCTAAACAAATTGGGAAAATATTTTATGTTCCCTTTCGCTTTTTAAAGGAAAAGGGTTTTATAGTATTAAAATAGTAAATGAGTTAAATTTCTTTTCATATTTTATTTAAAATTATTTTTATATATTCTAAATTAGTGTGGAAGTCTGGACTTTTTACAAAGCTATCTAAATAATTTCAAAAGAATCAAAACAATCACAAGAACAGAATTTCTAGATTCAAATTTTCAGCAAATAAATTAACTAAAGTATAATTTGTTTACAAAATTTTTAAGTTTTTTTTTCACTCCACTAATATTTAGCAAAAAGTTATACTAATCGTTAGCACAACTTTTGTCGAATTTGCAAAGTTTTTGATAAAAATTTACTAAATTTTTCTTAAAACTCACCCTCATGACTAAAAGTTTCCTGACTAAACAAACATTTTTGCCGACTTTACTTATAATTTTTATGAGTGCAGTATTAATTACTAAAAATTGTATAACATCAATTTAAAAATCATCCAATTATAGCACACTGCATGGCTAAACCAATTTAAAGTATGTCTACACTAATAGAAGTCCGTAAAAAATTTAGTTAAAACTACTAAAAATTAGTTAAAAATAATGCTGCAGAAAAAAACTGCTAAATTAGCAGATTATTTTTGCTATATATTAGTAATATAGGAACAGCAAAAATAAAACTGTTAAATATAGAGAATTTTAGTTATATTTGGGCTAAATTTTTGTAAATGGAGAATAGCAAATTAACCTGCTAAAATCAGCAAAAAATTTTGCTAAATAACACTGTGAGACAAATGGTAGGGGTCAGTGATCGGGAAGGGTTCAAACTACCGGGGAAAGTTATAGCGGTAAAAAAGAAGTTATATGTGTCCCGGCGTTTCGCTGGGTCACCCCTAGGAATCGAGATATATCGATTTGACCTTTGGTGGTCTTTTTTTTTGACATAACTCGAGAACCACTAGTCCGATTTTGCTCAAACAATTTTAAAAAAATTAAAAATTACAATTGCTTTAATTTGTTCATATAACGTTTTTCTATATACTCAACAGTTTTGCCGGTAAAAATAAATGTATGAAGAAAAAAATATTTTTTGCCTAAAATATTAAAAAAAATAGGAATAAACAAAAGGTTATTGATTTTTATGGTAGCGGTAACAAACATTTATTTTTACCGGCAAAACTGTTGAGTATATAGAAAAACGTTATATGAACAGATTAAAGGAATTGTAATTTAAAATTTTTTTAAAATTGTTTGAGCAAAATCGAACTAGTGGTTCTCGAGTTATGTCAAAAAAAAGATATATCTCGATTCCTAGGGGTGACCCAGCGAAACGCCGGGACACGTATAACTTGTTTTTGACCGATATAACATTTCCCGTTGGTTTCATCCCATCCCGATTTTGACTGTCGCATAGTGTAATTAGTCACCAAAAAATTTAAAATTTTCAAATTTTTTTTTTCGATTTTTTTTTTTAAATGCAAATAAAAATCGAGCCTTTTGAAAACAGCAGTTTACAATTTTTTAGCAAATATTTCTGCTGATTTTAGCAGAATAGACTGCTATTTGCATTCAACTAAATTTAGCTTAAAAATAGCAAAAATTTTGTAGATTTAACAGTTTATTTTTGCTATTTTTAGTCTACAAATATTTAGCAAAATTTTCTGCAGATTTTACAGTACTATTTGCTATTTTCAATTAACTAAAAGTTAGCCTAAATATTACTAAAATTCTGTAAATTTAGCAGTTTTAATTTTGCTGTTCTTATTTTACTAGTATTTAGTAAAAAAAAATCTGCTAATTTTAGCAGTTTTTTCTGCAGCATCATTTTTAACTAATTTTTAGTAACTTTTTATGCTATTTTTACGGATTTATTTCTATGAGTGTTTAACTTTAGGATACTCAGCGGTTGTCACCAGAGTCTTCAGTGCAGCCCCTGGTCCAACCACGTTCAGAATTCTTCGAGGGATATGAACTGCTACGGCGCACTTCCTTGACAAAACCAGGTACCAGAGGTCTCTCAGAATTTCACGTATAATTACAGGACCTTCAAGGATGTTTGCAGTTTATTAAACAAACACTCGCAGGAACTTAAAGGATATCTGGAGGACCTTAAATGATGATCGCAGAACCTTCCAGGATACTCATAGGAACTTCAATAGTATAAAGAGCGATTTTCACAGGATCTTCAAGGATGATCGCATGACCTTAAGTGATATGACCTGCTACCGCGCACGACATTGTCACGATAAGTACTCAGGATGTAGGAGTAACCTTGAACGGCACGCTTTGTATGCACCCATGTGAAAATCGAAATATTAATGAACATACATGATCATATATTGACTTGTATATAATTATGCATGGACATACGTGATCATGCATAATTCAATTTATGACCATGCATGATCCCTTATATTTCCATATATCTTTGGATCCGAAATTTGAGGGTATTTGGATGTATATGGTTATATATGATCATATGTGAGCATATATGACTCACATGTGAGCATACATTGTCATATATAAACATGTATGGTCATATATCCTCAAATTTGAGATCGCAAGATATATCAAAATATATGAGATCATGTATGGTCATACATCGAACTATCCATGGACATAAATTACCATGTATGCCCATGTATGACCATATACCAAGTCAATGTATGATCATGTATGTTCATATACCCAACAAAACAAGTTGGAAGTAAAGCTTTACAAACTATTTTATTTCACTGCTTCATAAATATCCGTTAGTGAATTTCTACTGCTTTTTTAGAAATTATTCTGAACTTCAAAAAATCACTGCTTTCATTGCTTCCAAAGTACCCGTTGGTATATTTTTACAGCTTTTTTAGAATTACTTCTGAACAAGATCCAAAAAATCACTTCAGTATTGCTTATAAAGGCTAATTGCTCTAAAAGTGATCCTAAAAAGTGATTTTGGTATCATTTGGCATTTTTAAACTGAGGGTCGCAGGTTAGATTCCTGGCGGGATATTTTTATTCTGTTAATTTTTTTTTTTTTAAATTTATAATTAATTTTTTTAAATTCAATATTATTGTTTTTAATTTTCAAATTTTTAAAAATATGCATATATAAAAAAATGGTGTGAAATTGCTTTTTATGCACCTGTGCAAATAGTACTGAAAACAATATTGAATTGGTGTGCACCTTTTACACTTGTTTAATAAGTACTTTTATTAAAGAGAAATTTTAACAAAGTGGTGGTTTTATGCCAGTGAACTTTCATATCAAAGAATAGCTCAGCGCTAGACTAGCAATCGCGAGGTCGCAAGTTCGATACCCGGTGGCGGCAATAAAAGAACTTTTGTAAAATAAAAAAAATATAATTTTTTTTGCGAAGATTTTTTTTAACTTTTAATTGGTGAAAAAGAGATTCCTTTGTACTGCAAAAATGTTGAAGTGGGAGTACTCCTCTCCTATGACAACTCAATGTTAAAATCATTAGTGTTTATGATAAAAAAGAAGTACATCTAGATTCTCAATTGTAGCGCTTATTCTACTGCTTCGGCATCTCTTTTTTTTGCTGGGTATATTTCGATTTTCACATGGGCAAAAAATAATTTTTTTGAGGTTTTGCAAGTTGACGAAATCGTTGCAAGTTGACGAAATCTAACACTGTGCATCACCCAGCCTGTTGTGTTTTTTAATATATGATTTGTTTTGTTTTTTTGGTATTTTGCTTGGGTTGGAGTATTCGTATCAGTTTTTTGTTTTTCACTTTAAAGTTAAAACAATTTATTATCAAAATTCGTGTTATTTTTTGAAAATTTTAATAAATAAAACAACTAAAAGTTTTCTTTACTTGTTTTTGTTAGCAATATTTTTTTTTGTTGAAATTATTATTGCATTACTTTATAAATATAAATACTATAAAGGTTTGAGTGAAAAATAATAGTGACTTGTAACTGCGTTGCAGTATAATATTTAAGAACGATCTACGTTTTTCCATTAAAGTGTTTAGATTAAATTTGTGCATAAATTTAAATTACTGAACTAATATTTAAGAATCACAGCTTTCGAGGGGATCTTAATATCTATTTTTAGAGTCATTCTTTTTACAGTACTGGTAGGCATATAGGTACACTCATACAAATAAGTCCGTAAAAATAGCAGAAAATCAGTTAATATTAGCAGAATCAGTTAGCTAAATATTAATAAAATGAAAACAGCAAAAAAAAACTGTTAAGTTTACAGAATTTTAGTAATATTTGAGCTAAATTGTTGTTAATTGCAAATAACAATTTAATCTGCTAAAATTAGCAAAAAAAAAACTTGCTGAATAGTAATTTAATAAAAATAGCAAAAAAAAAACTGTTAAATTTACAGAATTTTAGTAATATTTGAGCTAAATTTTTGTGAATTGCAAATAACAATTTAACTTGCTGCAATCAGCAAAAAAATTGCTAAATAATAATAGAATGAAAATAGCAAAAGAAAAATGTCAAATCTACAAAATTTTTGCTAAAATTTTCTGAATTCAACAAAACTTTTGCAGATTACTAGTGGACTGGAAAAAGGTAAAAAAGGAGCAAATGAAATGAAAATTAATAATTAAAAAATAAATGTGTATTTAAAAACATACTTGGGACCAGTTTATTGAATGTGTCAATTAATTGAAATTTTTTCAATTGGCATTGTTCAATGCCTAAATGCCCATTTATAATTGATGAAAGAAGGATTTGTTTTCATGTTTTAATAAAAGAATAAATTAAGAAAAAAAATTAAAAATTCGCGTATTTCTTATATTTTTTATATTACAATGCTTTTTCTTCAATTATGTGTTACATTTGATTACCATTGTTTTCATCAATGCAAATTGAAAAAAATTTCATTGGCATTGAATGGTGATGAAATTTGTTGGCATTGACATTGAGATAAAGTAATGCGAATTATATTTCAATGCCAATGAAAATTTCCCAAGAATGATTTTTTGTAAAAGTGGTAATATTTATAGACAATAATATGTTAACCATAACAACCCAGTCAGAAATCGCCAGTGGTACAAAAAATCAAGCACTGGGTAACCACGGTGTTAAAAATAAATGACTGGCAGAACACTCATTTGGGACTCTTGGCCAGCGTTTGCAAAAAGCGTTTTGCCAGTATTTGTTTTACAAAAATTTCGGTGGTTTATAAAAAAACACTGACTTAGAGTGATATGCCAGGGTTTGCAACCAGTGGTTATCCAATGCTACCTAACCAATGCTACCATTGGTATAAAAATCAATTCACTGGTAGACCAATGATTTTATAAACATTTTTTTTTGATTTTTTTTAATTAAAATTTTTTTTGTTTTATAAAATCAATTTTTTGTTTGTCGGAAAATTTCTTCAAGACCAACTTTTCTTTTGCCCTCCCAACGCTGGCATATTAGTTACAAAAAATTGTTTGCCAGTACTAGCCTTTTGGCAGAGCCAGTAGTTGTCCAGCTATTATCACTCATTTATGTGTTTAGCCATCAAATATTATATGTCTCGTTAGCTCAGTGGGTAGAGCAATCGTCTGCCAATTTGACGCCCTGGGTTCAAATCACGGCAGGAACAAAAAATACATATGAACTTTTTTTAAATTTTATTTTGGAAAATATATTTCCAGACCACCTATTTATTAGTTTTGCCAGTGTTTTGCCAACGGAAATGGGAAAGCACTTTTTGCCAGTACTTGTACCACCTGTTAAAGTGCTTTACCACCGCTTTCCCGTTTGTATTCAGAGACCCTTCTTTTGATTTTCATTGTTTGCTGATCGGATATGTACTTCCGAATTTATTTGAGTTTCCATTTTCACCTCTAAAGCTCCACCCACAGGAAAGAAAGTGTGGCCGATTAAAAATATCGTATTCTTTAAATACAATATTGGGGGAAAAAATAGGGTCATCCCCCTGAACTCCACTTGCTCCCCAGAGATACTTTTAATCACAATTTTCATATTAAAATAGTTCGTCCAAAATAAACCTTGATCTTTGGAAATTAATGTATTACGATAAATAGAAACTTTTCTCATAAATTTTAATAATTTAGATATTTTATGAGTAGGACAAATTTTCAACCATTTCAATTTAGCTTTTTGCATTATTTTTGGCGAGTTAAAAATGTGCAGTAATTTTTATGAGTAATTTAAGCACTCCAAAATTGGTGGTTTAGTTTACAAAAAATTTTAAAATTAGCAAATCTTCTGTTAAAAATTAGTAACTAAAATTCAGCAAAATACTGTAAAGTTAGCAAATTTATTGTTAAAAATTAGTAACTAAATTCAGCAAAAAAAAATAGCAAAAAAATTTGTAAGTTAGTAATGTGGAGGTAGCAAAAAAATTAACTAAAAATTAAATTTTAACTAAAAATTAGTTAAAAATTTGTTAAATTCAAGTACTAACAGTTTTACTAACTTTTCTACAAACTTTTTTCTATGAGTGTAATGGGTTATATAATGCATCAATTGATAATATATTTCTACACTACATATTATCGCCATAAATAGGGCAACCAAAAAAGCCCTAAAAGCAATGTTTTAATCTCTTAAAAAAGGTCGGACTGCAGTAAAATAAGCAGTTGAAATGCAAAAATAAGCCCTTAATCTTCATTATTTCTTCATTAAAATCCTCATAAAATTAAAATTTTTTATTTAATACAATGCTATATTCCTTGGAACTTCAGGAATCACACAAAGTTGTGACATTCATTCTTAAATTTATTTTCATCGGGAAATACATTAATTGCATTAAAGAATAGAATGTGCTAAAATCCCAAAACTTTAACAAATTGTAAAAAATAATGTTTAAAATTACTGATTTTATAAAAAAAAACCAAAAATATGCTCTATTTTCACATAAAAAAGGTAAAATTAGCTTATTTTTTTTTTAAAAGAAAATAAGTCAATATTTACAAAATAAGCAAAATTAGATAAAATAAATAAAAAAAAGCTCTAACAAATATAGCTTAAAATTCTTATACACTCAACCAAAAAAGTCTGTAATGGCTACTGAAAATTTTGTTGCTATTACGGGAAATTTAACTGTTTTGAGGCCAACGGTATTTTTTGATAATTTTAGCAACACATGTCTGCTGATCTGTAGTACAATAAAATTAGTAGAAAATATTAGTAGCTGCTACTAAATTTTAGTAAAATTTATGTAAAATGCAATTCCAAATCGATTTGCTAAAATCAGTTAAAAAACTTACTAAATATCATAATTTTAGTACAATGAAATTAGTATAAATTATTAGTTGCAGCTACTAATTTCAGTAAATTGCTGTAAACTGTAATTTAAAATCAATCTGCTGAAATTAGCAAAAAATTGTACTAAAAAATAAAAAAACTGTAAATTCTAAAAAAAAAAATTTCTTTCGATTGTAACAAGCGTATAATTACTACATCGTACTTGAAATTTGGAGTCAAAATTGCAAACGGTTCTCCAGTTATTGCCGTTTTATGCATTGGAGATGCAATAAAATTTTCTGGGTGTTATTTCTAAACTAAGAATATATCAATAGTAACAAATATAAACTAAACAAGAATTGTAAAAAATCAAAAAAAAATATTTTTAAATTAGTATATTTTTCTGCTTAATTCAGCTGTCGGTTTTGAAAAATTAGTAAAATATTTTGCTGAAGTCAGCAGCGTGAATTAGTAAAAAAAATCCGTAATTTGTAATAAGAGAATAGCAAAAATGATTACTAAAAATAAAAATTGTATTAATAATCAGTATAAAAATAGTAAAGTGCGATTGGAAACTGTTTACAAATTTTTTTACAAACTTTTTTATCTAAGTGTAGTTTTAAGAACAGAACTTGTATTAAATCTAAATTGTTTTATTTTTTTCAAATAAAAAACATACTCTGGCTTCTTTTTGGTTGGCCTAGTCATAACTGACTTAAACTTTAATCACTAAAATTTTTGATCCACAATTGATAGATTTAAATGTTTTGTTGGCATCTACTTTGCTTAAGACACACTTTTGTGGGGTAAGATATTCAAAACCGAAAGACACTTGAAGTGATTCGATAAAAAACTTAAGTGCCTATCCATACTAAAAGTCTTTGACTTTTAGTTTTGAGAATATTTACCATGTGTTTGTTTTTGTAAAGTCATATTAAAATATATTTCGTCATAAGAAATTAAAAAAAGCCGTAAGTTACATTTTAAAAATTTTACAGGAGAAGCAAAAAGCTTTTTAAATTGCTTGCGCTTACACTTGGGGCTGTTTAGTATTTTATTTGTATGAGTGTACAATTTTGCAGGAATAAGTATTTTGATACGGTGCATCACAATCGATCAGAAAGTCGATTTTGAATTTTTTGTAACTTACGGCTTTTTTGATTTTATATGACGATTTATTAAAATTTGCCCGATCAGAAAACTTCAAACGAGAAAGCTTTACCATTCCCAAAATGATGACATCATTAGACAAAAGGACCGGCTGTTCAAAAAGGGCCGAAAAAGCACTGGAGGAACAAAATTTTTGAACGTTGGCAAAACGCTGGTAAAATCAATAAATAGGTGATCTGGAAATATGTTTTCCAAAATAAAATTTAAAAAAAGTACATATGTAGTTTTTTGGTACTGCCGTGATTTGAACCCAGGCCGTCAGAGTGGCGGCCATAGCTCTAGCCACTGAGCTAACGAGACAAATAATATTTGGTGGCTAACAACATAAATAAATGATAACAGCTGGACAACTACTGGCTGTGCTAAAACGTTAGCACTGCCAAAAAGTTTTTTTTGGGACTAATCTGCCAGCGTTGGGAAAACAAAAAAAAGCTGGTCTTAAAGGAGCTTTCCGCAAATAAAAAATTTATTTTATAAAACAAAATTTTTCAGTATCATGTCTTTATGGGTTAACAATTGATAATGATCTACTTATATTGACTGTGAGACAAAAAAAAAAAACAAATGTAAACACAACTCGATTAGACTAACATAAACGAGATTCTAACAATGCTATTTTTATCCTCTGTTTTTGCTTTCAACTTTAATTCTTTAAGTATCAACTCCGATCATCAGCTTATGAATCATGAATGACTGATATAGAAAGTAAAAAAAAAAATAAATTCTTTCTTCTGATTACAATAATATTTAAATCATATATTTGGCGCTGAAAATCTACCATGGAATAAATATTAAAATTTTAATTTATCGCTTTATTTAGGCGATATATGACAACAAAGGTTGAAGACGTATCTTGAAACCCAGTAGTCAAATAATTTCGGTTTTTGCTGTAAATAACACTATCAATAAAATAAAATTACGTACCGAAAATTGTTGATCACATGTTGTTATTTCAAAAGTTATGGCGATTTTCGCTTTTTGAAAATTACGAAATTAGGCGAATTTGGCACTAAAAATCAATAAATTTCGACGAAATTAGTTCTACCTCAAAGTATAAAATCTGTGTTTAATTTAAAAAAAATATTTGTAAAACGTATCCTGGCGTTATCCTGTGAGTCCTGGAGAAAAGTTGTTAACTTATTTTACAATTAGAGACTTTAAACTAGGTTTGTTATTATCGGTAATGTACGCCAGATCGTAAATGTGTTTTTGGCAATTTTTCAAATATTTTTTTCTGTTTTAAAAAGTTAATTTTTTTCAAATTTTGTAAATTTTCACTTTACATGCTTCTCGCTTGAAAACCGTTCCTTATACAAAAAAAGTTTCAAGGCAAAAAAGTAGACAGTTAAGTTTTCTATGGATATAATACAACTTGTTTAACAAACTATTGTTATTTAACCAAAAACTATTTAAAATCTAAAGACCGCCTTTAGGCGGCCTTGTGCATTAGAAGGTTAACTACTTATTCAATTGAAACAACTTTACGGATTTACTTTTTAAACAACTGCTAAACTTTGACGATAAAGTTATTTTGAGTGAAACTTTGTAAATTTTTTGTTTCCTAATTTGTATTTGAAATTAAGTTTTATGCTCATCCTCTGCAATGTTTACCATTCCATTTTTATCATAAGCTAGACTTTTATTTTTTAGTATATGATAATTTAAATAATTTTATGTTCTTTATTAATGACATTTTGAAATAATTGGTTAAGTATATTAAAAATTACCAGTAAGTGATTATTTTACAAGTATAATACTTCTATAACTTATTATCAGTAAGTCATAATTTTGTATTTCAAAGTAATGATTACTTGATAACTTGATAATTTATATGGATTGACCTGTAATTAACATGTTTTTATTTGTGTATTTTTTTTCTTCATTTCCAATGACCATAATCAGTAACAAACTTCTACTCTACTCTACTTTGCTGGGTAACTCTACATGGTGGCGTATGAGTTATATAAATACTTGAAGTATATTAAATATCACTCATACGTCAGCGAGAGGCATTTTATCGAAAAAAGCAGGGTCGGCAGGCAATACCGCTAAAATACCGTTATCGATTCAAAACCCTTTCAACTGACTACCGTTACCCTTAAAATACCGTTACAGAAATATCCGGAATACCGTTATCCTTAAAATAATGTTACCGAAATAACTGAAATATCGTTATCCATAAAAACTGATACCTAAATAAATGAAATATCGATTACCTTAAAATACCGTTACCGTTATTTTTAATTCTCTGCTCTTTACTTTAGTGTGGTTTTTGCAAAAAAAAAAAATGCGGTATGCACCGAAATAATTGACTACCGTTACCCTCAAATACCGTTAACCTTAAAATACCGTTACCGAAATAACCCAAAATCGTTATCTTTAAAATACCGTTATCGAAATAACTCAAATACCGTCGTCCTTAAAATACCGATACCGAAATAAATGAAAAAGTGATACCCTTAAAATACCGTTACCGAAATAACCTAAAATATCGTTACCCTAACGATAACCGCATTCGTTTCGGTTACCATCCATGAAAAAAAAAGATGTCACGGATGTATTCGGCACTGTATAAGTCTATTATTCGGCATTTGAATAGAATACAAATCTAAATATCGATCGTCACAAGCTGACATCCCGTAACTGTCTTTGAAATTACACTTTGACGTAACCCACAAATACCATAAAATTCGCCATGAAATTTGAAAATAACGCTTTGTGTTTAATTTTCAAAATTTGGCGCATTCTAAAATATATATTTTAGAATGTAATTCCAATGTGCCGACACGCTGTTTATAGAATAGTAACAGAATATTTGTGAAACCTGTAGAGTTTATACTTTATTTAAAACAAATTTTGTAAGCGAATTCGGGAAATATTTTTTGGAATTCGGAAATTTTAAAACTTTTGTAAAAAGATATCCGTTCTTGAAAATCTAACTTTTTGTGACTTTTCACTTTTATTTGTTAGCATTTCGATTCTACAACAAAATTTAATACACAAAACTTTTTTTTTTGCATTTTCAAAATACACCAGATAGCCATTAGAGTGGTTCGAAAATCCGATTTTTTCAAAAACTTCTAAAAAGTAAATTTTTTATTACACACAATGAAAATGTATTTTCGGCGGAGTATATGGGTACAAAAATTTTGGATATACCGCGAACTGTTAAAAAGTTATTAGCTAATCAAATTTGGATTTTTTTTTAGTTCAATGAAAAAGTATTTGAGATAACTAAAATGCAGCTTTCAATACTCGCTGCCGCATTATAAATTCATTTTTTAGTAATGACACAATAATTTGTAAGTTTTGTAATGTTTATTACAAAGATTTTTTTTTTACTAAACATATTTGATTACTAAATAACTTTTTAACGGCTCGCGGTATTTCAAAAATTTTTGTACCAATATTCTCAGCAGGGAATATATTTTCATTGTGTGTAATAAAAAAGTAACTTTTTTTTGACATTTTTGAAAAAAGTGGCTTTTTGGACCACTCTAATGACGACTATCTGCTGTATTCAGAAAACGAAAAAAAAAAAAAAATGTTTTCTATATTAATTTTTACTGTCGCATCGAATGCTAAAGTCAGATTTTCCAGTAATGCAGCCGTTTTTGCTCTGCAGAAAATGGGTCTCCAAATCAGCGTTTTTGGCCGACTTGCGCCAGTGGAAGGAGTTGAAATAAAAAAGAAAAAAAAAACGCCATTCTTTTTTACTATGCAAAAACTTTAAAAAAAAGTGATGATATCCGAAAATCAAAGAAAATTTTTTTTTTTTACGAACCCTAATATGTATATTCCTATTTTGCAAATAAAAATCAGAAACTTGTATTGTATCTCCAACACATAAAAGCAAACTAACTGGGGAACCATTTTGAATTTTTATTTAAAATTTCAAATAGGCTGAAAAATTTTTACACTTCAGAAAAATTTTTTTTTGAGTAGAGTTTACCCATTTTGTCAGTTGTTTTTAAAATTTTGTAGTAGAAATTTTTCAGTTAATCTTACGGCTGACATTTTCAACTGGGTAACTAAAAATCGAACTACAATTTGTTTATTTATACACTAATAGAAAAAAGTCTGTACAAAAATTAGTTGAAACTACTAAAAATTAGTTAAAAATGAAAAAAAAAACTGCTAAAATTAACAAATATGAAGAGTAAAAGTAAAACTGCTAAATATACAGCATTTTCGTTATATTTGAGTTCAATTTTTGTTTATAGATAATAACAAATTAACCTGCTAAAATCAGCACAAAATTTAGCTTATTAATTACACTATGCGACAGTCAAAATCGGGATGGGATGAAACTAACGGGAAATGTTATATCGGTCAAAAACAAGTTATACGTGTCCCGGCGTTTTGCTGGGTCACCCCTAGGAATCGAGATATATCTTTTTTTTGACATAACTCGAGAACCACTAGTCCGATTTTGCTCAAACAATTTTAAAAAAATTAAAAATTACAATTCCTTTAATCTATTTATATAACGTTTTTCTATATACTCAACAGTTTTGCCGATAAAAATAAATGTTTGTTACCGCTACCATAAAAATCAATAACCTTTTGTTTATTACTTTTTTTTTTAATATTTTAGGCAAAAAATATTTTTTTCTTCATACATTTATTTTCACCGGCAAAACTGTTGAGTATATAGAAAAACGTTATATGAACAGATTAAAGGAATTGTAATTTTTAATTTTTTTAAAATTGTTTGAGCAAAATCTGACTAGTGGTTCTCGAGTTATGTCAAAAAAAAAAGACCACCAAAGGTCAAATCGATATATCTCGATTCCTAGGGGTGACCGAGCGAAACACCGGGACACGTATAACTTCTTTTTTACCGATATAACTTTCCCCGGTAGTTTGAACCCTTCCCGATCACTGATCCCTACCATTTGTCTCACAGTGTTATTAGCCTATAAAGCACAGAAAAATTTTAAATTATCAAGGTTTTTTTTAAAATTTTTTTAAATGCAAATAAAAATCGAGCCTTTGGAAAACAGCAGTTTACAATTTTTTAGCAAATATTTCTGCTGATTTTAGCAGGTAGACTGCTATTTTCATTCAACTAAATTTAGCTTAAAAGTAACAAAAATTTTTACTCTACAATTATTTAACAAAATTTTCTGCAGATTTAACAGTACAATTTAATATTTTCAATTAACTAAAAGTTAACTTAACTATAACTAAAATTCTGTTAATTTAACAGTTTTAATTTAACTGTTCTTATTTTACTAGTATTTTGGTAAAAATTTTGCTTATTTCGGCAACTTTTTCTGCAACATAATTTTTTTAGTGGCTGATTATGCTATTTTTACAGATTTATTTCTATGGGAGTAAATTAAAATAATAAAGTACTTTCCTTTATCCATAAAAAGTCTGAATTTCCCAGATACTTTCTGTTTAACATTCGGATAACATAAGTCTTTATTAGCAGGCCAACAGATTTAATTATTAACAATTCGATTGATTACTGACATTTTAACCTGGCAACAGTGTTGCCAATTTAGCATATTTAATGCTAGATTTAGCATTTTTTTAATTCATTTAGCATGAAAAAAATGCATCTAGCATATGGCATTTTTTTCAGCATTTTTCCAACAAAATTTAGCATATTTTTAGCATTTTTTACAGTTTTATTTTCTGTTTTTTTTTAGAATATTCTACATTAATTTGAATTTAAATGTAATATGAAATAGAAATATTTTTTTTACTTTTAGAGTAAGTACTAGGAACTATTTTTATACGTACACGTTAATTACACTGTGCAGTCGCAAATTTTAACAAGCTGGGAACCGTAATGGTAAAGCTAATTCGAGTACGCTGAATTCAATGGTGATAGCAGTTTTTCAAATTTAGAACTCGTATTCGCGATATTCGCAATTAAACATTTTGACGGGTATTAAAAAAATTTTATTTTTATATTTCTGGGATCATTTTTAATTATAAATTTATCAAATTTGATTAAATATGTAAAACATTAAGGAAGAAGTCATTTTTTTCACGAAATTTTTTTATAGATTTTTTTCGCAAAAATTTCTCAAAAACATTTTTTTCTGCAAATAAAAAGTATGTGTTATGTTATTTTGTGTATATTCAATAGGGTTTAGAAAAATATTTAATAGAGTTAAGAAAAAAAAATATTTCGAAAAAATAAACAAAAATCGGGGAAAAAAAATGTTTTTGGGGAAAAAATAGCGAAAAATTTTATTTAACAGGGTTGGATTGATTGAAATTCAAAAATGATCCCAAAAGTATAAAAAATATTGCTTTAGGTACTTTAATATTAAAATTTTAAATCGGCATGCCCGGCGTTAACTTTTTTACTCGTTTTACTTTTGGTTGTTGTTATGGTGAAGGAGTGATTTTGCACAAAATACTCCAATTTTTGGTAAAAAAAAAATAATAATAATTTAAAGAATAGAATTTAAAATAGAATTAATAGAATTGCAAAATGTTGATAAGGTTCGTTTTTAATCTTTGCAATTTTTATTGATTTTTTTAGGTTTGGGTCATAGAGGGTAATGTGGATAGCGTTTGTGATAAATTCCTATCTTTTAAGAATTTCAGTGAATTTTGATTTTTTTTACTGTAACACCTGTACACTTTTCATTTCATCATACCAAAAATCTTACAACGTCAACCAACACCACAAAAAGTATTAACCCTGATCGCGAAAATAATATATTTAAAGAATTTCATGCAGGTAAGCCCAAAGATGCAGAAATTTGAAAACGGTAAACAGAGAGTGGAATAAAAACCATTAAATTAATTTGGAGTAGGTAAATTAAGGCTGAATGGGAAATTCATATTACACGCCAAAGTATTCCACATTACCACCTATTTTAGAAATAAAACATTTTGAGGTTCTTTTGTTTATCCGCCTTTAATTTTTGAGATAACATATTTTCAGTGACACATTTGGGAAATCAAATAATAATAAATTTATTTTAACCCTTAAATGCATGGTGTAGCTATTTGGCAACATCCCGGTTTTTTAATAAAAAAACCCTTGATGCAGAAAACTGCATTTTTGGGCATTAGAGGCCCCTTCTGTATATAGTGCTCCTATATTTTAGCGCAGAATTTTTAAACAGTTAGAGTAAAAATCTTGGTTTTGCTCTGTATATTTGTGAACAATCTAAAACACGCATTTTGATTACAAAAAGTCTAATGTTCAAAAATTTTTGTTTATATATTTAAAGTGGTATTCTCGCAATAAAATTCCGTTTGGCGACAATAAATGTATAAATTACAGTTTATAGATTTTTTTTGTTTTTTTTTTTTCATACACGTTAAAATAATCACAATTTAGAAATTGGCAAAAAACCAAATTTCTCAATAAAAATCACCATTTTTTAAAAATAATTTGTTTTTGAAATGTACACGCCTTTAGAAATCATATATGAAAAAATGGTTAAAATCGAAGAGATCATGCATTTAAGGGTTAAATGATTTTTGAACTTTTTTACAAGAATTAACTTTTGAGTTGTTTTTAATTTTTCTTTTATATAATTTTAGTTAATAAAATGAACTGAATTTATAATTAGAGATGACTTATTTTCAGTCTAATTGTAAAAAGTCACTAAAATAGTATTTTTTTAAACAAATTGAAACATTTTTTTATAAAATTTTTTAGCATATTTTTTCTAGCATATTTTTTTAGTTTTTAGCATTTTTTAGCATTTTTATGCAAAAAATCTAGCATTTTTTCTTAAATAAGTTTTGGCAACACTGCCTGGCAACAACAACAAAATGGTGTTTGATGCCCTTGACTAAAAAGACACTTAAATGTCATTAAAGAAATTAAGAAACCTTAGATAATTTTATTATCCTCTATAAAGGTACTTTTGTTTTTACAATCCATTAAGGAGGACAATTTTTATTACTTGATTCAAACGTGTCAAATTTTTACACAAGGGATAAAAATTAGAAGGGGTGAGAGAAAACATAGATCTGGAAAAGGACGAGACAAAAAAAAAAAAAGAACATTTTAGGGAAAAAATTCAAACACCCTCATTAAAAAACAAAAGTATTTTTCCACCATAGTAAAATGTAATAAATACACACAGAGAAAAAACTAATAGTTTAATTAATTATAATATTAGATTTGAATAAACATCTTATTTTTTCGGAACAGTTTTAAATTAAATATGAATTTTATTAAAGTAAATGCGATTCTAGTTAAAATAAACTTTTTCGTATTTAAATCAATATTTAAATATTTTGCAATTTGTTTTAGCATTTTAAAAATAAGTAGAAACATATTTTTAATTTAAAAGTAAATAAACTTAATTTGATTTAAAAGCCAACTTTTTTTTTATTTAGGTACCTATTCCTACTTGTGACGAGTTGTGACTGTCGTAAGACTATTTTTAAGACTAAAATTCACAACTTTTCATACAAAACAACAATAAAATTCAAAATATACAAATTTAGTTATCAATATTATGATTGTATCGATACCAGAGGGGCAATTCTGTAACTTTTTAACGACAAAATTCGGTAGTTAAATTGACAAGTTTTCATACGAAATTGACAACTTAACTACCGAATTGTGTCGTTAAAAAGTTAGAGAATCCCACTACAGGTCTTAATTTTTTTTTGAAGTTTTCAAACAAAAATTTGTTTAAATATTATGTCTTTTCCCGTACTTTACCGAAGTTACACAAACTAGCCCAAATGCGTTCCCGTACTCAAAATTGCGTGTAAATTGTTGCTGTTTGGGCTGTTTTGGGTTCCCGCATATTATTTATTGTGACTTTGCAACAACAAATGCAAGGGGAATAGACTCACAACTACGAATCACAGATTTTTCGTAGGAAAAGATGCATTAATGTTGTTACTGCTTAATTTTACCTTTTTATTTTTCGACGTGTAGCATACGAGTGTGAGTAGTAGGCAACAATTGTTGTTAATAAGCAACTGTAAAATGTCAAATAATACTAGGGAAATGTAATATTTAGATAGGTGGCTGGAGGAAAAGAATGAAATAGAGACTGCATATAAAATAGCTACAATAAAAAAAAAAAAACATAAGACAGATGTCAACAAATGTGTGTTAAAATTTTTATACACTAAACACGTAATAGACACACAACTTGATTACCAACTCGCACTGGTAGTATTGTTGCTTATTGCCGCTGTTACTGGTACCACTTGTTATTACATTTCTAAACATTCACAGAAGTATTTCAACTCATTTTGTTCTACTCGTACTATCACTATGGATGTAGTAGTGGTATCATTAGTTTAAAATTTTTTTATAACAAAACCCCTTTCATTACAATTTCTCTATGTAAACTGAGTCAGTATGGGTGTATATGTCTACTTGTATGTGTGTGTGTGAGTGGCAAACGTGAAAGATTTTGATATAAAAATGTCTAAACAAAAGCCTTAAATGCATTAGGAAGGATGTTTCCAACATGTTTCGGTTAGTTGTTGCTTCTATTGTTATTCATACATACATACAACATTGAAGTAGGAATATTAAGCATATGAAAATACTTTACACTTTTTAAAATTTATTTATACATATGTTGATAGCGCACGCACCATTTAACTTTTAAAACAAAAAAAAAAAAAAAAAAGTATAAAGAAAACATACGAATGTTAAACAAAAGAATACGTATATGAATTTTCATTACAAATAAAAACACACACAAATAGCACAGTACTTCGAATTGAAACTTTGTGGAGAAACTTTTTGGCAAGGATTGAAAATAGCAGTTATCAAAATTTTTGAAATCGGAAATAGTTACACATTTTTGAGAAATATTTGTAAAAGTTGATTTATAATTAAAAGCAACGTAAAGAATATTGCATGACTATAATTATTATCTAGAAACTACACTAATAGAAAAAAGCCCATAAAAAATTTAGTTAAAACTACTAAAAATTAGTTAAAAATGATGCTGCAGAAAAAACTGCTAAATTAGCAGATTATTTTTGCTATATATTAGTAATATACACTTACAATATTTTATCGTTAAAAACAACCTAAAATACATAGCAAATTAATTGAAAACACAACTAAAAAAGGACTACTGATTTTTCATTATATTCAAACCATTTTGCTATTTATTTTCAAACATTATTTAAACAATCCATAAAAGAAATATAAGTAATTGAAAAGTCTGTCAAAACAATCATTAATTTTTAACTGACAAAACGTAATAAAAAACGATTTTCATATTTGATAGTTTTTTTTTTTTTTTTTTGTTTGGATTTTCAAAACACTACACAACACACAACACACACGTTCATATCTGGATTGGCTGTTTGTGTGTATGAGTAAAGAATTTCTTGTAATTTGAATTGAAATAATTTTGTATATAAACAAACTATTTTAACAAAAAAGAAAACCGAAATTATTTGAATTTTTTGTTTTAAAACAGAAAACAAGGAAATTATTTAAATTATTTTTCCTAAAAATACATTAGAAATCGAAAAATAGAATATTTGACTGAAAATAACAACTCCTACAGACGATACATATTTTTTTTCTAGTTTGTTTTTTATTGATTGATAAAAAAAAAGTTAAACAATATATTTCAATGTATTTTAATTGATTCTTTAATTGAAAACAAACTTTATCTATTACTTTTCAAATAAACCTCAATCGGTTATGGAAAATATTATTACGCACCGGGTTGGTGCTGTCTTAGCAATACCCTACGGGGAAAGGGACCGGTCCCAGATGACACGCAGGATAGGTCCCAAGGGGGCGGAGACCGGTCGTTGATCGGTCTTTTTGTTTGAAAGAGACATATCACTTTAACATGGCGTTGTCATTGGAAATGACCAATTGCCACAGTTTAGACACATTGTGGCAGTAAGGTGGTGTGTCTAAAAATAGCTTTTCAAATAAACTAATAAAAAATTAAGAATTAAAAATGATCCACTTGGCGTCGAAGTAGGGCTCGATAACACAGCCTCCTGCTTGTTAGGCAAACGCTCTACCGTCTGAGCTAATGTTGCTTATGCGTGATGGCTGGCTGATGGTTAAGTTATATAGTTTTCGTTTCTGTTCAAATAAAAAACAGAAAGAAAAAACAAATACACACACAGCAAATAAAAAAACATGGAAAAGAAAAAAATAGAAAAGAAAACAGCATTCACACACACACAAATATGGTGGAATTGCCTTGAATATGCCCCGATTGACCGGTCATGGGATAGGTCCCTTAATGGCAGTTGACTTGTATTTTGCGTTGGCCATAATTAAATTAAAAAATCAATTGAAAATTAGAAAATTACCTCAAAAACTCTGATAAAATAAATAAAAATTTAAAAAATTGCTCTTAAGTTAAAAAGAAAAGTTAAATGAAATACCAATTGTTAAAACTAAAACATCTTTAACATTAAAAAAACGTTTAAAATACAAAACTTAAAATTTCTTAGCAAAACATTATAGAAATTTAAAATTAGAGCTAAAATTGGCAAATCGTGAAAAAATAAAGTTAAAAATAAATAAAAGAGTAAAATAAATAAAAAATATTTTTTTAAAAATATGCCGCGAATTTTGTTTCTTATTTCGGTATCGGTCAAGTTTTTTTAAAAGCAACAGTGAAAATAACGGATCAGAAAATACTTAGAATATTAATTCATTTTCTTTTGTTCATATTTGTACTAAATTAGTAATATGCCTTTGGTTGACCGGTCACGGGATATGTCTTTGGAGGGCAATTGACTCCTCATTCCCCGTAGGGTAATAACAAACACAAATACACTTGTTATTGCTATTTTTACTCTACTAATATTTAACAAAATTTTATGCAGATTTTACAGAAAACAAAAAAATTCTTGTAGTTTATTTAACCTTCTTTTTCAATTTTAACTGCACAATTTTCCTGAGCTTAAGGTTTTGTGTTTTATATATAAAAAGTTTTTTTTTTCTTTTTTTTTATTATTTCAATATTTCGCTACTCCAATGTGTAGCATCTTCAGGAAATAACAATTAAATTAAAAAATTATAAAATTATAAACAATTTGAAAGTTTGAAAAAATTTGAAAACATTTTTCAAATATACATTTATACCAGCAAACAAAGTTTTTTGGTATAAAAGTTAAGGTTAAAACAAACCAAAAAAAAAAAAAAAAATACAGAACCACATTTTTAACAAAATTTTAGTTACTTTTTCTGCTATTTTTACAGATTTATTTCTATGAGTATAATATCGATAATAGCTTTTTTTGAAAATCACATTAAAACTCTTTTTAACACAACAAATCACCAACGCGTACACAATTTCCCGACTAAAATCGACTAAAGACACCATAAGGTGATAAATAACTTTTAATAATTAATATTATTTCTTACTCGTAATTATTACACTGTGAGACAAATGGTAGGGGTCAGTGATCGGGAAGTGTTCAAACTACCGGGGAAAGTTATATCGGTAAAAAAGAAGTTATACGTGTCCCGGCGTTTCGCTGGGTCACCACTAGGAATCGAGATATATCGATTTGACCTTTGGTGGTGTTTTTTTGACATAACTCGAGAACCACTAGTCCGATTTTGCTCAAACAATTTTTCTATAAACTCAACAGTTTTGCCGGTAAAAATAAATGTATGAAGAAAAAAATATTTTTTGCCTAAAATATTAAAAAAAGTAATAAACAAAAGGTTATTGATTTTTATGGTAGCGGTAACAAACATTTATTTTTACCGGCAAAACTGTTGAGTATATAGAAAAACGTTATATGAACAGATTAAAGGAATTGTAATTTTTAATTTTTTTTAAATTGTTTGAGCAAAATCGGACTAGTGGTTCTCGAGTTATGTCAAAAAAAAGATATATCTCGATTCCTAGGGGTGACCCAGCGAAACGTCGGGACACGTATAACTTGTTTTTGACCGATATAACATTTCCCGTTGGTTTCATCCCATCCCGATTTTGACTGTCGCATAGTGTTATTGAACAACAGAGAAAATAATAATTGAAAATTGGTACTAATTATGCACAAGGAAAAAATTAAAAATTGGCTTTAACCGCTATAACTTCGTTCACATATTTAATTAGAATATTGTTCTATCTCAAGTCCAAATTCTAAATATTGTCATATTAGATATTATTTGTTGTTTCAAAAAGGTTGGAAAAGGATACAATACAATTATTTCGTGGGCATCACCCCAACTCATCAGTTGTCCGCAATAAGAAAATGATGATTGGAACACATAAACCGAGACATTACATAACATACAAAAATTCAACTGGATGGGAATTTTGTAATTTTGTATATTTTTAACTTATTTACAATTAAATTTATGACAGTTAAGTCCTTGATTCTTAGTGATTACACTCATAGAAATAAGCTAGTAGAACAATTGTTAAAACAGTTAGTAATCTAATCTAACTTTGCAAGATTCTAACAAATTTTTAGTTCAAATTGAGAATTTAGTTAAACATTTTGCTTTTGCCTCTTGAAAAAATAATTTTTTTTGTTATATTTTGTTAGTGAATTTTGTAACTAATTTTTTTATAATTAATTTGCTGATTTTGGTAAAATTTTTTTGCTATATTTATAAATTTTTTTTTGATAGTCAAAACCAGCAGTGAGCGTTGTAATACTATAATTAGTTATATATAGAAAACAGAATATGGCGCTGTTCACAATAATTAATCAAAACTGGGCTCAATAACTATTATAGAAAGTTCAAAATCTTGTATCAGTAAAATACTGAAATCGTTTAATCCACAATTAAGTTTTGTATTGGTTCAAAAAGTAATGGGATTTGTCCATCGTACCAACTCGATTTATACAAAACAAATGTGAAAAATAGTTTACAATAGAGTTGTGTCGTTCATGAACGAACTAGTTCATTTGACCGATTCAGTTCATTGCACGATATGACATCGTTCACCATTATTAGTTCTTCTCGTTCGATTTATCGCATTTTGACGACATGACGACTTATTTTTTTTTTAATCGGCTTTAAAAATTTAAAAAAATTTGGTTTTCTAAATAAAAAAAAATATTTTTATAAAAAAAAATGTATATTATATTAAAAACATGTATGGGGACCACCTTAAGGGTTCAAGATCGACGGTCGGTATATTCTGAGAAATGTTGGGGTTGAAAAAATTTTGGGGTCGGTCAAACATTTGACCACCCTGGGGTCACCCTTGGGACCGTTAGAGCGGTGGGAGAAAATTTTTTAAAAATGTCATTTTTGTATGGGAACGCCCTTATGGATTAGAGATAGGGGGTATATGTGTTTGAAAAAAATTTTCGGAGGGCGAAAATAATGGGGGTCGACTTACATTTTTCCCCTCTAGGGGCAATTCCGGGGAAGTTGTTGGGCTATTTGTGTTTTTTTTCAGCTCTTTTTTTCAGTCTGTGAAGTGTATTTTGTATGGGTATATTCTGAAAAAATGTTGGGGCTAAAAAATAAATAGGAGTCGGTCATACATTTGACCCATCTAGGGGCACCCTGGGAGCAATTAACAATTTCCTAAAATCTTCAAATTTGTATGGGAGACCCTTTAAGGAATGTTTGGAAAAAATGTTGGATAGGAAAAATTAATGGGGGTCCGTCTTACATTTGAACCCCTTAGGAGCGATTTCGGGGCAGTTTTGGGCATTTTTGTGGATTTTCTTCCCTGCCATCCCAACTTTGACCCTGATGAGGGGCCAGTTGCCATCACCCAAAATTTTCCATTTTTTGGCTCATGCATTTATTTTACGAACCTCATAAAATAAGAGGTTCTGGCATGTCCAAATCGAAAAGTCGTGCACTATCCCACCCCTATAGTACACTCAACCAAAAAAGTCTGTAATGGCTACTGAAAATTTTGCTGTTATTATGGGAAATTTAACTGTTTTGAGCCCAGCGGTATTTTTTTTGCTAATTTTAGCAACACATGTCTGCTGATCTGTAGTACAATCGGAAAAATTATACTCACTATGTGTAACATATATGAAGTCTTACAACTCGCAGCCATTAGAATTCGGCTAATAAAGGGTTCAGAGTTATTTGCATTGATATCTAATTCGTAGCACTGTTGTTTAACTAACACAAAAGTCATTATGAACATATTATTAAAGATTTTTATTACAAGTTCTTTTCGTTTGTTTTTAATGACATAGAAATTAGGCATTTAGAAATGTTTTGTTAGAATATGGTTGGTATTTTGTAATATAAACTACATCGTTTCGCATTAGTAGCAGCAATATAAAAAGGGAAATTCTTTGTCGAAGACATCAAATTGTATAATTATAAAAAGGAATTTGGTTTGTTTGTTTTTACGCCACGATATTTTGGTATGTTAAACACTAACTAACTATGCGTAGAGAGTTGTTTAAAAAAAGTTAATCACATGCAATCAATAGTAAAATTCGTAGAAATAGATTTCGACATACACACCTTTTTATGCTATTTATTGGATAGTGAAAGTTAAAGTTCTTAAGATGGGAAGTATGCGAATGATTGCATTAAGATTAAATGAAAATTATTTATATATCCAGCAAATGAGAAACAATTTATTGTATACATTAATGTAAAAAGATTAAGTAAAAAATCTGGGCTCATTTTGAAATATCGTTTTTTTTAAGTTTCATAACTTCCCACAGAAATTTTTACAAATTTATTTAATTTCATATTCTATTCCATATCTATCGTAAACCGAATTAATGCGTTGACAAGTGTTTTTTCCCGGTTCGAAGGACCAATGCTAATTTTCTTTTTTATTCGAAATGCTTTATAATTTAAATTTAAGTCTTCAAAAACGGTTTCTTTTTACAACTTTCCATCCCCTCAAAAAAGGAGGCTTTCAACAACGTTTTTGTTAAATGTTTTGTATTGTGTTATTTCTCTACTACTAGCCCTAACCTTGTTGCTGTTCTTGTTGCCAAACCGCACACAGAGAAAAAAATGACATTTTTGTGGTTAGATTAGGGCTCTTAACCACTAATTTGAAACTAATAATCATAATGGGTTGTAATACTACGCCATCGTTTATGAACGAGTTGAATTGAGTTGACCGTGTTATCGAGCAATAAAAGAGAACAAATTTCAACGCCTTTCATTGTTCTTTGTTGTTTTCTATTGTTTTGTGACGGCCTTTTTATAATAATAGTAATAAAACGAAAAAACTAAAATAAACAAAGGACTCCCAAAAAAAAAAGCATTTAAACTTACAAATACGTACACAAACAGGATGAGAAAGGAATAAGAGGAAGTAAGTCCATTGAGCCGGACCGAAACTGAGATGCCTTAAATTAAAACAATACAACTAAAATTGGAAGATGACAAAGTAAATTGTGGTAAATTATTTGTTCGTATTTTTTCTTTGATGTTGTATATATTTAATAATGCTCCTAGACGAGAACAAGCAATTCTCATTGAGTTTGTAATTTAACTTGAGAAAATCTCTAGAAATTCTAAAAACGTCGTCCCTTGACGATTTCCTTAGGCAAGAATGAAATCCGGATAATGCCTTCAAGAGATTAATTAACAATTTGTTAAATATGTTTTTGAATTTTTAATTTCTTCAACATCAATCTAATTATAAGTTTTTCAAGACAAAAGAAACAAAATGGCGGATTCCGAGCTTAGAACGAAAGTTCATAAAATCGATATCTTTGGAATATGACACTTGAATATAGAGACCATTTATAAACTAAGAGAAAGAAAATTGTAAAAATTTTAGTTTAAATTACTTAAAATTAGTTAACAATGACCTTGCAGAAAAAACTGGTGAAATTAACAGATTAGTTTTATTAAAAATAAAATTATTAATTATATAGAATTTTAGTTATATTGAATTAAATTTTAGTTAATAGTTAATAATAAACAATTAATCTGCTAAAATCAGAAAAATATTTTGCTAAATAATTAGTAAACTAAAAAGTTACAAAAATTTTTTTTTAAATTTTCAGTTTTTTAATTTTTTTTAATGCAAATAAAAATCTAGCCTTCTGAAATCAAAAGTTTACTATTTCTTTTTAGCAAATATTTCTGTTGATTTTAACAAAATAGACCACTATTTGCATTCAACTAAATTGAACTTAAAAATAACAGAAATTTTGTAGATATAATACTTTGTTTCTGCTGTTTTTGATCTAACAATATTTAGCAAATATTTCTGCAGATTTTAGAGCAAAATTTCCCATTTTTAATTAACTAAAAGTTAACCCGAACATAAAATAGGGATGCCAAAGCAGTAGAAAAAAACTACAATTAATGATTTAGATGTACTTCGTTTTTAACAGAAACACTAATGATTTTAACTCTGAGTTGCCATAGGATAAGAGTACTCCCACTTCAACATTTTCCAGTTCTTTTTGAACGAGTTCAAAGGAAACTCTTTTTCATCAATTAAAAGTTTAAAAAAATTATATATTTTTTTTCATTTTACAAATTTTTTTCTTATTTTTCGAGTTTGATACTTGCGGCCTCGAGATTGCTAGACTAGCTCTCTATCTCTGAGCTATTCTTTGATATAAAAGTTGACTGAAATCCCCACCGGAATTGGATTGGAAATGCAATTGGATTTTGTAAACGGGCTTACAAAAATTAACGGAAATGGCATAACGGTGACGTCCTGAAACTCTGAATATATTCAAGTTTTAAAAAATGAAATAAAAACATAACTTAAAAGAGTTTTTTTAAATCAATGTATTTAATCGAAACCATTTTATTTATATTAGAAATTTCTTCATCAAGGATTTATAGAATCCAATATCGAAAATATCTGTTCAAAAACGACTGTACAAAAAAAAAAAAGAATGAGGAAATTTTCTACACTTTTTGACGGAAATTTCCAATTGTTTGATTCTATAAATCCACTCTACGGATTTGATAAGGAAATTTCCGATCAGAATAAAACTTTTTTTCTTAAATTAACAAATTTCGATAACCAATTTTTAGAATTATCCATTTGTTACACATATTTATTAAGTTTTTTGAAACAGATATCACAGGCCAATGAAAAAAATGTTTCAAAATTTTTTTTAAACTAACTTAATCTTATGTATTTTGGGATATTATCAGTTTTTTATCACCCACAATTGTCTCACAATATGACAATATTTAAAAAAGTAGGGAAAAATTTGTTAAATACAATTTAGAAATTAAGTTTTCTATTAGGTTCCAATTTTCCCTTACAAAAATATTATATTACTAAAATTACTAAACATTAAATCCTTACTAGAGTTGATTTATAGGAAGAAGAAGAAGAAAACATTTTTATTGAAAAATTTAAAAGACACAAGGGAATCACCAGACTGCCACAGTTTCGTCTCACCCAAAGCCTCTCAGTGGTTAGTTTATGTGTAAACTGATCAAAGTAATTTTTAATTGTTAATTTGTCTCTACACGCAAAGAAAAAACATGGTTGGGATGATCATATTCTAAGAGCATCATACATTTTTAGGTTTATGATTGCGACAATCATGTTATTACATAGTTGGCCCAATCATACTCTTATCTCATTTTTATCATAATATGGTCAATAAATTATCACACTATGATTGTAAAATTCTCCCAATATTCTTATATTATAATCCTGCATATTATCATATTATTGTCCTATAATCCCTATAGTATTCTCCCAGTATTTTGCTGAAGCTGGATTAAAATTTCACGATACATCCAAAAATCATCAAAATATTTTCCTTATGATCATAATATTTTCTTGATGATCATAATATTTTCCCAGTGATCCTATTATTGTCCTGTCGAAAATTTTGTGATCACTTAGAATCATATTATGATCACTAGGAACATATTATGATTATTTTGTGCACTCTTTACATTTTCTTCAATTTTGTACATTTCTTCAATTTGATTTTCGTACAAAACGTTTCTACGTGAGTACAAAAAATAAAAAAACACTTTTTTTTTATCACTTTTTACTTATTTTATAACACTGAGTACTTCAAAGTAAAATCTAATTTGAAGGTTCCTGGTTAGACCGAATTCTTTCTTCTACAAACAATGTCACTATTAAAATGAATGTAAGTTGTTTGCAATTTTTTGTTTTTTTTATTTTTTTTATTATGTATTATTTTCTTTGATTGCGTCTTATAACTTCTTTTCACAAAATCTGAAACAAGAATGACGCTAACTGGTCAATGACGCTCATAAAAAGATATACTGACCATCTTATAGTTGTCGAAACCATACCAATGATTGTGAACATGATATCTCTCAGTACAAATAATAATATGATTGTAATTCGAAGAGAGGAATATTGTTGTCCGGATATCATATGATTGTAGCCGAAAGAAAAATATGATAAGTGAAAAAAGGAGAGATTTTAACTATAAAATGATTACAGACGACCATATAACTTGTAAAGTATGATTAATACATTAATAGTATGATTGCAACAACCATGTATGGCAGTAGGGATCATAGTTTTGTAGCCGTGATCATATTGCAACCATATCTTTTCTCTGCGTGTATATGAAAAACTTTTTGTGTATGGCCATGACCGAGGATTGAACCGGCAGCCCTCTGTACAGGCTATGACTCATAGCATCACCTCTTAACAAGATACACCACGGTCGGCATAGCGCTGAGTATGGTCATGGCCATACACGAAAAGTTTTTCATATAGAGACAAATTAACACTTAAAAATTACTTTGATCAGTTGACACATAAACTAACCACTGACGAGTCTTTGGGTGAGACGAAACTGCGGCAGTCTGGTGATTCCGCTGTGTCTGTTAAATTTTGCAATAAAAATTTTTTTCTTCTTCTTCCTATAAATCAACTCTAGTAAGGATTTAATGTTTACTAATTTTAGTAATATAATATTTTTGTAAGGGAAAATTGTAACCTAATAGAAAACTTAATTTCTAAATTGTATTTAACAAATTTTTCCCTACTTTATTAAATATTGTCATATTGTGAGACAATTGTTAATATTCTAATATTAATTACGATTGTCACATGCGACGGTTACAAACACTTAACTGTTAAATCCTTATTTTTTGTATTTTCTCTCTCTTGTCTCTGTAAAGTTTCTTGCATAGCCTTTTCTCTAATGTTTTTACCTTTTAAAAACGTTGGTTTATTTCTTTAAGTAAACCGTGTTCTTTTCTATTGCAAGCAAAATAACCAATCCCACCGCTGATACTAATTGTTACGTTTATCTTCTAAAATGTTCGTTTATCGCCTTTAGATAAATCGGATTGGTGCTCTTTGCAAATAAAATAACACCCTCTCTTAGATAAATTTTTAGATTATACACTTGTTTATTTAATACTGTATTACTTTAAATACAACAATATAACAAACACACAAATTTTATGCTCAACTCACTATACACATTCTAAAGCGCAATTAACTATACCAACTCTAATGCGCAACTTAACAGCACAGATGTTAAAGCGCAACTTCACTTCACAAATGTTAATGCGCAACTTCCTTTTCCTTCGTAACTTTCGGTATTGTATAGTCTAATAGTCATGACTGTATAACATGCTAGAAACTTCCAATGTCTATGACTATAACACTTAACATTATTTATGGCATTTAACATTATAGACGGTGGTGTATACTTAAATGTAGTGTTACCAGATTGACGTGTTCAGTACATGGTTTTCTACACTAGACCAATCCAAATTCGTAATAAATGTTATGGCTAACCTTATAATACTAGAATATATTGCCAACTTAAAAATATTTAAGCGGTAAAAATATTTGCTATACATTTTGGTTAATAAAATTTTATTTTATTTAATATTGAAGTGTAATGATATTTTTTCGCAATCAACACAGAAATTAGCTAAAGTTATTGGAAATGTTTTTTCATCGTTGGCCTGTGTACATAAAAAGTTTTTTCACGTTATTTGGTTAGGTTGGGTTGAATGGGAGCCCGCCAGAACGGCGAGTTCACTCGGAGGCCATAGGGCCCATTGTGGATTCCCTTAATTCCCATGGAAAGAAATACCACGACCCGAGAAATCTAGAACCATCCCGATTCCCTCAAAAAGTTCGCATCACCGGACAGCGAAACATCGCGTAGACTGTTCAGGTCGTCGAAGAACCTGCATCCCAGATATCTGAGTCGCCGTTCCTTCAGTCCCGGATATTCCTCCTCCTCGTCCCCACAGCCCCTGCAGTAGTCCGCCTGGGTGTAACCACAACGCACAGCCATTCGACCTATCACGCAGTGTCCCGCTAGGACTCCTACAAGCATTCCGATCATCCGCTTGCCAAATCCAAGAATAATCTTTGTCCTCCCGGGTCAGGCAGTGCCATAGGGTCCGAGATATCCTACAATTGGTCAAGGTTGTCCACCTTGCCCTCGTCTCCCTATCCGATATATCCCCTATCACACCGAATAGCTCCACCAGAGGAACCAGGACCTCTGTTTGGATAGGGTCCTCAACCGACTCGGAGCCATTCCTCGCACACTCGTCAGCCAGCTCGTTTCCCGCGATCCCAGCGTGTCCTGGGACCCACGCCAGCCTGACCGAGTGGCGACGAATACGGTTGAGGGATTCAATACAGTGCCGCACACACCCCGATCTGACAGTATCGGATTCCAGGGCTTTCAAAGTAGCAAGACTGTCCGCAAAGATGCTAATGGTTGATGGATCCAAATCCCGTTCCATTATCATCCGTGTGGCCACGTCAATTGCATACAATTCCGCCTGGAACACGCTAAAATCGCCCGGGAGTCGTATGGAGATTCGAAGGTCCAGTTCGCCGGAGTAAACTCCCGACCCTGTCCCCATGTCCATCTTTGAACCATCCGTGTACACTGAGATATCACCACTCCGAATAACGGAGTCGACTCCCAGTCTTCCCTGGTCGGTACAGTCACCTCAAAAGTTCTCTGGAAATTCGTGACCGGTAAAATACAGTCCGTTTTACGATCCAGCAGTGCACCACCAATCCCATGCAGAATGGTACTGTGCCGCCAAGTGCGTTGCCTTTGCCGCCGTGCCCCTGATATAAATATCCAGTTGTGGGATGCCAAGCATCACCTCCAAACTTGCCTGGGGTGTAGATCGAGCCGCCCCCATAATACCCAGACAAGCCAGTCGTTGCACTTTTGCGAGAGTAGAGAGATATGACCCCGAGGTCATATTTTCACGTCATTACAATGACGCCATTTTCGTTATTTGTTATAAACACGTTTAGAGAATCCTATTCCGTTTCCAATTCCGGTACCGATTTCATAAAGACGACGATTGTGCTTTATCCTTTTCAATAAACGTACTTTTTAAACAATTTAATAATTTTAAAAATTTCTTATTGCGTTTTGTTTAAAAACAGCTCCTGTTTATTTAGAAACTTTTCTAATTCCTCGGCAGTGACAAATAAAAAAAAAAAAAATACAAAAACTGCTTTATCGACAAAACGTCTAACTGTGGACGACACTGCTTTTAAATGGTTAAGGCTTAACGGATACTTTTAAAGTAGTGAAAGAAGCTGTTTGTTAAGCATGACTTCCAATTTTTTATCTGGACAATTTTGTAGATGTGATCATACTGCAACAGTACCTTTTCTCAGCGTTTTAGAGCCGATATTTGGGGAATCTTTATAAAGACACTAGCTTTAAACATGGACCGATTTAAACCAAAATCAATAGTTCTTGGACCGATAAAATTCAGTGTACCAAATTTACCACCTGCAGCGTGAGCAAAATCCAGCCAAAAAGTGATTCTGAAACATCCGTATACGAAAATCAGGACCTAGTTCCAATATTTTTTTGCTGTTACAAACATCAACACATACTTTGAATGAATTCTAATTGATAATTTCTCTGTCCTGCTACGACTTCAAGTTTTACATAAGTGTTTAGTAAACACAAACTTTATAACAAATTTAGCTGCGCGTTGGTTCATAGTGTTTCCATAAAAATATAGAAAAATAAAATAAAGTTTATTTTAACGAGTTCAAACTTATTCGATAGCATTAATTACAGATTGAAAAGAAGCAGGAGAAGAATGAGTGAATGAATGAACAAACGTCTAGAGCACAACAACAATAGAAAGGTGGGGCAGTAGCTAAGTAGGCTTCTTCCGTACAACAAAACAAAAATAAAAGTGGTTTTGCTATTATTGTTTTTTATATTATTATTGTTGTAAAACTTTAACCATTTCACAGCAATATCCTGCTGTGAAATGTTTATTGTTTATTTTTGTTGGTTATTGTTGTTGTTGTTATTATTCTTATTGTTTTTCTGTTTTTGTTTTTTTGGTGCGACAATAGTTTTCGACATTCCTCTGGAAACCTTTCACGGAGTTGTAAAAAAATATAATGAAGAAACACCACCACCAACTCAATATACAATTCAAGTATTAACATTGTTTTTCACCTTTACTTTTGCTGTAGTTGTTTTGTATTCATTAAGGTTAAAGAACAACACTTTATTTGTTGTTATTTGCTCTTTGAGCTTTAACTGAACGAAATAAATAAAATCAACGGACCAAATAGTCAATATTGCTTTAAATAGGGTTTCTTAATGTTTTGAATCGTACTTTAAGATTTTCAAAATGCTTGTTTACATAAAGAATTTCTAAGGAATTTCAAAATATCTAACTCGAAGGGTTTCAAAACTGCAGTGATGTTCTTTACTTAGTGTCTTCAAATGCAATGAAATATGCCACACAAAGCAACAACAAAATTATTTACGTTGTTGTTGCTTTTGTGTGTTATTTTCAAATTTCTTTACACATTTCATTGCATTTGTAGACACTAGGTTAGGGTGCGTACAGAGTGGCCGCTTGTTGCCGAACCGAGCCGTTCATGCGAGAAACAAGTTTGGGTGTGCATAGTGGATGCGAGAATCAGCGCTGATATTTTATCTATTATTTGTGTTTTATGTATGTTTGTATGCATTTCGGGTTGTTGTTCAAACTGATATTGAGTTTTAAAATTTTACTTATTAACGCATTTCTTCAATTATTCTTAAAATTTTTATTACATTTTTTTTTTAAATTTTGTTTATAAGATTTTTTTAATTTTTTTATAATTGTTATAATTTTATTTAATTTTTATTATTTATTTGAATTTTTATTTTTTTGTTTAATTTTTATTTTATTAACATAACATAAACAATGTTTTCGGCGCTGAAATACGCTTTGGAACTGTTTTCTCTCATTCAATCAGCTTTGCGCTCTGACCAGCTCGGCGCCCACTATGACCTGTTCGCGCTTATTTGTACTAATTTGTATAGTACCAGTTTTCTCGCATTGGTTCTCGCAATAAGCATCAGTCGGCTCGGCTCGGCAACAACCGGCCACTCTGTACGCACCCTTAGAGACTATTAGAGATAAAATTTAGTGTCTTTTTATAGGGTTTCCATAAGCATGGACTATTTCCAAATTCCTGTCTTTAAAAATATTTCCCACAATTCTTACAGACCACCGTTGGAGAACCCCTCTTTAGCTGCACAATTCTTTTTTGTTTATTGTTGTTGTTGTTGCTAATGTGAATGTTATAAATCGCTGTAACTCATCTTCATTGTTACTGGCCAATTTGTATAAATTATCTCCTCTATCGAAAATTGGGATTAACTACAACAATAAATAGCAAAAGAATCCTTAAAATGAGAAACAAATTTGTTTTAATTTATCTCAAATAATACATCATTTCTTTCCTATGTTTGCTGTCTTTATTTAGCAGAGTGTAAAGTTGCCTTCGATTAACACTTTTAAGCTTAAAGTCAATTATACAAAATTAAATCAATAACACAGTTAAACACTCAAAATACATCAGACATCCGACTCATCAATACTGATAGATTTTTGAGGATGTCAACACCAAATCACACGATACACAGAGAAAAAAGCATAGTAAAATTAATGTTTTCATATTTTATTTAATAAGAACAATGTTCATTGGACATGTATTCGTCGAACATTTTCAAATTAAGTATGAATCTTATTGAAATGAATATAATTATAGTTAACATAAACATTTTCGCACTTCAATTAATATTTAAACATGTTAACATATGACCAAACCTTGGCATAAGATATGGGTATCATAGTCCCAAATTTATGAATTTTAAAAAACCGCACTCAAACATTTTTCAACTTAATCAGCGATCAACATTCTGCTGTATACATTAGGGTGGGCCGATTTGTAAGGACAAAGATTTGTCAATATTGTGCCATCGATTTTTTCAATATATTTTGGCATGAGGAAAAATAGTTCCACAGTCATTTTCAAAGCACCAAATTTCGACAAAAAATCGTCTAAAAACCCAAAAAAAAACCAGTTTTTTTTTATAAAAAATTATATCGCCATCGTTTTGAGCGTACAATTTTACCTTGGATAGGATATATTTAAATAATTTGAAATCGGCGATTTTTTTTTACATATATATATTCCCTCGGTTCCTATAAGGAGCATAGGGCCTTTTTTTTACATACCTACTAAAAAAAAACCTTAAAAATTAAAGCGTAAAAAATGATCGATTTTTCGACAATAACTCGTTCAAAACCTCAAGAAAAATATTTTTTTTTGGAAAAACTGCTATCGCCATCGTTTTTAGCGTACATTTTCAGCTTGGAAAGGTAATATTAAAAAAAAATTAAATCAGCCGATTTTTTATACCCTACACCACTATGTGGTCAGGGTATTATAAGTTTGTGCTGATGTTTGTAACACCAAAAAAATATTGGTCCTAGACCCACCTTATAGTATACCGATCGGTTTAGAATTTTTTTTATTTCGTTTTAACGATGTCCGTCTGTCCGTCCGTCCGTCTGTCTGTCTGTCCATGCATTCTTGTGCGCACTCTACAGGTCGCAAATATTAAGATATTTTGATAAAATATGGTACACCGACTTATGTCTGCCCAACGACGAAGCCTATTGATTTTGGTGAACATCGGTCCTTGTTTAGACCTAGTGCCCATATAAGGGTTCTACTAAAATTATATGGTTTTTACGCTGCAGGTAGCAAATATTAAGATATTTTGATGAAATTTGGTACACAGACCTATGTTGGCCCAAGGACGAAGCCTATTGATTTTGGTGAACATCGGTCCATGTTTAGACCTAGTGCCCATATAAGGGTCCTACCAAAATTATATGGTTTATACGCTGCAGGTCGCAAATATTAAGATATTTTGATGAAATTTGGTACACCCACCTATATCATCCTAAGGACGAAGCCTATTGATTTTGGTTAACACCGGTCCATGTTTAGACCTAGTGCCCATATAAGGGTCCCCCCAAAATTGGCTTTGTTAACAAAATTGGCAGGTCGCAAATATTAAGATATTTTAATGAAATTTGGTTCGCTGGCTCACATTATAGAAAATTTTGACACAAGTCCCATTTTAACCCATTCGAATTTCGGATCCATTAGTTGGCTTTTAACCAGACTGGTGTAGGGTATTGTATAGTCGGCATGCCCGACTTTAACCTTTTTACTCGTTTTTAATTACGTACTAAAAAACCTTAAAAATAAAAGTTGAGAAAAAGTCAAAAATTTAGGCGCCTCGAAAATGATTTTGTTGATATGTCGTAGTGGAACTTTTTTTCCTCATGCCAAAAGCTATCGATAACACAATATCGATTGCTAAATCGACCCACCCTAATATACATACGGGGGATTTCATGTCAAGTGACTAGGGTATTCAATCGATTAATCGTTATTCGATTAATCGAACAAATTTTCTCAAAAATTGTTCGAATAATTTAAAATGTCCAAATTTCGAATAACGAATAATTCGAATAATTTCATACGATTAATCGATTAATCGAAATTGCTAGAAAATTACAAAAATGTTTAAAAAATATAAATTTTTGATTAAAGTAAATGTGCTAAAATCTCAAAACTTTTTTAAAAAATTTTAATAAATAATTTGCTGTAGGCTTGTACCTATCCGGATTTCATTCTGGCCTAAAAAAAATAATTAAGGGACGACCTTTTAGAATTTATGGAAATATTTTTTGGCTTCAACTCAATAAAAATTTCATGTTTTCAAGTGGGAGCCTTTATAAACATCTTAAATCCCAAAGAAAAAAACAAAAACAACATAATATTATCACAGTTTGCTTTGTCACCTTCCAAATTACTACTCGGTTGTTGTGACTTATCTAGTAGAGTAGTGGTATCTATTTACGTATAATAAATTTTTAATTATTTTTTACGACTTTTTAAACGTTGCTATTAAACGAAAGCATTAATAATTATTGTAATTAATAATTCTTAGAATTATTAATTATAATTAATGCTCAATGTAATAAAGCTTGTTTAGTGAGCACTCTGAATTAATAAAATAAAGGGATGGTTGTACGGAAACGTAAAGGGAAAATCAATTCTCAAAAGAATGCCTCTCTGCATTTACGTTTTTTATGTAGTCAATGCATACGAAAGAGATAAAAATTAATATAAGGGGTCTTATATGCTTCTTTAACTCTTTAACTCATTGCGGTGTGGTTCTCCCCGATTTGGATAAAATTTTAATATGTGAAAAATAAAAATAATGACAAAATCTTATCTCAATTATTAAATTATTTTATTTTAATGAATTTGATTTTTTTTTGTTCATTAGAGTGCGTGACAATAGTCAAAAATCACTCACGGGACCATGTCTACTTTATATATTGTGGTATGCTTCGAGTATTTAACAAAACGTTATAATATTTAACTAGGAATTGTAAATACATAAACACCTTTACATATTTGTAGTAGTAATAATACAAGATTATTGTATATTTAAGTGGCCACGATTTTCCATTTGACAAATACAATTATAAACAAATATTTTCTAAAGTGAAATCTGTACATATAAAATGCAATCACATTATATGATTATATCAGCTTCACACGCACACACACACACACAAACACTCATCTACATACTCTTATACCACTTACACATATATACACTCATGGAAATAAATATGCAAAAATAGCAGAAAAAGTTAATAAAAATCAGTTAAAAATTAACTTCAAGAAAAAATTGCTAAAATCAGCAGATTCTCTTTGATAAATATTATTTAATTGAAAACAACAGAAAATACTGTTAAATCTACTAAATTTTAGTTAAATTTTTTCCTGATCTCTTTTGAATGGATTTGGGTTGTTGGCGTAGCTAAGCTGAAGAAAAGCGCTACCTACATACATATTTGTGTAAAATTGTATTAAGTTGTATTATAAATAATGAGATAAATTTTATACAGAGTTGTGCCTGTCTCATATTTATCTACATTATTTATTTATTTATATTTATTTTATTTACGTCCATCAGTGTTGCCAGAAAATTTTTTTGCTCATAGTGCAATTTCGCAAGTTGAAATCAACAAAAATCCCCACAAAAAGTTTTAAATTCCCAATTTTGTCCCCAACTCAATTTAAACAAAAACTCATTTAAAAAGAAAACAATATAAATTATGTTTTGTAGGTTTGAGCATAAGAAGAAGAATAAACCATTTTCTCTAAAAATTATAAACACATTAATTTGCAAATCAGACTAGATCTATTTAGTTGCTGCCTTTTACTATGGACAGGTTTTATCAGTGATTTTCCATTAAATTGTATTATTATTTATATTTTATTGTCATATTGTCTCTATATGACAATTTTTCAACAACCCGTCGGCTGTAGGAATCGAAACTGTGCATCAGCTTAGTCATCACACCGAAGTAAGGCCTTGAATGCAAAGTAGCTAATTCGTAGTTTTCTTTGCTTGAAAAGGATTTAATTTAAACACATATTTTTAAGGTTTTTAAATTTTTCTTCAAAATAAATGAAATGAAGCGTCTAGAAAATTATTTAAAAATGACTCAGAAAAGTTAATAAAATTTAGTATTTTAGGAATTTAATTTAACCGTTTTAATATTAATTGTAAAATTTAATAAAATTGAATATTTTAGGAATGCATTCACCCTACACCAGTATGAGGTCAGGGTATTATAAGTTTGTGCTGATGTTTGTAACACCAAAAAATATTGGTCCTAGACCCACCCTATTGTATACCGATCGGCTCAGAATTTTTTTTAATTTCGATTTAACGATGTCCGTCTGTCCGTCCGTCCGTCTGTCTGTCTGTCTGTCCGTCCATGCATTCTTGTGCGCACTCTACAGGTCGCAAATATTAAGATATTTTGATGAAATTTGGTACACCGACCTATATCAGCCCAAGGACGAAGCCTATTGATTTTGGTGAACATCGGTCCATGTTTAGACCTAGTGCCCATATGACTCCCCCCAAAATTATATTGTTTATACGCTGCAGGTCGCAAATATTAAGATATTATGATGAAATTTTGTGCACAGACCTATTTTGGCCCAAGGACGAAGCCTATTGATTTTGGCGAACATCGGTCCATGTTTAGACCTAGTGCCCATATAAGGGTCCCCCCAAAATTGGCTTGGTTACAAACTGCAGATCGCAAATATTAAAATATTTTAATGAAATTTGGTGCGCTGACTCACATTATAGAAATTTTTGACACAAGCCCCATTTTAACCCATTCGAATTTCGGATCCAAACATTAGTTGGCTTTTACCCAGACTGGTGTAGGGTATTGTATAGTCGGCATGCCCGACTTTAACCTTTTTACTCGTTTTTAGCTTTAAATGTGGATAAGAACAGTCCACACTAAAAATATAAAGTTAAAAGCAGCAGTTTTTAAATTGTTAAAAATTATATTTAAACTTCATAAAATTAAAAATATAAAAATCGATTCTTATAGGAATTTGCGCAGCATTTGCAATGGCGATATCGATTATTCTCAAAAGAAAAAATTTCAAGTTGGAAGTCAAGGTCGAAAAATATAAATGAATATATCTCAAAAATGGGTTTTGTATTTTTTTAATCTAGCCTATTAGAAAGCTTGACATTTTTTCTTCTAATAGTAAGGCACCCTTTTCCGTAATTTAAAAGTAAACGAATTAAAAAAAAAGACTTATGAAGAAATATCACCTTATTGTTAGTAAATAAAGTTTTTGAATTAGCGAAATTTACTCAAGTTGTACTAAAAATTAGATAGAAACTTACAAAGTTGGATTGCTAACTGTTCTACTAACTTTCTTCTATGAGTGTATAAAATTTAGTCATTCGACAAACCATTTATTTTCATATAAATATTATATATCTATGTTCATAAGTTGAGACCTAGTACCTGACATTATTTTTGCGACATGACTTAAGCATACACCCAGAAAACAGATTCAGTTCTGATAACCGCATTTGTAGCCAATCGCATGGTTCGGTTATTGTAGCCGAATTTTTCAGTTGTGGCAATAGAAAACCAATTTAGACAGGACTAATTTGACTGTGGCAACGGAATTTCAATTGTATCAAGAATAATTCGATAGCCACAACCGAAAAATTCATTTGATGCAACTAAACCATTCGATTGGCAACAAATGGGGTTGTCAGGACCGAATCTGTTTTCTGGGTGTACCAAATTCATCCTAATCTAAAGCTACAAGAAAAAAACAAAAATTGTCAGTTAAGAGGTATAAACTTATGACCATCTCTATACATAGTGTTTGTTCTACATTCAAATGTCAATATGACATACACGTTCGCATACAGATTGCGTGAAAATGTGTTACACGATTTTAGTTAGCAAATGGAAAAAACTAACACAAGTCAATGTTTCTTTGATTGGATGGATATAAATTTTCAAATACTCTTTGGAAACTTTTTCAATTTTCTCTTATTAAATTACAGAATCAGGTTTACTAATAATATTTTTAGATGAATTAATAATAGAGCAGACTTTACGACAAGTTTTTAATGCCAAACATAGGGCCAATATTACTGTCAGTAGGATTTTTTAATAAAATTTTACTTAAGTATGAAATTTTGTTAGAGTAAAATTTAAGCTAAAATCCTTCTAAAGGGTGAGTTACCCAACCGTAAACGTAACTGTAATGAATCAGCTGTTTCGAAACCACAAGAAGAAGTGTATACACATGGTTACTAACGCGTAAATGTAAACGTACTTGCCGGATCATTCTGTTGAAATCTGAAAAATATAAAATGAATTCAAACAACAAATAAGAAATAAAAATTAACAATTAAATGGATTAATTAATTCCTTAATGAATTAATTCACCACTGAATTGGTTCAATTTCATTTTCGTTCAGTAAATAAAAAAAAAATACATTCAGTGAATTGAAAAAAAAAATATGTTCACTGAATTCAAAAACGAAAAATTACAATCACTGAATTCAAAAGCTGTTTTTTACCGTTCACTACATAGTGGTGGTTTTTAAAAATATTTTGGCAATAATTCAGCCATTTCTTATTGGTTACTATTCTTTAAATAAAAATAGAAAAAAAAATTTAGATAAGATAAAAAATCTCAGAATTTCCAAAAATGTTGAAAATTTTCCAAAAATGGGATTTTTACTCGAATTCGGGAAGGCCTGGGGGAAGAAAAATTTACAAGTGGAGAATATATTTTCCATTAGGCCCATCTAAAAGAAGTATGCTTTCGAAGAAATATATATACTATATGTGTTCTCAAAGAAACTTTTAATCTGGAGGCAAAAGAGTCTTGCTATGGGTGTGCAAAGTTTCATCTCATACCGACCAGCCAATAACGGCTAAATTATTTCCAATATATTTTGGAAACACTCCACTGTGTACTGAACGGCAGAAATCAGCTTTTGAATTCAGGGAACGAAATTTTTTTTTGTTTTTCAATTCAGTGAACATGATTTTTTTTTCAATTCAATAAACGCATTTTTTTTCTATTCAATAAACGTATTTTTCTTTAAATCCACTGAACAAAAATGAAATTGAACGAATTCAGTGGTGAACTAATTCAGTAAGGAATAATTCACAGTGAATAAATTCATTTGATTTAATAAAAATAACTATAGCAATTGAATTAATTCGTAACAATCGGGACATACATTAATTGCATTAAAGGAATTAAATATGCTAAAATCCCAAACGTATTTTACAAATTGTGAAAAATGATCTGTTGGAGGCATGTCCCTATCAGGATTTTATTCTTGCCTAAGGAATTCGTCAGGGGATGATTGATTTTAGAACTTCTGGAAATATTTGTTAAGTTAAATTACAAACTAAATGAGAATTTCTTGTTCTCGTCTAGGAGCTTTATTAAACATTCAAAATATCAAAGAAAAAACAAAAACAACAACAAAGAATTTACCACAATTTGCTTTGTCATCTTCCAATATACTCCTCTGTTGTTTTGACAGATCTAGCAATGTATTTTCATTTAATATATAGTCTTTTTTGAATTAATTCATTAAACTGAGTTTAAGAATTAATTCTTCAAAACTCGGATTGCACTGTTTATTGAAATTCTCTTCCCGAAATTGCATCAGCTTCCCGAAATATTGCCAAAATGGTACTGTGGTTTAGGGTACCATATAGTCGGTATATCCGACTTTTTTCTACTTGTTTGACATGTGTTATTTTTAATTCTTTTCTTTCTTTCTTTTTATTTTCAGGTAAGTTGTGGACTACAAAAACCTCGTTAAAAGGTATATAGTCAAAATATTTTTTTGTATTTAATTTAAATTGTTATCGAAAAACGGCAAGTAATTTCTGAATAACTCTAGTTAGCGTGCAAATGACTTGATACTTTGAAGCGTGGTATTGTTAATTTATCTTTTCTTTAACATTCCTTTTATTCCATCTAACGAAAAGTCAACTTGTAACATATTTTATTTAGCTCATTTTTCAAAAACCCAGAGAGTGGAAGTGTGTCTTTATGTAGTTTTAAGTTTTGCCAAAGGCATCAAGTTGTATAAATTGTTCATAAATTGTAATAAATAACAAATAATTATACAAATGCCTGCTTGCGGAAACAATAACTGCACATGTGTACAAAATTATAATGCAACAACAAACATTTTACACTAGAGTACACTTTTGGTCCCCACTTAAAACCAGATGACAATAGAAAAAGTACTTCTAAAATGAAACATACGACATAGAAGCAGCACAGGAGTGGGATAGTGGTTTTAGAATATAAAACATTTGAAGATTATTCTATAATGTTTATGAGTTTATCTTGTGTTAACGTAAGAGTAACTCTGATAGTTGAAATAAAAAAAAAAAACATGAAGACAAACGGACGGACAGACAGACGAAGCTTATAGTATCAAAAGACTAAAAGTGTTTATACAAAAAAAAAAAAAAAAACTGAAAAAATGTTACTTCCTATATTTGTATATAATTGTTGAACGAGGCAAGAAAGAGTTTGCATGTACTTGAATAATAATAATAATAGAAAACAAACGGAGTAACGTACATACATAGAAAAAACAATAACAGCAGAAAGATTGTACTCATAGAAAAGTACAATATAGTTAGTACAGTACTATACAGAATGTATGTAGTCGTATGTGTAGGGGGCCACATAAACTATAGTTGTTTAACAGGCTGCAATAATATAGAATACGAATCAAGGGTATAGTATATAACAATATATACGAGTATAAGTATGTGTGTGTGTAGTAAGTAGAGTCTTTTTATAATACAGAAAAACAGGAAGTACATTTTTGTATGTTGTTGAAAGTTGTTAGAGAATCATGTATTGTGTAGTCTAGTGTTAGGAGTAATAAGCACAAAGTTAGTTTACAGGCAATAACAATAAAAATATGGCCTCAACAGGATTAATACATTATTTCCGCTGCATGTTTATGCGTTTCTTTATTTCTTATTTTTTTTGTTGTTGTTCTTCACATTCTTCATGTTGTTCCCAGCAAAATTTTCTATTACAAAAAAACGGAAGGGAACGAGTTTGAAATAATTCGAACATGTCGAAGAGCGATTAGTTTTCACATCCTTATTTAAGCTCTTTACCACTCTGTAAAACAAAGTATATTGCCTTTGCCACAAAAAAAAATTTTTTTTTGACAGCTACTACATGATAGTTGTTTGTGTAGTAATTAGTTTCTGTAATTACAGTTGTTTTACTACAGAAAAATACAAAACAATTGTTATGACAATTATTTTCGAAAACGACTAACGAAAAGTACTATAATTTCATAATAGTTGTTTATAGCAGTTATTTTTAATATCATTAACAAATTAACAAAACATTATTTTTACAGTACGCAGTTGTTTTTGTTAGTTATTTACAAAATAAAACATTTCGTTGATTTTTTTTTTAATTCTTGTTTAGTTTATGTTTATTATTTTTGATATATTATTAGCTTGCGAATAAAAATCAGAAAATTGCATTGTATCTTCAATGCTTAAAAATCTAATACCTGTAGTACCGTTTGGATTTTTTTCCTTCAAACTCCAAGTACGATGAAGTAATTAATTTTGTTTATACCCTACACCCCTACGTGGAGAGGGTATTATAAGTTTGTGCTGATGTTTGTAACACCAAAAAATATTGGTCCTAGACCCACCTTATAGTATACTGATCGGCTCAGAATTTTTTTTTATTTCGATTTAACGATGTCCGTCCGTCCGTCCCTCCGTCTGTCTGTCCATGCATTCTTGTGCGCACTCTACAGGTCGCAAATATTAAGACACACCGACTTACGTCGGCCCAAGCACGACGCCTATTGATTTTGGTTGAAATCGGTCCATGTTTAGACCCAGTGCCCATATAAGGGTACCCCCAAAATTTTCTTTTTTACACGCTGCAGGTCGCAAATACGAAGATATTTCAATGAAATTTGTTGCACAGACCTATGTCGGCCCAAGGACGAAGTCTATTGATTTTGGTTAACATCGGTCCATGTTTAGACCTAGTGCATATATAAGGGTCCCCCAAAATTGGCTTGGTTACACGCTGTAGGTCGCAAATATTGGGATATGTTAATGAAATTTGGTTCGATGACTCACATGGTCCCGAGAACAAAGCCGATAGATTCTAGCTAGAATCGGTCCGTATTTGGACCTATCGCCCATATGCACTGAGAGAATTACCATCACTTCAGTAATGAATTTCTTCATAGTTTCAATGAAAATTGTCACTGGAACTCGTCCATTGAAACTTTTCATAGAATCTATGAAACATTAAATCATTAAAGTCAATGTTTATGAAAAGCTCATAAAATTAATGAAACTCTTCATAAAATTAATAGGCCACTCCTCCAATGAATAAATCATTCAGCCAATGAAGAGCTTCATAAAATCTATGAAGCAATTTCATTTACTATTATTTATTATTGTTGGTTGTTGTCGTTGCTAAGCTGGAGTGAATTAATAAGAATAGTCCAAAATTAATAATAAAAACTTAATTAAACAAAAATTAAAATTATAAAAGATAATTCTCTCAGTACGGAAATTAATGCACATCACTAAAACTCGACCTTATGGTTACATAAAACTATTGTATTTGAGAATTAAATGTTTAATATAAAATTCTAATTGTATGAAAATTTTTAAAAGCGAATGAAATAACGGAATTTTATAAAAAAATTAGAAAAAAGTAAATACTATTGAACAGTTTCATATATATAAGAATATTTTCGTTAAATTTATGAAGATCTCATTAATGAAATTCAATGAATTTTTTAACGAAATTATGAAATTTTATGAAAGAAAAGTTATAAAAAATTTTATAATATTAATTAAATATTATATACACAATGAAATTCTTCATTGATTCTACGAAAAAATTTTATGAAATTATATCGTTAATATCATGAGGGATAATTCTTTCAGTGTGGGCTATATTTCCAATTTTTTCTTCTTTTATCATTTTATAGAAAATTTTGACACATGTCCCATTTTAACCCATTCGAATTTCGGATCCAAACATTAGCTGGCTTTTAACCAGACTAGTGTAGGGTATTAAAAGTTATTAGTCGGCATGCCCGACTTTAACTTTTTTACTCGTTTTTAATGCATTTGTTATTTATTTTTCAACAGTTAAACATAACTTTATTTTTAATTGTTTTAAATAACTACATTTTTAATTATTTTAAATATAAATACTTCTGTTGATATTTTAACTGGATATACCTTTGTTTGAACTGTCATTTTTAGTAGATTCTATCGTCATCGGAAAATCCAACAAATTTTATTGTGTACTACAGTGTAGATCTAAGATTGTAAGAAGTTTTTTGTAAATAACTCTTAAATGGATGTTTCAGTTGCCAAATCGATTAACTCAACTTCCTGAATTTTATAAGACTTTAATTCCAAAACGCTTTATTGACTCCTAACTGTATAATATTCAAAACAAATTTCTCTGATAATCAATATTAACACTACTATTTAAATGACAAAACTTATAATTTAACAGGAACTTTAAAAAACAATATATACCTACTATTTTCTCATTGAGACTCATTAATTTTTCTTTATAGAGTTAATCGATTTGGCAACTAAAGCATTCAAATTCTAAGAACTTTTTCTAAAGAAAACGCATCATATAATGAAAACGGACCATTATATGCTGACAGTTAGTTTCTAGGAAGAATTCTGACAACTTTTCTTATAGAAAAAACCCCACATTTCTAGAACATTTTTCTACAAAAAACCGTCCGATTCCATGCAATTCTTCCCATATAAAATCCTTCAGTTTCTAAGGATTTTTTCCCAAAGAATAGATCACAAAATATGGTATGTATCGATAAGAGAAAATCTTCAAAATCTCGGATTTTTATTAACAAGCAAATGACACTATCATTAACAAAAAATTGTGTACGATTAATTCAAAACAATTAAACAATTCAAATATTTAACTGATTCAATTAAATAATATTTGTTTAAAAACAAATTTTATTTTAAACAAATTTTTAACTAGATGATTCAAGCGAATAATTTTTTGTGTGTGTCACTATATTTTTTCCCCATTAATTGAATTTCCCTTCCTGGAATTTGATCCGCTTTCCGGAATATGACTGAAATTATACTGCGGTATAATTAATTTTCCATTTATTGTTTGAAGAAGCATCCACTTCTATAGCTCCAAAGCAAAATCTGTTTTTCTAGAATAAGTTTCGGAACTAGTTTTAAAAATGATTCTCCATTTGTTATACCTTATATTTAAGTTCCGTGGCACGGGTACTGGAACTACTTACAAGGAATCTATTCTAATGGATCTTTTAGTGAAATTAGTGTGCTTGACAAATGATTGTTAAAAATTTTCCTGGGTTGTTGTATTTATTTTGTTAACCTCCCTTGTGTAGGGAATTCATATGACTTAAATTTGAGTTTTGTAATTATAAGAGTATTTATATGTACGAGTATTTTACGAAAAACAAAGAAGATAAATGAAGGGAAATTTGTATATTGTTGTAGTTGTTTTATTTTTTCATTGTTTAGTGAGCTTAGAAAAAACATTCTAATAAATTCTTTTGAACCTACTTACATGTGTAAGTACAAGGTGGTGCAAAAGTTGTGATGCGATTTAGTAATGTTGAATATATTTTCCAAGGTTGGTTACAGTTATCCTTATAATACCGTTATCGCTAAAATATCTTTTCAAATTGAATACCGTTACCGTTACCAATAACTCTAAAAAAGTTTACAAATACCGTTACCGGTGCTCATATATTTTTCGATTTTCATATGGGATACCAAGAACTGAAAGTTTAGGGTTCCTAATTTAAAAGATGTGACTATTTCCGTATTTATATATTTTTCTATTAATATAATTCGTTTGCTAAATTTAATTAGAACTCTTCTAACGATTTTCGAGATTCTCGGTATCCTGGGAGTCTTTCGATCAACTTATAATTTTCATTAAAATGATGATACCTTTTTCTAATTTCGTGTTTAGAATCAAAACTTTCTTAGCAAGGTTTAATATTGTTATAAATATGTTTAACTTTTGTTTTATTTTAAAACAATTAGTTCGGGATCTTTTTTGTTCGGCCTTTTTCTATTGTTCTTCATAGGAAATAATTCCTCAGAATATAAGACCTTGAGCTTGAATATTTATTTCCTTTTAAAATAATTATATTTTTGTGTTTTTAAAAATTTCGAATTTGAATAAACCGTATGTAAAAATTTTTGACGGAAATTACTTAAGAAAACTATTAGGTTGTTCATAAGGGGTGTGCTATCTGTTGTATCGTTGTATCGTCTTAACAACAAACAGAGTTTTTAAAATTTTTATTTGTGTTTAACAACGATTTTCTATTCAGTTTTCTATTTGTTAGCACGCTCAAACATAAGACATTAAACATACGTAGAAATGTTGTATCGTGCTATTCTCAAATGTTGTATTTTTTCAATTTAATTTTTAACAACTCTGTTTTTTGTTAGGACGATACAACGATACAACAAATAGCACGACCCTTGTGAAAACTCTTTATGTTTTCCTTGAATATAATTTTACTCCTTAAATTAAAAATGGTAAATTTTAAAGATCTGGCCTAAAAAGCTTAACAATACCTAAAGACAGCCTTGCGCATTAGAGTGTTAAGCAATATTTTATGTTCCGCTTCAGAGAACTGCAAAATCAGCCTTTTTTTGATTTAATCATACACTAAAACTCTATTCACATTACTCGCTCAACAATATTCAATGTTGAATAAATTCACTATCATGCAGCTGAACGCGTACTTCGGATCAGTTTGAGTCATCTGTCCAACATGTTTTACTCACATTTAATAGCTCAAAAAACTCACTGTTGAATAAAATCACACTATTCAATAAAATCACACTACACTGATCGAACATTTGAACTCACATTAATAAATTAAAGTATTAGTTGTTTTATAAAATAAAAAAATAATAAATAAAATTTTATTGTTTTATAATGGGAATGTCCACTGTACCATTTATTAAATGTGTTTCTACAAAATATAGTCGTTGCTGAAACTGTAAACCCCCTCTTTATTGTTATGAAATTATTTTTCTTTTATTTGGTTGCAATCATGAATAAACTCATACGCGTTTATTTTTGTTTTTTCTGATTTTATTCTACATCAAAATAATCATCGTTGATCCGAACGAATATGAATGAAATAAATGGTATGAAAACGACAAATGATTAAATCAACGATGCAAAAAAATCGCTTGGTTTGATTGATTTAAAATCAGTAACGAATACGTGTATTTGAGTATATTCGGCGCTTTAACAAAAACTAATGTTTATTCGGGTATTGATTACGTATGACGGTTTTGCAATCAGCAGTTGCAGTTCTCTGTTGCGCTTGCAAAAAATCTGCTTTCTTAAGGGCTCAACTTTTTGTATATGTGTAACATATGCCAGACTCATTTTGACTTAAGATTATAATTGAACAATATAAATATTTTCCAATTTATGCGCCACCCTGTTAAAGTGTGTAGATTCAATTCTATTCGAAGCACTGTGGTTTTGAATGTGAGACCAATTCATAATTTCGAAATATTGCATAATTTTGCGAGTAGAAATTCTTTTAAAGCCGACAAACTTTACACACAAAGTTTTTCTTCACATTTTGGTCTATCCTAACTCGAAAATCAAATTAAGTAAAAGTAAATCTATAATTTTTTAGTTTCAGCACATAGTTTACAACATTTTTTTTTGCACACTAACTGGAAAGGTATCCACTTGGGCTCTGTCCAATTTTAATAAAATTTACATATGTGATATATGAGAAAGATCTAAGTAGATCTTACCAGATCTAATTAGATCTCAAAATTGGGGACAGAGTGAGTTATTTACATTCAGATCACTAAGAATCTTTTTACTAAGAGTCTTTTAATCTCGTAAAAGTTTGATTAATCGAGGACAAAACAAGTCGATTAAACCACATTTTAATCTTTGTTTAACAGTGAATCCCACCATCTGTGTACTAATTTTAAGCGACTCTGTATTCATACTACCAATAGATGAACTCTGTTTTTGTTATAATGATAATATTAAAAAACACACACAAAGTCAGATAAAAATAAACGTTAAGATGCTGCCGATACCTTTTTAAGCTCCCTGCTATTTTTATATACTTTATTTATTTATTCATCCTTTGTAACTGAACTAGCATTATTTGAATGCTTCAAAATCGATTAACTGCTTTTTCTGAATTTTATAAAACTTTAATTCCAAAACTTTAATTCAAAAGACATTTAGTATGAATACGTTGTTCTCTATAGTGTACGGTACTGGGGTTGTATACAAATACACAGACAAAAACGAAGTATAGCGTATGTGTTTTTTGGACGTACCATTCCTCAGGGATGAAAAATTCATTACTTTGGTACTTTTTCAGTACCACGACCAATTCTGTACTTTTTTAATGCTAAAAAAACAAAACTAAAATTTTAGAAAATTTTGTTTATACACTCAAAATAATAGGCCTGTTGGCTGAACAGAAAAATTTGTTACTTTAACCAAATTTATTCCTGTTTGTTGGCTTAAAATAAAATTTGTTGATTTTAAAACATTTTTTGTTAATCTTAACAAATCTAAATTTAAGCAAAAAAAATTAATAAAACTGCAGTTTTATTTGTAATTATACTGAGTCGTAAAATTTGTTCAAATTTAGGGTCTCGGGACCCCCTCAAGTAGACCGTTCCGCAAAAAAAAGTTCGCCGTACACCCTCCAATATAAAGTATTTTTGCAAGGCAATTTCAAAAATTTTGCCGAACGTAGGGGTCACCCTTTTCAATTTTTCGTCATAGCTTCGGCATTTAAATTTGGATTTTAAAGTGTGATATATCGATTTTTTTGCCTCGAGGAGACCAGTGTATTGCTATGAAGGAAAACTCCAATGTAAAAAAATTTAAAAATGCGAACCCTACGATCGGCAACCAATATATAAAAAAAAATTCTACTGGGTTTATCGTAAAACTTCCTTAACAAAAGTTTAATGATTTTTTGCGAGCTTTAGTTTTTTGACATTAGGGGTGTACATTAGGGTGGTAACAACTGAGCTCTGGTGGGTAACTACTAGAACGGGATACTTGAGGTCAATGGCCTTTAGAGCAAAACACTGGTCTCCTCGAGAGAAAAATATCGATGTATAATACTTTAAGATCCGACTGTAAATGCCAAAGATATAACGAAAAATGTAAAATATCGCCTCCTACGTTCGGCAAAAAAAAAAAAAATTTTTAAACCTCTTTTCAAAAATACTTCATATTAGAAGGTGGTACGCTCTACTCTCCAGGGCTAGTAATCTAAGGGGCACTCCAAAAAGCAAACATTTTGTCCGTTTTTCTCTATCTCAAGTTTTCGAGATATGGGCCATTTTGTGAAGTGAACATTTTTATTAAAAGTTCCCGAGGGTACAAGGTCCCACAAAGGTCCATTTTTGGCTAGAAATAACCTTTTCACAAAGTTGTTGTTAGGCGTAGTCGAAATTTTCGTCAATTTTGCTCTATCTCTCTTAGTTTTCGAGATATGTGCAATTTCAAAAAATCGCAAGGGAAAGATATAGTGCCATCTTTAAAACTTCGGATACACTGGTGGCGCCATCTCCCGGATAATAACAGAAACATGACAATATTATATTTTGACAATAAATTGTGTAAAATTTAACGGATGGATTCCTAAAACTTTGTTATAAATAATTTTATAAATTAACGCTCAAAATAGTTTAAGTACTGAGGATTTTTACTATTGTGTTAAATGAATATAACTACAATTAAATCTTTGTTAAAATCAGTGTTTCAACTAAAAATTGTTAAAAATTTGTCAAATCGACTTAAAACTAGTAAAGTGTTGTTTTTTCAAACGCGTCATATAGACCAAATGCAATTAATATTGTAATTAATGTGCATTTTTATTAATTTTAATTAAGTAGGTTTAAGGTTAAGAAGAAGAATAAACATTTTTTCAAAGTTTTTTTCAAAGACACATTATTAATTTGCAAATCAGACTAGATTTAGTCTATGCCTTTTTTTATGGACAGGCTTCATCAGTGATTTTCCATTAAATTGTATTATTGTTTATATTTTATTCTCAGATTGTCTCTATATGATAATTTACTCTCAGAAGTGATCAAACAGACATACAAACATTCTACTTTAGATTTTTTTGTTTATCTTCTTATCTCCTCTTTGTCACCTTTTTCACAAATGTTGCCACACTGACGTATGGTTTTTACGTACAGGTGCAGGCAAATTGTGTATATCGGAGACGGACTGCCAGCAGGCGTTTGACAGATTTAAAGAGTCTGAGAATACGCCAAGGTTGTTTTTTTATTGATTTTGGTTTGGCGGTGAAGCTTTATTTAAAAAATTACACCCATAGAAACAAATCTGTAAAAATAGCAGAAAAAGTTACTAAAAATTAGTTAAAAATGATGCTGCAGAAAAAACTGCTAAAATTAGCAGATTTTTATTGCTAAATACTAGTAAAATAAGAACAGCAAAAATAAAACTGTGAAATTTACAGACTTTTGGTAATATGTAAGCTAACTTTTAGTTAATTGAAAATAACAAATTGTACTGTAAAATCTGCAGAAAATTTTGCTAAATATTAGTAGACTAAAAATAGCAAAAATAAACTGTTATATCTAAATTTAGTTGAATGCAAATAGCAGTCTATACTGCTAAAATCAGCAGAAATATTTGCTACAAAAATTGTAAACTGCTGTTTTCAAAGGCTCGATTTTTATTATTTTGAAAATTTAAAATTTTTTTGGATTTTTTAGGCTGCTAATTACTTGGCTACATTTTTTGCTGATTTTAGCAGGTTAATTTACTATTTTCCATTCACAAAATTTAACTCAAATATAACTAAAATTCTGTACATTTAACAGTTTTATTTTTGCTGTTCCTATATTACTAATACATAGCAAATATAACACTGTGAGACAAATGGTAGGGGTCAGTGATCGGGAAGGGTTCAAACTACCGGGGAAAGTTATATCGGTAAAAAAGAAGTTATACGTGTCCCGGCGTTTCGCTGGGTCACCCCTAGGAATCGAGATATATCGATTTGACCTTTGGTGGTCTTTTTTTTTGACATACAGGTTGGTTGAAAAGTTCCTGCGCTCACCAAGAGATGGCACTGCTAGCTCCAAATTATTTTTTTCTCAAGTTGGTATAACTGTCCTGAGAACACATGCAAAGTTGCAAGTCATTCTGTCAATTCATTCTTTGTTTACAAGCCATTTGAAGTTGACGTGTCATTGATTTTTTTGATATGGAAAAAATTGAATATCGTGCAGTTTTTAGATTCTTTGTTTTGAAGGGTTTAAAAGCAAAGGAAATTTATGAACAATTGTTAGAAGTGTATAAGGAGGCCTCACCATCAATACGCACCGTTGAATTTTGGGCTGGTGAATTTAAACGTGGTCGTACTAGCCTTGAAGACGATCCACGCCAAGGACGACCAAAAACTGCAACCACAGCAGAAATCATTGAGCAAGTACATAATACGGTTAGTGAAGATTCAAGTTTGACTAAGCGTGAAATTTCTAATGCCAGAGGCATCTCAGACGAACGAGTACTCCATATTTTACATGAAGAATTACGTATGAAAAAACTGTTTGGAAAGTTAGTGCCGCACACACTAACAATTCAACAAAAACTGGATCGAAAACAAATTTCTCAGCGTAATTTGGAGCGTTTTAAGCAGAATAAAACCGACATCTTGCGTCGTTTTATAACTATGGATGAGACTTGGATCTACCACCATGATCCTAAATTGAAACAAGAACGTTTACACTGGACTGAAGGTGGTTGTTCAGCTTCAAAGCTGGTGAAGTCACAACGATCAGCAAAGAAGGTTATGGCATCAGTTTTTTGGGATGCAAAAGGAATTTTGTTGATTGATTATCTTCAGAAAGGTAAAACAATCAACTCTGAATATTATTGCAGCCTTTTGGATCAGCTGGATGAAAAAATTCGTGAGAAAAGACCTGGTTTAAAGAAGAAAAAAATCATTTTTCATCAAGACAATGCACCTGTTCACAAAAGTGTTTTGACGATGGCTAAATTCAAAGAATTAAAGTACGAATTGCTTGAACATCCACCGTATTCACCAGATTTGGCTCCCAGTGACTACTATCTCTTCAGAAATCTCAAACAATTCCTTCGTGGAAAGCATTTTCCGCCGAATGAAGAGGCCATAGCAGACGTAGACGGTTATTTTGCAGTGCTTCCGGAAAACCATTATAAGGATGGGATAAAATTATTGGAAGATAATTGGAACAAGTGTATTGAGCTTCTAGGAGATTATATTGATTAAAAAAATATATTTCGTAACAAAAACATTATTCTTTCATTTCGAGCGCAGAAACTTTTCAACCAACCTGTAACTCGAGAACCACTAGTCCGATTTTGCTCAAACAATTTTAAAAAAATTAAAAATTATAATTCCTTTAATCTGTTCATACACTGATAGAATTATCGTTCATACAATTAATGAATCGATTTCATTAATCTGAATTCATTGATTTAATGAAAAAATTTCATTGAATTAATGAAACATTCATTAATTTAATGAATTTTTTCATTATATATTTTCAACTAACCCATAAGATATGCTATAATTTTTTTAAGGGTTTTGAATTTGCTAATTACTAAAATAGATATATGTTCCAGTAATGAACGCAAAATGAAATTATTTAAATATAAAGGTCCAAGTAATGACATCATTTTGTTTTGGCTATTTAGATCAATCGGTAACGCGGTAATGTTTACATTCTGGCGATTGCGGGTTCAAGTCGACTTCAGGGAGATATCAAAAACGTTATAAAAACGAAAAAGAAATATATGTACAAATAAAAATTAATAAAATAAAAATAAATAAAAAAAGTAACACAAAAAAAAATATATTTTTTTCAATTAGTTTTCATTTAATGAATACGTTTCATTGATCTAATGAACGCGTTCTTTGGGGACTTTTCAATGAAAAAAATCATTGGATTAATGAACAAATTCATTAATACTATGCACAAAATTCTATCAGTGTATAACGTTTTTCTATATACTCAACAGTTTTGCCGGTAAAAATAAATGTATGAAGAAAAAAATATTTTTTGCCTAAAATATTAAAAAAAAGTAATAAACAAACGGTTATTGATTTTTATGGTAGCGGTAAGAAACATTTATTTTTACCGGCAAAACTGTTGAGTATATAGAAAAACATTATATGAACAGATTAAAGGAATTGTAATTTTTAATTTTTTTAAAATTGTTTGAGCAAAATCGGACTAGTGGTTCTCGAGTTATGTCAAAAAAAGATATATCTCGATTCCTAGGGGTGACCCAGCGAAACGCCGGGACACGTATAACTTGTTTTTGACCGATACAACATTTCCCGTTGGTTTCATCCCATCCTGATATTGACTGTCGCATAGTGTAATCAGCCAATTTAGCAGTTTTTTTCTGCAGCATCATTTTTAACTAATTTTTAGTAGTTTTAACTAAATTTTTTACGGACATTTTTCTATTAGTGTACCGTTGTGTTCGAAAAAGTAATGTTTTGCTTAAGTTTCGGTATCATTTAAAAAAATCAAATTTTCGATCCCTGCGGTACATGTTGTGTAATTTTTTTTTTATCTTTCGGAAACCTACAGTTTAGGTTTATAATCAAAATTCCGTAGTTTTAATTTCTAATCAATTTTTATTTTTCAAAACCGTCAACCAAACCACTGTTCTATTGAAGTTGAATACTGCAAAAACATATTCCAATAAAACACAAACATTTAAAGGTGGAGAAAACATTTATGAAATGAATACGAATTTGTATAGGAAGTCTAAAAACAAGTGTACTATGCATAAGAGTTCTAAGTTATTTTTCAAAGCTTTTATGATTATTGTTGTTTAGAGAGGGAAATCACAAAAAAAAAACAAACACAACAAGGAAATAAATGAGGGGTATCATGAAAATGAGGGGGACAATAGTACAAGTAGGGAAATGAGCAACACAAAAGAAAAGTTATTATTACTTGTGTTGTTGTTGTTGTTGTAGTAGTAGTAGAGTTGCTGTTGTTATTATTTCTTATTGCTTAAAGTTGTTCAAATTCTCATTGTTGCTGTTGTTATTATTATTGTAGATTTTTTTGTTACAAAGTGTGTATGTGTGTGTGTGTGAATGTGTTGGAGTTTTTGTTTGTATAGGTATGTGTGTAAGTATTATTATGATTATTGTCTTTGAAGTGCAATTTCCTGTTGTTTTGGTTTTATTGCCATTTTTTGGCTGTTATTTTATTATTAGGGTATTTCCTTTTTGTTGTTGTAGCTTTTTTAAAATTTCTTTTCTTTGGCTTGTTTTTCATATTCATTTTATTAAAAAACAAAACCTCGTTATTATTAACAAAAAAAAAGGAAAAGATTTTTAATAATATTTGTTACAAAAGAATAGAACTAATAAAAAAACCTTGTTATTTTCTAATATCTTTTTGTTGATTTTAAATAAGAAAAAATTTTAAACCACATTTATGCAAAAACCTAAAAAGATATACACTGTAAAAACTTACATTTTTCATAAGTAGCAAGGAAGGTGTAGAAAATGGTCTATCTCTTTCCAAGACTAATCAATAAATTAGCAAATTGTTAAAACTATGACAAAAGAACTTGTAAAAAAAAATTAAGCATTAATCACTTTTTATGGTTTATATTCTCAGTGTACCATATATAGAATTGGAAAAAGAAAGAAAGATATATACAAAAAAAAACCTTAAACATTTTTATATATTTGACTAAATAACTATAATGTTGTACAATATGTAACTGGTAGTCACACTCTTCATTGTAGTATATTGTTGTAGCATTAGTTTTATTATTTTCATTCATTCACTTGGTTTTTTTTCTTTTTGGTTGTTATTTAGCCTATTCTCTTTGTTTTTAAGTCTTTTAAAAGTTCATTTCCGTTTCCGTTTGTGTACTGACCAACCACAATCACCAACATTCATACATTTAAATACTCATACAGAGAGATCTTGTTTTTAAATGCATGCTTTCTGTATGTATATGTGTAAGTTGTTGCAACTAGCTGCTACTACAACTACTTATAATTCATACAACTAACTACAAAATGTTATTTTAAATATTCTTCTGTCGTCGTAGCACATTTCATTTACATTGCATTATATTTTTAGATTGCCGCACTTTAAGCTTTTATGTATGGTGTTTTTTTTTTTTTTTTTTTTTTTTTTTTGCAATTTTGTTGTTGCTTTAAAACCACAAGTTCACTTTTCATACGTTATAAATAGGGCAAGGAACTTCATGTAAATTCATGCTTGTTGTTGTTAGTTTGAGGGTAGCATAAACTAAATATCTTTGCGAATCATCAAATTTGCAACAAAATGTCATCGATTTGTTTATGCATATTTTGCTTTAAATGCATATTTGCTATAAATACATATACTGATGGAAATTTTTGGCATATTTTGTTGCATATTTGTGTTAATGAATGCATATTTTTGCATACTGTGTTAGAAATGCAAACACACTTCTAGAAATTAACCAGTAAATATAGCAGAAAATGCCACAAAAAATAGTTAAAAATGACCTTGAAGAAAAAATTGCTAAAATTAGCAAATTTTTTTTTCCCTAAATACTAGTAAAGTAAGAACAACGAAAATAAATCTGTTAAACTTAATTTCAGTTATAACTGAGTTAACGTTTAGTTAATTGAAAATGATAAATTGCTAGTAGAGTAGACGATTATCCAAGTTTAACCCGTCAAGGCAAATGACACTGCCCAGTGTAGAAACGGTAATGACATATCATTATTTTTTGGACTACCAGTAATGACACCCACTTACCTTCTGTATTATTTTAAAACATATAATAATGAGTTACTGATAATAACTTATTTTTATCATTATTTCAAATAGAAAATAATTTTTTAGATTTTTTTGAAAATTTTTTGAAATCTATTTTTAGACTCAATATTTTTTAAACACTGGTAAGGATATATGTAACCACATATTTCTTGATTTTTTGTATGTTGGCGAGTAAGCTTACTTGTGTGCAGCAGGTCAATTATGTTTTTATCTATTAAATATTACATGTCGATATAGCTCAGATGGTAGAGCAGTTGACTGGCAATCTGTAGACCCAAGTTCGATTCCCGCACCAGGAAATTTTATTAAAAAAAAAATACAATAAAAAATATATATTTTTTTTTATAATTTATTTTTTTGAAAATCTATTTTTAGACTCATTATTTTTGTCAGTACTGGTAAGCATATAGGTAACGATATATTTTTTGATTTTTCGTATGCTGGTGTGTAACCATAACTCATTATTTTTCGCGACATCGCCATATAAAGGTAATAAGAAATGTAATAACAAAAGTAACTAATTACCATTACCAAGTATGTAGTTACATAACCACATATCTGGTAATGATTTTCTACACTGGGTGATGATGGCTTTGTAGCGAAAGCCAAAAATACGTATTCTGTCTTGCTGGCCTTATCGAATTCCTTCAAATTTTTTATTCTTTGTAATTTACTTCTGAAAATTTTATCATCTTTCTTTAATTTGAAAAATAATTTACTGGCTGTTTTGTAAAAAGCATCAGACGAATTCGTTAAAAAATTTGTGTGCAAAACACTAATTTAAAAACGATTTTCTTTCAAAATTTTTGCACAAATTTTTTAGGACTTCTACAATCACAATATTTTATCGTTAAGAACAACCTAAAATACATATTAAATTAATTGAAAACACAATTAAAAAAGGTCTACTGATTTTTCATTATATTCAAACAATTTTGCTATTTATTTTCAAACATTGTTTAAACAATCCATAAGAGAAATAAAAATAACTGAAGAGTCTGTTGAAACAATCATCAATTTTTAACTGGCAAAACGTAAAAAACACGAATTTGTGGTTTGTTTTTTCATATTTGAAAGTTTCTTTTTTGTTTGAAATTTCAAAACACTACACACCAACACACACCTTCATATTTTTATTGGCTATGTTTGTGTGTATGAGTAAAGAATTTCTTGTAATTTGAATGGAAATAGTTTTGTATATAAACAAACTATTTTAACAAAAAAGAAATCCGAAAATATTTGAATTTTTTGTTTTAAAACAGAAAACAACGAAATTATTTAAATAATTTTTTCTAAAAATAGAAATCTAAAAATAGAATATTTGACTTAAAATATCAACTCCTGCAGACGATACATATTTTTTTCTAGTTTGTTTTTTATTGATTGATAAAAAAAGTTAAACAATAGCCGTTTTTTCTAATCACTTGGATTTTATAAATCCAAATAGTATTTCTAAAAGTGCTCAACAGATGGGGTTAGATTTTTCCTATTTTAAAAAAATTTTCTGTTCGACACTTCTTTCACCCTAATTTTTAATAACGAATTCGATGATGAAGGATTCTACTTTAACTTTTAATTTATAATTATATTTTACATAAAACAGCGATAAACAGTCTGCCTTTTCAGTTTTATCAGTTCAATTTATATTTTTACACAATTGAAAAATTCCATTGCAATATTTAATATTCACTAATTGGCTTTAATTAAATTACTTACTGTAGAGTGAAAAATTGCCATTTCTATTTGAGCTATTTCTCCATGTCCAAGATGAAAAATATGTATTTGGTGAGGTGTAGTTTTTTTTCTAAACATATTGCATAAAAAAAAATTTAAGAAAAACCTTTTATTTGTTAGTTTTTCAATTTTTTTGTTTCTCTTTTAATTTTTATTCGTATTTTTTTCTGACATTAAATTAATAGGCTGTTTCATATATTTGTGCTTTTATTGTGGATTTATTAAATCCAGCTTTTTTTTTGGATTTAATAAATCCATTTTTTGTATGAAAAATTCTAAATCCAGGTGATTAAAAAACACGCTAAATATGTTTCAATGTATTTTAATTGATTCTTCAATTGAAAACAAACTTTAACTATTATTTTTCAAATAAACCTCAATCGGTTATGGAAAATATATTGTGAGTGTATGTAAAACAAATCCCAGGAAAAAGAGTGAGGAAAACGAAGTAGTTAAATCACTGCAACTGTTGAATAGGGAGTTATTCTTTGTCGGGTTTTTTACCCATGAATTTAACATTGGTTTGTCACAGGAAGGAAGTTGTTATTTTTTAAAAGAAATTATGTATATTTGAAGCAATGAAAAGGAAGTTCTTTTTCACTTCTTTTTATTTTAATTTAATAAAAAAAAATTTCACTCATTGGCATTTCAAGCAGATGCTTTACCCCCTATGCTATCGCTTGTTATAGATGATAGCTGACTTTTAGCAGTCTTGTTCAGTAAATTGTTGTTATCTTTATTTCTTTCATTTTTTATTAACAAAAATATACAACATATTGGAGAAATATATAAAGTTGTTTTTTTAAGTGTTTTTTTTTATAACAAATAATACACTCATAGAAAGAAATAAAGCTGTAAAATAGGAGAAAAGCTACTAAAAATTATATAATTAAAAATGACCTTTCAAAAAAAACTGCTAATATTAGCAGATTGTTTTTTGCTAAATACTAGTAAGATAAAAAGGAAAAATAAAACTGTTAAATTTACAAAATTTTGGTTACATTTAAGTTAACTTTTAGTTAATTAAGAATAATGAATTACCTTGATAAAATCCGGAAAAACTTTTGCAGCATATTAGTAGATAAAAAATTGTTTTTTCTGCAAGGTAATTTTTAATTTATTTTTGCTAGTTCTAACTAAAATGTTTACAGGATTTTTCTTTTTCTATTATATTTAGTTTCTAAATATATTTAGTAAAAATTTGATCAAGATGGATTTTTTAAATTACAATTTTTTAATTAAAAACAAAATTGTAATATTTGCATTTTTGATATTTTAACAAAAAATATTTGAAGAACTACATATTTATTTAGAACTTTTATATTTCCATAAAGTTTCATTAAAAATTAATAGAAAATTAAAAATAAAAAAAATTTTAAATCGTTTCAAAAATTAATTTTTGAGTGTACGAAAATAGAAAAAAAATAAAAATTTTACAGTGAAAACTACAAAAAATTAATAATTGTGTAAAAAAATTCCAACATTTTTTTTAGACCTGGTAGGTTACGAACCCAGTCAGAAAAATACAATCTGGAAAGCGGTGGCAAAGCACTTTAACAGGTGGTACAAGTACTGGCAAAAAGTGCTTTCCCATTCCCAAAATAATAACATCATTAGACAAAAGGACCGGCTGTTCAATAAGCGCCGGAAAAGCACTGGAGGAACAAAATATTTAAACGTTGGCAAAACGCTGGCAAAACCAATAAATAGGTGGTCTGGAAATATATTGTCCAAAATAAAATTTAAAAAAAGTTCATATGTATTTTTTTTTTGGTCCTGCCGTGATTTGAATCCAGGCCGTCAGATTGGCAGACGATTGCTCTACCCACTGAGCTAACGAGACATATAATATTTGATGGCTAAACACATAAATGAGTAATAATAGCTGGACAACTACTCGCTGTGCGAAAAAGCTAGCACTGGCAAACAGTTTATTGGAACTAATATGGTCTTAAAGGAGCTTTTTCACAAACAAAAAATTGATTTTATAGAACAAAAGAAATTTTAAATTAAAAAAATCAAAAAAAAAAAAATTTTTCTTTGAAACTGGATTTGAACTCGGAACCTTCTGACTACAAACATTTTTTAACGCAGCTTCAGCATTTTTATAAAATCATTGGTCTACCAGTGAATTGATTTTTGTACGCCTGGTAGCATTGGCTCGGTAGCACTGGATAACCACTGGTTGCAAACCTTGGCATATCACTCTAAGCCAATTCTTTGCTTATTATTATTTTTAACACCGTGGTTACCGAGTGGTATGCCAGTGCTTGATTTTTTGTACCACTGGCGATTTCTGACTGGGAGGGTTAGAATAAACTGTGATTTTGAAACTGATAATAGTAATTTTTTAATGCTTATATTTCAATATAAATAATAAAATTTGGTATTAGTTTAACTATATAATGTAGAGAATACAATAAATAATACAAAGAAAATGCAAAATTTAATTAAAATGGTTTAAAAAAAATAAAAATAATTAATTAAAAGAACCACTTTTAACATGTTATTACAAAACTATAATAATCCCAGTTCAGTTGTTAAACGAGAACCGTGGAAAAAAGTTTATTTAATACTGTTTGTTGCGTTTTTCTATCGGAAACAACATCAATAATATTTTTATAGCAAAAATTCAAATTAATGTAGAATATTCCAAAAAAAAAAAAAAAACAGAAAATAAAATTGTAAAAAATGCTAAAAATATGCTAAATTTTGATGGAAAAATGCTGAAAAAATTCCATATGCTAGATAAATGAATTAAAAAAATGCTAAATCTAGCATTAAATATGCCAAATTGGCAACACTGGCTAGACTGGTATTTTTGATCGGGTACTAAAATGTTATTAATAATATTGGAAACGCTGAAATAAATCAATAATAAATACATATTTTTAAAATTCTATATTGATATTTTCCGATTTTTAATATTGTACATATTTGATGTACAAAAAACAATATTTTTATTGCTTAAACTTCCTTGCCCTGATTATAAACAATCCCAGCAGAAATTCGGAAGCGGTAAAAATGGTTATTGATTCTTTTCTGCTTCGCCTACTGCTTCTGAGGATTTATAGCTTGCAGTAGTGTGTTAGAAAAAGGCAATAGACTTTGGTTTACCACACTTTATCGCTCTAACAAAGCACGAAAGAATGACAATGATAACCGAATTTATTAGCTGAAAGCTGTGATTTTATGCCATTATTTGGAGCTATGAAAGAAGCGCATATCGGATATCGAAACAAGTGCTTTCACGCGAGCTATCTCGAACAAAAATCATGCCTTATATCAACAATAATGCAAGCGCTACACTATTTTCTTTCCCTGACGAACCTGCTTCCAAGCAAGCAATATTTTTTGCTGGGATGTTTATGCAACACGTTCACATCCATACTTAAGCATACTCTAAGAGACTTAACACTATGTTAGGTCTCATTTAGCTACAATTTGCGTTATTATGTGTAAAAAAAATTTAAAACTCGGAAACTTTGGTCGCCGGGCGTTACCAGTTTATATTTTAAGAGTTTTCTTAAATTTAAGACAAAAATCTACAACCGCTTCTATAGCTCCAAAGTAGAACAGGATCCCCTAGCATTAGTTAGGGAACTAGTTATGGAACTGATTATCCTTCAGTTATACCTTGCATTCAGGTTCCATGCAACGAATCAGTTGCAGAATTAATGTGGTTGGCAGACCGATTGTAAGCATTTTTTCTGAGATTTTTAAATTTACATCGAAAATCGAAAGTTAGTAAGAAAATTTGTAAAACGTCCCACTCAAAAAAATACAAACGGGAAAGCGATGGCAAGACACTTTAACGGGGGGTACAAGTACTGGCAGAAAGTGCTTTCCCATTCCCAAAATGATAACACAATGAGACAAAAGGACCGGCTGTTCAAAAAACGCCGGAATAGCACTAGGGAAACAAAATTTTCAACGTTGGCAAAACGCTGACAAAACCAATAAATACACTCAGATAAAAAAGTTAGTAAAAAAATTTATAAACAGTTTCCAATCGCACTTTACTACTTTTATACTGATTTTTAGTACAATTTTTTCAAGTAATCATTTTTGCTATTCTCTTATTACAAATAACGGTTTTTTTTAATTCTCTCTGCTGATTTCAGCAAAACATTTTACTAATTTTTCAAAACCGACTGCTAAATTTAGGAGAAAAATATACTTTAAGAAAATATTTTTTTTTGATTTTTTACAATTCTTGTTTAGTTTATATTTGTTACTATTGATATATTCTTAGTTTGGAAATAACACTCAGAAAATTTTATCGTATCCCCAATGCATAAAAAGGTAATAACTGGAGAACCGTTTGCAATTTTGGCTCCAAATTTCAAGTACGATGAAGTAATTACACGCTTATTACAATCGAAAGAAATTTTTTTTTTTTTATTTAGATGTTACAGTTTTTTTTATTTTTTTAGTACAATTTTTTGCTAATTTCATCACATTGATTTTAAATTACAGTTTACAACAATTTACTGAAATTTAGTAGCTGCAACTAATTATTTATACTAATTTAATTGTACTAAAATTATGATATTTAGTAAGTTTTTTAAGTGATTTTAGCAGATCGATTTTGAATTGCAGTTTACATAAATTTTACTAAAATTTAGTAGCGGCTACTAATTTTTTCTACTAATTTTATTGTACTACAGATCAGCAGGCATGTGTTGCTAAAATTAGCCAAAACAGTTCAATTTCCCATAATAACAGCAACATTTTCAGTAGCCATTACAGATTTTTTTGGTTGGGTGTAGGAACCAAATCCACTCTGCAGAGTGGAACACTCCAGCATTGTGAATCCGGCTTAAAACATAAAAATTTTTAAATTAAAAAAAAATTTGTTGCTTGCGTCATCATTTTTATAAAATCATAGCTCTACCAGTGAATTGATTGGATAACCACTGGCTGCAAACGTTGGCATAGCACTCTAAGCCCATTGTTTGCCAGTGGTTTTTTTTTAATAAACCACCACAAGTTTTGTAAAACAAACATGGGCAAAACGCTTTTTGCAAATGCTGGCAAAGCATCCCAAATGAGTGTTCTGGCAGTCGTTTGTTTTTAACACCGCAGTTAACCAGTGTAACGCCAGTGCTTGATTTTTTGTACCATTGATATTTTCTGACTGGGTTCTTGTATATCTAGTGCACTATAAGTTTTTAAAATATTTATTTATTTTTATTTATTTTATTTTTATTTAATGTCAATTATTATGTTATTTATTAATAAAAAATTTATAGTCATATTTAAATTTAAATATCAAATTCTGAGAATTCTTCTTATAGAAAAAGTATTAGTGCTTTTTTCTCTGGGAAAACACTTAGATTCAGGGCACGTTTTCCTAAGAAAATTTCAGGTTATGGAGAACTTTTGCTAAAGAAAGAACGCCTCTCTATAGGATGCACCTTAGATTCTGTATCGTTTACCCTATGGAAAAACAAACATCAGATTCAGAGAATTTTTCATATAGAAAAACCTCAGATTTTGAGGACTTCTTACGAATAGAACTACTTCAGACACAGCGAACTTTTTTCTATAATGAAATTTCCTAAGAGGCTGACGTATTTTCTGTGGGAGGAAGTTCTCGGAAGCTGACAGCTTTCGTTCTAGTAAAATTTTCTAATAAACTGGATGTTTTTCTATAGAAAAAATATTTTTATATTGGAAGAAATGCTCACAATTGGTGCTCACAATTTCTATAGGAAAAAGTCCTCAATTAAAATAATTGTTTTCATTATTTGATTTTTCCGATTGATATACTAAATTATAGCTTATTCATTTGTGGCTTGATTCTCTGAAAATTTACAACTTTGCGAAGCCCATCGATGACATTAGGGTAACAAGATTTATTGACTCATTGCAGCATAGTACAAAACCGCTCAACTCATCTAAACAATTACTATTAAAGATTTCCTTTTATGAGTGAATACTTAAAATATCTTAAAAACTAAAAGTTTAACCTACATTTGCAGCCAATGTTTTTATATTGTTTTTTGAACATGCATCATGCACTTAGAAATACGGAAATGCTATTTTTCCTACACTTTGTTTTTTTTAAAACTTCTTTCAGGATACTTCTCTCTAGTATTTCAACATTATTTTACAGCATTTTGTTACATTTTGCTATATTTTTATTAGTAGTTTTTTTATTTTTTCCTATTATTAACTGCAGCTAAAATAACGACATCTTGGCAAATTACAATACGATCAACAGGCTATAAACTACAAATAATTTTAGTAATAAACTTACAATTTCACCACATAATAGATGAATACATTCATTCGTTCTGCATAAATATCCAAGAAATACACGAAAATCGACTAAGTACAATATTAAGTGGAATGAATCTTCACGAAAGCGAGAGGACTATTATTTAAGGCACTGAAATGTAACACTTGAAGTCCTAGTTTACACGTTTTTGTATGAATTTACAAGGCAGGTATTCCAATGGGATCTCTACGATTTTAAAGAATTTCGGATATGTGCTAGAGGAGTTTTTAAAAATTAAAGTGTTTATGCATACTAATTAGAAAAGCTTACAACACTTTTATAAAATTAATTTTGTATGAAAATTTTGTTTCATGAGTCACTTGTAAATATTAAAAGTGATTACGCATACGACCATAAATAAGTAACTATTTAATATTTTTTTATCCAATATTTCGTTGGACATTCCAAACTTCATCAGGTATAATTTATTAAATCTGACAACGATTAATTTAAAAGCATATGTGACAGCGCATAGAGAAAGGGGCCTAAGGGTAAAAAATCAATTTTTTTTTTTGTGGACAACACCTGAGCATCGAATGAGACCGATCCCATGCTCTCCTGACCTTAGGTCCCTTTCTATCCTTAGGTCCCTTTCTATTTTGCGCGTCACATATATATTTCAGTTTTAGATATAAGTGAAAGCATGTTTAAATAAAAACAAAAGAAAACGTAATTAGTTTGAATTCAAAGCTATTTCTATTACATTTAATCCAATAAATGGTATTTGAAGACTCATCCGGGATACTGAAAATAAATATTATAAAGTTTTTAAACAAAAACATTTCAAACAAAAACATTTCAATTACGTAGGTTTGAAGAAGAAGAATAAACATTTTTTCAAAGTTATAGACACATTATTAATTTGCATTTATGGACAGGCTTCATCAGTGATTTTCCATTAAATTGTATTATTGTTAATATTTTATTGTCAGATTGTCTCTATATGATAATTTACTCTCAGAAGTGATCAAACAGACATACAAACATTCTACTTTAGATTTTTTTGTTTATCTTCTTATCTCCTCTTTGTCACCTTTTTCACAAATGTTGCCACACTGACGTATGGTTTTTACGTACAAGTGCAGGCAATTGTGTATATCGGAGACAGACTACCAGCAGGGCATTTTTATTTTTCAATTTTTTCCCTTAGATATAACTTATGCTCTCATATTTAATAGCAGATAATTTATTATTTATAATGTATCATCCAAATCTGAAAAAAGTTTTAATTATTCTGTAACTCTATTTAATTGCATCCTGTCGCCTTGGCTATAATTCGTTTCGTATATGTTGTTGGTTTTTTTAAGTCTCCGATGTATTTGTTATTTTTGTTCTTTGTTATGTTTGTGTCTTAAAAAGTACCCATTTTCCACTTTGTTTTTGCCAGATATTGGCTTGTTTGTTGCTCTATATTTTACGAGTTAAAAGTAGTGGCATTTTCATTCCTTTTTTTTTTTTTTTGTTTAGCTTTAAAATCCAACCATTAACATTGGGTCTTTGTGGATGTGGATTTGAAATACGTTTTTTTCTTCTTTCATATTTTCTACACTGAGACAATTATCGGCATGCTATTAATGAATATAGAAATCGTCTATTGAAACTTTTCATTAAATTAATGCAGTTTTTCATAAAATTTGATGAAAAATTTCATATTATTTATAAAATATTTTAAACTCAATAAACTCAATAAAAACTTTCCTTAAAAATTGTTTTATAGAAATTATGAAGCGTTTTCATAATATATAAGAAAACTGTAATGCACTTTGTGAAGAAAAATTTCACCCGCTTCCCGTAGTTTCTCTCACTCAAAGACTCGTCATTAGTTTAATGAAAAATTTAATTAGAACTAATCGAAAAAACTTCTCTCTGTGTATGAAAAGTGTTGTTTCGTTAGTATTTTGTAAAGTTTGGTTTTACATATGTCTGTGAGATCTTATATCCTTACATACACCGTGTTCAAAAAGTTTTTAAAATTTTTCTTTATTTTGTGAATTACACAACTTAAAATTTTCGTCATAACCGGCAGTCTAGAAGACTAAAGAGTAAGACTGAAAATAACTAGATTTAGAAAACAAGCTGGCTGGCACAAAAAGTCATGTTGAACTGAAATTTAATCCTCTAATCTACAAGATCGCCTTCACACGGGAATAAAAATGTACCAAAACTTAGTCAACTACATTTTTGTATACTCATAATATTTTTACAGTGACTTCGTGTAGGTTATTTGAGTAGTCAACGGTAATAGTTATTTTTAACTGCAACTTTAGTTATTTTTTTTGTATAAATATAAAATAACTATTTCGATAGTTGTTGGAAAAATTAACTAACCAAAAATGATAAAATGTAGTAACAATTATTTTGGGTAGTTGTTTTATTTTTTTTTATCAAATAACTGTAAAAAAATTTACGTATGCGGTAAGGCTAATTGTTGTTAGTTATTTAATTCATTTCTTGTGCATTATTATTTTTAAAATTAAAAATTATTCAATAATTTAGTAGAAAACAAGGTAAAGTAATACAAGTTTTTGCATCATTTCAAGAATCATGTTGAGTGGCTTCTGACAAGTTTCTTAAAACATTCAGCTAAGTTTTTCTTTGTTGGATTTTTATATAATTATTATTAACTCTACAATTTTCTTGAGCTTAAGGTTTGTTTTTTATTTATAAAAAGTTTTTTATTTTCGATATTTCGCTACTCCAATGTGTAAGCATCTTCAGGAAATAACAATTAAATGAACAAATTATAAACAATTTACATATTTTCCATAATCGATTGAGGTTTATTTAAAAAGTAATAGATAAAGTTTGTTTTCAATTGAATAATCAATTAAAATACATTGAAACATATTGTTTCACTTTTTTTAACAATCAGTAAAAAACAAACTAGAGAAAAATATGTATCGTCTATAGAAGTTGTTATTTTCAGTCAAATATTATATTTTAACTGCACAATTTTCTTGAGCTTAAGGTTTTATTTTTTATATATAAAAAGTTTTTTTATTTCAATATTTCGTTTCTCCAATGTGTAGCATCTTCAGGAAATAAATTAAATTAATTGTTATAAATAAATTAAATTAATTGTTATTTCCTGAAGATGCTACACATTGGAGTAGCGAAATATTGAAATAAAAAACTTTTTATGTATAGGGTTGTTCAACAGGGACGCTACAAAAGTAGAAAGACAGGGACAGCAAACGACGCCATATTTCTTGCCGCTCTTTTGACATTTCTCTTCAGTAAGGTTTGCCATTTTATGATGGAAAGATATACGAGCCAACAACGAGTCGAAATTATTAAAATTTACTACCGAAATTCGGAGTCAGTGGCCTCAATGTTAAGAGCGCTACGTCTAATTTATGGTCGTCATAATCGTCCTAGCAGATGAACAATTGAGCGTGGAGCTACGTCAAATCTATGGTCTATGCCAACAAGCCAGCGACGATTGATGAACTTCGTACGAATATCGAACGTGAAATTGCAGCAGTATCGGCCGATTTATGCTTGAAAACCGTCGAAAATTGGGTTCAGCGTCTGGACTTCTGCAAGCGTGCCCGTGGTGGCCATGCAAAAGAGATCGATTTCCATACATAATGGCATCAACGTACTTTCACAGGAATAAAGGATTTCATTGATATCCAAAACCGTTTTTGTTTTATTTAAACTTTTTTACTTTTGTAGCGCTCTTATTGAAAAATCCTTTATAAAAAACAAAACCTTAAGCTCAAGAAAATTGTGCAGTTAAAATAGAAAAAGAAGGTTAAATAAACTACAAGAATTTAGAAATATTATATTTCTAGATTTCTACTTTTAGGAAAAATAATTTAAATAATTTCGTTGTTTTCTGTTTTAAAACAAAAAATTCAAATATTTTCGGTTTTCTTTTTTGTTAAAATAGTTTGTTTATATACAAACTTATTTCAAATTCAAATTACAAGAAATTCTTTACTCATACTCACAAACACAGCCAATAGAAATATGAACGTTTGTGTTGTGTGTGTAGTGTTTTGAAAATTCAAACAAAAAAAAAAAAAGGTTTCAAATATGAAAATACCAACCACAAAATCGTTTTTTTTTCTAACTTTTTGTCAGTTAAAAATTGAAGATTGTTTTAACAAACTTTTCAGTTATTTTTATTTCTTTTATGGATTGTTTAAATAATGTTTGAAAATAAATAGCAAAATGGTTTGAATATAATGAATTAAATTGAACTAATTGTGTTTTCAATTAATTTAATATGTATTTTAGGTTATTTTTAACGATAAAATATTGTGAGTGTATTTATATTTATCTTCGTAAGCAGATAAATTTATGGTCAAATTAATTGTTTTTAGCATAAATTTTGTGAATCACTCTAAATCTTTCCCTAATTAACAAATGTGTAATGTTTTTTTTAATTTGCGAATACTTCTTGAGCATAGTGAAAATTTCCATACATTCATAGAGAAAGTATTTATTTTTTTTGCTAAACAAAATTGTTACATTTTAATACAAATAGAACTTTATATGCATTGATATGAATGTCATTATTATTTCTTACTGCTACGGTATGACCACAGCAAGGATGGAAGTTTAGACAATGTTTCTTAAACTTCACCGAAAGAGTAATTTTCGAACCCTATAGATTTTAAAGAAACCTATATATAGTCCTTCAAGCCCAGGAACATTTTTTTACAATCGGTGGCCAATCACATCCATTCTGCAACTGGTTCTACTGTAACCAGACTAGGGCAACCGGCTCCACTTTAGACCTATTGAAGTGGCTGCTTTTGGGATAGTTTTAAACCAAAATTTCGGGTGTTTAAATTAACAGTAGCAGGGGTTACAAAGAAAAATTAGCTTATTCTACAACGAATTCTTTGGAACAGAAAACTTTCCTGGAAGGTTATTCCAAAATCACAATCTATTGTTTTAAGTATTTTTCATGTTTTCGTTTTTAGTTTTTTTTATTTAATAAATTCAATAAGAAAAAACAAAATTTAAAAAAAATTTGTTAAACCCCAAAACTTATTTAAGAAATAGCGAAAAATGGTCTGTTGAATGCATGTCTTTATCCGAATTTCATGGTTGCCTAAGGAAATAGGGGACGACGTTTATAGAATTTCTATAAATATTTGTCAGATTAAATTACAAACTCAATGAGAATTTCTTGTTCTTTAAATGTAACTGACAACAACTGATTTTCTATTATTGGTTATACGCAAGTATATGTCACTTCATTACTAGATCTGTCAAAACTAGAGAGTAGTATTTTGGAAGATGACAAAGCAAATTGTGATACATTTCTTGCTTTTTTGATATTTTAAATGTTGAATAACGCTTGTAGACGGGAACAAGAAATCCTCACTGAATTTTGTAGTTTAACCTAACAAACATTTCTAGAAATTAGAAAAAAAATACGTTAGCCACAAATGAAATCCGGATAGGGACATGCCTTCAACAGATTATTTCTCACAATATGTTAAATAAGTTTTTGTGATTTTAAGACATTTAATTCCTCTAATGGAATTAATGTTTATCCCGATAAAAATTATGTTGAGAAAGAAATTCGATTTTGAAAAAATTCCTTCCCGTTCAGGAGTTATAGTCTATCAAGATTTGATCCTCAGGTCCGGTTACTGACCGAAATTAACAACTATATCAGTTAAACTGCCAGTTAGTAGCTAATAGGACATTCAGTAATCGGGTCTTAGTGTCATATTTCTATGATTAAGTGCGCAGTAAAGCGACGAACATAGCCTGAAAATAAGTCCCTGAAAATTTTCTTTCAAAATTCGGAATCGGTTAAGGTTTCATAGTGAATAGTACTGAAGTTTCCATCCCTGAACCAAAGTATTATCATTGTATATTTGTAGTATTTGTTCTATTGATATGATCATTCAGAAATGTAAAAAAAAGTTAAAAAAGAAAATGGTTGGTTAAGGACCAACATTTGGTATCCTACATTTTGTAACAATTTTTAAGGAAAATTATTCCATAAACTCCACAAACTACAGTTGATTCGAAGACATCTTTAAAGGAAAATATATCAATGTTTTTTCATATTAATTTGTTCACTCATCAAGGAGCCAGTTAACAAAGAAATTCAGCGAACTAATTCCAATACAAAAATATAACATTCTCTTTACTATAAACATTGCTTTGTTAAAATAATTTTTTTTTTTTAATAACAGTTGAACTGGTTTTTGTTATAATAAATACAATAATAACAAAAACTACACTTAAAATAATACATCAGTAAAACAATTTGTCAAACAGGTTTCAAATCTATAGCCTAAGCCAGATAAACGCAGTGTCGACCGCAGTGCGACGCTTTGTCGATAAAGCAGTGTTTTTATTTTCTTTATTTGTCACTGCCGAGAAATTAGTAAATTTTCTAAATAAACAAAAGCGGTTATTAAACAAAACGCAGTAAGAAATTTTTAAAAATATTAAATCGTGTTCGCGAAATTCAAGAACAAAATTTGACAGCACAGCCACTGTCCACTGGCACTTTCACTATGTGGTTTGGGCTTATAAAATCAAAAAGAGGAATAACAGAGTATAAAAATAGCATTGTTAAAATTTCGTTGATGTTAGTCTAATTGAGTTGTGTTTGCAGTAGTTTATTTGTTTCGCAATCCATGTAAGTAGAACATTATCAATTGTTAACCCATAAAGGCGTGGATACTGAGGATGGGTCTGGATACTGAGGATGGGTCGAAAATATTCTATGCAATTTACTTGTATGATCTCAAATCTAACAAAAAACATTAATTTTATAATAGGTTTTGTAAGAGAAAAGTAAGAAGTTACCTACATTTATTTCTTCTTTAAAAAAAAGTTTTGCTGGTATATTACAAAGGATTTTATTCAACCGATGCTACTATAAAACTGCTATACAATTCATCAGTCTTTATGCAAATTTTGTAGGTCTCTTCACATTTTCACTCCATGATCAATTTTGACCATAATTTCAAAAGCAAACTGTTCAAGTCAATACCAAACATTTTTAGTGAATGTCTGTCTACAGTTGCACTCATAAGTTTTGAGCTCCTGGATTGATTTTGAATATTTTGAATAAAAAATTTTCAAGACAATTAAAAACTTTTCCTGTGATTACAGCCGGAAAAATTTAGATCAATTTTACAAAGTGTTAGAAACGTAATGACAAACTTAAATAAACCCCCCTCAAATAGTAGGGTATAGAAAGTGCTTTAATAAAATGCTTCTTCATACGCGTATTCAAGTTTCCATAAGTCTTTTGTGAGACCAATAATACCCCTCAATATAATATGATTAAGGTTATAAAAAAATCATAAAATGTGTGTATTTGATCTTTCACTCTTAAAAAAAAAAAACTTAAACTTGTAAAGTTTTATATCCTCAAAACCCATCATTGATAACACTCAGTATACATATAGGGTAGAGGGGGGATGCTTCGCCACTTTTTTTCAGCGCACTGTAATTTCTTAACCCCTAATTATTTTTCAAAAATTACTTTAAAATTCAAGATCTACATATCTTGGTTTTAATTTCTATTATTTGTATTCTAATTATTTGCATATTTTCTATTACTTTATGATTTTCAAAGTAACTTAAATCGGTGTAACTGCCCCAAACTACGGGGATATTCGCCAAAAGAGCTAGATACATTTTCAACAAAAAAATTTGTTAATACGGCAAAGTCAGTCTTTTAACGAATGAAGTAAATAATTTGGACTAAGTTTATTAAGATATGTGATACTTTTTAATCAATAAATCTCCATTACATTAAAAAAAATTAACTGAAACTATAATATAATGATTCTTGGTCAAAGTGTTGACATCCAGGAAAGGTAATTGAAAAATGCACAAAATATTTTTTTTCCAATTTTTTATCTCCCTTAACATAGGAGAAAAATGGGATTAGTGTACGTGCCCCACTGGCGAAGGATCCCCCTTTTACCCTACACATGTATATGTCATTCAAAACATCTTTGCAGCAAAACTACTAAAATTACACCTATTCCTCAACTTAAACGATAAATGACTTCAGTAAAATATTGAAATTAAAAGGTAATCTTGTAAATCGACTGAGGATATTGTTCTTGATTTTATAAATAAAACAATATTTAGAAAGACCTTGTATATCAAGACATTAGTGTATCTGTCGATGCATTCTATATTAAAATTTTATATACCTCTACTTAAAATGACCAACAATTTCCTTTCACAGAATCATGCAACTTAATTTTGATTACAATCTTTTTAAATTATTTTTTATAGGGAAAACCAATTTTGTTCTTTTATGTTAACAGTTTAACTGACTGAAACTGCTACAACAACACTTATAACAACACTCGTGCAAACAGTTGAGAGTTCTGGGAGGTTATTATGTAATTCGCTTCGAAACGGAAATGCTTTCGAACAGAATTTTCACATTGAAAATTATTTATTTTATTTATTTATTTATTTAAATTCTTATAATTCAGTACAAAGATTTAATCTTATATAAAAGCACTGAATAGTAATTATTGGTAAATTTGTCAATGTGCATTCAAAATACATATACATATAATATTTACTAACAAAAATTAATTTATAAAAAAAAAAATAATGGACAAAATAATAATAATAATACATAAAGGAAAAAAAGTAGAAAATAAAAAAATTATATTGTTAAACTTCTAAAAATTTGGTCGAAATTTAATTGAAATGTTATTTATAATATTCATATATTAGTTTTTTAAATTGCATTGCGTTGCTAATTATCTGTAAATGAGGGGGCAAACTATTCCAAATTCTTATGGCATTAATATAGAAGTGTAGATCCGAAAAAGTAGTCGTATGTTGTATCTGAATAATACGGAGGCCTCTTTCAGACCTGAAGAAGTTAAGTCTCCCGTAAAGGTATTCTGGCTGACGAGAGTAGATTATTTTATGAAGGTATATTAATGTCTTACACTTTAAAAGGTTTTGAAATGTGACACCAAAAATTTGCTTTGAGTAGTGTGATATTCTTCCACGTCGTTGTATGCCAAATACATATCGTGCAATATTATTAAAAGCGACGTTCAATTTGCTCATACTGATTGAATCACAATTTGAAAACAACTCACAACCATAAAGTAAAGTCGGTATTAAATAGGTCTTAGCTAGAAGCATTCTGATTTTGAGTGGTACGAACCATTGTGTGCACCATAAATTTCTTAGCATACCGTATACTTTTCCAGTTGTGACGATAACGTGATCTTTCCAGTGCAGGTACTTATTAAATGTGACTCCAAGGTTTTTCACCTTATCCACAAAATCGATTTTCGACTCACCCAAAGTTATGACGGGAATATATGGCATAATTAGTGTTCTTTTAGTAATCAACATACATTTTGACTTATTTGGATTGAGGCATAATCCGTTAGTTGTAGCCCAAGATCTGATATTATCCAAGTCAGCATTAATTTTGCGCGTACAGTCATCAATTTCAGAAATTTTTCAACTTATATATAGTTGAACATCATCTGCATACATTTGGATATTACAGTATTGTAGTTGATTCGGAAGATCATTGGCATAAGCTGAGTATAATAGTGGACCCAAAATAGATCCTTGTGGTACACCTCTTGCTAGTTCTATTGTACTAGATATATTTTCACCATTGAACACCGATTGTGATCTGCCAGTTAAATATGAAGCCATCAACTTTGTAGCCGTAGAAGAAATATTAAATATTTTACTTAACTTCAATGTAAGTATTTCAGTATTTACGGTATCAAATGCCTTGGAATGGTCTAAGAGAATTAAAAAACAAACTTTATCATCATCAATTTGTGATCGTATATATTCTGCCACATCAATCAAAGCAGACACACAGCTGTGTTGAGGACGAAACCCCGATTGTCTAGGAGTAAGCAAGTTGTTATCCTGAATAAATTTACTGAGTTGGTGATGCATTAAGCGTTCAATTATTTTTGACAAGAAGGGTAGTATAGCTATTGGGCGGAATTCTTTTTCGGTTTTTGGTATAGGAACAATTTTGGCGTGCTTCCATTTAGTAGGATATGTTGATTTAGTAATAATCGAGTTGAAAATGTGCGTAATATATGGTATTATAGTAGGGAATATGATTTTTATAAATCTTGGATGAACACCATCGTAGCTAGTCGCATTAGACTTGATACTCAGAAAGCTTTTGTATATTTCAGTTTGAGTAAAGCAACTAAAAGAAAATTGGTTTGGATCACCTACATTATTTTGGTTCTTATGATACGAAACATTAGCGGTAGGTACTGGCAAATCCGTAAATTTTCTATTTAAATCATCAACATTTATATCCGTAGTATAACCTCTCGTTTTGTTAACTATTCCAATATTTCGAATTTCGCTCCATTTCGCCTTAACGTTTAAGCAGTTTGAAAATTTTGTGTTATAGTAGGAAGATTTGGCAGTTCTAACACTGGTATTAACTTTATTTCTAAGAAAGCGAAATGTTGCTTGTAGTTCAGGGATCTTAAATCTTTTCCATCTCGTATAAGCTATATTACGTTGTTCGATTAGATATTTAATATCAGCCGTAAACCATGGGTTCGCTGTTGTTGTTTTCCTTTTTGTTTTCATAGGAACAAATTCATCGAAGAGTTGTTTGATGTTTACTTGAATAAAGTTAAGTTGATCGTCAACACATGGTAAGTAAAATATACAATCCCAGTCGATATGTAAAATTTTATCATATAAAGCTGAATAATTGATATGTTTAAAGTCACGATAGCTGAAGCTTTCGTCAATAGTGTTGGGTTTAAAATCGTAAGTGATGAAAATAAGATCATGTTTGGAAAAAACAGGCGCAGATATTTGCTCAAACAATAATATATTTGACAAGGCATTAGTGAAAAATATGTCAATGAGCGAATTTGAATTGGTGGAATAGTGTGTGGGTATAGATTTATTTACAGCTTCTAAGCCAATATATTGCATTCCATCTGAGAACGTAGTTTCTATCAAAATATTGCTGTTGAAATCACCAGCTATTATAATATTTGTATACCCTACGGTAATATTAGACAACTCCAAAAAGAATGCTTCTGAATTAATATTTTTATTTGGTCTATAAACACTCCCAAGCAAAAGTTTTTCGTTCCCATTAAACAATTCTAAAAACAAAAATTCAATTTGATCACCATCTTTTGATTTAGTTTTAAATTTACATCTTACATTATTTCTAACATAGATGGCAACACCACCAGCTTTTTTATCCTTATTACACTTTTTCTGTTTTCTATCTGCTCTGAAGAGCTTATATCCCCGCAGTTTATAGCATTCATCTTTAACTTGTGCGTTAACAAAAAACTGTTTTTAGTGGGGAAAATGTTGAAAACGCCCTACGGGAAATTTTAACAAACTGTCACCGAACTGGCCCCTTTATATGAAATAGACTGGTCACTTTTACATGGCGTTGTCATAGGAGGGGGAAATTGACCCCTTGTGACATGTCACAAGACAAATCCCAGGACAGGTCCCTGAACTTTGTTTTTTATGAGAGTTCAGTAACCTGTCCTAGGATTTGTCGTTTGAAATGTCACAAGGGGTAAATTTCCCCCTCCTATGACAACGCCATGTAAAGGTGACCAGTCTATTTCATATAAAGGGGCCAGTTCGGTGACAGTTTGTTAAAATTTCCCGTAGGGCGTGTATGCGATGGATAGTCTAATAAAAGTGAAAAGTCTAAAAAAGTTGGACTTTGAAGAACGGATATCTTTTTACAAGAGTTTTAAAATATCCGAATTCTATCAATATTTTTCGAATCCATTTTGAATGAATTTAATATATGTTGTAGAGAACAAAAATCTAAGGTTGACCTGTTTTTCTTAGGTGTCATCTCGAAGATTTAAAGGTTAAATATGATCCTATTTTTCATTTTATTGATTTATGACATTTATTCCAAAGAAGCTATAAGGTAAATATAATATCCATGCAAATGTATTTCAAAGGTGCATGTCCTATTTCTGAATAATAAAAAAAAAAAAAACAATAACAGAAAGCTGAATGGGAAAGAGTAACAAGGAATTACATTGAATTCAAGGCCTTACTTGGGTGAGATGGCTAAGCAGTCGTATCTAAATGTAGTTACGTTTGTAATGTAGGAATAGACGCACGTGTTCGAATCCTACAGCCCACGGGTTGTATTATCATATAGAGAAAATCTGACAACACCATAAACGAATAAACACTTAATACTATTTAATGGAAAATCACTGATGAAGCCTGTCCATTACACCGTATCACAAAAAAAAAAGTTCGCCGTACACCGCCGAATCTAAAGTATTTTTGCAAGGTTTCGAAATTTTTTTTTTATTGAACCACTGTGGGGCAGGATCACCGTTTTTTGGCCAAAAGTACAATTCAGGTAAAGGGAAAATATGTTTATACAATCTAGGATTGTTGAATATTTTGTGAGCGAAATATTGTATCATTGTGGTTACTCGTTGTTAGTTGGCGAGAGTTCAAAGTCAAAGTTTCTAAATTTTGTGATATTTTTTATTTTATAATGATACAATAAAAATATCATAAATAAACAATAATTTCTTCCAAAAATAATCTCAAATTATAAAACTGAAACTAGTTCTCTAAAGAAAATAGAAACCTGTTAAGTATTTACGAAAAAAGTAACAAAATTATTAATTTTACCTCAAAAATATGGGTTTTTTTTGAAAATTTAGGATTTTACAAAAATGTTACAAAATGTTCCAAGAGATATTTGAAAAACTTGAATGCCAATGTGTTCCCTAAGATGTCTTCTTTCTAGGTTTTTGCAACCGTTTGCGACCGTTCATAAACTTTCCAGATTTTACCCTTTAACTGAAAAAGTACCTTCAGATCTCGCTGATTTCCAGCATTCAAATGTTTTAGAAAAACTAAAAAATAGCACTAAAATTACCTTAACTGAAGGTTCTGGTTGTGTCACACAGACTAGCACCCTAAAGTCCAGGTTTGTGGGACATTTGAGTGCCAATTCTGAATAAGTACGAAATTAACCCTTAAACACATTTTAAGTTTTGACTTATTTCGGGCATTGAAGTTAAATTTTCAACTTAGATGTCTTCAGAGACTTATAGTAGAATTTCATGACAAATATTTTTGCGAAACATTTTGAACCTCTAACTCTTCAACTTATGGCTCTTTTTTGACACTTTTAGAAAAAGGGGCCAAAAAAGACCGTTTAATTGCAGAGTCAGAGGGTTAAACTGTTCCACAAAAATGTCTCTCGTAGTGTTTTACATAAGTTCGCTGAACATATCCTATACCTAAAATGATTCACATGGTTTCATATGCCGATTCACAATAAACATTTTCAAAAGAGGGGAAATTTTAACCCCCCAAAATTATAGGGCCAGACGAAAACTTTTAAAACGCCGATACTCTTATATTTGTCTTTGGTCCCTCTGCCAGTGTAATTTTTTTTCCAACACATAACATTTTTAAATTTTTGGCCGCCATATTTGATTCGCCATGTTGAATTTTTAAAATTTGATTTCAGATTCGTAATCTGCTACCCAAAAACTTCCCCTCGTGGAAATTTGAAGTAAATCAAGCGACATAAGAAAATTTGTGAACAAATTGTTTGTCGCCATATTGGTTCCGCCATTTTGAACTTCAGAATTTTAATTTCAGATTTTTAATCAGCGCATCCTAGACCTATATAATTGATTATTTTAAGTCAAATATATTAAAAATTAAAAATTAATGGCCGCTATCTTGGATCCGCCATTTTGAATATCTTTGTGATATCTTTTGGTCTCATGTACTCAATAATCTAGTTTTTGCCAAAATTCGAAGATACTGGCCCACTGTGCGAACGTAGGGGTCGCCTTTTAAATTTTTCGTTATGTCTGGCATTTACAGTCGGATCTTAAAGTATGATGATTTTGCCTCGAGGGGACCAATGTTTGGCTCTAAGAACCATTGACTTCAAACATCCCGTTTTAGTACACTCTAAATAATAAGTCTGTTGGCTAAATAGAAAAATTTGTTCCTTTAGCAAAATTTATTCCTGTTTTTTGGTTTAACATACAATTTGTTGACTTTAACAAATTCTTTTGTTAAATTTAATAAATCTAAATTAAAGTCAGAAATAAGTAAAACTACAGTTTTATTTTTAATTAAATTTTGTTCAAATTTAGGGTCTCGGGACCTTCCCCGGTACCCGTCCATATCATCAAAGGGCAATGTAAGCTCACTATGAAGCAGCAAACATTTTGTCCGTTTTGCTCTATCTCGCTTGGTTTTCCAGATATCGGCCATTTTATGAAGTGTAAAATTTTTATTAGAAATTCCCGAGGTTCAATGGCCCCACCATGGTCCATTTTTGGATAGCGATAACTCCTTTCGCCGTCAGTTTTGTTCTATCCCTCTTACTTTTCGAGATATGGGCCATTTTAAAAAATCGGGAGGAAAGAAATAGCGCCATCTTTAAAACTTCAAATACACTGGTAGCGCCATCTACCGGGTAATAACAGAAACATGAAAATATTATATTTTAACAATAAATTGTGTAAAATTTAACGAATGGGTTCTTAAAAATTAGTTATAAAAAGTTTTGAAAATTAACACTCAAAACTACAACTTTTGCAATTATAATTCAGAAAATATCAATTGAAATTCAGAAAATATCAATTGAAATTCAGAATTTCCATTTGAGATTCAGAAAACATCAATCAAAATTCAGATTTTCCATTTGAAATTCAGAAAATATCAATTGAAATTCAGAAAATAGCATTTGAAATTCAGAAAATATCAATTGAAATTCAGAAAATATCAATTGAAATTCAGAAAATATCACTTGAAATTCAGAAAATATCAATTATTATTCAGAAAACATCAATTGAAATTCAGAAAATATCAATTGAAATTCAGAAAATATCAATTGAAATTCAGAAAATATCAATTGAAATTCAGAAAATATCAATTGAAATTCAGAAATCGTCATTTGAAATTCAGAAAATATCAATTGAAATTCAGAAAATATCATTTGAAATTCAATTCAATTGATATTTTCTGAATTTCAAATGACAATTTCTGAATTTCAATTGACATTTTCTGAATTTCAAATGACGATTTCTGAATTTCAATTGATATGTTCTGAATTTCAATTGATATTTTCTGAATTTCAAATGATAGTTTCTGAATTTCAAATGACAATTTCTGAATTTCAATTCACATTTTCTGAATTTCAAATGATAGTTTCTGAATTTCAAATGATATTTTCTGAATTTCAATTGATATTTTCTGAATTTCAAATGATATTTTCTGAATTTCAAATGGAAATTCTGAATTTCAATTGATCTTTTCTGAATTTCAAATGGAAATTCTGAATTTCAATTGATATTTTCTGAATTACAGTTGCAAAAGGTGTAGTTAAAGTACTGAGGATTTATAGTACAGTGTTAAATAAAGCTAATTAAATTTTTTGTTTAAATCAGTTGGCGTATTTTTTAATCACCTGGATTAGCTTTTTTCATACAGAAAGTAGATTTATTAAATCCAAAAAAAAAAAGTTGGATTTATTTATGCCGTTTTACACATAAAGCACCGTAAGTTGTTTTTCACGTGGAAAAATTTCACACGAACTTTAAAGGCCCCAAATTGCAATTTAATTTATAAAAAATAACAATTTTTTAATTTTATAACAAAGGCACAATCCCAATAAACACAAAATGAAACCTTTTCACAAGAAAAATAATAGTCTTGTATATTAAATTTGCTTGAAAACAAACTCAACACAATTTTCACGTGAAACTCAAACAACTTACGGTGCTCAACAGTAAAACCACAAATATATGAAACATTCTGTTAATTTAATGTCAGAAAAAAATACGAATGAAAGTAAAAAGAGAAAGAAAAAAATTGTAAAACTAGAAAACAAAAGCATTTTCTTTAAGTTTTTTTTTATTAAATATGTTTAGAAAAAAAAACTACACTTCTCTAGATACTTATTTTCCATCTTGGACATGGAGAAATAGCCGAAATCGAAATGGTAATTTTTCACGCTTTTGTAAGTAATTTAATTAAATCCAATTGGTGAATATTAAGCATTGCAGTGAAATATTTTAATTGTGTAAAAATATAAATTAAAGTGATGAAACTCAAAACAAAAACCGTTTCTTGCTGTTTTGTATAAATTATAATAAATAATTTAAAGTTACAATAAAATCCTGCACCATTGCATTTATTATTAAAAATTAGGGTGAAAAAAGGTCGGATAGAAAAATTCTGTTAAAATAGGTGAAAGCTAACTCCATCTATTGAGCACTTTGAGGACAAACTTTTGGATTTAATAAATCCAAGTGATTAGAAAAAGCGCCTAGTGTTTCGACTAAAAATTTGTTAAAATTTAGTCAAACCGATTTGAAACCCATTTTACAGATTTTTCTTTTGACTTATTAAGTGTACGACTAAAGAATGATTCGAAATAGACTCGCAAATGATTAAAAATTCGACTCTAAAAAGACTTGCAAATGATTAGAAATACGAGTCAGAATTGAGTAGAAACTGACCAGAAAAGCGAGTAATAAAAGACTCGTCAAGAGGAGTCGTGAGTAGGGTTCTATTTTCTTCCGATAAAACAATCATTTATGATCAGAAAATGAGCGCAATTATTTTAACCGCGTAGAGGAGCCAAAAATGACTCGAATATGATCAATAATTTCATAAAATGCTAGGTGGAATACGATACTTAAACGTGACATAGACACACTTTTTTGATCAATATCATATTTTTTTAAAATTCCAATTGATATTGTCGAATTTAATCGAATTTTGTTTCTATTAATCGTATACAATTTTTAGTAATTAATAGTATCATTTGAGTGATAGGTGCAAAATTAATTATAAATTTAATTAAAATAATCAATTTAGTAATTAAAATTCGTTTTTAGTTTTTTTTTTGTATGAATTATTGGTTGGTTAATAGCAAAGATGTATTTTTTGGTTGTGTTATTGTTATTTTCAGCAGCCACGGAACAAGTTCTTTGAAGCAATTCCTGTTTTCACCAGTCATGCATCCGATCACCGAGTAGGTACTTTCAGACCGGTCATATTTCAACTACACATGGAGTAGGTCCTTTCATATCGGTCCTGCTTTCATCGATCACGTGACAGTTTCTCTCATTTCAACTGACCCCTATTTCCCCACAGGGTTATTTCTATATATTTACTTTTGCACCGTTAACTTAAATGTTGCATATGAACGTGCTGGCACAGAAATAAGAGGGTTGTGGGTTCGAATCCTATCAGGTCGAAAATATTTATCGACCTTTTTTTACACAATTAATAACTTTTTGTAGTTTTCACTGTAAATTTTTTTTATTTTGGTACACCCAAAAATAAATTTTTGAAACGATTTAAAATTTTTTTTATTTTTAATTTTCTATTAATTTTTAATGAAATTTTATGGAAATATAAAAGTTCTAAACAAATATGTAATTCTTCAAATATTTTATTTAAATACCAAAAAGGTAAATATTACAATTTTGTTTGTATTTAAAAAACTGTAATTTAAAAAATCTAGTTTGATCAAATTTTTACGAAATATATGTACCCAGTGTAGAAACGGTAATCACTTATCATTATTTTTTGGCCTACCAGTAATGACACCCACTTACCTTCTGCATTATTTTGAAACATATAATAATGAGTTACTGATAATGACTTATTTTTATCATTATTTCAAATAGAAAATAATTTTCTAGATTTTTTTGAAAAGTTTTTGAAATCCATTTTTAGACTCAATATTTTTTAAACACTGGTAAGGTTATATGTAACCACATATTTTTTGATTTTTTGTAAGTTGGCGAGTAAGCTTAATTGTGTGCAGCAGGTCAATTGTGTTTTTATCTATTAAATATTACATGTCGATATAGCTCAGATGGTAGAGCTATTGACTGGCAATCTGTAGACCCAGGTTCGATTCCCGCATCAGCAAATTTTATTTAAAAAAAAAAATACAATAAAGAATATTTTTTTTTATATAATTTATTTTTTAGAAAATCTATTTTTAGACTCATTATTTTTGTCAGTACTGGTAAGCACATAGGTAACGATATATTTTTTGATTTTTCGTATGCTGGTGTGTAACGACAACTCATTATTTTTCGCGACATCGCCATGTAAAGGTAATAAGAAACGTAATAAAAAAAGTAACTTGTTACCATTACCAAGTATGTAGTTACATAACCACATATCTGGTAATGATTTTCTACACTGGGTAGTTAAAAATGACCTCGCAGAAAAAACTATTTTTTGTCTACTAATATGCTGCAAAATTTTTTGCGGATTTTATCCAGGTAATTTGATCTTTTCAATTACCTAAAAGTTACTTTAATGTAACTAAATTTTTGTAAATTTAACAGTTTTATTTTTCCTGTTATTATCTTACTAGTATTTTTAAAAATATCTGCTGATATCAGAATTACATAATTTTTAGTAGCTTTTTCTCCTATTTTTACAGCTTTATTTCTTTCTATGAGTGTATTATTTTTTTTATAAAAAATAACACTTTAAATAAAAAACAACTTTATATATTTTTCCAATATGTTATATGTTTGTTAATAAAAATTGAAAGAAATAAATATAACAACATTTTACTGAACAATACTGCTAAAAGTCAGCTATCATGTATACCAAGCGATAGCACAGGGGGTAGAGCGTCTGCTGGAAATGACAATAAGTCTGGGTTCAACCCCCACACGCGGCATGACGATTTTTTTTCAAATTAAAATAAAAAGAAGTGAAAAAGAACTTCTTTATCTTTTTTTTAATTTTATTTTTATCGGGATATACATTAATTGCATTAAAGGAATTAAATATGCTAAAAACCAAAACTTATTTAACAAATTGTGAAAAATAATCCGTTGTAGGCATGTCCCTATCCGGATTTCATTCTTGCCTAAGGAAATAGTCAGGGGGCGACATTCATTGGTTCAAATATACATCATTTGGGTTTAAAAAGAACATCTTCCTTTCTATGACAAGCCAATGTTAAATTCATCAGTGAAAAACCCGAAAAAGAACAACTCTCTATTCAGCAGTTGCAGTGCTCTAATTACTTCTTTTTCCTCACTTTTTTTGCTGGGTACCTTCTATGTTTACTTATTTAAATATTTTGTAGTTAAACTAAATCTAAGATGTGATTTACAGAATGATTTACATTTTCATTTCAATTAGTTTTGTTATTTTAAATGTTAATGTTAATATTACTTTTAATTTTTTTTATATTTTCCATAACACGTCCCATACTGAGGTTTAAATTTGTCAAGAACAGGAATTGGTTTTTTATATTTAGTTTATTTTACAGATTTCAAAGCTTTCACATTGCTTCGGATATTTACGTGCAATAACTACGTAACATGCATGAAAAGGGTTGTAAAAATATTAAGAACTTTTAATATTATTATAGTTACAATTGACCACCATAATTGTTAATGCCAATAACAGTTGTCTTATGTGATTTTCTCTGTTTCGAAAAATAAAATAGATACAGGAAAATTATAGATGCGATAGATAAATTCAAAATGATATATCATTAATTTAACGCAAAATTTAACAATATTTTAACAAAATATCAATTGAATTAAAATAGTCTGTTTAAATTTTATAGCTGTACTTAGTTTTCTGCCAATAAAACTTTTCATTTTGTTTGGAAGTTATCATATGGAAAATTTCCATTTTATTTAATAAAAGTTACACATGTTTCATTAAAAAAATTAATTTCATAAAATTTTCAAGCTATTAATGATGAATGTTAATACTTGTGTATATTAATGACAGTAAAATTTTTTTTAAATTTTGCCTAGAAAAGTTTAATCAATTTACTGAAAAATGTTGTTAATTTTGTAGACATAAATTCTCTCCCTTTCTGTATAGAGCGACTCAAAAAATGAGTACATCTTGATGCTAGTAGTTTCCAATTCATAGAACTTCAATTTTAGTTTCAAAGACTTGTCTTGCCATACATAAACATAATACTTTCAATATCTACTTATACACAAAGAGAATTTTCCGTCAATTTATCTAATGAACTTTTTCGGTTAAATTAATGAAAATCTTCTTGACAATAAGTTTTTCATCAGTGCATGATTTCAGAATTCTGGTAGTTACCATTGAATTTGTTTATGGTATTTAATGGGTCAAGTTTTCAAATAAAACTAAAAAGATTGCAAAAGTCGTTATATTTTTAATATAATGTATATGGGCATGCACTTCGTCGGCTTTGACCTACTGACCATTTTTGAAAAAATTGATTTAGGCATGGATCCGTTTCGAAATCCGTTTCTCGATATCTCATATTATTTCTGAGATATCCATTATCGAATTTCATGTACCTGCCAAATTTGCTTACAAAAATTAAAAAATATAAATCTTTTTTGTAGTTCTTCTCGATAACGACTTTTTGGCATATGGATCAAACCAATAATAAGCCGACGACTTGTCTCTTACAAAACCGATACAATTTTATTTTACGTTTTTTTTTACTTTTTCTTGTCACTGTCACTGTGTGTGTGTGTGTGGGTATGTTTATTTCTTTCCGGTTGTACTTTTTCTATTTTTAAATGTTTCCTTTTCCAGCAACTACATGTTTATACGTAATTGTGTCATTTCATTCCAACTCACTGACTGACAATATTTTCCTTCATTGAACACACTCATGTAATAACATTATCATGTGTGTTTGAGTCTGCTGTGTCGATGTTCTATGTATGTGTGCTTAAAGTATAGATACATGTAACATATGGTTTTTGAAATATTGATGTTTATGATGCTGGTGTTTGTTGATATAAAGTGTCTATAAAAAAAAAGTATTTAGTGAAAGCTCTTTATACCACAAGAGATATATTGATTTCGTGTTTTCATTTGTGACAGCGTAAAAGAAAAACGAAACATTTTACAATTAAAAGACGATTAAAGATGGATCCTTTTATTAAGAACAAAAATAATTTACATAGATATTGGAAGAAATATGTCAAAAATAGGATATTTGTTTGAAATATAAACAAAATTTGAATATATACTAGGGTTTGGGAAATCCCGGGAAAAGTTTGCCGGGAATTCCCGGGAAAATAATATATTTTTCCCGGGAAAACGGGAAATTTTAAAAATATTAAATTTTTTAAATTATTTTTGTTTCTAATAGGATTTTTTAATTTTAGTCATAAAAAACATTTTAAATACCAAAACAAAAATTTCATTGTTAAAATCTTTTAAAAGGGAATACATTTATTTGACACACAAATAAAATCTTTGCCAAGTAATTAGGAGCATTTCAACTAATAAAGATTTTTCGCATAACTTATTCAAAATTTAAGTAGTAAAACCTAAAAACTTGGTAAAATGTTTAAAAGAAATATGAAAAAATAGCTTTGTTTCTTACAAATAATCGCCCTTACTAAAATGTTAAAATGTTCCGCAAAAATATTTATCATGAAATTCTACTAAAAGTCTCTGAAGACATCAGCATTGAAAATTTAACTTAAAGACCAGTAATAACTAAAAACTTAAAATGTGTTTAAGGGTTAATTTCGTACTTATTTAGAATTGGCGCTTAAATGTCCCACAAACCTGGATTTTAGGGAGAAACCATGGGAATCTTCCATTTTAGGTATAGGATGTATTCAGAGAACTTATGTAAAACACTACGAGGAACATTTTTGTGGAACATTTTAACCCTATAACTTTTCAACGTACAGGTCCTTTTTTGTCCCTTTTTAAAAGGGCCCAAAAAATTCCCTTTCATTGAAGAGTTAGAGGGTTAGAATGTTCCATAAAAATGTTTCTCGTAGTGTTTTACAAAAGTACGCTCAACACATCCTATACATAAAATGGAATACAAACATGGTTTGAATACTAAACACTCTTAAATGCGTGAAATTTGTGTAAAACTTATGAATTTAGGCATTTCAAAAAATCCATTTTTTTTTTAATTTGTGGTAAAAAATAGTAATTCATTTTTTAATGATCTATTATATAATAAAAAAAGAAAAAAAATATCTAATTTTATATAATTTTTTTTTATACTCCATCAAACTTAAGTAATTTTTGGATTTTCAACAAAAAAAAAAATGTGTTTTTCGGAGCAATAAAAAATAATTTTAATTTAACTACAAATATATTGAAGTAATTAAAAAAAAATCTTCGAACAAGTTTTTGAAAAAATGTTTTTTTGATAATTATTTTCGTGAAACAATTAAAACCCATTTTTCTGTTAAGTCATTTTTGCATAAAATTCTCTGAGTTTAGCGCCCTCTCTTGGCGGCAAAATCAATCACACCAAATATTTTTTTTCACATTTGTTTGAGTTACTTTCTTATGTTTAAAAAAATTCTTCTTTAATCACAATTTGAGACAAAATTTTTATTTTTTATTTTTGTCCATGGGACGAAGCATAGTGCGTCGGTTATAGAAATCGAAACCGTGCAGTTCTACATTACAAACGTAACTATACTAAAGTTCGACAGCTTAGCCATCTAAACCAAGTAAGGCCTTGAATGAAGTGTAGCTAATTCATTGTTTTCTTTGAAATTTGAATAGGAAACAAAGCTATGATTTAACTACACTACATTCAAGGCCTTACTTGGTTTAGATGCCTAAGCTGTCGAACTTTAGTATAGTTAGGTTGGTACTGAAGGATCGTGTTATATTCATGCTCATCAAATTAATTTTGCATCAACAATCTCAAATTCAAACATAGAGTATATTTAATTCGGTTTAGCCGTTAATAATATGTAAATAGTTGGTTTGTTCTTGTTTAAACCATCATAATTTGATTTTATTTTATAATTTTTGTTGTTATATTTTCCAGGTCATTGATATAAAGGAATGTTGTATCTAAAAGATTTTTCATACGTCTTTTTTTTTTTAAATTAAACCAATAAATAATAGTTCGTAACAAATATGTGTGTACGTAATACTCTTGTGTACCTACTTAAATTCAATAAGGGTTTATTGTTTATTTTAAATTTGTTTTAATTTTTTCTTGTCTTAAGATAGTTTTTATTGCTGTTTCTGAAGTGCATTAGGTAAAACTCATTAAGGACAGGCCGTAGATGGGCCGGACAATTTTTAAGCAAACTTTGTAGATACATAGAACTTTTTTAGAATTTTATGCTTTAAAGCAGGGATCGCCAAACACATAAAACCTTAGTTTTGTGCTTGTATGAGTGAGATTTAACTTTCCCTCTCTCAATGCACTGAAAGAAATTTCTGTAGAATTTTCTCATACTTGTTTATGTGCAATTAGAATATAAAAATAAAATAGAACAAAGTAGAAAATAATTTAAAAATTAACTTTTGAAAGAAAAACACGTTTTAGAATTCTTGTCGAAGTTGCAGTTAAAATTTTTTATTTTAATGTGCTATTCAGCATGGCGATAAAGATATATATAATTAAACTCGGTTCATAGATGGGGAAACACAACGATTGTTCTTTTTTCAACAAAAATAATCTATTTTCGTTTACCGAAAAAAATTTTAGTAAACGAAAAATCGAATTCCCATTCTTCTTCAAACATTTCGTTCAGTGTAACGCTAGCAACATGCGTCGACACAACCTCATCGAACGAATGCTCAAGCGAGACTAAACAAATTTGTTTGTTTTTATTCAATGTGTGAGCGTATGTAGGTGTGAGTGAGTTGCACGCGGGCATAGAAATGCCTTTCACTGCCTTAAAGCTTTCTCTAGTGGCAACTAAAGTTGAAACTTTGACACGATGTGAATCCTTAACAGGATATAAACTTTAATTTTGTATATTTAATTGGTAAGTGAATAATTGTGGTTCTATTTGAGATCATATTATCAAATCGAACGAAGATAATTATATTTTTATAGGAAACTTTTCGATTTTATGTATTTGGAAGATCCACGCTTCAATCGGCTAGATTTTCCTAGATTATTTATATACAATTGACGAACTACTTTTTAGCACAGAAATAAAGATATGCATTTTCTTTAATCTTTTTTATATTTTCAAAAAAATGCGGGTGCTGATAACCGCATTTGTAGCCAATCGAATAGTTCGGTTGTGATAGCCGATTTTTTCACTTGTGACTAATTTCACTATGACAAAGGAATTTCAGTGTTATCAAGAACAATTTGGTGAACTGAACCAAACCATTCGTTTGGCAACAAATATGTAGGGTTGTCAGCACCGAATCTGTTTTCTGGGTTTGGAAATCTGAAATATAAATAAGTCCAACAGTAAAACCAACAACAACATTTCCCATATAAATGTAGATGCGCCTCCAAAAAGGCTTTCATTCGAAACCGAATTTGCCTATTTTCTTTGAATTTTTACACTCATAAAAATAAATCTGTAAAACTAGCAGATAAAGCTACTAAAAATTAGTTAAAAATTACCTTGCACACACCCTTAGAAAAATTCGGTTGAAACGAGGTTGTCACAACAGAAATGAGGTTTCTGCAAAACGCTTCTACAAATAGCAGTTTTGTTTGCTAAATACTAGTAAAATAAGAATATCAAAAATAAAACTGTTAAATTTACAAAATTTTTGTTATATTTGAGTTAACTTTTAGTTAATTCAAAATGAAAAATTATATTGTAAAATCTGCAGAAAACGAAGTATTATTAGACAAAACTAGCAAAAATAAACTGTTATTGTTATTTTTAAGCTAAATTTGATTTAACACATATAGCAGTTTATTCTGCTAAAATCAGTACAAATATTTGCTGAAAATTTTGTAAACTGCTGATTTCAGAAGACTCTATTTTTATTTGACAGATACTTGTACATTATTTTTTTCTGCTATATCACATATCCAAATCTCATTAATACCGGAGAGAACCCATTGGGATACCCTCCTGGTTAGTCGTTTTAAAAAGCACCAAAGGTTGCGGGTTCGATCCACGGCGACCGCAACATCAATTTGAAAAATACAGTGTTTCCATATTTGAAGCCCTTCATCATTCACCACTTTTCATCTCTTCTCTATCCCATTTTCAAAGAAAGCAACACGTTACTTAATAGGATGAATTTTGTGACTGTTGCCTTTCCTGCTTCTCTTAAAAAAAAAATAAAAATTAGAATGCCCGTCTAAAAAAGATTAGATCTCAGTACTCGTAAATCTAATTGTACAAGCTGTAATTAGATCTCAAGGGGACAAATTTAATATCTAATTAGATTTCAAATTTTCTCATGAAACCCCATTCGAGATTCGTTTTAGTCAAACTTCTTTCGTCTTACAGACCAATGTGTAAATTTATTGTAGCTTCTGTCTTAGCAACTAAATTGCTTCTATTTGAGTTAAATTTTTGTAATCATAACTACAAAAAACTTAAGTAATTACTACCAATCAATGTTAATATGATTTCAAATTCTCCTAATCATCGATAAATTTTGGTGTGAAATGCACCATATTTAATGTGTTTATGTTTGATTATCTATGTATAATTGTTATAATTTGCATGTGTATGTGCTTTAAATATGTGGTAGGAAAAGTGTCTATTATTATCATATGAAAACAAATCAAATATTCATTATTTGTGTGTATTATTAATGCTATGTTTGTGTAAATAATATCACCAAAAATTATTGCAATTGTTAGTATAATATGCATTCTTATTCAGGTTTCTAATGTTGTTTATATATAAAATAAATGAATGCAGAAACGGATAATTAAATATTTCTAGGGAGATTCTTTATATTATCAACACCATATACCTAGAATATGTTCGTTTACATTTTTAGTAAAAAATAGTAAACTTATAAAAAATGAATTACCGAAAAATAATTTATTTTCAAGTCGAGTAAAATAAAATTATGCCAAGAAAATAAAAGCAACTAAATTAAAAAATTAACAAATTTCTCGTCAAAAATTTATTTAAAAATAAAAAATAGTAAAAATAGTAAACAAAAATATGTAAGCATAATAGGTATATAATGGTTTAAACTTTATATTTGAGAGTATACTCATAGAAATAAACCTTTACAACAAAAATAGCTGAAAAAGCTATTTAGAACTAGTTATAAATTACCTTGCAGAAAAAAACTGCTGAAATTAGTAGATTTTTTTCCTAAATATTAGTAAGATAAGAATAGAAAAAATTAAACTACCCAGCAAAAAAATATTGGAAGTAATGCTCTTCAAACTACTTCTTTCACTGCTTCACAAGTATCCGTTAGTGTATTTTTACTGCTTTTTTAGAAGTTATTCTGAACAACTTCAAAAAATCACTTCTTTCATTGCTTCCAAAGTATCCGTTAGTATATTTTTACAGCTTTTTTATAATTACTTCTGAACAACATCCAAAAAATCACTTAAGTATTGCTTCTAAAGAGTAATTGCTCTAAAAGTGATCGCAAAAAGTGATTTTGGTATCATTTGGCATTTCCAAACAGAGGGTCCCGGGTTCGATTCCCGGCGGGACAAATTTTTTTTATTTTAATTTTTTTTATTCTATTAATTTTTTTTAATATTTATAATTACTTTGTTTAAATTAAATTTTAATTTTTAAATTTTTAAAAGTATGTATGTATAAAAAAAAATGGTCAGAAATTGCTTTTTATGCAGTAAAAATAGTACTGAAAACAATACAACTTTTACACTTGTTTAATAAGTACTTTTATTGAAGAACATAAGGAACAATATCTCGCAGTAACAAAGTGGTGTTTTTATGCGAGTCAACTTTCATATCAAAGAATAGCTCAACGGTAGAGCGCTAGACCAGCAATCGTGGGGTCGGAAGTTCGATACCCGGTGGCGGCATTAAAAAAGTTTTGTAAAATAAAAAAAATATAATTTCTTTTTGTGAAAAATTTTTTTAACTTTTAATTGGTGAAATAGAGCTTTCTTTGCACTCGTTCAAAAAGTACTGAAAAAATGTTAAAGTACTCCTCGCCTATGACAACTCAATGTTAAAATCATTAGTGTTTATGTTAAAAAAGAAGTACATCTAGATCATCAATTGTAGTGCTTTTTCTACTGCTTCGGCATCTCTTTTTTTGCTCGGTATTTATTTACAAAATTTTAGTTATATTAACTCAATTTTTAGTTAATCAAAACTTATAAATTGCACTGTAGAAGCTGCAAAAATTTCTCTAAATATTAGTATCTAAAAATATTTTGTTATTTTAAGTTAAATTTATTTGACAGTCTATCCTGCTAAATTCAGCAGAAATATTTGCTAAAAAATTGGCTCAATTTTTATTTGCTTTAAGAAAATATAATAAAAAAAATATAACGAAATATAATAAAAAAATATAACTAAGGCCCGTTAACTTATCTCAATTTTTACCCTGGTTAAGACCTCTACTAGCCTTAACCACTGGTAAACATATTTTTTTAATAACTTATCTAATTTTTTTTTTCAATTCAATTTCAATTTATTTCTTATAATATTTATATTATTTATATTTGGCTTAGAAGCAAAGAGTTTAGGAACTTCGTTCCTTTTCTACTTAGATATATAAATATATTTTTTTAATTTATGAAATTTATGTACATTATTTGGTTAAGAAACTTAACCAAGGCTATTTTAGAACAATTCACCCTACATAAGATATTTAAATAAATTAAACTTGTAATGATAATTAAAAAAAAAAAAAAAATCTAAAGCGCAGCTTTAACCAAACTTTGACTGAGAATCGTTTATGATACATATACGTATTTCTGATGTGCATTTCCCCACTTCACCAAAACTTACAAAAATTGCATCTGTACTTAAAATCGTGCACAAATTTTTGCTATTTAGGATTTAGGTTTGTGTGATAGCTTACAGAAATTGGCCTCATATAAGGAAATAGGAAAAATTTATTTTTTATTGGTTCAAGGAGCTAAAATCTGTCTTGAATAATCAAAAATGGTGACCAATATTAGAACAATTTGACACGAATTATACACCTCTACAAAATTAAAGTCGCTGTCGGTAGAAGCTTGGTACATACTTTTAGTATTTTACTTGCTGATTTCAAATCTCCATTCCGAATTCTCTATCACCTCTCAATTTTGAGAAAATCGTGATTAAAAACGCGAAAAATAGCTTTTTACGTATTTTAAAATACTATACAAAACGCATTCAAATAGCTTAAGACTTTTTGTTACGATGGTAGTAACGAATTAATTTTGTTCTCTAAAATACATAGGACAATATTTTTTTAATTTGTGTACCGTTATAGGAAACAATTCTTTTGAAAACCACTTTCAGAAAAACAATTATTCCATAAATATTGGGTAACTTGCATTTAAGAATTTGGAATCAGAGTATCAAATTCCAAATGAATCATGTATAAAAGCTCAAGACTACTGAATGAAGTACAAGACTACTGAATTTAATTCTTTAATATAAAAAAGCGCATAGAAATCACTCGAATTTACGAAATCTGAACCAATCATGTTTTAAATATTTTAAAAGTATGTGAGGAACCCCTGGATAACCCACAGTTTTGACTCGCAATTACAAAAGATACCAAATCATGCACAGCGATTATTTTTCTACTCACTTTGATGTGCTGATCACATAAATTGCCTTAATTTAATAATCTATCACAAAATTTCACTATTTTTTTTTTTTTTAATTTTATGCGGGAATCTTTCCGCGGTTGTCTCAATTAGCACGAAATACTTATTAATAGTTCACATAATCCACTTTTATTTTATAGACTTACCAAATGGTTTTAATTAAATCACTTCTCGTAGTATGCAAAAAGACACAACCCGACTAAAAAAGATATTATATAATCATATATCACCATATATACGTCCATATCTAATTTGATCCGAATATTGGAATATATAATTATATCAAGCGAGATAAGCATGTTATCTAACCTGATACAATTTGATCCGAAAAATGGGTCTATCTAACTTCATCAAATTATATATTAATACATATAATTTGATGAAGATTTTCAAATAAAATTTTAGTAAATATTGTTGAGATCACTTATTTTCATTTATATTAAATACTAATGCTTAATGTTTAGAAAAATTTTTGTTAATAAACTTGGAAATAGCTGACAAAATAAAACATTACAAAAATTTGTCGGAACAACTGTCTTATAAAATAAAAAAAATAACTTTCAGAATTAATTTTTTTTTCACGGAAAAAATAACTGAACTTAAACCACATTTATTTCAATATATGTTTTTCTAATTTTTATTTTTAAATTTAAAAATTGCAATTAAACTTTATAAAATTTTGTATAATTAGATATCATGTCAGATATAATTATATATAAAATTAATACAATTTTCTATTAACTTTGTTATATATTTTGATATAATATGGTTTATAAAAGCTTATATGCCATTATATATAATTATGTATGAAGTATATTTGCAGATCTCTTAATATATGGCTGGAGACCAAATCGTATATGATTATATATAACGTTATATCAAACATATTTATAAAACCGAAGTGTTAATATAAATGTATATGGTTATATAAAGCCACGCATATAAACATTTAAAGTTATATCAAATCATATAAGATTATATAAAAACTTTTTTAGTCGGGAATCATTTTATAGCATTTAGCGACCGCGGATCTTAAAAAAAACGACGTGGTCAAGTGTATTATTTTTTTTACGACCAGAAACACACAAAAAAACCGCGAGAAAAACTTTTAATTTTCCCGTATTGAAAAAAATTTTTTTTGTTATTAATTTTTTTTTTCCTTTTGTTATACCCTACACCACTATGTGGTCAGGGTATTATAAGTTTGTGCTGATGTTTGTAACACCAAAAAATATTGGTCGTAGACCCACCTTATAGTATACCGATCGGTTCAGAATTTTTTTTATTTCGATTTAACGATGTCCGTCTGTCTGTCCGTCCGTCCGTCTGTCTGTCTGTCTGTCTGTCTGTCCATGCAATCTTGTGCGCATTCTACAGGTCGCAAATATTAAGATATTTTGATGAAATTTGGTACGCAGACCTATGTTGGCCCAAGGACGAACAAGTTTGATTTTGGTGAACATCGGTCCATGTTTAGACCTAGTGCCCATATAAGGGTCCTACCAAAATTATACTGTTTATACGCTGCAGGTCGTAAATATTAAGATATTTTGATGAAATTTGGTGCACAGACCTATATTGGCCCAATAACGCAGCCTATTGATTTTGGTGAACATCGGTCCATGTTTAGACCTAGTGCCCATATAAAAGTCCTACCAAAATTATACTGTTTATACGCTGCAGGTCGCAAATATTAAGATATTTTGATGAATTTTGGTACACAGACCTATATTGGCCCAATAACGCAGCCTATTGATTTTGATGAACATCGGTCCATGTTTAGACCTAGTGCCCATAGAAGGGTCCCACCAAAATTATATTGTTTATACGCTGCAGGTAGCAAATATTAAGATATTTTTTATGAAATTTGGTACATAGACCTATGTTGGCCCAAGGACGAAGCCTATTGATTTTGGTGAACATCGGTCCAAGTTTAGAACTAATGCCCATATAAGGGTCCCCCCAAAATTGGCTTGGTTACAAACTGCAGGTCGCAAATATTAAGATATTTTAATGAAATTTAATAAAAAAATATAACTAAAACTTTTACTGAAAACACAATTACAGCAAAAAAGTTGCTGAAAACTAGTATACTTCATATAAAAGACGTTTTACTAATTTTTCTACTAACTTATTTTTTTGAGTGTAGTTATGTTTTCTAAGGATTACAAAACAAAATAAGAAATGGGTAAAAAAGTTAAAGTCGGGCATGCCAACTATATCTACCCTACACAAGTCTGGATAAAAGTCAATTAATTTGTGTAAAAATCTATTTTCAAAATACATAGTAAAAAACGAGTAAAAAGGTTAAAGTCGGGCATGCCGACTATACAATACCCTACACCAGTCAGGTGTATTGTTTGGATCCGAAATTCTAATGGGTTAAAATGGGGCTTATGTCAAAATTTTCTATAATGTGAGTCAGCGCACCAAATTTCATTAAAATATCTTAATATTTGCGACCTGCAGTTTGTAACCAAGCCAATTTTGGGGGGACCCTTATATGGGCACTAGTTCTAAACATGGACCGATGTTCGCCAAAATCAATAGGCTTCGTCCTTGGGCCAACATAGGTCTATGTACCAAATTTCATCAAAATATCTTAATATTAATACCTGCAGCGTATAAACAGTATAATTTTGGTAGGACCCTTATATGGGCACTAGGTCTAAACATGGACCGATGTTCACCAAAATCAATAGGCTGCGTTATTGGGCCAATATAGGTCTGTGTACCAAATTTCATCAAAATATCTTAATATTTACGACCTGCAGCGTATAAACAGTATAATTTTGGTAGGACCCTTATATGGGCACTAGGTCTAAACATGGACCGATGTTCACCGAAATCAATAGGCTGCGTTATTGGGCCAATGTAGGGCTGTGTACCAAATTTCATCAAAATATTTTAATATTTACGACCTGCAGCGTATAAACAGTATAATTTTGGTAGGACCCTTATATGGGCACTAGGTCTAAACATGGACCGATGTTCACCGAAATCAATAGGCTGCGTTATTGGGCCAATGTAGGACTGTGTACCAAATTTCATTAAAATATCTTTATATTTACGACCTGCAGCGTATAAACAGTATAATTTTGGTAGGACCCTTATATGGGCACTAGGTCTAAACATGGACCGATGTTCACCAAAATCAATAGGCTGCGTTATTGGGCTAACATAGGTCTGTGTACCAAATTTCGTCAAAATATCTTAATATTTACGACCTGCAGCGTATAAAAAATATAATTTTGGTAGGACCCTTATATGGGCACTAGGTCTAAACATGGACCGATGTTCAAAAAAATCAAACTTGTTCGTCCTTGGGCCAACGTAGGTCTGCGTACCAAATTTCATCAAAATATCTTAATAGTTGCGACCTGTAGAGTGCGCACAATATTGCATGGACAGACAGACAGACGGACGGACGGACAGACGGACATCGTTAAATCGAAATAAAAAAAAATTCTGAACCGATCGGTATACTATAGGGTGGGTCTACGACCAATATTTTTTGGTGTTACAAACATCAGCACAAACTTATAATATAAAAATTATAAAATCTGTAAGAAATTGTGATTATACCTATTGTTACGTATATTGATCGAAATATTAACAGATTCTACCTAAAATCAAGGGACCTGCCCTCTGACCTATGGTTGTCAATAATCCAAGTTTCATGACAATATCTTTATATTTGATAAAAAGAAAAAAGCCTGTAAAAAATTAAGTGAAAACTACTTAAAATGACAAATTATACTGTAAAATCTGCAGAAAATTCTGGTAAATATTAGTAGATAAAAAATAGCAAAAATAAACTATGTATCTACAAAATTTTTGTTATTCTTAAGCCAAATTTAGTTGAATGCAAATAGCAGTCCATTCTGTTACATTAACAGAAATATTTGCTAAAGAAAATTTTAAACTGCTGGTTTCAAAAGTCTCAATTTTTATTTGCATTTAAAAAAACTTTAGAAATTTTATATTTTTTCGTGATTTGTTGGGCTACTAATTATTAAGCAAATTTTTTGCTAATTTTAGCATGTTAATTTGTTATTTTTCTTTTAACACAAATGTAATTAAAATTCTGTATATTTAACAGTTTTATTTTTGCTGTTCCTATCTTACTAATATAAAACAAAAATAATCTTTTAATTTTGCGGTTTTTCTGTATCATCATTTTTAATAAAATTTTAGTAATATGTAATGTAATAAATTTACTAGTTAGCAATAGCGGCTAAAATAAGTACATACTTGTAGGAAGTAAAATAAGTTGTTACACATTAGTACATAATTCATTGGTTACATACATATATGAAATAAAATAAGACGTTATTACCCAGTGTAGAAAATCATTACCAGATATGTGGTTATGTAACTACATACTTGGTAATGGTAACTAGTTACTTTTGTTATTACATTTCTTATTACCTTTATATGGCGATGTCGCGAAAAATAATGAGTTGTCGTTACACACCAGCATACGAAAAATCAAAAAATATATCGTTACCTATGTGCTTACCAGTACTAACAAAAATAATGAGTCTAAAAATAGATTTTCTAAAAAATAAATTATATGAAAAAAAAAATTTTTTTTTGTATTTTTTTTTAAATAAAATTTTCTGGTGCGGGAATCGAACCTGGGTCTACAGATTGCCAGTCAACAGCTCTACCATCTGAGCTATATCGACATGTAATATTTAATAGATAAAAACACAATTGACCTGCTGCACACAAGTAAGCTTACTCGCCAACATACAAAAAATCAAAAAATATGTGGCTACATATATCCTTACAGTGTTTAAAAAATATTGAGTCTAAAAATAGATTTCAAAAAATTTTCAAAAAAATCTAAAAAATTATTTTATATTTGAAATAATGATAACAATAAGTCATTATTAGTAACTCATTATTATATGTTTTAAAATAATACACAAGGTAAGTGGGTGTCATTATTGGTAGTCGAAAAAATAATGATATGTCATTACCGTTTCTACACTGGGCAGTAACGACTATAAACTAATTAAAAATAAGAACAAATTAACAATGTAACACAATATCAGTAATGTATTATTTTAATACAGACAAATAAGTAGTGATATAACCCTATATAGGTAACTCATTATTTCATACCTCCCACATAAGTACTGATGAATCACATTATTACTACACTCAACCAAAAAAGTCTGTAATGGCTACTGAAAATTTTGCTGCTATTACGGAAAATTTAACTGTTTTGAGGCCAGCGGTATTTTGTGCTTATTTTAGCAACACATGTCTGCTGATCTGTAGTGCAATAATATTAGTAGAAAAAGTTAGTAGCCGCTACTAAATTTTAGTAAAATTTATGTAAACTGCAATTCAAAATCGATTTGCCAAAATCAGTTAAAAAACATACTAAATATCATAATTTTAGTACAATGAAATTAATATAAATTATTAGTTGCAGCTACTAAGTTTCAGTAAATTGTTGTAAACTGTAATTTAAAATCAATATGCTGAAATTAGCAAAAAATTGTTCTAAAAAAATAAAAACTGTAAAATCTAAAAAAAAAACGTTTTTTTCTTTCGATTGTAACAAGCGTATAATTACTTCATCGTACTTGAAATTTGGAGTCAAAATTGCAAACGGTTTTCCAGTTATGATCTTTTTATGCATTGGAGATACAATAAAATTTTCTAATTGTAAAAAATCAAAAAAAAAATAAAATTTTTTTAATTAGTGTATTTTTCTGCTAAATTTAGCACTCGGTTTTGGAAAATTAGTAAAATGTTTTGCTAAAATCAGCAGGGAGAATTAGTAAAAAAATCCGTAATTTGTAATAAGAGAATAGCAAAAATGATTACTAAAAAAAAAATTGTACTAAAAATCAGTATAAAAATAGTAAAGTTCGATTGGAAACTGTTTTCAAATTTTTTTACTAACTTTTTTATCTGAGTGTAACGTATTACTTTAAGTTTCAAAGTAAAACAAAGTGTAAAGGGGTACCCATTGCCAGGCAATGAATGCGTGAAAAAGATCCAACACATTACCAAGGTTTTGCTGGGTTACTTCGTACATGCTAGAAATAAGCACTAAATTGGTCAATAATAAACCACGTTGTTTAATTTTTCATTCGTATCATATGCTATGGAAAGCCTCATATGTATCTACATACCTTAAATAACTAAGAGAGATTAAAATCAATGATAATTATTTTGAGATTTGTTGACAACTTATGTTATCCGCAGTGGCCAACTTAATGTGGTCCATGCCACAAATTAAAGTAATATTCTATGACTCTTGCTGGCAATGCCATTGTCACTGCAACAGCAGCAACTACGATTTGTTTGTAGTCTAAAATGTATACTTGCTGCCAACAGGACAACAATAAGTCATGTCATAAATGCACAAATACATATACACACAAATACGCATACTTAGTTACATGCAGTGGATATGAATTCATGACACATACACTTATACGCACACAAACATAAACACATACCTACTTGAAAATATGTATAAAACAAAAGCCAAGCAGAAATATTTACATATATAGAAAATACAAATGAACAATTGTTATGTTGAGTATGTGTTTGTAGTTTATATACAAGTACATATATACATTAGACTGTCCCTTAAAATAGCAATTTGTCGATTTTTGTTCATTACACCCCCAGTTTTATTGGAAATGGTCCCAAATGGAAGAAAGCGATTTTTTTTTTTTGGAACACGTTAGCCCGTGCCCAAAGTTGGACGAAAATGGTCCATTTTGGAAAAAAAAATAGTATTACTATTAAAAATTCCCAAAATTCGAAATTTCGAAAACAAAAATATTTTTTATTCCATTTATTCATTTAATATAGTAAGAATGATTCAGACATGGAATTTTGACTTCATCAGATATTATTAACCCACTTTAGTCTGGAATCCAATATGACCCACAAATTTGATAAAAATGCAAAAAGGTGTTTTTTTTAAATTAATTTTAAAGATTTTTTAAAATGCCTACTTTGGAGATGTCGTTTGCTATTTGTACCACATAATAGTTGATTTTAAAGAAAAAAAAAAAAATAAATTGGAAAAATGATAATTCGAATTTGTGTTTGGAGCGACTGCTTTCCAGGACATTTTACAAAAATTGCAAAATTACACAGTTTTTGGAAAAACAACACCTAAATTTAATTAGACTATAATTATCTTTACATTAGTTTAAAAAATCTTTGACCCTTAGTGGGCTGGGGTCAGAAAGACTCATGAAACTTAATATAAATTATGTCTACTAAATAATTATTTTATATAACGTGATCCAGATGGGGTTAATTTTTGTACTTTTTGCCAAAAACGCCCCACTAGGAAATTTACAGAATAACATCTTTAATAATTTTCGGAAAAATATCACTTCAAATGGATCAACAAAAATCTTTTTTCCATTTGATAAAAATTATTATTTTGTGTTACTTGATCTACATAGGGTTAATATTTTCACTTTTCGGCAAAAAAACCCACTTGTAAATTTTCAGAATAACGTCTTTCCAAATAGAAAGTAATATATGCATAATAAACAAAAGCTTTTAATTAGAATCTAATACGATTACAAAACTATTAACATTACGGACACTTTTGACCCCACCTTTTTAACCCTTAAAAATAAGATTGAGGCTATAGAGAATTGCGTTTGTTCGTTAGTTTTGTACCCTCTATCGCATATCCCGACTTAAATTATTCTGTAAATTTCCTAGTGGGTCTTTTTTGTGAAAAGTGAGAACATTAACCCTATATGGATCAAGTTACTCAAAATAATAATTTTTATCAAGTGAAAAATTTTTTTTTATTTATGCAAAGTGATATTTTTCCAAAAATTATGAAAGGTGTTATTCTGTAAATTTCCTAGTGGGGCGTTTTTGGCCAAAAGTCTAAAAATTAACCCCATATGGATCACGTTTCATAAAATAATTATTTTTATCCAGGAGAGATTTTTTTTTATCAATTTAATGGCTTTACACAATTAATATTAAGCTTCATGGGTATTTTCTGACCCCAGGCCACTAAGGGTTAAGATTTTTTAAACAACTGGAAAGATAATTATAGTCTAACCAAATTTAAGTGTTGTTTTTCCGAAAACTGTGTAAAATTTGATAAAAACATTCAAATTTTTTTTAATTTTTGACAAAATGAGCAATTTTTGTAAAATGTCCTGGAAAGCAGTCGCTCCACACACAAACTCGAATTATCATTTTTCCAATTTATTTTTTTTTTTCTTTAATATCAACTATTATGTGGTACAAATAGCAATCGACATCTCCAAATTAGGCATTTTAAAAAATCTATAAAATTAATTTAAAAAAAAAACACGTTTTTGCATTTTTCTCAAATTCGTGGATTATTATGGATTCCAGGCTAAAGTGGGTTAATGATATCCGATGAAGTCAAAATTCCATGTCTGAATCATTTTGACTATATTAAATAAATAAATGGAATAAAAAATATTTTTTTTTCCAAATTTTGAATTTTGGGAATTTTTAACCCATTATTGCCCGCTACCCGAAAACGTGAACCGATTTCGCTGAAACTTTGCACAAAGTAGTTTTTGGGTGCAACTAAGATATATTTAAAGTTTTGAGAAAATGGAACAATTGGTTTCTGAGATATGAGATGGTAAGTTTACTTACCAGTGGGCAGATATGTTAAGTGTTTTTGGAATAATACAAGAATTTGATTTAAAGTTAAAATTCTTATTTTAGTAAAAGATATTTATTAAAAATTAAAAAATTCATTAAAAAGAACAAGTAAAATAAACATTTTGATTAAATTGTTTTACATTTTAAATTTTTGGTAGCTTTTAAATTTTAATCCAAGTGCTTTGAGTATAAAGAAAAGCATTTTTGATGCAACCGCACTTTGCATACTTGACATTCAAAAGGCGTATGAGTATGACAAATTACGCAACGTCTCGGGTTTCCAGAACATCTTAAAATACAATGAACTGTTGTGTTAAGGTTTGGCAATTTTTCTTTTAAATTTGATGAAGACATTGAAGGTTGTTCACTTGTGGGTGATCTTGTAAATGTAAGTAGTTCATTAACCACAGCTGAACGAAATTGTAGTTGCGATAATGGTTTTATTTGTTCAATTGTTGATACCAGCACATGCAGCTTCCATGCATTAACCATCATATTCCCAAGCAAATTTATAAACAATGGCCACCACCATTTTTTGGATCGTACAGCAATCCGATAATTAGCCAACGCGTTGTCATGTAGATCAACTCCCCCCATATACTTGTTATATTGCCCAATAGCGCCAGGAACTTTTACGTTAATATGCGTTTTGGTTACGCGATCATAACGTTTTGTGTTTGATTTTGGATCCATGGCACCATGATTTGTAAGAACAGTGACAAGTGCATTGTCTCTCCACCGTATGGCCAACACTTCATTCGTCATATCAAAAAGAGCTGCACTTTCACCCTTGGTCATTTTTTCTGGCAATTGGGCTTTACCGATTCTATTGCATCGAACAGTTCCTGTTAAAATATAGAAATTCAAATACAACAGTTTTATATATAATAAAAGTAGCAAATTACCTGTAGCAAAAAAATTTTCTGTGCTTAGTAAACACATAAGGTGGTATGATGTGAAGAAGTTGTCAAAGTATATGGTATGACTCGATGGAGATTCTACAACTCTTAGCAAACTGAGAACAGTATCAGCTCCTAATCCAATGGACTTGTCATAATTTGATGACGATCCACCATACAGTTTTATATTGTACAGATATCCATTTGATGAAGTCAGACACCATGCCTTAAATCCAAAACGGATAGGTTTCCCTTTTATAAACATTTTACAGGAATGCCTTCCGAAATAGGGAATCATTTCCTTATCAATAGATAGATTGTGAGCGAATACTCCAAACTGTATAAAACGTTTGTTGCACAAGTCTATCATAGGTCTCACTTTGGCGAATTTGTCTGTTGGATCAATTTTAGTGTTATCAGCTAAATGAATGAATCGTTTTATCATTTCGGCGCGATTTCGTGGAAAAGCATTACGAATGATTTCAACACCAAAAGATGGATCATTTGACCAGTATAGTTTTCATTATGGTAATTTATGATAGCCAGTAAAGAACAAAAATCCAATAAAACGTTTTATATCATGCGACTCAACAATAAAAGGCACGTTGCACTGAGAGGCGTATATATTAGTTTGCTCAATAATCAAATGAAGCATTTCATCATCAAAAAAGAGATTAAATAGTTCAATTGGTGATTTTCCACTTAGTTTTTCAACAACATTACGAACACGTTCTTCTTCAACATCTACTGGTGTTTTATCAAATGATGAAATTCTTGTGGTCCATTTGGGTACATTAAATTCGTTTATAGATTTATATCGCTTTGTGGTAGGCTCCGCAATTTTATCATTTTCAGATTCGTCTTCTGATTCATATTCAAGCTCAACTGTGCCAGCAATATCCACATCTATTGCACCATTATCATTCATAACGTTATCATCAATTTGCTCTTCATCTGAAATTTCGTCTGCGTCAGGTGGAATATACACAACGTTGACATTTTAGGATGATGCAACCGCAGCAATTTCTTCATTTTCATCTTCATCTTCCAAAATGGCAATTACTTCTTCAATTCTTAAATACTTTTTTGATGGCATTTTCGCAATAAAAAATAATTATTTCACTTTTAACACTCTTACACTTTTGTTACACATGAAAAGAAAAGCAAGACTAAAGTCTTGAAACAAAATATTTATTACAGCATGCTAACCTTGGGATAAAAAGGGAATTCCCCATTTTCAATTCGAATGAAATTTGAATCAACAAACCCCAGGCGAATCGACAACCAGGTGGCGTTACCACATCAACACCATATACAAAAATTAAAAACCAGGTGGCGTTACCACGGTTGTTGAACACGATCTAAACAAATTAAAGACAAATTTTGTTTACGGCGAATTGACTACGACGAATCGAATTCGCCGTTGCCCTCGCCTTATTTAATGCTCCTTGAACCAACCATAGCGAGCCAATAAGAAGTATTAAGCATACAGCGCTTAATGGCGGGTATATTGTGGTTTTGTTCGCGATTTTATTAAATCTTGCCTAATTTGCTATATGTTACTGCCCAATGGTAAGTAAAATTACCACAAGGATAATTGATGTTATTTCAAACATTTAGTCGAGGTAAATTAAATTGAATTATGTACATAATAAAAGTAGACTTAATGAGGGTTTTGAACCAGTGTGTAAAAAAAAATTAAATTTTTTTATAATATTTTTATAGTTGTTTTAAAATATGATCTTTTTTGGAGCTTGGCGAAAGTCCTTCCCAAACGCGAAAGGATAACAAAAAATAAATATCCTTCAAATTGTTTTCTTAAAACACATTAAGTTAAAGTATACACCAAAGAAAATTTAGTTTTTTTATATAATGTAGGTTTTACACGTGATTAAAGTGCTGGTAAGTTAAATTACCGCCTGGGCAATAATGGGTTAATAGTAATACACTTTTTTTTTCCAAAATGGGCCATTTTCGTCCAACTTTCGGCACGGGTTAACGTTTTCCAAAAAAAAAAAAAATCGCTTTCTTCCACTGGGGGCCCGTGTAAAAAGATCAGATCTGGCCAGATCTCAGTAGATCTTACCAGATCTAATTAGATCTCAAAATTGGGGACAAATTTGAGATCTAAATAGATCTGATCAGATCTAGGCATATCTGGCGCAATTGTCCAGATAATTTTAGATTTGAACAGATTTGGCACTAGATCTGATCAGATCTTGCCATAAGGTATTATCCAATATGCCATATCTCATCATATTTGATAAGATCTGGTACAGGATCTAATTAGATTCAATCATATCTATTTAGATTCAAAAAGATCTGATCAGATCTAAACTTTGTTACAGGGGGGGGGGTGTAATGAACGAAAATCGACAAATCGCTATTTTAGGGGACAGTCTAATACATATATGTGCATATGTATGAATGAGTGTAAGTGTTTATAAGTATATGTAGACTGAAATTATACTTTGCGGTGATCGACTTGTCACTGGTGCTCTATGTGAGTGAATTAATGTGTGTGTGTGTGTTTGAATGGCTGTGAGAATATGTCAGATCAAATTTATATGTATTCGTCTGTGTGTATTGGTAAACCATGAATCATACTGTGTCCGAAAAGGCGGTTAATTCATGTTGTATGAAATAAGTAAGTCTTGCTATTTATAATTTTTTTATATTTTTGATGGACAAACATTAAATTTAACATAAGCATGGAACTCGGTGTACTGTCCATTGCTGTCTGTACATTTGTGTAAATATCATTTCGAAGATATTTTATTTGTATTTATGTGTATTTGAGCAAAGTATGTCTGTACACTATCGGACAAAATCAAAAACTTTTCAAAAATTATGAAACTAGCCAGCAAAAAGACTGCTTGCTTGGAAGCATTCTCTTCAGAGAAAATGAACAATACAGCGCTTCCACTATTGGTGATATATGACATTGATTTTTCGATATCAGATATGCCTTTCTATCACAGCTTTAAATAGTGGAATGAAATCACTTTTTTTAATAAGGAAATTTTGTTATTATTGTTGAAAAAGGCCTATAAGCCAAAAATGCGAATTAAATTCGTATCTAGGTGGTCAAAATAATTACAATAAAGTTTTAGAGAAGTGACAAAAATACTATCATTTATTATCATTGTTGTTATGTAAGTAAATTTTAGGTTTTACCGCTTCACAGTTCTGTAAACCATTCGAAATCGATACTTACGAGTAGTGTATCAGAACTTATCAATTTGGTCTATCTATATCTATCTATAAATATGATCAAGTTTATTGCTAATTGAAAGGTGAAATAGTGAAATTAATTTTGTAAAATTTTAACAATTTTTGGTTTTCTTTATATGAATTTATAGATACTTTTTCACAGTTTTACACTTCGTTTTGTCCGATAGTCTATATCATATTAATTCAATTCGATTTCATATCTCATCTGCCTTTTATATAAGTAGAATCCATAGTAGTGGAAAATGTAATGACAGCTAACGTCTACTGTATCAAAAGCAACAATAATATATGATGATTGTATTACAAAAAAAAGAAGCAACAATTTATAACATAATAAAAGGTAAAAATATCTTTTTAAATCGTGTTTAAACTTATTTCAGCAGATAAATATGTTTAAAAATAAACAACTGAATTGAGAATATTTATACAAGATTTTGAAAGTAGTTTAATTCGTAAGTACACATCACGATATTTTTCATTACAATTCAGAAAATTCAGAAAAAGTTTAAAGAAAACAGAGAACCTTGACATTAGTGCTGTGAAATTCGATTAATTTAGTTTAGTTTGCTGATTGTATTTCCGAAAATTTCAAAGAATTTCCGAAATTATTTGTTTCTAGAACTTATTAGCCGCTTTTTTTAATCACTTGGATTTATTAAATCCGAAAATTAGTTCTCAAAGTGCTTAATAGATGGAGTTAGCTTTCACCTATTTTAGCAGAATTTTTCTATCCGACCTTCTTTCACCCTAATTTGTAATAATAAATGCAATGATGCAGGATTTTATTGTAACTTTAAATTCTTTATTATATTTTATATAAAACAGCAAGAAACAGATTTTCTTTTGAGTTTCATCACTTCAATTTATATTTTTACACAATTAAAATATTCCACTGCAATGTCTAATATTCACCAATTGGATTTAATTAAATTACTTACAGTAGCGTGGAAAATTGCCATTTCCATTTCAGCTATTTCTCCATGTCTAAGGTGAAAAATAAGTATTTGGAGAAGTGTAGTTTTTTTTCTAAACATATTTAATAAAAAAAAATTAAAGAAAATGCTTTTGTTTTCTAGTTTTACAATTTTTTTGTTTCTCTTTTAACTTTCATTCGTATTTTTTTCTGACATTAAATTAACAGAATGTTTCATATATTTATGTTTTTATTGTTATGTGTAAACCCCGATAAATAAAACCAACTTTTTTTTGGATTTAATAAATTCACTTTTTGTATTGAAAAAAGCTAAATCCAGGTGATTAAAAAATGCGCTTTTTTATTACATTTTAGGTATAACCAACTGTATTTCCCAATACCAAAATGATTGTTAGATATTACTATTATTATATTCTTACCTTAAATGTGAGTTGATCTCCACAAAGAAATTTTGTTAATGAAATTTGCAGCCAAACATATTTGCAGAGCATTTAACCATCAAAAAGCCCATTTTAGGGGACTTTTTTGGTATTTCTTGAAATAGAGACTTAATTGGCTCATACACTTATAGAAAAAGGTAAATAAAAAATTTGGTTAAAACTACCAAAAATTAGTTAAAACTGATGCTGCAGACAAAATGCTAAAATTAGCAGATTATATTAGTAATATGGAACCAGCAAAAATAAAACTGTTAAATATACATAATTTTAGTTATATTTGAGTTAAATTTTTTTTAATAGAAAATAACAAATTAATCTGCTAAAAGCAGGAAAAAATTTTGCTAAATAATTAGTAGCCTAAAAAATGAAAAAAATTTGTTTTTTTAAATTTTCGAATTTTTTTGTTTTTTTTAAATGCAAGTTAAAATCATGCCTTTTGACAAAAGCAGTTTTCAATTTTTTTTAGCAAATATTTCTGCTGATAGATATAACAGTTTGTTTTTACTATTTTTATTCTACTAATATTTAGTAAAATTTTATGAAGATTTGCGAAAAGGTGACACGGAGGACATGGAGGAAATAAGAAGATAAATAACAAAAAAAAAAAATCTAAAGTAGAATGTTTGTATATGTCTGTTTGATCACTTCTGAAAGTATTCATATAGAGACAATCTGGCAATAAAAATATAAACAATAATACAATTTAATGGAAAATCACTGATGAGCCTGTCCATTAGACCGTACCTCAAAAAAAAAGTTCGCCGTACACCCTCCAATATAATGTATTTTTGGAAGGCGATTTTTTCCGACCGTAGGGGTCGCCTTTTTTAATTTTTTGTTATAGCTTTGGCATTTAAAATCGGATTTTAAAGTGTAATATATCGATTTTTTTGCCCCGAGGAGACCAGTGTTTTGCTATATAGTAAAAATCCAACTAAAAAAAATTTAAAAAGGCGACCCCTACGTTCGGCAACCAATATATAAAAAAAATTTCTACTGGGTTTAGCGAAAAACTTCCTTAGCAAAAGTTTAATGATTTTTTGCGAGCTTTAATTTTCTGACATTAGGGTGGTACATTAGGGTGGTAGCAACTGAGATCTGGTGGGTAACTACTAGAACGGGATACTTGAAGTCAAAATGTCATTAGAGAAAAACACTGGTCTCCTCAAAAGAAAAACATCGATGTATCATACTTTAAGATCCGACCGTAAATACCAAAGATATAACGAAAAATGTAAAATGGCGACCCCTACGTTCGGCATAAAAAATAAAACAAATTTTTTTGAAACCTCCTTGCAAAAATACTTCATATTGTAGGGTGTACAGCGCACTTTTTTTTTTTTTTTTTTTGCCTGTAAGGTGGTACGCTCTACTGTCCATAAAAAAGGCAGAAACTGGATCTAGTCTGATTTGCAAATTTAATGTGTTTATAACTTTTGAAGAAAAGGTTTATTCTTCTTCTTAACCTCAAACCTACTAGACTTTACATTTCAATTTGTCATTTTCAGTTAACTTAAATATAATTACAATTCTATCTAAATATATGATAACTACAATTCTGTAAATTTAACAGTTTTATTTTGGCTGTTCTTATTTTACTACACACAGGAAAAAAAATTGCCAACCGAATTGCTAAGCCTATTTCGGTTGCTACAACCAACAAATTCGGTTGGTGAAACTATATTGGAATGTGATTCCTAAATATTTTGGGTATTGCAACCAAGATTCAGTTGTATAAACCGAATTTTGTTGTGATAACCAATATTCAGTTGTACCAACCTATTTTAGTAGATGTAACCGAATTTCAGTTGGAAAATGGCATATTTTTTCTCTGTGTGTAGTATTTTCAATACTACAACTTTTACACAACTTTATAGAAAGATAAATCCCGGTTACGTTGGAAAGGGGTTTTGGGAGGAAAGTTAGGGATTTTGAAATATTTATTTTGTTTTGTAGAAGGAAATGTCACGATTTCCAGCTCCCTGGATCAGCATCCGATTTTAAGTGACTCATTAAATATACCTACGTAAATTTCTATAAAATCATAAACAAAAGGATTTTTTGTATCACTGTCAGCATTATCAACAGCGTTTATAATAGTGACATTGATGATGGCCATTATGTACACTGACACTTCAGTAATGAATTTCTTCATAGCTTCAATGAAAATTGTCACTGGAACTCGTCCATTGAAACTTTTCATAGAATCTATGAAACAGGGTTCATTAATGTCAATGATTATGAAAAGTTTATAAAATGAATGAAACTCTTCATAAAATTAATAGACCACTCCTCCAATGAATAAATCATTCAGCCAATGAAGAGCTTCATAAAATATATGAAGCAATTTCATTTACAGCAATAACTTGGACGTTAGATTTTCATTATTTATTTTTCGGATTTTAAAATCACAAGTTCTAAGGCTTGTGTGAATTTCAGGAAACTTGGAAAGCTTAACCCTTGACGACCTATCTTTTTACTATTACACACATTATTGTTTTTAAATCACAGTCCGTTTTGTGTTAAGTGAAAAAAGAAAAAAATTCGAAGATTATATTTGACAAGTTTCTAGACTAGAGGATAAAAACTTCATTTTTAGTAAAAATCAAATGACAATATCTCGAAAGCCGCTGGTCCGATTAATAAAATTTTTAGATATTCATATTCAGCATTTCAAACTTATTTAGAAATGATATGTCGCAACGCATGTTTTTGTTAAAGTAATTTTCAAATATAACATTGTGATTAAGTATTAAGTATTTTTTTCAAATTCACACCACATAACTTTTAGAACCATTTAGAGCTAAATAACACAGTACAACACGAAAAAAATAATTAGGGAGTTCTGAAATGGATTATGGTAGAGGAGACCAAAACAAAAATATACGTGTGTCGGCGTTTTGAAAGATCACATCGGAATTTTATTTTAGGGGGGCTTAAAATTTCCCCCCTTTTCCAAATGTTTATTGTGAATCGGCATAGGAAACCATATGAATCTTCCATTTTAGGCATACTATGTGTTCAGCAAACTTATGTAAAACACTACGAGGAACATTTTTGTGGAGCACTTTAACCCTCTAACTCTTCATTTAAAGAGACTGCTGTGGACGCTTTTTGAAAAGGGACATAAAAGACCCGTAAGTTGAAATTAGAAGGTTAAAATGTTCCACAAAAATATTCCTCATAGTGTTTTACATAAGTGCGCTGAACACATCCTATGTCTGGAACTGGAAGATTCACATCATTTCCTCCTAAAATCCAGTTTTTTGGAACGTTTTAGTGCCAATTCTGAATTAACCATTTAACACATTTTAAGTTTTGACTTATTTCTGGCATTGAAGTTAAATTTTCAACTTTGATATCTTCAGAGGCCTATAGTAGAATTTCATTACAAATATTTTTGTGGAACATTTTAATCCTCTTACTCTTCCATTAAAGGGACTTTTTGACCCCTTTTTAGAGAGGGACAAAAAAGCAACCGATAAATTTACAGAATTTTAGTTACATTTATTTTTTTTTGGTAAATTGAAAATAACAAGATATACTGTAAAATCTGGAGAGAATTTTGCTTAGTATTAAAAATCTAAAAATTTTTTGTTTTTTAATGCCAAATTAAGTTGAATGTAAATAGCTGTCTCGTTAGCTCAGTGGGTAGAGCAATCGTCTGCCAATCTGACGGCCTGGGTTCAAATCACGGCAGGACCAAAAAAATACATATGAACTTTTTTTAAATTTTATTTTGGAAAATATATTTCTAGACCACCTATTTATTGGTTTTGCCAGCGTTTTGCCAACGTTTAAAAATTTTGTTCTTCCAGTGCTTTTACGGCGCTTTTTGAACAGCCGGTCCTTTTGTCTAATGATGTTATCATTTTGGGAATGGAAAAGCACTTTTTGCCAGTACTTGTACCACCTGTTAAAGTGCTTTGCCACCGCTTTCCCGTTTCTATTTTTCTGACTGGGTACTTAAAAAAAATGATTTTTTTTTCATTGTTGCATTTTAAATTAACATATAAAAAATCCAAAATAATTTGAAAAAGCATCTGATGCATTCTTTTCAAAATAATAGTAAGCTTTAAGTGCAGCGAGAAGTTTTCAACTCAGTTCCGTTCAAAAATATATTTTTTAATATATTGTATTTTTTAAATATCCCAGAGGATTATTTGCGATGCAAATCGAAATATCGGAAGAAAATGAAAAAATAAAATATTGAAAAATAAAATACAAAATATTTGGATTTTTATTTTTTAAAAATTTATGACCTAAAGCCAAACAGTACTACAAATATAACAACACCAAAGGTCAACAATATTTAATCTAACAAAAACATAAAATTTGAAAAATATTTGAAGTAATAAAAATGCAAAACACTTACATCAATTGAAAATACGAAAATATCATTTTTTTAATTTTAAATGCCGTGTTTTTTTGAGTTATTGGGAGCTGAAATACTGATGTTGAAATGTTGTTTTATTTGAATAAAGACCATCATTAAAAAAAAATTAAATTTCTGAGGTACGAGTATTTTTGTTGGTATTTAAACTTGATAATGTCTAATAAAATTTGTTTTCGGTTTAACTAAACCCAAAAAATTCGGTTTAAATAATATTTTTTTATATTATATATTATGTTATTAAATTTTAAATTGCATTTTTTAATTTTAAATATTTTTTATTTAACTTATGTATTTTTAAAACAATCAATTCTAATTTAAATAAAGCTTCCAAAATTTTAATATACTAGCTAAAACTTCTGTAAAAGAATAAAAAATCCCGGGAAATCCCGCACAAAATTCCCGGGATTGCGGGATTGAAAAAAGGGCGGGATAATACATATAACATAATAAACATAAACCCTAATACCGATCGACTCAAAATACCTTTCTGTTTCAATTCAGCGATGTCCGTCCGTCAGTCTGTCTGTCTGTCCATGTGTTCTTGTGCGCATGCTACAATTCGCAAATATTAACATATTTTTATGAAATTTATTTCCGGATAAATCCTATTAATGTTCTAACCAACAACTCCTATTAATGTTCTAACCGTGTATTGTTAGAACTAGTGGTCCCAAAAAATACACTGATTCATATGCAGCCAAAAAAGTTAACAAAATATCGTGACAAATTAACAAAGGGTACCTCAATATTAGTTACTGCTTAAATTTTATCCATTTTATAGACAAATTTTTGACACAAATCCCAGTGTAGAAAATCATTACCAGATATGTGGTTATGTAACTACATACTTGGTAATGGTAACTAGTTACTTTTGTTATTACATTTCTTATTACCTTTATATGGCGATGTCGCGAAAAATAATGAGTTGTCGTTACACACCAGCATACGAAAAATCAAAAAATATATCGTTACCTATGTGCTTACCAGTACTGACAAAAATAATGAGTCTAAAAATAGATTTTCTAAAAAATAAATTATATAAAAAAAAAAATATTTTTTATTGTATTTTTTTTTTTAAATAAAATTTGCTGGTGCGGGAATCGAACCTGGGCCTACAGATTGCCAGTCAACAGCTCTACCATCTTAGCTATATCGACATGTAATATTTAATAGTTAAAAACACAATTGACCTGCTGCACACAAGTAAGCTTACTCGCCAACATACAAAAAATCAAAAAATATGTGGTTACATATATCCTTACCAGTGTTTAAAAAATATTGAGTCTAAAAATAGATTTCAAAAAATTTTCAAAAAAATCTAAAAAATTTATTTTTTATTTGAAATAATGATAAAAATAAGTCATTATCAGTAACTCATTATTATATGTTTTAAAATAATACAGAAGGTAAGTGGGTGTCATTACTGGTAGTCCAAAAAATAATGATATGTCATTACCGTTTCTACATTGGGAATATTAGTGGACTTTCAACCAGACTGGTATAAGCAAGAAGGGTATAACACTTATAACCTTCTTGGTATAGGGTATCATATATTCGTCATGTCCAACTTTAATTTTTTTTTACTCTTTTTAATTGGATTTAATCCAAAACTATGAAACGTTGACCTCAAAATTGCACGGTTTAGAGTTATTTGATCTGCATCGTTTCATTGCCACCCTAATCCACAGCATTTATACAAACAAATAGGATAAATAGACAAACATAGACATAAACATATAGATTTATTATTAATTCCATGAATTCAATGGCCTGGCTTTAATACTCACTTATAGGCAAATATACTGACGGATAAAATCATACATTTACAGAGTCATATGTACATACCTTTGCTTTTTCTATGTATTTGTATATGTAAACCGAAAAGTACGTAATTATATCGATGATTATAAGTTGTTGTATAGTAAATTTCTATCTACTTTTATTCCAGTTAAGTATTTCGCTAAACATGCGTCAATTTATGACCATCGTTACATAATTTATATCACTTAGAAGGTATTACCAGTCAGTAATCATTGACTTTGACAATATTCATAACAAACTGTCAATTACTGTTTTGATTGTTGTCTGTATTCATTGATTCAGTTATTCGAACATATTGTTTATTCGTATGTTGAATGTTGTGTTTTTGTGCTGGAATATGGGCTCATTTGGCAGTTTAATCGATAGATTTATATATACATACATAGTTGGTTTCACTTACAGTTGAAACTTCTAATGACAGATACTTCAAATATCGGATAACTCAATTAAAGGGATAATTTTCGAGAAACTAAAATTAGCTATCTTTTTAGAGGGGTTTTAACTCAGCATCAGACAATTTATAAGATTTTTTTTTTTTTTTCAAAAGTTGGATCAAAATATCACCAAGGCATTTTCAAGCAATAACACTTTTGCAGTAAAATTTTATATTAAACTTCAACACTTCAGATTCGAATGGCCAATTGGCTCTGAAATTTATATAAACAGTATTTGGGAATATAAATAGTATCATTTTCATTACATGTTTTCCATCAAATGTATCGAGATGTCTCTGCAATAAATTCATTAATAATTTAAAAAAGCTATTGAGAATAGAAGTTTAAAAATATTTATTAAATTTGGATCTAAAAAATGCGTGTTTTCTAACAGGGAAAATATGCAAATCTGGATGGTTACCTAGTAGCTCCCTATATAAAAGGGGAAATCTGCATAGGGAGACTTTTGCTGAATGGTTTTCAATGAAATCCCTCAACAAACCATTGACATTTTCTTCACGAAGTAAATGGAAAATTTCCCAAATTTGATGAAAATCCTGACACACCCTATGAATCTAGTTTCAATAAAAACTCCACCATTGACTGCATGAAAGCTTCAGTAAACAATATGAAAACTTTTCACAATATTTTATTAAAAATTCAATCAACTCAGTGGACATATTCAAGGGAAGCTTCATTGGTTTTATGCAAAAAATCATTAATATCAAGCAGATAACTCTCTCTCCGTATGATCAGTATAAACCCCTAACGTATGTATACCTAGAGGTCCTATAGACGATCCCTTTGATAGCCAGTTCCCTACTTGGATCATCGACGGTCTATGTTCTCCTAACGCTCTGCCAATCTGGTAATTCTGCGGAAACACAAATAGAGGAAATAATACGCAAATATATTTTTACAGATTGTCCGAACATATATATTGCATTACCATCAAATTTGTTTCCAGCAGGACGATTTTTTTCAACGTGCATCCTTTTACGAACTAATTCTCTGCGATCATTGCTCTCTATTATTGAAAGTTTTTACTGTGCTATTCATACTTAGTGCAGTGATTCAATAATAATTTGGCTTCAGCTTGGTACAGTTCACTATGTAACTTTATGTGCAGTTTGTGTAAATGCATTGTCAACTTTTGTGCAATTATATTCAGGTTTATATGTCTAAAGGTTGATAGTTTTTTTCCCCAAAAATGTTTATCAATTATGATACATTTAAATGTTATACAGGATATTTATTTATATATGTATAAATATGACATAAAGGACTTTGATTTAATTTAACAAAGACATTTGACAAAGAGTAATATTACTGCATTGTTTTCATTTGCAAAACTTTGTAAATTTTAGCATTGAAGAGATATACTTAGGTATGTATTTGAAACTTAATATTAATTATGACTACGATATTGTAAAGTCATCAAATTGATAAAAAAAAATCTTGACTGGATAAAAACATTTATTTTATGTAACATGATCCATATGGGGTTAATTTTTATACTTTTGGCCAAAAACGATCCACTAGGAATTTTACAGAATAACACCTTTCATAATTTTCGGAAAAATATCACTTTAAATGAATAAAAGAAAAAAAAATTTCCACTTGATAAAAATTATTATTTTGAGTAACTTGATCCATATAGGGTTAATGTTCTCACTTTTCACAAAAAAATATCCACTACGAAATTTACAGAATAACATTTATCAGAATTTTATTAAATTGGGATATGCAATAGAGGTACAAAACTAACGAACAAGCGCAATTCTCTATAGTCCAGAGATCGGCATTTCTATGCACGCGTGCAACTCACTCACACCTACATACGCTCACACATTGAATAAAAACAAACAAATTTATTCAGTCTCGCTTGAGCATTCGTTCGATGAGGTTGTGTCGACGGATGTTGCTAGCGTTGCACTGAACGAAATGTTTGAAGAAGAATAGGAATTCGATTTCTCGTATACTGAAATTTTTTTCGGTAAACGAAAATAGGTTATTTTTGTTGATAAAAGGACAATTGTTGTGTTTCGCCATCTATGAACCGAGTTTAATTATATATACCTTTATCGCCATGCTGAAATACCACAATAAAATTAAAATTTTTAACTGCTACTTTGCCAAGAATTCTAAAACGCGTTTTTCTTTCAAAATCTCATTTTTAAATTATTTTCTATTTTGTTCTATTTTATTTCTATAATCTAATTGCACATAAATAAGTATGAGAAAATTATACAGAAATTTCCTTCAGTGCATTGAGAGAGGGAAAGTTACATCTCACTCATACAAGCACAAAACTAAGGATGTATGCGTTTGCCGATCCCTGCTATAGTCGCAATCTAATTTTAAAGGGTAAAAAGTGTACGTATGTTAATACAATTTTATTTTGTAATTGTATTAGATTATAAACAAAACTTTGTTTATTATTTATTTATTGTTTTTTAGACTGGAAAGACTTTATTCTGTATATTTCCAAGTGGGTATTTTTTGCCGAAAAGTGAAAAAAATTAACCCTATATGGAGCAAGTTACACAAAATAATTTTTATCAAGGGGAAAAAAGATTTTTTTACGATTGTGAGATGACGAACCCAAATTCAATGATCATGTACCAGTCATTACCAGTGTTGCCAACTCTTGAAGGTAAAAAAGCACCGTGTCCATTGTTAAAACGGGTAAAAAGGGTAAAAATTTAGCAAAAATGGGGTAAAAAAGCACGATATTAATTTTTTGAAAAATTTAAGTCAAGAATTTAAAAACACATTTTAGCTTTGTAAAATTGTGTAAAAAAGATTCAAAAAATAACCAAAAAAGGGGTAAAAAAGCACCAAACTAATATTTTAAAATTTTGAAGTTTAAATATACGAAGTTGCTATTTAAAATTGTACTACAAACATTGTAAAAAAAATGTATTTTTTGTTTAGTTCGTATTATTTTTTCAACTTTGACAGAAAATTGAAGAAAAATTGAAAAAACGAGAACAAATACCAAAAATATAAACTGTACAAAAAGCACTAAAAGCACTGCCAGAAAACTGAAAAAGCACTGTAAATACCCGCTATTTTTAAACGGGTATTTGTAATAGATCACCGGGTACGGGAAAGAAAAAAGCACCAAAAAATATCCGAAAAGCACTGAAATGGCAACACTGGTCATTACACATGTACTTTACCCGAATACACTTCGTTTATTGTATGTTAGTTAGACTTGTGTCGTTCGTGAACGAGCTAGTTCAATTGAACTATTCATTCAGACGAACCTTAAAAAATATGTAGTTACTATGGTTCACTCTTTTAGTTCAATCGTGCATTTCGTTCCCTTTACTCATGGGTCAATTTTATCTATTTTTAATATTTGTTTAATCCTCTAGTGCCCAAGGCCGCCAAAAAGCGGTCTTCAGATATTATATAGTTTTTGGCTAAATAATAATTTTTTATTAAACCGTTTATATTATATCTATAGGAAACATAATTAACTACTTTTCTGCCTTCAAACTTTTTTTGTACAAGGAACGATTTTCAGGCGAAAAGAATGTACATTAGGCCGTACCACCTTAAAGGCAAAAAAAAAAAAAAATTGCGCGGTACTCCTTCAAATATAAAGTATTTTTGCAAGGCAATTCCAAAAAATATATTTTTTTTGATGAACGTAGGAGTTTGGCTTTTTTAATTTTTCGTTATATCTTCGGCATTTAAAGTGTGATATATCGATTTTTTTCCTCGAGGAGACCAGTGTTTTGCTATAAAGGAAAAATCTGCAACCAAAAAAATAAAAAAAACTTCTACTGAGTTTATCGAAAAACTTCCTTAGCAAAAGTTTAATGATTTTTCGCGAGCTTTTATTTGCTGATATTAGGGTTGTACATTAGAGTAGTAGCAACTGAGATCTGGTGGGTAACTACTAGAACGGGATGCTTGAGGTCAATTAACCTTAGAGCAAAATATTGGCCCCCTCGAGAGAAAAACATCGATGTATCATACTTTAAGATCCGACTGTAAATGCCAAAGATATAACGAAAAATGTAAAATGGCGGCCCCTACGGCGAAACCTTCTTGCAAAAATAATTTAGATTGGACAGTGTACGACGAACTTTTTTTTTTGAGGTACGGTCTAATGTACATAAAGTGAAAATTTCATTTTGAACTTCACAATTTCTTTGAGCTTGAACAGAAAATAAAATTGGAAAATCGTCAAAAATACATTTACGATATGGCATACATTACACTGTACAACAATTTCGAACTATTTCCAATGACAATGGATTCTGGTAGAGGAGACAAAAGAAAAATAAGATACGTGTGTCGGCGTTTTGAAACATCAGAATTTTATTTTAGAGGGCGTTAAAGATTCCCCCTTTGGCCTGTTCGTGCAGCATATCGGTATATGAAACTTTCGCTTTCGCCGAAAATACGTATTCTGTATTGCTGGTCTCATCGAATTCTTTCAAATATATTTTTATTCTTTGTAATTTACTTGTAAAAAATGTATCATCTTTCTATTATACCCATTTCATAGAACAAAGTTTGGTGGATAATTAAAAAAAAAATCGCGAAAAAAAGTCGCGGGAAAAAAATTTGCAAAAAGGAATATTCTTACATCAGTATATTTGTTTGCAGAATGAAAATGCTGATAAGGGTTTTTAATAAAATTTTTTTTACCATAAAGTATTTTCGCTTTCCGCCAAAATTTCGCGTTTTTTTAGGTTTGGTTTTGCTAAATATGAAATCTAGAGACTATTATACCCATTTCATACAACAAAGTTTGGTAGATAATTGAAAAAAAAATCGCGAAAATAAGTCGCGGGAAAAAATTTGCAAAAAGGAAAATTCTTACATCAAAATATTTGTTTGCATAATGAAAATCGCTGATAAGGTTTTTTAACACAATTTTTTTACCATAAAGTCTTTTTTCGCCTTCCGCCAAAATTTAGAGTTTTTTAGGTTTTTGAAATTTGAAACAAAATTTGCAAAATGTAAATTTTTTGCATCATTAATTCGTTTGCAGATTCTCCTAAAACTAAAATTTTATAAATTGAAAAATAAAAACTGTTTTTTTTTTACAAAAAAACTTTTCTTTTTTTTTGTACAAAAACTTTTTTTTTTCTTTTTTTGCTTGGAGTTGAAAATAAAAAAATATCATTTGTATAAAAATATCATTTGTAATTTTTTTTTCTTTTTTTTTATAAAGATAAATATATTTTCAATTTTGGATGAATATAAAAAAAAATAATTTAGAAATTTACTTTATTTTGAAAAGAATACTTTTTTCTTTCTTGATGAAAACTTAAAAATAAAGTTTTTTGTTTGTAAAATCCGGTGTCTGTTTTAAACTGACAATCATCTAGGCTGGTTACTGGCTAGAAAGAAGATTACAAAGTTTGATATTACATCAAGAAAATAATTTTTTTTTAACAGAATTGTTTGCTTTTCCCTAACTGTAAAAATCTTGAAAATTTATCGTTTGCAACTTTGTAAAACTATTTCGACTTTACATATTGCTCCTTATTATCCTTAATTATTTCTTTTGTCTAAAGTTTAGCTTTCGTTACAAACCTTATCATATCCTGCCACATATGTTTTTGTAAGTTATCTTAAGAATCCGCTATGGTAGTTATTTTAATTTGATCCTAATTAAATCAAGCATTTCCTTCACCACCTACTTATGCAAATTAATAAGGATATAAACAAAAACAGTTAAGACATTAATGCGTAGTAGTGTGTGTGTGTTAACTGAAGCAAGCAAATTTCCCCAACTTTCTTTCTTTAGCTTAACATATTCAAAGCTTTTGCATACCATCCACCCGTGCAAAGATCCAAATGTTCTGGGGTTTAGCAATAATCACCTGATGTCACTGATGAAATTTCACACCAATAAATCTTATTTTTACTGCTACATTAATCTTTTCCAATATACGAGTATGTAACTGGGCAGGCACAAACAGTTGTACCTACTACCAGTGGGAAATTTTAAGATAAAGGTGTTTAAGGAGGATTGTTTAAGGGTATACAAATATTATATTCTTTATGAACTCGGTATGTAGTGATATATTTGAAGGTTCTGCTTATTTTTGCGTTGTTCTTCGTTATTCTCCTACTGGATTTTGTATTTTTTGAAATACGACCAGCTTCACTTATTTGAAGTAGGTTAGTTTTTGGAAAATACACATACAGAAATATCAAACCAACTAACCACACAAGAATGTTATCGTGTTGTTTTCTCTGTTAAGTGAATATGTGTAAATGCCTTTGTATATGTTTACACATACATATGTGTGTGTTCATTGTTCATTGGTATAAATGTATGTGTTGTATGTGGTTTCAGAAGCTCCCCCAACACTTTACGGAAAGAACACACAATAAAGAAACATGCCACTAGTGTAGTACTATTTTAATATGATATGTTTGTTGTTGATATTGTTTGGTTGCCAAATCTAAATGTACAGAATATTCTCATTTCTTAAGTAAGTTGTCCTCGTAAAAAAGTTGAGGTCTGAATAACTGTTAGTAAAACGGAATATCTAGTTCGTAGATAGAGATGAATTGTCAGTACAAAATCTGCAACTGCAAGGTACTTAATATCGTTTTGTAACGTCAAATAAAATGAAACCCATTGTGCAGCAAATTCTAAATTAACCACCCAAGTAAAAAAGTTTTGATATAGTCATATATTATCAAATAAAATTTTGTATAATTATATATTGGAACATATATACCAAGATATAACTATATAAAATTTTACGAAATTATATCCTAAATATATAACTATATGTTGTTATATATTGCACAATATATAGTGCAACATATTACAATATCCACTTATATATAGACTTATATATAGTTACATATGCCTCATATAATTATGTATAATTGTATCGAATTGTATACCATTATATCTAGTTGGATATAATTATATTATATTTGATACATTTGGATGAGGACAAAATCCGTATAAAATTGTATCAAACCATATCTTATTCAATCTAATTAGATGTAATTGTGTCAAATTAGATCTAATATGATCATAATACGATCTAATTTGATACAATTAGATGTTTTAATTTTTCGGATATAATTATATATAATATCAAAGGTCATATAATTTTTTTTAGTATTTTTTACTACCCCTTTGTTAGTTATTATCTTAGTTTTTTAAATAAAAATAAGTTGTAAAATATATGGTTTGTGCAAAACTCTTCGTCCATGTAACCACCTGTTGCACATAAAGTACCTTATCACATCTTACTTAACGAGACTTTATCTTGTAGTTCCCATTGTGTTTATAATATTAATAATATAACTATGTAAATAGTATAAAAAGTATAATGAGGTAGTTGAAGAAGCATTGGACATGCAACAAAATGAAGGTCTAGGGCCTGGATGATTCCGGTACCAGATTAATGCATTAGTGGAATAAAACTCCCAAAAAGTTGTGGCGTTGTGGGGGTACAGTCAAGTTTTTTTTATACTCATCTAACACATTCACCTGCTAACACTCCATATAGTAGGTGTGGTTTTGGGACAGAATTTTAGTGTATTGTATATGCAAAAGATATCAACAATTGGTGGGCACTTAGAAATTAAAATTTAAAAACCCTCTGCTTCATAATACAATTATAAAAGTTCGGTTTTCTTTATATTGAAACATCGGCTTATTAAGTGAGTACAAATGGTAAAATCAAATCTAAAACAAATCTAAAATAACATGCAAAACTTTAATATCAAATTATAAGTTAACCCTTTTCCAAAATCAAGCACATCATTGTTCAAATAAACTCCCTCCTAAATTTGCACAAATTTTTACCATGTTCAAGGATTACCGCTATTAAATAAATATACCAACAAAAGTTAAAGTAAAAGTTGCTCGGAACATAAGCATGTTTAATAGAAAAATTAGTAAAAACTACAACAGAAAGGAACTTGACTCTGTTTTTTTCTTGAGGGTTGCTGCCGCTTGTTTATGGTGAACCCACATAGATTTGTAATTATTGGGGGTATTGTGAAATTGTTGGTGTTATAGAGAACTATCTATGGATGATCGATTTTATAAAATTACAATAGAAATCTTAAATTAGAATTCCATTAAATCAGACTTAAAGACAAGCACGGCATTTATTAAAGTTCATACACTGGTAGAAAAAAGTCTGTAAAAATTTTAATTAAATCTGCTAAAATTAGTTAAAAATTATGTTGCAGAAAACACTGCTAAAATTAGCAGATTATTTTTGCTTCCTAATAATAAGATAGGAACAGTAAAAATAAATCTGTTAAATATACAGAACTTTAGTTAAATTTTTGTTAATAAAACATAACAAATGAACCAGCTAAAATAGGAAAAAAATTTTGCTAAAGAATTAGTAGCCTAAAAAATCACAAATAAAATTTAAAATTTTCGAAATCTGTTTTCAATTTTTTTTAAATAACAATAAATCGAGCCTTTTGAAAACAGCAGTTTAAAATTGTTTAACAAATATTTCTGGTGATTTTAGCAGGACAGACTGCATTCAACTAAATTTAATTTAATAATAACAAAACTTTTGTAGATATGATAGGTTGTTTTTGCTATTTTTTGTCTACTAATATTTAGCAAAATTTTCTGCTGATTTTATAGTACAATTTGTCGTTTTCAGTTATCTAAAAGTTAACTTAAGTATAACTAAAATTCTGTAAATTTAACACTTATTTTTGCTGTTCTTATTTTACTAGTATTTAGCAAAAAAAAAAATCTGCTAATTTTAGCAGTTTTTTCTGCAACATCATTTCTAACTAATTTTTAGTGACTTTTTCTGCTATTTTTACAGATTTATTTCTACGAGTGTAGGTGTTGCAAAAAGTATTTGTATATAGAGACAATCTAACAATTAAAATACTTTTATCAAGTGACACATAAAAATCTTAACCCCTGACGAGTCAGGAAGCGTATAAGACTAGGAGATACAATCGCTATCGGATCGCACATTGGACCGGATATCAGACAAAATAATTTAGTCAACGAAGGTATAATGCCATGGCGGCATACACGAGTACCAGGAAATTTTCGCAAAAAAAAGATTTAAATGTGAATAAAATCTGTAATTTATGAAATTTTAAATATTTGAGAATGAAATTTGAACGTTAATTTTTCTTTATTTTTGATTTTCGATATTTTCATATTTTTTTATTGACTATTTTTAAATATAAATTTTTTTGGTATGAATGAGCGGTATGTATAGTTGATCTTTTATTTGGTAAATTAATGCTTTTTAGTTTGACTCTATATTATAAATTAATATCACTTTCTGTTTAAATTATTTTTCAAATTAAAGAAAGATGATACGATAAGGCCAGCAAGACAGAATACGTTTTTTCGGCTTTCGCTACTAAGCCATTATCAGTGTCATTGGCCTTGACGGGTTAAACTTTAATAATCGCCTACTTATGTGAAAGTTGAAAGCAAATCGAATATGTTTTCAACTCAACTTAGACTAACATCAACGAAATCTAACAATGCTATTTTTATCCTTTATTATTATTACTCTTTTTTTTTGCTTTGAACCTTAATTCTTAAGGTATCTCAGCTGATTCTATTCAACCCTGTGTATGATAACCACAGAATTTTGAATTACAACGAACCGTTAAATTTAAATTTAAATGTATGTTATTTAAATTATATTTTGCACCGTGTCATGTGTTTTTAAGATGAACGAGGGGTATGTATAGTTGATCTTTTATTTGGTAAAATAATGTTTTTCACTTTTTTCTCATTTTTCAATCCACTGTCTAACAACGCCATATTGTTCTGTCCGACGTTGGCTATACGCTTCTTGGAAAAATAAGAAACTGTGCAGTATATTAGAAATTTTCAAAGTTATTTTTTAGATTTTTTTAATGCAAATAAAAATCTAGCCTTTTGAAGTAAGCGTTTTTTTTTTTAGCAAATATTTCTTTTAGTTTATTAAAAAAACATAGATAAGCCCTAGGGTTCTCCAAGATTGTATGGAGAAAAATAAATTTCCTGAAAATATTTATTTGGGTGTAAAACTACGTTTCCCAAAAAATTAGAATAATCGGATATCGGGAAAACGTGCCGCATCGGCCCTGAAATTTGGAACACGGTTTACAAGGAAAAAATATGACTTTGTATATTTTCTCAAAAACATTGATATTTTAAAACTAAATCGAATTAAAAACATTAAAGTATCGTGATTCGGAGTGAATTATATTTGTAAGAAATATAATATACTTAAATTGGTTAAAAAACAGCCGAGTTATTACAATTTCCTTCCCCTACTAAAAAAAATTATATGACTTTTGATATTATATATAATTACATCCGAAAAATGAGAACATCTAATTGTATCAAATTAGATCATATTATGATCACATTAGATCTAATTTGACACAATTAGATCTAATTTTATGGAATAAGATATGGTTCGATAGAATTTTATCCGGATTTTGTCCTCATCCAAATGTATCAAATATAACATAATCATATCCAACTAGATATAATGGTATATAATTCGATACAATTATACATAATTATATGAGGCATATGTAACTACATATATGCCTATATATAATTGGATATTGTAATATGTTGCACTATATATTGTGCAATATATAACAAGATATAGTTATATATTTAGGATATAATTTCGTAAAATTTTATATAATTATATCTTGGTATATATGTTCCAATATAAAATTATACAAAATTTTATATGATAATATATGACTATATCAAAACTTTTTTACTTGGGTCGGCAACTTATGTGTCGCAGACCACTTACTCAAGAAATTCGGGTCAAAATAATCTACTACAGAAACATTTTTTTATTCTCATATAAGAAGTATTTTTAACATTGTGTTTTGCTGACTCGTTTTAAATTAGTGCCAAAAAGTCAGCATTTTTAAACACTGTTTTCAAATCTACACTTCAAAATTTTTTTAAAGAAATTTGAAGAAATCGACGATTAGACTCTAGGGTTTTATTAAGAACATATTAAAGATTATTTTAAAATTTTTTTTATATTATGGTTCCACATTATTTTGTCTGGCATATAACAGTACAACCCAGCCAACATTTTTCTGAGCGCTCAGAAATTACGACTCATAAAAGACCCTAAAATGCGAGTATTTTTAGAGTGCTCAAATTTTAGAGTCGGAAATGAAACATAATAGATTCTTATTTATGAGTGTATTCAAAAATGTTTGAAAATGACTCAAAACTTAATCATAAATGACTCATAAATGGCACAGATAATTAAAAATTTTCCAGTAATGCTCATAATTCGGAGTCTTTTATGAGTCATAAAATGCGCTAAGAAAGAGGCTTCATCGGCAAAGAAAAACACCCTCATATACCTATGATTTCAGAAGGGCTCTTTTATGCGTCATTTCGGACTCCAATTGTACACTGGGAAGATTAAATACTTCAATCCTGAAAATTGGGGCAAAATATAATATATACATTAATATTCTTACCCAGTGAACATTCCGAGTCCGAAAAGACTCATAAAATAGTCTTGAGACCTTCTGAAATTACAACAATAAGAATGTGTTTTTCTTTACAGGTGAAGCTTCTTTCTGAGTCCTAAAAGAATGACTCATAAAAGACTCATAATTTTGAGCATTGGAATGGGAAATTTCCCTCTAGTTTCGGAGCATTTTTAGAGTCATTTAAAACATTTTTCTGAGAAATTTAGGGCTAATTTCTGAGACTTATTTGAATAGTTTTTTGCATTCATCGCTGTTACTACTCTGGACGGTTTTTGAAGCTAAAAATAAAAAAGAGGAATACGATATTTGTTGCAAAATATTTATGTACATATTTATTTTGAATTTTTGGTTAAATGCTTGAAGTGAAGAATTAGACATCAGATCAAACAATGATTATTCCGACTCAAATCTCAGTGAACACTGACATCTTCAACTAACAGGGATTCTTTCAACATTTTGAACAACTATTGATATCCCTACAGCCAGATTATGTATACGTGGATTTATGTTTTAATAAAATTTTAAACACGCTTTTACAAATTTAAATGTTTTTCTTCATTCTCTTAAAAATTTAGATACCTGCAAAATGTTTGTTGCTTTGTATTTTTTTTAATTATGACAATTTTTTTCAATTGACAAATTTTCCTAAACATCAAAAAGAAATATAAAACAAAAAAAAATCGCAAACATTCACAATGATAGAGTAATTCACTCTGCAGACTGAATTCAACAAATATAGAAACAGAATGATGCAAAAACTTAAATGTCGATGCACAATGTTGCTTGTTCCTATTCCATCTCATTTTCATTTGGAGATCTGGTACCAGATCTGGACAAAGAGACTACGATATGACCAGATCAGCTCATATCTGGGCATAAAAATCTTCCAGATCCCTTTAGATATGAACAGATCCGGTACTAGATCTGATCAGAGCTGGCAATAAAGTGTATAACATATGCCATATCTTATCATATATGATCTGATCTGGCACCGAATCCAATTAGATTTAACCATATCTAAAAGGATATAAACAAATCTGTTCTGATCTAAACTTTTTTACACGGGGAGGAAAAATTTCAAAACTAAATGACTTAAAATGTCCATAAATGAAAATTAAAAAAAAAACAAAGCACACGTACTCATATATATGAGAATTTTTAGAGTATTCTGAAAAGTTTCTTAAAATACACATTTTTCATTCCTTTCTGACTCATATTTTAGATCCTTCAGAAAAGATACTTCAAATACATTCAAGGCTGTTCAGAAAATCTGGAACTCAATTTCGCTGAAAAGATGCCAATATATAGTGAGTTCAATGCTAAAACGTTAAGAAGAGGTTATTGCCAACACTGTACATTAGAGCGACTCACCTTAAATGGACAGAAAAAAGTAAAAAAAAAGTGCCTGTTCAAAATAAACCTTGGTTTGTTTTATGATGATTCCCAAAATATTTCGGGTCTTTTTTTAAGTTTGGTCCGACTTAAGTGGGGCACTTTTTTACTTTTTTCCGTGAGTCGGTCTAATGAACATGTTTCTTATGCCACACTTTCAATGAAAAAAGTTCAACCTAAATAAAAATATCTGATGAAGAATATTTTTGTTTTGCTTGGTGCTATTTTTTTGACCGCAGCTGTAAATCTAATAGTACCCAGTAGACCGTACCTCAAAAAAAAGTTCGGCGTACACCGTCCAATCTAAATTATTTTGCAAGGTTTCAAAATTTTTTTTTTGCCTAACGAAAGGGTCGCAGTCGGATCTTAAAGTATGATACATCGATATTTTTCTCTCGAGGGGTCAATATTTTGCTCTAAGGGCCCGTTCTAGTAGTTACCCACCAGATCCCAGTTACTATAGCCCTAATGAACCACCCTAATGTCAGAAAATTAAAGCTCGCAAAAAATCATTAAACTTTTGCTAAGGAAGTTTTTCGATAAACCCAGCAGAAATTTTTTTTATTTTTTGGTTGCCGAACGTAGGGGTCGTCTTTTTAAAATTTATTCATTGGATTTTTCTTTTATAGCAAAATATTGGTATCGTCGAGGCAAAAAACTCTATATACCACACTTTAAAATCCGACTTTAAATGCCGAAGCTATAACGACAAATGTAAAATGTAAGGTGGTACGGTCTAGTACCCAGGGTACTTTTATGTAAAATGTTGCTTTCCAAAACGTGTTGATTTATGACGGGCTTTACCAAATCAGACAGTTCATATACAACATTACAAAATTCTCGTTCCGTTGAATTTTTTTACCTTATGTAATATCCCGGTTTGTGTCTTCCAATCTTCATTTCCTTATTCCAGACAACTGATGATTTGGGGTGATGCTCACGAAACATTTTCGATTTCAAATTTAGAAAATTCCCTAAGAAATTCAGTTTTGCCATCTTTAGTTATGAAAATTCCAAATAAAATTGAGGTATTTTATTGTTATTTAAAAAAATTTCTATTGGAATCAGAGTATTTTTATTTAAAACTTCGAAATTTTAAAATCGAATTTCAGTTTTTTATTTATATCATCCTCAGAGACATTCAACTTAAAAGATGGTAAATTAACCGATTTCATTTTAGCTACAACTTCCAATTCACAATTTTTGTTACTACCGGCCCTATGCTCCTTGCAGGAGTAAAAGGAACAAATATATATAACAACAACATTACGATGTGTAGAACGATTTTTCTTCCTAGTCACATTTTGCCAATTAGCATTATTATCATCAGTTAAAACAGCATCATTGACATTACCATTACGTTAAATAACCGAAAAACTTTGAAAATGATCAGTTAGGAAAACGATAGCATCAGCGTTTAAAACCGTAGAATTAGCATCAACATTAGTATTCGAATTAACATCAGTATTACTAACATTTTTAGTTTTGACTTATTTCTGGAACTAAAGTTAAATTTTCAACTTTGATGTCTTCAGAGACTTATAGTAGAATTTCATGACAAATATTTTTGCGGAACATTTAAACCCTCTAACTCTTCAACTTATGGTACTTTTTTGACACTTTTTAAAAAGGGCCAAAAGAGACCCTTTAATTGCAGAGTTAGATGGTTAAAATGTTCCACAAAAATGTCCCTCGTAGTGTTTTACATAAGTTCGCTGAACATATCCTATGCCTAAAATGGAAGATTCATATGGTTTCCTATGCCGATTCACAATAAGCATTTTCAAAAGAGGGGAAATTTTAACCCCCCAAAAACATAGGGCCAGACGAAAATTTTTAAAACGCCGATACACTTATTTTTATATTTTTCTTTGATTCCTCTGCCAGAATTAGTTGTCATCAGAATCTTTTTTTTTTTTTTTTCTTTGTACGGTGTAATTTATTTTAAAACACATAACAATTTTAAATTGTTATGTGTTTTAACAATATTGGATCCGCCATGTTGAATTTTTAAAATTTGATTTCAGATTCGTAATCTGCTACCCAAAAACTTCCCATGGTGGAAATTTGAAGTAAATCAGGCGACATAAGAAATTTAATGAAAAAATTTTATGTCGCCATATTGGATCCGCCATTTTGAATTTCAAAATTTTAATTTCAGATTTTTAATCAGCGGAAGCTAATAATTGATTATTTTAAGTCCAATATAATAAAAAATAGAAATTAATGGCCGCCATCTTGGAACCGCCATTTTGAATTTTATATTTGTTATTTCAGATTCGTGATCAGCAACAACCAAACCCCCCTTTGTGATATCTTTTAGTCTCATATACTCAATATTCTAGTTTTGGCCAAAATTCAATTATGCTGGCCCACTGTGCAGTGTTGAAAAAATATTAAGTCTAAAAATAGATGTCAAAAAATTTTCAAAAAAATTTAAAAAATTACTTTGTATTGAAAATAATGATAAAAATAAGTCATTATCAGTAACTCATTATTATATGTTTTAAAATAATGCAGAAGGTAGGTGGGTGTCATTACTGGTAGTCCAAAAAATAATGATATGCCATTACCGTTTATACATTGGGTACGCTTCCATATTTAGTTGGTTTACTATTTATTTAAATTTAACAGTTTTTTTCTTGCTGTTTTTTTCTTACTAATTTTTGCATGGCACCTTTGAACTAACTTTTAGTAGCTTTAACAAAAATGTTCACAGACTCTTTTCTGTTAGTGTATAGATTATAACGGAAGTTTTCCCTATACATAACTGTATTTACGTTTCAAATGAGAAAAATAATATTTATTTCTATATCGTTTGAAAGCTAGCTCATCTCATTTGATTTAAAATAAATGTATTACTGAACGGATTTTGCTAAAAAAACATTATTCTATACACCTAATAAATCTGTTTAAATATCTGTCCTTATAACGATGATCATAAGTTGACCATACTTAGCTAAAGATTTACGTGGGCTTTCTAAGAGACGTTCGTTGTCATAGGAATGATTGACTACATGTATTTTGTTTTTGTATTGCATGTACGAGTATTTTGTTATTGCATTTTCGTTCGTGTGAAGCAGAACCTCATTTAGAGACACCAGCTTATTTTAAACCTGAGATCTGGAATCCTTAGCTAAACTAAAAATTTTATTTGATTTTCAGTTATTAGATGTCAACTTATGACCAGTGATATGTTTAATGTTAAGGGTACATCTTATTACAACTCTATTTCTCTGTTTTAACAATCTTAGTTTCACCCCATACATGACGATAATAATAAGTGCTTTGGTTTAAATTTGTTCAAGTAAAATTATTGCGGTTTTAATTGGAATTTCCCCACTAAACACTCTACAGAAAATAGAGTTTTCACAAGTCAACAACAAATTTCACTTAATAATATTTTGTACTTTAAAGTGGCTTCATAAAATATGCACATTTATGTGCTGTGAACGTAAATTTCCATTTAAATTATCATCAGCATTACAGAAATATTTCAGAAACTAATTTTATAACCAACTGAAAATATATATTTAACTAATAATGTGAAATTCCGTGGAAGTTTAGTGTTTCACTATGTAACTATGTTACAAAATTGTTGATGACTTTTTGTACTTTTTTTATACTCAGCCTTGGTTTCTCAGGGGGATTTCAAACAGTTACAATTTTTTGAGAAAATCAGCTTAAAATTAAGGAATTTATGACTATTTTTTATTATAATTTTTGTTTTTTGCATTTGTAAGCATATTTTTCCAACTCTTCATACCGCCATTAGATTTAATATTTTTGTTAGCTAAAATGGTTGCCAACTTTTAATGGGATTTCGTCTATTTTTTTTTTTCCTTCATATAAAATTTTTATTATTTCTTCTATATGTTTTCGTTAAAGTCGCTTCGTTTCGTTTTATTTTTTTCTTTTTGTTTCTTATGATATTTTATACGTTTTCTTCGTTTAAGCCAGTGAAGCAATCAGGAAAAAGGAAACACTTAGGTAGTATATGACAACTTCCGGCTATGAGCATAATTTAGCGTTTTAAATTACATCTAAAATGAGCTTAAATGGTTCATGACACATTTTCAAGAAATGAACAATTTTCAAATATGAGAAAAAATCTACAAAAAAATGTTAAGAAAATAGAATGCTGAAGAAAAAAAAAAATTACAAATATAAGAATTTTTATACATGTAGGGCTGTTTATATTGTAATTGAAAAGGATATGGCAAAGGATATGTAACAATCTACTAACTACACTTACCTAAGATATTTTATATTTACCTATTTTTAAATTATTTTCCGTTTTTTTCTCTTTTTGGCAAACGTTTGCATATTCATGTTAAGGTAGCATGACTAAGTTTAAGTAAATAGTGTTTAGTATATTTTTAGACATAATTCAAGAAAAAAAAAAAAAAACTATAATAATGATAAAAGGTTGAAATGAAATTAAGAGGGATGAGAAAAATATACAATCTCGTAGAAAGTTTCTATTAAAGGAGGTTATTTTATATTTTTCTCGTAATCTGTACCGGTGTTCTGTAACTATGTGAGAAGTTACTCACATAAAAATTGCAACTCTACGATGTGTCTACGATGTTTAAAACAGGGTGAGTCACAAAATTTCAAACTGAATAAAAGTAATTTTTTTTTACATACCTCTGTCTAAATTTGACATTATGATACTCACTCTGTTTTAAATATGGCAGAGTTGCAATTTTTATATGAGAAACTTCTCACATAGTTACAGAACACTGGTACTAGAAATACTTGTGAACCCATAAAACCTTAAATACTGACAACCCGGATATTTTACCTTTTCGGGGGTTTATGGTATAATTTTTATATGTCGATCTTAAACTATACGTTACAATAAAGTAATGCAAACACCTCATAAGTCCTCGGTTTACTCGGGCTTTCGTCACATTGTTGATATTTTCGGCAGGAATAATAATAAAAATAATAAAGATTCGGCAAAAAAATTACAGTCTTCTGATAATGGAATCTGGTAGAGGAGACAAAGAAAAATAACTTTTGTCGGCGTTTTGAAAGATCACATCGGAATTTTATTTTAGAGGGTTTAATATTTTCTCCTTTGGCCTGCTCGTGCAGCATATCGGTATATGAAATTATGTGTTCTTTACATCTGAGGTGTAGGGTATGTTCAGCAACTTTGTAGAAAATAGTAAGGTTTATATTTTTTTGGAATATATTAACCCTGTAACTCCCCCATTTAACGGTAATGTTTGGCTCTATTCTAACAAATCGTAAAAAGCACCCCTAAAAATAGGGAGGGCGAGGATGAAATGTTCCAGATAAATTTAGGCCATATAATTTTACTACAAATGTCAGAACACACCAAAGACCAAAACTTAACACAAACACCAAAAACCAGTCAAATTCAAGGTTACCCATTAAGGGTTAATTTAATAATTATTTAGAGTTAGTACAAAAAAAGTCTTTCAAAAATTTACTTTTCGGGGTTGACGTGTATAAACAAATTATTTAATATTAAATTTCACTTTAGACCTACAAACAAAAAATGCTCTTAATAACGTATATACAAAAAGAAAAACTTAGTAAATATAAAAGTTCATTTATTTTCAATTCACTTTCCTTTTCGCTCTTGGCAATTCGACACCATTATCGAACAATGTCCAACACAAATCTTTTATAAGACATAAAATGCTCTTGACTTTATAGCGTTATTCAATACAAATATATATCTGATGTCATGTCAGATTCCGTTGATTTTCAAAGAAGTAATTATGTGAGTTCAAAAAGTGGATATTCATTGACACGTGAACCCCTAATTTTTCGAATTCTTCATTTAATATCTAAAGTATGAATGCCTGTTTGATCACTTGTGAAAATAAAAAACAATAACAGAAAGCTGAAAAGGAAAGAAAACTATGAATTAGCTACACTACATTCAAGGCCTTACGTGGGTTAGATGGCTAAGCTGTCGAACTCTAGTATAATTACGTTTGTAATGTAGAAGTGCATGGGTTCGATTCCTAGAGCCGACGCACAGTGTTTCGTCCTATGGACAAAAAAAAAATTGTCTCAAATTGTGATTAAAAAAGGATTTTTTAAAGATAACAAAGTACCGCTTTTGCCGCCGAGAGAAGGCGCTAAACTCAGAGAATTTTATGCAAAAATGACTTAACAGAAAAATGAGTTTTAATTGTTTCATGAAAATAATTCTCAAAAATACATTTTATTTAAAACTTGTTCGAAGATTTGTTTTTTAATTACTTCATTATATTTGTAGTTAAATTAAAATATGGATTTTGGTATATGTGACCTTCTCCGAGAAAAGGGACCTAGTGTGTGAAAATGAAATTTTGAGAAGAACGCATTTAAAGTTAAATTAAAAATAAAATTTTAATGTTTTTCTCATTTTTACAAAACAATTATTTTTTATTACTCCGAAAAACACATTTTTTTGTTGAAAATCCAAAAATTACTTAAGTTTGATGGAGTATAAAAAAAAACTATATAAAATTAGATATGTGTTTTCCTTTTTTTGTAAGCTTATACTGTTATATTTATAACAGATCATTAAAAAATTAGTTACTATTTTTTACCACAAATTAAAAAAAATTTGATTTTTTGAAATGCCCAAATTCATGATTTTTACACAAATTTCACGCATTTAAGAGTGTTTAGTATTTAAACCATCCCAGTGTAGAAAATCGTTACCAGATATGTGGTTATGTAACTACATACTTGGTAATGGTAACTATAGTTACCATTTCTGACTGGGTAACTATAGTTACCCAGTCAGAAATCGCCAGTGGTACAAAAAATCAAGCACTGGCATACCACTGGGTAACCACGGTGTTAAAAATAAATGACTGGCAGAACACTCATTTGGGACGCTTTGCCAGCGTTTGCAAAAAGCGTTTCACCAGTATTTGTTTTACAAAAATTTCGGTGGTTTATAAAAAAAAACCACTGGCAAATAATTGGCATAGAGTGATATGCCAAGGTTTGCAACCAGTGGTTATCCAGTGCTACCTAGCCAATGCTACCAGGCGTACAAAAATCAATTCACTGGTAGACCAATAATTTTATAAAAATGCTGACGCTTCGTTAAAAAATGTTTGTAGTCAGGAGGTTCCGAGTTCAAATCCGGTTGCAAGCAAAAAATTTTTTTTGGATTTTTTTTAATTTAAAATTTTTTTGTTTTATAAAATCAATTTTTTTGTTTGTGGGAAAGCTCCTTCAAGACCAACCTTTTTTTTGTCCTCCCAACACTGGCATAGTAGTTACAAAAAATTGTTAGCCAGTACTAGCATTTTGGCACAGCCAGTAGTTGTCCAGCTATTATCACACATTTATGTGTTTAGCCATCAAATATTATATGTCGCGTTAGTTCAGTGGGTAGAGCATTCGTCTGCCAATCTGATGGCCTGGGTTCAAAACCAAAAAAATACATATGAACTTTTTTCAAATTTTATTTTGGAAAATATATTTCCAGACCACATATTTAATGGTTTTGCCAGCGTTTTGCCAGCGTTTTGCCAACGTTTAAAAATTTTGTTCCTCCAGTGCTTTTCCGGCGCTTTTTGAACAGCCGGTCCTTTTGTCTAATGATGTTATCATTTTGGGAATGGGAAAGCACTTTTTGCCAGTACTTGTACCACCTGTTAAAGTGCTTTGCCACCGCTTTCCCGTTTGTATTTTTCTGACTGGGTACTTTTGTTATTACATTTCTTATTACCTTTATATGGCGATGTCGCAAAAAATAATGAGTTGTCGTTACACACTAGCATACGAAAAATCAAAATATATATCGTTACCTATGTGCTTACCAGTACTGACAAAAATAATGAGTCTAAAAATAGATTTTTTAAAAAATAAATTATATAAAAAAAATATTTTTTATTGTATTTTTTTTTAAATAAAATTTTCTGGTGCGGGAATCGAACCTGGTTCTACAGATTGCCAGTCAACAACTCTACCATCTGAGCTATATCGACATGTAATATTTAATAGATAAAAACACAATTGACCTGCTGCACACAAGTAAGCTTACTCGCCAACATACAAAAAATATGTGGTTACATATATCCTTACCAGTGTTTAAAAAATATTGAGTGTAAAAATAGATTTCAAAAAATTTTCAAAAAAATCTAAAAAATTATTTTCTATTTGAAATAATGATAACAATAAGTCATTATCAGTAACTCATTATTATATGTTTTAAAATAATACAGAAGGTAAGTGGGTGTCATTACTGGTATTCCAAAAAATAATGATATGTCATTACCGTTTCTACACTGGGATGTGAACCTTCCATTTTAGGTATACGATGTGTTGAGCGGACTTTTGTAAAACACTACGAGGAACATTTTTGTGGAACATTCTAACCCTCTAACTCTTCAATGAAATGGAATTTCGGGACAAAGAAGGCCCGTAAGTTGAAGAGTTAGAGGGTTAAAATATTACACAAAAATATTCCTCGTAGTGTTTTACACAAGTTCGCTAAACACATCCTATACCTAAAGTGGAAGATTCCAGGGATTTAGGGAGAAACCATGCTCCCTAAAATCCTGGTTTGTGCGACATTTGAGCACCAATTCTGAATAAACACATTTTAAGTTATTACTTATTACTGGCACTTAAGTTAAATTTTCAATGCTGATGTCTTCAAAGACTTATAGTAGAATTTCATGTCAAATATTTTTGCGGAACATTTTAACCCTCTAACTCTTCAAGTTACGGGTCGTTTTTGTCCGTTTTAAAAAGGGGCCAAAAAATCCCCTTTAATTGAAGAGTTAGAAGGTAAAATGTTTCACAAAAATATTCCTCTTAGTGTTTTATATAAGTTCGCTGCTCTAGAGTCAGTTCTGGAACTGATTCTACGTCACCCACACCTTCCATATAGGATCCCAGGAACTGGTTCCGGAACCAGTTCCATGGAATCAGTTGCAGTGGAACCAGTTGTAGAATGTGTGTGGTTGGCTACCGATTTTAAAAAATTTTTCTGGGACGAGCTAAATTTCATCGCAATTGGATAATTTTTTCAAGTTTTATAAAGATTTTAAAATAAAGGATATATGGCAGGACTAAGAGTCCTTCCCAGAAAAATTTTTTACAATCGGTTCCGGAACCAGTTCCTGGGATCCTATATGGAAGGTGTGGGTGACGTAGAATCAGTTCCAGAACTAGTTGCAGAACTGATTCTAGAGCAACCAGTTCCACTTTGGAGCTATAGAAGGGGTTGCTTTTGGGACAATTTCAAACAAAAAGAATCGGTGTTAGAATCGACAGTAGAATGGGTTTTGAATGAAAAGTAGCTATTCTACAACCGATTCTTTGGAGCAGAAAATTTTACTGGGTTGCTTCGATTTGGATAAAAATTGACACAAACGTTTCCGGTTTTATGTGCATCTCAACGGATACTTTTTGTAATTTTACGTCCATTTCTGTAGCTAATATATTATTTTTAAATTTCAGGACCTATGGGAGGTGGGTGTGTCCTTGGCCCGATATTTCCAAATAATAAAATTTTTATTAACTAAGGGGTTATATGTCAGTATACCAACTTTCAAATCTCTGTCTCCACTTCTTCTATTTTTGTCCAATCGTTATATGGGATCAAAGCACGGTGCGACGGGTTTTTTGAAAAAATGATCATATAGAGAAATTCTGACAATAAAATGTAAACAATAATACAATTTAATGGAAAATCCCTGATGAATTCTCTCCATAGAAAAAGGCAGAAAGTAGATTTAGTCTGATTTGCAAATTAATGTGTTTATAACTTTTAGAAAAAAGTTTATTCTTCTTCTTAACCTCAAACCTACTAAATTAAAATTAATAAAAATGCATATTAATTGAAATTTTAATTGCAGCTGGTCTATATGACGCGTTTGAAAAAACAACACTGTATTTGATATAAGAAAGATGGAATTCAGAATTTTGCATAAGCTTCTTTATTTATATCAGGGCCAACAAAACACCTGTTGGATTGCAGGCAAAACAAACGCATTTTTAAAATGTAACCAAAATTTTTTTACTACAAACTGTATAACTCCTTTAATCTTTGCTTCACTAAGTTGTCGAAAAAGTAACTTCAAAAACTTGAAAGCTTGTCCATTTTTATATAAAGATTTTTCAAAGTACTTAACCACACCAAGTTTTATATGTAGCGGTGGCAGAAGAATTTTTTTTGTTGGTGCCAGATATGGCTGCACTGAGAGGATTATCCTTCATGATATTAATGATATAATTACATAGAATTTTTTTCGTAGAACCAATGAAGAATTTCATTATGCATATAATATTTAATTAATATTATGAAATTTTTTATAACCTTTCTTTCATAAAATTTCATAATTTCATTAAAAAAATTCATTGAACTTCATAAATTAGATCTCCATAAATTTAATGAAAATGTTCTTTATATATATGAAATTGTTCAATAGTATTTATTTACTTTTTTTTTTAATTTTTTTATAAAATATCGTCATTTTCTGATAGAATAATCTTTTATAATTTTTATTTTTTTTTAAATTAATTTTTTATAAATCATATTAATTTTTTCGAAACTTTTTTTTTAATGAAACTTTTTAATTTAATGAATTCTTTCTTTAGATATATTTTGTACATCCGTAAAATATGCTAGGATTTTATTACGCCTTTTGCATTTGCTAAGTACTTTTTATTTATCCACTCAGCTTAGCAACGACAACAACCAACTATAATAAATAATAGTAAATGAAATTGCTTCATAGATTTTATGAAGTTTTAATAAACATTGACGTTAATGAAACCTGTTTCATAGATTCTATGAAAAGTTTCAATGGACGAGTTCCAGTGACAATTTTCATTGAAACTATGAAGAAATTCATTGCTGAAGTGATGATAATTATCTCAGTGTGTGGTTGTGTTCAAAAGCATCAGAAAATCTGAAACTTTATTAAAAATAAAAAAATTGATTTTGGTGCAATTTTTTTTTTCTTCTTTTTAGGAACTTCGACTGTTTTTTCTTTCGAACAAAAATACTACCATTTCCTAAAAAATCATTTTAATTTTAAACCACTAATTGAAAAAAGATACAAACAATTTTTGCAAGATCAAATAATGATAATCAGTTCACATCACTAAAAAAGCGAATCTATCGCTCAATTGAACTAACTCATTCATAAACCACACAACTGTATTATACACCGCGTATAGTAAATTAAAATTATTTTTCTTGATCAAAACATCTTAAAATACATTGGTTTTTCAAATTCGATGATTAAAAAAAATATGTATATTTTATCAAGGGGTGTTTTTTAACTAATTTCAACAATCAATTAACAAATATGTTGCTGCCTCAATTTCAATCAAAACTTTAATTCTATTTGCAAAAAGTTTAATTGTATTTACAAACTATTTTTATCTGTGCAGAGACTCCTGTCCTGTGTCTAATTTATTACCCTTCAGGAAAGTGAAAAATTCCTTCAAATCACAATTATACTTGGATTCATTGGGAAAAACAAAAATCATTTAATCTAAAGTTTTTTTCAAATGTGTTTTAAATTTCAGTCTTTTCTCTTATAATTTGTTGCTAACTTACTTATCTTTTCCTGCTAAACTTTTTAAAATGTATAAATAAGATATCAATAAAAATTACACGAAAAAAATAAGGTCATCGAAAATACAATATTACAGCTAAGAGCCAAAAGAGAATATCATAACCAAAAATAAAATAATATTTATATATTTCAATTTTCCACATGGAATATGTTGTCGATTGCTGGTTGAATCAATTTATGGCATCCGTAAAAATATAACACATGAACAACGACATTGAACTCAATTTGTTTGTAAATTTAAGCAACAACAAATAACATTTACACACATATTGTATGACCCATAAATGCTGAGACAATTGATATCAGTGATAGAAATAAGAAAAGTATCATAACTGAGACAAACCGAATTTGATGAAATTCAGACATATAGCTGTGTTCGCGTAGTCAGCCGAACTATATCGTAATGCACAATTTTATTAAGGTTTTTTTTTGGACTTGAAATGTGGTTTTTTGCGTTCGTATACTTTTGTACATTTTTGCCACTTTGTGAGAGTATTTTTTGCTCTCATTTTACCGAACTTTACCCAAAAAGTACGCAAACACAGCTATTCACTCTTTGAGTGAATTGACCAATACAGCATCATAGATATTAACTCTGCCGATAAAAGGTTCCCGGTTTCGAATTCTTACTATGTTGGTCAATATTTCTTATTAAAAATTTAATCTGCTTGGGCGATGTCGTTTAACATCGCGTTGTTTTAACAGAATTATGTTATATTGTACACATATGAATATGTAAACAGAAGGCAATGTGACAGAATTGCCAATAATGTAAATACATTTACAGTAAACATTAAACACACATACAAATACACAGCTATACATAACATATGCAAGGACTGCGTATGTTAACAATTTCAGATAGCAGAATGAGCTAGTGCAAACAAAGTTTAACCCTTAAATGCTCACTGTATCTGTAAAGATACAACCATAAAAAAAAATTTATACTGTTTTATTTTGATTTAAAATAAAAATTAAAACTACACGAACAAGAAATTCAAGCACTGTATTGCAATATTTAGCGTGTTTTTTAATCACCTGGATTTAGAATTTTTCATACAAAAAATGGATTTATTAAAATCAAAAAAAAGCTGGATTTAATAAATCCACAATAAAAGCACAAATATATGAAACAGCCTATTAATTTAATGTCAGAAAAAAATACGAATAAAAATTAAAAGAGAAACAAAAAAATTTAAAAACTAACAAACAAAAGGTTTTTCTTAATTTTTTTTTATGAAATATGTTTAGAAAAAAAAACTACACCTCACCAAATACATATTTTTCATCTTGGACATGGAGAAATAGCTCAAATAGAAATGGCAATTTTTCACTCTACGGTAAGTAATTTAATTAAATCCAATTAGTGAATATTAAATATTGCAATGGAATTTTTCAATTATGTAAAAATATAAATTGAAGTGATAAAACTGAAAAGGCAGACTGTTTAACGCTGTTTTATGTAAAATATAATTATAAATTAAAAGTTAAAGTAGAATCCTTCATCATCGAATTCGGTATTAAAAATTAGGGTGAAAGAAGTGTCGGACAGAAAATTTTTTTAAAATAGGAAAAATCTAACCCCATCTGTTGAGCACTTTTAGAAAAACTTTTCGGATTTATTAAATCCAAGTGATTAGAAAAAACGGCTATCCCGTGTAAAAAAGATCAGATCTGGCCAGATCTCAGCACATCTTAACTGATCTAATTAGATCTCAAAATTGGGGACAAATTTGAGATCTAATTAGATCTGATCAGATCTAGGCATATCTGGCCAGATCTTCGTAGATCTTACCAGATCTAATCAGATCTCAAAATTGGGGACAAATTTGAGATCTAATTAGATCTGATCAGATCTAGGCATATCTTGCGCATTTGTCCAGATCACTTTAGATTTGAACAAATTTGGCACTAGATCTTATCAGATCTTGCCATAAGGTATTATCACATATGCCATATCTGATCATATTTGATGTGATCTGGTACAGGATCTAATTAGATTGAATCATATCTATTGAGAACCAAAAAGACCTGGTCAGATCTAAACTTTTTTACACGGGATTATCTTTTATAAAAATATTTTGAATTGTGTCTTTAATTGGTAACGAAATTAAAAAAAGATTGAATTAGTAAGTTTAAAATAAAAAATCGGGGATTTTATAATAAAAATGATTTAAAACGTTTACTTTTGGGCACAAGTACAATGTCTATAAGCTTTTTATTAAATATATTTTTTCAACTCTAGGTTTCTAAACTTTTGTGTATTTCTAATCCAAAATTTTAGACATTTTTGGGGTTTTTTTTTACAAAAAGTGTAATATTCAAAAATATTTGTTTAAATATTTAAAGTGGTATTCTCGCAATAAAATTCATTTTGGCGACAATAAATGTATAAATTATAGTTTATAAATTTTTTTTTTCATACACGTTAAAATAATCACAATTTAGCTATTTGGCAAAAAACCATATTTTTCAATAAAAATCACCTTTTTTTAAAAATAAATTTTTTTTTGTATTTTTCTGTAACTGTACACGCCTTTAGAAATCATATATAAAAAAAATGGTTAAAATCAAAGAGATCATGCATTTAAGGGTTAAGTTTTGACTTATTTCTGGCATTGAAGTTAAATTTTCAACTTTGATGTCTTCAGAGCCTTATAGTAGCATTTAATGGCAAATATTTTTGCGGAACATTTTAACCCCCTTCCTTACCCTTCTATTAAAGGGACTTTTTTGACCTAATTTTAGAGAGGGATAAGAAAGCCCCATAAGTTGAAGAGTTAGAGGGTTAAAATGTTCCACAAAAATCCCAGTGTAGAAACGGTAATGACATATCATTATTTTTTGGACTACCAGTAATGACACCCACTTACCTTCTGTATTATTTTAAAACATATAATAATTAGTTACTGATAATGACTTATTTTTATCATTATTTCAAATAGAAAATAATTTTTTAGATTTTTTTGAAAATTTTTTGAAATCTATTTTTAGACTCAATATTTTTTAAACACTGGTAAGGTAACATGTAACCACATATTTTTTGATTTTTTGTGTGTTGGCGAGTAAGCTTACTTGTGTGCAGCAGGTCAATTGTGTTTTTATCTATTAAATATTACATGTCGATATAACTCAGATGGTAGAGCTGTTGACTGGCAATCTGTAGACCCAGGTTCGATTCCCGCACAAGCAAATTTTATTAAAAAAAAAAAACATAAAAATAATTTTTTTTTATATAATTTATTTTTTAGAAAATCTATTTTTAGACTCATTATTTTTGTCAGTACTGGTAAGCACATAGGTAACGATATATTTTTTGATTTTTCGTATGCTGATGTGTAACGACAACTCATTATTTTTCGCGACATCGCCATATAAAGGTAATAAGAAATGTTACCATTACCAAGTATGTAGTTACATAACCACATATCTGGTAATGATTTTCTACACTGGGATGTTACTCGTAGTATGTTACATAAGTTCGGTGAACACATCCTATACCTGAAATGGAACATTCACATGTTTTTCTATGCCGATTCACAATAAACATTTGAAAAAGGGGGAAATTTTAAACCACCCTAAAATACATTTTTTTTTGGTCTCCTCTACTAGACTCCATGGTCACAACCCCGTAATTTTGGAAAAAGTTCAGAATTGTTGTACAGTATAATTTAAACTTGAGTTTTCATAGTATTTTTGAACGAGTGCAAAGGAAAGTCTCTTTCATCAATTGAAAGTAATAAAATGAACAAAAAGAATAATTCATTTTTGTTTTTAAAAATAAACTTTTTTGCCGGAACCGGTTGGGTATCGAACTTGCGACCTCTAGATTGCTATTCTAGCTGAATACGTGCCACATCGGCCCTGAAATTTGAAATACGATTTATAAGAGGGAAAGGAATTTTTTGAAAATACTGGCTCTTAAAAAACTATATTTCTGGAAAATGTTAATAGAATCGCAATCTAGACTAGAATTGCCTTCTTAAAAAGGCATAAAATTGAAAATATTTAAGTAATTGCAATTCAACCAGACCATTGCAGGTTTAAAATGGAATAAATTATGAAAATTGCAAAAAAAGTAATATTAAGATGAATGGGGGAAATGTTTTTAGTTGATCTGTTATTTAAGTAAATGAATGTTATTCTAGTTTGACTCAAGATCATAAATTAATATCACTTTCTGTTTAAATTATTTTCAAATCAAAGAAAGATGATACAATTTTTACAAGTAAATTACAAAGAATAAAAATTTTTGAAAGAATTCAATAAGACCAGCAAGACAGAATGCGCATTTTCGGCTTTCGCTACAAAGCCATCATCAGTGCCTTTCGCCTTTGAGTGGGTTAACCCTTTCAGACATTTTGTCCAATTTTTTTTGCGTGTACCAATCATCGACGCCTTAAAACACTATTGCATTTTTTTAAACTCCAGATTCAAAGAAATTTTTTAAGATATATTTTCAGATTCTAATAAATTTTTTGTTAAAAAAAAATTATCTTCTCCTAAAACATTTTTATGTAAAAACCATTTTAGAGTCTTGGCCAATTTTAGACATAAAATTTAATTTAATTTAAGATTTTTTTGCAGGAAAAATCTCTGATTATGGAAACTTTTTTCTTTTTTGGAAAATTATCACGTATTCTATAGGATATCAAAATTTTAATGAATTTTTGGTATTGTGTAATAACACATTTTCAGTCGCAGTCCTTATGTAGTGATGATAATAATTTAAATTTATCTGCAATTACAATAAAATCGTTTTTTGTTTTTTTTAACAGTCGATTTTATATGCACAATCGTCATATGCAGCTTTAAGCTGTTATTCACAAAAATAATATAAAACGTTGAATAAAATGAATTTTTTATCGAAAAGCATAGAAGAGCAACATTTTGGTCGACTAACTCATACACTGCAGTTAATTTTAAAGGCCAAGAATTAATGAAAAGGAATATAAAAAAGAGAAGAGAAGAAATTTGTTGTCTTTATTTTTTTCGGAATTCTAGGGAGTAGAAATTCTGAAATTTGTTCAAAATGTTAGTAGGGGCGAGAAAATGTGCTCTATGGCTAAACACATTATGCCTGTTCGTTTACTTACTACAATTTACTACTTTTACTATAGCTGGAAAAGTTCAACACAAAAAGTTAACAAAGCTTTGCAATTGTAGTAAAAATAGTAAGAATGGGGTAAACGAAAACAAAGATGGCTTTGAATTTCAAATCAAACATATTATTTTAAATTTGAAATAATAATGCAAATAAAAATACACCAAAATGGAACTAATATTGAGGAATATATTTAAAAATAACATAATAACCGTTATTTGTGTTCAAGATGCTAAGAACAACTACTCTTTTTTAATCTGCTTTGACTAGGAATCGAACCTGCGCTCTTAACACTAATAGGTCAATTGTAAATGTTACATTTAAAACATTAAATCAAACTTAATCGCCTTCCAATAAAGCAGAATTCCTTCATAAATATCTGAATTTTATAAAAAAAAAATGTCTATTTGAATAAAAATCAACTAAATTTTAAGATTAATTAGAAAATATATACATACATATACATATGTATTGTATGTACACTGAGAAAATTATCTGCATGATATTAATGAATTTTTGCATAAATCCAATAGTTTCACTGAAACTCGTCCATTGAAACTCGTCCATTGAAACTTTCCATTGTATTAATGGAATTTTTCATAACATGTTATGAAAAATTTCATTTAATTTATTAAAAGTTTCATACACTCAATGAAAAAATTTTATTAAAACAGAATTCATAAAATATATGAAGCTTTTTCATCAAATTAAAAAAAATTTTCCATTTACTTTGTGAAGCAAACTTCATTAGTTTACTGACAATTTTCATTAAAACTCATCCAGCAAAATTCCCTCTGTGTATGTATGCATGTGTTTCATAAATATATGTCAGTCATTGTTTGGCGAAAAAATATTTATTTTATTTTGATTTGTTTTTTTTTTTTATTTAGCAAAAAAAAATGTATATTTTTTTAATTTAAATTCATTTTACAGAGAATTGCATAAAGTGAATTCATTTGCTATGATTTAGAATATTCATATTTTTTGTTTTGTTTTGTTTTTTCTAGAATATTTTAACATAATTTTATAACAAAATATGTATAGTATATAGTTTTTTTCTCATTTCTATTTTAAATTGCTTATGCGTCCCTGTAGCAATTTTATAATGTGTCCCAAATGTATGTACATTATTAACGCTAATTGCGTTGAGAGGTTAGAAAGTGGTGGGGGAGGTGACTAAGAGGTTGTTAGGATAGGCGACTGTCAGTTAAGGATGTAGAAACATGTTGTTGTCATCAAAATCAACAACATTTTTAGTTAATATGTATGTATGTATGTTATACAACATACCTTTACATACAAAACTACTTATTGTCATTGTTGAGTGTTTCGTTTCATTTCGTTGTGCTGTACTGTACTGTGCTGTGCTGCGTTGCCTTCAACCACAATTAGCCAGAAAGTCAAGACCTTTTGGCTAAACATATTTGTGGTAGTAGAAGTTATTTAAAGTGGCTGTTATTGTTGGTGCTAAGAGAATGAGCTGGTTGTCCTTATTGTGTAAGTACTATGTGTGCTATAAAATGTACAGTGGTTTTAGTTTTATAAACCCATGCGATAATCGAATTATATATGAACGTACATGATCATACATGGACTAGTATATGATCACGCATGCGCATACATGAGCACATACGTCCATGCATAGTTCAATGTATGACCATACATTATCTTATATATTTCCATATATCTTCGGATCCGAAATTTGAGGGTATATGACCGTACATGTTCATATATGACCATATATGCTCACATATGATTCATGTATGCTCATATATGGTCATATATGGCCGTATACCTCTATATACCACGGATCCGAAGATATATGGAAATATATGAGATAATGTGTGGTCATACATTGAACTTTGCATTGACGTATGTGATCATGTATGCCTATGCATGATCATATACTAGTCAATGTATGATCATGCATGTTCATATATATTTCGATTTTCATATGGGAATCTAAATTCAGGTTTTTAAATTTATATAGGCCGGTATTACACCGTACAATGGACACTCCTAACCATGCGTGAAGGAAGAAGACCGTGTGTAGTAAAACTACTTACTCAGATTTCCATGATCATGTCAGACATTTTTCTCAAAAGAATTTTAAAATTTCCAAGTATGGTCTTTTAGAAAAACTTTTCTTAAAGGAATTTAAATATGCTAAAATCCCAAACGTATTTAACAAATTGTGAAATATAATCCGCTGTAGGCATGTCCAACGTTTTTAGAATTTCTGGAAATATTTGTTAAGTTAAATTACAAACCCAATGAGAATTTCTTGTTCACGTCTAGGAGCGTTATTAAACATTTAAAATATCAAAGAAAATACAAAAACAACAACAAACAATTTTACCACAATTTGCTTTGTCATCTTCCAATATACTACTCTGTTGTTTTGACAGATCTAGCAATGTAGTGACATCCATTTATGTATAAACAACAATAGAAAACAATGTTTTCTAAAGTGTCAGTAACATTTAAATTTGCACAATCACTTGCATATTAGTCTTTTTAATTTTATTTTTATCGGGATATACATTAATTGCATTAAAGGAATTTAAATATGCTTCTCTACGAAGACAAAATTATACCATTAAATTTGTATATTTTGCAATAAAATTTTTTAACATTTCAAGGTTTTCGAAAATAAAAAAATTAAGTAGAATGCTGTCCAAAAAAAGTCGTTTTTTGTTAAGTAGTGTAATATAGTGCGGCTCTATGTAGGTTATTGAAGTCCCAAATTTGGCCTTTAAGCCATTTATGTGTGCGCACCCCTGTTATATTCCAATATAAGAGAAAGCAGGATTTGAACTTGTTAAACGCGATTTTATATAATTCAAGCCTACTACAAAAATTTATTAAATTTCAACATAGTTTTTATTGCAATTCTGGATAAATCTGTTTCCAAGTTTTAGTTTTTACTGTAGTAGTCGCGATGTTTTTAAAGTTAACAAAAAATTGGTCAAAATGGTCAGAAATAACCTAATAAAATTTTCAAATTCCTGTTGCCTTTTTGTTGTTATTTAAAATAGCAAATTGTTATTTTTTATTCACTAATAGAAAAAAGTCTGTAAAAATTTTAGTTAAAATTACTAAAAATTAGTTAAAAATGAGCTTGCAGAAAAAACAGCTGAAATTAGCAAATTATTTTTGCTAGATATCAGTAAGATAGGAACAGCAAAAATTAATCTGTTAAATATACCCAGAATTTTAGTTATATTTGAGTTAAATTTTAGTTAATAAAAGATAACAAAATTTTGCTAAATAATAAGTAAGAAAAAACAGCAAAAATAAAATATTAAATTTACAGAATTTTAGTTAGATTTAAATTAACTTTTAGTTAATTGAAAATGCTAAATTAAGCTGTAAAATCTGTAGAAAATTTTGCTAAATATTAGTAGAATAAAAACAGCAAAAACAAACTGTTATATTAGGGTGGACCTTACACGTACATTTTTCAGCCAACCAGCTTTATTTAACATAAAAAATGGGTCATTTTGACACCATGCTCTCAACTAGGTTAATTTGGATTTATTTTTTTCAGAAAATACTTAATTAAAGGTTTTTATATCGGTTTTCATGCCAAATGGCACTTTTTTACATTTGAAAAATTTGGGGTCATTTCGACCCCATGTGCCCATAAGGGTTAATTTCTAATTCTTTACTACTATGTGTAAAATTTGGTGTTAACAGAGTTATTGGGACAACTTTCACCATATTCCGCAAGAAACAACACATTGTTTTGGTCTACTTCCAGGAAAAATCGAAAAATTTTAAAAATTTCACTTTTGACCTTGGTAAAGAAAGGGTTAACGTTGTCGGAGTTTTACAAAATTTTCGAAAAACAATCCCTCGTATCAGAGTTAATAGAAATCGGAGGTGATTTTGTTACATCTAGCTAAAAACATAAAAATTAATACAATTCTCTAAATTATTGGCCAAAATCACACTTTTCTCTAAAATTTTCAAATTTAAAACTCCGTTACTGTTAAGTTAAAAGAGGGATATGTGTGATTTTCAGTATTTAGTAAACCCCTATGCGTTGATCACATTTTTTATAATATGTTGAACAAATTTTTAAAAAACTCATTACTAGAGTTTTGCAAATTTATAAAAAAAAAACAAATCCCATCTTTGGCCATACCTGGGACTAGGTTATCATAAGCCAAGAGGGACAAAAAATTTTATCTGTTTATTTGTGGATCTTAGAAATGAAATTAGAGTATAACATTGTAAATTTTTGAAAGAAATATTTTATTTTTTACGATTTTCCTAATTTATCTCATTTTAACCCCACAATGGTCTGAGGAAATTGTAATCACTAAAATATTTTCCAACCTATTTTGGATTTCTATACATTACCAGAAAGGGCATTCAGTCTAGATTATGATTCTATTTACATTTTCCAAAAATACAGTTATTTAAGAGCCAGTATTTGCAAAAAAGGCAAAAAAAGATGATTTTTCGCCTTGTAAATCGTATTTCAAACTTCAGGACCGATGCGGCACGTGTTCCCGTTATCCAATCACCTTAATTTTTTGTATGGTATATTTTTATACCCAAAGGCACATTTCTAGGGGGGGGCGCCCTTAAATCCCAAGTTGACATAATAAGGTCCACCCTACTGTTATATCTACCAAATTTTCGTTATTTTTAAGCTAAATTTAGTTGAATGCAAATAGTAATCTATCCTGTTAAAAAAACTGTAAACAGCTGTACCGGTGTTCTGTAACTATGTGAGAAGTTTCTCACATAAAAATTGCAACTCTGCCATATTTAAAACAGAGTGAGTATCATAATGTTAAATTTAGCCAGAGGTATTTAAAAAAATTTACTTATATTCAGTTTGAAATTTTGTGACTCACCCTGTTTTAAATATCGTAGAGACATCGTAGAGTTGCAATTTTTATGTGAGTAACTTCTCGCATAGTTACAGAACACCGGTACTGTTTTCAAAAGGCTCGATTTTTATTTGCATTTAAAAAGAAATCGAAAAAACCTCGAAAATTTAAAAATATTTTTTTTTTGTGATTTTCTAGTGTACCAATTATTTAGCAAAATTTTTTGCTGATTTTTGCAGGTTAAGTTGCTATTTTCTATTAACAAAAATTCAACTTAAATATAACAGTTTTATTTTTGCTGTTGCTATCTTACTAATGTATAGCAAAAATAGTCTGCTAATTTTAGCAGTTTTTTGTGCCACATAATTTTTAACAAATGTTTAGTAGTTTAACTAAATTTTTTACAGACTTTTTTCTATTAGTGTAGTTAGAATGAGCTAAAAATTGAAAAAATTAAACTACTGTGCTTTGTTACAAAATTGTCTATATAATTTTAAATGGCTGTTATGTTTATGGGTTCTTAGGTTAGTTATTTTGTTTATATGTTTGTTTATAAGTATTTATAAGAATCTGCAAATACATTCAAATAAACCCAACATTTCCATGGCCATTTCAAATACATACACCCACACAGATAGACAAGAGCAACACCATATATTAGTCTAAAAATGACAATATTAAAACCTAAAAGTGTTGACAATTGTCAATCATTTTTAGCTGGTTTGCTATATATAACATTATTATTTTTAAGGCTAAAATTGTTAGCAATTACTATTATGATTATATCTTGTCAGTTTCAGGGCAAGTGAGTTGTTTAACATATAAATAGGACGTTTGGTCTAGTTGTGGTTATTTAGCGGTTGAAGAGGGTTTAAGCAGAATAATTTTAGAAAGTAAATGAAGAAATATTGATGAAATTAAATTTGCAATTTTTATTTATTATACCCTACACCACTACTTGGGGAGGTTAATAAGTTTGTGCTCATGTTTGTAACACAAAAAAAAAAATAAAAAATGGACCTAGAACCATCTTTTAGTATACACATCGCCTCAAAATCACTTTTTGTTTCGATTTATCGATGTCCGTCCGTCTGTCTGTCCATGCATTTTTGTGCGCACTCTACAGTTCGCAAATATTAAGATATTTTGATGAAATTTGCAACATGTCGCTGAGGTCATGATGGAATATTACGACTTCATGTTTGGTCGCATATTCTTATCGTTTTTCGGTCAATGCTCGCTTCAAACATATCAATTTTATTCGGTACAGGTCCCCTGTGATCGCCTGGCCCGACTTGAGCAGCTCATAATAGATGGGACCTTTGTGGTCCCACAAAATACAGAGCATTACCTTGGCGAATATCCATGCGGCTTTGGCATTGATTTGGCTGGTTGACCTGGCTTTACATACGATTTTTTGCACCTCTGGTTGTCATATTTGTTCCATTTTTCATCGTCAGTAATAATACTTCTTTTTATGGCATTCAAGCTGCATTTCGGATATGCAAAATCGTCTTTCGGCTTCAACTCGTGTGGTACCCAATTTCCGTGCTTTTGAATGAACCCTGCTGCTTGCAAACGTTTTGAAATTGCTGTGACTCCTAATGATTTTATAAGTTCTTCTAGAGTTTGATAACATTCTTCATCGAGTACTACATCCAATTCATCATCTTCGAACTTGGTTGGCTGACCTGGGCGGTCTTTGTCTTTTATGTCACATGGTTGGGATAATCATATTCTAAGAGCATCACATATTTTTGGGTTTATTATTGCAACAATCATGTTGGCACAATCATACTCTTACCTAATTTTTATCATAATATGGTCAATAAATTATCACACTATGATTGTAAAATTCTCCCAATATTATCATATTATAGTCCTGCATATTATCATATTATTGTCCTATAATCCCTATAGAATTCTCCCAGTATTTTGCTGAAGCTGGATTAAAATTTCACGATACATCCAAAAATCATCATAATATTTTCCTTATGATCATAATATTTTCTTGCTGATCATAACATTTTCCCAGTGATCATATTATTGTCCTGTCGAAAATTTTGTGATCACTTACAATCATATTATGATCACTAGGAACATATTATGATTATTTTTGTGCACTCTTTAAATTTTCTTCAATTTTGTACATTTCTTCAATTTGATTTTCGTACAAAAGTAAAAGCTGTAACGCTCCTTATTATGGACGCTCTTCAACAATAATTTTTATACTTGAGTACAAAAATTAAAAAAAAACACTTTTTTATCACTTTTTACTTATTTTATAACACTGAGCACATTAAAGTAAAATCTAATTTGAAGGTTCTTGGTTAAACCGAATTCTTTCTTCTACAAACAATATCATTATTAAAATTAAAATGAATATAAATAAGTTGTTTTCTATTTTTTGTTTTGTTTATAATGTATTATTTTCTTTGATTGCGTCTTATAACTTCTTTTCACAAAATCTGAAACAAGAATGACGCTAACTGATCAATGACGCTCATAAAAAGATATACTGACCATCTTATAGTTGTCGAGACCATACCAATGATTGTGAACATGATATCTCTCAGTACAAACAATAATATGATTTTAATTCGAAGAGAGGAATATGGTTGTACGGATAATATATGATTATAACCGAGAGAAAAATATGATAAGCGAAAAAGGAGAGATTTTAACTATAAAATGATTAAAGACGACCATATAACTTGTAAAGTATGATTAATACATTAATAATATGATTGCAACAACCATGTATGGCAGTGGGGATCGTAGCCGTGATCATATTGCAACCATATCTTTTCTCTGCGTGAATGTACATTATCTAATATATTTCCATATACTTTTGGATCCGAAATTTGAGGGTATATGGAGGTATATGCCAATATATGAGCATATGTGAATCATATATGAGCATATATGGTCATGAACATATAAACATGTACGGATCCGAAGATATACGGAAATATATGAAATCATCTATGGTCATATATCGAACTGGACATGGACGTATATGACTATGTATGCCCATGCACAGTGGCGGCTCCAGCTCAAGTCTCTGGGGGGGGGGGGATTTTGGAAAAAAAAATTTTTTTTTTAAATTTTCACAAAAAAATATTTTTTAACCCCTTTTGATTTGGCCATACACTACTTGTTGGACGTTTTTGGACTCCGCAGCGCAAGGTTTACGATTTTATAAAGCGACGCTTTTGGTATAAAAGACAATATAAAGTCCAACGGAAAATTCTAACTTATATTTCTCATCAAAAACTTTAATATTTGATACGTATTTGACATCCAACAAGGATGGGTTAGTAATGCCTAAAAAAGTTTATTTTAAAGAACATATAAAATCAACAATTGAAATTTCCGCACTCTATTTGAATTGTATAAAAATTGGTGTTCAATTTGGGGAAAATGATCAAATTTGCTATAGACTTTCCGTACATATTTGGGTATAAATATGGTATTATTTTAGCTATGTGACTGGTTGATATATGACTTTAAAGCTTCTGAAAGCGTGCCTGAAGTTGGTCTTCAACTCATTCTTTAATTTGATAATTTCTGATTTATTAAAAAAATTGAAATTTTTGAGAATTTTTCTACAATTAATTAATTGTTTCTATCCTTTTATAATTGAAGCCATGATTGAGCCACGTGAATAGTTACTTTTGAAATGAACTTTAACCATTTATCGTTATCAAAAGTCTAAAGCCATTTTATCTTAATACGCTGTCAAATATCAGTTTGGTACTCCTTTTGTTCCTGAGTTATAGTATAGTATTAAATAAAAAAAACAGTTCGATTTTTCAGCATTTGTATGAAAAAAGACCCAATAAGAGTGCCAGTAAATAAAGTAATGAGGAACAACATAAGCGTGTTCGTTTACTTACTACAAGTTACTACTTTTACTACAGCTGCAAAATTTCAATATAAAAAGTAAACAAAACTTTCCAATTGTAGTAAAAGTTGTAAGAATTTCGACTAATCGAACACCGCATATATTTTTTCAGAAATTTTAAAGAATCCATTTTTCGCTATACATATGACGATTTAAATCGGGGATTTCATTAAACTAAACTTTGAAAATTTTACGAAAACCGTCGCCGGAGTCTGAAAAGTCCTCAAAATTTGATTGAGATGATTACAAGGATTTAACTCAAAGATTACTTTTTAACAACAATACAAAAAGTTAATATTTCCTGAAAAGTTTTGAAATTATTTTCATTATTTTTATATTCACTTTATTTATTAGAAGCTGATTTTTTATACTTCAGTTATAAATTTTAACTAAAAATATTCTAACTAAATATATGAAAAACTTCTAATATTTAAAAAATTCTTGTTTTTTAATTATTTTTTCGGAATGTTTCGCAGACCTCCTAGGATGCGATTAGGGACGCTCAGGGGTTCGTAATCAACATTTGTAAAACTTTGTATAATTAAATTTTCATATCGGTTTTGATATAGCTGTGGGAGTCAGATGTCGTTATTAACAAAAGAATTACTGGCCAATTTTGCTTTGACGCTACACCAACATTCCGTATTTTAAAGTTAAAACACTTTGCAGGTTGGGAGGTAGTGCAGTATCTAACGCTACACTCTAATTAAAATCTGTTGAAATTTACCCAACTTATAGTAGGAAACTGTACTCCTACTATAAATTGGGTAAATTTACTCTATGTGCGTAATTGAAAAAAAGTGCGCACATTGTGTTTAAGTTGGTGAACAAATAATTTGTAATTTTACATTGAAAGTGCGTAAAAATTAAATGACATTTTGAAATTAGTGTGCTAATTTACTAAATTTGTGCGTAAAAAAGCATATTTGTCGTGTAAATGTACGCATAAAGTGCGTAAAAATCCAAAAAAAATGCGCAAAAATCCACGGAAAGTTCGTAGAAATCCCCCAAATATGCGTATATTTACCACAGCTGTGCTTAATGTTAAACCACACAAAAACATTTTTTTTTTAAATAAAAAAAAAACTAATTTTAAGTACATATTTTATTTATAATAATATCAGTGTCATTCTCGTGTATAATTTTTGGGAAATTTTGGGCATTTATTGTGAAACATTTGTACAATATACATTTATTGAAAGTATTGGCCATCATTAGCTATGACCTTTTCCCATCTCTCTGGATGGATTCCGTGCCAAAATAACTGCTGCTCATTTTTTGACGCCAAGAGGATGCCAATTTCGGATACCCGAAAGCAAAACTTGTTATTCACTATTTATTTTATAAATAGTTTTAGTTCTTGCAACATGTGGCCGAGCGTTGTTCTGATGGAATATTATGAGCAACCAAATACAGAGTAGTACCTTGGCGCTATGGATAGTCGGCTTTGGCGTTGATTTGGCTGGTTGCCCAGGCTTTAAATACAATAAATATGGTCATTCAAAAAAATAATCCATTTTAACTTTTTCTCTTTATTATTTAAAATTTTTTTTAATTTTTTCCAAATTAAAATGTCAGATTATTTATAACTATTATAAGTTAGTATATTTACCAAATTTGTGCGTAAAAATTTTATTTAACGAAGTAATAGTAATTTTAGGCACAATGTGTTTATTTGAAAACACATAATGTCTAAAAATACTTTGTGTGTGAATTATTGTGTATGAAAGTGTGTACAAAAATAATTTACGCATTTTTTGTTTATATTTACCGAATTTTCGTAAAATTAAACAAAATTTTACCCATTTTATAGTAGTAAATTTACAAACATTTTTTAGAGTGTAGTCAATTATTCGCAGGCAATCAAAAATTGAGTATTTCAAAAGAAATTATTTCAGGAACATAACTATATACTCTACGATATCAACATGTATACTCAGGATTTCCGAAAGACAGACTGGAATAAGTTCAATACGATCCTTTGGAAAGACCTAAAAAAGAACTCCACCATATCTTTCCGAATGAAATTTGGAGAATTTCAAGTGAAATTAATTGTGAATTCTATTTGGAATTTGTCAAATTTGATCTTAAATCTGAACAAAAATAACTGTAATTAATTGTTTTCTTACAATATTGAGAAAATTTTAAGAGAAATTTCGATTTTTTATTTCGAAATGAGAAAATTCTAAAATATAGTAGCATTTACCACTTCAAATTTAGAAAATTCCATTAGAAGTTCAGTTCTGCAATTTTAATGAAAAAAATTCAAAATAAAATTAAGTCTTTTTCCCAAAAGCACCGTAAGTGGTTTTTCACGTGGGAAATTTTACTCGAACTTTAATTTTACTCAAATTTTAATTTAAATTATAAAAATTAACAATTTTTCAATTTTATATCAAAGACACAATCACAATATACAAAAAATGTGATTTTTCCCCAAGAAAAATAATAGTCTTGTACATTAAATTTGCGTGAAAACCATCTCTACTCAGTTTTCACGTGAAATTCATTGTCGTGGAAAATTATCATTTTTTTTTTATATTGAGGAGTATGTATGTATAACAATTTTTTCACGTTAAATCCGAACAACTTACGGTGCTTTACTATCAAATAGTATTTTACTTTTAAAGTCGACTTTATATTTAAACGGCTTTGTTCATTTTGTGTATGAAAATCCTAAAGAAATATTTACATTTTCAAATATTTTAATGGGTTGAAAATAAATTAACCAATCAGAATACTCCAAAAATAAACTAGGTCAAAGCATGCTGCCACCCAAAATTTTAACTAAAGTCAACAAAAATATACATTTGGAAAATTTAAATAGTAAGGGCGTTTATTTTTATTAAAAAAATTTTCAATTAAAATTGACATTTTGTATTAAAAAATGCGAAATTTTAAAATGAAATTTCTTTTTGTCATTTGAAATTAGAAAAATTTCAAACGAAATTGATCTACATACAATTTTGAAAATCGAATTTGAAATTTAGATCTTTTAACTACATTTCTCCACAAACTTTAATTTTTTTATAATCAAATTTATCAGTTTTTTAATGAATTTGTTAAAATATCTATTGAGATTTTTTAAATGACGACTGGTTAAATGAAAATATGGAAAACATTTTATATTTCATATTATTATTCATAACAAATTTGTATTTCTTTCACTTTATCCTTTTTCTCCTCCTTTTTCTCTCCTTTTTCCTTTTTTTTCCTTTTTTTTTTTCTTTTTCGATTTCGCTGAGCGGGGGGGGGGGGGGAATTGGAGAAATCCCTCCAAAATGCCATATAAGTTATTAGAGACACAAACCATATATAAAAGATACGCCATCTGCTGTGAATACCGCATTTTTAGGTTATATTGAGTGTATAACTAATTTTAGTTCAAAAAGGAATGAAAATAATAAAAAATAATAATATAAAATTCATAAAAATTAAAAAAAAAAACATTAATTAAGCTCTGTCCCCTCTATCACATATTCATGTATTTTCTAAATCGGAGAAAACTACTCTGCAGGCCTTTTTTTCTAAATTTTGATTTTCCTAAAGTTAAGCCTGGATTAGCCAGACGTAAACATAGTGCTCTTTAATACATTCAATCAGTTAAATAAGAACAGCTCGTATTTTAATTTATGTTTCTTTCGAATGCATTTAACACATAAAAAAGTAAACGTAGAGAGAAATTTTGCTGAAAATAGACTTTCCTTCAATGTTTACGATTCTTCCCCTGACGATTTTCTTAGGCAAGCATGAAGTCCGGATAGGTACAAGTCTACAGGAAATTAATTTCCTGTTTTAAGATTTTCCCAAATTTCAAATAACGAATAATTCGAATAATAAAAAAAATTTATATATTTTGATTGAGCCTTTTATGCAGTTTTCTTTACCAATTTCGATTAATCAATTAATCGTAGTAAATTATTAGAATTATTCATTATTCGAAATTTGGATAAGTTGTTATAAAATCAAGAAATCATTTTTACAAAGGTACCCGACTAAAAAAGATGTTATTTAATCATATATCACCATATATAAACCCATACATATGTCCATATCTAATTTGATCCGAATATTGGAATATATAATTATATCAAGCGAGATAAGCATGTTATCTCACCTGATACAATTTGATCCGAAAAATGGGTCTATCTAACTGCATCAAATTATATATAAATACATATAATTTGATGAAGATTTGCAAAGAAAATTTTGGTAAATATTATGGAGATCACTTATTTCATTCATATTCCCCCTGATTAGGTAAGGCGTAGGCTTAGACGTTTTTAGGCGTTATAACAAATATTTGTGCAATATTTAACAGTCAAGTAAGACTTATATTTGATCAAAATTGTATTAGATTCGCCAGGAAAATTTCAATTCACAATTAATTTTTTTTTTCACGGAAAAATAAATGAACTTAAACCATATTAATTTCAACATATGTTTGTCTAATTTTTATTTTTAAATTTAAAGTAAAAATATTTATTTCGGCCTTTAATTCCGCAATGAAAAAAATTTTTCTCTTCGATTTTAACCATTTTTTTATATATGATTTCTAAAGGTACATTTCTATATATGAATGTACATTTCAAGAAAAATACCAATAAAAAAATTATTTTTAAAAAAAGGTGATTTTTATTGAAAAATATGGTTTTTTGCCAAATAGCTAAATTGTGATTATTTTAACGTATATGAAAAAAAACAAAAATCTATAAACTATAATTTATACATTTATTGTCGCCAAAATGAATTTTATTGCGAGAATATCACTTTAAATATTTAAGCAAATATTTTTGAATATTAAACTTTTTGAAAAAAAAAAACACGCGAGAGAATTATCTGCATGCTACTAATGAATTTTTGCATAAAACCAATGAAATTGCACTAGAACTCGTCCATTGAAACTTTTCATTGAATTTTTCATAAAATATTGCCAAAAATTTCATTTTATTTATTAAAAGTTTCATAAACTCCATGAAAAAGTTTCATTAAAACTAGATTCATAAAATATGTATATGAAGCTTTTTCATCGAATTTAAGAAATTTTTCATTTACTTTGTGAAGAAAACTTCATTAATTCACTAAAAAATTTCATTCAAACTCGTCCAGCAAAATTCTCTCTGTGTATGTACAGAAGGGGCCCCCAATGCCCAAAAATATATCAAGTGGGTTTTTATTAAAAAACCGGTATGTTGCCAAATGGCTACACCATGCATATAAGGGTTAAAATTATTTTTAGTTTAATAAAGAGTATTTTGCCAACTATTTGAAAAATATACGTTAAATTCAATTATAAACATTTATTTATGTATATGTGAAAGTGCAAAAATCAAAACCAGATACACAATTTCAGAGTTTTTTTTTTAATTTTTATAGTGCAATTAAGCTTTATAAAATTTTGTATAATTAGAAATCATGTCAGATAAATTTATACATGAAATTAATACAATTTTATATTAACTTTGTTATATATTTTGATATAAGATTGTTTATAGAAGCTTATACGCCATTATATATAATTATGTATAACCTATATATGCAGATCTCTTAATATCTCTTAATATATAACGTCATATCAAACATATTTATAAAACCAAAGTGTTAATATAAATGTATATGGTCATATAAAGCCACACATATAAACATTTATAATTATATCAAATCATATAAAATTATATGAAAACTTTTTTAGTCGGGTAGTACATATTTACATTTACGTATATAAAATATCAATCATACGCCACACAAATAAATTTAATAAACCAGTTTAACCCGCCATAGTCTCGGCACATTTAGTACATACACCCCACATTTATAATTTGCATGACATTTTAAATTTTTACAGCCACAATTATTGCAAATAAAAGAATATTTTATACATCAAATTTAAAAAAATACAATTACTACATAATTTATTAAAACAAAGAGAAACAAAAACAAAAACTAAGTGTTTGTTAAAATACCATTGAAATAATGGGTCATAAGGTCAACGAAAACAGTTTAATTATCAATTCTAGATAATTAAGTTGTTGTTTATTAAATAGAACAAAGTTATTAAATATCAATATGTTTACAGGGCATAAAATGATGAATTTTGAAAAATGAAAAAAAAAAAATTAACAACTCAAAGCATTGTTAGTTCATGGTTTAAGCTTTTTATTATATAAATTATTAGAGGAGTCCAAAGAAATTAAGTCTAATTTAGACAATACCGATTGGGCTAATTGGTATTGGATTGGGCTTGCACATAAAAATTACTGATAAGAAATTTGGCGGCGGTTGGATAAGGAAAAGTCGGGTTGGAGATCGATTGAAAATTTGGTTAGTATTTATAAGGCGATAAAACGACTTTTCTAATTTTTTTTTTTAAATATTGTTATTGAGTATATATGTTCTTACACCAAATGACTACAGAACCATAATCTATAATTAATTATCTTTGCGAAAAGGTATATAAATTAAATATCGGTTGAAAAATATTCAAGTTATTAGAGACTACCCAGGATTGCGCTGTGAGGATTTGATAAAAACAATCGCGGAATATATTCAAATAATAAAATTTGAGATATCCGTTCATTTTTTTGCTTTGTTGTTTGTTATTATTTAAATTTAAACAAAAAGAAAATTGTAAATTTTTTGAACAAAGTGCCCTCTAGTGAAAATGATGTTGTTATAACTTATTTTTTTGGTGATGCCATACCCCTGGATATAAAATCCTAAATTTGTCAAAATTGAACCACACCATTTTCGATCACGTTTTGGAAAAATTTAACAATTTTTTCCATATTTCATTCGTATCATAAAGAACCAAAAATACTAAAAGCTTGACATTGATAATATAATCCTTTTCCTGTAGCGGCACAATTGGTATAGAAAGCCGCTTACGTTGCTATTGCATTATAGAGTTTGTTATTGTAAATTTTTATAATGCATTTTTAATGCCATAGAGAATATTTTAATTTTATAAATATTGCATTTTATGTAAACAAAAAATAATATAAAACTTGTATTGTAGTTTTAGAATAAAAAAAAAACTGATAATAGAGAAAATTAAAAATAATACGAAATTTAAAATAAACTTTATTTACTCGTATACAGTTATAGGAGTTATAAAAAATACTCGTCTTTTTTTTGATAAGCCAACGAGTGTATCACAGAAGATATTAACCGATATGAAAACATAAAATAATACGCAAAATAAAATGTGTAGAAGGGAAACTTTTAACTTTTAACTATGGATGTGCGATTAATCAAACTTCCCGATTAATCAATTAATCGATTATTCAACAATTTTGATTAATCAACAACATGATTAATCGATTAATCAGTTATTTCGATTATTCAAAATAATGTTTAATTGGTTAATCATTTTTTTGATTAATCAAATTTATGAATAATTGAATAATAACTTGTTTTTCTTCGTTGAGGACGCCAGTTTGTTTTAGAAACATGAAATTTAAGAATGGACATTGGTAAAGTCTGACCAGTGAATAAACAATCTTCGATTTTCTTTATTTAGAGCTTTATAAAGCATCGTCACAAAACAAAGATAAAATTGCCGTAATTTTTTATTTCTAAACATTTTTTATTTAATTAAAATTATTCAAGTTTTGATTAATCAAAATTCAAATTAATCGATTAATCATAATTCCGATTTATCAAATTTTCAATGAGTTAAATAATTCATTTATCAAAGTTCTGATCAAACATACTGTTTGATTAATCGATTAATCGCACATCCCTACTTTTAACGGTATTTAACTTTGGACAAAAATTGCTTGATGGTCTTTTTAGGCGTTCAGGTGCTATAAAGAAATATAACTAAAAAGAAATTTAACTATCGATTGATAACTGAATAATGTTATGTTTAAAATACCGTTACCAAAATAACCGAAGTAACCGATGCCCAATGTTGGCAAGTATTATATGCCTTGTAAGCTTAGTGGGAAGAGCTTTCACTTGCCGATCTGTTGACCTAGGTTCAAATCACAACACGACCAAATAAAGTATATGTTATATGGATGAAAACATATTAACTCAACACACCATTCGGATTTACCATCCCCGATTTGAATGAAATTCGCCATAACTGTGGTACAATTCAAGAGATCAACGATGCATAAATTTTGGGGCCCTGACCTTTTCGGTTTCCGAAATATGACGTCACGAATATTGGAAAAAAGGGCAAAATTTGACTAAAGTATGATTACAAAATTGGCAATAACTTAAAAACAGTTCCAGGTATAAAATTAATTTTGATATTATTTATTAGGAAAGAATGTACCCTTTAAAATGGTATGCATATCGACTTTTTTCATGGAAGGGTCAAAAGTCATTTCTTGGGGTCTTGGGTTCAAATTCCCATTGCTCGAAATGCGCACTTTTCAAAATTCTTAAAAAAATATATGATTATTGTTAAACTCTCTTCTACATTTGTGTGAAAAATTTAAGGTGCTATCGCGATTCGTCTCTGAGTTATAGCCAAAACCGTGTCCCTAGGCATCATTTGCTGCCCTATTGTATGTATGTTAGAGTGGACCTTATTTTTAAACTTACGATTTATGGCCGTCCCTTCCCCTAGAAATGTGCCTTTTGGTATAGAAATACAGCATGCAAAAAATTAAGGTGATCGTATAACGGGAACACGTGCCGCATTGGCCCTGTAGTTTCACATACGATTTACAAGGCGAAAAATCACTTTTTTAGCCTTTTTTGAAAATACTGCCTCTTAAATAACTGTATTTTTGGAAAATATAAATAGATTAATAATTAAGACTGAATTATCTTTCTGGTAATGTATAAAAATACAAAATCAGTTGGAAAATATTTAAGTAATTGCAATTTCTTCTGGCCATTGTAGGGTTAAAATGAGATAAGTTATGAAAATCGTAAAAATAAAATAGCTTCACTTCTAAGATCCACAAATATTCCAATATAAATTTTTGTCTCTCTTGGGTTAAGATAACCTAGTTCCAGGTATGGCCAAAGTTGGGATTTTTTTTATAAATTTGAAAAACTCTACACTCAAAAAAAAAAAAAAAAGATATGAACTAAAATTTAATGAGAAATTAATTAATTAAAGCAAATAAAAATTTCTAAATATGAGTAAAAACGAAGTAGTTTATTTACTCAAAAATAGTGCATGACTTTCCTAAATAATATTTCTAGATTTCAGAAAAAAAAATTTAAATTAAAATATTCAGTTTCAAAATATTTCCATGAAATTTGGTTCGCTTTCTCACATGCTTGGACCTATCGCCCATATAGGCTATATTTTCGATTTTCTCTTTTATCATTTTATAGAAAATTTTGACATACTATTAACCCAATCGAATTTCGGATCCAAACATTACTTGGCTTTGAACCAGACTGGTGTAGGGTATTATATAGTCAGCATGCCCGACTTTAACTTTTTTACTCGCTTTTAAATTAATTTATAATAATACCAAAAATTGTACAAGCTATTGTGGTATACAACCCGTGCCGAAAGTTGGACGAAAATGGCAAATTTTGGAAACAGAGTGTATTATTGTTAAAAATTCCCAAAATTCGAAATTTTTAAAAAAAATATTTTTTATTTCATTTATTCATTTAATATAGTCAAAATGATTCAGATCTGGAATTTTGACTTCATCGGATATCATTAACCCACTTTAGCCTGAAATCCAAAATGACCCAAGAATTTGATAAAAATGCAAAAACGTGTTTTTTTTTTAAATTAATTTAAAGATTTTTTAAAATGCCTAATTTGGAGATGTCGATTGCTATTTGTACCACAAAATAGTTAATATTAAAGCAAAAAAATGAATTGGAGAATTGATAATTCGAGTTTGCGCTTGGAGCGACTGCTTTCCAGGACATTTTACAAAAATTGCTCATTTTGTCAAAAATTTAAGAAAATTTTAATGTTTTCATCAAAGTTTACATAGTTTTTGGAAAAGTATCACTTAAATTTGTTAAGACTATCATTATCTTTACATTTGTTTAAAAAATCGTTAACCCTTGGTAGCCTGGGGTAAGAAAAGACCCATGAAACTTAATATTAATTATGACTACGAGATTGTAAAGCCTTTAAATTTGACAAAAAAAATCTCAACTGGACAAAAATAAATATTTTATGTAACATGATCCATGTAGGGTTAATTTTTATACTTTCGGCCAAAAACGACCCACTAGCAAATTTACAGAATAACACCTTTCATAATTTTCGAAAAAATATCTCTACAAATGGATCAAATAAATCTTTTTTCCACTTGATAAAAATTATTATTTTGTGTAACTTGATCCATATAGGGTTAATGTTTTCACTTTTCGGCAAAAAATACCCACTTGGAAATTATTATTTATTAACCCTTAAATGGATGGTGTAGCCATTTGGCAACATACCGGTTTTTGATTAAAAAAAAAACCCACTTGATGCACAATACTGCATTTTTGGGCATTAGGGGCCCTTTCTGTACATAGTGTTCCTATAGTTTAGTGCAAAATTTTGAAACAGTTAGAGTAAAAATCTTGGTTTGGCTCTGTATATTTGTGAAAAAACTAAAACACGCGTTTTTTTCACAAAAAGTGTAATATTCAAAAATATTTGTTTAAATATTTAAAGTGGTATTCTCGCAATAAAATTCCTTTTGGCGACAATAAATGTATAAATTATAGTTTATAGATAGACAAATTATAGTTTATAGATTCTTGAACTGTACACGCCTTTAGAAATCACATATAAAAAAATGGTTAAAATCGAAGAGATCATGCATTTAAGGGTTAACTATAAAATATAATCGATTAATTGTCAACCATTGGTTCTAGGAAAGTTTTTCAAAAGTTTTTTCTCTATTTGTTGCAAAATTAATTGTGAATTTATCTATTTGGAATTTATCATGTTTGATCTTAAAACCGAACAAAAATAACACTCACTGTAACAATCTTCAGATCAACTAAAATCTTCGATAAAATAATCGATAATTTCTGAATTACAATTGATAAAGCTGAGAAAAGTTGATAATTTCTGAAATAATGCAAAATTGATAAATCTGAAATACTCGTACAATTAATAATTTCTGCAAAACAAGTGAAAATAGTGTAGAACAACTATTTTTTTTGCCAGTGTTATTGTCAACGTTGGACATTTTTTTTTCTAATGCTTTGTTGATGCCGTTTGAACAGTCGGTCAGTGATGTTATCGTTTTTGAAATGGGAAAACACTTTTTGCCAGCACTTGCACCACTCCTTAAAGTGGCTTGCCAGCACTTTACCGTTTGTATATTTCTGACTGGGTAGTAGAAAAATTACCTGAAAGTTTTCGCGCTTCGTAAAGTATGACTTTCTTCACCGTCAAAGAAGTTTTACGGTGAATATATTCATGAAACATATTAACCCCACACTCACAATAACTTTACCGTAAAAGTTCAACAGTTGTTTAAAAAGTAAATCAGTAAAGTCGTTTTAATTGAATAAGTAGTTAAATTTCAAAGAAATATATTTTTTAACTTTTTCTATCAGTCATTCAATAAATAAAATACACAAAATACGGACTTTCGGTAGAAGTTAAAATATTCAATTAAAATTTTCTGTTAAAAACAATCAGTTGTTAGAATACAATTAATTTTAAAATAAATGATAAATCTATTATTTTTACCGACTTCGTCAATTAGTTAAATAACAATTAAAAATAAACGATAAAATACAATTGTTTTAAACGAAAACTGAGTAGTCCTTTTTTAACTTATTTTCTGTTGTTTTAATGTTGTTTAAAAAGGGTTGATTTCAAGGAAAAAATATTGTGAGTGTATGACTGCCACTATTGCGGGTCATTGTAGACCTTTTCCAAAGACATTCTCTAAAACGGGCGCATTTTGGGTTAATGTGTTCTACGCATGTGTTCTGCTGTAAATTTGGCTGGGAGTCGCCAAAGATGAAAATATATGCTCAGGATCAAAGGTTTAAAATATTCAACAAAAAAATAGTCGTTTAATTTGATTTTGAAAAAACAAAATCTTCTTTGAAGTACAAAAGAAAAATTCGTCCGCAGAGAATATTAATTATAGAGATAAGACATCAGAGCTTACACTACTAACCAGTAGTGGGCGCCAAAATTTAATATGATACTATTACTATCAGTTTGATATCAGCTGAGCATAAATTTGAAAACTGAAACATTTTTGAAAACTGCGCAAAATAAAAAAAAAACAAAAGCGAAAAATTTTCGAATAACAAAGTCTAAAATATGCTTCTGTTTATTTTTTAGTTTTTTAGTTTTTTGTTTGTTATTAATTATATTTAATTTAAATAGAAATGTTAGTTGAATGAGCACAGCGCCACCTAGTGGAAATAAATACCATAACTTATTTTATATTATCTGTTTGGCTTCGTTTGAGGGTGTCTCGGGGTCCATCTTTTTAGTTTAGAGAATAAAAATATTTAATTAAGTTTTAGGTAGATTTTTACCTTGATATCAAATATTACCCCTTCCACTCCTACATATTTTAGTTTTACGTTAAGTTTAGTGCTTATTGAAAATATATTATTACCATTTAATCGAATCCCTAAATATTTAGAATTTAACATATTAATCTTCTGTCGACTTAAGTATGTAAATTACAATATACTAATACTTTATAAGAATACAATAGTTACACTACTCAACAAAAATCGTTTTTTTGTTTGCATTGTCTTCTATTAAAACTTTTTTTTTTTGAAGCATGCTCGTTCCCTAAATCGAAATATGAAGTCAAAATTGCTTATGTATAATAATTTGAAAACGTTATAACACGTTTATAAAATGAATTTTGTATGAAAAATTTGTTTTGTAAGTCATTTATAATTTTTAGAAGTGATTATGCATATGACCCAAAATGTTTCATCGAATCCGTTTTGAAATTTGTAAAAAATATAATTTTTTTTATTTTTTATGGATTAGAATTCCACATACAATTTTTTTATGATAGACTAAAGGGCGGATTATGGAACCGTAAACGTAAATGTGATGTAACTGTTCCGTGCTGTAGCTAAAAAGTACACTTATAGAAAATCGTAAACGGCATTTCTTTCGTGTGTTTTTTTTATTTTTATTTTATTATAGATTTTTCCATTTATTTGTAAATTTTTATTTCGTATTTGTTGTTTAAATCTATTTTCTTTATTCATTTTATATTTTTTTCGACTCAAATCATTCAGCTGTTTCGATGACGGATAGAAAATTCTGATTTCAACAGAATGATCTGGCAAGTACGTTTACAGTTACGTGTTAGTAATCATTTGTATATACTTCTTCTTGTGGTTTCGAAACAGCTGATTCGTTACAGTTACGTTTACGGTTGGGTAACGCACCCTTAATACTCAGTTGATACCAAGATGCATATAAAACGAGTAAAAAGGTTAAAGTCGGGCATGCCGACTATACAATACCCTACACCAGTCTGGTTAAAAGCCAACTAATGTTAGGATCCGAAATTCGAATGGGTTAAAATGGGGCTTGTGTCAAAATTTTCTATAATGTGAGTCAGCGCACCAAATTTCATTAAAATATCTTAATATTTGCGACCTGCAGTTTGTAACCAAGCCAATTTTGGGGGGACCCTTATATGGGCACTAGGTCTAAACATGGACCGATGTTCACCAAAATCAATAGGCTTCGTCCTTGGGCCAACATAGGTCTGTGTACCAAATTTCATCAAAATATCTTAATATTTGCGACCTGCAGCGTATAAACAATATAATTTTGGGGGGACCCTTATATGGGCACTAGGTCTAAACATGGACCGATGTTCACCAAAATCAATAGGCGTCGTCCTTGGACTGACATAAGTCGGTGTACCAAGTTTCATCAAAATATCTTAATAGTTGCGACCTGTAGAGTGCGCACAAGATTGCATGGACAGACAGACAGACGGACGGACTGACGGACAGACGGACATCGTTAAATCGAAATAAAAAAAATTCTGAACCGATCGGTATACTATAAGGTGGGTCTACGACCAATATTTTTTGGTGTTACAAACATCAGCACAAACTTATAATACCCTGACCACATAGTGGTGTAGGGTATAATGATGATGCAGAAAAAAACTGCTAAATTAGCAGATTAGTTTTGCTATATATTAGTAATATAGGAACAGCACAAATAAAACTGTTAAATATACAGAATTTTAGTTATATTTGTGTTTAATTTTTGTTAATGGAAAATAGCAAATTAACCTGCTAAAATCAGCAAAAAGTTCTGCTAAATAATTAATAGCCTAAAAAATCACCAACAAATTTAAAATTTTCGAAGTTTTTTTTTCGATTTTTTTTTAAAGGCAAATAGAAATCGAGCGTTTTGAAAACAGCAGTTGACAGTTTTTAGCAAATATTTCTGCTAATTTTAGCAGTATAGACTGTTATTTGCATTTAACTAAATTTAGCTTAAAAATAGCAAAAATCTTGTAGATATAACAGTTTATTTTTGCTATATTTAGTCTACTAATATTTAGCAAAATTTTCTGCAGATTTTACAGTACAATTTGCTATTTTCAATTAACCAAAAGTTAACTTAAATACACTCAAAAAATTGTATGAACTAAAATTAAGGTTTCACTTTATTAAAACAATGTATATGAGTTATTAATAAAAATGAGTTAAATTTCTTTCCAATAAGTAAAATTGCTTTCAAATAATGCAAATTTTATTTGATTTTAGTTTATTCAAAATTCGTATTAACTCAAAAATAATAAAACGTTTTCCTTAAATTTATTTTCTTGAATTAGGTTAAAATTTCTTAAAACTGTTGAAAAATGTATTTATTTTTAGTTAAAAATCTTAAATGTTAAGAATTTGGTTGAACTAAAAATTATGAAATTTAAAATTGTATGAAAAACTAAATTCAAATAATGAATTTCCTTAAATTTAGTTTAAACATTTTAACTTCTTTAAACCAAGTATAAACTTCTTAAATTCTAGTAAAGATTTTCTTTCGTATTCCTGAAAATATTTTATAACCTATGGAATTCTTATTTGGTTTGTAGTTTGTATTATACATATAAGTATTTTAGTGTTGTGAAGAAAATTTAAGTAATAAATTTCATACAAATTTATATTAACGAAAAAAATATTAAAATTATTTTCGTCAATACTTTCGTAAAGAAAATATATGAAATTGATTACTTAGATTTTTGGTAGTGAAACTAAAATACTTATATATTTGTATATTTATACCTAATGAGAATTAAAAATTAATAAATAATACCTGCAATTTTTTGCATGGTTTTTTTTTGGATATTCTTAATACGAGCATAACATATGAACTAAAAATAAGTTTATTCTGCGTTAGCACAAGTTCAAAGCATCTTTAAATTTAAGAACAATTGACTTGATTTTAAGACATGTATACTAAATTTAAGAACAAGTTTATACTAAATTTAAGTAAAATACATACTAAATTTTAATAAAATTTTCATAAAAATTAAAACAGTATTTACTAAATCTCAGAAAAAATGTACTTAATTTAAGTTAATTGTTTTAACTTTTTTTTAAGAAAATTGTGTACTCGATTTAAGTTAAAATTTCCTTGGAGCCAAATCATTCCCAAATTTCTTTAAATTTAGTTCAAATGACCTAATATTTGGGAAACAATTTTTTCGGTATATATCTAAAATTCTGTAAGTTTAACAGTTTTAATTTTGCAGCATCATTTTTAGCTAATTTTTTGTAACTTTTTCTGATATTTTCATATATTTAGTTAGAATATTCTTCTACCTCAAGTCCAAATGCTAATATAATATTTTATTTTTTTTTACATATTTATTTCAATGAGTGTAGAATTTGGAATATACACAGAAAGAATTTACAAAATTCTAATTAAATTTTTAAACACCTTTCTCATACCAAATTTGTAAATACAAAAAAAAAAGTTTTTAAAAAGGTACCAACAAATAAATTTGTAAATCCAAAACAAATTTCCTTTTTCTTTGTAACTTTGAATTTTTATTTTTAAACAATTTTTATATGAAAGATAACAATTTAAAAACGAGTTACAAATATTTCAAACAACAAAATTTTTGGGAATAAAATTTCAATTTAAAAGAAAATGTGATTATGTGGTATGGTTTATAATAACTTTGTACTGATGTTTGACCCAAATCCTATTGTAGACCAAAATACTTCAGAAAAGTTTTAGTAGTAGCCTGTGCAAAAACCTTGTCGAATAGTGTTATTTTTTAACAAAAAATTTTCATGGGCAATTATTTATAATATGTCCACCGTTGTTAACAGTCTAATCTAATATTTTATTTAGCTATAAACATTATTTTTATCAAAGCAATTAATCATACCAATAACTACTAACTAAATACCAAAAAAAAAAAATAGGGAAAAAACAACATTTTCCTGTATACACCAGGGACATAAAACAATAACAATAATACGATATAATGACAAATTATAACAAAAAAAACAGAACATAAAAACAAAAGAAAGTAGTCAATAGCCAGTATCGGCATATCGTCAATAGTAATTTGGGAATTTAAAGGCATTGATATAGGAGGCTTTCCATACCAACTGCACGCAAACTGTATTTATTGTCCTATATAATGCGAAGATACACTCAACAAATTGTTTGCCAAATATTACGTCATTCGAATTAAATTTTAAGAAATTTAGGGATAATTTGACTCAAAAAAAACAAAATGCTAACTTAAACCGAGTACACACTTTTCTTACATCCTTCTCGCCTGAAAGTCGTTCCCTACACAACAAAAGTTTGAAAGCAGAGAAGTAGTTAATTATGTTTTCTATGGATGTAGTTTAATAAAAAATTGTATTTAGATAAAAACGATTTAAGATCTGAAAACCGTTTTTTAGCGGCATTAGTGAGTTAATACTTATTAATATTTAACCGGAATAATAAGACCCTCAACTACTATTAAATTTCTTCAAATCTCCGCCAGACCCAGCAAGAGTGTAGTTAACAGGGGTTGCATATCTTGCAATCTCTTGCGATACTGTGGTCGTTGATATAACAGTAAGTAAATTCAAAATAAAAAACAAAATTTTTCTACAATATTATTTATTAATTTGTAATTCCCATTAGGTATACTCACAAACGTTTGTCGGTAGAATCTACTGAAAATGACAGTTAAAACAAAGGTATATGCAGTTAAAAAGGCGACAAAGGTATTTACCTTTAAAACAACTAAAACTTTTGTTATTTTTAACTGCCGAAAAATAACTAAAAAATGTATTAAAAATAACTACCAATGTCATAAAATTAACTGATAAATTTTTACAACAAAAAAAAAAATCAAAACAACTGACAAAATCGGTAAAAACTACCGTTTTTTACAGTCAATTGTTTTTGTTTATAAAAGTTTATTTTAATAAAAAAAAAAACAATTGTTTTTCTTTCGATTACAAAAAATGTGTTATTTCTTCAGCTTATTTAAAATTCGAAGTAAAAATTCGAAACCGTTCTCCAGTTATGATGCTTTTATGCAAGTTTCTGATTTTTATTTGCAAACTAGAAATATATCAATAATAACAAATATAAACTAAACAAGAATTTTTAAAATTCAAAAAAATTCAAGGAATTTTTTTCTTTTTTTAAATAACTACCAAAAATAACTGTTTACTGTAAAATTACTGTTTTGGTAGTTGTTTATTATGATATTAAAAATAACTGATTTAAACAACTGTTACGAAATTACAGTACTTTTCGTTAGTTGTCTTCTTAAATAACCGTCATAAAAGTTGTTTTGCATATTTCTATAGAAGAACAACTGTAATTTCTGTTAAAAGCAACAACTACTGATTACTACACAAACAACTGTCATGTAGTAAATATCAAACTTTTTTGATTATATATATGTATTTTGGTTTCGCTACATAAAATCCAAATAGTATATTATTTTTTTAGGTAAATACTAACAAAATTAATTTTAAAATTTTTTTCGTTAATACAAAACTTTTGAATGTAAAATTTATTAGTACACTGAAAATATTATTGCAGTAACTGATTGTAGTTTATTTAAAAACTTATCCGTATATTTATTATTAAATGATTATACAGTTAGAATGAAAAGAAATACATTTTCAACTGTTTTTGTCTTTTATTAAAAAAATAAATTAATATAAATACGGATTTTCTGTTACAGTTAATATTTTCATTTAAAATGTTTTGTTAAAAAAAAGAAACACTTTCAGATTTCTAGGTCAGTTATAAAAACGAAATAAACTAAATACAATTTATTCTTACGGATTTTGTAGTTAATTTTTTGAAAGTTAAAAAAAGAAATAAAAGAAAAATCATTATTTTTCTAAGGACTTTGTTAACTATTTATTACTAACATTTAAAAATAAATGAAAAATTCTTTTGATTTAAATGAAAAGTCAGTAGACCGGTTTTCAAGTGATTTTTCATTTATTTTAAATTAAATTTTCAGTTAATTTAAACTACAAACTATTTGGAGTGTAGTAATTAAATTTTGCTAGTAGACTTGGGCGTTTAGTTCTATTTGTTGTACAGAACTAGCTCCTCATCTAGACTAATAGAAAAATGCCTGTAAATAATTTAATTAAAACTACTAAAAATTGGTTAAAAATTACCAAAAAAAACTGCTGAAATTGGCTGATGATTTTTGTTATCTCTATATATAAAAGAATAATGTGACTGACTGACTGATTGACTGACTGACTGACTCAACGTCGCCCAGCCCAAACACCTGAAGCTAGGAAGTTGAAATTTGGTATGTAGGTTCGCCTTTCGGCTTAGACGTCCGCTAAGACGGGATTTTTGGAAATTCCTACCGGAACGGGCAAAAAGGGAAAAAGTCTCCCCCTTGGCGGCCTGCCAAAACCCCTTTGGCTAGAAAGCTGAAATTTTAGATATGTGTTCCTTGGAGTAGGGGCTAACTTTTCTGGAAAGTACTTTCGAGAATTTTGGACAGCGTCGTTGTAAAAATTTGGGTTAAAAAGGGGAAAAGAGCCCCCCTTGACGGCCTGCCCAAACCACTGGAGGTAGGAAGTTGAAATTTGGTATAAAGGTTCCTCCACTATCGTAGACATCCACCAAGACGGGATTTTTTTGAAATTTTTACAGGGAGGGGCAAAAAGGGGATAAAGTCTCCCCCTTGACGGCCTGCTCAAACTGCTGGAGCTATGAAGTTGAAATTTGGTATGTAGGTTCCTCGACCGGTGTAGACGTCCGTTGAGATGGAATTTTTGGAAATTCTTATCGGGAGGGGCAAAAAGGGGACAAAAAAAGTACCTTTTTCCAAAAGAAATAGGTACCTTTTTCTAAAAAAATTTACCTTTTTTCAAAAAAAAGTACCTTATCCAAAAAAAGTACATTTTTCCAAAAAAATACATTTTTCCAAAAAAATACCTTTTTCCAAAAATATACCTTTTCCAAAAAAGGACCTTTTCCCAAAAAAAGGACATTTGTCCAAAAAAATTTTTATTAAAAAGAACTTTTTCAAAAAAAGTACCTTCTTCCATAAAGTACTTTGTAAAAATAAAGTATCTTTCTCCAAAAAATATCGCTTTTTTCAAAAAATTCCATTTAAAAAAATATAATTTCACAAAAAGTACTTTTTTTCCTCCCCCCACGGATATCTCCACTAAAACAAGGATTCTTGATATTCGGCATAGACGTCCGCTAAGACGGTCTCACAAATTGGAAAAGTGTCCCCATTAACTGCCTGCCCAAACTATTGGAGATAAGAAGTTGAAATTTGGCATAAAGATTCCTCCACTGTAGTAGACATCGACTAAGTTTGTATTTTTGGAATTCCCTACAGGATATCCCAAAAGGGGGATGTTTCCCCCTTGACAACCTGCCCAAACTGCTGAAACTATGTAGCCGAAATTCGGTATGTGAGTTCCTTCTTCTGTGTAGGCGTCCGCTTAGACGGAATTTTTGAAATTCCTATCGGGAGGGAGATAAGGGGAAAAGTATTGTCCTTGACGGCCTGCCCAATCCCTTCTGGCCAACCTAAAATTTTAAATGTGTTCCCTGGAGTAGGACTAACTCACCGGCAACGTAATTTTTCTATTTTGGAACAGAAACATAGTAAAAATGTGGGTTGAAAGGGAAAAATGTCCCCAATAATGGCCTGTCCAAACCGCTGAGCCAATGAAGTTGAAATTTGTTATGAATGTTCCTCATCCATCGCAGACAGCCGCGAAGATCGAATTTTTGTAAATTCCTAAAGGGAGGGGCAAAAAGAAGAAAGCCTCCCCTTGGTGGCCTGTAAAAACCCCTTCAACTAGAAACCTGAAATTTAAAATGTGGGTCCCTGGAGTAAGGGCTAACTTATTAGAAAGATAGTATTTTGAATTTTGGACAGGGTCGTTATAAAATAGGGGCACAAAAAGGGAAAGTGGCCCCTTAACGACCTGTCCAAACTGCTGGAACTAGGAAGCTGAAATTCGGTACTTAGGTTCCTCTTCCAGCCTAATTCCAACCGGGAGGAACAAAAAAAGAAAAAGTGTCCCACTTGACAGCCTGCTCAAACTGCTGGACCTAGGAAGCTGAAATTCCCTGTCGATGGATTTTCGGAAATTCCTACCCAGAGGGGCACAAATAGTAAAAGTTGGCTAGAAACCTAAAATGTAAAACATATGTTCCTTGGAGTATGGGCTCACTTATCGGGAAGGTGCTTTGTGGAATTTTGGACAGGGACATTGCAAAAATGGGGATTAGTGAATCGAAGAGTGCCGCTTAAAGGCCTGCCCAACTGCTGGAGGTAGGAAGTTGAAATTTGGTACTAAAGTTCCTCCTCTATTGTAGACATCCGCTAAGATGAGATTTTTGGAAATTTCCACAGGTAGGGTCAAAAAGAGGAAAAGTCTCCCCCTTAACGGCCTGGCCAAACTGCTGGAACTAGGGAGCTTAAATTCGGTATTTGGGTTCCTTCTCCAACGTAGACGTCTCCTAAGACGGTATTTTTGGAAACTCATACCGGGAGGGGTAAAAAGTGATAAAACTTCCCCCTTGCCGAGTTGGGCAAACTGCTGGATATAGAAACCTAAAATTATGTATGTAGTAGGTTCCTCCTCAAACGCAGACGTCCTCTAAGACGGAATTTTTGGAAATTCCTACCGGGAGGGGTAAAAACGGAATAATTCTCCCCCTTGATGGCCTAACCAAACCCTTCGGCTAGAAACCCGTAATCTATAATATGTTTTCCTTGGAGTATTGGCTAACTTATCGACAAGGCATTTTTAGGACTTTGGACAGGAACGTGGTAAAAATGGTGGCTCAAAAGGTTTTTTTTTTTCTTTTAATACAACTAAAAATCGAGCCTTCTGAAATCGGCAGTTTACTATTGTTTTAGCAAATATTTCTGCTGATTTTTGTAGAAAAGACTGCAATTAGCATTCAATTAAATTTAACTCCAAAATAAAAGCTTGGTAGATATAACACTTTATTTTTGCTATTTTTAGTGTACTAATATTTTGCAAAGTTTTCTACAGATTTTACAATGAAATTTGTCATTTTCAATTGACTAACTCAACTATAATTAAAATTCTGTTAATTTAACAATTTTATTTTTGTTGTTTTTATTTTGCTAGTATTTAGCAAAAAAAAAAAATATCCTCTAATTTCAGCTTTTTTTTCTCCAAGGTAATTTTTAACTAATTTTTAGTAAATTTTTCTGTTATGTTTACAGATTTATTTCTATGAATCATATATGACAATAGGTATATGACAATAGGTAAATACTGTAAATTCGACACTGATATAATATACTTTGTTTTTTACTAGACTATTGGTATGGAGAGTCACATAAGAATTATTCAACAAAGACACACAGAAGTGCAAACCTTAATGTTAGTCACAAAAAAGGGTCACTTGATATAAATGCGTATCTCCCCTTAATAAAAAAAAAGAAAAAACAATAGTTGACAAGGGTTTGCTGCCAAGAAATTTAACAATGGGCTGAAATAGAAAAGAAAACTCTTAAAAATATATTGAATATTTGGTCAAAGCCTATGAAAACATTTTAAGAAGAATAATTTTACTGAAATTAGGCAATATTTAAGAAGTTATGATTTTAACAATTTTTTCTAACAATGACATTTTCTACAATTATCTTAATTTTTGCATTAAAAAATACAAAAATTGTTTTTTCGGACTTTCTATATTTTCATATATTTAGTTAGAATATTCTTCCACCTCAAGTCCAAATTCCAATATGACATTGTCATATTTAGATTCTTATTTGTTGTTTCAAAAAGGGTTGATCATTTTCATGATAGACAATACAATTGCTATTTTTCTGCTAAAAAATCCGATAAGGTGATCTAAAAATATCTACTCAAGTTGAGATTTAAAAGTAAAATTTTAAATTTAACTTGAAAGTGTCTTTTAAAATGATTTATTTTTTAGATTAAGAAAAGGGCTTCATTTTGGAATCACTTGTACTTTAAAGTAATAATACAAATAAAGGGCCTTTGATTGGCAATATATCAAATGCCCCATTAAAACCAGATACATATTTAATACAGCCCTGCATGATTTATTTACAGAAAAAAAAGAGATGGTTGATATAAATTTTTATGGTAATTTCTGGTCTGGTTTTAAGGATTGTAGTAATTCAAATTTAAAATCATAAAAAAGTTAAAATGTTTGCTTTGATCTTATCGTGAAAGTTTGAATAATTTTTCTCAATTTCTAAAAAAAGGATCGTAAAGCACTACCTATGCCAGACAACTTCTGAAAAGTGATTCTTATTGAGGGTCTCAAAACCAACAAAAAGCACCCATTTTATTTTCTCTTACTGCCAATACCTTATTTATAGTTTTTTATAATCAAGGTCATTGTTAGATTTATTTAGATATTCACTTTCATAAATTTATTTAATTTTCTATCCATAGTACTACACTGACAACTTACTACACAAATGTAACATTAATAGATCAATTTAAAAAAAAAAATGATACTCATACTTCAAAATTATGGTTATGTAGTCCTGAAAATGTGTCACTAATATGTATATAATTTTTTTTGTACGTTTTCTATTTGTCCTCTTTGTTGTCGTGCGGCGAACACCCCAAAGGACTATCGAAATTATACTATAAGTGAAAAATTGTTATATTAGTATCGATAGTAAATGACACTTATGTGACATTTATGCGAAATATGTAAACAAACAAGTGACAACATACATATACAAATGTGTCCTTAGGGATTTTTTAACAATTTTTTTTACAGTTTTTTTAGTAAAGTTTCTTTTTTTCCCCTAAAATGGTATATAAATTGAGAATTTTTAACAACAAAAAACATTTAATCATATATAACTAACCCAGTGTAGAAACGTTAATGACTCATCATTACTTTTTTGAACTACAAGTATGACACCAAATTACAATAGACATTATTTTAAAACATATAACCATGGGTTATTGATAACTAGTTATTTTGAGCATTATTCGAAAATAAAAAATAATGAGTTACCAATAATATTTTATTTTTATCATTATTTCAGATATATATAAAGCAATGTACTAAATTTTTTTTGAAAATCTATTTTTAGACTTAATCTTTTTTGAACTTCGGTAAGGATAACCACATATTTTTGGTTTGGCGCGTAATCATTATCAGCATGTCAATTATGTGTGTTGTGTATATTTTTATCTACACTAATAGAAATAGATCTGTAAAAATAGCAGCAAATGTTACAAAAACTTAGTTAAAAACGAGTAAAAAGGTTAAAGTCGGGCATGCCGACAACACAATACCCTACACCAGTGTGGGTAAAAGCCAACTAATGTTTAGATCTGAAATTCGAATGGGTTAAAAGGGGCTTGTGTCAAAATTTTCTATAATGTGAGTCAGCGCACCAAATTTCATTAAAATATCTTAATATTTGCGATCTGCAGTTTGTAATCAAGCCAATTTTGGGGGGACCCTTATATGGGCACTAGGTCTAAACATGGACCGATGTTTGTGTACTGTGTACCAAATTTCATCAAAATACCTGCAGCGTATAAACAATATAATTTTGGTAGGACCCTTATATGGGCACAAGGTCTAAACATGGACCGATGTTCACCAAAATCAACAAGCTTCGTCCTTGGGTAAATATTAAGATATTTTGACGAAATTTGGTACACAGACCTATATTGGCCCAATAACGCAGCCTATTGATTTTGGTGAACATCGGTCCATGTTTAGACCTAGTGCCCATATAAGGGTCCTACTAAAATTATAGGGTTTATACGCTGCAGGTCGCAAATATTATGATATTTTGATGAAATTTGGTACATAGACCTATGTTGGCTCAAGGACGAAGCCTATTGATTTTGGTGAACATCGGTCCATGTTTAGAACTAGTGCCCATATAAGGGTCCCCCAAAATTATATTGTTTATACGCTGCAGGTCGCAAATATTAAGCTATTTTGATGAAATTTGGTACATAGACCTATGTTGGCCCAAGGACGAAGCCTATTGATTTTGGTGAACATCGGTCCATGTTTAGAACTAGTGCCCATATAAGGGTCCCCCCAAAATTGGCTTGGTTACAAACTGCAGGTCGCAAATATTAAGATATTTTAATGAAATTTGGTGCGCTAACTCACATTATAGAAAATTTTGACATAAGCCCCATTTTAACCCATTCGAATTTCGGATCCAAACAATACACCAGAGTGGTGTAGGGTATTGTATAGTCGGCATGCCCGACTTTAACCTTTTTACTCGTTTTAGTCTACTTATATTTAGAAAAATTTTCTTCAGATTTTACAGTACAATTTGTTATTTTCAATATAACTAAAATTCTGTGAATTTAAAAGTTTTAATTTTGCTGTTCTTATTTTACTAGTATTTAGCAAAAAAAAAAAAAAAAATCTGCTAAATTCAGCAGTTTTTTCTGCAGCATAATTTTTAACTATTTTTTAGTAACTTTTTCTGTTATTTTTACAACTTTATTTCTATGAGTGTATCAAATATTACATGTCGAGATAGTTAAGATAGTAGAGCTGTCGATTGCCAATCTGGAGTCTCGGGTTCAATTCCCCGAATGAGCAAATTTTTATAAAAAAAATTTCACCATAAAAAGATATGTTTTTATAAAACTTATTTTTGTTGAAAATCTATTTTTCGACCCATTATTTTGGTCAATACTAGTAAGCACATAGGCAACGACATAATTCTTGATTTGGCGTATGCTGGGAAAATAACGGTCGCACTCATTATTTTGCGCGACATTGCTATACAAAAGTAATAAGAAATGAAATAGTAATTATTAGTAACTACCCAGGAAAAATAAATGGAATGACTTCTAAATGAATTACTTCCTCCATTACATCACAAAGAATTACTCCCTTATGAATGAGTTTTAAAGAACATCTAATGCTGCAATAAATATATGCTAGTCAGAAGTTCTTTTTCATGGGTGATAAGAAGTTAATATTTTGTATGGGGGTTGCACAGGAACTAGAGTGTCCCTTAAAAATAGATTTGGGTCGCCTGCTTTACAGGACATTTTATAAAAATTGCTCATTTCGTCAAAAATTAAACAAAATTTGAAAGTTTTCATCAAATTTTACACTGTTTTGGGAAAAACATCACTTAAATTTGGTTAGGCTATAATTATCTTTACATTTGCTTAAAAAATTTTTAACCCTTAGTGGCCTGGGGTCAGATAAGACCCATGAAACTTAATATTAATTATGACTACGAGATTGTAAAGCCATTAAATTGATAAAAACAAATCTCAACTGGATAAAAATAATTATTTTATGTAACGTGATCCATATGGGGTTAATTTTTATATTTTTGGCCAAAAACGCCCCACTAGGAAATTTACAGAATAATATCACACTATCAGATTTTTATTAAATTGGGATATGCAATAGCGGGTACAAAACTAACGAACAAGCCCAATTCTCTATAGCCCCCATCTTATTTTTAAGGGTTAAAAAGGTGGTGCCAAAAGTGTCCGTATGTTAATAGCAATTTTAGTTTTGTAATCGTATTAGATTTTAATTAAAAGCTTTTGTTTATTATGCATTTATTGCTTTCTATTTGGAAAGACGTTATTTTGAAAATTTCCAAGTGGGTTTTTTTTTCTGAAAAGTGAAAATATTAATCCTATGTAGATCAAGTAACACAAAATAATAATTTTTATCAAATGGAAAAAAGACTTTTTGATCCATTTGAAGTGATATTTTTCCGAAAATATGAAAGATGTTATTCTGTAAATTTCCTAGTGGGGCGTTTTTGGCTAAAAGCATAAAGATTAACCCCATCTGGATCACGTTATATAAAATAATTATTTTTATCCAGTTGCTATCTTTTTTTTTACCAATTTAATGGCTTTACAATCTCGTAGTCATAATTATTATTAAGTTTCATGGGTCTTTTCTGACCCCAGGCCACTAAGGGTTAAAGATTTTTTAAACAAATGTAAAGACAATTATAGTCTAACCAAATTTAAGTGTTGTTTTTCCGAAAACTGTGTAAAATTTGATGAAAACATGTTTTTTTTAATTTTTGACAAAATGAGCAATTTTTGTAAAATGTCCTGGAAAGCAGTCGCTCCAAACACAAACTCGAATTATCATTTTTCCAATTTACTTTTTTCTTTAATATCAACTATTATGTGGCACAAATAGCAATCCACATCTCCAAATTAGGCATTTTAAAAAATCTTTAAAATTAATTTAAAAAAAAATACGTTTTTGCATTTTTATCAAATTCGTGGCTCATTTTGGATTCCAGGCTAAAGAGGGTAAATGATATCCGATGAAGTCAAAATTCCATGTCTGAATCATTTTGACTATGTTAAATGAATAAATGGAATAAAAAATATTTTTTTTTTTTTTCTAAATTTCGAATTTTGGGAATTTTTAATAGTAATACACCTTTTTTCTAAAATGGGCCATTTTCGTCCAACTTTCGGCACGGGTTAACGTTTTCTAAAAAAAAAAACAAAAATAGATTTCTTCCATTTGGGATCATTTCCAATAAAACTCGGGGGTGTAATGAACGAAAATCGACAAATCGCTATTTTAAGGGACAGTCTAATAGGAACGTGCTGGCACAGAAATCAGAGGCTTGCGGGTTCCAATACCACCAGGTCGAAAGAAACTTTTATAACTTTTTTTTATACAATTAATAATTTTTTGTAGCTTTCACTTTAAAATTTTTATTTTTTTTGTACACTCAATTAATTTTTGAAACGATTTAAAAAATTATTTTTTTTTAATTTTCTATTAATTTTTAATGGAATTTTATGGAAATATAATAATTATTCAAATATTTTTTGTTAAAATACGAAATAGGTAAATATTAAAATTTTGTTTGTATTTAAAAAATTGTAATTTAAAAAATCCATTTTGAACAAATTTTTACTAAATATATTTATTATTGGACTAATAGAAAAAGAAAAATCTTGTAAAAATTTTAGTTAGAACTACTAAAAATAAGTTAAAAATTACATTGCAGAAAATACGGTTTTTTGTCTACTAATATGCTGCAACAGTTTTTTAGCATTTTATTAAGGTAATTTGTTATTTTTAATTAATTATTTTAAATTTAACAGTTTTATTTTTCCTGTTCCTATCTTACTAATATTTAGGAAAAAAAAAAAAATCTGCAAATATGAGCAGTATTTTTTGCAAGGTCATTTTTAATTAATTTTTTATTAGCTTTTTGTCTTATTTTTACAGCTTTATTTCTTTCTATGAGTGTACTAATATTTTTATAAAAAATAACACATTAAAAAACAACTTTATATATTTTTCCAATATATTATATATTTCTGTCAATAAAAAATTAAAGAAATGAAGATAACACTGTACTGAACAAGACTGCTAAAAGTCAGCTATCATTTATAACAAGCGATAGCACAGGGGTAGAGCGTCTGCTTGAAATGCCAACATGTGTGGGTTCAAACCCCAAACGATGCATGATGATTTTTTTTTATTAAATTAAAATGAAAAGAAGTGAAAAAGAACTTCCTTTTCATCGGTTCAAATATACATCATTTGTTTTTAAAAAGAACAACTTCCGTCCTATGACAAGCCGAAAAACAACAACCCTCTATTTAACAGTTGCAGTGTTTTAACTACTTCTTTTTCCTCACTTTTTTTACTGGGTAGTTACTATTACCAGATATGTAGTTATAAAAGCACATATCCGTTAATGATTTTCTGCACTGGGAATACTTTAATGACAATAATTAAGACTACTTCCAAGTATTATATAAATTAATATTGTATAATAAATAGAAATTATTTGTAACTAAATGAAAATATAAAAATGCCTTTCATATAACTTTGCGCTAATTCTAATGACAATTTAATTGTTATTCTTGTTGGCTAGCCGGTGTATAGAAAATCATAAGCAATTAATGTGTTATATAAAAATTGGAACTCCAGATTGCTAGCCGACAGCTCTTCACTGTATATATTCCTAATTAATTGCATTTTGTTAATCCGAATTTTTAGTTTTCGTGTTAACTTACATGCAGATGACATTTGATTGAAATAATAAGAAGTTTTTATTTTTCAACATGGTCTCCTTTTGGCTCAATACACTTAGTCCAACGGTTCTCTAATTTTTTTATCCCTTCCAAAAAACAGGATTTCTCGACGTCTTCAAACTAGGCATTTGTTTTTGCAATAATTTCATCGTTGGAACTAAATCTCTTTCCACCGATCCATTTCTTTACATTTGGAAAAAGAAAATAGTCACTGTGGGCTAAATTCGTAGCCCAGTTCATGCAATTTTGCCATTGAGACTACACACGGGTGCAGTAGAGCGTACCACCTTACAGGCAAAAAAATAAGTTCGCCGTACACCCTCCAATATGAAGTATTTTTGCAAGGAGGTTTCAAAAAAAATTTTTTTTGCCGAACTTAGAGGTCCCTATTTTACATTTTTCGTAATATCTTTGGCATTTACAGTCGGATCTTAAAGTATGATACATCGATGTTTTTCTTTCGACGAGACCAGTGTTTTGATCTAAGGGCCTAAGGACCTTAAGTATTCCGTTCTGGCAGTTACCCACCAGATCTCAGTTGCTACCACCCTAATGTACGACCCTAATATTAGAAAATTAAAGCTCGCAAAAAATCATTAAACTTTTGCTAATGAAGTTTTTCGATAAACCCAGTAAAATTTTCTGACGTACGGTCTAGCCTGCAGCCGTGCATTTTCCTGATGAAAAAGAACTTTTTCCTTTGTCAAATGGGGTAGTTTTTTTAAATCGTTGTTGAAACAGTCCAATAAGTCGGCATAATATTCGCCATTTATTGTTTTTCGCTTTTGAAGGAAATAATAGCTGTGGATTGTTCAGCGTGCATCCCAAAAACCTGTCCACATGAACTTTTTGGCCGACAAACCCACCTTGGCCTTCTTCGGAGCCGGTACACCCGGAGAAACCCATTGTTTACAATAAATATATTGCTTCTTTTTCTCCGGTATGTTGTAATGTATCCGCGTTTCATCCACAGTTACAGAACGCCTCAAAAACTCATTCGAATTGTGGTTAAATAACTGCACAACAATCCTTTGAAGTTTTCACACGATTGCGTTTATGGTCAATTGAGAGTAAACGCGGCACCATTATTGCGGATTGCTTTTTAAAACCCAACTGATCATTTAAAATCGAAACCACAGTACCATATGAAATGCCTAGGGCATCAACAATCTCACGCACTATCACTCTCCGATCGGCCAACACCATTTTCGGGTGTATTAACCTCAATTGGCCATCCAGAATTTTCAGCGTCACTATCCTGCAAAAAAAAAAATCCAAGTAATGCTTTGCGAACAAACTTTTTACACTGCTTCAGAAGTATCCGTTAGGGTATTTTTAATGCTTTTTTAGAAGTAATTCTGAACAACTTAAAAAAATCACTTCTCACATTGCTCCCCAAGTTTTTCTTAGTAGGTACATTTTTACAGATTTTTTAGAATTACTTCTGTACAACATCGAAAAAATCAATTAAGTATTGCTTATAAAGCATAATTGCTCTCAAAGTTATCCTAAAAAGTGATTTTGGTATCATTTGGTATTTCTAAACAGATGATCGCGGGTTTGATTCCTGGAGGGACCAATATTTTTTCTTTCTTTCTAGTATTTATAATTAAATTGTTTGAAATCAATATATTTTTTTCAAAATTTTTTTAAATTCCCAGCAGAAAAATTGGAAGTAGAGCTTTACAAACTACTTCTTTCACTACTTCACAAGTATCCGTTAGTGTATTTTTACTGCTTTTCCAGGGCGCTGTGGTGTAATGTTTAGCGCGTTGGACTGTTACACATAAGGTTGCGGATACGATCCCCATATCCAAGGCAATATCAATAGCAAGTATTACCTGAGAGTAGCTTATCTTTCTTAAAAAAAAAAAAATAATTCTGAACAACTTCAAAAAATCACTTTTTTCCATAGTTTTTTACAGCTTTTTTAGGATTACTTCTAAACAACATCCAAAAACTCACTTAAGTATTGCTTCTGAAGCATAATTGCTCTAAAAGTGATCCTAAAAAGTGATTTTGGTATCTCTAAACAGATGCTCGCGTGTTCAATTCCTAGAGGGACCAATATATTTAAATTTTTGTATTAATTTTTTTTAATATTTATAATTTATTTGTTTAAATTCAATATTTTTCTAATTTTGCAATTTTTAAAAATATATAAAATAAAAATAATGAATTGCAGTGCTCCTTTTGCACTTGTTTAAAAAGTACTTTTAACGAAGAGAATAAGTCACAATATTTCACAATGACAAAGTGATGTTTTCATGCCAATCAACTTTCAAGTCAAAGAATAGCTCAGCGGAGGAGAGCTAGACTAGCAATCATGAGGTCGCAATACCCGGTGGCGGCAATAAAAAACTTTTGTAAAATAAAAGAAATATAATTTTTTTTATGCGAAGAATTTTTGTAAGCTGAAACTGTATTTAGGTTTAATTGATGAAAAGAGCTTCATTTGCACTCGTTTAAAAAGTACTGAAAAAATGTTGAAGTTCTCTCCTATGGCAACTCAATGTTAAGAAAGAAGTACATCTAGATCATCAATTGTAGTTTTTATTCTACTGCTTCGGCATCACTTTTTTGCTGGGTAGTGCTTATGCGACCACAACGAAACTCAGTAAACCACTTTTTTATCATTGAAGTTGATGGCGCAAAGTCCCCATAGTACTTATGAAGCTTTTCCTTGATTTGAGTGATGGTTGTTTTCGCAAAAAATGATGTTTGAATTCATAATAATGTTTGCGGAATTCACTTTTTTCCATTTTTACAAAAATCCATGCTTTGAACACCTGTTAAACGATAATAGTCTATTAACAGATGGTACTTGACCGGAGCAGTGTTGCATTTTATGTAACTACGAGGGTAGTTCGAAAAGTCACGGACTTTGTTCCCTATTGCCATACATGTTTGCTTGCCTGATTCACAATGCTGGAGTACTCCACACTGCAGAGTAGATTTTGTTCCTTTCTTTTTCGCATTCTGCAGAGTGGAGTACTCCAGCGTTCTGAATCCAGCTTTAACGCTATAAATTAAGTAAAAAGTGATTTATTTTTTTATTTTGCTCACGTAAAAAATAAATTGTTCAAGAACGTCAAGAGATTTTAGTTTTGTAAAATTAAAAAAAGTATAAAATTTAAAAAATTTAAAAAGTTCACGAAATGATCATAATAAATTCATAATGACCATAGTATGATTCTACATGATCACAAAATGGTCTAAATTACCATAATATGATCAATGGGATAATATTATGATCTTTAGAAAAATATTGTGATCATAAGACAGAATGGTAAGAAATGAGTTATTTCAATATGGTGGCTAATATTAAAGATAGGCTATTTGTCAAGCAGCACAGCTTTCTAGGATCTCCCCAAAGTCCAACTTTTAATATATGTTTATACCGTTCTGAATTATATATCCAAATTTTTAGGCAGAAATTTTTATGTTTGCAAAAGTTTCCCTGAAGTTTTTCTTACCCCTGCTATTGAAGGGTTGACCAAAATATCCGAGTATGAAATTCTAATCCAACTTCTATATTCCCTATACTAATAGAATTAAAACTGTAAAAATTGCAGAAAAAGTTACTAAAAATTAGTTAAAAATGATGCTACAGAAAAACTTTTGAAATTAGCAGATTAATTTTGCTAAATACCAGTAAAATAAGAACAGCAAAATTGAAAATGTTAAATGCAAATTAACCTGCTGTAATCAGCAAAAAATTTTGCTAAATAATTTGTAGCCTAAAAAACCACAAAAAAATTTAAAATTTTCTGAATTTTTTTTTCGATTTTTTTAAAATGCAAATAAAAATCGAGCTTTTCGAAAACAGCAGTTTAGAATTTTTTTTAGCAAGTATTTCTGCTGATTTTAGCAGGTGAGACTGATATTTGCATTCACCTAAATTTAGCTTAAAAACGAGTAAAAAGGTTAAAGTCGGGCATGCCCACTGTACAATACCCTACACCAGTCTGGGTAAAAGCCAACTAATGTTTGGATCCGAAATTCGAATGGGTTAAAATGAGGCTTGTGTCAAAATTTTCTATAATGTGAGTCAGCGCACCAAATTTCATTAAAATATCTTAATATTTGCGACCTGCAGCTTGTAACCAAGGCAATTTTGGGGGGACCCTTATATGGGCACTAGTTCTAAACATGGACCGATGTTCACCAAAATCAATAGGCTTCGTCCTTGGGCCAACATAGGTCTGTGTACCAAATTTCATCAAAATATCTTAATATTTGCGACCTGCAGCGTATAAACAATATAATTGTGGTGGGACCCTTATATGGGCACTAGGTCTAAACATGGACCGATGTTCACCAAAATCAATAGGCTGCGTTATTGGGCCAATATAGGTATGTGTACCAAATTTCATCAAAATATCTTAATATTTACGACCTGCAGCGTATAAACAGTATAATTTTGGTAGGACCCTTATATGGGCACTAGGTCTAAACATGGACCGATGTTCACCAAAATCAATAGGCTGCGTTATTGGGCCAATATAGGTATGTGTACCAAATTTCATCAAAATATCTTAATATTTACGACCTGCAGCGTATAAACAGTATAATTTTGGTAGGACCCTTATATGGGCACTAGGTCTAAACATGGACCGATGTTCACCAAAATCAATAGGCTGCGTTATTGGGCCAATATAGGTATGTGTACCAAATTTCATCAAAATATCTTAATATTTACGACCTGCAGCGTATAAACAGTATAATTTTGATAGGACCCTTATATGGGCACTAGGTCTAAACATGGACCGATATTCACCAAAATTAATAGGCTACGTTATTGGACTAACATAGGTCTGTGTACCAAATTTCGTCAAAATATCTTAATATTTACGACCTGCAGCATATAAACAATATAATTTTGGTAGGACCCTTATATGGGCACTAAACAAAATCGAACTTGTTCGTGCTTGAGCCAACATAGGTCTGCGTACCAAATTTCATCAAAATATCTTAATATTTGCGACCTGTAGAGTGCGCACAAGATTGCATGGACAGACAGACGGACGGACGGACAGACGGACATCGTTAAATCGAAATAAAAAAAAATTCTGAGCCGATCGGTATACAATAAGGTGGGTCTACGATCAATATTTTTTGGTGTTACAAACATCAGCACAAACTTATAATACCCTGACCACATAGTGGTGTAGGGTATAATGACCACATAGTGGTGTAGGGTATAATAACAAAAATTGTTTAGGTATAACAGTTTATTTTTGCTATTTTTATATACATATATATTTGTTCCTTTTACTCCTGCAAGCAGCATGGGGTCGCATTTTTAGTCTACTAATATTTAGCAAAATTTTCTGTAAAAATTCGAAAATTCTGTAAATTTAACAGCCTTAATTTTGCTGTTCTTATTTTACTATTATTTAGCAAAAAATTCTGCTAAATTCGGCAGTTTTTTCTGCAGAATTATTTTTAACTTATTTTAGTAACTTTTTCTACTATTATTACAGATTTATTTCTATGAGTGTAGAGATATTATTAAATTCAGTTCAAATTTATAGAAATTATGCTCTCCATAATATTTTTGCCCATTTGAGTTGGTTAACATTGGCAATCAGTAGTTCAATTTATAATAAATAATAAAAAATGGTGACTTCAAGACAACAAAGTATTTTGACTACAATAATAGAATTTTTGCTGACGTACCCAAATTTCGGTAACCTTTAATTGGCTCAATTTCGATTGTTAGCACAAGTCTCGCTAAAAGTTTCATATCAAACAAAAATTAGCCTTAACCGTCCCATATTTTCGAAATTTTATTAAAATTGCTTCGGATTTGCCAACAGAATTTTTGTTTACGCCATTTCTAATAACAAAATAAAGTTCTTAGTGAACATATTTTTATAAAATATGTCCGCTGTCTAACATAATCAGGAGGATTCTTTATGAATTTAAATTTATATTCGTACTAATTTATTGTTAAACAAGTTTTTTATTTTGCATTTAATCCATTTAAAATGAAAACTTTGTTCATTTTATGGCTATATATTACGTGAGCATTATGCTATGAAGAGAAATATTGGTTTGCTTTTTTTTTATTAGTCTTTTATTTGGAAACTTCCCATTTCCAGTTAAGTGTACATATGAATACATATCTACGTGAATCCCAGCGAAGTTTTTCAGTGTAAACTGCTATAATCATATTTTGTAACAAGAATGGAAGTTGATGTTTTATCCAACGACTTTCCTATTTGGCCAAAATTGCTGACACCAACAAGTTGATTTAAAATTATTTCACAACTAAACATCTTGCTCGAATAAGGGCGTTAAATCCAGATTTTTGAAAATGTGTGCATATTATTGGCTAATATGACATTTCTGCCATAAATAAGTGGTGCCGATAATATAACGGAAATTTGAATCTGTCCAATTATATTAGGGTTCACATATATTTATATATAACCTCGTACATATTTATGTATAACGGTACATATATTTATATAAAAACGTATCTTGACTAATATATAAACCTATCTAATTATATCTGAACTTTTGTACAATTACATATTTTTAAAATTTGGATATACAGTAGACGCTCGCAAATTAGAGCTTTCAGTAATTCGAACGTCCAGAAATTAGAATCAATGTTTGCAATACATTAAACGCTCTGAAATTCGAATTTAAAATTCTAATTTCTGAGCGTTTTTTTTTTTTTTTTGGTTATTTGAATACACAGGAAATCCCCAATTTATTTTTATTCTGTTTGAATAAAGTAAAACTAAAAAGGGGAATCACCAAATTATATATGTTTTTCCCTATTTGTTTTTTTTTGTTGCATTTATGTACATTTTTGGCTAGTTTATTTGTGAAATTTGATACGCGTGTACATATTATTTGGCAGTCTCTATTAAATAGTGAAAGTGTATCATTTAAAATGTTAAATAAACGTAAAAAAAAACACTTTATCATTGGAAACTAAAGTCAAAATATTAGAAAAGCTTGACAAAGGTGTTCAAGGGAACCGGTTAGCCCTAGATTTTAATGTAAATGTATGTATGTAATGTAAATTTACTCAATTTTTTTTTCTAAAAAAAACCTACAGAAATTAGAATAATTCAGAAATTAGAATTGCCTCAAAAACAAAGCGGTTCTAATTTGCGAGCGTCTATTGTACTATTATATGGTCTTATCTAGCTTGCAAGGCGTGGGGTGGCTTTTTTCGAAAAATTTATTTTTAAACAATTACACAGGAAAACACGAAAAAAATACAGTGTTCTGACAATGACTTCTGGATTAAAAGAAATTATACTTATATCGGTGGTGTTGAAAGACCACATCGGAATTTTATTTTAGGGGGTTAAAATGTCTCCCCTTCTCCAAATGTTTATTGTGAATCGGCATAGGAAACCATGTGAATCTTCCATTTTAGGTATAGGATGTGTTCAACAAACTTATGTAGAATACTACGATGAACATTTTTGTGGAACATTTTAACCCTCTAACCTTCAATTAAAGGGACTTTTTTTGGCCCCTTTTAAAAAGACACAAAAAGACCCGTAAGTTGAAGTGTTAAAGGGTTAAAATGTTTCACAAAAATGTTCGTCTTAGTATTTTACATAAGTTCGCTGAGTACATCCTATACCGAAAATAGAATATTCACATGGTTTCCCCCTAAAATATAGGTTCATTGGACATTGAGCGCCAACTATAAATAAGTACGAGATTAACCTTTAAACACATTTGAAGTTTTGACTTATTTCTGGCATTGAAGTTAAATTTTAAACTTTGATGTCTTCAGGGACCTATAGTAGACTTATAGTAGAAAAAGAACCACAGAAGAACTCTCGCAATTTATTTTCCCAAAACAGAACAGAAAATTAGGATGGTACATTAGGGTTGGCGGCTAAATTCTTGAACGGGATACTTGAGCCCTTAGAGCAACACATTGGTCCCTTCGAGGCAAAAATATCGATATATCATACTTTAAGATCCGACTGTGAATGCAAAAAAAATTTTTTTTTTCAAACCTTCTTGCAAAAATAATTTTCATTTGTCAGTGTACGGCGAATTTTTTTTGTGGTACGGTCTCCTAGCCATCTTATAATTAGCGAAACTTATTTAATGATTTCCACAAACATTAAATGATATCGATAATTATTAACACAATCTCCCTCAGTTCAGATAATAATATTTATGTTTGTAATTAGAAGAGTGGAATATAATTATCCAGATAATATATGTATGTTTGTAGACTAGAGAGTAATATGATAATCGAAAAAACAGAAATTTTAACCATCAAATGATTATAGGCGACAACATCATTAGTAAAGTAACTATAATAATCTGATTGCAACAAAATCACGTTTTTTTAACGTTTTTTTTTTCGCAAAATACCAAAATTTTAAACAGAAAATCTTATTCGATAAAAGAAAAAAAAAATAGATCTGTAATCTAGCCCCGAAGGACAAGATCCCAAACAACGCACAACAACATATAATTAAAAGAGGTACCAACTCACACAACCTCAGTTGAATTACTCTGCATTGCTAGATCTGTCAAAACAACAGATTAGTATATTTGAAGATGACAAAGCAAATTGTGGTAAATTCTTTGTTGTTGTTTTTGTTTTTTTTTTTTGATATTTTGAATGTTTAATAACACTCCTAGACGACAACAAGAAATTCTCATTTAGTTTGTAATTTAACTTAACAAATATTTCCAGAAGTTCTAAAAACATCGTCCCCTGACGAGTTCCTTAGGCAAGAATGAAATCCGGATAGAGACATGCCTCCAATAGATTATTTTTCACAATTTGTAAAATACGTTTGGGATTTTAACATATTTAATTCCTTTAATGCAATTAATGTATGTCCCGATGAAAATAAAAATCAGAAGTACTCTCTTCATAATTTGTATCGAAAAATGTTACCATAAGAATTACACATGTCTGTAAAGGCTAACAGTTTTCGATACAAAATGTTAATCTTCAAAAGAGAGTGGCGAATACCGCCTGGTTACACTATTAGTATATCAATATTAAATTTTCAGGGTTGGCAACCGATTCATATTCATTCAGTGATAGTGGATAACGTTATTTCATAAGTATTTCGTTAAGGTATTTTAAGTTTAACGGTATTTTAATTTATTCAGTTAGTGGTATTTTAAGCTTAAAATGGTTTTAAGTCGTTATTGTTATTTTACAATTAGTGCTTGCTGACCATGAACATTTTTGATTAAAATCATAAAAATATTCCTGGGTTATCTTTTAGGTAGTATATTCATATTGCACAACACACTGAATGTTGAATTATGTTGAAATTTAATTATTATCACAACACAGTGAAAAACACAACAACAGCAACAACAATTGCTTCTCATCGACAACGGAACGAAATAACAATAACAAATGCAACGAATCTGAAAATTTTCTCGCACACGCTCTAATTAGTAAAGAAAAAGTGCAACTATCCTATTTACAGAACAGAAAATACAAGTATGAGAAATGTTTGTTCGTAAAGCACAGCACAACACAATTTGCACGAAATCTGCAACAACGAATTTGCACAGCAATGAAGTAGAAATACAACCTTCCGACTCTGGCGGCGAATTCCACTGTATTGAGAAAAAAAAACAAATAAAATAAAAACGGCTGCGATTACGGTTGTATTTTTCATTTCTAAACATGTATTTGTGATAATTGTATCACACCACCAAATGACAGAATTTATTTTGGGAATATGGTAAACGCATTGATATTACTTAGATATCAATTAATTTAAGTTTTTTAATAAAATATTGGAATTGGAATTTCGCCTCATAAAATGATTTAAAACTCCTTCAGAATCCATGTTTACTGAAACCTAAAGATATAACAATAGTGTCAACAGTTTTGGGACAGCCTCTGTAGGTAGGACCGTACTTGTATTATGGGGAACACTTACTACTACTTGTACTATGTTGTAGTTAGTGCAACTACAAATTTGGTTTTACTATGGAAACCCAAAATTAAAAGGCTTCTAAAGTTGCTGATTGTTACTGTTGTTCTTGTAGTTCTTATAGTTCTTGTACTTGTTGTGTTGTAAAGTAGCTGTAAGCGACCAGGCGAGAAATGATGAAATAACAACAAATCTAAAAAGGATGGTAAACGCATACAAAGAAATCAATTTCATATTGAAGTTTTTTTTTTTTAATCGACTTCAAGTGAAAACTTTTCATTTATCAAATAAGCAAAATTCGTTTTTCCTTATACATTATGGGTAACTGAGAAAACAGATTTATTGCAGCAACGGAATTTCCTGTTAAATGAGTTGTTACTAAAACAATAATTCGGTGGATAGAGAACATTTTAATTGTCGGAGGAAAATATTTAATTGTGTTTATCGAAAAATATGGTTGCTGAAACCAAACTATGCAGAGTAGAGGTACAAGAAAAACAAATTAAATGACTGCGGCTGCGCTGACGGTTGTTTAAATAAATAAATTCACATTTTCTTTACATGTATGTGTATGCACCTAGGGTACACTCATAGAAATAAATCTGTAAAAATAGCAGAAAAAGTTACTAAAAATTAGTGAAAAATGATGCTGCAGGAAAAACTGCTAAAATTAGCGGATTATTTTTGCTATATATGTATTAGTAATATAGAACCAGCAAAAATAAAACTGTTAAATATACAGAATTTTAGTTATACCCGTGTAAAAAAGTTTAGATCTGATCAGATCTTTTTCGATCTAAATAGATATGATTGAATCTAATTAGATCCTGTACCAGATCTCATCAAATATGATCCGATATGGCATATGTGATAATACCTTATGGCAAGATCTGATCAGATTTAGTGCCAAATCTGTTCAAATCTAAAGTGATCTGGACAAATGCGCCAGATATGCCTAGGTCTGGTAAGATCTATTGAGATCTGGTCAGATCTGATCTTTTTTACACGGGTATTTGAGTTAAATTTTTGTTAATGAAAAATAGCAAATTAACCTGCTAAAATCAACAAAAAATTTTGTTAAATTATTAGTAGCCTAAAAAATCAACAAAAAATTTTATATTTTCGAAGTTTTTTTCTCCATTTTTTTTAAATGCAAATAAAAATCGAGCCTTTTAAAAACAGCAGTTTACAATTGTTTTAGCAAATATTTCTAATGATTTTAGCAGAATAGACTACTAGTTGTAGTCAACTAAATTTAGCTTAAAATAGCAAAAATTTTGTTGATATAACAGTATTTTTAGTCTACTAATATTTAGCAAAATTTTCTGCAGATTTTACAGTGCAATTTTTTTATTTTCAATTAAATAAAATTTAACTTAAATATATTTAACTAAAATTCTGTAAATTTAAAAGTTTTAGTAGATTTGAGGTTAAGAAGAAGAGTAAACCTTTTCTTCAAAAGTTATAAACACATTAAATTTGCAAATCAGACTAGATCCAGTTTCTGCCTTTTTTTTATGGACAGGCTTCATTTTGTTTTAATTTTGCTGTTCTTATTTTACTAGTATTTAGCAAAAAATCTGCTAATTTCAGCAGTTTTTTCTACAGCATCATTTTTAACTAATTTTTACTAACTTTTTCTGATATTTTTGCAGATTTATTTCTATGAGTGTAGTGTGTGGAACTGAAACTGCTGAAATCGCTAAATACTAGTAAAATAAGAAAACCAAAAATAAAACTGTTAAATTTACAAAATTGTAGTTTTATTTAAGTTAATTTTTAATTAATTGAAAAAGACAAATTGTATTGTGAAATATGCAGAAAATTTTGCTTAATATCAGTAGACTAAAACGAGTAAAAAGGTTAAAGTCGGGCATGCCGGCTGTACAATACCCTACACCACTCTGGTGTATTGTTTGGATCCGAAATTCGAATGGGTTAAAATGGGGCTTGTGTCAAAATTTTCTATAATGTGATTCAGTGAACCAAATTTCATTAAAATATCTTAATATTTGCGACCTGCAGTTTGTAACCAAGCCAATTTTGGGGGGACCCTTATATGGGCACTAGTTCTAAACATGGACCGATGTTCACCAAAATCAATAGGCTTCGTCCTTGGGCCAACATAGGTCTATGTACCAAATTTCATCAAAATATCTTAATATTTGCGACCTGCAGCGTATAAACAGTATAATTTTGGTAGGACCCTTATATGGGCACTAGGTCTAAACATGGACCGATGTTCACCAAAATCAATAGGCTGCGCTATTGGGCCAATATAGGTCTGTGTACCAAATTTCATCAAAATATCTTAATATTTGCGACCTGCAGCGTAAAAAACAGTATAATTTTGGTAGGACCCTTATATGGGCACTAGGTCTAAACATGGACCGATGTTCAAAAAAATCAAACTTGTTCGTCCTTGGGCCAACATAGGTCTGCGTACCAAATTTCATCAAAATATCTTAATAGGTGCGACCTGTAGAGTGCGCACAAGATTGCATGGACAGACAGACAGACAGACAGACGGACGGACGGACGGACAGACGGACATCGTTAAATCGAAATAAAAAAAAAATTCTGAACCGATCGGTATACTATAAGGTGGGTCTAGGACCAATATTTTTTGGTGTTACAAACATCAGCACAAACTTATAATACCCTGACCACATAGTGGTGTAGGGTATAAATAGCAAAAACAAACTGTTATTCTGCAAAATTTTTGTTATTTTGAAGCTAAATTCAGTTGAATGCTAAAATCAGCAGAAATATTACTAAAAAAAAATTGTTAACTGCTGTTTTCAAAGGGCTCGAATTTTATTTGCATTAACAAGAAGTAAAAAAAAAATTTTTGAAAATTTATAATTTTTTTGTGGTTTTTTGGTCTACTAATTTTGTAGCATAATTTTTTGTCGATTTTAACAGTTTAAGTTGTTATTTTTTATTAACTAAAATTTAACTAAAATTTAACTCAAATATATCTAAAATTCTGTATATTTAACAATTTTATTTTTGCTGTTCTTATCCCTCGTACGTTTGGAACTTCATAGACTTCTAAATTCGTAATTTTTCTAAGTAGGTGTGAGTATGTTGCATCTCTTCCCATTTCGTGATTTGAATCTTGTTGTCCGAAATTGTTTGAAGTGAATCCATTTCCCGAAACTCCTTTTCTTGAAAAATCCAAATATTTCATTTCGCAAACGTTCCTTGTTAAATATGTTTGTTTCAAAACAGACAGAGTAATATAGAGATGGGTTAATTTTTTTGTTTATATAAAAATCTCTTATTTGTATCTATATCACTGTGACTATGCATGTTTGTGTGTATGTGTTTGTGCGTGTTTATTAGTAAATAAAATGTTACAAGTTCTTTTTAGCCATATTGTACTTAGTTGCTGGAAAAACAAAAACAGGAAAATTTCCTGTAAGTATTAAGCTGACGTTAGCAACAATAAATAGTTGGTAGTTGTAGCAGCAGCAACATTGGTTGGCGATGAAGTGAAGGTGATAACAATTTATTTCTTCTGTTTTCGACACGAAAATAGAATCTCTGTACCTACTCTGTGTTGTTATGGCCTACAATGATGTTTCTGGCTACGCTGATATTTGTTTCTTTTAGAGCTCCACCAAATATTAATAACTAGTGAAAACTTGGCTAAATTTAAGCGACATGATGCAGAAAATTCTTTTGTGTTTAATGAATGAATTAAATAGAAAAAAAAACTTTTTTTTAAACAACAAAAGAAGAAAACAGGATAGAAACCGGAAATGCTTATGGTACCACACAATGTTACAAAATTAATTCAAATATACACGAGTGACTACACAATGATTATGCGGCAAACTGACAATGCAAATAAGTGTGTTTATGTAAGTATATGTGAAAGTATGAGTGCGATAGTGTATGAGAGTTTGAGTTAATATTCGCAAGTATGGGTGCGTATGTGTATGAAAATTATGCATGTGTCTATTTTATGTTGAAAAACTATCTGGAAATCTTAATGTAAATTTTACAAACTGATGTTTTTTTCTTTAACAAATTATTAGCGAATTTTATTAGCTACACTAAAAAAAATAAGTTAGTAAAAAAATTAGTAAAACGTCTTCAAGTGTACTAGTTTTCAGCAATTTTTTTGCTGAAATTCCGTTTTCAGCTAAAATTTTAGTTATATTTTTTTAGCACTAAACTAATTTTGAACTAATGTTTTACCAATTTATTTTGCTACAAAAATTGTGCTGATAACCGCATTCATAGCGTGGACGACAACCAGATAGACAAGATGTAGATGTCGCAGCTTGTCTGGAAACGGAAATGGCAAAAAAATTAACTAAAGTAAAATTTCGCTACAAGTTTTTTGAGTTTTTTTCAGTTTACTAATATTCAGCAAAAAGTTTAGTGCTTTTAGCAAGGATTTTTTTCATTTGCAGTCGACTAAGTGTTCGCAAAACTTGTGCTGAAGATTACTGTTTTTTTTGGTAAAAATCAGCTCGCTGATTTTCAGCAGAGCTTTTGCTGAAATTACCAACTTTTTTGCAAGCACGCTCCTGACTAAAAATTTGCTGACACAGCAACATTTTTTGCTGACTTTACTGACTTTTTTTTTGAGTGTAGGAGATAACTGTAAGGATTTGTAATTTTGTGTTATTGTAAAACTGCAATTGGCATCTTAAAATTTTTCCAAAATCAAAATCATATAAAATAATTCAAAATATTAAATTCGGTTTTACCGAATTTTTATTATACCCTCCACAGTGATTTTCGTTAAAATTAAATTTTGTGGTGAGCAAAAAATATGCCAAAAAAAAAATTTTGTTAAAAAAAATTTTGTCTGTCTGTCCATGCATTCTTGTGCGCACTCTACAGGTCGCAAATATTAAGATATTGATGAAACTTGGTACACCGACTTATGTCGGCCCAAGGACGACGCCTATTGATTTTGGTTAAAATCGGTCCATGTTTAGACCTAGTGCCCATATAAGGGTCCTTCCAAAATTATATTGTTTATACGCTGCAGGTCGTAAATATTAAGATATTTTGATGAAATTTGGTACACAGACCTATATTGGCCCAATAACGCAGCCTATTGATTTTCGTGAACATCGGTCCATGTTTAGACCTAGTGCCCATATAAGGGTCCTACCAAAATTATACTGTTTATACGCTGCAGGTCGCAAATATTAAGATATTTTGATGAAATTCGGTACACCGACCTATGTCAGCCCAAGGATGAAGCCTATTGATTTTGGTTAACACCGGTCCATGTTTAGACTTAGTGCCCATATGAGGGTCCCCCCAAAATTATATTGTTTATACGCTGCAGGTCGCAAATATTAAGATATTTTGATGAAATTCGGTACACCGACCTATGTCAGCCCAAGGATGAAGCCTATTGATTTTGGTTAACACCGGTCCATGTTTAGACTTAGTGCCCATATGAGGGTCCCCCCAAAATTATATTGTTTATACGCTGCAGGTCGTAAATATTAAGATATTTTGATGAAATTTGGTACACAGACCTATGTTGGCCCAAGGACGAAGCCTATTGATTTTGGTGAACATCGGTCCATGTTTAGACCTAGTGCCCATATAAGGGTCCCCCCAAAAATGGCTTGGTTACAAATTGCAGGTCGCAAATATTAAGATATTTTAATGAAATTTGGTGCGCTGACTCACATTATAGAAAACTTTGACACGAGCCCCATTTTATCCCATTCGAATTTCGGATCCAAACATTAGTTGGCTTTTAACCAGACTGGTGTAGGGTATTGTATAGTCGGCATGCCCGACTTTAACCTTTTTACTCGTTTTAAGCTAAATTTAGTTGAATGCAAATAGCAGTTTATCCTGCTGAAATCAGCAGAAATATTTGCTAAAAAAATTTAAAGTGCTGTTTTCGAAAGGTTCGAATTTTATTGGCATTAAAAAAAATCGAAAAGAACTTCGAAAATTAAAAAATTTTTTTACAAATTATTTAGCAAATTTTTTTTGCTGATTTTAGCAGGTTAATTTGCTATTTTCCATTAACAAAAATTTAACTTAAATATAACTAAAATTCTGTATATTTAACAGTTTTAATTTCACTAGTATTTAGCAGAAAATAAAATCTCCAAATATCAGTAGTTTTTTCTGCAGCATAATTTTTAACAAATTTTTAGTAACTTTTTCTGCTATTTTTGCAGATTTATTTCTATTAGTGTAGCAATAATGATGTATCCTTAGCTTCTGCATTATTTTAAAACATTAAATAATGGATCGCTTAATTTCATAACATAAAATAATGCTTTACCCACAATTGCACATTTTTATCATTATTTGAAGTTTAAATTACACTATGCGACAGTCAAAATCGGGATGGGATGAAACCAACGGGAAATGTTATATCGGTCAAAAACAAGTTATACGTGTCCCGGCGTTTCGCTGGGTCACCCCTAGGAATCGAGATATATCTTTTTTTTGACATAACTCGAGAACCACTAGTCCGATTTTGCTCAAACAATTTTAAAAAAATTAAAAATTACAATTCCTTTAATCTGTTTATATAACGTTTTTCTATATACTCAACAGTTTTGCCGGTAAAAATAAATGTTTGTTACCGCTACCATAAAAATCAATAACCTTTTGTTTATTACATTTTTTTTAATATTTTAGGCAAAAAATATTTTTTTCTTCATACATTTATTTTTACCGGCAAAACTATTGCGTATATAGAAAAACGTTATATAAACAGATTAAAGGAATTGTAATTTTTAATTTTGTTTGAGCAAAATCGGACTAGTGGTTCTCGAGTTATGTCAAAAAAAGACCACCAAAGGTCAAATCGATATATCTCGATTCCTAGCGAAACGCCGGGACACGTATAACTTCTTTTTTACCGATATAACTTTCCCCGGTAGTTTGAACCCTTCCCGATCACTGACCCCTACCATTTGTCTCACAGTGTTATCTGTATTTACACCCATTCTTTTCCGTGTCGTCCCCATATAAAGTTAATATGAAATGTATTAGGAAAAGTAACTGGTTATCATTACCATGTAATGGTTTATCGAAGCCATTATTTGTTGATATTTTTCTACACATTGTGCTTTGGACTTTTACACAATTTATAAAAGTAATATGTAGCACTTAATTCCACCGAAATAAAATCATACTTGGGGAAAAAGTATGAATTAAATAAATAACATAACAGGGCTATGGACTAAAAAGCTTCAATAAAGTTTGCCCACTCTGCATCAGATGGTGCCCAACAACTGTTCAAGACCTCTCGCAATTACAGTGTTTTCATATTTGAAGCCCTTCATCTTTTACCACACTTCATCTGTTCTCATACCCTTTCCAAAGAAATAAAGTTGGGCTTAATAGTCATTTTGGTGACTCGGTCATTATCGTGCAATACAGTCCATTGAACTAGTTCGTTTAAATCGTTCACTAGTTCTTTTTTGTGTTTAGCTGTGACTGAACTGCGCTTCGTGAACTGTTTAAAGAATTAATTTTTTTTTATAAACGCATTTAAAATTCTAATTTTTATTAAAGTGTTAATTTTTCTGAAGCTTTTTATCTAGACACAATAAAATTAAAGAAAAAAAATATGTAAGACATGAATGGTGCACCAAACAATTGTCAAATGATTTTAATTCTTTAAACAGTTTTATTCGAAAGAGATACAATTTTTCTATGAATAAAAAAGGAACACAATGTACGATTGAACGAAAATAGCGAATAATGGTAAACGATATCGTATCGTTCAATTGAGTGAATCGTTCAAATGAACTAGTTCGTTCCCTGAGTGTTGCTTCTCTTTAAAAAAAAAATCCATTCATCAAGTATGCATATAACGACCGAAAATTTTATAATAACTATTATGCCAAACTACTTAACAACATCTTTAATTAACAGATTTTCTTTCTAAATTTATGATAACTTTTGAGCAAAGTGATAGTAATTTTGTTGTTATAGTATTAGTAGTATATTTTGTTCTACAGTTTTACTAAGCACTTGCTGTGTTGCAGTTGTTATCATTGCATTAGAGTATGAGCACGAGATGTTGCAATGAAGACATTTGCATAAACATGACGCATTACACGTATCATAAACACAATATATAGTCAAATAAATCTCTACACTCTCACATGTACGCGTGCATGCATATTCATGTTTAAAAGCATGCATAATTTAAATCATGTATATTTCTTTTTTTCTGCTGTGTTGTGTTGTGCTGTGTTGTGTTTCTTTCAAAATTTGAGAAGTTTACAAGATTACAGAAGTCTAATTTCTACTCGTTCTTCATTGTCTTTTCATATTCATGTTTAAATGCACAGACGGCGAGCAAATGTAAATTTTAAGGTACTGGAGGAGGAGATTTATAATTTTAATACCTAGAAAACAGATTTGTGCTGGCAATCGAATTTGTTGCAATAACCGAATATTTGATATGTGAGTACCGTTTTTATTTTCTTTTTGAGACAGATAAATTTATATACTAACAACCAAATTTGTGTTACCTTAACTGTTTTGCTGTTGCGACAACTGAAAAATTCATTAATACGACCGTACTATTGGATTGCCATAAAATTCTTTTGTCTGTTTAAATAAACACACCCGAACACACAGGAAAAAAAATTGCCAACCGAATTGCTAAGCCTATTTTGGTTGCTACAACCAATAAATTCGGTTGGTGAAACCATATTGGAATGTGATTCGTAAATATTTTGGTTATTGCAACTAAAATTCAGTTATATAAACCAAATTTTGTTGTGTGTCTCAGTTGTACCAACCATATTTTTTCTCTGTGTGTATGGCTTTATCGTGGATATGGGTCCGTTACTTCATTCTCCTCAATCACAATTCCAAATTTTAGCGAAACCTGTCCTCATGCAGAGCTTTAAAGAATTAATTCCTTTTTGGAATGAATTCCCAAAAATTTAATTTAATTCTTTAATTCAAGGAATGAATTCATCAATAAGACATAAGCAGGAATTAATTCCTGTGAATGAATTCAAAGAATTCAAATTTATAGAATGAATTCCCTGACCAAAGCGTAATGAATTAAAATTAAATAATTCATTCACTAAAGAATTAATTCAACACTATTAAATTCAATTTGAAGTCAAGGAATTCATTCAATTCTAGTTAATTCAACTTTTGGCTAAGGAATTCATTCAACTGTGCACTTAATTCAGCTTTTGATCAAGGAATTCACTCAATAGTTAACTCAACTTTTGATCAAGGAATTCATTCAATTCTAGTTAAATCAACTTTTGTCAAGGAATACATTCAAATTCAACTTTTGGTCAAGGAATTCATTCAATTCTAGTTAATTCAACTTTTAGTCAATAAAATTTTTTTCGTTTAATTCCCTGAATTAAATTTCAATTCCTAGGGAATTAAACGAAATAAATTTAATTCCTTGACTAAAAGATGAATTAACTAGAATTGAATGAATTCCTTGACTAAAAGTTGAATTAACTAGAATTGAATGAATTTCTTGACCAAAAGTTGAACTTGAATGAATTCCTTGACCAAAAGTTGATTTAACTATTGAATGGATTCCTTGACCAAAAGTTCAATTAACTAGAATTGAATGAATTCCTTGATCAAAAGTTGAGTTAAGAGCACAGTTGAATGAATGCCTTAGCCAAAAGTTGAATTAACTAGAATTGAATGAATTCCTTGTTGAATGAATTCATAAAATTTTATGAAGGCATTAGAAATAAATGAATGAATTCCTTTAATATAAATCGAATGAAAAAAAAGGAATTTATACAATTCCTTAAGTTTGGTCAGGGAATTCATTCCCAAAATATAAATTTAGTTCAAAAAAAGGGAATTAGGGAATTAATTCTTCGAAGCTCTGTCCTCATGCTTTATGTTTTTGTGCCTAAGTCTAATTTTGGCACAATTGAAGCTGTTTCGACTCTTTATTTAATTTTATTTGGCACGAAAGAATCACTAATCCATTTCTGGTTATAAGTGGTCACATGTATGATTTATATGTAATCAATAAATATTTAATATATTAATTTAATCTAATTTAAATTGTTGACTATTTCATGAAATTTATCTGGCTTTCTTGCTGTATTTATTATATCGCTAATTGTTCTTAGTCCCGACCGATTTCTTATATTCCTTACCCAGGACATTTGCTTTCTTCCCATGTCTCCTCTTCCTTTTATTCTTCCTTCTAATATTAGTTATATTTAAAAGTTCCTATATTTTAACTCACATAATATTACAAAAATTGGCAGTTTTTCTTGCTTTAATGTTAAAAGTAATTCACGATCGCAGTTAATTCTTCGTAAAACTTCATTATTAGAGTCTCTAAAGACTCTACAAAAAAATTATTAGAAAATTCCGCGAATTGTAAAGAATTATTCTTATAGAAAAAATACTGGATACTGGGAAGTTTTTTTTTTTTTTTTTTTTTTTTTTTTTTTTTTTAATAATAAATACAGCATTTATTTACTTCAAATTACATAACCAAAGCCCTGGTGGCCATATATGATTAATAAAAGCTACTACAAATTAATAAAAGCTACTACAAGAAAAAGCCTAAGTTTGTGATGACTTTTTCTTATAAAAACCCTAAGATCCGCAGGACTTCTTCCTAAAGAAAATTCTTTAATTCTCAGGACTTTTTCCCACAGAAAACCTCTCAGATTCTAAACACAGAAAACTGTCAGACTGTCCCAGAGACAACTTTTTTCTATAAAAGCCATCCACTACTGAGAACGCGTTCCAATAGAAACCCCTTTGGAATCCTGGGATAGAATCTAAGGTATTTCCTTTCGGAAAAAGAAGGTACTGAGGTTTTTTCTATAAGAAAAAGTACTCGGAATCTGAGGTTTTTCCATGAAAAAATCTCCTTATAATCTGAGGCTTGTATTAAGTTTAAGTATAATTGTAACCTTTTCAATTAATAAAAATTTTTATTTTATTCTTGGGTGGTATAACAACGTATTTTTTTTTGTTGAATTTACGCACAGAAATGGTAAAACTACATATAATTTCTGAATTTTTTTAAATCATTTTCAATGTAAATTTATAAATTATTTTGTATGTGTAAAACTTCCGCATAATGTGTGTAGTTTTTCTTATTTCCATACTCGGAGTAAATTTAACATATTTATAGTAGGAGTTTAGTTTCCTACTACACTCAAAAAAATAAGTTAGTAGAAAAATTAGTAAAACGTCTTGTATATCAAGCATGCGCGGTTCCAGCAATTAATATAAGGGGAAAAATCATACGCCTCAGTGTCCAACTCAATGTATTTGTCTACGGTGGCGTATGATTTTCCCCCTTATATTAATTGCTGGAACCGCGCATGATATCAAGTGTACTAGTTTTATCAAGTTTTAGTTATATTTTTTTTACCACTAAACTAATTTTGAACTAATTTATTTTGTTGCAAAAATTGTGCTGATAACCGCATTTAGAAAATAGAAAAGATGTCGCAGCTTGTTTGGAGGTATGTAGTAGTACAGACAACGCAAAACGATAATAAGAAAAAACCAACTCTACACAATTTCTATATTTAGATTTTCAGCAAATAAATTAACTAAAGTAAAATTTCTTCACAAATTTTTTGAGTTTTTTTCAGTCTACTAATATTCAGCAAAAAGTTTAGTGACTTTAGCAAGGATTTTTTTCATTTGCAATCGACTAAGTGCTAGCAAAACTTTTGCTGAAGTTACTATTTCTGGGTAAAAATCAGCGCACTGATTTTCGGCATACACCCTTTGCATACTTTACTGACTTTTTTGCAGACTTTTTTTTGAGTGTATAACAAGTTCAAAAAATTGAAACTAACTAATTAGAGTGTGTATTGTTAGAATTTCAAAACTTGTAATTAAATTGAATCTTTTGGCTTACGAACTTTGAATGCTATTGGCCTAGAGTTTGTCCAAACATTACGAATTTTGTGACTCTATCAACACAACGTGTACCACAGTGCCGGTCGTATTACTAATTTTGTGATTTGTTTTCGTCACATAAAACAGATTTTTTCATGTTCCTAAATGTTGATGGGCTTAACACGTCACAACAACCAGCCTACCCCAACATCAGCCACATAAGCAACAATCATTTGCATACCCAACTGTGAGTGAATGTATATTTGCATGTATGTGTTTGTAGGCTTATAATGTGGCATCATAAATGTGCAAATTACATGTAAATACATTTATGTTTGAGACATGCTGTTATGTGTGTGTGTGTGTTCGGATTTGTAATTAGGTGTTATCAGGCTCATCGTCACCACTCACCATGCCACATAAATTATTATCATCATTATCATCAACATCGTCGTAATCATTATAATAAACAGTGCAACAAAATGCTCATCCTTGCTGCTTATTATGCTGCTATTAACGTTATTATTATTGAAAGTGTGTTTGTATATGTGAGCATTAATGTATATTAGTGTGAGTTTATAATGTGTATTAACTCGTTTGTAGTTGTAATTTGCTATTGTTGTTTTAAATTTCAGCCTTAAGTTGCGTTTACATCTGTTTTCAAATCCTGAGATTTCAATGGAAATCTCGACCCGAAATCTTGATCGTTTACATTTGCACTTTATGACAGTAGCGAGATTTATATTTGACAACTGGATTTTTTTTTTTTTTTTTGGAAACAAAGTACAATAAAAAATAACCTTAAAATAAAAATATTTCTAAAAACCAATTTATTCATTGGTGGAGGTCAATTCATATTATTTTATGTAAAGATCTAATGCTAAATATGTTAGTGAATTTCTTTTTTTATAAGGACGACAAGCTGAAGCCAGATTTTGCAATGTTTTGGTGGGAGGAAGACATACACTTCGCAATGCTTTCTTCATAGTTATGCTTCGCGGAAAGCAAAACTTAGAACCACGCAACACTTCTTATAATCACTAGTACATTTCCACTGGGTCTGAAGTTATATTAATTGCATTAAGGGAATTAAATATGCTAAAATCCCAAACGTATTTAACAAATTTCGAAAAATAATCCGTTGTAGGCATATATTTATTATATTAATAATTATTTATTTATTTCATTATTTTGTGTTATTTTTAGGTTATTTTTTTGGTCAGCTGTGGACCATCGTTGCCACTTTTTCATGCAAAAACTCTACAAATTAAGCGATACGCGGTGTTGCATTCTGTAAAAGTATCCACATTTGTGAGTTTTCATGAGATTTATTAGAAATCTCTCAAATTTACGGGATTTCTTTTGTATAGGGAATATTGGGATTTCACATGAGATTTTCACTGAAATCTCAATTTTAGTCGAAATCTCGGGATTTGGGTGTAGATGTAAATGTAACATAAAAATATCATGCTTAAAATATATATGGTTAGGTTGGAGTTCTTAACGAGAGAGAGAACACCTCGCATATAATGGTTGATCCATAGATATAACATTGGTTTTAACCACGAAATTAATGAATTGAAGTTTATTGAAAAAGCAAATTGAAAAGGACAATTCTAAAAAATTATAAATACTAACAAATACAGAGAATACTCAATTGTCTTAACAAAGAAAATATGACTTCAGGTCTTCAGTCCAACAGAAATGCATTAACATTGTTAAATCTCAGTTCTTGTAAGTGTATTGAACCATTATTTAGTGCCGAATCCTTGACGGTTCTGGAAAATTATACAAAAATAGGCAAAAATGCACTTTAGTGGGCATAAGTAAAAAAAAAATTATTGGCTCCGTGGCCCTATAAGCCCACTTTGTCCAAAAAACCGGGAAGGCGTATTTACATGCGAGTTTGGGTACTCAAACGAAAGGAAATTTCCTCAGGGTTTCAAAAATTAATGATCCATAAAACGTGGTCCAAGCTAGAGCAATTTTCGTGTTGTTTAAACCCCTTAGGGAGGGCCGAAAATTCGACAACTTGTTTTATACAAAAAAAATATTACTCAAATAAAATGAAAGTTACTCACAATTTTAAAAATTATTTTAATTTTGTGATCGATAAAATGTGGTCCTAACTGGATAAATTTTAGTACATTTTATACCCCTCAGGTTGGATTAAACTTCATTTTAATCAAAAAATTACATGAAATAAAGTGATTTTAGTTGCTACTAATTTAGGTTTGGTCCAAAAATTACATGGAATAAAGTGATTTTAAATAGTTGTTACTGGAACCGTTAAGTGTGATATTAGTTCCGTCGCAGGAAATTTGTTTTTTCCTAGGAGATTGTACGTAAACTTTTTGATATTTTTTGAAAACATTTCAGCGCCGTGGAGAAATTTTTTTATTTTTTGTTTTTTTGAAAATTTTTAAAATCTTTATTTTTATTTTATTTTTTTTCTTTGAAAATTGTCCACTTTTTAATTCGTCCACAGATTTTGGAAAAATATCATCATTCTTGTACTCGTGGCGAAATTTCCTTTTATTGAAATACCATTTTTGCAAAGCTGTTGACCAGTGTTTTCCCAATAGAGTTTATTTTGAAGCGGTATAACGTATTCTATTTGGTAAATTTACGCACAAAAGTAGTAAAATTACACATAATTTATGAAATTTCCTACGCATTTTCAATGTGGGTAAATTCACAAATTTAGCATGTAATAAAGTTGCACAACATGTGTGTATTTTTTGCTCACGTCCTCGGAGTAAATTCACCGCAAGATGTGTGAATTTAAACAAAAAACAAGTAAAACAGTTAAAATCGGTAGCGTGAACTATATGATAGCCTACACCAGGATAGCTGAATGTCAACTAATGTATGGATCCGAAATTTTAATGGATTGAAATGGTCTTATGTCAAAATGTGTCTATGAATTAATCAAAAATTAGAAAGTCAGCAAACAATTTTTGTTTTGCCTAATATTATTTTGCATAAAATTCAACCAATTTCATTTACAAACACGTGATTAAGATTAAAATTATAAACTTTTCAAAATTCACGGTCGTCATTTTGTATCCGCCATTTACACCAAATGGCAAGAGAATCGTAGTAATCCTTTCTCAATTATCTTCCAAAAAATTATAAAAATTAGCGATCGATTTGAAAATATCCCAGTTATTAAATAAGTATACTAATAGAAATAAATCTGTAAAAATAGCAGAGAATGCAACTAAAAAGTTGTTCAAAATGATGTTGCAGAAAAAACTGCTGAAATTAGAAGATTTTTTTTTGCTAAATACTAGTAAAATAAGAACTGCACTTCTTTAATGACATAATGTCTCGAAATGACAAAGTTGTGTTTGTTGCTAGTCAAAATTTACTAGACTAGAAATCCTGAGGTCTCAAATTCAATATTTGGTGGCGGTAATAACAAATTAAAAATAAAAATAATTTTTTTTAACAATTATGTTAATTTTTCCATTTAAAATACAAAAATTATTGATTTATGGCTGGTTTTACCACAGTTCATATACAAAAATACAAAATTCTCGTTCCGTTGAATATTTGTACCTTATGTAATGTCTCGGTTTATGTCTTCCAATCATTATTTTCTTAATGCGTACAACTGACTGTACTGTCTATCATGAAAATGGTCAACCTTTTTGATACAAAAAAGAAAATCTAATATGACAATATCATATTAGAATTTGGACTTGAGGGAGAAAAATATTCTAACTAAATAAAGGGTGGTTAAATTTTAAGGGCCGATTTGATTGATTTTGAACAAAACACAAATTATTTAGGAAATTATTGTCATTTATTTTTATATGATAATATTGGTAGGGTTCAATTATGTATGGAACAAAATATCGGCCAAATGGCCGCAGCGACCTCGGCGGCACACCTCCATCCGATGGTCCAAATTTTCGATGACGCTGAGGCATAAGTTAGGTTCTATGCCGTTAATGTGGCAATTATCTCATCCTTTAGCTCTTGAATTGTCGCTGGCTTATCGACGCACACCTTTTCTTTCAAATAACCCCAAAGAAAGAAGTCCAACGGTGTCAAATCACATGATCTTGGCGGCCAATTGACATCGCCACCACGTGAGATAACACGGCCATTGAATTTTTCGCGCAAAAGAGCAATTGTTTCGTTGGCTGTGTGGCAAGTGGCACCATGCTGTTGAAACCACATATCGTCCAGGTCCACATTCTCAATTTCTGGTTACAAGAAGTCCCTTATAGCGAACACCATTCACGGTAACTGCTTGGCCAACCTCATTTTCGAAGAAGTACGGCCCAATGACGCCGTCAGCCCATAAACCGCACCAAACGCAAAAAACAGGTCTTTTCACATTTCCTACAGACCCGATTTGCTGAAATTTGTGCACAATTCTCCCGATTGTGGATATATTTGGTCGATTATGCTGAATCACGAAGTGCACGAAATGCATTTTGATTTGAACGCCCATTTTCATAATAAGCCTGAATAACTTTAACGCGTTGCTCGATTGTGTATCTTTGCATGGTTCAAATTGAGTTAGTCTGAAATTGAGAAATCTCAAATGAAATGCAGAAAAAAACTTGACGTTTAGGTGTGGTTCACATTCAACATCGGCCCTTAAAATTTAACCACCCTTTATATAACAATAATTTTTTGACACTTTTTTTTTAATTTTCGGTTGATGAAAGTACTAATAAAATTTTGACGTGGAAGTACTCGGATCCTATGAAAACGCAATATTAGTGTTTCTCTTAAAAAAGAAGTACAACTAGATTAAAAATTTAACATTGCTCTTTTTTTTTCAATTAAAATTAATTTAAATTTATTTCTTTTTTTTTATAATTTCAGTAATTGTTTTCAACATTAACAAGGTAAGTGCAACAGACAGTTTTACAAAATTTTAATAATCATGAGCAGCTTTTGTTAATCAATTAAAGTGAACATAATTTATTGAACACTAGTTTACAAAATAATTAAGTTTTCCTACGCACTAACAAGGGAATCCCGCCAAAGCTTACATGCCGATTTCAAAGAAACCAAATTTTTAGGACCCTAAGAAATCCTGTTGATGGGATAAAAACCTTAAACACACATTGAACAAAGTATATTGATCAAAAATAGATTATACTGAGAAATATACAGTGATAAAAAAAAGGTGGACACTAGAGCGTACCACCTTACAGGCAAAAAAAAAAAGAAAGTGCGCCGTACACCCTCCAATATGAAGTATTTTTGAAAGGAGGAACGTAGGGGTCGCTATTTTACATTTTTCATTATATCTTTGGCATTTACAGTCGGATCTTAAAGTATGATACATCGGTGTCTTTCTCTCGAGGAGACCAGTGTTTTGCTCTAAGGGCATTTTGACCTCAAGTGTCCCGTTCTAGTAGTTATCCACCAGATCTCAGTTGCTACAACCCTAATATCAGAAAATTAAAGCTCACAAAAAATCATTAAACTTTTGCTAAGGAAGTTTTTCGATAAACCCAGTATAAATTTTTTTTATATATTGGTTGCCGAATGTAGGGGTCGCCTTTTTAAATTTTTTTAAATTGGATTTTTACTATATAGCAAAACACTGGTCTCCTCGAGGCAAACAAATCGATATGTCACACTTTAAAATCCGATTTTAAATGCTAAAGCTATAACGAAAAATTAAAAAAGGCGACCCCTACGTTCGGGAAAAAAAAAATTTTTTTTTTTTTGAAATCGCCTTCAAAAAATACTTCATATTGGAGGGTGTACGGCGAACTTTTTTTTGGGGTACGGTCTAGTGGAAAAAGATGAACAAAGAGATGACAAAGCAAATTGTGATTAAATTTTTTGTTGTTTTTGTTTTTTCTTTGATATCTTATATCTTAAATGACGCTCCTAGACGAGAACAAACAATTTTCATTGAGTTTGTGATTTAACCTCATAAATATTTCTGGAAATTCTAAAACGTTGTCCCTTGACGATTTTCTTAGGCAAGAATGAAATCAGGATAGGGACATGCTTCCATTGGATTATTTTTCACGATTTTCCAGATAAATTTTGGGATTTTAGCACATTTAATTACTTTAATGCAATTATTGTTTTAAAAATAAATTTGGAAGAACCATGTTATTTGATTTTTTTTTCAAACAACATAATCACATTGTACGTAAAATTAACTGTAATCTTATGCTTTTCAATATTTTCTCTTGTTTTTTGTATTTTTTTAAATTACAGCTCGTTTCATTTTAATATAGAATGTTACCAATTTTTTTTTTGGCACTGTATATCCAGGGTTTATATTTAATAATGAAAACTAAAAAACACTTTAGTTCATGTTCACGTAGTATTTAGCAAAAAATATGCTAATTTCAGCAGTTTTTCTGCATGATAATTTTCAGCTAATTTTTAATATTTTTTTTTTAGCTTTTTCTGCTATTTATACAGATTAAGTTCTATGAGTATAGTCGTCTGAATACACAGTCCTTTGGAAATAGAAAGCAGATTAATAGTTAGATTAATTGGTTTAAGCGACTTGTTTAGTGTGCGATTAAGCAGTTAGTCTAAATTTTACTGGATTAACTTTTCTGTGTGAATTTAATATTCTATTTATGATTTAGAAAATCACAAATTTTTCGAAAGTCATAAATCGTAAAACCTGGAATTATTTATGAAGCGATTAAAGTATTAAAACTTTATTGTCATGCTATTTCTTGTTGTTAATTATTAATTAACTGCCTGTTAGTTATATTTTAATTGATGACAACACTTAAAAAACTTGGTGAAAAAAAAACTTTTTAAAATAAATGCAAATTTTATAAAATTAAATTATTTCACTATATTTTATTAAAACTTTAAATGATTTTTTGTTTGTTTTTGTATTTGCTTCCTTAATTTATAAAATCATACATTAATTAATAGACTCTTATGGAAAACTTAATCACTTTATTAATTTTAAGTATTTGATTATTTTCAATAAATAAATAATATTTTAAATATTTCATTTATACATACTACTTAAATAATTATTAAAATAAACAATTATTGCACAAACCAATTATTATGTAACATAATACAATTTAAACAGAAAATCTCATTAAATAAAAAAACAAAATCAGTATATAATCTGAATGTATTCATAGTAGTAAACCTTAAAGCTTTATGTAATTGATTTTCCAATAATCATTTGTGTCAGTAGTCAATCATTGAGTTTCAATTCATACTTGCATTGGTTTACTGTTGTTATGGAGATATTGTACGATATGAAACAAATTTTCACATCATATTAATTAACAATAATAAAAATATTGCTACAATATGTGTTTTACCACAAATACTTATGAAAGATTCATAAACATTAGGGTGGCAACAATTAAGTCAATTTAGAAGGAATTCGATAAGACCAGCAAGGCAGAATGCGCGTTTTCGGCTTTCGCTACAAAGCCATCATTAGTGCCTTTCGCCTTTGAGTGGGTTAATATTTTGATAACCGTCTACTTATGTGACTGTTGAAAGCAAATCGAATTTGTTATCAACAACTCAACTTAGACTAACATCAACGAAATTTAACAATGCTATTCCCACTCAAAGGCGAAAGGCACTGATGATGGCTTTGTAGCGAAAGCCGAAAACGCGCATTCTGCCTTGCTGGTCTTATCGAATTCTTTCAAAAATTTTTATTCTTTGTAATTTACTTGTAAAAATTGTATCATCTTTCTTTGATTTGAAAATAATTTAAACTGAAAGTGATATTAATTTATGATCTAGAGGCAAACTAAAATAACATTCATTTTTCAGTAATGTAATGAAGTTTTCTTCACGAAGTAAATGAAAATATTCTTAAATTTTATAAAAAAAGCTTCATATATTTTATGAATCTAGTTATAATGAAACTTTTTCATTGAGTGTATAAAATTTTTAATAAATAAAATGAAATTTTTCACAACATTTTATGAAAAATTCTATTAATTTAATGAAAAGTTTCAATGGACGAGTTCCAGTGAAATTTTATTTGGGTTATGCAAAAATTCATTAATATGATGCAGATAATTCTCTTAGCCAAAAACTTATACCCTACACTTGTTTGTGGTACAGGGTATATTGAGTTTGTGCTGATGTTTTTAACTAGCAAAAATAATTGGCATACACCAACCTTATAGTATACCGATCGAATCAGAATCACTCGTTGAGTCCATTTAGCATTTTCTTTACAGCATTTTAGAGGCCAAAAAGTTAGAAAAATTACGAAAATTTTATCCTCTTTGATAGTTGTTTAATTGTTGGTACAACCGAGGCCTATAAATAGACCAATTGTTGGACGCCTTGCTCTAAGCACAGTGGAAAATATTATTAAGATCCTGATCATTAATGGTTGTTGTAAATTTTTGATTTGTGACATAAAATGCGTATCCGTAAATCTTTTTTTTTTTTTTTATTGTGGACCTCAAGATATTGGAAAATAATAATTGAATATAGTTTCTTCAATTTGAGTAATTTATAATCATCAAGCGGCATTACGAAATTAGCCCCAACGAAATAACCCCCAAGCAGAAAAATGCAAAAACCCCCAATAAATTAGAGCGAAAAGAAATGAAATAATACCCAAAGGAAAACAATGAATTAACTCCCAAAATAAATGAAATAAGCCCTGAACGAAAAATGAAATTAAGGCCAAATATTGGTCTTTATTTCATAAAGAAACAACTCCCAAAAAGAAATATGAAATAACTCCCAATGAAATTGACCCCAAAAAAATTAAATAAATACCAAAAATATTTCTTCAGAAATTTATTTTATTTTATACGAAGAAAAAAAATTAGAAAATAATATATAATTGTTTTTTAAAACTCCTGTTAAATTATAAATTTTGCTATTTAGTAGTGTTAATATTTATTATTAGAGAAATTTGTTTTGAATATTCTAGAGTTTGGATTCAATAAAGTGTTTTCAAATTAAAGTTTTAGAAAATTCAGAAAGTGGAGTTAATCGATTTGGCAACTGAAGCATTTATATAATAATTAATTAACATTATTTAAACACTTGTATAGTTTTGTCAACAGTCTGACGGCACACTGGGCATGAGAAGTTCTCCATGGAATTAGAAATTGCATCTGCTTGCAGTTTTAAAATGTACAGTGAAGTTTGTTGTAGTGCTTCTTTAGATACCGAAAGTCAGATAATTTCAAATTAAGAAAAACCGTGCTGCAGGCTTTTAATTTTTTTATTCATATTTCTGAAAGCGCCGCAGGCGAAAATTTGGTATAAAAAATCGCGGCGATTCCTGCAGCACTGTTTCCTTTAATTTGAAATGATTTAACTTTCGGTATCTAAACAAGCACTACAACAACTTCGCAGGCGAAAATCGCGGCGATTTTTTATACAAAATTTTCGTCTGCGGCGCTTTCAGAAATATCAATAAAAAAAAAAAATAAAAAGCCAGCGGCACTGTTTTCTTTAATTTGAAACTTTCGGTATCTAAAGAAGCACTACAACAAATTTCACTTCACTTTACGTACACTATCCATATATTCCATGTTGACCAATAGCAGCTGTTGAAAAACAACCCATCGGAACAACCTCAAAGTTACCGTCAATTAAAACTAATTGTTATATATGTAAATAAAGTTATGATTTCAGGTAGCAATATTTGTAAATCTAAACGGTTTAAATTGTAGAAATATGTACTAAAATCCGTTTGACAGAAACAAACTTTTAAAAATTACAGAAATTAGAAAAATGACATTCTTCCCAAAAAGTAAGTGAATGCTAAAATCTCCGAATTAATATGTCTGGGAATTCTTTCATTTTGGGCTTATTTCGTAATGAAAAAACCCCAAACATCATATACGAAACAATCCCCAAAATAAACGAAACAATCTCCAAACTAAATTTTTACCATTTTTTGGGGTTTTTTTTCCTTTTAAGGTTTGGGGGCACCACAACACAAGCAAAATTTTTCGGTATATTGAATTTAGCTTCTAGCAAGTATTGTATGGTTTTGAAAAGGGAATATTTTAAAAAACTTATTTATTTATGATAAGTAAAGAGGTGCACTCTTTACTTATCATAAATTTTTAGCTTCCAAGTAAAAAAAATTAGGAAGTAATGCTTTACAAACTACTTCTTTCACTGCATCACAGTGTATTTTTACTACTTTCTTAGAAGTTATTCTGAACAACTTCAAAAACTCACTTCTTTCAGTGCTTCCAAAGTATCCGTTATTACATTTTTACAGCTTTTTTAGAATTACTTCTGAACCATCCAAAAAATCACTTAAGTATTGCTTCTAAAGAGTAATTGCTCTAAAAGTGATCGGAAAAGGCGAATTTGGTATTATTTGGCATTTCCTAACAGAGGGTTCCGGGTTCGATTCCCGGCCGGACCATATTTTTTTTATTTAAATTTTTATTATTCTATTAATTTTTTTTAAATATTTATAATTAATTGTTTAAATTTAATATTTTTTAATTTTAAAATTTTTAAAGATATGTCTACATAACAAAAATGGTCAGAAATCGATTTTTATGTACCTGTAAAAATAGTAATGAAACCAATATTGGATTTGGAGTGCTCCTTTTACACTTGTTTAATAAGTACTTTTATTGAAGAGAATAAATAACAATATTTCGCATTAACAAAGTGGTGTTTTTATGCCAGTCAACTTTCATATAAAAGAATAGCTCAACGGCAAAGCGCTAGGCTAGCAGTCGTGAGATCGCAGTTTCGATCCCCGGTGGCGGCAATAAAAAAACTTTTGTAAATTAAAAAAAAAATTTTTTTGTAAATAATTTTTTTTTAACTTTTAAGTGGTGAAAAAGAGCTTCCTTTGCACTCGTTCAAAAAGTATTGAAAAAATGTAGAAGTGGGAGTACTCCTCTCCTGTGACAACTCAATGTTAAAATCATTAGTGTTTATGTTAAAAAAGAAGTACATCTAGATCATCAATTGTAGTGCTTTTTCTACTGCTTCGGCATCTCTTTTTTTGCTGGGAAGTTCAGATTTGAAAATGAAATTAGAAATGACTAACAATTTAAGCCTAAACCACATAAACGCTGTGTCGACCGCAGTGCGACGTTTTGTCGATAAAGCAGTTTTAAGCTTAGAGCACCCTAGTAGACATCCACCAATTCAGGATATTTAAAAAATTTTTACGGGGAGAGGCAAAAAGGGGATAAAAACTCGCTTTAATTACGTGTGCAAATCCTTTCAGCCAGAAATCTGAAACTTAATACTAAAACATACGCGATGAAAAGGTTAAACAAATTTATAAAAAGAGAAAAACACTTCTAAAAATATCCCGATATTTAAAACTAGCGGGTAGAAAGTATCCTTTAAGCTATCTATTGATAAAGTGGTGGAGGGAGTTAGCTTTTCTTTAGCAGATTCAATCATCAGTAATAATTCAATTTCGAAAAAAGAATTAATGAAATTTGTTATTGATTTATTTTTTGATTCGCGAATCAATTTTAGTTATTAATATATCTTTAAGAAATAAACTTTCATTGAATACATTAATTTAACAATAATTTTAAATACAAAATTAAATTTACTCTTAATAAATCAATGTTTTAAATTGTAATGGAGTCTTTCAAATGAATTAAAAAATTGACATCAATTCCCGAATCAAAACAAAATAATTTGATTCACGAATGAAAAAATGAGGAAATAATTCGCGCGAATTATCTTTATATTTTTTTGATTCAATAATTTATAAATCACTTTTCTTGAATAATTTTTGAAAATAATTGTTCAAAGCTCTGTTTGCCAGATCTAGCTCCACTTAAATCGCATTTAAATAAATTTTAAGGCATGCTAACAACGCTAGTACAACATATGCAAAGTTCATTAAGATCTGCGGTAGTGGTGTTTAAATAAAACAACCTTTTTACTTACTACCTTCGATATTATATATTTGTCAACCATTTCGAGTTTTTCAATTCCAATCGGAATTTAAATTACATAATGTTAAAACAACCATTTTAAAAATTTCTATGTTAATTTTTTACATACACGACCCTGAAAACTTCTTCAGGAACAGCTCGAGTTAGTTCAAATTGCAGTTAATGTCTTAATTTGTAAAACTATTTTTAGCCATTGCTTTGGATCTAGCAACCCTATAACCACTTCAATACAAAATTTCAACTGGATTGGTCTAAATTCCATGTCCGCCATTTTGAATTTTCCAATTTAAATTAATACTTTGAAACAATCGACCCTGAAAATTCCACTATGAGTATCAGAGACTATTAATTATAGAGATAGGAAATCAAAACTTACACTACTCACCGGTAGATGGCGCTGTAATTTAATATGACCTGAGCACCTATTGTCAGTATCAGTTTAGTATCAGCTGACCCTATATTTGAAATCTTTGTTTTTTGTTATTATTTAAAAATTAAAGAAAAAAAAAAGAAAATCGTCAATTTTTTGAACACAGTCATCTAGTGATAATGATGTTTTTATAATTTATTTTTTTGGTGATGCCATACCCCTGATGAGTATCATCTGCCAATTTTGACAACATTTAAAGCCTTTCATCGTATGAACATTTTTTTTTTTGTCCACACTTAGTGGCTTTATGTAGTCTGCCATTCCGAATTTTCAAAGCCCAATTGTAAACTTAGAATCAGTGATTGTAGACACACTAACATAAAATTTCAACTTGATCGAAGTAAAATTTGTTTTTTTTTGCCACCATATTGATTATTATTTCTCATATTTTCTAGTTCGAATTTGTCCGATGTCCGGTCCTATTAGGATCGTTCTTTACTTAACTCATAATATTGTCAAAATCTCCAAAAGCTATTTAAAATTTTTCTAAAATCTCTTCGATACGATTATTATTTCAATTTCGTATTCATTGACCAAAATGACATAAGAAAAAAATACAGATCTCTAGTGACAAATGAAATTGTTTCAAGAATGAAAATAGTTTTTTTTCTGTTGTACATGTATTTATAAACTATATATTTTTGTATGTCCTTTCAAAACAACAGGATTAGTATGTAGTTGCATAAGCAACAAACAACAGTGACAAAATGTTTTGAAATATCTTAATCAAATGTAGATGATAATGACTTTATCTAAAATTCATTCATTCATATGTTCATTCATTCATACATTCGTTGTGACATTCCAAACACACTTGTCGATTTTAGGGGCAAATGGGGTAAAAAATGAGAAACATATAAACGAATATGTTTTCACTATTTATAGAGATGTTCGTGGTCTAACTTTTGGCTTAACGGAATATACAAATTTTTTTTTTTATTGAATTTTGGATTTTAAGTCTACATAAAGAGATTTTCAAAATGAACTAGATTACCTAGTGGCTTAAAAAAAGAGAAATAATTATATTAATATTAAAAGCCACCATTAAAAATTTACGTAAACGATCCCGTTGCACTGTGGGCCAGGATCGCCATTTTTTGGCCAAAAGTACAATTCAGGTAAAGCGAAAATATGTTTATATATTCAAAATCTAGAATTGTTGAATATTTTCTGAGGATCTTATCATTGTTTAATTTTGTGACATTTTTTATTTTATAATGATACAATAAAAAATCATAAATAAACAATAATTTGTTCCAAAAACAATCTCAAATTATAAAACTGAAACTAGTTCTCAAAAAAAAAAAAAAAATAGAAACCTGTTAAGTATTTACGAAAAAAGTAACAAAATTTTAGCTCAAAAATATGGGTTTTTTTTGAATATCCTAAATTTTCAAAAAAAAGCTCCAAAATGTTCCAAGAGATGTTTGAAAAACTTGCATGCCAATGTGTTCCATAAGATTTCTTCTAGCTAGGATTTTGCGACCGTTTGCGACGGTTCATCGAGATTTTTCCCATTTGCAAATAGCACTAAAAATTACCTGAAATGAAGGTTCTGGTTTTCTCACACAGACTAGCCCCCTAAAGTCCAGATTTGTGGGACATTTGAGTGCCAATTCTGAATATGTACAAAATTAAACCTTAAATACATTTTAAGTTTTGACTTATTTCTGGCATTGAAGTTAAATTTTCAACTTTGATGTCTTCAGAGACTTATAGTAAAATTTCATGACAAATGTTTTTGCGGAGCATTTTGACCCTCTAACTCTTCAAGTTATGGGTGTTTTACGACGCTTTTCTAAAAGGGCCAAAATAAACCCTTTAATTGCAGAGTTAGAGGGTTAAAATGTTCCTCGTAGTGTTTTACATAAGTTCGATGAACATATCCTATACCTCAAATGGAAGATTGACATGGTTTCCTATGCCGATTCACAATAAACATTTTCAAAAGAGGGGAAATTTTAACCCCACAAAAACATAGGACCAGACGAAAACTTTTAAAATGCCGATACACTTATATTTGTCTCTCTGCCAGAATTATTTGTCATCAGAACCTTTTTTTTGTACAGTGTAATTTATTTTCCAACACATAACAATTTTAAATTTATGGGCGCCATATTGGTTCGACCATGTTGAATTTTTAAAATTTGATTTCAGATTCGTAATCTGCTACCCAAAAACTTCCCCTGGTGGAAATTTGAAGTAAATCAAGCGACATAAGAAATTTAGTGAAACAATTTCTTTGTCGTCATATTGTATCCGCCATTTTGAATTTCAAAATTTTAATTTTAGATTTTAAGTCAGCGGATCCTAGACCTATATAATTGATTATTTTAAGTCCAATATATTAAAAACTAAAAATTAATGGCCGCCATATTGTATCCGCCATTTCGAATTTTATATTTTTGATTTCAGATTCATGATCAGCAACAACCAAACCCCCTTTGTGATATCTTGATTCTAGTTTTGGCCAAAATTGTGCGTTGGGTAGTTAACTTCCCTACTATATATTTAGTGATCAGAAAAACATAAAGCACCGCTCAAAATTTAGAGCGCAATTATAAACAGTAAATTGGTGCTTGAATACCTCGCCAACGGTTCAACAGAAAATTATAATTTTTTTTTAGTTTATAAAAGCAATTTGACTGGAAATTTAAAAATAAGTATTTTTATCTTTTTATTGTTTCTCTAACTTTGAAGAAAAAATTGGCAGCTGCCTTAGCTCCAAACGAGTGGTTAAAAATTATAGCGCACTTACACAGAATATTAAAATATATATATATATATATATTTTATTATATATATATATTGCGAAATATTTCAGTATTTTGATTTAAATTTATTACCTAGCTTGTTTTTTAAGACGTCAGCTACTTTTTACCGAAAATTTCGTAAATTTGTGTTAAAATTTTTGGAAAAATAACAAACTGTTCTTAATTTTCAAATAGAAAAATAAGCTTTTTGCTAAATTAAATATTTGAAAACATTTTATAAACTGATTTCTATTATTTTGATATTAGATAGTCTTCACTGTTCGTATACTAGATTTATTTTTAATTTCAGAAAAATATCGTGATATAACGGGGTTAAAATATGGAATTTCATAGTCAGTGTCCCAGTTTAGAAACGGTAATGCCTTATCATTATTTTTTGGACTACCAGTAATGACACCGACTTACTTTCTGCATTATTTTAAAGGATATAATAATGATATATTTGTTTAAATTTATTTGTATTATTTTTTAATTGCTTCTTAAGGCACTTTCATTCTATACCTTAATTGTACATGATGAGATTTTTTGGTATTGTTCAAAAAGGCTAAAAATCTTATTTCTCGAGATTGGTAGTGTTATTTATTGTTTTTGAAAAGTGGTTCTGAGTACCAGATATTAATTTAAACTCATTTTTATACACTGTTGTCATATTTTAGATGATGATTTTCAATAAAATGTGACGATAGTATTCCGGAGCCATTATATCGGAATCGGGAAATCCCATATTTTACTCCAGATACATCACGATTTTTTATCTGAAATTTTAAAATAAATCTAGTATACGAACAATGAAGATGATCTGATAATTTTTTCAAATATTTAATCTTGCTTATTTTCTATTTCGAAATTAACAACAGATTGGCGTTTTCTCAAAATTTAAATTTGTGAAATTTTGGATAAAAAGTGGCTAACATCTTAAAAAAACAAGCTTAGCAATAAATTTAAATCCAAATACTGAAATATTTTGCAATATATAAAGTCCGTTTTTGATATTCAGTCTAATTGCGCTATACTTTTGAACCACTCGTAGCCTTACTGTCAATTTTTTTCTTCAAGGTTGGGGAAATAAGTACCCTACGGGAAATGGATCAGTCACAGAGCTGGTCACGTGACTGGAACTTTGTGGGAGTTACCGGTCCTCGGTTCGGTTTTTTATATGAAAGTAACCGGCAACTTTAACATGGGCTTGTCATAGGAGGTGGCAATTTCCACCTTTTGGGCTACTTGTGACTTGTCGCAAAGCTTGTCGATTATAACATATCACACTACTGGTTTAAGAGAGTATGCAATATAACAAGTTCAAATTATCTAATACGGAAGTAGTCACATGTAAGACATTATGTAATATGTACCGACACTAGTGCCAAATAAAATAGCACGTGACTGGTTTAAGTGCACATATCACAGAACTAATGAAAAATATTTGTTAAAAAACTAGTCACATATTAGTCAATATGTGTGTTGTTGCTGAACTAGTACAAAAAAATATTTTCGTGACATATCACTATACCGCTCTAAGTTAACAAGTCACAGGACTAACTGCAACTAATTGACATTTAACATGTCACTTATTATTCACCATGTGTCATAAAAAGTACGGGTGCTGGAAGAACCTAGAAGCATCCAGTCACTGAACTTACGTAAAATCACAAGTCACCGAATTTGTTTTTAAATCACCACAAAGTCACAAAAAATTATTTAAAAAAATAGTTTATTTTTTTCAAATAAATACCAAAAACATAAATATTAGGGGTTTTGATATAAACTCGTAAATTCCATGTAAACCTTGTATAAACATAAACATATTTTTCATGTATGGAGTTTGATATTTAAACTCATAAACATACCAAGTTTACACAGTTTACGAGCAGAATACGCGTTTATATAAAAACCCCTATTAACTCATGGTTACAATTCAATTTAGTTAAGTTTATAAGCTATACATATAAATTATTTTAATTTTTGCATTAAAAATACAAAAATTGTTTTTCCGGACTTTCAAATAGATTTTTATATATTTAGTTAGAATATTGTTCTACCTCAAGTCCAAATTCGAATACGATATTGTAATATTAGATTTTATTTGTTGTTTCAAAATATCATATTCGAATTTGGACTTGAGGTAGAACAATATTCTAACAAATATATCAAAGTATACAAATAAATTTTAACTTAAAAGTTAAAATATACTAGTTACACCATACACCACTACGTCGACAGGGTAAAATAAGTTTATATTGCTGTTTGTAACACAAAAAAATATTGGACCTAGACCAACCTATTAGTGTACCGATTTACTCAGAATCGCGTTTTGAGTCGATTTGGCGATGTCCGTCCGTCCGTCAGTCGTAAATACATCGGACCAAATTTCGGCAAAATGGAATGCCGTTTATAGGTCCCTAAAAATTTCAAGTTTCTTTTCAGGATTTCTGCACAAATTCTGAACAATTTTATATACGTTACGAATATAAAATACAATTTTTTATAGTTCATTTACAGAAAGAAGTTTATGTGTGAATTGATCAAAGTATTTTAATCGTTAAATTGTCTCTAATTGAAACACTTTTTCTGTATTCCATGACTGAGAATCAAACCGGCGACTCTCTACACAGGCTACGATCCGCAGCACCATCTCTTAACGAGGCACACCATGGTCGACACATCGATGAGTGTGGCTAATTGAAGTTTTATCAATCATAACCTACACAATGAATGTTTTGTAATCGGAAGAATCAGAATTAACTAACACATGAGCAATATATTTCTTAATTAGAAAATTCCTTTGGTTATCTCCTTTTCATAGGTAATTATCACATTATGAACGACATGCGGTTCCAACAGGCGGCGCTACGTGCCACATAGCTGACGCGACCTGGACATTCTGAACGACCGACTTGAGGGTTATCTTACACAGAAGCGACTTTAACTAGTCACTGAAATTGTGCGGTTTGATCGCTTTAGACTTGATCTTGTGAGGTTCCATCAAGTCGCATGTTTATGCCAATAAGTCACAAACAACCGATGTCTGCATAACCCGTGCCTTTGGTCAAATTTAATTGGGCATATCGGATGTGCACTCCCTGGCGAAGCCGCGACGTTCATTTAAACGGTGTCATAATCCACACATAATGTCATTCATAGGCCTTTCAGGTAAAACACAAAATCCTTTGCTATTTCAAACACAAAATCCCTTTACACAATCTCAATCACATCAACATGTGAAAGAGTGTCTCCAAAGGAGTCTCCCAACTGAGAACTCCGATTTTGCCGAAATTTTCATTTTATGCAGTTTGTTTGGATTTTGTCTTTCTTATAAAAGTAAAAATTATACAGTTTCTCAATTTTATTTACAATTTGAGGCCTTTAGAGTTCGAGTAATTTTTTTTTTCGCGCGAAAACAACATTTGGAAATCGGTTCAGTAGTTTCTTTCTTAACTGCGTGATCGTTTTTGCAACATGCTATGGATTCTATAAAAAACTGACGATTATCTTCAACTTTTCGATGTTAAATTTCCAACATTTTAAAGTTGTTACTTACAAAAATGTTGAAATATGTGATGCAAAATTGCTGTCTTTCACCAAATTTTTTACAATATTTTAAAAATTTTATGTAATATTATTAAACTTTGAAAATTGTACGATAATCGTCTATCGTATTATAGAATCTGGGCACAGATTTTAAGTAAAAGCCTGTTAAGTTTACGTATAAAAAATATGTACGAAGTTTACAAAGACCATTCTTGAATTCAACACTAAACTAGTTTCCGGGTCATTTTGGGCTTTTTCAGCTAGTTTTTAGTTATTTCTATAAAATTGGGAATAGCATATTTAAAAAAACTGTTCCATTAATCTATTTAAAAAAAAACATAAATTTAATCCTCTCTTTAATTAATTTTTGCAAATACAGATGTGATGTACCTATTTTAGTCGAATGGGTCAGTGATTTAAGCTTCTCTAATGATTTTTTTTAGAATACTCTCTATTTTATAATGGCAATATCGGTATTATAAAACATTTTCTTTTGATTTATTCTGTTAACACTTTTACAAATATTTAAATCAAATTTCACCAACGATTAGATAAATCAAATATCCAATAAAAAATTATGACTTTTTACATATAACATCCCCGAAGTGTTTGTGAATAAATCCAAAAGGGTTGTACAGCCTTTCTGTCAGTCACTGAACAGTTTGTTTTGCTTGTCATTGACACTCTGTTATGCATACTCGTATCCGAACAATATTTTTGAACTACTAGTTTAGTTTTATGTCATCATTTCTGTGGCCAAAAAGTTAAGTAGTATGTGAACTTTGTAACAGTCACGGGATAGGGTTTTACGGTACCGATTGTCATTTTTTCATACACATCTAATACTATACTGCACCCGTTCTGTGTTATATCACTACTTCAGCTTTAACGGTACTAGTAACTTTTGTCAATTTGAGGTTATGATACTTTTTCTCCAGTTATATGATATATCCAAAATTAACCAGTTAATGTTTGGTATCCATTTCAATAGTCACGTGGCTGAATATTTTGCTGCAGTTACCACTTTTTCATGCACCGAAATTTTGGTTTACATCAGTTTTGTAACATGTCCCCTATTCACCTGTCACAGATTTGTCACTTTGGATCAATCGACCCTTCATTTCCCGCAGGGAAAGTTTTATGTTGCAAATCAAACTAATTTTTTGAACCCAAAAAATCATTATTTCCTATTGAGTCGTTGGCATTCACTTGTGATATATTGGCATAAACAAAAAAGTCCTAAAATCCATTTTGCGATTTTTCACATTATGCCATTTCCCAGCATAGCCTACGCTCCTCTACATAAATAAATATACAACATTAATGATGATTGGCATATGATACATAAAATACTTCCCTAGATAAAATCCTAACAAATAATGAGTTTAGACAAATACATGCATCCAAAAAATAAATACATACTTATGTAATTATTAGAAGAACATTTATTTTAAACTCGGATGATTCATCCAGCGAATTTCTTTTAGCAATCACTTCGTCAATCATACCACATGCAAGTAAATGGTTGCAAGTTGGGAATACGTATTATCAGCGAAAATTTCGAAAATTACCGAAAAACCATGAAAATTTTACATGTCTCCACACTACTTGTTGCAAGTTCATTATACCCTACACCACTATGTGGTCAGGGTATTATAAGTTTGTGCTGATGTTTGTAACACCAAAAAATATTGGTCGTAGACCCACCTTATAGTATACCGATCGGTTCAGAATTTTTTTTATTTCGATTTAACGATGTCCGTCTGTCCGTCCGTCCGTCTGTCTGTCCATGCAATCTTGTGCGCACTCTACAGGTCGCAAATATTAAGATATTTTGATGAAATTTGGTACGCAGACCTATGTTGGCCCAAAGACGAACAAGTTTGATTTTTTTGAACATCGGTCCATGTTTAGACCTAGTGCCCATATAAGGGTCCTACCAAAATTATAATGTTTATACGCTGCAGGTCGTAAATATTAAGATATTTTGATGAAATTTGGTACACAGCCCTACATTGGCCCAATAACGCAGCCTATTGATTTTGGTGAACATCGGTCCATGTTTAGACCTAGTGCCCATATAAGGGTCCTACCAAAATTATAATGTTTATACGCTGCAGGTCGCAAATATTAAGATATTTTGATGAAATTTGGTACACAGACCTATATTGGCCCAATAACGCAGCCTATTGATTTTGGTGAACATCGGTCTATGTTTAGACCTAGTGCCCATATAAGGGTCCTACCAAAATTATACTGTTTATACGCTGCAGGTATTAATATTAAGATATTTTGATGAAATTTGGTACATAGACCTATGTTGGCCCAAGGACGAAGCCTATTGATTTTGGTGAACATCAGTCCATGTTTAGAACTAGTGCCCATATAAGGGTCCCCCCAAAATTGGCTTGGTTACAAACTGCAGGTCGCAAATATTAAGATATTTTAATGAAATTTGGTGCGCTGATTCACATTATAGAAAATTTTGACATAAGCCCCATTTTAACCCATTCGAATTTCGGATCCAAACAATACACCAGACTGGTGTAGGGTATTGTATAGTCGGCATGCCCGACTTTAACCTTTTTACTCGTTTTTAAAATGTCGTCGAAGGCATAGGTTGTCACTAAATAGGACTCCAGTATTGCCAAGTATTCAATATTCTAACAAAGCTGGGAAAAAATTTGTTCTTAACAATTTTTTGTTTTCAAAAACTTATAAAATTGATATTTTAAATTACCATTAAGATATGTCGCTGTGTTCTTTTTAATTTTTTTTTTTACAAATAAACATAAAATCAGTTGCATTACAACTATTACTTTACCAAATACTAATAAATTTAATAGAAAACATTACTAGGCAACACTGTTTTCTTAATTCTGTCATTTCACTTGCAGCAAGTGTCAAAAATTCTCTGTCTTCAAAATGTACTTGCAAGTTGAGCCGCAAGTCGCATAAGTGTGATTGTGTTAGTGAAAAGGTGTGAGTGTATTGAGTTTTTTGAACTTGCACTTGCATGTGGAAACGGGGGGCTAGTCAGGAAATTGGTTTGTTTTTGAAGCTGATGGCCGGGATTCTCCTGTTAAGGTTAGACAGGCATAAATGCAATGCCCAATTGCTCAGATTATACAGTCAACCATGTACCACTCACTTGGAAAAATAAATACACTTGTAGAAATTCATGAATAGAAATACGAAAGTAATTTCGGAATAACAAAAACTTTAGAAAAAAAATAAATTGTATAACTTGCTACATTAATTAATAGTATTGATAAGTAACCGAATTTACCAGCACTATCATTAAGCTTTTTTCTAGAAGTCTCTTATGAATTAATTTTTAGTAACTTTAGCAAAAATTAATTCATAAGAGACTTCTAGAAAAAAGCTTAATGATAGTGCTGGTAAATTCGGTTACTTTTTAATACCCGATACTACTCGATATTTTTAATTTCGATACTCGATACTATGCGATACTTTTAATGGTTTTTAAATTTGAAATTTTTTAAAATTTTTTAATATAATTCTTCGAAAATGTTTACGTTTTTTAATTTTTAATTTTATAAACATATTTTTGCACTTTGTTACCAACTATTAATTATGTTTTTCATAGTTTTTTAACATATACTTTTAAATATTTTACTTTTGAGTTTCAGCAGAGTTATAGTTTTGTGATAAATATTTTAGCCGAGTCACATTTTTTTTAATCTTTTTTCCGTCCAAAATGCAACTCTGAAAATATCGAGTAGTAGTTTTAATTATCGAGTACCCAAAAAAAAAATACTCGATACCCACTACTCATATTTTGACCTGTCTAAACCGCTGGAGTGGGAAGTTGAAACTGGGTATGTAGGTAATTTTTTCCTCCGACGTAAATATTCGCGAAATTAGAGTCTTGAAATTAGTGAACTCAAATATAAAATGTTAATTTTCATAAATAGGCAAGATCGAGGACTAAGTTATTTTTTATTTATGTATATAAAATTTTAATACTTACCAATATTTTGAGTAGCATCGCTATTCATCATCTGGGTGTATATTGAATGTTTACAAAAAAAAAATTTAAATAGACTTAAACTATGCCTGTTTAGTCATCGTCTGTGTTTAAAGCACTCTATATTTACGCATAGCTTAAGTCTATTTTATTTTTTATTTTTTTTGTGTGTAAATACTCAATATACCCCCGGATGATGAATAGCAATACTAGTCGAAATATTGGCAATTAAAAAGTTTTATATACATAAATAAAAGCTTATGGAAAAAAAATACAAATTCTATTGAAATATAAAATATTTTTTGGCACTTTTGGGAATTTTGGTTAATAAGGAATTTAAAAGGGGAACAGTCTCCCATTTAATGAAATTTAAAATATATATTCCCCAGAAAATGGGATAAATCACTTTTGGAATTTTTTGCCAAAAATGTATTAAAGATAGGGGCTAAATTGAGAAAAGCTGCACCCTTAATCGAATAGCATAAATCACTGTGGCTAGGAATTTGAAATTTCGTTTGTAGATTCCTCCAATTGCGCAATGTGGTACATTATTAGAAAAGGCAGCCAAAAATCTATAACATGTGAAAGAGCCAATATATTTTGATCAGGTTTTTTTGTTGAATAGTCCTTTTCTTAAAGCTTTTTCTTTGATATATTGACCGTTTAAATTAAATACACAAAACAAAAGGTTTATTCTTCTTCTTAACCTCAAATCTACTAAACTAAAATTGCAAAAATACATATAAATTACAATATTAATTGCAGCTGTCTATATGACGTTAAAATAATACTATACTAAAAATATATTACGAATTGCCTTGTGGCAACCCGTCTCCATTATATGCAAGTTGGCTAGTCTTAAACGTAAAAACCATACGTCAGTTTGGCAACATTTGCCAAAAAGGATACACGAATGAGATTGGAAGATAAACAAAAATCTAAAAGTAGAATGTTTGTACTTATGTGTCTGTGTTTGATCACTGCTGAGTAAAACACAATAATAGAAAGCTGAATAGGAAAGAAAACAATGGATTAATTACATTGTATTCAAGGCCTTATTTAGGTGAGCCAGATAAGCTGTCGTCACACTTCAGTATAGTTACATTTGTAATGTGGCGACATGTTTTCGAATCCCACATCATATAGAGACAATGTGACAATAAACATATAAAAAATTTAAATTTAATGGAAAATCACTGATGAAGCCTGTCCATACAAAAAGGCAGAAACTAGATCTAGTCTGATTTAAAAATTAATGTTTATAATTTTTGGAGAAAAGGGTTTATTCTTCTTCTTAACTTCAAACCTATTAAAAGATACTAAAGTTTACCACTATATTTCTCTGGGTTTCGATGACTTGTACATAATGTAACAAACGAGTTTGCTAAAATTCAAACTAAAGTCTGATAATCGACTTTTTTACTTCTATTTATTTTTTTTAATAAAAAACGCCCCTAAATAAAAAAAAAAATACATACCCAGCCAAAAAAAAATTGGATACTTTTTTGAGGGTTCTTATTCTATGAGTCAAATCTTATTCATATAAAACACATTTTTTTGAAATTTTCAAATTTTTTGTCAAAAATTGTTCATATTTTGGACAAAAGTATGAGCCTTCTAAAATGAATCATAAAAGACACAAAAATTTGAGCCAAATTATTAAATCCAAAAGATGGTTCAGAAATGACTCAGAAATGTAAACAAATTTGAATATTTTGTGAACAATTCAAAAAAATTATTAACTTTTGAGCCTTTCGAATTTTTTAAAATCTTTGTTTTGAGTCATTTTTGAATCAAAGAAGAAGGCTCTTTTGGATGAAACACTTTTATACAAAAATTTTAATTTTTAATAATATTTTTGAGCCTTTTTTTGATTCATGTTTGTGCTTGGGTATATAAAAAAAAATTTCAATCCTTTTTAGTTTCTATTTCGTGTGAATGAGTTGTGTCCTTTATGAAATAGTTCAGTTAAACGATTTACTCTTTTGAATAATATGAACTAGTTCATCATTATTCAGTGTTTTTCTTCAGTCGTTCTTTCGTTCGGCCGATGGATCAGTTGTTTGTATCTCTCTTCAATTAAATTGCTTGAAATCGAAATGCTTTTTTGGAAGTAGTAAAAAAAAGTGCGCGGTACGCCTTCGAATATAAAGTAATTTTCCAAGGCATTTTAAAAAAAGTTGTTTTTTTGCCGAACGTAGATGTCACCTTTTTTAAATTTTCATTATAACTTCGGCATTTACAGTCGGAGCTTAAAGTGTGATATCTCGATTGTTTTTTGCCTCGAGGATACCAATGTTTTGCTATAAAAGAAAAATCCAATGAAAAAAAATTTAAAAAGGCGACACCTACTTTCGGCAAAAAAAAAAATTTCTACTGGAATCATCGAAAAACTTCCTTAGCAAAAGTTTAATGATTTTTTGCGAGCTTTAATTGTCTGACATTAGGGTTGTACATAAGGGTTGTAGGAACTGAGATCTGATGGGTAAATACTAGAAAGGGATACTTGAGGTCAATGACTTGTTCCCAATAGGAACCACAGGACATAATATATAATGACTCTTAGAGCAAAACATTGGTTCCCTTAAAACTAAATCATCTATGTATCGTACTTTAAGATCCTACTGTAAATGCCAAAGATATAACGAAAAACTTAAAAAACGACCCCTACCTTCGGGAAAAAAAATTTTTTTTTGATACCTCCTTGCAAAACTAATTTAGATTCGACGGTGTACGGCGAACTTTTTTTTTTTTGTGGTACGGTCTAGTGTATCTGTGTGGACACAATATTGCAAAAGTGTTAGTTATTTCATTAGTGATATCATAGCTAGTTTGATGACATGCAATAAAATGATAGCAAAATGGTTTCATCTCAATTAAAGACTCTTAATTTTGATATTATTGACATGCTTGGTATGACAGCCGTATTTGTGCGACTATCTACAAGTGTTATCAAGAACGATTTTGACAGTTTTAATTAATTCCGGATTTCTACTGTCAAAATTGTTCGATATATTATTAATAAAAATGCCGCACAAACAGAGCTGATATTACTTTTATTTTTTATTATAATTGAGCAATTAAAAACAATATAAATTTTAGTATACAAGAATGGGGAAAAAGTTAAGTTATTTATTATTTGTAGAAAAAAAATTAATAGTTGAGCAAATTTTGTGTTTTTCGAAAAAATATTTGTGATAATACTTAGCCATGAAATGGTCAGGTGTTCTCCACTATAGTTTGACGTTTCTCTGCCATCGCTTTGACATTTAATATCACATCATTTATTGAATTTGAAGACACATTTTAATGATATTCCCCTGAAGGTGTTTGAATTCGTTAATGATATTTCAGGCTTAGTAACTATTATATGCAAACGAAAAACTAATTCGGAACTTTCAAAATTCATTTTTAAAATTCACCATACATCGCTAAACACCTGAAACCCACACCTTTCTGTATATATACAAATTTTAAATTTCTAAAAACTCACATCTAGATGTAACAATTTCACAATAAAATCAATTTTATTAAAGATTTGCCTTTTCCAATTAGTGATACCCTATTGTTTAGGCAAGTTTACTGCAACACCAGCAATGATATTTTGCATCTTTAATGCATACGACATGAGTTCATCAGTATAAATGTAATAATATTTTTTTCAATTCATCTTCCTCTCTTGCTGTAACTATTGACAAAACACTTAAGATGATTAGAAAATGTTGACACTACAGCTTTTAGGTTTAGTCGTTGTAGTAATACTACTAGTATTAGTACTTACTCATAGTTGTAGTCATATGTATTATACTAACATAATAGTTTTAGAATTAAATGTAAATTCAAAACACACAACATACAAACATGTATTTTTATTAAATTCCGGACAGTGTGTAAAATAACATTAAAAGTATTTTAAGAAAACATCTTTAGTATATAAAGGGTTTTCCGGTCGACTTGCATATTTTGGAACTCGTGTTACATACATACATTACATACTTTATAATATATACAACATTTGCATCACTTAAAGTGGTATTATTTTAATATATTGTCAAGTGTATTAAAAATGGCGCCCAACTTTGGACCAGTTGAGTATCTCAAGATATTACCTTGCGATTAAATATTTATTAATTGGTTTTATTTTGGCGCCCAATCTTGGATCATATAAACTGTACACGATCTAATGTTGGGCGCCAATATAGACCAAATAATAAATATTTAATCGCAAGGTAATATCTTGAGATACTCAAGTGGTCCAAAGTTGGGCGCCATTTTGAGAACATTTGTCAATATGTCAAAACAATACCACTTTATTATTCCTATCTAAAAGTTATTATTACTACTAAATTTATATCACACATTTTTTACACCCACTGTATCCCTTAACAGTGCGTATAAATATTTTGCAATAACAAGATTTTGTTAAATACACATCTGACTGCATATATACAAATACATTGCACATGAATGTGCTACCTAAGGGAATTTACTAAAATATGCACATACATTTTCACCAATTATGCAATTCTTATTCTAGGTTAGGGGGAAAAAAAAACAAAAGATACTTAAAAGCATTTAATTTATTTAAATAAACTTAAGAAAAAAATAACATTTTTTCCCAAACATACATTTATAGTTATTTAATTATGCATCTTTATCCGAAATAGTAGATTTAGATTACAGTTGAAGTATTTATATTGTTAAATATACTGAAAGAGATTGTGGAATATGGTTAAGATAATCATGATGATGATGATGTTGACGATGATGTTGATGATGATAAATAAGATAACAATAGCTCAACTTTATAAAGAAAGTAAAATTTACTACCAACACTTAATTAAATTTCCATCAATTTTATAAAATATAAAAAAACCACACAGAAATTTATTTTAACTACTACATAAACATATAATAAAAAACCAAAACTTTCGATGCAATTATTTTCAAAATTTTTTTGATTGAAGATTATAATTGCTACTGTCTTTTTTAATACCCTACATCAACATGATTGTGAAATTGATTGGGGATATAAATCAGAAGACATGTACTTGGCTATATAATTGCAAAGGAAGAAATTTTTTTTTTTATATAGTGATTCGAATTTACATAGAGGCAACAGATTCTTACTGAAAACCGAATTTGCAGCCAATCGAATTTTCCGGTTGTGACAACATAAGACCTATTGTCCTGAATATTTTTTGATAATCTGTTTCTACAAAAAAGTGCTTAGAATTGTGTGATATCAGAATCGAAACTCAAAAAACCTCCGTAACTAAATGTTTTTCTATAAAAACGTTATTATAATCTGTTTTGAATTGGAAAACGCGAGGGCGGATCAATAAGTACCATCAGTTAGTAGGCAACTATTCAATTTTGAGCAAGTTCCGTCATTAACTTTGTGTTTACCAGGTGTTCAAAGCATAAAACTTCGTGGATTTTTGTAAAAATGGAAAAGAGAATTGAGAGTGCTCATCAAACGTTACCATCATTTAAGCCAAAGAAAAGCTTGAAAGTACTATAGAGACTCTGCGCCATCGACTTTAATGGTAAAAAAGTAGTTTACTAAATTTCGTAGTGGCCACACAAGCACTAGTGACGCTAAGCCTTTTGGACGGTCAATACAACGAAAATGTCGAAACACTTCACGATTGTTGATTGTTATTGATGCCATAGGCACTTCATATGGCACTGTGGTTTCGATTTTTAATGATCAGTTGGGTTTTTGAAAGCTATCCGCAAGATGGGTGCCGCGTTGACCATAAACGCAATCTTGTGACAACTTCAAAGTATAGTTTGGGCAATTCGAATGAGTTGTTGCGGCGTTAACTGTGGATGAAACATGGATCCATTACAACTCATCGGAGACCAAACAGCTGTCTAAACGATGAGTTTATCCAGGTTAACTGGCTCCGAAAAAGGCAAAGGTGGGTTTGTTTCGCCAACAAGGTCATGGCGAAAGTTTTTCGGGATGCACGAGGAATAATCCACATCGATCACTTTCAAAAAAAAAAAAAAAAAAAACAAACAACGTCGAATATTACGCCAACTTATTGGACCGATTCAAAGAAGATTTAAAAAAATTACCCATTTGGCCAAGAAAAAATTGTTTGTCGTAGTTGGGCTACGAATTGGTATCTCATCCGCCATATTCTCTGGATTTGTCCTCCAGTGGTTATTTTCTATTTAAAAACCTAAGAAATGGCTCGGTAGAAATATATTTAGCTCTAACGATGAAATTGCTGCTCAGACGAATGATTATTTTGAGTATCTCGAGAAATCGTTAGTGTATTGAGTTAAAAAGAGACTATGTTCAAAAATAAAGTTTTTTTTTTGCTAAAAAAAACTGTGATTCATTCAAAGAGCCACGGCCTTATTGATCCGCCCTCGTATACTAACAGGAACACTTCCGAGTGGTGTAACTAGCCGATCTTTAGGAAACTCTTATATGTTGCACAGGTAAAAAAATCAATAGACACGTATTTCATAAATGCAAAATACCACGGTTAGGGATCAAAAAGTGCGTCCAATATTTTGTTTTTTTGATTTCACCCATCACGCCCATTTTTCACAAATATTAAATAATGTTCAACGAAAATTTTATATCAGCTAGGACAACATCTGTGACAAGTTTAAAGAATTTGTATTTTAGAGTGGTCGGTTAAGCTAATTTTGCCTCATTTACTTTAAGGGGGTAAATACTGTAACAACAGAATTTTAAGGGGTATATTTAAGCGGTTGTCAAAAATTCAAATAGCAATATTGTTACTATAATATTTTTTTATTTTCAAAAATATTAGTTTTAAATTTCTCCAACCAAAATCGCCAGGGTTGCCACTTCATAATTAGCCTTTTTTAAAAAAGGCAAAATCGGCTGCCACTGTACAGTAGAGTGGGCCGAACTTTGCCGAATTGCGAATTTCAAAAACGGGGGGTACGGAAAAGTTTCGTATGCGTCCAGCAACCAGTAAAAAATAAAAATTTTGAAAATGGGTTCACGTTCAAGGTCCCCGCAAAGCGGTTGAAATTTCGGAAAGTTTAAAAAAAATCCTTAAATTTTGTTAAAAAATATTTGTTGCTGTGATATATTATTTCTAATAAATTATAGTTCGCTGAATCCAAAAAAAAAAAATATTTTAGAAAAAAATTAAACACTTAATAGTTTCTTTGTAAAAGTTTTGAAAAATATTTTATACACTGTGCCACAAAAGTATATATACAAAAATGTAATTGTTTATAACTTAATACATTAGTTTTTATTAAATATCATACAAATTAAATTACGTGCTTGGATTCAAAATTTTGTAAAACAATGTTCGTAAAGTATCCTATTTTTTATCCACACAATGTTCGAAATGTGTTTTACTTATACTTTTGTGGCACAGTGTATAAAAAATTTTTCAAAACTTTTACAAAGAGACTATTAAGTGTTTAATTTTATTCTAAAATATACAACGAAAAATATAAAGTAGAATATTTTTCATATATTGTGTGGACAAAAAAGTGCATACTTTTCGAACATTGTGTTACAAAATTTTAACTCCGAGCACGCAATTTAATTTTTTTAATATTTGCTAAACACTAATGTATTACGTTCTATTCAATTATATTTTTTTATATATACTTTTGTGGCACAGTGTATAAAATATTTTTCAAAACTTTTACAAAAAAAACTATTTAAATTTATGCTAAAAAAACTATTTAAAACTATTTAATTTTATGCTAATATATTCTTCTAATATAACAAATAATATAAAGTAGGATACTTTTCGCTGCGCCCCCCACATTTTTTATTAAATTCGTTTTTTTATTTAAAGTTTTTTTATTTAAAGCCTTCACCCAGCCACCACAAATAAACAATTCTGCCAACAATGGGTTTAAAATAAATAAATATTTGATCACTTTTACTCATGAAAGTGGATTGTTAGTAATGAATCCATAATAATTTGCAATATACGTGTGTATGTCAAGATAATTTGGTAAAGTGCGAACTTAGGTAGATAGACCCGTAAGTAGTTTTATTCATTTGTGTTTTGAATGAAAATAAATAACGTAAAGCAGGGTTGGAAAGCATTTTATAATATTAAAAATAGCGGGCAAAGCTACGTTGTTAGCGTGTCTTAAAGTTTTTTTTTTTAATTCCAGTTTATGTAAAGGTAGACCTGGCAATTCAAGTAAATTCACAAATTCAGTTGGAAAATTTACTGCGTCGGTTTCTTCCACCGGTGCTTCGTTACATGAAGTTTAAATATCGGAGTATATAAGTTCCATTCCTTTTCTCAGGTTTTTTCTCTTTCAGAAAATTTGTTTAACTTTTTGGAGAGTATGTTTTAATGCTACATAAGTTTCATATTCCGTTGATATTGTTTGAAGAGGTAATTCCCTCTTCCAATCCATTTGCATTGTCTATAATTTCAATTCCACTCCTTCATCGTTTATATCCATTTCATTCCACTTGTGTAGTGTTTCAATTCCACTCGTTTCCTATTTAGTTTCTTAATTTTAGTGTTTCATATACACTTGTTCTTTAAGTTTTAGGTTTCTAGCTAAAGACGCAGACGTTAAGAGGAGGGGGGGGGGGCAATTTTCCCCTTTTGAACCACCATTTTTACCACGTTCCTGTCCAAAGTCCTAGAAATGCCTTGTCTATAAGTTAGCCCATACTCCAAGGAAAACATATTATATATTACAGCTTTCTAGCCGAAGGGTTCGGTTAGGCCATCAAGGGGGAGAATTATTCCGTTTTTACCCCTCCCGGTAGGAATTTGCAAAAATTCCGTCTTAGAGGACGTCTGCGTTGGAGGAGGAACCTACTACATACATAATTTTAGGTCTCTATATCCAGCAGTTTGGCCAGGCCCTCAAGGGGGAAGTTTTTTCCCTTTTTACCCCTCCCGGTATGAATTTCCAAAAATACCATCTTAGGGGACGTCAACGTTGGAGAAGGAACCCAATTTAAGATCCCTTGTTCCAGCAGTTTGGCCAGGCCCTTAAGGGGGAGACTTTTCCTGTTTTTGACCCTACCTGTAGAAATTTCCAAAAATCTCATCTTAGCGGATGTCTACAATAGAGGAGGAACTTTAATACCAAATTTCAACTTCCTACCTCCAGCGGTTTGGGCAGGCCTTTAAGCGGCACTTTTCGCTTCATTAATCCCCATTTTTGCAATGTCCCTGTCCAAAAAGCACCTTCCCGGTAAGTGAGCACATACTCCAAGTAACATATGTTTTACATTTCAGGTTTCTAGGCAACTTTTACTATTTGTGCCCCTCTCGGTAGGAATTTCCGAAAATCCATCGACAGGGAATTCCAGCTTCCTAGTTCCAGCAGTTTGAGCAGGCTGAGAGGAACCTAAGTACCGAATTTCAGCTTCCTAGTTCCAGCAGTTTGGACAGGTCGTTAAGGGGCAACTTTCCCTTTTTGAGCCCCCATTTTATACCGACCCTGTCCAAAATTCAAAAAAGTATCTTTCTAATAAGTTAGCCCTTACTCCAGGGACCCACATTTTAAGCTTCAGGTTTCTAGCCGAAGGGGTTTTTACCGGCCCCCAAGGTGAGGCTTTTCTTCTTTTTGCCCCTCCCTTTAGGAATTTACAAAAATTCCATCTTCGCGGCTATCTGCGATGGATGAGGAACATTCATACCAAATTTCAACTGCATTGCCTAAGCGGTTTGGGCAGGCCGTTAGTGGGGACATTTTTCCCTTTCAACCACCATTTTTACTATGTTCTTGTTCCGAAATAGAAAAATTACGTTGCCGGTGAGTTAGTCCTACTCCAAGGAATACATATTTAAAATTTTAGGTTGGCCAAAAGGGATTGGGCAAGCCGTCAGGAGGAGACTTTTACCTTATTTCCCCTCCCGATAGGAATTTCAAAAATTCCGTCTTAGCGGACGCCTACACAGAAGGAGGAACTCACATACCGAGTTTCCTTTTGGGATATCCTGTTGGGAATTCCAAAAATACAAACTTAGTCGATGTCTACTACAGTGGAGGAACCAAACATTTTCCAAAAATCCCGTCTTAGAGCACGTCTATGCCAAATATCAAGAAACCTTGTTTTAGTGGAGATATCCGTGGGGGGAGGAAAAAAGGTAGTTTTTTTGAAATTATATATTATTTTAAATGGCACTTTTTGGAAAAACGAAATTTTTTGGAAAAAGATACTTTGTTTTTACAAAGTACTTTATTTGTACTTTTTTTGGAAAAGGTATTTTTTTTTAAAAAGGTGTTTTTTTTTGGAAAAATTTATGTTTTTTGGAAAAAGGCACTTTTTTTTGGAAAAGGAACTTCTTTTGGAAAAGGAAAATTTTTTTTAGAAAAAGGTCTTTTTTTTGGGAAAAGGTACTTTTTTTTGGAAAAGGTACTTTTTTTGAAAAAGGTACTTTTTTTGAAAAAGGTACTTTTTTTGAAAAAGGTATTTTTTTGAAAAAATGTATGTTATTTGAGAAAAGGAACATTTTTTTAGAAAAAGGTACTTTTTTGGGAAAAGGTACTTTTTTTTGGAAAAGTTACTTTTTTTGAAAAAGGTATTTTTTTTTGGAAAAATGTATGTTTTTTGGGAAAAGGTACTTTTTTTGGAAAAGGTACTTCTTTTTGGAAAAGGTACATTTTTTTAGAAAAAGCTACATTTTTTGGAAAAAGATACTTTTTTTAAAAAAGGTACTTTTTTTTGGAAAAAGGTACTTTTTTTGAAAAAGGAATTTTTTTTGGAAAAAGGTACTTTTTTTTGGAAAAAGGTACTTTTTTTTGGAAAAAGGTACTTTTTTTTGGAAAAAGGTACTTTTTTTTGGAAAAAGGTACTTTTTTTGGAAAAAGGTACTTTTTTTTTGGAAAAAGGGACTTTTTTGGGAAAAAGTTTTTTTTTGGGAAAAGGTACTTTTTTTGGGAAAAGGTACTTTTTTGGGAAAAGGTACATTTTTTGTCCCCTTTTTGCCCCTCCCGATAAGAATTTCCAAAAATGCCATCTCAACGGACGTCTACACCGGTCGAGGAACCACATACCAAATTTCAACTTCATAGCTCCAGCAGTTTGAGCAGGCCGTCAAGGGGGAGACTTTTTCCCCTTTTTGCCCGTCCCTGTAAAAATTTCAAAAACTCCCGTCTTGGTGGATGTCTACGATAGTGGAGGAACCTTTATTCCAAATTTCAACTTCCTACCTCCAGCGGTTTGGGCAGGCCGTCAAGGGGGGCCTTTTTCCCCTTTTTAACCCCCATTTTTACAACGTCCCTGTCTAGAAAGTACTTTCCAGAAAAGTTAGCCCCTACTCCAAGGAACACATATCTTAAATTTCAGCTTTCTAGCCAAAGGGGTTTTGGCAGGCCGTCAAGGGGGACACTTTCCCCCTTTTTGCCCGTTCCGGTAGGAATTTCAAAAAATCCCGTCTTAGCGGACGTCTACCCCGAAAGAGGAACCTACATACCAAATTTCAACTTCCTAGCTTCAGCGGTTTGGGCTGGGCGATGTTGAGTCAGTCAGTCAGTCAGTCACGTTATTTCTTTTATATATAGAGATAAAAAATATTTTTTAACAAAATTTAAGGATTTTTTTTAAACTTTCCGAAATTTCGAAATTTCAACCGCTTTGCGGGGACCTTGAACGTGAACCGATTTTCAAAATTTTTATTTTTTACTGGTTACTGGATGCATACGCAACTTTTCCGCACCCCCCGTTTTTGAAATTCTCAATTCGGCAAAGTTCGACCCACTCTACTGTACAGCCTTCATTAATTATCGGAAAATAAAAATTTAAAGTGATTCTTAATCCCATCTAAATTCTCTAGTACTTATCGTGGCCCGATTTTTATTTTTAAAACTTTTTTTTAACAAAGTTGCCACACAACTTAAAAATTCCAAAAAACACAAGAAAAAACATATTTGCTCGGGGATATAAAATTTATTTGACCAAAATTTAAAAAAGGGCCACGATAGGGACTAGTGTTTTTTGTTGCCTACGAAAGAAAAAAACCCGGATCAAAATCGGTTAGCCCGCGTTGAACGATTTTGAACTCAGGGTTGTGGGAAAACGCGTTTAAAATTAATTTCACGCAAAATTTAAAAAACCGTGTATGAGCAAAATTTACATCTCGCAGTTTTCTATACGTGTACCAAATTTGTGAAGAATCGGATAAAGAGTATTTTATATTTTAACCCAAATATTCTTAAAAACGATGGTAGAGAATTTATTAGACATTTCATTTCGGTTAAAATATTTTATTTTATACATTTTTTAATTAGTTTTGTATTTGTTTTTTAGTTTTTATATACATTGATTACTTTTATGGCTTATAAAAAGCCATCAGTACCTGCCTCATCTAACGTGCCTTCGCCCACCATCAACGAATCGTCATTGGCTTTTCTTTAAAGACTGCGTGCAATTCTTGCATCTTTGGATGTAGTTTTTTTCTTTTTGTTCTGCTATTTTATGCGAAATAAGATTTCTAATAAAGACAATGACAAAAAATGCTCACAAAAAATTTGTGTACAAATTTAGAGCATAGAATATTACTTTGTGACTAAAATATATTTTACAAAAAAAAATGTGGAAATTTTATTTCTTCGAATTTTTTATTGATATTTTCTGAGCATACACTGAAGAGTATGCTCTATCCCAATAAAATATAAAAAAATTTCGAAAACAAAATTTTTCCTAGAGTCGATACCCCCCTTAAAATATACTTTTATAATACCAAAAAAATTAACTGTAAAAAACATTAGTTTTTACACATTTTTTCAGTTGTTTTGAAATTTTTGTAGTAAAAATTTTTCTGTTAATTTTACGACATTGTATTATTTTTAATGCATTTGTTAGTTATTATTCAACAGTTAAAAATAACAAAAGTTTTAGTTATTTTAAGATTAAATATCTTTGTCGCCTTTTTAACTGCATATACCTTTGTTTTAACTGTCATTTTCAGTAGATTCTACCGACAAACTTTTGTGAGTGTGTCGTTTACACACTTTTTTTTGGTTAATATCATAAAAAAATAATTAAAATTTTCAATTACTGTTTTATTTGGTATCATTACAATTTTAATTGGATTTTATTTAGTAGAACAAAAATTACTCCCGGTCCCTTCAAGGTTGTTATAACCGTGTTCTACTCTACTATCATAAAATACAAGCTTCATTAAAATCTTGAGTTTCTTGAAGTAAAGGGTTAATACAGAAATTACAGTTTAGCTCAAAATTTATATCGTTTTCGTCCAACGCTAGTTTCCCTAACTTTATTAGTTTTAATTGCGTGCCTCAAGATAATAATAATTGACATTCATCAGATTCTTAATTTGAAAAAGAACTTTCCCTTTTTATGTTGCGATGGCGTTACACAAAAAAACATATAAAAACATTAGTTCATTATAAAATATAAAAGATTTTCGTCATGTTTGTCATTCGTTAAAGATGCAGTTTCATAAAGTTACGTTATTACTTCTATTAATATTCCTAATGTGCTGTACTAAAAGTGCTTTATCCTCAAGAATGCATAATAAAAGCAGAGCAGGTAGGTCTTTGTTTGTTCAATTTCTGCAATTGGCAGTATGTCATTTTAACAAATGTAATTTAAATTTTTTTACATTATTTTTACAGCATCATCTTATCGTATTTTTCCTTTGTATCGAAGGAAATTAAATTCATATGGACGTTCTGCTACATCCGTTTCGCTGACTGGAGGCTCTTTTGATAAAACTCCTTTACTGGCTGCTAATACAACGAACGGTGAAGGAAGAGATTTGATGAAAAAGTTTTTATTATTTAAATCGTTATTTTATCAACAAAAATCTGAACCAACTAATAATATTATAGTCATAACGCAACCAGCTGAACCACCTACTACTACAACGACAATTACTACACCGCCTATAACCACACTGCCTGCCACTACTACAGGCGTTACAACTACAACTGCAGCAGCATCACCTACAGCAACATCTGCAGCGCGTGTAACCAAAAATGATGATAATAAGTTGGGTATAAAAACTCCTCTTATAGATGATAAAATTAAAATATCGGATAATTCTAAACCAGAGGAAATGGTGCAACAATTTTTAAAACAAAAAAATAAATCAAAAAGAATTAAATTAAATGGCAATCATAATTATAATAAAAATCCAAAGAGAAGACCATTAAAACAAAAACAAAAATATCTTCAGCGTAAACGTCGTCTACGTAAACGTAATAATGCACGTAAGCACTTACAACAACAGCTAAATAAACCAAATAATATTGAAAGCATCAATAATCACTTAAATTCAACCAAAAAACCTAATCAAATTTCCAACAACAGTAGTAGCAACAACATCGTCAACAATAGTAACAACAACAAAAATGCCTCTGGTATCTTAAACCTTAATACGAATATGCGTTTACAGAAAATAATAAATGCCTTCCGGAAACAAACACCAATCATGTATAATTACTAAAATACATCTGCTCCTCTTTGTCTCACTCTCCACCACCGTCTATCCCCACACTGTAAGTGCGTGCTTGTGTATTTGTCCGTCTGCCAATTCAAACGCTTGTGGTAAATTTACTTCAAATTAGTTTGTTAATCAAATAAATCAGTTACAATCAAAATGTTAATCTTGAAATAAATTTTGAAAATATTAATAATAAGTAGATAAATATAGATACATACAGTGAGGAGCAAAAGTGTGACAGGGTTCACATTGTTAATATATATTATTTTTATTTATTTTATATATTATTATATTTATTTTTTTAACTATATACTTAAGCAAATGGAATAATTCTTTCGGTCCTAAATTACTTACTAAACCATCCTAATTGAAAATCAAGAACAAAATCTCAACTAATTTCTTACGACTTTATATACTCTTTAGAAAAACGAGTAAGGCCACACAATGTAATCGATTTGGTGTACTTCATTTTGTGAGTACTTACGATATGGGATACCTGTGTATAACAATTGTATATGAAACATAAAATTTTTGAAAATTTAAAAAAATTTTGTCTAACTTACATGCCACTATACTTACATGCCACTATACTTGTGTGTACTTACGAAGTATATTGGCTTGTGGGCCATTACAATGCGGCCATACCCTGGGTAAAGTAAGTCAGCTTGTGTGTAGATTTTGAAAGTACTCGGAGATACTTGTGTGTACTTACTAGTATCTCCGAGTGCAAAAATTACAACCATACTAACATATCAGGGAAATCAATTACTAACTGTCAAAAAATTTGTAAAACTTTTCAACTTTAAAATGACATTTGGTGATTGATTGTCTAGAATGTTGTCAATTTCCTAAGTTTTTCTCCGTTTCTACAAATTTGAGCGATTTTCCTTTGGAATAAAGTCCGCATCACTGTTTATTTGTTTACAATTTGTATTTTTTACTCTCTCTAATATTTGCTGTTTCATTTCATTAAACCAATATCAAGTCAATACAAAATTAAGCAGGTGTCATAAGGGCTTTAGCAAATTCTGTTCTTTAATTTTAAGGCAATTTAAAACCTCCGATGAAACACATTTTTGTTAAGCCGCCTAAGAACCATAATGAAAATATCAACAATTTTCACGGTTTGGGGCTCCCTTTATGAGTTGATGTTATCATCGTCATTAAACCACACCTTTTGCAATTCAGAAAATATCAATTGAAATTTAGAAAACACCAATTGAAATTCAGATATCGCATTTGAAATACAGAAAATGTATTTTTAAATTCAGAAAATATCAAATGAAATTCAGAAAACATAATTTGAAATTCAGAAAACATCAATTGTAATTCAGAAAGTATCAACGGATATTCAGAAAACCATAAATCGAAATTTATAAAATATGAATTGAAGTTAAAACGAGTAAAAAGGTTAAAGTCGGGCATGCCGACTATACAATACCCTTCACCAGTCTGGGTAAAAGCCAACTAATGTTTGGATCCGAAATTCGAATGGGTTAAAATGGGGCTTGTGTCAAAATTTTCTATAATGTGAGTCAGCGCACCAAATTTCTTTAAAATATTTTAATATTTGCGATCTGCAGTTTGTAACCAAGCCAATTTTGGGGGGACCCTTATATGGGCACTAGGTCTAAACATGGACCGATGTTCACCAAAATCAATAGGCTTCGTCGTTGGGCCGACATAAATCGGTGTACCATATTTTATCAAAATATCTTAATAATTGCGACCTGCAGCGAATAAACAATATAATTTTGGGGGGACCCTTATATGGGCACTAGGTCTAAACATGAACCGACGTTCACCAAAATCAATAGGCTTCGTCGTTGGGCCGACATAAGTCGGTGTACCATATTTTATCAAAATATCTTAATATTTGCGACCTGCAGCGTATAAACAATATAATTTTGGTAGGACCCTTATATGGGCACTAGGTCTAAACATGGACCGATGTTTACCAAAATTAATTGGCGTCGTCCTTGGGCCGACATAAGTCGGTGTACCAAGTTTCATCAAAATATCTTAATATTTGCGACCTGTAGAGTGCGCACAGGACGCATGGACAGACAGACGGACGGACGGACGGACAGACGGATATCGTTAAAACGAAATAAAAAAAAATTCTAAGCCGATCGGTATACTATAAGGTGGGTCTAGGACCAATATTTTTTGGTGTTACAAACATCAGCACAAACTTATAATACCCTGACCACATAGTGGTGTAGGGTATAAACATAGCATTAATGATTTCTGAATTTCAATTGATATATTCTTAATTTTAATTGGCGATTTCTGAATTTCAGTTGATATTTTCTATTCGGATAATATCAACTGAAATTTTTGAAATTTTTAGAAACCATGTTAAGTTTTCTGAATTTCAGTTGATGTTTTCTGAATTTCAGTTGACGTTTTCTGAATTTCAGTATATGTTGTTTTTCTGAATATCAATAAAACAGACTGCGAAGGCTATTATATTAGAAGAGAGCGTTAAAGCTGTGATGAGACAACCAACCCAAGTTTATCGTCTTTCCAAAATTGTGTCTCGATACTGGCAAGTATTGGACTATGGCAGTTCATATCAACCACCATTCTCTCCGCAAAATGACTACTAGCCTTATACGGCGTTCACATATACGTGTTTAACTCGATTTGACGTGTTTAAGCGTTAAACATGTTTAAGTGAGATATTTTACAGTACATTTTTCCTATCCTTAAACACGCTAAATTATCGTGTTTAATTTTTAAACACGATAAAATTGATATCAATTGGTGTTGAATGACAAGTTTGAAGCAGAAAAAGACACAACAAAAAAAATAAAAAAATTTAAATTGAATAAAATAAACTAAATTTAAATAAAAACAAGTTAAAATGTGTTCTTTTCTTATTAAAGTGATAGATGAACAAAACAATTAATTAAACTTTGCTTCCGGTGAACGAAAAATCCAAAAACAGCCATGAAGTTGTCCCTTAACTAAAAATTGAAAAATCTTGTTCCCGACTGGGTCGGATAATGTTATTTCACTTTTTATAGCAATTATAACGTCGGATAATGCCGAAAATTTGGAATTTTGTAAAATTTTTGTATTTTTTTTAAATTGTTAAGGAACAGCTGTTCGAGATGTTTAACTTAAACACTTCATTTTTAAGTGTGAACTGGTATGTTTAACTTTTACATAAACGTGTTTAACAATCGTACTGTGAACGTAGTATTAGTTACTAATTCGGACACAAATATTAACAAAAGGAGAATTCCATACGGCAAACAAGCACAAAAATAAATAAACTACCCAGTTAGATAAATATTAACGGCAAATCGATGGCAATGCACCTTAACAGGTAGTACAAGTACTGGTAAAAAGAGTTTCCCATTCCCAAAATGATAGCATCATTATACAAGAGAACCGGCTATTAAAAAAGCGACAGAAAAGTACGGGGAAAACACAATTTTGAACTTTGGCAAAACCAATAAATAGGTGGTGTAAAAATAGATTTCCCAAAATAAAATTTAAAAAAAGTTTAAATATTATTTTTTGGTCCTGTCATGATTTGAAACCGAGTACTCAGATTGGTAAACGACAGCTCTACCCACTAGAAATGCCGTTCTATTCTTCGTTAATGCAACTAAGAACTACGAGTAGAAATAAGTATTGGATTTTCTTTCATAGTTGAAAATTTAAAGCAATATATCTAAAAAAATTGCTTTTTATGTTTTTTTGCTTTTTTACTCATATTTGCTTCTTTTTGCTTTTTGCATTTTCCGTTTTTCAGCTTTTGAGCTTTAAATAGCTATTTTTAAGACTTTTTGCCCAAAATGCTTTTTTTTTCTTGCTCACAAAAAATAGGTTTTCTCTTAACTTTGAATTTTTCTTTTTCAAAAAAACTATTTTTTCTAAGTTTTTTTTTTCATTTTGCTTTTTATACCCTACACCTCTATGTGGTCAGGATATTATAAGTTTGTGCTGATGTTTGTAACACCAAAAAATATTGGTCGTAGACCCACCTTATAGTATACCGATCGGTTCAGAATTTTTTTTTATTTCGATTTAACGATGTCCGTCTGTCCATCCGTCCGTCCGTCCGTCCGTCTGTCTGTCTGTCTGTCTGTCTGTCTGTCCATGCAATCTTGTGCGCACTCTACAGGTCGCAAATATTAAGATATTTTGATGAAATTTGGTACGCAGACCTATGTTGGCCCAAGGACGAACAAGTTTTGGTGAACATCGGTCCATGTTTAGACCTAGTGCCCATATAAGGGTCCTACCAAAATTATACTGTTTATACGCTGCAGGTCGTAAATATTAAGATATTTTGATGAAATTTGGTACACAGACCTATATTGGCCCAATAACGCAGCCTATTGATTTTGGTGAAAATCGGTTCATGTTTAGACCTAGTGCCCATATAAGAGTCCTACCAAAATTATACTGTTTATACGCTGCAGGTCGCAAATATTAAGATACATATTTTGATGAAATTTGGTACACAGACCTACATTGGCCCAATAACGCAGGCTATTGATTTTGGTGAATATCGGTCCATGTTTAGACCTAGTGCCCATATAAGGGTCCTACCAAAATTATACTGTTTATACGCTGCAGGTCGTAAATATTAAGATATTTTAATGAAATTTGGTACACAGACCTACATTGGCCCAATAACGCAGCCTATTGATTTTGGTGAATATCGGTCCATGTTTAGACCTAGTGCCCATATAAGGGTCCTACCAAAATTATATTGTTTATACGCTGCAGGTCGCAAATATTAAGATATTTTGAAAATCGGTTCATGTTTAGACCTAGTGCCCATATAAGAGTCCTACCAAAATTATACTGTTTATACGCTGCAGGTCGCAAATATTAATATATTTTAATAAAATTTGGTACACAGACCTACATTGGCCCAATAACGCAGCCTATTGATTTTGGTGAACATCGGTGCATGTTTAGACCTAGTGCCCATATAAGGGTCCTACCAAAATTATATTGTTTATACGCTGCAGGTCGCAAATATTAAGATATTTTGATGAAATTTGGTACATAGACCTATGTTGGCCCAAGGACGAAGCCTATTGATTTTGGTGAACATCGGTCCATGTTTATACCTAGTGCCCATATAAGGGTCCCCCCAAAATTATATTGTTTATACGCTGCAGGTCGAAAATATTAAGATATTTTGATGAAATTTGGTACACAGACCTATTTTCGCCCAAGGACGAAGCCTATTGATTTTGGTGAACATCAGTCCATGTTTAGAACTAGTACCCATATAAGGGTCCCCACAAAATTGGCTTGGTTACAAACTGCAGATCGCAAATATTACGATATTTTAATGAAATTTGGTGCGTTGACTCACATTATAGAAAAGTTTGACACAAGCCCCATTTTAACCCATTCGAATTTCGAATCCAAACATTAGTTGGCTTTTACCCAGACTGGTGTAGGGTATTGTATAGTCGGCATGCCCGACTTTAACCTTTTTACTCGTTTTTTTTTCATTTTGCTTTTTATACCCTACACCACTATGTGGTCAGGGTATTATAAGTTTGTGCTGATATTTCTAACACCAAAAAATATTGGTCCTAGACCCACCTTATAGTATACCGATCGGCTCAGAATTTTTTTTATTTCGTTTTATTTCGATTTAACGATTTCCGTCCGTCCGTCTGTCTATCTGTCCATGCATTCTTGTGCGCACTCTACAGGTCGCAAATATAAAGACATTTTGATGAAACTTGGTACACTGACTTATGTCGGCCCAAGGACGACGCATATTGATTTTGGTGAACATCGGTCCATGTTGAGAGCTAGTGCCCATATAAGGGTCCCCCCAAAATTGGCTTGGTTACAAACTGCAGGTCGCAAATATTAAGATATTTTAATGAAATTTGGTGCGCTGACTCACATTATAGAAAATTTTGACACAAGCCTCATTTTAACCCACTCGAATTTCGGATCCAAACATTAGTTGGCTTTTAACCAGACTGGTGTAGGGTATTGTATAGTCGGCATGCCCGACTTTAACCTTTTTACTCGTTTTATAATATTTTTTTGTTTTAATCACATCGAATTTTGCTTTTTTTTGTCTTCTCTGTTTCTAACACTTTTGCTCTTCATAGTAGATATGTATGGATGAATATTTAACAAATTTTAAAACAGTGATTTATTAGATAGATTTACAAAGTTCTTTTTATTTATTTATTTTTTGTTAAGGTGGCGAAATTTTTGACAGCAGGTCAAGAAACTAAACAATATTTTAAAGTGTGACCAGTCTGGCAAAAATTCGCTAAAATTTAAAAAGTCACTAAAATTTAAAAGAATTGTTAAAATTGAAAAACCCCATCAAAAATAAAAAAAAATAAAATTAAAATAATCGTCAAAATAAAAGAATCACTAAAAATTAAAAAAGCCGCTACAATTTAAAAAACTCTTTGAAGTTGAAAAAACGCCAAATTTGAACAGAAATAGCTAAAATAAAAAAAAAAAAACAAAGTGCCAACACTCAATAAACAACTAATATGTAAAGAAAATCTTTCAAATTGCAAAAAATCCTCAAAATCAAAAAATAATTTAAAAAAAAAGCACTTTAAAAAATTGGCAAAATAAAAAAAATATCCAGAATTTAAAAAAAATCGTCAGCTTGTTTAGTTTCCGAGATATGTACGATTAAAATTTTATGTAAACGAAAAAAAATATTTGCAACAGAGATTGAATTTTGGGGATTTTAACAATTTTAGAGATTTTTTAAATATCGAGTTTGTTTTAATTTCATTGTTTCTTTAAGCGAGTTAAGCGATTTTTTCCAATTTTTATACCCTACACCACTATGTGGTCAGGGTATTATAAGTTTGTGCTGATTTTTGTAACACCAAAAAATATTGGTCCTAGACCCACCTTATAGTATACCGATCGGCTCAGAAATTTTTTTTATTTCGATTTAACGATGTCCGTCCGTCCGTCCGTCTGTCGGACACTGTCCACTGTTCAAAATTAGTAGAAAAAATTATTAGCCGCCACTAAATTTTAGCAAAATTGTTGTAAACTGCAATTCAAAATCAATTTGCTAAAATCATTTAAGTAATTTACTAAATATCAATAATTTTAGTACAATAAATAATTAGTTGACGCTACCTAATTTCAGTAAATTGTTGTAAACTGCAATTTAAAATCAAGCTGTTGAAATTAGCAAAAAAGTGTACTAAAAAATAAACAAACTGTAAAATCTAAAAAAATAGTAAATCAAATTTAATAATTTTTTTTTCGGTTGTAAACAATCAGTGTGTTCGTTTACTCGAATTTCTTACTACTTTTCAGTGTTGCCATTTCAGTGCTTTTCGGGTATTTTTTGGTGCTTTTTTCCTTCCCGTACCCGGTGATTTTTTATAAATACCCGTTTATAAAAAGCCGGTATTTACAGTGCTTTTTCAGATTTCTGGCAGTGCTTTTAGTGCTTTTTGTACAGTTTATATTTTTGGTATTTGTTCTCCTTTTTTCAATTTTTTTTTGAATTTTTTGTCAAAATTGAAAAAATAATACGAAATATACAAAAAATACATTTTTGCACAATGTATGTAGTACCATTTTAAATAACAACTTCGTTATATTTAAACTTCAAAATTTTGAAATATTAGTTTGGTGCTTTTTTACCCCTTTTTTGGTAATTTTATGAACCTTTTTTACACGATTTTACAAAGCTAAAATGTGTTTTTAAAATCTTGACTTAAATTTTTCAAAAAATTATTATCGTACTTTTTTACCCCATTTTTGGTAAATTTTTACCCTTTTTACCTGTTTTCAAAATGCTCACGGTGCTTTCCTGCCTTCAAGAGTTGGCAACACTGCTACTTTTACTACAATTGGAAAGTTTTGTTTACTTTTTGTATTGAATTTTTCCAGCTGTAGTAAATGTAGTAACTTGTAGTAAGTAAACGAACACGCTTAATGTGTATTGACTTCCACGTACTGGAAATTTGGAGTAAAAATTGCAAACAGTTCTCCAGTTATTACCTTTTTATGCATTGGAGATACAATAAAATTTTCCGAGTTTTATTTCTAACTAACTAATAACTAACTAAGAATATATCAATAATAAAAAATATAAACTTAACAGGAATTTTTAAAAATCAACGAATTCTTGTAAATAAAATTTCCTTAAGTATACACTTGTTGTTAAGTATATTTATACCCTACACCACTACGTGGAGAGGGTATTATAAGTTTGTGCTGATATTTGTAACACCAAAAATATTGGTCCTAGACCCACCTTATAGTATACCGATCGACTCAGAATCACGTTCTATTTCGATTTAACGATGTCCGTCCGTCTGTCTGTCTCTCCATGCATTCTTGTGCGCACTCTACAGGTGGCAAATATTAAGATATTTGATGAAATTTTGTACACCGATTGATTTTGGTAGAAATCGGTCCATGTTTAGACCTAGTGCCCATATAAGGGTCCCCCAAAATTGGCTTGGTTACACGCTGCATGTCGCAAATACGAAGATATTTCAATGAAATTTGGTTTGTTGATTCACATGGTCCCAAAGAAAAAACCTATTGATTCTAGTGAGGATTGGTCCATTTTTGGCTTTATCGCTCATATGGGCTATGTTTTCGATTTTCTCTTCTTTTATAATTTTATAGAAAATTTTGACACGAGTCTATTTTAACCCATTCAAATTTCGGATCCAAACATTAGTTGGCTTTAAATCAGACTGGTGTAGGGTATTATATAGTCGGCATGCCCGACTTTAACTTTTTACTCTGCTGAAATCAGCAACGAAAATTGGTAAAAAAAAATCCGTAATTTGCAAATATTAGCAATAGCAAAAATTATTACTAAAAAAAAATTGTACTAAAAATCAGTACGAACAGTGCAGTTTGTCGGCCAACAAGGTCTTGGCGACAGCCCAATAAACCATAAAACGATACACTATCGTTAACGAATTCATATTAAGTATCATATTTGCTATCGTTTATGATACAAAAAAATTAACTCGTAATGATATCATAATTTTTAAAAATAACGATAAATTTTCTGAAAAAGTCACATTTGCTTGTTCTAATTTATTCGTTAAAGATATCATATATACTTCTTTATTTCGATATCGTTAATGATATCATATTTCCATCGAATAGTGATATATAAACGACAAAAATTTTGCAATATGACGAAAATATTATCGCATTGCCTGATATTTTCGATATCATAACGATATCGTTATTTCATGAAAAAACGATATCATTAACGAATGTGCATTTTTCTTCACAGTACCTATTACTTATGAATCGTTAATGATATCGTTCTCGGACAAACATATCATCGAAATGATATCGTTACGAATTCGAAACGATATCGTTTGGTTTGTTGGGAGTTTTTTGGGATGCACGCGGAATAATCCAGAAAAGGGGGAAAATATAAACGGCGAATATTATGTCAACTTATTTGTCCGATTCGGTGACGATTTAAAAAGAAAAATGACCCCATTTGTCCAAGAAAAAGGTTCTTCTTCATCAATACAATACACTGGTGCAAAATTGCATGAATTGGGCTACGAATTGGTACCTCATCCGCTATATTCTCCGGATTTAGCCCCCAATGACGATTTTGTCTCTCCAAACCTACAGAAATGGCTCAAAGAGATTTAGCTCCAACGATGAAATTATTGCTCAAAGAAATTCCTATTATGACGACCTCGAGAAATCCTATTTTTTGGAATGAATAAAAAACTTGGAGAAACGTTGGATTAAGTGTATTTAGCTAAAAGAAGAATATGTTGTGTGAGTGCCCTTCTTTTAACTATTTATGTTTCGCCTCTAAATTTGTTCCTTTTAATTCAAATTTCTTATATGAATTTAAAGTTGATCAAAAGAATGAATTAATTTTATCCAATTAGTTGAGTCAATCCTATTTCAGAATAGTGTTAAGTTTAAAGTTTTTTATTTTGAATTTTTATTTTGATTTATTGCATTTACACATTATTTTCATTATCTAAAAGAATTGAATCCTCTTAAAACTATTGGCAAATGTTGAAAATGGATTATTTGTTTTCTGGTTTTTATTTTTATTACGATTTCTTCTGCGTATATTCGCATTACCAGTATTAATGGGCGGACCATAAACAACCTGAGGTACGGCTTGTTGGCGTTGCTGATAAACTTCGGTAGGCAAAGACATGGGTATGGCATAGGGTAAAGCTTGAGAATTACTTAGAATTCTATAAGGAACCCTAGCACCAGGCGCTGTGCCCGTAGCCGTCCCAGTACCAGCGGTTGCTGTGGCCGTAGCGGCTGGTGGTGTATTTGTTAATGTATTATTATTGATATTCGTTAAATTTGTGGGATTATTTATAATAATATATGGAAACGTGTAACCACCGTGACCTGTTTGTGGTTCCATAAAATTCTTTAACAATAGAATATGTTTAAAAAACCGACCCTCATTATCACCATTATTACTACGAGGTTTTATAACAATCAATTTAGTTTTCGTTGAAACTTTAGGTTCATTATCTGTTGATGTGGTGAAGTCATCTAAGGAACGATAGTAAGTAGTTTTTTGTTTAGGTTTATAGCCTGGAAATAAAAAAACAAAGTTTTAATAAAAAAAATATTTTAATTTAAAAACCAACCCCTAAATTCATAAATGCTTTGTAAAATTATAGGAGGTTTATTGAACAAATTTTTTATGAAATTGACGTTTTGTAAACCTGCTATAACTTTACAAAGCATTTATGAATTGAAGGGTAAAAGTATAATTTTTTTTATATAGTTTCTTACCTCTTCTACTCCTGGCTGTAACACTTATTGTTCCAATTATTAACAAATACCAAATAAATGTAGTACGCATATTGTGATACATTTCGAATAACTGAATAATTTCTTTTAATTTTCATTTCTTTTTATATAAAATTCTGATAGATATTTAAAATCCCTTAACTTTTGTATTATACGTATTCCTGGAATTTTGTTTAAAGTTAATATTCTATATATTTTAATAGCTTCAATTTATCTTTATAAGATATAATCAATATTTTAATCATATGAACTCTGAGCATGCGTATTGACTTGTAAGTTGAAGTTTGATCTAGATAATAGTTAAAAAAAGTCTTGTAAAATGTTTGTCATTAATAATAATAAATAAGTGGGTCAATTGTTTTCTTAATACATGTGTAAAATATTTAAACAAATTATCTATGTTTTGAAAATTTGTGAATTTTATTAATTATTTATCACAACAGATAGTGAAAGTACAAAGAAGGGTATAAGAGACTAGGAGATACAATAGTTTTCGGATCGCATATGGGACCGGATATCGGAGAAAATTAAAATATTGCAATAATATATGAAATTTAAATTTTTTTTGATATTTTAATATTTTTCTTTTTAATTTTTAGTATAATTTTTTATTTCTGCTAATTAACTTCCACTTTTTCCTTATTTTTCGATCGACTTCCGACAACGCCATAATGATCTGTCCGATATCCGCTCCGATGAGCGATCCGATAGCGATTGCATCTGCTAGCCTTATAGGTTTCTTGAAAATACAAGAATGGTAGTTCGGCAAAACTTAGTATTTATTTTGAATATTCCCAAGAAAAAACAGGGATTCAGCTACTACCAGTACCCTCACAATATATTTTACATAACCGATTCAGGTTGATTTGAAAAGTAACCCAGCAAAAAAAGAGATGCCGAAGCAGTAAAAAAATGTAATGATTTTAACATAGAGTTGTCATAGGAGAGGAGTACTCCAATTTCAACATTTTTTCAGTACTTTTTGAACGAGTGCAAAGGAAGCACTTTTCACCACTTAAAAGTTAAAAAAAAATTCTTCTCAAAAAAAATTATATATTTTTATTTTACCAAAGCTATTTGCAATTTCTCACCATTTTTTTTATATATAAATATTTTTAAAAAACTAAAAATTAAAAAAATATTGGATTTAAACAAATTAATTATTAATATTAAAAATAAAATTAATAGAATAAAAAAAATTTAAAAAAAATACTGCTCCCGCCGGGAATCGAACCCGCGACCCTCTGTTTGAAAATGCCAAATGATAACAAAATCACTTTTAGAGCAATTACTTTAGAATTAGAAGCAATACTTAAGTGATTTTTTGGATGTTGTTCAGAAGCAATAAAAATATTAACGGATACCTTGGAAGCAATAAAAGAAGTGATTTTTTGAAGTTGTTCAGAAGAACTTCTAAAAAAGCAGTAATAATTCACTAACAGATACTTGTGAAGCAGTGAAAGAAGTAGTTTGTAAAGCATTACTTCCAATTTTTTTTAGCTGGGAATAGGTAGGGTTTGTTTTCAATTGAAAACTGAATTAAAATACATGGAAACATATTGTTTAACTTTTTTTATGGGTAAATAAAAAACAAATTACAAAAAAATACCTATCGTCTGTAGGAGTTGATATTTTTAGTCAAATGTTCTATTTTTAGTTCTCTATTTTTAGAAAAAATAATTTAAATAATTTCGTTTTTTTCTGTTTTAAACCAAAAAAAAAAAAATCAAATGTTTTCGGTTTTCTTTTTTGTTAAAATTGTTTATATATAAAATTATTTCAATTCAAATTACAAGAAATTCTTTTTTCATACACACAAATATAGCCAATAAAAATATGAACATGTGTTGTGTGTGTAGTGTTTTGAAAATTCAAACAAAAATTTTAATTTTGTTTTCAATTGAAAACTGAATTAAAATACATGGAAACATATTGTTAAACTTTTTTTATAGGTCAATAAAAAACAAATTACAAAAAATACCTATCGTCTGTAGGAGTTTATATTTTCAGTCAAATGTTCTATTTTTAGTTCTCTATTTTTAGAAAAAATAATTTAAATAATTTCGTTGTTTTCTGTTTTAAACCAAAAAAAAAAATCAAATGTTTTCGGTTTTCTTTTTTGTTAAAATTGTTTATATATAAAATTATTTCAATTCAAATAACAAGAAATTCTTTTTTCATACACACAAATATAGCCAATAAAAATATGAACATGTGTTGTTTGTGTAGTGTTTTGAAAATTCAAACAAAAAAAAAAAAAAAAAATTTCACATATGAAAAAACAAACCACAAAATCGTTTTTTCTAACGTTTTGTTTTAATTGTTTTAACAGACTATTCAATTATTTTTATTTCTTTTATGGATTGTTTAAACAATGTTTGAGAATAGATAGCAGAATGGTTTGAATATAAAGAAAAATCAGTAGTGCTTTTTTAATTGTGTTTTCAATTAATTTAACATATATTTTAGGTTATTTTTAGCAATAAAATATTATGAGTGTCTTTACTAGCTTAATTACTTTTGTTCGAGTTGTCCCAAAAGTAATGGGTATTCATTACCTATTCACTTGAAAAAACACAAAATAATGAGTACTCAATACCCTCTCAATTAGGCGAACAAAAGTAATTAAGAGAGTAAATTGGTTGGAAAACTAAGAGAAATAAACCTGTAAAAATAACAGAAAAATTCACTAAAAATTAGTTTAAAATTATCTTGTAACAAAATCTGCTGAAATTAGCAGATGTTTTTGCTAAATACTCGTACCAGTAAGGTAAGAACAGTAAATACTGGACCTGAGTCGGACCAAATTTGGGTTTTTACAGTTTCAAAACAAAGTATCTCGGAAACTATAAGATAACCCACATCAGTAAGCATGAGCATGCGCTCAAAGTCTTTTGTGGGAAAGGTACCCTATTTTAGGCGGCCATATTGCCATCCCTGGAGGGTCTGTGAGGTCCAGCGTCTAAAATTAAGATCGATATTGGTATGTCTGTTCTAAATTTCATTGCAATCGGACCGCTAAGTAAGAAATGTCCGAATTATTTCCAACAATTTTGTGAAATATTTAATTGTTAGACAGTAGACGCTGTCGCAGATGAAAAGCAGATATTCTACAACCGATTCTTTGGAACGAAAAATGTTACTAGGGAGTTTCTTTGTATTCTTGGTCTCAACTAAATTATGAGCAATTATCAAGGAAAACTTGAAGTCTGCACAGAATTATAAAGTTTCCAGCTTTATTATGAATAACAATTAGTTTTTTGTTTAAAAACAATTTGAATTTAACAAATTTTCTAACTCAAATTAAATTTTTAATTTATTTTTCAGAACTATTTTTATTTTAATTTGTTTTTTTTTATTTTGGTATAAATTCTTTTTTGTTATATTTATTTTGGTTTGCTAAAAGCTCCTGCAGACAAATAAATGAACCCAGATCCAATCAATTGCAGGACATTGTCACGACCACATAAACAAAAGGAAAAAATAAAATAAAAACAAAAAATATTTAGGAAAAAAAAGTGGAAAAACGTAAAACAAACTAAAAGAAAATTGTTAACGTATCGTCTGTACCTAATAGGCTGGAACATAGTGCAATTTTAGAGGAAAACCAATAAAGTCACAACCAGAAAACAAATTCAGTGCTTAGAACGGCATTTGTAGCCAATCGAATGGTTCGGTTGTAGTAGCCGAATTTTTCAGCCGGAATCGAAGAATTCATTGGATCTATTGAACCATTCGATTGACAACAAATTAAGTTGTCAGCACCGAATCTGTTTTCTAGGTGCAAATAAGCAAATTTTAATTGATTCCAACCGACCAAAGGATACGCTGTAACGACAAACAAGGGAGGCATCTCCGGGATTACAAAACGATTGAAATTAAGACATGTGATGGCAGGCTTGACTGAGATACTTTTTTTCATTATGCCCAAGCAAATCTAAAAATATTCCCAAAAAATCCCCAACTAACAAAAATATTGCAAAAGGTAATCCAGTTTATTTAATATGCTGAAGTTAATATAATCGGCATAATATCTGTAGAATTAAACATAAAAAATAGCACAAAGAATAAGAACTGATTTTAGGAGGAAATTAGCGATTTTTGTTAACCTACTTAAGGAAACCAATCAAACCCTAAACATTTTTTCTTTTGAAATTTTCAATTTTTTTTCTAAAGAATGCTTAAAATCGTCTTTTTCAAGTTTATTTATTAAATATAATAGACATTAACCACAATCGATATGAGGCTCATTTTTTCTATAAACAACATGTTAGATTCTGGGTCATTAATTATAAAAAAATCTCGGGTATAGAGGATTAATTCGTATTAAAAAGCTTTGAATTGTTACGAAAAATGTATAAAAGGGTAAATTGTACAATATAACTTTGTTCGAAATTTTGTTAACAAACTTTACCAATGTTCTCTGCAGACTATACAAAGTTAATACCCAGCAAGCAGGGAAATGCGAAAAAGATTTCCCGATCATATTGCCAGGAAGAAAACATTTATTGCCAGCAATATCAATTTCGTATTGCGGGAACAACTGTTACTTGAAAGCAATACTTACATGTAATACGAAGGCAATACCCCAGCAAGATAAAAATGTGAAATAAACTCCCCGGTACAAAAAAAACGATTTTTTTTTTTTTTTTTTTTTTTTTTTTAGTAGGTTTGAGGTTAAGAAGAAGAATAAACATTTTCTTCAAAAGTTATAAACACATTAAATTTGCAAATCAGACTAGATCCAGTTTTGCGTTTTTTATGGACAGGCTTCATCAGTGATTTTCCATTAAATTGTATTATCGTTTATATTTTCATTGTCAGATTGTCTCTGTATGAATACTTTCAGAAGTGATCAAACAGACATATACAAACATTCTACTTTAGATTTCCTGTTTATCTTCTTATTTCCTCCGTGTCACCTTTTCATTATTAAATTTAAGCCTGAAAAAGAAAATCGGCATACATAATCCATTGACCAACACATTAGCCATCCCAGCCCCAGCCGAATTTTTCCGCGCATTAAATCTTGATTTTTTCGAGCAATTTGTTTCCTATGTATCTGTTGGTTGTTTTTGTATAAATTTTGTTTTAATTTTTTTCAAAATGACAAAAAATTTCAAAAAAATTATCTTTACATTCCGGATGATAAAAAGGTAATATTGCCGCATTATTATCATAAAAAATTATGACAAAAAATTATATTTTTGAATTATTTTTTCCAAATATCTTCGAATTATCTTCCAAATGATAAAAAGAAGAACATTTCAAAATACTACTTCTTTATTTTAATTCAAATGAAAAATAGAAGATATCACTTTAATATATTCTTGGAAGACAACTTCCAAATGCTTACAGGGTATTAACTTCAAAATTTATTGAAAGCTTTAAATTTACGAAAATATTTTTTTATTCTCAAAAAAATCCCCCATCCTAAAATGAAAATTTTTTGGGGACAAAAACCCAAGTCTGGCCAGCATTTGTCATAGAGGAAAGTGAAATATGAATATGTCGTTTTTTTGGAGGCTCAGAAAATAGTGATAAAATCTACAATTTTTATCAACCAAAATATTTTAACATTTTAAAAAATATTAGGTCATTTTGTCCCTATGTGCTTATGGGACTAATTTTAAAATGTTTTTTTTTTTAAATATACTAATTTAAAACTTCCGAGAATACCCAGTGTAGAAATGTTAATGACATATCATTATTTCTTGGACTACCTGTAATGACACCGACTTACTTTCTGCATTATTTTCAAAGCTATAATAATGAGTTACTAACAACAAGTTACTTTTTCCATTATTTCGTAACAATAAATAATGCGTTACCAATAATAACGTATTATTACCATTATTTCAAATATAAAGTAATTCTCGATCTTTTGTCAATTTTTTGGAAATCTATTTTTATAGTATATGAGACCTGGCAAAAACTAGTAGTTTTTGACCATTTTCAGTTTTTAAGCCGAAAACTGTAAAATAATTTGGGTTTTCCCCTACAATTTTCATACAAACTGCAAACCATATTCTACCTGGTTTTTGCTAAAAACCAACTAAAAATATCTGAAATTTGCATTTTTGATACACCCAGTTTTTTCTATAAGTAATTTTCGATACACCCTGTTACAACGAATATAGAATTAAAGCAAGTGCCAAAAATAAATTTTTTAATTTTTCTTTAAATATTTAAGTTTATTAAAGGAATTAAATATGCTAAAATCCCAAACGTAGTTAACAAATTGTGAAAAATAATCCGTTGTAGGCATGTCCCTATCCGGATTTAATTCTTGCCTAAGGAAATCGTCAGGGGACGACGTTTTTAGAATTTCTGGAAATATTTGTTAAGTTAAATTACAAACTCAATGAGAATTTCTTGTTCTCGTCTAGGAGCGTTATTAAACATTTAAAATATCAAAAAAAAAAAAAAAAAAAAAAAACAACAACAGAAAATTTTACACAATTTGCTTTGTCATCTTCCAATGTACTACTCTGTTGTTTTGACAGATCTAGCAATGTAGTGACATCCATTTAAGTTTTCGTTTAAAATTGTGTGTTGTTATGTATTTTCAAATGTGTTAATAATTATTTTAATTTGATTTTACCATAAAAACATAAAGAAAAGTGTTTAATAAAAAAGTGGTGTGTCAAAGAAAAACCAAATAACCAGTGTAAATGACTTGGCTTTTGTAATTTAGTTTTGTACAAAAACCACCTAGTTTTTGCTCAGTCTAAATTCAGAATTAGACTCAATATTTTTTCAATACTGGTAAGGATATATGTAACGACATATTTATGTATATCGTTACCAGTGGATACATTTTTTTTTATAAAACTTAGTTTTTTGGAAATCTATTTTAGATACTTTTATCAGATCTGGTAATAAAATTGGCAACGACATATTTTTTTGATTTTTTGTATGCTGATGTGTAAGCCTAACTAATTATTTTGCGCGACATCACCATACAAAAGTAATAAGAAATGCAATGAGAAAAGTAACTAGTTACCATTACCACGTATGTAGTTACATAAACACATGTCTGGTAATGATTTACTCACTGCAAATTTTAAGTATTTTAATATCCCGGGAATGGAAAAAATTTCTAAATATGAGATTGGGCCGCTAAAAGAAACATGTTCATTAAGTTTATATTCTCCAAAATCAAGCTAAGGCATTGGATTACCCTAAAGATACATTCCCCAGCAAAATTGTCGGATGCAAAGAACCGGTTGTAGTACAACTTGTACTTGCATGCAACCTGTTCTAATTTATGTTCTATCATCGGTGATTTTTGTTTGAGTTTGTCCCAAAAGCAACAGGTTCTGTTCCTCCAAACTAGAACAGGTTGCTTTGAAACCGGTTCTGGAACCAGTTATAGAACCGGTTCTGCGAAAGTGAAGCCTTCCATTTTGACTTCCAGGAATCAGTTCTAGAACCTGTTCCTCGGAACCGGTGGTAAAAACACCTGCTCTTGAACAGATTCAAAGGCAACCAGTTCAAAAAAATTTTGCTGGGTCCTTGTAAGTTCAAAATTCTCTTATCATAGGGTTTTCTGAATTTGAAAACCAAACCAGGAAAACTTAATTCAATTATAATTATAGTTTTTGCATATTTGGTACCAAAAGACATGCATATTTCAGTACATCCAGAAATTGGTACAAAATGAAATGAAAACTTTATATAGTACACTGCAAAAAAAAAATACGTCTGAAATTTAATAGAGATTGCTTCCGATGTTGGGCCTCAAATAAAATCTGTTCAATATAAACAAATTTTGAGTGAAAATTTTTTTTGACTTAAAAATAATTTATAAAGGTAGGAATACAAGTTCAACATTATTGATCAAGCTTTAAAAAATCAACCCATCAAGTAATAAACATATATTTTTGGTTTAAGAATTTTGTTGAAATTTTGGATTTTCTATTTTTAAACTCAAACAATCTTCTTTTCAGCACATTTGATTTTAGAAAATATTTTAAATAATTTTCGATATAGTTAACGAATTTTTCAAAGTCGAATATCAGATATATATATTTTCCATAACCAATTAAAGTTTATTTAACAAATAATAGTTAAAGTTTGTTTTCAATTGAAGAACCAATTAAAATACATAGAAACATACCCAGCAAAATCTTTCATTACCAAATAAGTGGTTATATAATAGAAATTCATAGCTCCACACAACTTATTTTTTGGCGTCTAAACTCATTATTTTTGTTTGGCGTGGTCGTTTTTATAAGTAGTCACGCTTACCCGCTCGCTTACGAAAAAATGAGAAATAAGTAGTTATAAGATTTTGAATAATAAGTGGTTACACACATGCTTGCAAAAAGTTTAATTATAAGTGGTTATCCGATTTCTTACTTGATTCTTAAAAATAAGGAGTTAGGCAAATACTATTAGCCTAAGGAAATACATTCAGAAAAATTTAAGTTTTCTCTAGTGTGTAATTTTAGGACTCGCCATAAAAATTTAAACATAAAACATATTTACATATAATAAAAAAATTTAACTGTGTAAAAAGTACTTATTTAAACTAATACGAGTAAGTCATTATTTTATATTTAGAAACAATGAATACAATAGGCCGTTATTAGGAAGTCATTATTTTATATTATAAAATAATGCAAAAGGTAATGATATATCATTTTTGGTAATGCAGATAGTAATGAGGTGTCATTACCAATATTTTGCTGGGTATTGTTTAACATTTTGTATCAGTCAATAAAAAACAAATTACAAAAAAATACTTATCGTCTGTAGGGGTTGATATTGTCAGTCAAATGTTCCATTTTTTGTTTTCTATTTTTAGAAAAAATAATTTAAATAATTTCGATTTTCGTCTCAAAACGAAAAATTCAAATATTTTCGGTTTCCTTTCTTGTTAAAATAGTTTGTTTATACACAAAATTATTTCAATTCAAGTTACAAGAATTTCTTTACTCATACACATACACAAGCATAGCTAATAAAAATATGAACGTGTGAGTTGTATGTGTATCCTGCAAGCATTTGGAAGATATCTTCCAAGAAGATATTAAAGCGATATCTTCTATTTTTAATTTGAATGAAAATAATCAAGTAGTATTTTAAAATTGTCTTCCTTTTATTATTTATAATTTGGTGATATTTTGAAAAAAATAATTCAAAAATTGAATTTTTTGTCATAGGTTTTTATGATGATATTGCGGCAATATTACCTTCTTATCATCCGGAAGATAAAGAAAATTTGTTTGAAATTCTTTGTCATTTTGGAAAAAATTAAAACAAAATTTGTATAATAACAATCAACAAACACATATGAAAGCAATTTCTTGAAAAAATCAAGATTTAATGCGAGGAAAAAATCGGCTACCATGAAATCAAGATAATTAATGTGTTGGTCAATGGATTATGATATTCTTTTTCAGGCTTAAATTTAATAATTAAAAAATAAAACCTTTATATTGTACCGGGGAGTTTATTTGGCGATATCACGTTTTTATCTTCCAGATGATAACTTAGCGAAATCGCCGATTTATCTTCCTGGGGTATTGCTTTCGTGTTGCCTGGAAGTATTGCTTTCGGGTAACAGTTATTCCCGACGGAAGAAACTTCCGCAATACGAAATTGATATTGCCGGCAATAAATGTTTTCTTTCTGGCAATATGATCGGGGAATCTTCTTCGTATTGCCATGCTTGCTGGGTAGTGTTTTGAAAATTCAAACAGAAAAAAAAAATTTAAATATGAAAAAAAAACAAACCACAAAATTGTTTTTTTTCTAAAGTTTTGTCAGTTAAAAATTGAAAATTGTTTTAACAGACTTTTCAATTATTTTTATTTCTTTTATGGATTGTTTAAACAATGTTTGAAAATAGATAGCAAAATGGTTTGAATATAATGAAAAATCAGTAGTTCTCTTTTTAATTGTTTTTTCAATTAATTTAATATATATTTTACATTGTTGTTAACGATAAAATATTGTGAGTGTATTTATGGTAAATTTAAGATTTTTTTTCTTAGTGTATTTAAACACAAACAAACATGCATTTAATGTGTGACCGTGTGAAGTTAGTATTATTTGGACCATAGAGTTTCAACACCATAATAGAACAATGCATACTGTATGCACATCTCAATATACAAAGGACTACTTGTGGTGTACATATGCTTTTAGTATAGATGTATAGATGCATGGATGTATGGATTGTATTTGTTTGTGTACATTTATTTTTAACACATACTAATACAAAAAAAAACCATAAGCATACACAAAGAATCCCAATAGAAAAAATTTAAAAATTTATTGGCTTTATAATATCGAATTTCAAACTGCCTTTTAATGCTCACTTTAGTCCTTTTCTTAAGGTTCATAAAACTCATGTATTGTACAACGGTATAATTTTGACCGCCTTTCAGGGGTCATAAATTTTAATAAATTTTGGAATAACTTTTTTATTATTCATCAAGACAATCTTTTGTTAAAAAAATGTTAATAAATTTACTTTGATAGTAAAATTGTAATATTGACTTAAAATCTTTCAATCTTTTTGGATAATTGACTTGACTCTAAACTATATATATTTATATTTAAAAGATCCGGGACATTTTATTCAATCCCAAATATTGGCAACATTAATAGAAAAAAGTCCATAAAAAATTTAGTTAAAACTACTAAAAATTAGTTAAAAATTATGCTGCAGAGAAAAACTGATAAATTAGCAGATTATTTTTGCTATATATTAGTCATATAGGAACAGAAAAAATAAAACTGTTAAATTACAGAATTTTAGTTATATTTGAGTTAAATTTTTGTTAATGGAATAGAACAGAAAAAATAAAATTGTTAAATTTACAGAATTTTAGTTATATTTAGGTTAAATTTAAGTTAATTGAAAATGAAAAACTGCACTGTAAAATCTGCAGAAAATTTTGCTAAATATTAGTAAACTAAAAATAAGAAAAACAAACTGCTATATCTACAAAATTTTTGTTAATTTTAAGCTAAATTTAATTGAATGCAAATAGCAGTGTATCCTGCTAAAATCAGCAGAAATATTAGCTAAAAAAATTTTAAACTGATGATTTGAAAAGGCTCGATTTTTATTTGTATTAAAAAAATAAAAAATTAAAAAAATATTTAATTTTTTTGTGATTTTTTAGGCTACTAATTATTTAATAAAATAATTTGCCGATTTTAGCACGTTAATTTGTTATTTTCTATTAACTAAAATTTAACTCAGATATAACTAAAATTCTGTATATTTAACAGTTTCATTTTTGCTATTCCTACCTTACAAATATATAGCAAAAATAATCTGCTAATTTTAGCAATTTATTTTTGCAACATCATTTTTAACTAATTTTTAGTAGTTTAAACTAAATTTTGTAAAAACATTTTTCTATTAGTGTATAATACACAAAAACTTCTGTTGACGGTTTGAAACCAGAAAATGCCATTTGTAGGGAAAATTCCCTTTATGTAGGGATTTTTCCCAAAAATTTCGCATGTGGAGGAAAATGACAAAATTGCTATTTTCGGACAAATTTAGGGAAATTTTCAAAAACTTATACAAAAAAAAAAAATATAAAAAACTTGACAAAAAAATACTAATTTCACATTTCAATGCACTTTGCAATAAGGCGATATAGAGAAGATGTCGTGAATATTCGGCCCCTATTCGGAATTCAGCATATTTTTACTATTCGGCTGTGGTTTTGTGAACAAAGAGAAAATTAGTTTTATGGAGGTATTTACTAGACAATATAACAGAAACTTTTTAAAATTGGCTCGCTTGAATCTTAAGAAAAATAAAGTATGGGGCCACTCGTTTTGTAACATTTTATGAACTAAAATACTATCTAATTAGTAGCAAATATAAAAAAAAAAATTGATTTGATAAAAAATTGAAAGCTTAAGTATCCCAATTAAAATAAATAAAATTTTGGAAGACGACAAAGCAAATTGTGGTAAAAAAATATTTTGTTTTTTCGTCGATATTTTAAATGTTTAATATGGCTCCTAGTCGAAAAGAAGAAATTCTCGTTGAGTTTGTAATTTAAGTTAACAACCCAGCAAAATTTTTATGAACTGGTTAGCTTTGAATCTGTTCTAGAATAGGTGTTTTTAACACCGGAACATATTCTAGAACTGATTCCTGGAAGTCAAAATGGAAGGCCTCACTGTGGCAGAACCGGTTCTATAATTGGTTCTAAAACCGGTTCCAAAGCAACCAGTTCTAGTTTGGAGGAACATAACCTGTTGCTTTTGGGACAAACTCAAACAAAAATCACCGATGATAGAAAATAAATTAGAACAGGTTGTATGCAAGAACAAGTTGTTCTACAACCGGTTCTTTGCATCCGACAATTTTGCTGGGAAATATTTCTACAAATTCTAAAAACGTCGTCCACTGACGATTTCCTTAGGCAAGAATGAAATTCGGAAAGGTATATGCCTTCTACAGATTATTTTTCACAATTTGTTAAATAAGTTTTGGGATTTTAGCACATTTCATTCCTTTAATGAAAATAAATGATACTGAAGAACTTCTACCAAATATTGAGCCATAAAATAGTTTTACCTGGGCCAGGTAAAGGCCTCCAACTCTGAAAGTCAATTTGTTGGAACTATCTTGACTTTAGTTTCTTTTTAGGGACGACAAAGAAATTGGAAAAATTTTAAGAGAAATCTGTAGAAAATCGTTTTTTTTTGTAGAGTAATTTATTTTCTTTAGGATTAAGCCCAAAACTTCAGCACCCGTTTTATTTACAGTTGCAGAGACCAGATTTAAGTTTAAAACTACAACTCTTTCCATGGGTAAACATCTCTATTTCCTAAAGGGTAATCAATGTTTAAACAGACGGACACCAGCACGTTTTCTACTTCGTTCTTATACCTTCAAATATTGTTTTGCTGTTATTTTCATTTCATACAACTACTACAAGTTTTGCAGTTTTTCTAAAAATTGGATTGAATGTGCGAATTGGGAATTATTTTCTGTGGCCAGTTGCTGTTGATGTGGTTTTAAACTACGTGCATGTTCATGTAGAGTAAAGAACTCTTTTACTCTACAAGTCTACTCGAATGGCAAATACATTTTCTTGTAGACTAAAGTTTGTTCTTTTTATTTTTTCTTCCTGTATGTAGTATTTTGTTTCTCCCCCTTATATTGTTCTAGCAAACGTTTTAACATGTCTGTTTATAGAGTATAAATCTTTTTATATAAAAGAAAACCGTGACTGACTGACTGACTTGGAAACAGGTTATTTATTAGATGATCGCGGGTTCGAATCTTGGCCGGACCAGTATGCTTTTTATCTTTTTTTCTTTTTAGGTTTTTATATTTTTTTAATTATTTTCTTGTAGTTTATTTAACCTTCTTTTTCTATTTTAACTGAACAATTTTCTTGAGCTTAAGGTTTTGTTTTTTATATATAAAAATTCAAAAATGTAAGTTTTTTATTTCAATACAAATTTTTTTAATTTAATTGTTATTTCCTGAAGATGCTACACATTGGAGCAGCGAAATATTGAAATAAAAAACTTTTTATATATAAAAAACAAAAAATTTTAAATATTTATTATTTATAATTTTTCAGTTTTTAAAAAATTCCAATAAAAATGTTGAAAAATTGTTTTTAAGCACTTGTGAAAAAAGAGTAATGAGAAAACATTGAATTGCAGTGCGCCTTTTGCATTTGTTTTAGAGATATTTTTATTAAAGAGAATAAGACAAAATATATCGCAAGGATAAAGTGTTGCTTTTCAGCCAGTCAACATTTATATCAATCAATAGCTCAACGGTAGAGTGCTAGACTATTAATATTGAGGTCGCAAGTTCGATACCCGGTGGTGCAAATAAATAAATTTTAAAAAATTTAAAAAATTGTATTGTTCCTTTTCTATTTTCTTCTCACTTTAAATTAATGAAAAAGTGTTTCCTTTGCACTCGAAAAAAATTTTAAAAACGGATTATACCCCTCCTGTGACAACTCAATGTTAAGTTAATTAGTTTTTCTTTTAAAACAGAAGAACATATATATCATTAATTTTTCTATTAATTTTGAATCCCTTTTTTTTGCTGGGAAATTTAAACAAATTTGTTATTACAGAAAAATATTTTAGGAATTCTCTCTTAAATATATTGCTATATTTGAAAATACAGGTAACGAAGTATCCTGCTTTTATGCTACACTCATAGAAATAAATCTGTAAAAACAGCAGAAAAAGTTACTAAAAATTAGTTAAAAATGATGCTGCAGAAAAAACTGCTAATTAGCAGACTTTTTTACTGAATACTAGTATAATGAGCACATAAAAATTAAAACTGTTAAATTTACAGAATTTTAGTTATTTTTAGGCTAAATTTTAGTTAATTCAAAATAGCAAATTGTACTGTAAAATCTGCAGAAAATTTTGTTAAATATTTGTAGACTAAAAATAGCAAAAATAAACTATTAAATCTACAAAACTGTTTCTATTTTTAAGCTAAATTTAGTTGAATGCAAATAGCAGTCATTCTGCTAAAATCAGCAGTAATATTTGCTAAAAAATTGTAAACTGCTGCTTTCAAAAGGCTCGATTTTTATTTGCAGTAAAAAAAAATCGAAAAATAAACTTCGAAAATTTTAAATTTTTTTATAATTTTTTAGGCTAATTATTAAGCAAAATTTTTTGCTGATTTTAGCAGATTAATTTGCTATTCTCCATTTACAAAAATTTAGCTCAAATATAACTAAAATTCTGTATATTTAACAGCTTTATTTTTGCTGTTTCTATATTACTAATTTATAGCAAAAGTAATCTGCTAATTTAGCAGTTTTTCCTGCAGCATCATTTTTAACTAATTTTTAGTAGTTTTAACTAAATTTTTTACGGAATTTTTTCTTTTAGTGTAGTCTTATATATATTTTCTAATATTAAAACTTTTTTTTTTATATGTGGGCGTAGTTTTTTCTACTCTATGTTATTTCTGTTTAGGTCAGGTTTCCAGTATTTAATGTAATTTCTTTCTATTTTAGTGATTTTGTTTTCATTTAGCATTTTTAAAAATCACAGCACATTTTTCTATGCTTACACGCAAGACAAATGCAGTTGTAAGCAAGAAAATTATTTTATACTAAACTCAGCAGGATACTACTGCTACTACTGAACCATAAGATATTTTAATAGTGATTTCGTTTTAGAAGGAATCCTAGTCTAGTGGTGTAATACTACTAAGTAATTGCAGTTAGAGCTTGGTGTATTTTTGCTGCGTTTAAATTGTCCGTTTAAGATAAATGCGTTCTGTTAAGCTTACAATTTGTGAAAAAGAAATTTAAAACTATAGTGTAGACGGTAAAATGAAATAAATGAAAAAAAAAAAAAATTTGGACGACAATGAAAATTTGCCATACTACTAACTAACATTTGAAGTATACGTACATGTTTTAATCGAAGCAGAAGTAGAAAAAGGCAAAAAGTTTAACAATATTCTGGGGTGGACAAATTATGTACTTCTGAAAATTGCATATCTGACTTTCGTACCTTTCACAAGAAGGATAAAACTAATGAATCGTATCCATATTAAAAACTCCTAACCACATACAAAGCCACAAACTATCAACAGAGTAACAAGGCACTTTATGTAGAGTGGTTAAAAACCACAAGCCAACTAATTAAAAGTGTTCTTTCATATTGAGTAGCGTATAAATGAGTACAATAAAATTTTTGGAAGATCACAAAGAAAATTGTGGTAAGTTTTTTCTCGTTATTTTTATTTTTTATTTTAATATTTTAAATGTTGAATAAAGCTCTTCGACGAGAACAAGAAATCCCAGAAAAACAAAATTGGAAGTCATGATTTACAAACAACTTTTTTCATTGCTTTCAAAGCAACTGTTAGTATATTTTTACAGCTTTTTTAGAAGTATGTAATTCTAAAGAATATATAAAAAAGCACTTAGTTGTTGCTTTTAAAGCATCATTGTAGTGATTCTAAGAAGTGATTTGGCTACAGTTTATTTACAACCATATGGTCACGGCTACGAATGCTGGCGGGAGCAATAATTTTTTAATTCGTTAGATGTCAAAATATTTATTTACTTTTTATTTACTTTAAGTATTTTTCCGAGTTAACGGATGTAGTTAAGTCGAACAACGAATTATTTACCACAGTTTGCAAATAACTCAGTGTAGAAAATCATCACCATATACATATGTGCTTTAGGGTGGGTCAATTTGTATGGGTCTGAAAAAAATGAAGAAGAGTATAGCAGAAACGTGATGTACACTAAATTCTAAGAAAACTACCCGAAGAAACTATGGGTTTAAATTGAAAACCTAGCTCCCGCCGAGAAGCATTTTGATTTATAAGAAAGCGTTTTTTCGAATTTAAAATTTATGCAGTTTTTACCACTAAAATCAAAATGCTTCTCGGCGGGTGCTAGGTTTTCATTTTAGACCCATAGTTTCTTCGGGTAGTTTTCTTAGAATTTAGTGTCGATCACGTTTCTGCTATACGCTTCTTCACAAAAAAAAAATTGACCCACCCTAATAAATCTGTATAAATAGCATAAAAAGTTACTAAAAATTAGTTAAAAATGATGCTGCAGCAAAACTCCTAAAATTAGCAGATTATTTTTGCTATATATTAGTAATATAGGAACAGTAAAAATAAAACTGTTAAATATACAAAATTTTAATTATATTTGAATTAATGGAAAGTAGCAAAGTAACCTGCTAAAATCAGCAAAAAATTTGCTAAATAATTAGTAGCCTTAAAAAACCCCCAAAAAATTAAAGTTTTCGAAGTGTTTTTTTTTTTTTTATACAAATAAAGCCTTTGAAAACAGCAGTTTACAATTGTTTTTAGCAAATATTTCCGCTGATTTTAGCAGAATATACTGCTATTTGCATTCAACTAAATTTAGCTTTAAAATATTAAAAATTTTGTAGATATAACAGTTTATTTTTGCCATTTTTAGTCTACTAATATTTAGCAAAATTTTATGCAGATTCTGCAGTACAATTTGTTATTTTCAATTAACTAAAAGTAAGCTTAGATATAATTAAAATTCTGTAAATTTAACAGTTTTAATTTTGCTGTTCTAATTTTACTAGTATTTAGCAAAAACATCTGCTAAATTTAGCAGTTTTTCTGCAGCCTCATTTTTAACAAATTACACTGTTAGACAAATGGTAGGGGTCAGTGATCGGGAAGGGTTCAAACTACCGGGGAAAGTTATATCGGTAAAAAAGAAGTTATACGTGTCCCGGCGTTTCGCTGGGTCACCTCTAGGAATCGAGATATATCGATTTGACCTTTGGTGGTCTTTTTTTTTTTGACATAACTCGAGAACCACTAGTCCAATTTTGGTCAAACAATTTTAAAAAAATTAAAAATTACAATTCCTTTAATCTGTTCATATAACGTTTTTCTATATACTCAACAGTTTTGCCGGTAAAAATAAATGTATGAAGAAAAAATATTTTTTGCCTAAAATATTAAAAAAAAGTAATAAACAAAAGGTTATTGCTTTTTATGGTAGCGGTAACAAACATTTATTTTTACCGGCAAAACTGTTGAGTATATAGAAAAACGTTATATGAACAGATTAAAGGAATTTTAATTTTTAAAAAAAGATATATCTCGATTCCTAGGGTTGACCCAGCGAAACGCCGGGACACGTATAACTTGTTTTTAACCGATATAACATTTCCCGTTGGTTTCATCCCATCCCGATTTTGACTGTCGCATAGTGTTATTAGTAACTTTTTCCTACTATTTTTACAGATTTATTTCTATGAGTGTACCTGGTAATGGTAACGAGTTACTTTTCTTAATGTATTTCTTATTACTTTTGTATGGCGGTATCGCGCAAAATAATGAGTTATCATTACACACCATCATTCGAAAAATCAAAAAATATGTCGTTACGTATATGCTTACCAGTATTGATAAAAACAATGAGTCCAAAAATAGATTTTCAACGAAAAAATTTCATTGAATTTTTTTTTATAAAATTTGCGAGTGTCGGAAATCGAACCTGGGATTTCAGACTGACATGTTATATTTGATAGATAAAAACATAATTGACCTCCCAGTGTAGAAAATCATTACCAGATATGTGGTTATGTAACTACATACTTGGTAATGATAACTAGTTACTTTTGTTATTACATTTCTTATTACCTTTATATGGCGATGTCGCGAAAAATAATGAGTTGTCGTTACACACCAGCATACGAAAAATGAAAAAATATATCGTTACCTATGTGCTTACCAGTACTGACAAAAAATGAGTCTAAAAATAGATTTTCTAAAAAATAAATTATATAAAAAAAAATATTTTTTATTGTATTTTTTTTTTCAATAAAATTTGCTGGTGCGGGAATCGAACCTGGGTCTACAGATTGCCAGTCAATAGCTCTACCATCTGAGCTATATCGAAATGTAATATTTAATAGATAAAAACATAATTGACCTGCTGCACACAAGCAAGCTTACTCGCCAACATACAAAAAATCAAAAAATATGTGGTTACATATATCCTTACCAGTGTTTAAAAAATATTGAGTCTAAAAATAGATTTCAAAAAATTTTCAAAAAAATCTAAAAAATTATTTTCTATTTGAAATAATGATAAAAATAAGTAATTATCAGTAACTCATTATTATATGTTTTAAAATAATACAGAAGGTAATTGGGTGTCATTGCTGGTAGTCCAAAAAATAATGATATGTCATTACCGTTTCTACACTGGGCTGCTTTGCACAAGTATGCTAACGCGCCAATATAGTTACATACCCAGCAAAATATTGGTAATGACACCTCATTACTATCTGCATTACCAAAAATGATATATCATTACCTTTTGCATTATTTTATAATATAAAATAATGACTTCCTAATAACGGCCTATTGTATTCATTGTTTCTAAATATAAAATAATGACTTACTCGTATTAGTTTAAATAAGTACTTTTTACACAGTTAAATTTTTTTATTATATGTAAATATGTTTTATGTTTAAATTTTTATGGCGAGTCCTAAAATTACACACTAGAGAAAACTTAAATTTTTCTGAATGTATTTCCTTAGGCTAATAGTATTTGCCTAACTCCTTATTTTTCAGAATCAAGTAAACAATCGGATAACCACTTATAATTAAACTTTTTGTAAGCATGTGCGTAACCACTTATTATTCAAATCTTATAACTACTCATTTCTCCTTTTTTCGTAAGCGAGCGGGTAAGCGTGACTACTTATAAAAACGACCACGCCAAACAAAAATAATGAGTTTAGACGCCAAAAAATAAGTTGTGCGGAGCTATGAATTTCTATTATATAATCACTTATTTGGTAATGAACGATTTTGCTGGGTTCAGATTGACATGTTATATTTGATAGATAAAAACATAATTGACCTGCTTTGCACAAGTATGCTAACGCGCCAATATAGTTACATATATCCTTACCAGTGTTGAGAAAATATTGATTCTAAAAATCGATTCCAAAAAAATCTAGTACATTACTTTATATTTAAAATAATGATAAAAATAAGTCATTGTTCGAAACGTATTATTTTTTGTTTTATAATAATGTGAAAAGTAGCTTGTTATTAGTAACCCATTATTATATGTTTTAAAATAATGCAGAAAGTAAGTCGGTGTCATTACTAGTAGTCCAAAAAATAATGATATGTCGTTATCGTTTCTATACTGGGAAATTTTGGGATTTTAGCATATTTAATATCTTTAATGCAAATAAGTATTTGTATTATAAATACACAAATGTGTACCCATAATAATGTGTAAAGAATCTGAATTATTGTAGATAACTGACTTTGTTACCAAGAGCTCGAAAACTTTAAAGTAAACAAATTTAACGTACCTAATATTGTTCATCTCATATCATTGTCATACATCTGGCAAATTTAATTCAAACCTGCAATCAAACTGCCGCTCCTATACTCTTTAAAATACAATTTCAATAAAAACGAGTAAAGAAGTTAAAGTCCGGCTTGCCGACTATATGATACCCTACACCAGTTTTTTGGGCAAAAATAAAAATTATTTTCTAACTTTAATTTTTTGCAGCAAATATAAACGTTAGGGCCTGTTTATCTATTACGAAAATACTCTAAACGATAGCAATTGACAATCACTTTCGTCAAAAATATATGGGGAACAAAAACAAATTTTCGTTACTTTGCTTTCGTTTAGACCATTTTCATAATACATAAACAGGGGCTTAATTTTAAACGTTTATTTTTTTGAGAAAAAAAGTAAAACCCATGTGAAAATCGAATTATATATGAACGCACATGATCATACATTGACTTGTATATGTTCATACATGGGCATGCGTAGTCATATACGTCCATGTCTAGTTCGATGTATGACCATACATGATCGTATATGACCGTACATGTTGATATATGACCATATATGACCATATATGCTCATACATGATTCACATATGCTCATATATGATCATATATGGGCATATACCTCTATATACCCTCAAATTTCAGATCCAAAGGTATATGGAAATATATGAGATCATGTATGATCATACATTGAACTATGTATATGACTATGTATGCCCATGCATGATCACATACGAGCCAATGTATGTTCATATATATTTCGATTTTCACATGGGAAGTTATTTTTTGAAATTAATGCCAATTAAAAATTGCATCTGACTTTTATGATAAAAGTCATAACAGTTAGAGTCTCTGATTTCAATCGTTTTCACTACGGTTCGTCTCTATGTCAATTTAAATTCCATTTAATTATTTTCAGAGTTAATACCTATAGATTGATTACAATGATTTTGGTAGTTACAAACAATACTTATTCTACACTTTCCAAAAGTGGTGTAGGGTATACAAAAGTATGCACATAGCCCTCCTTTGGGAAATTTATTAAAAATGCAATGAGAAGGAAAAGTGATTTTTCTATTTTTTCCAGGGAAAACTCTAAAGTAAATAAAAAAACAAAACTGAAAACTTGTATTTTTTTGTGTGCATTATTTGTCCAGACTAAAAACGTGAATGTTTTATTCACATAGCACACGTTTAACGTAAAAACCAAATCAACTTGTCTTGTCCTCCCAATTTTCGCTGGCTAGATTTGCTCTTTTAAATTTACTGTTCATGAGTATAAGCCTTTTCATATGGAATACAAAATTACAGCCGCATAGAAACTTTTAACAAAAACTGAACACCGAAACCAAAAAGAAAAAAAAAACTTTTATATATTGGCAATGAATAAATAGTCGTGGGTGTTCTGGAAATCAAATTCATATAAAATCGCTCAATTTCATACACAACTACTTGTTGTTGTTATTAAAAATCACATGAGTTTGCTATCGATTCGTTTTCCAGAACACCCCTGTACATCTCATGCCTTTGGTGTCCATTGTATCTAATATTTTTTTGTTCTTGCTTTTCGTATTGTTTATCAGCTTCACAATGTTTATGCCGCTGATCATGTTAAATTTATAACACACTCAAAAAAATAAGTGAACATAAAAATTAGTGAGACGTCTTATATATCAATTTAGCAAATAAATTAAGTAAAGTATAATTTCTCTGAAAAAAATGTTGAAAAAAACAGTCTACTGATATTCAGTAAAAAGTTTTATAGATTTTAATAAAGATGTTTTTCATTTGCAATCAACTATGTGTTAGCTCAACTTTTGACGAATTTACTAATTTTTTTTTTTGCTAAAAAGCAGCTCGCTAATTTTCAGCAAAATGATTTTGCTGACATTAGTAATTTTTCTGCTGGTTCATATTTATATAAGACAAATAAAAAAATATCTATAAGACAACAACGAATCGAGGATATGCTAAAGGAAATGCGTCCAATTTAAAAATTTATATTTGGTAGGCTTGTGGTTAAGAAGAAGAGTAAACATTTTTCTCAAAAAATTTTGAACATATTAATTTTGGAATCAGACTAGATCTAGTTTCTTCGTTTTTTATGGACAACAAATTTCTTTTATGAATGTATTTAAGACATTTAAATTAATTAACTTTTCGTTGTTGGATTTCACTTGAACACTCACGCAGAGAAAAGATATGGTTGCAATATGCTCACAGCTACCAACCTATAGTCACTACTGCCATACATGGTTGTTGCAATCAAATTATTAATGTATTAGTCATACTTTACAAATGATATGATCGACTATAATCATTTTATAGTTAAAATCTCTCTTTTTTTCGATTATCATATTATTTTTCTCGTCTACAATTATATATTATCTGGACACTCATATTCCTCTCTTCGAATTGCAATCATATTATAATCTTAGTTGAGAGAGATCATATCCACAATCATTGGTATAGTTTCGACAACCATGAGATGATCAGTATATTTTTTTTAAGAGCGTCATCTATCACTTGGCGTCAGTCTTGTTTAAGATTTTGTGAAAAGAAGTTGTAAGAAGCACGAAAATAAAAAATATATGTGTATTAAAAAAAATACTTAAAAAATAGAAAAATATTTTAACGGTATTCATTTTAATAGCGACATTGTTTTTGGAAGAAAGAACTCGCTCTACCCAAGAAGTCTAGAGAGATATAGATTGTCAAGCAATCCTCAAATGATATTATTTATTAATTATATATAAAAAGTGTTTAGTGATATAAATTAAGTGAAAAAAGCAATTGCTTTTTTAATTTTTTGTACTCACGTAGCAAAAAGATTGTTTCAGAGCGTCTATAATTACAAGTGTAATGTGATGTGATGTGATAGATTTTAGTTTTGTACGAAAACAAAATACAAAAAAAGTGCAAAATTAAAAACAAAATGTATGTGCGTAACGAAATTATTATAATATTTTCATACTGATCATATTATGTTCCTGATGATCATAATATGATCCAAAATAATTACAAAATTTTTTAATTACCATAATATTATGATCATTAGGAACATAATATGATCACTAAGAACATGTTATGATGATTTCGGATGCATTGTAAAATTGTATATTTAACAATATTTTTCTACGCGCTGTTATCAGATGTTTCCATAATTTATTATACCCTACACCACTATGTGGTCAGGGTATTATAAGTTAGTGCTGATGTTTGTAACACCAAAAAATATTGGTCGTTGACCCACCTTATAGTATACCGATCGGTTCAGAATTTTTTTTTATTTCGATTTAACGATGTCCGTCTCTCCGTCCGTCCGTCCGTCTGTCTGTCTGTCCATGCAATCTTGTGCGCACTCTACAGGTCGCAACTATTAAGATATTTTGATGAAATTTGGTATGCAGACCTATGTTGGACCAAGGACGAACAAGTTTGATTTTGGTGAACATCGCTCCATGTTTAGACCTAGTGCCCATATAAGGGTCCTACTAAAATTATATTGTTGATACGCTGCAGGTCGTAAATAAAAAGATATTTTGACGAAATTTAGTACACACACCTATGTTAGCCCAATAACGCAGCCCATTGATTTTGGTGAACATCGGTCCATGTTTAGACCTAGTGCCCATATAAGGGTCCTACCAAAATTATAATGTTTATACGCTGCAGGTCGCAAATATTAATATATTTTGATGAAATTTGGTACACAGACCTATATTGGCCCAATAACTCAGCCTATTGATTTTGGTGAACATAGGTCCATGTTTAGACCTAGTGCCCATATAAGGGTCCTACCAAAATTATAATGTTTATACGCTGCAGGTCGCAAATATTAAGATATTTTGATGAAATTTGGTACACAGACCTATATTGGCCCAATATGGCAGCCTATTGATTTTGGTGAACATCGGTCTATGTTTAGACCTAGTGCCCATATAAGGGTCCTACCAAAATTATACTGTTTATACGCTGCAGGTCGCAAATATTAAGATATTTTGATGAAATTTGGTACATAGACCTATGTTGGCCCAAGGACGAAGCCTATTAATTTTGGTGAACATCGGTCCATGTTTAGAACTAGTGCCCATATAAGGGTCCCCCCAAAATTGGCTTGGTTACAAACTGCAGGTCGCAAATATTAAGATATTTTAATGAAATTTGGTGCGCTGACTCACATTATAGAAAATTTTGACATAAGCCCCATTTTAACCCATTCGAATTTCGGATCCAAACAATACACCAGACTGGTGTAGGGTATTGTATAGTCGGCATGCCCGACTTTAACCTTTTTACTCGTTTTTAGTTAAATATAAGTGATAACTAAAATTAATTTAAATTGTTTAAGTTTGTAAATTAGTCATTGAATAAATAAATGTACTATTTTGAACAAAACAAATCGTGGACAGCTTTTTCACTCACCTTCAAGAAAATGCTGGGAAAAAATATAGGGACGATAATATGATCATATTGACTATAATATGATAATATTGGGATCAGTTTGGAATCATAATGTATTAATTAAGGGATCATATTATGATATAAAAAGGTATTTTATAATATGATTTTCGCAATCATAAACCCAAAAATATATGATGCTCTTCGAATATGGTCAACCCAACCATATTTTTTCTTTGCGTGCTCCTTAAAATTGACGAATTTTTCTCAACTTTGATATAGTGGAGTAAAATCTGACTTTTTTAGCTGGCCTTAGAACATATTATAATCTAAGAGTACACACAGAAAGTAAATTTGTTATCCAAACCGAATTATTTAGTTTGTCAAAGCATGGTCACGACATATTTTTGTTTATAAAATTGCCGCGGCCTTCCCCTGAATCATCAATGTCGAAGCTTTTTATTTATATTACCATCTTTTTTGGCTGTAACACTAGATGAAAATTATAAAAGTTTATTTTTTATTCAAGTTGTTCCACTGGGTGTACTAGGCTTTTTAATAGGCTCTTTTTGTGGTGTGATAGCGCGATCTGGCTTTTGTTCTCTACCAGAACTTTAATTAGAAGTTGCACCATCTTGGGCCGTAGTGGTATTTTGACTTGAAGCAATCTGATTGTCACTAGAATCTTCATTAGTAACAGAATCTGGTTCACTGGTTCTTTCAGGATTACATACAGCCATAGAGGTATACGGGTCTTTTTTCTCCCCTTTTAAAAAGGGTCCGAAAAAGTCACTTTAATTGAGGAGTTAGAGGGTTAAAATGTTCAACAAAAATGTTTCCCGTAGTATTTTATATAAGTTCGCTGAACACATCCTGTATCTAAAATGGAAGATTAACATGGTATTCTATACCGATTCACAACAAACATTTGAAAAAGGGAAATAATTTCTTTGTGGTTTACTTCCCAGAACATTTACGATCAGGTGTCTAAAACCCGACCTTTAAACCTCTAGACCTGTTTAAGAATCCAAGGGCTTTTACAATAGAATTCAAGACTATATATCAGTGGACCGCATTGGATATATAATGACGTACATATATATACATGATTAATGATTAAGAATCCGAATAGCTTATAGTAAATTTTAAAACTACCCAGTCAGAAATCACCAGTGGTACAAAAAATCAAGCACTGGCATACCACTGGGTAACCACTTATATACCACAATAATACCCAGTCAGAAAAATACAAACGGGAAAGCGGTGGCAAAGTACTTTGGCATGTGGTACAAACAAGTACTGGTAAAAAGTGCTTTCCCATTCCCAAATTGATAACATCATTAGACAAAAGGACCGGCTGTTCAAAAAGCGCCGGAAAAGCACTGGAGGAACGACATTTTTGAACGTTGGCAAAATGCTGACAAAACCAATAAATAGGAGACATATTATATTTGATGGCTAAACACATAAATGAGTGATAATCGCTGGACAACTACTAGCTGTGCTAAAAAGCTAGCAATGGCAAACAGTTTTTTGGAACTAATATGCCAGCGTTGGAAGAAAAAAAAAAGTTGGTCTTGAAGGAGCTTTCCCACAAACAAACAAATTGATTTTATGAAACAAAAAAAAATTTAAATTAAAAAAAAATCAAACAAAATTTTTGCTTGCAACCGGATTTGAACTCGGAATCTTCTGACTACAAAATTTTTTTTAACGAAGCGTCAGCATTTTTATAAAATCATTGATCTACCAGTGAATTGATTTTTGTACCCCTGGTTGCAAACCCTGGCACATCACTCTAAGCCAATTCTTTGCCAGTGGTTTTTTTTTATAAACCACCGAAATTTTTGTAAAACAAATACTGGCAAAACGCTTTTTGCAAACGCTGGCAAAGCGTCCCAAATGAGTGTTCTGCCAGTCATTTATTTTTAACACCGTGGTTACCCAGTGGTATGCCAGTGCTTGATTTTTTGTACCACTGGCGATTTCTGACAGGGTAATCACTTACTGGTAATAGATTAAGGAAGTACCGATTTAGTTTTTTTAAATTAATATTTTATTTATTAATTTGATTTGAACTAAATAGGAAATTTTCCAAGGTAAAAAGTTATTTTGCCAATATGGTCAACTATTTCACAATGTTGGGTAACCACCCAGGTGGAAATTATGTGTGGTAACAAAAAAGAAGCACTGGCAAAGCGCAAGTGGACCGCGGTCTTACAAAAAGAAGTACTGGCAAAGCACTAAATTTGGACGCCTTCCCAACGCTTTAAAAGGGTGAAATCCCAGCACTTGTTTTCCTATAACATTATTTTGTTTTTGAAAAAGAAACTCCAAAAGAGAGAATATTTAAATAATTTTTCACTCCACAATACAATAACTCCAAGAATCGTCTATTTTTAGAGTAATTTAAAATTCTTCAGTTATGAGGGCTCATAATTTGGTGGCAGGGAAAACACTTGATTTTTATGTTTCTTGGTGCTATCTCTATACTTTAATTTTTTATTTGAGCGTTGGCAAAGCATTTGATTTTTATGTTTATGGGTGCTTTCCCAGGGCTTGGTAAAGCATTGGCACCACCGTGGAACGGTGTTATCATTTGGGCGTTGGGAAACGCTGTCAACAAGCACTCATACCACCCATTTCGGTGCTTTGCCAGTGCTGGCCCCTTTGTAATTTTCTACCTGGACACTTATATCCTAACTTCTGAGTAACCACTTGTTATATCTTTGTGAATAATTACTTATTCTTTCACTATGGGTAACTCATTATTCTCACTTTTTTTGTAAGCAATACGGTAGCACCCTTTGCGTGCTACTTACTCGCTTAATTACTTGGTAATGTCTGTTTTTGCTGAGGTAGTAAAAGTAGGCAAAATTTGACTTACTCAAATATTTCATTACAAACCGCAAACTAAACTTATATTACTCTATAAACCACTTCACACCACATCGTATATATCGAAGACAATTTAAAATAATAAAAAAGAAAACACACTACATTGTTGAAAACAATGTCAGGTGAATTCTTTGTATTTTGTTACTTAAATCTGATAAAAAATTATTTGACTTTGTCCAAACTGTTGCATCTTTAGGTAACGATTCCAAATTGTTTTTGTCAGCCAAAACCAAAGTATAGAAAAGGCCCGAATTGTAACTTCGGTAAAATGTCAAAGTTGTCACATTTAAGTTTTACAGACAGTTTCGTTCTGTTCAATGTGTCGTTTCACATGACTGCTAGAGAAGATGGCTGCTAGTGCATGAATGTTTATGTTGGTGAAAAATGTGAGTGTGTTTGTAGTTTAGAATATTGTGTATATTTCGATGTTTGGCCAAATGGAAAATTGCTTTATAGCTCGTATTTACATATCCATTTTTCTCTCTGGTTGATAATCGTTCGTTTGTTTAAGTTCGTCTCATTTATTTGTTAAAGAAAGTTTCTTCTTCCAGCGAAATATTAAAAAAAAAAGTTAAAAGTTTTTCTGTTTTTTATTGCCACTTAGATAATGTAGAGTTGTTATTGTTTTTGTTTTTAAAATAATTCTACTCTTGTGCCTACTTTATGGTTAGTGCATGTAACAATACAAAGGCGTAGGTACTTAAAAGGGATTTATAAATAGGTAACCACTTCTCATAAAACTATTTGTTTAATAATTTAAGTGTTTAGTAACTAAAAAAGTTAATCTCTTGCCCAATTAACATGATTTTCGTAAGTCATTACTTAATCGCGCCTCTGCCTTTTTAAACATTTATGTCACTAAAGTTATAGAGTTTTAAAATTTCTTACTTTGGTTTGTTCTTCTTCATATTCGAAGGAAAATTTTTAAACATTTTCCTAGTAAATTTTATTTTTATGGTTCCCCAGATAGTGTCACACATATATACAAGGGCTTAAAAACTTAATGCACTCTAACACACACACACATGCACATATACACCAACCAACCCAATAACACACATATTCTCATAAGTACATATATTGTACGTATTTAAAGCACTCATACGCTTTGACGCTTTGAAAACTCCCTTTTAGTTTTGTTTGAAAATCGTTCGCGTACTCAAAACAAAACAAATGCATTAAACAACAAATACGTAAAAAAATATCCCACAACCAAAATAAATTTATACTACTCGTATATAAAAAATACATGATAAAGTGACGCTAAGCTCTTACTGGCAAACATATACTCGTACTCATACAGCAAAAATGAAAACGAAAAACTCATAAGAAAGTTTCTTGACTTTTGAATGACTCTTTCGTCCCTTGGAGCTAAAGGCAGCTGTAGCTGTAGCTGCACAAGAAACGAACACATAGTACTATGGGCCTGGGTAAAATGAAAAACGATTTAAAACTTAAGATTTGTGATTGTGCTAAATTTTAAAATTCATATTTAAGTGAGAAAATTACTCAACCTTTTTTAATTCCCTATTTGTGTATAGCAACTTTGGCTGTATTTCCGCTCATACCTATCAACGTTAAGTATTTAAGGCAAATCTACGTTTAACCGATTAAAGTATAAAAAAAATTATAAAGAGCTAATATTTATAATAGGCGGTATAATCGAATGTGGTCGCTGTGGTGTAATGGTGTATTGGTGAGACTGCTATTTGCATTCACCCCAAATTGATTTTAAAAATAACAAAAATTTTGTAGACATAAAAGTTTAAATTAGATTAGATACGAAGGCACTACGCACCGCGACCAATATAGATCTTTTGTGCTGCCTAGAGTTCCCTAGAGATTCAGGCTACCAATAAAGTCAATAATCCTGTTAGGAGAATTTCCCCAAACGTCCGAAGATGACACAAAGCGGTCACCCAGAAATCTGAGTCTCCTGTCGCACAGTCTCGGACATTCGCAGAGAACATGCTCCGATGTCTCTTTTTCCAGCTCACAAAACCTGCAAACATCAGTGTCTGACCGGTCCTGTTTGTGAAGCTGGTACCTGAGCCCACAGTGCCCAGTTAAGTATCCCGTCAGGGTCCTAAGGTTACCCCTGTCAAGTGACAATAGTCGCTTTGATACTCCGCTGGACAGGGAAATAAATCTTTTGGCCTGTCTTTGGCCAGTAGAAGTTTCCCAATGTTTTGCAAACTCAGTCTCTCTCCATTGCCTGAGTTTTTCCCTAGCATACCCCCTAGGTATCCCAAAGAATGGCTCCGGACCGATGAAGGGTCGTCGGGCTCCAAAATTGGCTAGAAAATCAGCCCTTTCGTTACCCTAGTGCCCTTCATGGCCAGGAATCCATCCCAGTGTAAGGAAGTTTCTCATACCGAGTTCGTTGAGAATTTCCACACACTCCATGACCAGACCAGATGATACCCCGTAAGCTCCAAGAGCCTTTAGCGCAGCCTGGCTGTCAGAAAGAATGTAGATGCGGGATCTAACCGTGCCTCTCCGCAGGCACTCTCTCACACATACGCAGATTGCGAAAATCTCCGCCTGAAAGACGGAGGGGTACTTGCCCATTGGTAGAGCACGTTGGTATCTGGGTCCAAAGACACCTGCCCCCGTGTCACCATTAGCTTGTTTCGAGCCATCAGTGAACCATATCTGAGCCCCCTCTTCGGGCTTCCAAGTCCGACTGGTCCACATATGCCTGTCAAATGACATGATGTCAAAATACCTGACAAAGATCTGCTCTGGGATCATTTTGTCCGCGACCCTTAAAATTGGGTCGTCTATAAAGATCCCGGCGATCTTCATGTGTCCCTTAAGGTCCCCGCTCCTAATGTCCCCGACCCCCCGGAGACGAAGTGAGCCCAAGCTTGCAGCTTCCTTCACGGAGATATGCAATGGTGGAATACCCAACATGGCCCCAATGGCATCCGTTGGGCACGATCCCCCAGCCCCCGTAATGCCAGTACACACCAGCCGATACAACTTCCTCAGAGTACATAAAAGTTTGGTTTTGCTGTTTTTAGTCTACTAATATTTAGCAAATTTTTTTTTCAGATTATACAGTGTAATTTGTAATTAATTGACTAAAAGTTAACTCAAATATAATTGTAATTCTGTAAATCTAATAGTTTTATTTTTCGTGTTTTTTCAGCAGTTATTTCCGCAAAGTAATTTTTAACAAATTTTTAGTAGCTTTTTCTGCTATTTTTACGGGTTCATTTCTATGAGTGTAATGACTTAAAAAGCGATTTCCTTATTCAACATTTAGGTCGTATACGCAGAGAATTTTGTAGGTGAAATCAATTGCAAATGACGCTTAAAATAACTGCATTTGTAGTTAAAAAGATGTACACTAGAGTTGGGTTTAATCGTTCTTTTTGGTGTCTCGGTCATATCGTTCAATACAATTCATTGAACTAGTTCGTTCAAATCGTTAAATCGTTTTTTTTTTGTTATCGTTCTTTTTTGTCATGTGTTTTGTCTGAACTGTGATTCGTGAACTGTGTCGCTCGTTTGACAATTTATTGGCGCACTACATGTTGCCTGTTTACATTAATTTTATTGTACATAGACTAATATTATCAGAAAACGAGTAAAAAGGTTAAAGTCGGGCATGCCGACTATACAATACCCTACACCAGGCTGGGTAAAAGCCAACTAATGTTTGGATCCGAAATTCTAATGGGTTAAAAGGGGGCTTGTGTCAAAATTTTCTATAATGTGAGTCAGCGCACCAAATTTCATTAAAATGTCTTAATATTTGCGACTTGCAGTTTGTAACCAAGACAATTTTGGGGGGACCCTTATATGGGCACTAGGTCTAAATATGGACCGATGTTCACCAAAATCCAACATAGGTCTGCGTACCAAATTTCATCAAAATATCTTAGTATTTGCGACCTGCAGCGTATAAACAATATAATTTTGGGGGACCCTTATATGTGCACTAGGTCTAAACATGGACCGATGTTCACCAAAATCAATAGGCTACGTTACTGGGCCAACATAGGTCTGTGTACCAAATTTCATCGAAATATCTTAATATTTACGACCTGCAGCGTATAAACAATATAATTTTGGTAGGACCCTTATATGGGCACTAGGTCTAAACATGGACCGATTTCAACCAAACCTTCCTTGGGCCGACATAAGTCGGTGTACCAAGTTTCATCAAAATATCTAAATATTTGCGACCTGTAGAGTGCGCAGAAGAATGCATGGACAGACTGACAGACGGACGGACGGACATCGTTAAATCGAAATAAAAAAAATTCTGAGCCGATCGGTATACTATAAGGTGGGTCTAGGACCAATATTTTTTGGTGTTACAAACATCAGCACAAACTTATAATACCCTGACCACATACTGGTGTAGGGTATAATTACAATTTTAATAAAAGTTAAAATTATTAAGAAAAACATTTAATTCTATAAATAAAAAAAAAACTAAATGAACGATTGAACGAAAATAATGAATAATGGTGAACGATGTCATATCGTTCAATGAACTTAATCGTTCAAATGAACTAGTTCGTTCATGAACGACACAACTCTAGTGTACACTACATTTGCATTAAAATCAGCTGCAATATGAAGTTATTTTTAACTGTTAAAACTCAAGTGACAAATGCAGTAAAAATAACTACAAATGTCATGAAAATTATTGCAAAATTGTACAAACAACTACAAATACAGTTAAAACAACAGACAAAGAAATTAATTGTAGAACTGTAAAAGCTACTATTTTTGTTAGTGAATCTTACTAACACCAATTATTTATTTAATAAAAACATATTTTTGTAAAAACTCTTCACTTCATTTTATTCTTAAATAAATAGTGCAATTTAGAAACATTTTTTTTTTTTTAATTTTTCACTTTTAATACATACGAGTACATTAGCTGTGTTTTCGGCTTAACTATATCCGTTAAATTATAAAAAAACTGAAAGTGCATAAAAACGCGCTTAAGACGAAAACAAACATATTACTTTTCGTATGCACGTTAACTTTCAACGTGGAAAATTATCAACGTTGAAAACTCAACGTTATACATTTTCACATCTAACGTAATTTATTCGCGTTACTTCCTAAAAACTTTTGCTCACGTACGTTCTATTATAACGGAATAATTATTAACATAACCTGTTTAAAAATATTTTATACTATAATCGGTTTAACGTACATTTTCTTTAAGTACTTAACGTTGATAGGCATGAGACAAAATACAACTGTCGTTGTAGATGTCTACCCACCGAGATTTAAAATGAAATATTTGTTTGGCTTAATTTGTTCTGCAGAGAGAAGAAAAAAATATTAAATGGCTGAAAGAAAAGAAATACATTATTTTATAATATTTACGTAAATATAATTCTCTATTATATAACTCACCTTATTTTCTTTATTTAATAAAATTTCTTACTGCGAAATTATCAGTTTGCTTTCCTCAGCGTCCTTACTTTAACTAAAGACACAAGAGAACAAATACTCTTCTTATATTCTTTGACTAAACGCCATAGCCCTATTCACAATCTTATGCAAATGGTCTTGCATCATTGCATTTGCAAAGTGGTAGAGTATAATTTTACTTTACACTAACAAAATATACAGAGTTGAATTGGCTACACCTTTGCAAATATACAATACCAAAAACCAATAGTTTATATTTACTATGCGTATGCAACACTTAATTGCAAACTGCTGATAGCTGTAAAATTATAATATAAAAAAAAATAAACTACTAAACTAATAAATTTAAATTAATAAAATTCTAATTAAAACACAAACGCTAAATTCTAAATAAAAATTTGACGCTTTTTCGACATTAAATTTATTGTAGCGAAAATGTCAGTATAAATTAATTTCGTCTTTTACTAATCAGCTGTGAATTTCGTGCTTTGCAACAAATGTTGCAAACAAACATAAAAAGACCGTTCGCAATTGATAGCAAATATTTGCAATTTCACCATTTTGCAATCTCAAATGCACATGATTGTCAATAGGGCTCATATTTTTTGTGTGTGTGCGCAACAGACCGTACCACTTTACAGGCAAAAGAAAAAAAGTGCGCGGTACACCTTCAAATATAAAGTATTTTTCCAAGGTAATTTCAGAAAAGAATTTTTTTGTTGCCGAACGTAGGGGTCGCCGTTTTTAAGTTTTCGTTATAGCTTCGGCGTTTACAGTCGGATTTAAAAGTGTAATATGTCGATTTTTTTGTCTCTAGGAGACCAGTGTTTTGTTATAAAGGAAAAATACAATTAAAAAAATAAAAAATTTGAAAAGGCGACCCCTACGTTCGGCAACAAAAACAAATAAATTTCTGCTGGATTTATAGAAAAACTTTCTTAGCAAAAGTATAATGATTTTTTGCGAGCTTTAATTTTCTGACATTAGGGTGGTACATTAGGGTGGTAGTAACTGAGATCTGGTGGGTAAATACTAGAACGGGATGCTTGACGTCAATGGCTCTTAGAGCAAAACATTGGTCCCCTCGAGAGAAAAACATCGATGTATCATACTTTAAGATGCGACTGTAAATGCCAAAGATATAACGAAAAATGTAAAATGGCGAACCCTACGTTCGGCAAAAAAAGAAATTTTTTTTGAAACCTCCTTGCAAAAATACTTCATGTTGGAGGGTGTACGGCGCACTTTTTTTTTTTTTTTGCCTGTAAGGTGGTACACTCTAACGAACATACTTAAAAATAAATGCGTATGTTAAAAACCCCAAAAAATTGTAAATGCAGTAGTTTTTGTGCGAATGGTTCACTTCGAATGGTTCACTTGCATCAAATGAATTTTTTGGTTGCGGCTACCGGATAATTCTTGATACAACTGAAATTCCGTTGCCACAGTCAAATTAGTCCTGTCTCAATTGGTTTTCTGTTGCCACAACTGAAAAATTCGGCTACCACAACCGAACCATGCGATTGGCTACAAATGCGGTTATCAGAACTGAATCTGTTTTCTGGGTGTATGAATATTTATTTATTGAATTATTTATTTATTATATTTGTATATATGGTTACTTGTTTATTTATTTATATATTTATTTGAAATGCACTGAGCAAAGTCAAAATGGTGTTTGTCTTTTTTAATTTATTTTTTATTTTTTTTATTTTAAAGATTTTTTTTTGAATTTCGCCTATAACAGTCAAGAGGAGTTGCCAAGGTTTGGAAAATAATTAAAAGTTACAAAATCTCTATCCATAGTAACAACATTAGCTGTAATATTTTATTGCTGTTATTACAAACCGACAAACACAATTGCATATGGCATAAGCCTGTTCAAGAACTCCAAGTTTTGGTTATTTTTTTTTGTGTGTTTTCTTCTTAAAGTATATATTTTTCTTAACTTTTTTCAGTTTGTTGCAACAACCTCAAAACACTTATGATATGAGTTAAGATAATAAAACACACAAACTTACACACATAGAGAAGTTATCATGCCACACTGACACACAACATATAATGGTTCAACACAGACGCTTTATAGTTAAGTTGAGTGGCAACACCACTTGATCTCAAATACATAAAATGTTGTATGTAGGTGTCTTATATAATTCACTTTTTTTCTTTGTATGCACACATGTATTTTGGCATAATATCATGTTGTCATTAACACGCATTATCATGCAACACAACAACAGTTTTTTTCCAAAAATTTTTAATGAGTGTAGGTGGCTGAATAACTAACTATTTATGTATATACTAAAGGTTGTTACAATAAGCATATACAACTAGGAGATACAATCGCTATCGGATCGCACATTGGACCGGACATCGGACATTATGGCGTTGCCAGATAACATCAAAAAATTTGCAAAAATTCAGAATTTTCTACAAGCGTGAAATAATGTCGAATATTTATAAGGGTTACGACAAACAGTTACCTCTACTACCCTACAGATTAAGTAAATTTAATATAAGTCAACTGTTACTCAGGTAATCCACAATTTCCCTGTGAACCTATAATTATTTCGGCTGTTATTATTTTTCGTTTTGTAATAATGGAAAAAGTTACCAGTTATTAGCAATTCAATTATATGTATGTTTTAAAATATTGCGGAAAGAAAGTCGGTGTCATTATTGGTAGCATAAAAATAATGATATGTCATTACTGCACATAATAAAGATCACCTTCCTTCCAAAAAGGCTCAAAGCGATTTTAAACAATTTCTTATACGGGACCCCTACAAATTTAAATTTTTAACCTTAATTGCTGTTAATTTTACTGACATAACTCTCTGAGTGTTGGTATATTTTGAAGCACATCCATAAGTCTGAAATCTCTCTAAAATTTGTGCAGAACTTCCTTTATTTATAATTTACAATATTTTTAAATTCCTGCTTCCATATCCATAAAAAAATATAAAAATAGTAAAACATAAAAAAAATAACATTCTACTTGGAATAATAATGATAATAAGAATACTGATAGCTGAATATCATTAGCTTGGCTTACATATTTGGCATTATATTGCATTGTTTTATAATCCTCCATTCCCTCCTATATTGTTCTTGTATTTCCCCTTTTTATTTTCCTTTGAAACTCTTTTATATGTTTTGCATTTACCTACCACACCAACAGCAACACCAACCTTCTTCTCTATAATTGCACTTAGGAAATGGAGCACACATGTTCAAGTGTTAATATTTTGTGTAATCTAAAAAAAAAATACAAAAGAAAAAAAAAATTTGATAATGTCCTCTTCCAGTTATTGTACTGTAAAAAATAATTCTTTATATTGTATATTTTTGGGGAGAACAAACCAAGTAAGAGTTTTGCATCTTCTTTTATAGATAATTTTAGTTTTTGTTCTTACTAACCCAGCAAAAAAATTTGCAAGTAATGCTTTACAAACTACTTCTTTCAGTGCTTCACAAGTATATATATACTATGCGCAGGACCTAGGAAGAGTTTGAGGACAGTCCCCAAACTGACGAAATGTCTCCATACTAAACATTTGATCGAAAAACTGTCCCCGTACCATACGCTAGGCATACAAATATATATATGTATATTCCATCGGTTCCTTTAAGGAGCATAGGGCCTTAACAAATTTTCGCCATTCTGATTTATCCGGTGCCAGGTTCTTGATTTTACCCCAACTTCTTCTAGACATTGTGACTTCCTTCTTGACCTGTCTACTCCATGTATGCGCTAGACGCCCTCTTCTACGGCTACCTTGGGGGTTCCATTCAATTGTAGTACGGGCTATATCATCAGGATCTTTTCTGAGGGTGTGACCAATCCAATTCCACTTTCGCCTTCGTACTTCAAGGTCAATTGGTGTTTGTTGTGCGAGTGACCATAACCTTGAGTTAGATATTGCAATGGGCCAGAAAATCCTCAGAATTCTACGCAGACATCTGTTGACAAAGACCTGCATTGCGTTTATGTCAGGAGGTGCTGCATTACAGGTTTCACATCCATAAAGCATGATAGACTTAACGTTGGAATTAAATATTCTTATCTTAACATGTCGGGATAATGTTGTTGATCTCCACACATTACTGAGATGTCCAAAAGCCTGTTTTGCTGTTTTTATTCTGTTTGCGATGTCCGCTTTGGATCCACCAGATGTTGTTAGAATACTACCTAAGTAGCAAAAGGAATCCACGTCTTCAATAATATCATCCTGAATTCTAAATACTCGCGATACATCGGAATTTATGCGCAACGCATTCGTTTTATTTATATTTATCCTCAGCCCTGCTGATTTTGCTGAGTTGACAATAGTTTCAAGCTTCGTCATCATGTCTGAGAAACTGTGTGACAACAGACAAATGTCATCCGCGTAGTCGAGATCTTCCAGCCGTGCATTCATTCCCCACATTATACCTCGACCTAATCTTGTGGCACGCCTCATAACTATATCCAATACGATGTTAAATAGCAGTGGAGACAACACACAGCCTTGCCTTACACCCGTATTTACCGATATTTTCCTACTTAATTGGTTTTCATGCAGGATACGACAGCTGGCATCCTCATATAAAGCCTTAATGAGGGATATTAGTTTCTTCGGTACCTCTTTACATTCGAGTGCGGACCAAATGATATTATGCGGCAATGTGTCAAAAGCCTTTTAAAAATCAATGAAGATCAGATACTAAGGCGATCGCCATTCAACAGATTGCTCCACAATTATCCTAAGGCTATTAACGTGGTCTACACAAGATTTATTTGGACGAAATCCGGCTTGTTCTGGGCGCAACTCGGGTGTTAATTTATTCGATAGCCTTTTTGTTATTATATTTCTACATATTTCACAAGTATCCGTATATTGTTCACAAGTATCCGTTAGTGTATTTTTACTGCTTTTTTAGAAGTTATTCTGAATAACTTCAAAAAAACATTTCTTTCATTGCTGCCAAAGTATTCATTATTACATGCTTACAGCTTTTTTAGAATTACTTCTGAACCACATCCAAAAACTCACTTAAGTATTGCTTCTAAAGACTAATTGCTCTAAAAGTGGTCGTTAAAAGTGATTTTGGTATCATTTGGCATTTCCAAACAGAGGATCCCGGGTTAGATTCTCGGCGGGTCCAATTATTTTTTATTTTTTTTTTTAATTTTTTTTATTCTATTAATTTTGTTTTAATATTAAATAAATTCTTAATTAATTAATTTGTTTAAATTCAATATTTTTTTAATTCTAAAATTTTTAAAAATATGTATATGTCACCTTCTCCGAGAAAAGGGACCTAGTGTATCAAAAACTTGGGAAAATCGATATTTTTTAATTTTTATCGATTTTCCCAAGTTTTTGACACACTAGGTTTTTTAACACACTAGGTCCCTTTTCTCGGAGAAGGTCACATATGTGACGCGCAAAATAGAAAGGGACCTAAGGGTAAAAACCGGTTTTGTTCAGGAGAGACATATTAAAGATTTAAATACGTGTATCTTTGGTGTACCATCACTGAGCGTGTTGGTATTGGTCTCATTTGAAAGCGACACATCTCATGACGTCAGGAACGTGTTGGTCAACCTTGAAAACACGCGTAGGTCGTCCCTACCTCTTGTTTTGTGTAGTTGGTTTTTACTGTTTTCTACCTAGCGCGCTGTTTCCATGAGTTTGATATCAATTTTGCTCGCGGTTTTTCGAATCCAGCTTTATTTTCTGAAGTTATTAATTGTGAATTGTAATAAATACTCATTTATCACTCTGTTAGTACGAACATTTTTTCACATAACCTTAGAATCGTCGACTTCACTTTCATAAAACGCGCATATCTCTGGGAGGAAACACTTTTGGGGCATGGGATCGGTCTCATTCGATGCTCAGATGTTGTCCATATCAAAAAAAAAAAAAAAAAATTGATTTTTTTACCCTTAGGTCCCTTTTTCTATGCGCTGTCACATATATAAAAAAATGGTAAGGAATTGTTTCTTATGCACCTGTAAAAATAGTACTGAAAAAAATATTGAATTGAAGTGCACCTTTTACACTTGTTTAATAAGTACTTTTATTGAAGAGAATAAGGAACAATATTTCGCAGTAACAAAGTGGTGTTTTTATTCCAGTCAACTTTCATATCAAAGAATAGCTCAGCGATAGAGCGCTAGACTAGCAAGAGTGAGGTCGCAAGTTCGATACCCGGTGACGGCAATAAAAAAATTTTTGTAAAATAAAAAAAATATAATTTTTTTGTAAAGAATTTTTTTTAAACTTTTAATTGGTGAAAAAGAGCTTCCTTTGCACTCGTTCAAAAAGTACTGAAAAAATGTTGAATTGGGAGTACTCCTTTCCTATGACAACTCAATGTTAAAATCATTAGTGTTTATATTAAAAAAGAAGTACATCTGGATCATCAATTGTAGTGCTTTTTCTACTGCTTCGGCATCTCTTTTTTGCTGGGAATTAGTTAACCTAATCAATTTAAAACGAGTAAAATAGCTCAAGTCGGGCATATGATATCCTTATCCTACATCAGGCTGGTTGAAAGCCAACTAATGGTTGAAATGAAAATTTTTATATAAAATGATAAATAAAAAATAGCATAACGATAAGAATTTTTAAATACATCTAATGCTCGATGGATTTGAGAGGAAATGGAAAATATAGTCCATATGGGCGATAGGTCCAAACATGGACCGATTTGAACCAAAATCAATAGGCTTCATCATTGGCTCGATATAAGTTAGTGTACCAAATTTCATCAAATCTATCTTACTCGTAATAAATACAAAAATACAAATTTTTGGGCTCCATATTCTGACCCAGTAGCCATGCAAATGTCCTATCTGAGCTTGAATGTATTGAGCTCAAAGCAATTTTAAACAATTTCTTACACAATTTCTTAATTTACTAATTTTTGAAATGCAAAAATATACATTTTTGGGGAACCTTTACGCGCGCACTGGGTCTAAAAATGACCGATTTTAACCAATAGGCTTCCTCCTTGCGTGGATAGAAGTCGGTGTACAGTGTTTCATCAAAATATCTTCAATTTGTAGCGTGCGCACAAGAATACAGGGACAGACAGACAGACCGATGGACGGACGAACAAACGGACATCGTTAAATCGATTCTGAGTCATATAAAAGGTGGGTCTAGTATACCAAAGGTGGGTCTAGGTGTTGTAAACATCAGCACAAACTTGTTATTCCCTGTCCACGTAGTAGTGTAAGGTGTAATTAAATAATTAATTTTTTTTATTTTTAAAGTTATTGAATAGCTTTATTGTCAATTACTACTGGGTTATTTTGAAAATCTTTATAAACCAGTATACTATACTTCAGTCAGCATTTTGTAATATATACAGGGTTTAATTATAAATACAATGTTTAAGTACAATTGCTTTATTTTTTTTTTTTGGGGGGGGGGGGGAGCATATTGCAAGACGTTGTTCGAGATTTATTTCTTTTTGGTGTAAATTTTGTTAGCAAAAGCGTTATTAGCTGAAATTTACATCCCACCTAGGCGGTAAATTCAAAACTCATATTTCAAACAAAATTTCAGCGGGTGTAACTTACGAGTGTAATAAAAAACGGAGTTTAATAACATGATGAGCAAATTTTAGAACAATTTTAATGGCAAATCAGAATTATAATCTGTGGACCTTTGAGTCATTTGCACTATGAAGAAGGTAAAAAGTTATCAAAATATTGTCTCAGTTTGTGTTTTAAATTTTGTTTTTTCGTTTTTTGTACTTGATTATTGAAAATGAATTTTAAAGCGCCACTTGCAGATTGATTTTCTTAATATTTTTGTTTTGTTATTGGGGTAAAAATACCAATTTTTGGGTTCCATGTTCTGAACCCGTAGCCATACAAATGTCCTATCTGAGCTTGTGTGTATTAAACTCAGAGCGATTTTGAACAATTTTGAACACGAGACCCCTAGAATTTTATTAATATTTGAAATATTATTAATTTCTGGAAAAAAAATTTATGGAAAAAAACCCGCGTCCAAATTTGGCTCAGTTCTTCCGGGGTTTTTGGAGGCCAAAATGTTAAAAAAAAAATTACGAATATATTATTATTTTTTCGTTGTTTTTTCTTTCTTGATGTACACTTTTTAAATGAATCGTAGGAAGTCGGAAAGTTGGACTCGGGGTCTAATTGATTGATCAACTTTTGGATGCCTGATCAGGCTACGGAGCCATAATTTTGACGTGTGTATTTTCAAGACCCCAAAAAATCGATAAAACACGAAAAACTCAAGATCGCTATTTTATATTTCTCTTTAAATCTGTGGTACCTACCCAGGAAGACATGGCTCATCGACGACCCTGAAATTTAAAAACGAAGTACAAGCCAAAAAAAATATGAGTATTTTCTTTGAATCGCATTTCGAATGGTTTAAAAAATCGTGATTAGCAGTAAATTATCTTTCTGAAAAGGCAACAAAGCAAAAATCGCTTGAAAAACAGGTAATTTATTTCAATTTCAGTCGGCAACTGATGTGTTGAGCGCAAATTTTGAAGTTTATTGAAATATTTCATCTGTTAATTTCGATATATCCGGATAAGAAGTATGTTTTATCTTGTGTTTTGCTAATTCCATTAAAATCTACGCCAAAAAAGTCGGTATTTTGAAACACAGTTTTCAAATCTCCAATATTAGCAGATATAGGTCTTACGGACTTTTTTCCATTAGTGTAGCCAAAATTTTTATTTATCGTTACTTTTATTTAAATTATCATAACTTCGAAATTTATCCATGAATTTAATTAAAATATGCCCTGTAATAGAAATGAGTATTATATTAAAACTCCATTAAAACAAAATGTTTTCCAGTATCTTAAGAGCTGCATAATTAGATACACTTTCCTACAAAGTTCTGTAAATTTCCATGAATTTTTTTGTAATCAATTTTCAATTACTCGTTAATGTTGTTAACTTTTAGCAAACAAAGATACTATTACAATTAAACAAAAAGAGCTCCCTTAAAGATAATACATACTCGTATAGTTGAAAGTATTAAACAATTCACATCTGAGTAAGACTTTTAAAAAAATGAAATCTTTAATTCATTAAAAAAAAAAGTATGTAACTAGTAAAGTTTCATTTGCTTTGCGAAACAAATTGTTTTTAATTTACAACAAATTACTGCGAATATTCACAGCAATTAAAAAAAGTTAACAAGATCAACTAGTCAACACCATCAACACCAACACCAACGACAACAGAAGCAGCAATAACAGCACTACTATAAGCAACAAATATTTAGTAGTAGTTGCTGCAACATATGCAATATTTTTACACACTCTTAACACAATAAATATACCAGCAACAATGTACAACAGCACTTTGAAAATACGACCATACGACTAAGCAACAGAGTAACCCTACACTCATAAAAAAAGGCCGTTCAAATAGTTGAAAATTCTGCTAAGATAACAGGAAATAATACCTGTATTTGCGCCTGCAGAATTTTCAATGAAGTTGAGAATCATGGTCGGTTTAGGTAAGCTAAATTTTACACACTTTTAACTACCCAGACAATTTTAGTTAAATTAGCTAAGAAATTTGCGCTAAGTTCAACAGTAATTTTGCCTGATTTATCGGAAAATTTCTAATAAAATGTCGCTAAAAATCCGGGTTTTTGGACTCTTCAGAAAATGTTTGTCCATTTTGCTCTACCTTACTTAGTTTCCGAGATATAAGCCATTTTATGATTATGCAATAAAAAATATAAAAATACAGCGCCATGATATTGATAACAGAGACACAAAAATCTAGTCATTTTGATTGGTCATTTTGATTGATTTAGTTAGTTAGTTTTGTTTGGTTAGTTTAAATGCGGATGAAAATAATTGTTATGCTAAATTAGATTTACAAAAATATTAGTTCAATCCTAAATAACAGAAAAAATGGTTTAATTGAATGAGAACATGTTTAACAGACTTTTGTACTAACTATTTTTTATGAGTGTACGTACAATGTAAAATATAAACATATGAGTTGTACTAGTATACCATAAGGTGGCACATATATATGTGAGATACTTGTTTTCCAATAGTTCTTGCAAGTCGCAGGATTAATAGGATATTGGTCGCTTTAAAGCTGTAATGTCAAATTTGTTTCTGAATATTGTCTTGCAAGAGAGGTATGCCAATGGTCTCTCTTCGATTTCAATGAAATTCGAATCAGGGATGATAAAGTTAGTACTATAGTGCTTTTTATGGTACTATTAGAACCTCAAAAGTACTATGGTACTCCTATAACTCATTTAGTACCATTTACAAATTTTCATGTTTTATTTTTAATTTTCATACCAAATATTGTATTTGAAATGAACAAATTAACTATCGGAGTTTAAAATACGTAATTCAATGAAACAAATTATTAAAATATGTACACAAAAATATTAAAAATAAGATGAATTAAAATTTTTCGAAAATTTAGTATTGTTGATTTAAAAAGATCCTTAATAATCGTAACTTTAAATTGTTGTGATAACAAAGAAGTTGCGTTCATCGAAGGTTATCCCAGTGTAGAACGGTATTGACATATCATTATTTTTTGGACTACCAGTAATGACACCCACTTACCTTCTGTATTATTTTAAAACATATAATAATGAGTTACTGATAATTACTTATTTTTATCATTATTTCAAATAGAAAATAATTTTTTAGATTTTTTTGAAAATTTTTTGAAATCTATTTTTAGACTCAATATTTTTTAAACACTGGTAAGGATATATGTAACCACATATTTTTTGAATTTTTGTATGTTGGCGAGTAAGCTTACTTGTGTGCAGCAGGTCAATTGTGTTTTTATCTATTAAATATTACATGTCGATATAGCTCAGATGGTAGAGCTGTTTACTGGCAATCTGTAGACCCAGGTTCGATTCCCGCACCAGCAAATTTTATTAAAAAAAAAGAAATACAATAAAAAATATTTTTTTTATATAATTTATTTTTTAAAAAATCTATTTTTAGACCCATTATTTTTGTCAGTACTGGTAAGCACATAGGTAACGATATATTTTTTGATTTTTCGTATGCTGGTGTGTAACGACAACTCATTATTTTTCGCGACATCGCCATATAAAGGTAATAAGAAATGTAATAACAAAAGTAAGTAGTTACCATTACCAAGTATGTAGTTACATAACCACATATCTGGTAATGATTTTCTACACTGGGATGTTAATTGAGGTAGGTGGTATATATATATATATGTTCCCTCGGTTCCTATAAGGAGCATAGGGCCTTGAGGTAGGTGGTACCTAATTTAATTGTTTAATAAATCAAATAAGCTGAATTGATTAAATCCCTTTAAAATAATTTTAACCTTCCAGCGAAAATGAATACGACTTTCAGGGACTTCAATGAAAAAAAAATCTGAATCTAAATAATTCTATAGAAACGCATTTAACAAGTTCAAATATCGATTTTTCCGATAATGGAAGGGATCGTATCTCCGGGCTTATGCTATCTATTACGTCTAATATTCTAGTTTCCGAGTTGTAAATATCGGCTCGACAGTTAGCGAGATAAAGCCAAAACGATTATCTTGATTTTTTTTTTAAGAGAAGCAACTCTCAGGACATTCTTCCTATTACTTAACGTTTTGCTTCCCGGAAGGGGATAGGGAAGAAGTGAGAGGTGATGAAAGATGAATGGCTTCAAATATGGCAACACTGTAATTGGGCGAGATGTTATTTTTTTTGGGTTTTTATTTTTTTTTTAAACCATGAAAAGAAATAAAATATTTGTAATTTTTCGGACTCTTCCGAGCACAAAACGCTGTAAAAAAGAGCCGGGAGGAACTAAGACAAATTTGAGCCTTGGTCTTCGCCCGGAATGATCACTAACTCACTAACGAATAAAATTAAATAGGTCCGGTGAAAGAATTCAAATAAAATTGCTTTGATTGGGTTATACCTTTAAATACCAATACATTCAATATCAGATAGGACCTCTTCATGATTACTAAGTCAAAACATGTACCGATTCTAACCATTCTCAATAGCGTTAGTAATCGATGCAGTAGAAACCTATGTACTAAATTTCGTCAAATTATCGTTTAAAATGCGACCTGTAGTTTGATTATAGGGATCGATCGTTCATTTTGTACGGACAGACGAACCGACATCATAAGCACCAACTCAATACACCCAGAGCTTCGAAGAATTAATTCCCTAATTCCCTTTTTTTGAACTGAATTTATATTTTGGGAATGAATTCCCTGTTGAACAGTTGAATGAATTCCTTAGCGAAAAGTTGAGTTAACTAGAATTGAATGAATTAATTGACTTCAAATTGAATTAAATAGTGTTGAATGAATTCTTTAGTGAATGAATTATTTAATTTTAATTCTTTACGCTTAGGTCAGGGAATTCATTCTATAAATTTGAATTCTTTGAATTCATTCACAGGAATTAATTTCTGCTTATGTCTTATTGATGAATTCATTCCTTGAATTAAAGAATTGAATTAAATTTTTGGGAATTCATTCCAAAAAGGAATTAATTCTTTAAAGCTCTGAATACACCCAAGGTGTGGTGTAGAATACAAAAAATATTTTTTGGTACTATGGAGGTCAAAAAAGTACTATTTTTTAAGCAAGTTGGTACTATTTTGAAAATCCGGTTTATCATCCCTGATTCGAATATATAATAGAGGAGAAAAAAAATAAGAAACATATATTTCTTTTAGCTGCGCAATTCAGGGTTAAAAAGTGGTATCATTTAGATTTATGCCAATGGTACACAGCATTAAAGTACTCGAGCAAATATAAATTTTGATACCCATATTGCCCCTTAGACCGTACCTCAAAAAAAAAAAAAGTTCGCCGTACACCCTCCAATATGATGTATTTTTGGAAGGCGATTTCAAGTACTCGACCGTAGGGGTCGCCTTTTTTAATTTTTTATTATAGCTTTGGCATTTAAAATCGGATTTTAAAGTGTGATATACCGATTTTTTGCCTCGAGGAGACCAGTGTTTTGCTATATAGTAAAAATCCAATTAAAAAAAATTTAAAAATTTTTTATGCCCCTAAGTTCGGCATAAAAAAATAAAAAAAATTTTTTGAAACCTCCTTGCAAAAATACTTCATATACGGTTCACTTTTTTTTTTTTTTTGCCTGTAAGGTGGTATGCTCTATTGCCCGTGTTAGGGACCCGGGGTTGCCACTTAATTGAAATATTCGTTGCCATTGAAAGTTTCATCCTAAAGAACAAAAAATCGACACTAAAAAAAATTAATTGTTGGAACCGACAGGATTTGAACTCGCGATCATCTGTTTGGAGATAAACTGTATCAAAATCACTTCTCAGGATCACTTTTAGAGCAATAATGCTTTAGAAGCAATAATTAAGTTTTTTTTTTGTCAGAATTACTTCCAAAAAGCCATTAAAAATACAATAACGGATACTTTGGAAGCAATGAAAGAAGTGGATTAAAAAGGATGACTTACAATTTTTTTTTTTGCCAGGTAATTGTGGTGCTTTTTCTACTGCTTTCGCATCTTTTTCTCTGTTGGAGTGTTAATTGGTTAAATAAATGCATACACTTCGTTTTACATATTAAGAAATAAATTTGTAAGCTATATGTGGATTTTCTCGAAATATAATTTGTTTCCTTCTATAGGAATATGAAATTACAAACTTTAGATTAAAAAAATCCAAATTGGAAATATAAAGACTATCCTAACTAAAATGTATGTACGTATGTATATAAATATGTAGCTGTAAAGCCAAAAGTGAAAATTTAATTTTGTCAAATTCGCACTTGAATGGTCATTGACATATACACATACATGGTTACACCGAAATATAGCCATAAACATTCATTCACATATGAGGCTTTCCAAGCCAACTGTCCTGGTAAAGGAATACTGTTAGCAGTTATTTTTCTCATTTATTTTTTATTCGAAATTTGGACATATTAAATTTGCTAAAGTCACAAATTTTGTTTAAACAATTGTGAAAACTAAAACTGCCACAATTTGCTTTGTCATCTTTCAAAATATTACTCTGCTATTTTGACAGATCTAGCAATGTAGGGACAACTATTTACGTATAAGATATTTTTAAATTATGTTTTTAAGATTTTAAAATCTTGATATTAAACGAAAGAATTAGTAAATAATGTTCATGTTATAAAGCATGTTTAGAGGGCATATGATTCGTCTTTATATAATGGAATTAAAAGACAAATGAATTATTTCTTATATGTTGTCTAGAAATTTATTTAAAATACAATTTAAAAAGTGAAACAAAGAAATTAACAAATAAGTTTTTAATAAGATTTGTATATTATTTTACATACAATTTTTTGCGATTAATCCATTAATGTACGAATTTTATTTAACTAATCGATTAAGAAAAAAATACGAATAATTATTTGCACGACTACTCGATTAAACCAAAAAGTCTATTATTTAAATACCCTAGCTATCACTGATTATAGCACAAATATTTTAGTTTTCATAGAAAATTTGAGGAAAGCAATATTCATTATCATTGGCTGATTTGTAGATAGATTGAGTTACTTCTACACAAAAAATTAAAATAGTAATATTTTAATATAAAGTCATGTTTTGCAAACCACTTTTTTCATTGCTGCCAAAGTATCCGTTATTGTATTTTTACAGCTTTTTTTGAAGTAATTTTGAACAGTGTTAAAAAACCCACTTAATTATTGCTTCTAAAGAATTATTGCCCTAAAAGTGATCCTAAGATTTTATTTAGATACAGTTTATTAGGAACGAATATTTAAACATTTTTTTATCAATGGGTGTTATTTTTGTCCGATTTAAGATCAAATAGGCTAAATTCCAAATAGAATTCACAATTTATTTTACAACAAATAGAGAAAAAACTTATGAAAGAAACCTTTCCTAGAACCAATTGTTGACAATTAATGCATTTTCAAGTGCAACCATACACTATCATCAGATTGTCTTTATGGGGTTCTCTCTAAGTTATAATGTAGATTTTAATTTTTATATATACCCATGTGAAAATCGAAATATATATGAACACACATGATCATACATTGACTTGTATATGATCATGCATGGGCATACATTGTCATATACGTACATGCATAGTTTAATATATGACCATACATGATCTCATATATTTCCATATATCTTTGGATCCGAAATTTGAGGGTATATGACCGTACATGTTCATGTATGACCATATATGCTCACATATGATTCATGTATGCTCATGTATGATCATATATGGCCATATACCTCCATATACCCTCAAATTTCGGATCCAAAGGTATGTGGAAATATATGAGATCATGTATGGTCATACATTGAACTATGCATGTACGTATATGACTATGTATGCCCATGCATGATCACATACGAGACAATGTATGATCATGTATGTTCATATATATTTCGATTTTCACGTGGGTATATTAACTTTAAAAAAAAACATTAGGAGAAGTAAACTCAAACATTTTTACTTATTTATTTCATATTACAACGAAAATCACATGTTTTTAACACAGCTATTATTTTTCTATATGCTATAGTTGTTATTTTGACTGAAGCTCCTTCAATAGTAGTAGTAGTAATTTTATTTTTATTTTCAGCAATATAAATAATTACAGAATAAAAAATGAATATATAAATTTTAGACCTGGCGTAGCTAATATGGGGTTTTTTATATTTTGGAATTTTGATTGTGGGTAGCGATGAAAATATGCGATTTGATGCCAATTTGGTTCCAACCAGTGCCACAATGACGTCAAAGGTCAAAATTTAAAAAAAATATCATTTATAACTTGTAAATTAGTTAATAGTAGTATTAATGTAGAGGGCTACCGTAAGGACTTCCCAGCCTATACAAAATCTTCAATGATTTAAAATAAAAATAATAAGCCTATTAAATAAAAATAAAAGAAAAACCATTATATTTACAGTATTTCTTATTACAAAAATTTATAAAATGCAAACAAAAAGTATTTGGGTGGTTTTTCAAAATTTTGACCTTTGACCTCATTGTGGCACGGGTTGGTACACTCCGATCAGCCTGAAAATATGCTACATCAATTTTGGCATCAAATCGCATATTTTTATCGCTACCCACATTCAAGTTTCAAAAAAAAGTTTTTAACGCTAGGTCTAATAAATATATGCCTCTGACTATTGTCGTCAGCCGTTTAGCCAATGTTAAATACTACCTAATGCATAAACTTTTCTTAATTTTGCGTTTAGGAATACAATTTCTAAAGTATTCTTTTTCCTTATTAAACGTTTATTAAAAAATGTCATGCATGATAATTAAATAACAGTTTGTTAATTTCTTGTTTTATTCTGGCAATACCCTATAAAATGTGTCTCCACTTTTAAATAAATTGTTAGTGATTCATACAGTTAGTAAACGATTGACTCGTTAATCACAGATGTATAATTTTGTTTTGAAGATTTTACCAATAAAAATAATTTATAATAAATCAAAACTTGATAAAAATTATTATTATTAATAGTGTAAAATTATATTTTAAAGATAGTTTAATACAACGAATACTGAAAGTACCGATTGACAAATATGTTTTGATTTCATCAACATCACTATTTTGTTTAATTTATTTTTTTTTTAAACACGAATTTGAGAAAATTTAATGAAAAAAGGTTTAAATGGTGCAATTGATCCAGGTTTTTTTAATTTATCGGCTACAGAATGTTAGATTCTACATATTCTTGGGTGGATAACCCTTTAAAAAGCCTTTAAATAAATGAAAACTGAATATTTTTGGTTTCAAGGGAGATTTTTTATTTTCAAAACTTTATGAAACGCTTGACTCTACTTTAACAGACTGTTAAATTGTACGTTATTAAACGAATTATGCATACTGTTTTTGGAAAATTAGCTTAAAAACGTTTAATTAAACTGTTTAGGAACTTTATCCATTCGGCTTTAACAGTTCAAGATAAGTGTTTAGTTATTAAATTCGATTATTATAAAATTTCTGTATTTTACAAAAGTTTTTATATAATTTGCTAAAGAATTCCAACTAACAGTTATATTGTCTTGTTTACATTCATCTGATATGTATCTACTTCCAAATGGTATATAACTTTTTTTTTATAAATTCTGCTTGTATGAGCTATTTGTAACAAGGTATTTTCATGGTATTTTGACTTGAAGCTCCTTCAATAGCAAAGCAATGTATATCGTGGTTGATCTTAAACCGAACAAAAATAACACTCATTTTAACAATATTCAGATCAACTAAAATCTGCGGAAAAATATTTTTTTATATTTAAAGGGTGGTCCAACTATAATGCACGATGTTAATTGTGAGTCACACTTTAACGTCAAGTTTTTTGCCCAACTTAATTTGACATTTCTTTGTTTCAGTGTTTGACAAATTCAACCATGGAGAGGTACACAATTGAATGGTTGGATTCGTTTGCAAGCAGAATTGCCGCATTTGGGCAAATGAGGATCCACGAGTGATTGTTGAAAAGCCGATGCACAGTTCTTTGTCCCATAGACAAAAAATCAAAAAAAATTTGTGTCTCCGATTTCGATGAAAATATTGTTTTTTGTATATATACTAAAATTACTTAATATTGTAAATATTATCCTTTCTGGTATAACTCATTCTGTCTACACCAGAGGTCGCTAAAGTCTAAGCGATTTTAACATACAATGTAATGAAAAAAGATGAAGTTTTTGGATCTTACAATAAAAAGTAGTAAAAATTCATTTATAGAGGTATCTTTAAAAAATTTTTCTTTTTAAATATTTTAATATATTCGAATCACTGAAAAATAATTAAATTGTAAAAAAATCTACAACTATTTTTGCTGGGAGCCTAAAAATATCAAAAGTTAAATGGAACTTTAAAAAAAATTATGTTAATTGATTTTAAAATTTTTTGTTATGCTCTTATAATTTTATATAAGAAAAGAACCAATTTCCAAGTGTCAAAAAAAGTATTTTTGTAATTTCATCTTTTATGGGTTAACGAAAAAGTTTCCAACTTTTTTAGGTTTTAATAAAATGTTATAATTTTTTTTTTTCCAAAAATTGAGGTAATATTATTTAAAAAAAAAACACATCACCTATTTCATTAATAAATCCTTAAATATACCTAATTTTTGGTTAAAATCTTAAAAATTACCAAAGTTTGATAATATATTAAAAAAAATTATGTTAATTGATTTTCATATTATTATTTTTTTGTTAGGAAAGACCGTTACTTATTATATTTAAAAGAAATATCTACCAATTTTTTTATACAAATAAAAAAAAATGTTTTTTTTAAATACTCTTTTTGTATCTCATTCACGTAATAAAAGCTACATATATTTAATTTTTTAATTAAATTACTAGCTAATAAAAAAAAATCTATTTTTGAACTTTCGGAGCAAATTCACTAAAGTATTACCGCGAAAAACACTACCAGGAACATTTTTCTGGAACACTCTAACCCTCTAACTCTTCAATGAAAAGGAATTTCTTGGCCCCTTTTTAAAAAGGGACAACAACGACCCGTAAGTTGAAGATGTAGAGGGTTAAAATGTTCGACAAAATTGTTCCTCGTAGTGTTTTACATAAGTTCGCTAAAAACATCCTATACCTAAAATGGAATATTCCCATAGTTTCTCCCTAAAATCTAGGTTTGTGAGACATTTGAGTGCCAATTCTGAATAAGTACTAACTTATCCCTTAAACACATTTATTTCTGGCATTGAAGTTAAATTTTCAAATTCAGAGACTTATAGTAGAATTTCATGACAAATATTTTTGCGGAACATTTTAACCCTCTAACTTTTCAACTTATGGGTCTTTTTTGACACTTTTACATAAATAAATTCTTTGAACATATCCTATACCTGAAATGGAAGATTCACATGGTTTCCTATGCCGATTCACAATAAACATTTTCAAATGAGGGGAAATATTAACCCCCCAAAAACATAGGACCAGACGAAAATTTTAAAATTTTAATTTTTTAATTTTTTTATTGGTCCCTCTGCCAGAATTAGTTGTCATCAGAATCTTTTTTGGTTTTTTTTGTACAGTGTAATTTATTTGCCAACACATAATAATTTCAAATTTATGGCCGCCATATTGGATCCGCCATGTTGAATTTTTAAAATTTGATTTCAGATTCGTAATCTGCTACGCAAAAACTTCCCCTGGTGGAAATTTGAAATAAATCAGGCGACATAAAAAATTTAATGAAAAAACTGTTTGTCGCCATATTGGATCCGCCATTTTGAATTTAACAAATTTTAATTTAAGCTTTTTAATCAGCGGATCCTAGACCTATATAATTGATTATTTTGAGTCCAATATAATAAAAACTAAAAATTAATGGCCGCCATCTTAGATCCGCCATTTTAAATTTTATATTTTTTATCTCAGATTCGTGATCAGCAACAACCAAAGCCCCCATCGTAATATCTTTTAGTCTCATATATTCAATATTCTAGTTTTTGCCAAAAATTCGAGGATGCTGGCCAACCGTGCGAAGCCGTGGCGAGCATTTGGACGATATTTTGTTTCACACAATTGTCATAGATCCTTCTATCATAATAAAAAAATATTAAGATAATTCTCTGAAAACTTTTAGTTTTATTTACAATTAACATCGTGCGTTTTGGTTGGATAACCTTTTACCAAAAAATGCGGTACATGCTATTGTGGTATATACATTAGGGGGGGGGGGGGCCGATTTGTAAGGACAAAAATTTGTCGATATTGTGTCATCGATTTTTCTATAGCCTTTGGCATGAGGAAAAAAAGTTCCACTACGACATATCAAAAAAATCATTTTCGAAGCACAATATCGATTGCTAAATCGAACAACCCTAATATACATGTATTAATTCGCAAAACTCTATACCTGTGACAATGTTTTTTTTTTTTTTTTTTTTTTTTTTTATTTTTTTTAAAGAGAAGCAACACTCAGGAAATTCTTCCTATTAATTAACGTGGTGCTTCCTTTAGATAGGGGATAGAGAAGAAGTGAAAGGTGGTGAAAGATGAAGGGCTTCAAATATGGCAACACTGTAATTGCGCGAGATGTTGAATTTTTAGAACAGTTGTTGCGCGCCATCTGATGGTGAGTTGGCGAACTTTGTTTAAGCTTTTTAGTTAATAGCCCTGTTATATTATTTTACTTCGGTGGGGTAAAGTGCTATAGGCACACCGAAGAAGGACGCTGCGTTACGTATGAGGGATAGAAAAAACTCATACATATTATTATTTTTCATAAATTGATGTTGCCTTGGTTGGGGATCGAACCCGCAACCTCATGTGTAACAGTCCAATGCGCTAACCATTACACCACAGCGCCCACAACTATAACTCAGAGACGAATCGAGATACCACCTTAAATTTTTCACACATATGTAGAAGAGAGGTGAACAATAATCATATAGTTTTTTAAGAATTTTAAAAAATGCGCATTTCGAGCAATAGGAATTTGAACTCAAGACTCCAAAAAAATGACCTCTGACCCTTTCATGAAATAAATCAATATGCATACCATTTTGAAGGGTACTTTCTTACCTAATAAAAAGTACCAAAAATTAATTTTATATCTTAAACAATTTTAAAGATATAGTCAATTTTGTAATCATACTTTAGTAAAATGTTAGCGTTTTTTCCAATTTTCGTGACGTCATACATATATCGGAAAGCAAAAGAGTCTTGGCTCTGAAATTTATGCTTTAATGAGCTGTTATCATGTAGGATGGTCAATCAATGAGATGGTCAATCCAAAAATGCCACTTTTTGTGTTGAATTGACATGTTTTCACCCTTTTTTTATGAGGGACAGTCGGTTTGGAAAGCTTCGTATGTACTTTGTTCATTTATATATGTGCATACAAACGACCACATAGCCTCAAACATATGGGTGTAAAATATAAACACTTACACATTAAATTTATATGAATGTACAAATAAGTATGTATAGTAGAGCATACCTCAAAAAAAAAAAAGTTTGCCGTACACCGTCCAATCTAAATTATTTTTGCAAGGTTTTAAATATTTTTTGTTTTCCAAACGTATGGGCGCCGTTTTACATTTTTTGTTATATCTTTGGCATTTACAGTCGGATCTGAAATTATGATACATCGATGTTTTTCTCTTGAGGGCACCAATGGGACCATTGACCTCAAGTATCCCGTTCTAGTATTTGCCAACCAGATCTCGTTTGCTACGACCCTAACGTACGACCCTAATATAAAAAAATTAAAGCTCGCAAAAAATCATTAAACTTTTGTTAAGGAAGTTTTACGATAAACCATGCAGATTTTTTTTCTTGTTGCCGAACGTATGGGTTGCCTTTTTAAATTTTTTTTTCATTGGGTTTTTCCTTTATAGCAAAACAGTGGTCTCTTCGAGGCAAAAAAATCAATATAACACACTTTAACATCCGACTATACCGAAACTATAACGAAATTTTCAAAAAGGCGATCCCTACGTTCGGCAAAAAATAAATACATTTTTTGGAATTGCCTTGCCGATAGCCTTAGTTGCTAGTGCTTTAGATATAAGATTAATTGTAATTTTAATTATATAAATATCTATATAAATAAATAAATAAAATACTTTATATTTGAAGGTGTACCACGCACTTTTCTTTTTGCCTGTAAGGTGGTACGGTCTAATGTATAGTATGTGTGCTTGTTTGTATATATACATATATATTAAAAATGTAATAGATGCCAAGGACATGTTTATGCATGTACCTACATTTTATATATAAAATAGTATGAATATGTATTTGCAAAAAAGAAAATAGGAAGAATAGAAGAGAATTAAGTAATAGTGTGTAGATATATATTTTTTTACAGATTTAAATTTAAAATGCAAATTAGTGGATAGGGGAATAAGATATTTCTTGTTTGTTTTACTATAATCAGAAAATATAGTTATGCCAAAAATACGGATTCGAACCAATAATCGAAATTATTGCCAATCGAATGGTTCGGTTAGGTTAACCAAATTTTTTGGTTGTAACTAACATAGAAAAATGACTATTCCCTAAATCAATGTTCCGTTGTCACAACCCAAAAAAACCACAGCAGTATAATTTCGATTAGTAACAAATTTGGTTGTCAGCACGAATCTATTGTCTCGGTATAACCTCAAATTTTAGTGGTAATCTTTTATGGTTACTACATATATCCCTACCATCTTCTCACAGCATACTTTTTCCATAAATTTCGTCAAATCTTTTGAAATCTCCATTATGTTCCTATTCGACACGTCTGAAATAACTTGTTCCTTAAACTAATTTTAATTCTTCAAATGTGTTGGTGTGATTAATGTAAATTTTCACAACATTTCTAAAATACTTTACATACAATGACAATAATACCATAGGATTTACCACAAAAACATGTTGCATGTCCTTTGTTACTTTTTTTGCTTTTCCAGTTTTAAAATTTTGTAAATTTCAGATTTAATTACAAGTAAATCTGATTTCAATAAAAAGAAAAAAATTCCTAATTCATCTCTGTTAGCAATGTTGTATAATTGTATTGTGTTCATCTATAAGTATTGTATTATCTAACCCTCTTAACTTTAATCCCAAAGTTAAACAAATATTTTGTTTGAATTAAAGCCAAAAGAAAAAAAGGAAAGGAAAGGATACCAAATTTTTGTTAGTTTAGTGCAATTCAGTTCAATACACCGTATAATATGTTCACTTGGATTTGTGTCTGCCTCTCAAGACCACTTTTAAGGCATAAATATGAATATCAATGGGAGGTAGATGAACACATAAAAAAAAACCAAATTTAAAACTAAAAAGAGTTTATGCACTTTGTTACTTTTTTCTATATTTAGGTTCACTGCATATTAGAGAATACTATAATTTTATATATTCTGGGTTTGAAATCGTACAGTGTGTGAGATACACCCAAAATTATGAATGGTGGGCAATGAATAAGCACTTGCTAGGATTTTAAAAATTTCCCAATTAAATGTTTGCATAAAAGCTTAACTACTCTCATAGAAATAAATCTGTAAATAAAAGCAGATAAAGCTACTAAAAATTAGTTAAAAATTACCTTGCAGAAAAAACTGCTGAAATTAGCAAATTTTTTGCTAAATTACTAGTAAAACAAGAACACCAAAAAATAAAATTGTCAAATTTACAGTATTTTAGTTATATTTGAGTCAACTTTTTGTGAATTGAAAACGACATGTTATATTGTAAAATTTACAGAAAATTCTGCTAAATATTAGTAGTCAAAAAATATTAAAAACAAACTCAATAAACTTTTTGTTATTTTTCAACTTCGTTGAATACAAATAGCAGTTTACCTTGCTTAAATCAGCAGAAATATTTGCTAAAAAAATAGTAAACTGCTGATTTAAGAAGGCTCAATTTATTTTTGCATAACAAAAAAAAAAGAAAATCTTAAAACACAATTGAAAGCTTTTAATTTTTTTGTTAACTTTTAGTCTACTAGTTATTTGTTGCTGATTTTAGCAGGTAAAGTTGTTATTTTCCATTAACAAAAATTTAACTCAAATATAACTAAAATTAAGTACATTTAACAGTTTTATTTTTGCTGTTCCTATTTTACTAACATATAGCAAAAATAATCTGCTAATTTCAGCAGTTTTTATGCATTTTTATCGCATTTTTAGTAGTTGGAACTAAATTTTTTAGTATTTTCCTTGTTTATTTTGCTAATTATATAATTTTAGATTTTTAAAACAAAAAATAAATGGCAAAATTGCACATGCATAGTAATTTTTAGTTTAAAACTTATAATTTACCTTAATTTTGAATTTTATTTTTTCCGGTAAGATTTTATTTAGTGAATTTCACGTGAATCTCACGTGATCACGCGTAATTGTGAGTAAAATCCGAATGAGTAGAGAAAAAGTTCGTGAGTGATTGTGCGTAATAGCAATTTTTTTCTCGTGAGCGTAAGTGAGTGTGATTCAAAATCCACTCACGTGCCCATCTTTAGGCACGGCTCCCGGTTTAAATCTTTGTAAGTGTGATACCAAATGAAAAAACGTTGAATTTTGAATAGAAGAACTGTATTTTTATTAGAAAAGAATAATTGAGCATAGGGACGATAAGAAAAATTAAAAATATTTTTTTAGCGGAAGTTCTCAGTAACATGGAATGTCAGTGACGACTTTCTAAAGATATGTCATCATTTGTTCATCACACTGACCTCTTGCTGACTTGTGCTGATCACACTTTTACACTTATATGAAAATGTCAGCATACATTAATATATCTTTTAAATATTCCATATTTTAAGGATCAAAGCAATAAAATACAAAGCCATCATCAGTGTCATTTGCCTTGATGGGTTAATTATTAATGAAGATCTACTTATGCTAAATGTGAAAACAAATATAATATGTTAACAATTCAACTAGACTAACATCAATGAAATCTAACAATGCTATTTTTATCCTTTTGTTATTACATTCATTTACCAAATAAAAAGATCAACTATACATTCCCCTCATTAAAAAAAAAATAATTTCATTTGCTTTCCAGAAAACAAAACCATGAGCAGTAGACCGTACCACCTTATAGGCAAAAGAAAAGTGCGCCGTACACCCTACAATATGAAGTATTTTTGCAAGGCAATTTCAAAACAAAATTTTTTTGCCGAACGTAGGGGTCGCCATTTTACATTTTTCGTTATATCTTTGGCATTTATAGTCGGATCTTAAAGTGTGACATATCGATGTTTTTCTCTCGGGAAGACCTGTGCTTTGATCTAAGGGCCATTGACCTCAAGTATCCCGTTCTAGTAGTTACCCACCAGATCTTAGTTTCTACTACCCTAATGTACAACCCTAATGTCAGAAAATTAAATCTCTCAAAAAATCATTAAACTTTTGTTAAGGAAGTTTTTCGATAAACCCAGTAAACATTTTTTTTTTTTTTTGGGTGCTGAATGTAGGGGTCGCCTTTTAAAATTTTTTTTTCATTGGATTTTACCTTTGTAGCAAAATATTGATATATCACACTTTAAAATCTGACTTTAAATGACGAAGCTATATAAAGATTAAAAAAGACGACCCCTAAGTTCGGCAAAAAAAAAGAAATTTTTTTTGAAATTGCCTTGCAAAAATACTTCATATTGGAGGGTGTACGGCGAACTTTTTTTTTGCGGTACGGTCTAACGAGCAGTATAGTCTCTCTATTAAGTTAGTACTCTCTGATAATAGCATAAAATCCTAATTATCGCGAATTAAAAAAAAAAAAAAAATTCGAGGCATTTATCAGTCTTCTTCACTGCCCTTTTTATCCATTCTTCTTTTAACTGCCTTATAATTTTGAGTGTAATCTTTCATATTAAAAAAAGAAAATGTACTCATGAAAACAAACTAAAAAAAAAGTAAAAAGAACAAATATGAAAGAGTTCACTTAAAGGCTACATTAAAATCCGAAGGGATTTATGCGTACTTTTACTACCACAACAACAACAAAAACAGCAACATATAAAAGTATTGGTAGTATTGCTATTAGAAATAGTAGTAGTATTGGTAGAGTAGTAGTTTTACAGTCTTTTACCAAAAGTACAGTAAAATATTGAAAAAAAAGTGAAAAGTTTTTAAAAGCAAAGTGGTGTCGTTGTGCAAATATGTGGAAAATATAGGACAACTTTTACTCAATTTTTTCTTCTTTAAGCGGGGTTAAGCTGTATTGAACGCACATACTACAACAACAAAAATTATAGGAAATAAAATCAAAAGTACCTTTACAGACATATTTAAAGTAGATTGCAATAAATAGTATTGAAATTAAAAAAAAAAAAAAAAGTTTCTTAAAAGCTTAAGTGAGTTTCCAAAGGTTATAAAAATGTAGGAACATGAACAATTCTCTAAGCTACTAAACTAAAAAAAAAAAATTACCAAAAACTGCATTTACCAATTAGGTATTCGGTTAACAGAAAAAAACAAAGGTCTGTTTTGGCTTCAACAATCTAAAGCTGTATAAATCTATACAACTAACTACTACTACGACTATTGCTGATATTGCTGCTATTAAACCAAAAGGTCAAAAAGAGAGAATTTTTTATTTTGCATTCAAAAGTTGTACAAAGTACCACAAATCGTCCACAAATGTTTGGCTCATGGAACAACACATGCAACAAACGATTTTTAACAAACGTAATTGTATAAATTTTCCTTTTTCCATCCTTTACAGCGATGTGTTTTATATGTGTTTATTTATTTGTTTTCTCAAAGGGTGGCATTCATTTTAAAAGGACAAAATAGTCCTTATAAGAAAGGTTTCACCCACCGATTTGGATAATAAAATTCGCGAACATGCATTTTTTAGCGGCCCAAACTCACTTTTACACGCAGGAAAAAAGTATTTTTAACCAATAATTAGGTGGTTTTGAAATAATTTTTCCAAAACAAAATTTGATAAAAATTTCATATGCATATTTTTGTTCCTGTCCTGATTTGGACGCAGGCGTCATATTGGCAGATGAGAGCTCTACCCACTGGGCTAACGAAACATAATTTTTGGTGGTTAAAAACAAAAATGAATTATAACAGCTGGATAACTATTGGTTGCGCAAAATGCTAGTACTGGGAAACATTTTTGTTTTGTTTTTTTTATAAACCACAGAAATTTTTGTAAACAAAATTCTGGCAAAATGCAATTTGCGTACACTGTCAGCGCGTCCCAAATAAGTTTTATGGCCCTCATTTATTTTCAACACCACGGTTAGCCAGTGGTGTGAAAGTGCTAGAGGGATTATAGACCTGCTAAACTGATTTGTTTACTTCTGAAAACTTTAGAGAGGATTTTGGACTTCCATGTCTAGGATAGCGTGGAGCCGAATTTTTTCCTCGATATTGCCGACGCTTTCCGGAATGTGTCTACGAATGGAATTGTAGAGAGCGTGGCAAGAACAGGAACTGCCACGCTAGCTATGAATTAGACAGGCTACCTCTTGAGTTGCAGAATAATATATTCGGAGTAGGGCAATAGGGAAGGGGGCGCACTTGTTTTCAATCGCCCTGGGACTAGGTATTAGTCCTGAGAAGATGGAGTTGATACTATTTACGAATAGAAGGGAGTACATATAGCTCAACTCAACAACTTATCACGGAAACTTAATATTGAGAAAAGAGTAAAAAGGCGACAGAAAAATGCTAAACAAAACTTGAGGGTCTGTCATCTAATCTCACACACACTGGATTTACATGGAAGTCCCTAGGCAAATTCTACTTTAGAAACTAATTTTCTGGTGGACTACATTAGAGAGGGCAGCTTATTGCAGGTACATAGAGAGTGTGCAGAGACTAGATATGAATCACTGGCGCTTTACTTAGCACATCGACTGCGGGGCTTGTTTCTACAGCAGTTCAAAACCACGAGGAAGTCCTCTATTTTCTTGGGGACTATGGGGAAGATAATATTGAGGCCTTATGGACATAAGAGATTTAAATTGTAACAAAGAATATATTATCCCTACACTAAAAAAAAAAAGTCTGTAGAAAAATTTTTTAAAAATCACCTTGCAGAAAAAGCTTCCAAATTAGCAATTATTTTTGCTAAATATTAGTAAGATAGGAACAGCAAAAATAAAACTGTTAAATATGCAGAATTTTAGTTATATTTGAGTTAAATTTTTTTAATATAAAATAACAATTTCACCTGCTAAAGTCATCAAAACATTTTGCTAAATAATTAACCTTCTAATGCTCTTTTTTTTCTGATTGCAATAATATTTAAATAATATATTTGGCTTTGAAAATCTACTATGGAACAAATATTAAAATTATCGGTTTGTTTAGGCGATATAGCCCAAGAAAATAAATAAATCCAATAGTCAAAAAATTCCGGGTTTTGCTTTGACTAACACTGTCATTAAAATAAAATCACATACCGAAAATTGTTGACATAGCGTTGTTATTTCAGAAGTTATGGGGATTTCGGGAAATCTGTCAGCTAATTTTTGAGTTAGAGATATATTCGCAAGACGTATCCTGACGTTATTCTGTGAGACCTGGAGAAAAAATTGCAATTTATTTTACAAGTAGAGACTATAAGCTAGCTTTGTTATTGTCAATAATGTATGTCAGATCGTAAATGTATTTTGCACGATTTTTCAAATATTTTTTTCTGTTTTAAAAGGTTAATTTTTTCAAATTTACGAAATCTTCACTTTATATCCTTCTCACTTGAAAATCGTTCCATACACAGAAAAACCAGTAGGCACCAACAATTGGAATTTGTAGAAGCAATCACATTTTTTTTTTATATTAAAATTTTATTTCCAACAATTTTTTTGTTTGAAATATTTGCAACTCATTTGTAAATTGTTATCTTTCATATAAAAATTGTTTAGAAATAAAAAGATACAAAAAAAAAAATATTTTTTTTTTTGGATTTACAAATTTCTTTGTTGGTGCCTTTTTAAAAAGTTTTTTTTTGTATTTACAAATTTAGTATGAGAAAGGTGTTTAAAAATTTAATTAGAATTTTGTAAATTCTTTCTGTGTATGAAAAAAAAAACTTGGAATGCGAAAAAGTAGGTAATTATGTTTTCTCTTGATATAATATAACTTGTCTAATAAAAAAATTGTTATTTAGCCAAAAACTATTTAAGATCCGAAGACCCCTTTTTAGCGGCCTTGGGCACTAACCCTCTAATAGCCTAAAAAAATTACAAAATAGTTTTAAATTTTCAAAGTTTCATATATTTAGTTAGAATATTGTTCTACCTCGAGTCAAATTGTAGGCGTAATGGTTAGCGCGTTCACAATCGAAGATAAAAATCCGGGTCCGCTAGTTTCATATCCTCTATCTTATAACTAAAATTCAGGTCAACGGTGGATGGCGTCGGGGACAGGGAAACAAGCCAGCCGCCGTAAGCCGTTTAAGCCGCCGCCGCCGGTCATTTTGCCTCAGCCGCCGCCGCCGATTTTTCTCGGCTCATTTCGGCTGGAAGTATCAATTTTCCAAAATAAAAAAAATTAAAAGCAAATGTCATTTTTAAAACAAATTTTCTACTTCATCATTTCCTGAACCATCAAGAGTATTTTTTTTTAGTTAAAAAAAATAAAAGAACTAGTTTTATAGTCAGAGCTAAGAAGGATTTTTGTCATAAATATTTCTTAAGTTGGAAGTTTTGCTTGAAAACTTCTGACAGATTTCGCTGAAATTTGGATATGCAATAGAGGAGAGAATCCAAATGAACAATATACATATATACTTTTCAAATGACCAAGTGTGTATTGTAGGCAGAGCTTCGAAAGAATTAATTCAATTTTAGGTTAATTCGCACAAAACCGAATTCAGCTTTAGAAATTGAATATATATCATTCCATCAAAACATTCCTTTATAATTAATTATTAGGTTTCATTCCCAAATTTTAATATTAAATAGAATGCATTCTTATGTTGAATACATTCCTTATAGAATTACAATCAATTTAAATAATTAATTTTTTCATTAATTCTAATTTTTTACAAAATGGCTTATCAAAATTGTCATTTTATTAAATCAGTAAAAGATCTAAGGTATGAATATACTAATGATTCTGACAATACTTTAGTTTATAATTACAAATTAAATAAAAATGTGGCTTATTTTAGGGATTTAATATTGATATCATATACACAACCCATAAAAATAAATGAAAACGCAACATTTATTTTAAACTTTTACAAACCGAATGAAACGTGAAAGATCATTATAAAAAGAATGAATTCATGAAAGAATTCATTCACTATGCATGAAAATTAAAAGAATGAAGCCAGTGAATGAATTCATAAGGAATGGTATAATCGTAAGATATATTAGTAAATTTTAATTAAAAGTCCAAAAGTGAATTAAAGAATTAATTCATTCGAATTTATGGTCGTAGGTTTTGTTAAGTAGATCAAATCACATTTTTCAGAACTTTCAGTACACCTGAAATTATTATCAAAAGACACATTTTTAAGACATTGCGGACGAAGATATTTACAATAATCGACGCTGTTCTGAGTTCCGCATCCACAAAAAAATTCTAAAGTGAAACATTCCGAATTTTTTTGCTGTTCCGTGATCCACATCCGAATTTTTTTTTTTCGTTTTATTTCGTGTAGAAAAAGCTTGATGATAGTGAAACGAATATATATTTTTTAACAACAATTATAATAAAATAATTTATTTTAAAATTAGTCTATGAATATTAAAATTTGGTAGAAACAACAAATTTTCGAAATTTTTAATTCCGTGTGATTTTACAAATCAACTCTAATTAAAAAGTTTCGGAACTAAGAACAGGGGTGAATATCTGAATTTTTTAACTTTTCTTCTAAGTTTTTCAACTTTGACATCTTTTCGAGCATAATTTTTTTCGAACCATATTTTTTTCTAGTTTATTCTAAAAACACATTTAATTTTGAGTGAAAATAGAGTTTGTTTATTTCTAAGTTCCGAATCCACATAAAAAATTCTAAAGTGAAACATTCCGAATTTTTTTGCTGTTCTGTGATCCACATCCGAATTATTTTCTTCGTTTTATTTCGTGTTGGAAAAGCTTGGTGAAAGTAAATGGAATATTTTGTTGCAAAAATTAATATGTTAAAATTTATTTTAAAATTTGTTGAAACAGTCAATTTCCGACATTTTGAATTTTGTGTGATTTTACAAAACCACTCTAATTAAAAAGTTTCGGAATTCAGAACAGGGGTGATAGTGTCAAAACTCTGTTTTTGAGCGACTTCAAGCACAACAATTTGAACAATTTGAAGTTCAGCAAATTTTTCAACCGATTTTGAATATTGTAACGTTTTTGGAAAGACAAAAAATTTGGCTTTCCAAATATATATAGATTTATTTATTTGTAACTGAAGTATGTTGACAGTTTTTTTTTTTTTTAATATTAAAATTATTTTTTTTTTTAATTTGTATACTTTGACGGCTTTTTTACAGTATTAAACAATTCTTTACTATTGTAATTCATTCTGAAAGTGGGTTTAGTTCTTAGTAAAATCAGATTCTTTTGTTTAAATTAATTGAAAATTGAAAAATTTATCGTAATTTTTCTAAACATTTAATTTCAGCAACTCGAGATTCTTGTTTGCACAATCATTAAGGTTAATATTTTCAATTTTCTTATAAATGTTTATAAAAAAATGTATAACTTTGACAATTTTAAAGCGATTAAAGTAGAACTTCATTTTGCCCTGAATAAAGAATAAATTAGATAAAAATGAGTTTTTCTTTAAACAAAATATTGCAATTAAAAGCCGTCAAAATTAAACAAAATTAGAAAAAATTAAGAAAATCAGTTTTATTTGAAAATATTTCCACACAATTTTGTTGAATATATAAAGCCCAACTATCTCTCCTACTAGGTCCTTCAAAAACTAAAAATCCTAAATTTGTAATTTTTATCGATAAATTTAACTTAAAATTATTTTTTATTTGATAATTCCAAATTTTTTGCACAATTTTCTACTGCTATATTTTGGAAAAAACCTTAAACATCTTTAAAATAGGTGTATAATGTTCTATCAAGCCGCCGCTGCCGCCGATTATTTGGTTGTGCCGCCGCCGCCGATTTTTATCCGGCTCAACCTTAATCGCCGCCGCCGCCGCCGATTTTTTGCTTGCGCCGCCGCCGCCGATTATTTTGATCGGCTTGTTTCCCTGGTCGGGGATACTTTAATTGTTAGTTTTAGTTTATTGCAATTCAGCCATTGAAACACTTAATATAATCTATCTTTAGTTATCTCCCTAATTGTGTATTGGCCAAAATAGAATAACATTTTTTACTCAAACACCCCAAATGAATTAGGAAGAAAAGTGTTGGGATATTTAACATTTCGTGTTGTTATTTTTTTGATACAATAGTCAAATGTGTTTTAATTACTATTTCATGCATTTGCTTTGCTGTTTTTAGTATGACTACCTACCTACTCCTAGAGAGATTTGGCCAAAAATATATTGTTGGTTAAAAATGTAGAATTTTCAAACAACAATATCAGCCAGCAGCAGTTGAGTTTAAATAACATTAGCCATTTTTACATATGACATTTGACCATAGCGTTTATTATTTCTCATTCAACTAAAGAACAATAGCAACACAAATTTCAACTGTACAACACATAACCCAACCATTCCAGAATTTGCAATGAGAAATTGTATCCCATGTTTTGTTCATCTACAAAAAAAAACTCTGTGTTTAATGTGGTTTAGAAATTTATTTGAGGTTATTATATTTTTTTTTTGTTGATACGAGAGAAATTGTTTTAACACAAAAATTGTTCAAACAATTTTTTTTTTGTTTTCCTAATGCTGGTATTCCAGATACCCAGTATATAGTTTTAGCATAAACTTTATGATTAGAAATAAATTCATGATTTGAAAGGGAATTCAATGAAGCCAGGATTTAATGTGCTAAACGTATTGTCGAAAAGTTGCTATAATTGTAGTTTTAGAAATCGGTAGAATTTGTTAAAAGGACAACCTGATTTAGAACATTAACGAAATTTCAGAACGAAACTCCAAGAAGTTCCAAAATGGTAGTCTATTAAACTCAAAAACTTCAGACAAATGGTACCATCAGTACCATAAGTATTATCAGAAATCTTCGATAACTGTGGTTTTTCTTGATTCTTGAAGGACAACCTGATGTAAAACACTAAAGAAATTTTGAAACAAAATCGCAAGTAGTTCAAAAATGATTGTCTATTGAACTCAAAAATTTTAGTCATATAGTATGTTTCTTTATTGATGTCAATAGAAGTTTTCCCAAACCTTTTATTCTGAATAGGTTCCGAATATTTTAAGTTGAGTGTCATCATAGTCTAAATAGACACGGCATAAGTGACAGGTATCAAAAACGTAAACACAAATTATGCCTATGATTTTTGATGTTCTTTTTTTATGTGTTTTGATTGAAAACATTGATTATTCACTAGATTTGATATGCACACTGTATTGTATAATAGTTCTCTCTCTCTCTCTCTCTCTCTCTCTCTCTCTCTTTCTTTTAATGAACAAAAACCAGTTGAACTAGTTTAACATATTTTTGTTTTTGTAATTGACTAAATCGGTTTTTTTGATTGAACTCTTGGGCTTACAAGATACTTTTTTTCGTTATCCCCAAAACAAATTTTAAAATATCCCCAAAAAATCCCCAATTAGAAAAAATGTTAAAAAAGTTATTCAAGTTTATTTAATTTGCTTAAATTTTCAAGATTTTGAACTAATTTTTTAAAGAATTTGTAAATTCGAATTTTTCAAGTTCGTCTCTACAATTAGGCCTTCAAAATTATAATTCTTTAATTAGACTTTTAAATCTGAATCAGTTATTTCCTACTTCAATTAGGCAATATCCCATTCAAAGAATCACTTTAATTTTTGTTGATTCTTTTCATAGAATGAATCTAATTGCTTCAATTTTAACAAATCAATTTAAACAAAAATGTTTGCCTTGATTTATAGTTCGCGAATCATGTCATAAAATGAAAAATTTAATCGAATCAAAATTGATTCAATTCAAATTTGAATAAATCTCATCCTAACTTTATTTAATTTAAATCATCGATTTAAAGTGATAATCAATTATTAACTAATTCATAAAATGAATAATTTTAATGAATAAAGATACTGAATATCTTTTTCAATATTTTAGATACTTGGACATTAATCTTATTAAAATCTCAGGCATAAAATATTTATCTAACACGAGGCATTGAATTGTTACGGAAAATGTATAAAAGGGTAAATTTGTACCTTTCGTTGAAATTATGTGAAAAAACTTGACTAATGTTTTCTGAAAATTATTCAAAATTAATATAATCTTAAAAATTTACGAAAGGTTGTAAATATCCCCAAAAAATCCCCGAAACATTTTTCAAGTCCCCAAAAAAATCCCCTGTTCCCAAATGAAAATTTTTGTCCCCAAGACCAACAAAATATCCCCAAATTTGGGGACAAAACCCCAAGTCTGGCCAGCCTGCTCTAAATTACACTAAATTACTAAATTTACACAAAAACATTAAGCAAGACAATCGAGGTACAAAACTTCATGCTATAGACATCCCAGTGTAGAAAATCATTACCAGATATGTGGTTATGTTACTACATACTTGGTAATGGTAACTAGTTACTTTTGTTATTACATTTCTTATTATCTTTATATGGCGATGTCTCGAAAAATAATGAGTTATGGTTACACACCAGCATACGAAAAATCAAGAAGTATATCGTTACCTATGTGCTTACCAGTACTGACAAAAATAATGAGTTTAAAAATAGATTTTCAAAAAAATTAATTATATAAAAAAAAATTTTATTGTATTTTTTTTTTTAAATAAAATATCCTGGTGCAGGAATCGAACCTGGGTTTACAGATTGCCAGTAAATAGCTCTACCATCTGAGCTATATCGACATGTAATATTTAATAGATAAAAACCTACTTGACCTGGTAGTCCAAAAAATAATGATATGTCATTACCGTTTCTACACTGGGATGGATGTACCACCACCAATTGTTGTTGAAGTCAACACTCTTTTTATAGAAGTCAAAACTGTACTTGAAAAGGTACTTCCTCAGTAAAAATATTATAATCACATGTCATGACCAGCGCCCTATGCTCCAGTGGGAGTTAGAGGAATACATATATGTGAACTTCTCCGAGTGTGTGCAAATGAAGTTTTTTTCTAACTCATTTCATCTTATTCTACACCCTTTTAGGTACCAGAATCCACTCTTAAGTCCAAACCCGTTTTTTGACACACTAGGTCCCTTTTCTCGGCGAAGGTCACATATATGTCATTATCTTTTGCATTACTTTAAAATACAAAATAAGTGATAATTAGTGATAATTTTTACATATATATAACCAATTTTTACATATAGATATATAACCAATTATTTCCACTTATTTTTTTTCTTCTAGGTAACCAATTATTCTTTCACTATGAATAACCAACCTGGCAAGTATTATTCATATATTTTGTCAGCGAGAGGTTAATGAAAACAAATGACTTTTGGGATATCCCGAAAAAAAGTAATTAAGCGAGTAATTAATCCCTTAACTAGTGAAACCATGATGGATATAAGATTATCCAATCGCTAGCAGACCATACTTCGGCTTGGCGTTTTCACACAGTCGATCAAAAATTAAGTAAAAAGTGGGAGTAAGTTTAAAGAAACTAAAAATAAAATTAAAAATAATTTTTTTAGACACTAGAATCATTAGTGAAAGAACATTTTATTCAAACCCGATTAAAAAAATTTGTATATCCTATATATAGGAATATGAAATAATCATATAAGCGTTTATATAATTTGATCCGCAAATGGGTCTATAAAATTACATCAAATTGTATTATATTATTTAAGTACAATTCAATATAATATTATACAATTGGATATACTCTGATACAATTGCATCCCAAAATTGGGCACATCCAATTGAATCGCATTATAATCAAATCTGATACAGTTATATACTATTTAATACAGTCGGATTTCAAGAATAGTTAAACTAACATAAAAAATATTTTTCATTTTGGACTTTAAAAATTTTTTATGACTTTAAATAATACAAAATTTTATCAAAAATTGACTCAGAAAATATTGTTACGAAATTGGATTAGCCTAGTGTGAAAGGTACTGGAATTTTGGAAGTAAAATATCCCAAGAGATGGAATTTACTAAACCGTCAAACTGGTAGCACTGCATTTAATTATAATCAGTACAATGTTAAGTAGTTGGGCGCTCTGTTATGAATAACATAAGTGTTATAATCATAGACACTGGAAGCTTCTGGCATGATCTACAACCTGGCAGTTAAACCAAAGAGTATACATATAGAGAGAGACGATCCTTCCTATGACTTTCTTATATTTTAAGCGAACTCGGGCGAGCAAATAAAAACCGTGTGAAAATAGTTTGCGCACACAAAATATGCTGTGAGTACTGTGAGGGGAAAAATGTGATGACGTAAAATTTCCTTTTTCATTATTCTTCTTTGAAATGAGTGTTGTCAACTTCTAACACAACATCATTAACACAATGAAGTACACAATTTATACCAAACTTGATAAAACCCACGAATTTTAATGAACAAATTTTTAATAAGTATACTTTCATCAGTTTCCCTACAGCAAGTTTTTGTGTATGAATTATATAATCTCCACATAAAATAATTTTTTCTGCAATTGACTTTGAAGTTAATTGATAAAAAAATATATTAAACCAATGTGTGGTGGATACACCAAATTATTTTAAAATTTTATTGCGTATTTCATTTCATTTGTAGACACTACATTGTGGTTTTTTTCGATTCCTAATAGCGAACACATTAAATTAAATTATGACGCATTAGTAAATTATCTCGTTCCCCTTAAAAGCATCTAATTTCCCCGCAATTCCCCTGTAATATAGTTGGAATTTCTCCTTATTTTACGCTCTTTGATTTTACACAAGCAAAATGTGTTATTTTGCTTGTGCCCGAGTTCGCGAACAAATAAAAAGAGAGACGATTGAGCGAGACAAGGGGGGATCGATACCCACTGGTTAAACTATGAAAGCCCGAACTTAACGAAGGAATTCAAAGTTGATTATTATTAATAGAGAGTTAATAACTAAATAAGTGTATAAGCTCAGTATTGAACTAAAGAGAGTGAGTGTTATTTAAATAGCAAAGAGCACCAAACCCAGTTTATCTGAAGGAGATAAACGAACGTTTTAGAAGATAAACAGATACTTTTTTTCGTTGTCCCCAAACAAATCTAAAAATATCCCTAAATAATCCCCAACTAGTAAAAAATGTTGAAAAAGGTAGTAGAGCTTATTTAATTTGCTTAAAATGAACATTATCCGCATAAAAACTGGAATTAAATATAAAAAATATTATTAACAATAACTAAAAATTCTTGGATTTTGAGCAAGTTCCGTCACTAACTTTGCGTTTAACAGGTGTTCAAAGCATACAACGCAAACCAAGGAAAAGCTTGCTAATTACTATGGAGATTCTGTACCATCCACTTCAATGGTAAAAAAGATGTTTTCTGAGTTTCGTTGTGGTCGCACAAGCATAGTAATGCTGAACGTTCTGTGAAAGTGCGTGAGAATTTTATTACCATTGGTATTTCATATGGCACTATGGTTTCGATTTTAAACGATCAGTTGGTTTTGGATAAAGCGGTCCGCAAGATGGGTGCAGCTTTTGCTCACAACTGACCATAAACGCAGTCGTGTGCAAACTTCAAAGAAGTGTTTGGCAATTGTATTAAATTATTGTATTCATTGTGCATCCGTAATGCGGATAAGTGGATTTAGCCCTCGGATTTACGCCCCAGTGACTATTTTCTATTTCCAAACCTAAAGAAATTCCTCGGTGAAAGCGAAAAAACTGATTTATATTAAACTTTTAAGATATTTTATTGACACCATATGCCTTAGTGATGACTTTAGTAAATGAGGTCGTGAATCATTAAGGCATATGGTGTCAATAAAAAAATTTTAAAAGGATAATATAAATCAGTTTTTTCGCTCTCCTGAGAACATAAATTCATAAATTATTACACTTTTTTAATTTCTGGTATTGCCAATATTTTTGTAATTTTTCTCATAATTTTCAGATTTTTTTTTACCAATTTAAATTTTTTTTAGCGAAAACTCCCTTGAATTCGCGTGTGCCACCATGTTGTCATTTTGCACTTGTTTTGTCTGATATGCGGTACGGTAGCGATTGCATCTCCTAGTCTTATATCCTTCTTAATAAAACCTTTTGCGTGCTACTTACTCATTTCACTACTTGATAATGTCTGTTTTTACTGGGCCCATTGCTACACAAGATTTTCCAAACACTAACGACAATTTTAAATATTATAAACAAATTATGAAAGAAAGGGAAATTGTATTCCACTCTTTTGATTCAAAGGAAAATAGTATGTACACAATATTTTTTGTGGTTTACCTAGTATAAATACTGACGACATCATCATTGAATTAAAAAGTTATAACCTAATCATATCAAGTGCCATTGAATTAAACACTAAATTTAGTTTAAACAACAAGGCTGTGTACAAGTTACGGTTTATAGAACTTAATTAAAAAATGTAAGTACCATTACTAATGTAGTAATTAAATAGATGAAACATAAACCATGAAACAAAGAAAACCCAAAACAATGTTGGAATTGCCAATCTATGACCATGAAGGAGAACACTGTGATCGGCGCGCAGCATGCATGATCTGTGCTGACCAATATCACTCAAATCAGTGATCATTTAATACAAATGGTAAAAAAAACTCTCTTGTTTTAATTACAAAAAACGTGGAACAATTTGAATATTCTACAAATGATGTTAAATATCCATTACGTGCTCTTAATCTGGATATGCGAGCAAGAGAAACAGCAACAAATTACCAAAAGAAAATTAGACAAAAACAACCCAATCATTTTCAGTTTAACACTGAAGACTTCCCTATTGTTATTTATTAACAATAACACTAACAATAATAATTTTTGTTTTTCGTTCGACTTTAGATCATAAATTATTTTCAAATTAATGAAAGATGATAGAATTTTTACAAGTAAATTAAAAAAAATTTAAAGAATTCGATAAGGCCAGCAGGATAGAATACGTATTTTGGGCTTTCGTTACAAAGCCATCGTCAGTGTCATTTGCCTTGATGGGTTAATAATTGATTGATACTTATGCTAAGTGGAAAACAAATAATTATATATTACCAACTCAACTAGACTAACCCCCCGTTTTTATAAAGCGAGCGGAATAATTCCGTCTGAGCAATGTGTGTATTTTGTTATTGTAACAAAAACAAAATACACTCAATTCCTCTAGAGAAATAATTCCGTTCGCTTTATAAAAACATCAACGAAATCTAACAATGCTATTTTTATCCTTTGTTATTACTGTTTTTGCATTGAACTTTAATTCTTCTGGTTCCACTGATTCCACTCTGTGTATGATAACACAGATTTATGAATGACAACGAACCGGTTAATTTAAATGTATATTATTAAGTTATATTATTCACTGTATCTTGTGTGTTAGCATGCATAAGGGGTATGTATAGTTGATCTTTAATTTTGTAAATTAATTTTTTTCGTTCGATTTTAGATCATATATATAAATATCTCTTTCTCTTTAAATTATTTTCAAATTAAAGAAAGATGATACAATTGGCCTTATCGAAGTCTTTCAAATTTTTTAATATTTGTAATTTACTTGTAAAAATTGTATATTTTTTTTGCCACATAGGATCTTACTAATATTTAGCAAAAACCATCTGCTAATTTTAGCAATTTTTTCTGCAAAGTAATTTTTAACTAATTTTTAGTGGTTTTAACTACAATTTTTAAGGACTTTTTCTATTAGTGTACTATCCAATGTTTCCATTTTGTTTATTGGATAGCGTTGGCGGCAGAACACATTCAAACTTATCTGCAGGTGTGTAGGTTTTAGTAGTGAGACGTGTCCTAAAACAACTACATACATAAGTATAATCGAATGATATGGTTTTTAAAATGATAAAAAATTTTATACTGAACATGAACATTTTAGTCGGTATAATTAAAACTAAGGTAATTTTGAAAAAAAAAACTGTTCCAAAATTAAAAAAAATTAAAAACTTTTGCTATGACATTAGAAAAATCTAAGCAAAATTGCATAAAACGAACGTAACTTTTTTTAGATTTTCGAAAAATTGTTATAAAAGACAAGTGTTCTAAATTGAAGATGATATTAAAAGTGATTTTATTTTTAATGAAAATGTATGAAAACAAAACAACATTGCACTAATTTGGAAAATACAAAAATTATGTACAATATTTTAATAAATTTTTAATTAGACAAAAAATGTAACCCAGCCAGCAATTTCGAAGTGTTTAAATTACTTATAAAAAGAATTATTATAATTTTGAAAACCCTCTTTCGGGTAAAAAAATATGAGTCTTTAGAAAAGATAAAAAAATCTATATCCAAATCAGTGATTTTTTTAAAGTCTTTTCTGAGTTTACAAGAATCTACTACTCTAACCACTATTAATTCGTACGGGACAAAACTTTAATTATTTTTTAAGGATTCTATCTCTGTGGAGCTTATCTATAACTATATTTATTCCAGCTGTTACTTTTTAACATGTGAAGTAAACTATTTTATAATGGCGAAGTTGCTTCAACAATTTTTTATAAATTTATATATAATCAATTAGGGTTTTCATAAGGGGTGTGCTATCTGTTGTATCGTTTTAAATTTTTATTTGACTTTAAGAACGATTTTCTGTTAAAATGTTGTATCGTGCTATTCTCAAATGCCGTATTTTTTCAATTTAAATTTTAACAACTCTGTTTTTTGTTAGGACAATACAACGATACAAAAAATAGCACAACCCTTGTGAACAACCTTAATATTTTGATTTTGCTTATGCCAGGTTTTATTTTTTCCCAATTATTCACAACCATCCCAAAATTAAAGTGAGTCGCGTGTGATACACAGAAATAACCCAGAAAAAAAAGAGAGATGCCAAATCAGTAGAAAAAGGAATACAATTAATGATCTAGATATACCTCTTATTTAACAGAACCACTAACGATTTTAATATTAAGCTGTCCTAGCAGAGCAATACTCTCACGTCAGCGCTTTTTCAGTACTTTTTCAACGAGTATGAAGCAGGGCCTCGAAGAATTAATTCTTTAATTCAGTTGTTGAATTCTGAATTAAAAATTCAATGAATTAATTCATAAAAGACTATATATCGAATGGAATTAATTCGTATTTGTTTTCGTTCGATTTCTTTTGTTACGAATTAATTCAGTTGCAATAGTTCTTTTTATTAAATGAAATCAATTAATTCACTGGTGCATACGTTAAATTTCATAAATCGAACGAATAAAAAGTGAATTAATTCACCGCTGAATTAATTCACCACTGAATTTGTTCAATTTCATTTTCGTTCAGTGAATTAAAAAAAAAGAAATTTCGTTCAGTGAATAAAAAACAAAATTACTTTCACTGAATTGAAAAACAAAAGCCCAATCCAGATACTCACAGTGCCAGTGAACTGCAGCAGTGCTGTCAAATTTTTTTTTGAATTTTGCGAAAACTATACACTATTTTTACAAATTTGTTATTGAATTTTGTTCGAAGGCAGCTCCTGTTTATTTAAAAACTTTTATAATTTCCCGACAGTAAGAAATAAAGAAATTAAAAAACCTGCTTAATCGACAAAACATCGCACTGCGGTAAAATACTGACGACACTACGTTTATCTGGTTTATGCTAAAAAATTACGTTCACTGAATTCAAAAGCTTTTTTCTGCCGTTCAGTGCACATTGAATTGTTTTCAAAATATTCTTTTGCCTGCAGATTAAAAGTTTCTTTAAGAACACATATAGTATTTAAATTTTTCTGAAAGCATACTTCTTTTAGATGGTTGTAATGGAAAAAAAAATTCTCCACTTGTAAATTTTTCTTCACTCAGACCATCCCGAATTCGGATAAAAGATCCCATTTTTGGGAAATTTTTACAGCGGTTTGGGAGTTTTGGCATTTTTTTTCATTATATCTCAAATTTATTTTCTATTTTTATATAAAGAATAGTAACCAATAAGAAATGGCTGAATTATTGCCAAACTATTTTGAAAACACTCCACTGTATGCTGAACGGTTTCGTTTCTCAGTTCAGTGAACGTAATTTTTGGTTTTTCAATACACTGAGCGAAAATAAAATTGAACGAATTCAGTTGTGAATTAATTCAGTAAGCAATTAATTCACTTGATTTAATAACTGAATTAATTCTTTGAATTTGTCTTTTGTTTGACGCCTTTAGTTGAGCGAATTCACTGAATTACTTAAGAAAAGGAATTCTTTCAATTCTAAAGAAAATTGAATTCGAAATTCGAATTCATTCAAAACCGAATTAACTCTTCAAAGCTCTGGTGCGAAGGAAACTCTTTTTCATCAATCAAAAGCTTAAAAATATTTTTTCGCAAAAAATTATATTTTCATATATTTACTTAGAATAGAAAATTGTATTTTTTTATTTTTAAAGTTTTTTATTGCTGCCACCGGGTATCGAACTTGCGACCTCCAGATTCCTAGTCTAGTTATCTACCGTTGAGCTATTATTTTATATTAAAGACTGACATAAAAACATCACTTTTTTATTGCAAGATATTGTGTCATATTCTCATCAATAAAAGTACTTATTAAACAAGTGCAAAAGGTGTACTATTTTCACAGGTATATCAAAAGCAATTTTTCATCATTTTTATTTTAAATATTTTTAAGAACTGAAAAGGTAAAAAAGATATTGCATTTAATTATAAATATTAAAAATAAAATAGAAAGTATTGGTCTCCCCTGGAATCGAAGTCGCGATCATCTGTTTGGAAATAAATTGTAGCAAAATCACTTTTTGCATCCCTTTTAGAGCAGTAATGCTTTAGAAGCAATGCCGAAGCAGTAGAAAAAATCACTAAAATTGATGATCTAGGTGAACTTCTTTTTTATCATAAACACTAATGATTTTATTAACATTGAGTTGTCATAGGAGAGGGGTACCTACTCCGACTTCAACATTTTTTCAGTACTTTTGGAACGAGTGCAAAGGAAGCTCTTTTTCACCTAATAAAATAAAAAAAAAATTCTTCGGAAAAAAATTATATTTTTTTTTTACAAAAGTTTTTTTTATTGCCGCCACCGGGTATCGAACTTGCGACCCCACGATTGTTAGTCCAGCGCTCTACCGCTGAGCTATTGTTTGATATGAAAGTTGACTGGCATAAAAATACCACCTTGTTACTGCGAGATATTGCTCCTTATTCTCTTCAATAAAAGTACTTATTAAACAAGTGCAAAAGGTGCACTCCAATTCAATATTGTTTTCAGTACTATTTTTACAGGTGCATTAAAAGCAATTTCTCATAATTTTTTTATATAAACATATTTTTTAAAAAATTTAAAAATTAAAAAATATTGAATTTAAACAAATTAATTATAAATATTAAAAAGAAATTAATATAACCCAGCCAGCAAGTTCGGAGCGCTCATAAATAAGATTCTTAAATGGCTCGTAGAAATGATTATTGTTTTTTTGAAAACACTCTTTTTTTGGCAGAATATATGAACCCTCAAAAAACAATCCAAAAAGTTGTCTCTACAATCTAAAAAGCTGTCTCAAAATGAGGGTTCATTTTTCGGACTCAAAGAAGATTCCAAAATTATTTAAATTTATGAGGAAAATTTCGATTTTATACGTTCTTTTTTCTGAGTCATTTCTGATTACACAGGGGGCTCTTTTGGACGGACCACTTTCATATGAAAAATTGAAAAAATGTTTATGTTTTTGGAGCTCATTTCTGAGTCATTAATGATCATCTTTGTTTGCTGGGAATAAAAAAAATTAAAAAAATATTGGTCCCCCCGAGAATCGAACCCGGCACCCTTTGTTTGGAAATGCCAAATGATACCAAAATCACTTTTTACGATCGCTTTTAGAGCAATTCCTCTTTAGAAGCAATACTTAAGTGATTTTTTGGATGTTGTTCAGAAGTAATTCTAAAAAAGCTGTAAAAATACACTAACGGATAGTTTGGAAGCAATGAAAAAAGTGATTTTTTGAAGTTGTTCAGAATAACTTCTACAAAAGCAGTAAAAAATAGACTAACGGATACGCGTGAAGCATTGAAAGAAGTAGTTTGTAAAGCATTACTTGCAATTTTTTTTGCTGGGCCAGTAATGTTTTTGATACCGAAATGTAAAACATATGAATATCCCATCCCTATAGGTTAGTTGCAGCCAACTTCACTCTAGCACATAATGTCATCTTTGATTTTACAACATTTTAAATTGTACGTCCGACATATTTAAGAAGCTTTCATACAAAATGCAGATTTTTTTTTTTTTTTTTTTTTGACGAAACGTCACGCTTTGTAGTTTGATTTTGGGAAATGCTTCAAACAAAAATTTGAAAAACAACAAACAGGAGGGAAAACAGTCACAACTAAAATCACAGATTTTTTCGTAACAATAGTCACATTAATTTTTTGTAATACTTTTATTTCAGTTTATTTTTCCATAAATCATATTTCAATTAAAACGACCACGATTGTAATGTTCTTCATCTTCTTCAGCTAAACGTTGAGCTTGTTGGCGGCGTCTTTGATTACGCTTACGTTGATTTTGTAGTTGCCGTTGATCATCTTGCCATTGACGCCGATTTTGCTGCTGACGTCTAATTTGTTGTTGGCGACGTTTTTGTTGATTAGGTCTTTGTTGCTGCAAACGGCGACGATTTTTATTTTTATTATTGGGACGATTTAAGCCATTCTTATTGCGACGATTTTTGTTGTTCTTTTGTTGTTTTAATTTAGCTTTTTGATTTTTATTATTTTTACGACTTTTATTATTTTGACGACGTTTATTAGGTCTTACTGAAGCTACATTTTCTTTATCTTCGGTTTCTTTATCTTTATTTTCTTGAGGTTTTGTTTCTTCTTCTTTTTTCACAGCCGTTTCAATAGGTTTTTCTGGTTTTTCATCTAAGGCTGGTTTATCTTCAACACCACTTACTTTAACATTTGTGATCTGGTCGCAGGGAACATCACTATAGATTAAAACCGAACCATAATTGCAAACATGTTCTTTAGCATCTTCGGCTTGACGACCTTGTATTTTGCCCATACCTTCTTTATCTTCAATTTCATAAATGTTGCCATTTTGTGTAATAAATCCGGTAACAGCTAATGGTGTAGCTTCTTTCATAGATTTTTGCGATTCTTCAGTAGCAGGCATTTGTAGGGGCTTAGCTTCTTCCATTTGAATTTCTTTTTCAGAAACCATGGAAGTTTTTTCAGTCATTTTAATTTCCATTTTCTTTTCGCTGGTTGTAGACATTTTTGGTATAGATTTTTTGGCGTTTGCTTTAATGGTCGTTGGTTTAGTGGGTGTAGGGCCAGTTTTTGGTGCTTTGGTAGGTGATACAGTAGAGGTCATAAGTGGTGCTTCAGTTGGTTTAAACACTGGCATTGATGCCGCTGATGATTTCGTCTGTTTTTCGTTTGCATTTTTACCTGAATTTAGAAATTTCAATATTAAATTGAATATTGTCTTTTTCTTTAAATTATTTTACACTCACCATTAACTGCTACAACAATACCAGCTAAAAATGCTACACTAAGCAGCAGTGTAAAGAATTTCATCTTGTCTTTGTTAACTTTTTTAAACGTCCCTTCTTTGTGAATTTTTGCCAAGAACTAAACTCGCGCATTAGTTTCATGATGATCTTATATAATCTCTGTTTTAATGCTGGCGGCTAAAACCAACCAAAGATTTATAAATACAGAATTGTAATGAAATGTTGAAAAGAAAGCAGTCAAGCGCGCACACACAGGTATGAGTTTTTAATACCCCTACAGCGACAAAATAAATGTTAAGCATGAATCTATGAATAAATCAATTTTTGTGGTTCAAAATAAATTTAGCAAATGCGCGGTCTATGTCAATAGGCAACAAGAGAAAAAGTAGAATTTAAAGAAATGATGAAAGTTCAAAGAACGAAACCACCATTTCATTGTAATGATTATGGTTAAATTATGATCAACGGTGTGTTGTTGTGTATCACAAAATTAAATGAATTTTATTTCGAAAGCTTTTCGATGTCAGAGGTTTGTGTGTTATGGGTCAATGTTCGTTAAAATTGTATTGTGATGGGTGTGATTGAAATACATTTAATGCTCTATCAACGGCCCTAAAATGGGTATATATTTTACCATTAATATTTCGGCCAAACAATATAATAAAATAATAATACTGATAATATTATAGGAAGTGCTGCCAAAACCATCTGGAAAAAAATGGTAAATTTTATGATATTTTTTGAAAATATCCTCAAATATTTGCAAACTTAAAAATATCGTCAACAACAGTTCCATTTTTTTTTGTTTTGATACCAATTTCAGATTCCGTAGAAGAATTATGTAAAGTTTTATCAAAATTCGTAGAAACCTTATACAAAATTTGGAAGGTGACAAAGCGACTGTACACCCAGAAAACACATTCGGTGCTGACAACCCCATTTGTTGCCAATCGAATGGTTCAGTTGCATCAAATGAATTTTTCGTTTGCGGCTACCGAATTATTCTTAATACAACTGAAATTCCGTTGTCACAGTTAAATTAGTCTTGGCTCAATTGGTTTTCTGTTACCACAACTGAAAAATTCTGCTACCACAACCGAACCATGCGATTGACTACAAATGGGGTTATCAGAACTGAATCAGTTTTCTGGGTATAGTAATTTTATAACGTTCTTTTTGTTTTTTTGCAATGATGAAATTCTACACTGAGAGAATTATCATCACTTCAGTAATGAATTTCTTCATAGTTTCAATGAAAATTGTCACTGGAAATCGTCCATTGAAACTTTTCATAGAATCTATGAAACAGGTTTCATTAAAGTCAATGTTTATGAAAAGTTCATAAAATTAATGAAGCTATTCATAAAATGAATAGGCCACTCCTCAAATGAATACATCATTCAGTCAATGATGAGCTTCATAAAATCTATGAAGTAATTTCATTTATTACACTATGCGACAGTCAAAATCGGGATGGGATGAAACCAACGGGAAATGTTATATCGGTCAAAAACAAGTTATACGTGTCCCGGCGTTTCGCTGGGTCAACCCTAGGAATCGAGATATATCTTTTTTTTGACATAACTCGAGAACCACTAGTCCGATTTTGCTCAAACAATTTAAAAAAAAATTAAAAATTACAATTCCTTTAATCTGTTCATATAACGTTTTTCTATGTACTCAACAGTTTTGGCGGTAAAAATAAATGTTTGTTACCGCTACCATAAAAATCAATAACCTTTTGTTTATTACTTTTTTTTAATATTTTAGGCAAAAAATATTTTTTTCTTCATACATTTATTTTTACCGGCAAAACTGTTGAGTATATAGAAAAACGTTATATGAACAGATTAAAGGAATTATAATTTTTAATTTTTTTAAAATTGTTTGAGCAAAATCGGACTAGTGGTTCTCGAGTTATGTCAAAAAAAGGCCACCAAAGGTCAAATCGATATATCTCGATTCCTAGGGGTGACCCAGCGAAACGCCGGGACACGTATAACTTCTTTTTTACCGATATAACTTTCCCCGGTAATTTGAACCCTTCCCGATCACTGACCCCTACCATTTGTCTCACAGTGTTATTATTTATTATAGTTGGTTGTTGTCGTTGCTAAGATGGAGTGGATAAATAAAAGGCAAAAAGCGTAATAAAATTGTAGCATATTTTACGGATATACAAAATATATCTAATGAAAGAATTCATTAAATTAAAAGGTTTCATAAAATTTTATAATAATCTTAATTCAATTAATGAAGTTCCTTATTAATGTTTCGAAAAAATTAATATGATTTATAAAAAAATTTCATAGTCTAAAAGTAATAATAAAAAAATTAATTAAAAAAAGAAAGTTATAAAGGATAACTCTCACAATATGGAAATTAATGCTCATCACTAAAACCCGGGCTTATGGCTACATAAAACTATTGTATTTGATATATAAAATTGTAATTGTACGAAAATTTTTAAAAATTAATGCAATATATTTTATAAAAAAATTTAAAAAAAAGGAAATACTATTGAACAATTTCATATAAATATATAAAGAACATTTTCATTAAATTTATGAAGATCTAATTTATGAAATTCAATGACTTTTTTTAACGAAATTATGAAATTTAATGAAAATTAATAAAAACATAATATTAATTAAATATTATATACATAATGAAATTCTTCATTGATTCTACGAAAAAAATTCTATGAAATTATATCATTAATATCATGAAGGATAATTCTTTCAGTGTATAGGGACAAGATTAAAAAAATAATTTTTCAAAATTTGTTAAAAAGTCTTGGGATTTTAGAGCATTTAAATCTGTAATACCGAAATTTAAATTATTATATCCAACACCACAATTGGGAGTAGGTAATTTTTTAACAATTGCTACGTTCGTCTGTTTCCAGGCGTTTGTTTTTTTTTTTTTTTATTTTGAACAGTTTATTTTGGATGAAGGAAAAAAATCACAAAATAACTGTTATTGTTAATTTTTAAATAAGTAATAGTTTTAACTGTTTTTATTTGAATTCAAAATATAAATCACTCATCTTCTTTAAACAAATTTAAAAATAATTTAAAATTAAAAAATAATAATTATCATTTAAATTTTTTAACAAAAGTTATAACTGTTACTTCCCTGTTTTATATAAGTAAAACCTAAATACATATATTACTGTTTTAAATCTGCTTAAAAGCCGCATACCGAGGGTTCGATATACCGTTAACTTGTATGGGAAACTTCTTTGAAAGCATCTAAATGTACATAAATGTAAGAGTTCAAGCATAACCATTAAAACAAACTTTGTTACCAGAAAAGTTAAATAAAGCTTATGATTTGCAAAGCTTTCAATTCAAAAACGCTCAAGTGTATGATCATAACAAGCGGTTAATTAAAAAAAATCGTTTGAGCTTTTGTAAAATGTGTTTAAAGTTTTTACTCTAATCGCAATTGTGGCGACAGACGATAGTACGAGTATATATTGAATGTGATACGGGCAGAGCTTTGTAGAATGAATTCCTTTTTGAATGAATTCACTACTAATCGAATTCTATTTTCTCTAGAATTGAATGAATTCCTTTTCTTAAGTAATTCACTGAATTCGTTCAACTGAACGCGTTCATCAAACAACAAATTCAAAGAATTAATTCAATTGCTATAGTTTTTTTTATTAAATCAAATGAATTAATTCATTAGTGAACGCGTTCAATTTTATAATTCGAACGAAAAAGAAGTGAATTAATTCCTTACTGAATTAATTCACCACTGAATTCGTTTAATTTCATTTTCGTTCAGTGAATTAGAAAAATAAAATTACGTGCAGTGAATTAAAAAAAATTAATATGCTGTATTAAAAAAAAAAAAATTACGTTCACTGAATTAAAAAGAAAAAAATACGTTCACTGAATCGTGCAATATATCAAATTGAAGGGAATAACTGGTTCTATTGGAGTGCTGTATAATATGTCGTTCTAATTTTCAGTTTTGATTTTTTTTGCAAAAAGTTTACTAAAAAACTATCGATTTTTCCCACAAAAACTGTTTTGCAAATATTTCTTAAACTATAGCAAACTTTAAAATTTATATTCGAGATCTGAGTCTTTAAATTTATTAGAAATCATGTGTCGCAACCCCGATGGAACAAATTTTTCTTATTTTGTTGTACTGTGTTAGTTTACAGAATTTCGATTTCAACAGTTTGTCTTTAAAATGTGATACGTACACTCCCAGAACAATTTGGTTGTGGTAAAATACCCAGTGTAGAAACCGTAATGACATATTGTTATTTTTTGGACTACCAGTAATGACACCGCCTTACTTTATTATTTAAAAATATATAATAATTACTTACCAATAACAATTTACTCCATTTCCAATATTTCAAAACAAAAAATTATGCGTTATAAATAATGACTTATTTTTATCATTATTTCAAAGTAAACTCATAAAAAAAAAGCCCATACACTAATAGCAAAAAGTCCGTAAAAAATTTAGTTAAAACTAAAACTACTATATTGCTATATATTAGTAATAAATATTTTCAAAAACTCAGACTTAGTGGATGTCTACGGCAGAGGCGGAGAGGCTTTTTACCAAATTTCAACTTCCTACACTCATAGAAGAAAGTTCGTAGAAAAGTTAGTAAAACTGTTGGTACTTCAACTTAACAAATTTTTAACTAATTTTTAGTTAAAATTTAATTTTTAGTTAATTTTTTTGCTACCTCCACATTACTAACTTACACATTTTTTTGCTATTTTTTTTTGCTGAATTTAGTTACTAATTTTTAACAATAAATTTGCTAACTTTACAGTATTTTGCTGAGTTTTAGTTACAAATTTTTAACAGAAGATTTGCTAATTTTACAAATTTTTTGTAAACTAAACCACCAATTTTGGAGCGCTTATAAACAGAATGTTAAATGACTCTTAAAAATTACTGCATATTTTTAACTCGCCAAAAATAATGCAAACAGTTTTTTAAATAAAACTAAATTGAAATGGTTGAAAATTTGTCCTAATAAAATATCTAAATTATTAAAATTTATGAGAAAAGTTTCTATTTATCCTAATACATTAATTTTTAAAGATCAAGGTTTATTTTGGACGAACCATTTTAATATGAAAATTGTGATTAAAAGTATCTCTGGTAAGCAAGTGGAGTTTAGGGGATGACCCTAATATTTCCCCCCCCCCCCCAATATTGTACTTTTTAAGCTTATTTAAAGAATACGATATTTTTAATCGGCCGCACCTTCTTTCCTGTGGGTGGAGCTTTAGAGGTGAAAATGGAAACTCAAATAAATTCGGAAGTACATATCCGATCAGCAAACAATGAAAATCAAAAGAAGGGTCTCTGAAATACATTTGGTTATGGTTAACATATTATTGTCTATAAATATTACCACTTTTACAAAAAAACATTCTTGGGAAATTTTCATTGGCATTGAAATATAATTGGCATTACTTTATCTCAATTTCAATGCCAACAAATTTCGTCACCATTCAATGCCAATGAAATTTTTTTCAATTTGCATTGATGAAAACAATGGTAATGAAATGTACACATAATTGAAAAAAAAGCATTGTAATATAAAAAATATAAGAAATACGAGAATTTTTAATTTTTTTTCTTAATTTATTCTTTTCTTAAAACATGAAAACATATACTTCTTTCATCAATTATAAATGGGCATTTAGGCATTAAACAATGCCAATTGAAAAAATTTCAATTAATTGACACATTCAATAAACTAGTCCCAAGTATGTTTTTAAATACACATTTATTTTTTATTTATTAATTTTCATTTCATTTGCTCCTTTTGTACCTTTTTCCAGTCCACTAGTAATCTGCAAGGTTTTGTTGATTTCAGAAAATTTTAGCAAAATTTTTGTAGATTTAACAATTTCTTTTTTGCTATTTTCATTCTACTATTATTTAGCAATTTTTTTTTTGCTGATTTCAGCAAGTTAAATTGTTATTTGCAATTAACAAAAATTTAGCTCAAATATTACTAAAATTCTGTAAATTTAACAGTTTTTTTGCTGTTTTCATTTTATTAATATTTAGCAAACTGTTCTGCTAATATTAGCAGTTTTTTCTGCAGCATTATTTTTAACTAATTTTTAGTAACTTTTTCTGCTATTTTTACGTACTTATTTGTATGAGTGTACCTCCAGCGGCAAAAATAAAACTAAATGTACAGAATTTTAGTTATATGTGACTTAAATTTTTGTAAATGGAAAACAGCAAATTACCCTGCTAAAATCAGCAAAAAATTTTACTAAATAATCAGTAGCCCAAAAAATCAAAAAAAAAAATTAAAATTTTCATGGTTTTTTTTCGATTTTTTTGGAATGCAAATAAAAATCAAGCCTTTTGAAAACAGAAGTTTACAACTTTTATAGCTAATATTTCTGCTGATTTTAGCAGTATAGACTGCTATTTGCATTCAACTAAATTTAGCTAAAAAATAACAAAAATTTTGTAGATATAACAGTTTATTTTTACTATTTTTAGTCTATTTATATTTAGCAAAAACTTCTACAGATTTTACGGTACAATTTGTTATTTTCAATTAACCAAAAGTTAGCTTAAATATAACTAAAATTCTGTAAATTTAACAGTTTTAATTTTACTGTTCTTATTTTACTAGTATTTAGCAAAAAAGTCGGCTAATTTTGGCAATTTTTTCTGCAATATCATTTTTAACTAATTTTTAGTAACTTTCTCTGCTATTTTTACGGATATATTTCTATGAGTGTATAAATAGTTCAAAATTCTGCTGAAATAGCAGGAAATAGTACCTGTATTTGCTTTAGCAGAATTTTCAATGAAATTGAGAATTATGGTCTGCTAAATTCAGGTAAGCTAAATTTTTAAATACACAGACAATTTTAATTAAATTACCTAAGAAATTTTAATTAAAATCAGCAGAAAATTTACCTGATTTAATTGAAAATTTCTGCTAAAAATCTGGGTTTTTAGATTCCCCGAATCTGTCCGGAGATAGGCCCATATTTATTATTGGAAGTATAGGCGGCTGATAGGAGTTAATAAGTAAAGAGTTACGAATTTTTGTCCATTTTGTTTTATCTCGCTTAGTTTGATGATTATAAAGGGTGTTTTTTTAAGCTAGATAGAACTTTAAATTGTAAAAAGTAACACAAAAAATTAAATTTTGATGAAACATTTTTTTTTATTTGTTTCAGTATACTCTGACAAATCATCATGAATAGACTCACGCTTGAACAACGCTACGAAATTATCCAAATTTACTTTGAAAATCAGTCGTCGATTCGCGCAACTTATAGACGCAAAATTGTGTTCAGCGATGAGGCGCATTTTTGGCTTAACGGGTTTGTTAATAAGCAAAATTGCCGCATATGGAGTGAGACCAATCCACAAGAGACCCTACAGACTCCATTACATCCAGAAAAATGCACCGTTTGGTGCAGTTTTCACGCTGGTGGCATCATCGGACCTTATTTCTTCAAAAATGAGGCCGGAGCTCGCGTTACGGTCAATGGAGATCGTTACCGCACCATGATCAATGATTTTTTGTTTGAAAATATGGATGACATTGATCCGGAGGAGATGTGGTTTCAACAGGATGGCGCTACGTGCCATACGGCGAACGCAACCATCGACTTATTGAAATCAAAATTTGGCGATAAGTTGATTTCGAGAAATGGACCTGTCAATTGGCCTCCAAGGTCGTGCGATTTGACACCTCTCGATTATTTCCTGTGGGGCTACGTGAAGTCACTGGTTTATGCTGATAAACCAGCAACAATTGATGCCTTGGAGGACAGCATTGTTCGTGTTATTCGTGACATACGGCCAGCAGTGCTCGAAAAAGTGGCCCAAAATTGGACGTCCAGAATGCGCTTCGTCAAGAACAGCCGCGGTGCCCATATGCCCGAAATCATTTTCAAATGTTAATGTCACGTATTGATCTTTCCAATAAAAAAAAAATTTTGATTACAATTTAATTTTTTGTGTTATTTTTTACAATTTCAAGTTCTATCGGGCTTAAAAAAACACCCTTTACATTAAAAAATATGAAAATATAGCGCATTCTCTATGTGATATTAATAGCAGAGACACAAAAATATAATCATTTGAAAATAATTGTGGTTTAAATTAGCTGAAAAATTTTTAAAATTAAAAAATAAAAAAATTACTAAAAATTAGCATGCAAAATTAGTTTAAAAACGAATGAAAATAATGGTTATGCTGAATTGGATTTACATATGTATATAACAAAATATTTTTTGATTTTTCGTTTGCTGAAGCCTTACAAGAGTAATAGGAAATGTAATAAGAAAAATAACTACCCAGTCAGAAAAATACAAACGGGAAAGCGGTGGCAAAGCACTTTAACAGGTGGTACAAGTACTGGCAAAAAGTGCTTTTCCATTCCCAAAATGATAACATCATTAGACAAAAGGACCGGCTGTTCAAAAAGCGCCGGAAAAGCACTGGAGGAACAAAATTTTTAACGTTGGCAAAACGCTGGCAAAACCAATAAATAGGTGGTCTGGAAATATATTTTCCAAAATCAAATTAAAAAAAAGTTCATATGTATTTTTTTGACCTGCCGTGATTTGAACCCAGGCCGTCAGATTGGCAGACGATTGCTCTACCCACTGAGCTAACGAGACATATAATATTTAATGGCTAAACACATAAATGAGTGATAATAGCTGGACAACTACTGGCTGTGCCAAAATGCTAGTACTGGCAAACAATTTTTTGTAACTAGTATGCCAGCGTTGGGAGGGCAAAAAAAAGTTGGTCTTGAAGGAGCTTTCCCACAAACAAAAAAATTGATTTTATAAAACAAAAAAAATTTTAAATTAAAAAAAATCCAAAAATATTTTTTTGCTTGCAACCGGATTTGAACTCGAAACCTTCAGACTACCAACATTTTTTAACGAAGCGTCAGCATTTTTAAAAAATCATTGGTTTTCCAGTAAATTGATTTTTGTACGCCTGGTAGCATTGGCTAGGTAGCACTGGATAAGCACTAGTTGCAAACCTTGGCATATCACTCTAAGCCAATTCTTTGCCAGTGGTTTTTTTTATAAACCACTGAAATTTTTGTAAAACAAATATGTACTGGTAAAACGCTTTTCGCAAACGCTGGCAAAGCGTCCCAAATGAATGTTCTGCCAGTCATTTATTTTTAATACCGTGGTTACCCAGTGGTATGCCAGTGCTTGATTTTTTGTACCACTGGCGATTTCTGACTGGGTAGTTACCATTACCAAATATGTAGTTGCATAACCACATATCTGGTAATGATTTTCTACACTGGGTAGTTTTGAATATCATATAATTTAATACTATATTTATTTTTAGACTATGTTTTATTTTTGTTCAAAATTCCTTTGGTTTTTTCAATGATGACAGGTGGTTTTTCTTGATATTATCCTTTGATATCATTTCTGTAAATTTTGTTATAAATTCTTCATAAGAAGGATCTAATTTTACAAATTCTAATGATAATCTTTTTGAGGTTTTGAATTTCATAGTAAACGTAAGTCACCAAAGAGGACACAGTTACTGTAATCGCTTTGAATGCCGCCAACAAATCAACAAGCCAACAACTAACTGTATTTGCTGGTTTGTGATATTTCTAATGACGACCCGGAGAGTGATGCTGCTGCTGTTGATGTTGTTGTATGTTGCTGCTTTCGTTTTGTGTTGTTTTTGTTGTTGTTGTTGTTGTTGTTGCTGCTGTTGTGGATGATAATTTTTATACTAGGATTTTTTCCACCGCTTGTGCTACTTTATCATTTGTTGTCTTTATACAACTAAATTCTAAATCTTTTGAATTATTATCTTTATGAAATGCACTTGTCAGCACTTTAAAGATGCCAGCTTGTTGCCTGACTGCCTGACTCTCTTTAAACTGTGTTTCTTATTCTACTGCTACACTCAAAATAAAATGTCTGTTGGCTGAACAGAAAAATTTGTTACTTTAACAAAAGTTATTCCTGTTTTTTCGATTAAAATAAAACTCGTTGATTTTAAAACATTTTTCGTTAAATTTAAAAAATCTAAATTTAAGTAAAAAATTAGTAAAACTATAGTTTTATTTGTAATTATACTGAGACGTAAAATTTGTTAAAATTTTGGTTCTCTGGACTCTATCCCGGCCTAGGCCGCATTACAAACATTTGTCCGTTTTGCTCTGTCTCGCCTTCACTCAAAAAAAAGTCAGTAAAGTCAGCAAAAATATTGTTGTGTCGGCAAATTTTTAGTCAGGAGCGTGCTTGCAGAAAAGTTGATAATTTCAGCAAAAGCATTTGCTGAAAATCAGCGAGCTGATTTTTACCACAAAAAATAGTAATCTTCAGCAAAAGTTTTGCTTACACTTAGTTGATTGCAAATGAAAAAAATCCTTGCTAAAATCAATAAACTTTTTGCTGAATATTAGTAGACTGAAAAAAAAACTCAAAAAATTTTTTGATAAATTTTACTTAAGCTAATTTATTTGCTGAAAATTTAAGTATAGAAATTGTGTAGAGTTGTTTTACTTTTTTATCATTTCCCTTGTCTGTACTACATCCAGACAAGCGGCGACATCTACATTTGGCCTATCTGGTTGTCGTTCAGGCTATAATTGCGGTTATCAGCTAGTGCTGGTAAATTCGGTTACTTTTCAATAATCGATACTACTCGATATTTTTGATTTGGATACTCGATACTACTCGATACTTTTAACGGTTTTTAAATTTGAAATTTTTTTAGTAAAATTCTTTGAAAATGTTTATTTTAATTCAATATTTAAATTTATAAACATATTTTTAAATTTTTTCATCAACTACTCATTGCGTTTTTCATAGTTTTTTAACATATAATTTTAAATATTTTACTTCTGATTTTTTTCTTTTAGCAGAGTTGTAGTTTTGTGCCAAATATTTTAGCGGAGTCACATTTTTGTGGTAAATATTTTAGCGGAGTCACATTTTCATATATTTTGTCTGTCCAAAATGCAACTCTGAAAATATCGAGTAGTAGTTTTGAGTATCGAGTACCCAAAAAAAAAAGACAAATACTCGATACCCACTACTCACTACCAGCACTATTATCAGCACAATTTTTTTTAGCAAAATAAATTAGTAAAACATTAGTTCAAAATTAGTTTAGTGCTAAAAAATATAACTAAAACTTTTGCTGAAAACAGAATTTCAGCAAAAAAGTTGCTGAAAACTAGTAAAATTGATATACAAGACGTTTTACTAACTTTTCCCCTAACTTAGTTTTTTGAGTGTAGTTTTCGAGATATGGGCCATTCTATGAAGTGTAAATTTTTTATTAAAAATTTCCGAAGGTCCAAGGCCCCACCAGGGTAATTTTTTGATGAAGAGAACCTTTTCACTGGGGTAGTCAAAATTTTCGTCAATTTCGGATACATTGGTGCCGCCATCTACCGGGTAATAGCAGAAACATGAAAATAATAAATCTTAACAATAAATTGTATAAAATTTAACGAATGGGTTCTTAAAAATTTGTTATACTTTTGAAAATTTACACTCAAAATTAGTTAAAGTACTGAGGATTTTTAGTATTGTGTTAAATGAAGAGAACTAAAATCTTTGTTAAATTCAGTGTTTCAACCAAAATTTGTTAAAAATTAGTCAAATATTTTTTTTATTTTTTTTTATACTGACGTAATATTTTAAGTGTACCAGTTGTAGCCAGCAGAGTCAGCCATCCAGCCAGCTAGTGAGTCAGTCAGTTCGTTAGTGGGTTTGGCAAGTAGGTTCTTTGGTTAAGTTTCGTTTTTTAGTTTAGTTAGGTTTTAGAAAGTTTCCTTTGTAAGATTCTCCTTTTTTACATTATGATTTTGATTTGTTTTGAAAAAAAAAATAACAAAAATACTCATATATAATGTGTAATACTTGTATTCTTGTACAATTCTAACTGACTTTACTCTACCTAAATAAACATACTTAAACATGTTTATAAACAATAGTACACAAACACGCACACATACTTACTGTTGACTGCTAACGCATTAACGACCTACTAAAGTTCCTTCATGTTGTGCCTTAAACAACAACAGCAACAACCAGTAGTGGAACCTTCTGCTAATAATTCACCTACTTCGTTGGAATAGTAAAAATTTTTATACTTTTTCTACCATCGACGCATATACATATATATATCCATTCATATATGTATACTCCCACACACATTTTCACTTGCATAGTTACTTGTTTTTGCATGCTTTATTCATTTTTTTTTATTCTAGTCATTCACCATGTCACTTAAGGGGTGAACAACGTTGACGTAACTTTAATCGTTTGAGTTTATATTTCTTTAAAATAAATGAATGTATTTGTTCTGCGAAAATATAAAAAGAAAAATCACTATGTAACTAGTGTAACAATTTAGAGTAGTTAATCATAGTCGACAATAAAAGTCACTACACGAAATTTAAATAAAGACATACTATACAACTCACAGAAAATTATTAACTAAATTTGATTACACAACTAAATTAAATTATGTATATTGGTTATCCTTGTTAGGAGCTGATACTCAAAGAACTTACGATATTGACATATCGAATGTGATCACTAGGGCAAGGAATTTCATACACTTAAAAACATAAAATATGCGCTTAAAAAAGTGCAGCTAAAATAGACAAATATGCATTCAAATTATAAAAAACTATTATTTTTGCAAAAATAATGCACTTAAAAACTTAAAAATATATTTAAGTTATTTACTTTACAAACAGACACAGAACTCCAAGCTATTCCATAGGGAAATAAGGTTTTTAAAAATACTAATTTTTAAAAATAATTAGAAAAATATAAAATTTATTCATTTTCATATATTAATTGAATATATGAAAATTTATAAATTTTTTTACAAAATAAAAAATATTTCTAAAAAGAAAAATATGTACAAATATGCATTAAAAAGGCACCAAATATGCATAAAAAGTCAAAATGTGCAAAAACATGCATTTTTTGTAAAAAAATATGCAAAGAAATGCAACTACAAATCGATGCCATTTTGTTATAGATTTGATTTGATTCGGATAACTATTTAGTCCATATTAGTTTTGGACTATCGAGAAAAAACATGCATTTGCATGGAATTCCTTGCCCTAGGGATCACTTGTTCCCATATCCGAGGAATTACATGGTAAAAAAAACTTGATTTTTGGTAAAATTTTTATTAAATTTATTAATATTTAGTAAAGATTTTCTACAGTTTTGTTTTCATTTTTATTTTGCATAAATTTTACTAATATTTAGTAAAATTTAAAGATTTTTTCTATTAATTAAACTAATATTTGGCTGATTTTAACAAATCGATATCCATTATGAGTTTTCTAAAATTTTAGCAAATTTTAGTAATTTTTACAAAATTCTCCTATTACAATACCCCGTGTAGAAACGGTAATGACATATCATTATTTTTTGGACTACCAGTAATGACACCCACTTACCTTCTGTATTATTTTAAAACATATAATAATGAGTTACTGATAATTACTTATTTTTATCATTATTTCAAATAGAAAATAATTTTTTAGATTTTTTTGAAAATTTTTTGAAATCTATTTTTAGACTCAATATTTTTTAAACACTGGTAAGGATATATGTAACCATATATTTTTTGATTTTTTGTATGTTGGCGAGTAAGCTACTTGTGTGCAGCATGTCAATTATGTTTTTATCTATTAAATATTACATGTCGATATAGCTCAGATGGTAGAGCTGTTGACTGGCAATCTGTAGACCCAGGTTCGATTCCCGCACCAGCAAATTTTATTTAAAAAAAAAATACAATAAAAAATATTTTTTTTTATATAATTTATTTTTTAGAAAATCTTTTTTTAGACTCTATATTTTTGTCAGTACTGGTAAGCACATGCGTAACGATATATTTTTTGATTTTTCGTATGCTGGTGTGTAACGACAACTCATTATTTTTCGCGACATCGCCATATAAAGGTAATAAGAAATGTAATAACAAAAGTAACTAGTTACCATTACCAAGTATGTAGTTACATAACCACATATCTGGTAATGATTTTCTACACTGGGTACTTACACTTTACTAATAATTACAGACTCGTTTTGCCAAAATTAGCTAAAAGTTCTGCTGGCCTTATATTAGTTAATATTTTTGTAAAATTGCAGTTTTCTGTGTAACTTTTACAGACTTTCTATTTGAGTGAAGTTTTGGTTAATTTGAGTTAAAAATCATGTTTCTGAGATTTCTTCGATATTCACAATATTACAGCTTTGAACAATTTTTCCCGAAGAGCTTTGGCAGTTCTGGATCCACGATATTACCAATATGGATATCAAAATTTTAATTTCTCAAGTACTCTCAATTAAAACTTATTTTTGTAAATTTCAGACATGTTTCCTTAATAAACGATTTAATTTTTGACTCAAATTTTTAATTTTGACTCAAAGTTGTTTTTCACGTGAAAATATTTCATTCGAAATTCAAGTGCTTTAAATCGCAATTTAAACTATAAAAATTATCAATTTTTTAATTTTATAACAAAGGCACAATCACAATAAACACAAAATATTACTTTTTCACCAGAAAAATGTTCAATTTTCACGTGAAACTCATTGTCGTGAACAATTATATTTTTATTTTATATGAAGTATAATAGTTTTTTGACGTGAAACTCAAACAACTTACGGTGCTTTAAGCGTCAAGTTGGGCCGCTAAAAGAAAATGTCATGCACATGTCAGGAGACCAGCCAGTATTTGTTGTATATTCCCAGATAACAAAACTTGGATTTATTCATATGAACCAGAAACTGAGCAACATTGTTGGTGTTTGATTCCGGGATTTAAATTTTCCAAATCCCGAATCCCGGGATTTGTAAAAACAGTCCCGTTCGGCATCCCTAGTTTAAATATTTTTTAAAAATTACCCAAAGCATTTTACTGCAGATTGGTATCCAATCAATTGTTTGCCGGAAGTGATAGCGAAACAAAATGGCCAATATTTGAAAAGAATTAATTCTTTAAATAATTTTTTAAAAATGAATGTAATTTGTCTTATATTTAATTCCATAATAGCATTCTTATTGAATTAATTCGATAGCTTGATTCACGAAATATTCAAAAGCTTAATATACAAAAGTGAATTAATTATATTTTGAATGAATTCAAATTTTCGTAAATTCATTAAAGGATGAATGAGAAATAAATATTTTTCATTCATACAGTCAAATGAAAAGTTTAAATTTGCAATTATATAATGATAATTATATAATAATTAATAATTATTGAATTATAATTCAAGTTAGGAATTCGTTCAATTCTAATTAGAGCTTTCGGAATGAAATTTATAAATGAATTCTTTATGGAATGGTTTAGGGAAATGGTATTGTATATGAACATTTTTAAAGTTGAATTAAATTTTTGGTAAATTAAGGCGGATTTACAATACTGGCGTACTCCAATCTGTAGAGTAGAGAGTACTTAAATAGAGATGGCATGACACAAAAAATATGTAAGTGAGAATCAAGCTTTAGAATTAAATTGAATTAACCCTCTAATTAACCTCCTTTTGGCGGTCTTCAGATTTTAAATAGTTTTTGGCTAAATAACAATATTTTATTAAACAAGTTGTATTATATCCATAGAAAACTTAACTGCCTACTTTTTTTGCCTTCAAACTTTTTTTTTTATAATGAACGGGTTTCAAGCGAGAAGCGTGTAAAGTGAAAATTTTAAAAAATTAACTTTTTAAAATAGAAAAAAAATATTTGAAAAATTGCCAAAAATACATTTACGATCTGGCGTACACTACCGATAACAACAAAGCTAGTTTAGACCCTCTAATTGTAAAATCAGTTAAAAATTTTTCTCCAGGACTCACAGGATAACGCCAGGATACGTTTTACAAATATCTCTCTAACTCAAAAACTAGCCAACAGATTTTCTTGAAATTAAACACAGATTATATATTCAGAGGTGGTAGCAGAACTAATTTCATCAAAATTTATTGATTTTTAGTGCCAAATTCGCCAAATTTCGTAATTTTCAAAAAGCGAAAATCGCCATAACTTTTGAAATAACAACAATTGATCAACAATTTTCGGTATGTAATTTTATTTTATTGATAGTGTTATTTACAGAAAAAACCGAAATTATTTGGCTACTGGGTTTCAAGATACGTCTTCAACCTATATCGCCTAAATAAAGCGATAAATTAAAATTTTAATATTTGTTCCATAGCAGATTTTCAACGCCAAATATATTATTGTAATTAGAAGAAAGAGTTTTAGAGACTCTTTTTTTACATCTCATTCACGTAATAAAAGCTACATTTACTTAATTTTTTAATTAAATTACCAGCTGATAAAAAAAAACAAAATCTATTTTAGAACTTTGGGAGCAAATTTACTGAAGCATGACCGCTAAAAACACTACCAGGAACATTTTCGTGGAACATTCTATCCCTCTAACTCTTCAATGAAAATGAATTTGTTGGCCTCTTTTTAAAAAGTGACAAAAACGACCCGTGAGTTGAAGAGTTAGAGGATTAAAATATTCCACAAAAATGTTCCTCGTAGCGTTTTGCATAAGTTCGCTGAACACATCCTATAACTAGAATGCAAGATTCCCATAGTTTTTCGCTAAAATTTTGATTTGTGGAACATTTGTGCGACAATTCTGAATAAGTACGAAATTAACCCATAAACATATTTTAAGTTTTTGCTTATTACTGGCGCTGAAGTTAATTTTTCACTACTGATGTCTTTAAAGACATATAGTAGAATTTAATGACAAATATTTTTGCGGAACATTTTAACCCTCTAACTCTTCAACCTACGGGTCGTTTTTGTCCGTTTTTAAAAAGGGGCCAAAAAACTCCCTTTAATTAAAGAGTTTGAAGGTTAAAATGTTTCACAAAAATATTTTTCGTAGTGTTTTACATAAGTTTGCTGAACATACCCTATACCTAAAATGAAGGATTCACATGGTTTCCTATTTTAATCATATTTAATTTTTTTTTGTTTTAGAAAATCCGTTTTAGGCGTTTAAAACGCATTTTTTATGGGAGGCATTTTTTATGCATCGATTTTACCCAAATTTGGCATAAATACGGCTTGACCTTATATCAGTGCACTTGCTAAATTTCATGGCAATCAGAGTATTTTTTGCAGGTTTTATAAAGATTTTAAAATAAAGGATATATGGCAGGACTAAGAGTCCTTGCTTCGATTTTGATAAAAATTGACACAAACGTTGCCAGTTTTATGTGCATCTCAATGGATACCTTTGTAAGTTTACGTTTTTTTATGTAGCTAATATAATATTTTTAAATTTCAGGACCTAAAATTTTTCTTAACTAGAGGATTTTATGTCAGTGTACCAAATTTCAAAACTCTGTCACCACTCCTTCTATTTTTGTCCAATCGTTATATGGGGACGAAGCACTGTGCAAAGTCGGGTGATGACTCAACTTCAAATCAGTTCTTTTTCAAAAAGATATTTGACATAACAGCACAGTAAAAAGTATAAGATTGCATAAAAGTTTAGCTATAACCACAAATACAAAATAGCCCTATTCACAATCCTGTGCATTTGAGATTGCAAAATGGTGCAATTGCAAATATTTGCTATCAATTGTGAACGGTCTTTTTATGTTGGTGTGCAACATTTGTTGCGAAGCACGAAATTCACAGCTGATTAGTAAAAAACAAAATTAATTTATACTGATATTTTCGCTACAATAAATTTTATGTCGAAAAAGCGTCAAATTTTTATTTAGAATTTAGCGTTTATTTTTTTAATTAGAAATTTAATAATTTAAATTTATTAGTTTAGTAGTTTATTTTTTTATTTCAACTCAGCTGATAGCTATTAGCAGTTTGCAATTAAGTGTTGCATACGTATAGTAAATATTAACTATTGGTTTTTGGTTTTGTATATTTGCAAAGGTGCAGATTCAACTCTGTATATTTTGTTATTGTAAAGTAAAATTATACTCTACCACTTTGCAAATGCAATGATACAAGACCATTTGTACAAGATTGTGAATAGGGCTAATATTTTAATTATCATTGCAGGGTTACCACACACTGATTCCAAATCTTAATATCGATTTTTTTTTTCCAAAAATCATAAAAAAGTCACAAAGCAAAAATTAAAAAAAATCTTAAAAATTGCTTATTAATTTTTTCTTCCAAGGTCGTGATATCTTTGCTTTCAAATTTGAGTTCAAACTTATAAATTAGTTTAACATTTTGACGTAATTTGAAATAAAAAAAAAAAATAGGATTTTACGGCATCGGCCGTGGTCGTCTGTCGGAGGTTGTGATTATTTGCGCATATTTTAATTAAGAGAACAAATAAAAAATATAATTTTGAAAGAAAAAAACTGGATCCATTGAAGAATGTCATCGGGTTAGCGTTTCAAATTTGTTTGGAAATATATCCACTAGAGGGCGTGAGGCGATAATCAAAAATGCAGTAAAATCTTATTTTGGTAGAGGTTTTTGGCTAAAAAAAAGTGAAAAAATTGAGATGACCATCATAGAAAAACTTTTTATCACTTCTTGAGGAAATAAGAAGGGCCCCAAAGCTTTTTTGCTGAAGTTCTTAGTTAAGACTAACTGAGGTATGCAGTTGATTTAATAATTCCATAACTTTTACCGCTTTTTATTGTAGGGTATAACAAACAAGGAAAAGGAAATATCTACCAAAAATGATTACTGCTGCATAAGACTATTTGATATGTTGTCGTCTTGTTCTTCTTCTTCTTTATCTACTGACAAAAGATATCGCCAAGTTGTTTGGTTTTTCTTTTTTTGTATTAATTTTTCTCAACCATTACTTCTTTGTCCTTCGAATTTCACGTAGTCTATATTTATATGGAGAATATTATTTACTACCAATACATTTACTATTGCAATAGTTGCAGCACTATGAAATTGTACCACTACAGCTGCATCATGTCCTTTTTTTATTGCATAAACCATGCAATTTTTTCTTTTGAATTGTCTTTTGTATGCGTGGGTGGGTGTATGTTTTTAATGGATGTGTGAGTTTATATGGGTGTGTAAATTACAATTTTAGTTGTCTCCTTTTTCAATGAATGATATGAAATGTAAATTAAGACAATCCAATTTTAAGAAATATTGAAATGTTTCTTTTAAATTGATTTAAATGGAAAGGATGTGTGGTAACGTAAATAATTACTTTTTGATTATTTTTTAAAAAATTTCAATGCATATTTTGGAACGTGAGATAAAGTGACAAGTAAGAATATTTGTGCAGATTGCCAAGAGCAACGATAAACTCTAATTTGCAGCACTTCGTTAGCAGTAATGATATGTATGTGCTGAGCACTGTAGTGGTTTTAATAACTGAAAGTTATAAAATGCTATTTATTGCTTTTAATACCCATTTTAAGAAATACTACTCTTTAAACCCATTACTTTTTAGAGCAACCAGCGAGTTAAAAGTGACAGGTAATTTAATTAAAGATAGTGGCATCGAAGTAAGCTCTAATTAATTTTATACCATAAATTTGATAAATTTACACTTTGTGTGTAAACGAAAAGATACACATCTTGTGTGTAAGTTGGTGCTAACATAATTAATATTAAACATGTAAAAATAGAAATACAGCATCGCTTGAATTAAATTTTAATCATCCATATCTCAAAAATTAAACGAACTAGAAAAAAAAATTAAACGAACAAAAAGCCTCAATGCCTAAAAATGCGGTTTTGTTCATCAAGTGGGGTTTTTTTTTATTAAAAAACTGGTGTGTTTCCAAATGGCTCCATTATGCATTTAAGGGTTAAAATTTTTAATTATTTTTCTAGAATTTTATCTTAAATCTGTATCGAACTTTAACGATGTTTTAGTATTTCTGCGATTTTGTTACACTCTAATTAATTTTTGTTTAAATTTATCCAATTTATATTAGGAAGGAGGACTCCTGCTATACATATGGTAAATTTACTACCGGTGCGTAATTGAAAAAAAAAAATGACACACATGATGCGTAAGTTAATTACACACAATATGTCTGTTCCCGTACTTTACCGAAGTTACACAAACTAGCCCAAAGGCGTTCCCGTACTCAAAATTGCGTGTAAATAGTTGTTGTTTGGGCTGTTTTGGGTTCCCGCGGGTACCCGCGGTAACGTACGGGAACGCACATAATATTTGTAAATTTTCATTAAAAATGTGTAAATATTTTTCAAAACAGTTGAGTAATTATACCATTTTTGTGCATAAATTTACAAAATTAAATATGTAATTATGCCCAAAACTAAAAGAATTAAATTATTTTTAAAATATTTTATTAACAATTAATGTTACAATATTTTTTAAGCCCAATAAAATTCTCAGATTGTGAGTAGATGTTTCTCTCAAAATACTTTCGATTCTAAGCGCTTTTACCGTTGAAAAAGCCTCAAATTCTGAGTACTTTCTCCTATAGAAAAATCCTTAGGTTCTGGGCACGTTTTCCTAAAAAACATCATAGTATCAGAATATTTTCCTATAGAAAAAACAATTTCCCTAGCCTTTTGCTACAGAAAAAAATCTCAGATTTTGAGGACTTTCTTCTATGGAAAAGTCTCGGATTTAGCGACCTCTTTGCCATAGGAAAAAATGCCCAGAAACTGAGGGATATTCTGTGGAAAAAGTTATACGAATTCGAGGCTTTTTTTGTAAGAAAAATTTCTCGAAATATGGAGGTTTTTGTAGACAGATTTTGTATTATATTTGGTCTCCAGAATCTGGAAAAAAGAAAAGTGTTCTAAGAATCCTAAGGTTTAAGAAGTGCATATTATAAAGCTTTTCAACTATTTAACTATTTGCCTCTCAAAAGCACAAAATTCCTGCATATTTTTCCGTGAAGAGAGAAAATGCCTCTTATTTTTAGTAAAACCTCTTATTTTTAGAAAAACCTCTTATTTTCCGCATTTTAAAAAATTTTGATACAAAAAATATTTAAGCAATCAAAATGTATTGCTCATTTCATGCCTTTTTGAAAAGCACAGCAAACAGCGATGTAAACAAATAATCAACTTAGGCCTTTCATTGGTGCTGTCTACGAAGCTATACATTTTTAAAAGCGGTAAAAGTAGCTGTAAGGAAGCAGTAATCGTTTTTACTGCTTCCACATTTTTGCTGGGAATCTTTTTTAAAAAGTTGTCAGGGGTTTTGTGGGAAAAAGTACTCAGAAAAATTTCTCACAATCTAAAGGTTTTTTTTTTCAGAAAAAAACTTCATCACAATTTTTGGAGATTTTTTTAAATTAATTTACTAATTTTTTATTTTTCTGGATTTAGAAAAATAACGTCATCACAATCTGAGGCTCTGTCTTTATAAAAAGTTCTCAGAATCTCAGAGTTTTCCCATAAAAAAGTCGTAAAATCAAGAGGTTCACATTTTTTGATGATTTGTTTCTAAAGTCCATAGAGAATTCATCAGTTTCTATCAAATTAATTCGATTGTTATAATAAAATGTTCCACAAAAATATTCCTCGTAGTATTTTACATAAGTTCGCTGAACATACCCTATGCCTAAAATGGAGGATTCATATGGTTTCCTATTTTAATCCTATTTAATTTTTTTTTTGTTTTAGAAAAATCATTTTAAGCCTTTAAACCCCATTTTTTGTGAAAGACATTTTTTTTATTAATGAATCAGTTTTACCCAAATTTGGCACAAATATGGCTTGACCTCATACTAAATTTCATCGCAATCGGATAATTTTTGCAGGTTTATGGCAGGACTAAAGGTTCTTGCTTCGATTTTAATACAAATTGACACAAACATTTCCAGTTTTATGTGCATCTCAATGGGTACTTTTTGTAATTTTACCTCCATTTATGTAGCTAATATAATATTTTTAAATTTCAGGACCTATGGAAGGTAGGCGTGTCCGTGGCCCGATATTTCCAAAAATTAAAATTTTTCTTAACTAAGGGGTTCTATGTCAGTATACCAAATTTCAAAGCTCTGTGTCCACTTCTTCTATTTTTGTCCAATCGTTATATGGGATCAAAGCACTGTGCGACGTGTTTAGAATTTCTAGAAATATTTGTTAAGATAATTACAAACTAAATGAGAATTTCTTGTTCTCGTCTAGGATCGTTATTAAGCATTTAGAATATCAACGAAAAAACATAAACAACAACAAAAAATTTTTATTTTATTTATTTTATTAAATTAATATTTTGAAACCTTTTAAAAACTAGTCGAATCGATTTGCATACCATTTCACAGATTTTTTACTGACATATTATTTTAAGTGTACTAACAGAGCTTTGAAGAGTTGATTCGTTTTCGAATTCATGAACGATCGAATCCAGATGTGTTTTGAATTAAATGAATTTTTAAATTAAATTTTTATTACAATGAATTTGGCAGTGAATTAATTCAATAGCTGAATCGGCTTGCAAAAAGGTTCGGCTGGCTGCGGCTGAATTTTTTTGATGTTCGTAAGTTTGACTCCGGTTAGAAAATTTGATGGCGATTGGGTAATCGAATGTAAAATTTGTTTAGTACACTGAACCAAAAACATCAATAAAATCAATTAAAATCCATACTAAATGAATGTGTGATCACTATACAACTAACAAAACCTGTCCGTCGATTTACCACATTGTTTAGTACATTTATATTTTGACTTTTAAATATTTGATGTGGTGTTAGTTTGACAAAATATCATCAAATGTATTAACAAAAATTAGTTATGTTAACAATTATATTTAATCAAATTGAATAATTATTTTCTGGTTTTACCAATGCAGTTTATTCAATTGTGAACAATGCATATTATTTAATTAATTCATGTTTTAATTAATTTTTAGACTGACATTTCCTTATTTTTTATATTTTACCAATTTCAAATTTAGTTTAAGCAAGATACGCCTTTGTTATAATAAAGTTGATAAAATATAAAAAATAATAAAAAACGGGTATAAAATTGTAATTATAATATAGTACATACTCAACACTTTACTTAAAACATATGAAATATAAACTAATGTATTTAGAGTACTAATTCAAATACATTTAATATACTTCACATAAATAATATAAAAATTAATGACAGAAATTAAAATTTACAATTTAATTGAAAACGTTTAAAATTATTTAAAATAAAATTAATAAATATTCACTTAAAAAATCACTAAATTTGCTAATTATCAATACTTTGAAAAAAAGAGACACTTAATGTTTCGACAAAACCACACTACAACCACACGCGACAAAACTACACTTAACCACAGATTTAATACTTTTTTAAACTGAAATAAATTATATCAAATTAACTTAACTGCTTTATTAGGAAAATTTTTTATAGTTAACAAATAAAATTTTGTTAATAAATGGACAAAAATTTATCAAAACAACAATTGCTTCGTAGAGTAATTTTGACGACAATAAGTCTGTTCAAAAAAAACACACATTAATTTGAATTAAAAATATATTGTTTTAACAATTAATTTTAGCAAAAAGTAACAAAATTTTTATGTTGTTTTCACTTACGGGTTTTGGTTTACTGTATTGATTTTGTTTCAAATCAGTCCATTTTTTGACCTAGTGCAAAGGTCCCCCCAAAACTGTCTTGGTCCCTCAAAAAATTTTCTTTTTCGCACGCTACTGCTCTCAAATATTAGGAATATAATGAAATTTGGTACACTTATTCACATGGGGCCATACACAAAGCGATCTCGTTAAGAGCTCTTACATATGTAGTTTTTTTGACGTTCGTAAATTCGGCTCCGATTTGCAATTTGCTTTATTTGTATACCCTACAGTAGACACTAGAGGAGTCCAAAAAATTAAGGTGAATTTTAATGGTACAGATTGCGCTATTTTTTGTTCGCTATCATATAAAAATTACTGATTTGAATTATATAAAAATTACTGACATGAGGCCATGGACAAACCTATTAATTTTTTTTAGAATTGATGCATGTTTAGACCTAGCAAATGTAAAAAGGTCCCCAAAAGATTGCCATTTTTGGACGCCACAGATCTCAATTATTATAATACTAGGTCACTCCAAAATTGCATTGTTCGCACGCTACATGTCGCAAATACGAAGATATTTTATTGGAATTTGGTACGCTGACTTACACAGGCCAAAAAACAAAGCCTGTTGATTTTAGCTAGGATCTGTCGATATTTGGACCTATCGCCCGTATGGACTATATTTTCGATTTTCTCTTAAATACACTCATAGAAAAAAGTTTGTAGAAAAGTTAGTAAAACTATTGGTACTTCAACTTAACAAATTTTTAACTAATTTTTAGTTAAAATTTAATTTTTAGTTAAATTTTTTGCTACCTCCACATTACTAACTTACAAATTTTTTTGCTATTTTTTTTGCTGAATTTATTTACTAATTTTTAACAATAAATTTGCTAACTTTACAGTATTTTGCTGAATTTTAGTTACTAATTTTTAACAGAAGATTTGTTAATTTTACAATTTTTTTGTAAACTAAACCACCAATTTTGGAGCGCTTATAAACAGAATGTTAAATGACTCATAAAAATTACAGCATATTTTTAACTCGCCAAAAATAATGCAAAAAGTTTTTAAATAAAGCTAAATTGAAATGGTTGAAAATTTATCCTACTCAAAAAATATCTAAATGATTAAAATTTATGAGAAAAGTTTCTATTTATCGTAATACATTAATTTTCAAAGATCAAGGTTTATTTTGGACGAACCATTTTTATATGAAAATTGTGATTAAAAGTATCTCTGGGGAGCAAGTGGAGTTTACGGGGATGACCCTAATTTTTCCCCCAATATTGTACTTTTAACCTTATTTAAAGAATACGATATTTTTAATCGGCCACACCTTCTTTCCTGTGGGTGGAGCTTTAGAGGTGAAAATGGAAACTCAAATAAATTCGGAAGTACATATCCGATCAGCAAACAATGAAAATCAAAAGAAGGGTCTCTGAAATTCATTTTTTATGGTTAACATATTATTGTCTATAAATATTACCACTTTTACAAAAACTCATTCTTGGGAATTTTCATTGGCATTGAAATATAATTGGCATTACTTTATCTCAATGTCAGTGCCAACAAATTTCATCACCATTCAATGCCAATGAAATTTTTTTGAATTGGCATTGTTGAAAACAATGGTAATGAAATGTACACATAATTGAAGAAAAAGCATTGTAATATAAAAAAATATAAGAAATACGCGAATTTTTAATTTTGTTTCTAAATTTATTCTGTTATTAAAACATGAAAACAAATACTTCTTTCATCAATTATAAATGGCCATTTAGGCATTGAACAATGCCCATTGAAAAAATTTCAATTAATTGACACATTCAATAAACTGGTCCCAAGTATATTTTTAAATACCCATTTATTTTTTATTTATTAATTTTCATTTCATTTGCTCCTTTTTACCTTTTTCCAGTCCACTAGTAATCTGCAAAAGTTTTGTTGATTTCAGAAAATTTTAGCAAAAATTTTGTAGATTTAACAGTTTTGTTTTGCTATTTACATTCTACTATTATTTAGCAATTTTTTTGCTAATTTTAGCAGGTTAAATTGTTATTTGCAATTAACAACAATTTAGCTCAAATAATTCTAAAATTCTGTAAATTTAACAGTTTTTTTTGCTGTTTTCATTTTATAAATATTTAGCAAACTGATTCTGCTAATATTAGCAGTTTTTTCTGCAGCATCATTTTTAACTAATTTTTAGTAACTTTTTCTGCTATTTTTACGGACTTATTTGTATGAGTGTACACCTAAAATTAGGTAAAATCTGAATTTCTTACCGTTTTCCTAATTTTTATTTATCATTTTGTAGACAAATAAATAAAATAAATAAAAATTTTGAGACAAGTCCAATTCAACCCATTCGAATTTCGAATCAAAGCATTAGTTGGCTTTCAAGCAGACTGATGCAGGTTAGCATATAATCGGCATGTCCGACATTAACTTTTTTACACGTTTGAATTAATAATATTTCAGATTGAATTTTTTGAAAATATGAATGCACGAAAAAGTGGCAATGCTGGGCAACAGCTGACTAAAACAGATAACCTAGAAATAACAAAAAATAATGAAATAAAATAATTATTAAAAACAAAATAAAGATAAATTTAAACCCAATGGAAATCTACTAATAATTAAGAGAAGTGTTGAGCAGTTAAAATTTTTTTCGGGCGAAGCATAACTATGAAGAAAGCTTTGGATAGTTCATGTCTTACTCCCATGAAGATATAAAAAAATTTTTACTCCTAGCTTATCGTCCTTACAAAAAAATAAATTCACGAACACAATTAGGGTTAAATCCAGCGACTTATAATATAGAAATGCAACATCGATAATTTTGTAAACAAACTGTAGATGTCGCTAGCATGTGGGAAATTTTGTCAAAGGAAGATTTTTTTGGGAAATTTTCTCAACGGAGGATTTTTTTATGTCAAATGAGGTTTTACAGAGTTGTTTGGTAAGGGGATTTGGGCCCAAATTAGGGGTTTCGACTTCGTTTTGGGGATAGATTAAAAAATTTGTAAATTTTAAAAGATTTAGTTTAAGGCCCAAAATAAGAAGAATTTTGGTACAAATTATATACGTATTATTTCAAATTAAAGTCGATGAAATTAGGTCTCTTGAAGAATTTAAAAATTACTACAAAATATTTGAATTATGAAGGAAATGTTCTCCAAATATTTATAAATCTTGAAATAACGAAAAGCAACCAAGCTCAATAATTAATCAAAAAATTTTCTGTTTTCCAAATACTGAAATTGTTACATGCAAAGGATTAAGAAAAAATAAATTTTGTGTTGGCTCAAAAAGTACCAGGGGCTTTCATGTAAACTCGACTTATGCAAACTTAATGTTTAAAAGAATTTACGAGCCCTAGAACTTATACCTTACTAGATTTACAAATTTTAGAAAAAAAGACTTCACCATAATGTAACTTTTCACCATCGTATGAAATTTGTGTAGAAGTTTTTCTATCGAAAATTTAATATACGACTTTTATTTTGAAACGGTGACATTTCAACTTAATTGTGATTTGCCTTTCGTATAATAAAATTTTTTTAGTTTCACAATTTTAAGAAAGATTTGAGGCATTTTAAGTTCGAGTGAAAACGTAAATATTTCTTCGTAAATTATTCAATTTTATTTAATTTGCTCACTAATTTCCTAATAATTTTCTGAACTTAAGAGCGATGCTAACTTAGCTCCTTTTTTTGAGTTTTTGTTTAAATTAAAATGAATTGGCTATAATATTGGGGATTTAAGCATTTAAAATGGGAATAAGATAAAACATTTTGGGCAATACTGCTCCCCAATAAAATGAAACAGTATTACCAGAAAAACAAAACAGCAGTCAGCGCCATCTGTTGCATTAAAAACCGGTGTTGCCATTCATCAGGACCATGGGAGATCCCTGGTTAAATCTTTGTACAAAGTAATGTAAATTATAGGAATAAAATAATTTTTATACATATTTTTAATTTTAGGGTAAATACTATAACTTTGTTTACAAAAAAAAAATGAAGTTGTCAAATCAAAATTTTGATACTGTCATAAAGTGCATATGTAAGATAAGATTTCCCTTCCGCGTCATAAGGGATCTTACCAGATTTACAAAGTAGGTAAGTAAGTAAAGCTTTTAATTTTAGTGATTTCCTAGATCATTTGCGTAATTCAAATAAGTTGCTTTGGGTGTAAGAATCCATATTAAAACCATATTAAAAATTATCCGTGGACTAACTAGGTACACTCTCAAAACAATTCCGTTGTGACAACCGAATTTTTTTTAACCGAACTGGCTCGGTTGCTGCAACCTCGTAATTCGGTTGTCCCAACCGAATTTAGTTCTGCCAACCGATAATTCGGTTGTCGCAACCGAATTGAAATCGAATTCGGTTGCCATAACTGAAGTCGGTTGCTGCTACCGAATCAATTCGGTTGGCAAAAAATTCCGTTGCCACAACGGACTTGTTCTGAGCGTGTACTAACTATATCAATAAATAAGAAGTTTTAAATAAATTTTTGTTTTTGTTCAAAGTTAAATTTGCGATTATTTCAAAAAGTAGAGCTAATTTAAAAATTTCATGTTCACATTCATGTGCATGCCCGATGCATTTTTAGTGTTGTACTGTGGAACTAATTGGGTTTTTACTACAACGAAATTTTAATTGAATTTTTTTTTTTAATAAATAAACTATAAACTTTTTTTATATAAAGAAGATTAAATTAACAGATCAACTTTTATTTTTCCAAACACATTTTTCTGGGTTTAAAGAGAAAACTTTTCCTTTAGTATAGGTGTTCAGTTTTCCTGGAGTAATTTACCGTAAGTTTCATGAATTGAATTTAAGTTCATATCCTTCTTCTACTTTAGTTTCGTTTTTCAACATCCTTTTTAACGAAAACTTTCATACAGTCAAGCAGTGGAGGAAGACATACATTGTTTGGCCTAAGACCTTTAGAAAATGAATGAGCAGGAGATTTTTTTTTAGAATATTATGTTTTCTCGGAAAGATAATTGCGGTGAAATAGTATTAAAGGTGAAATAACTAATTCGCCGTAAATTGTACTAAAAATCTGCAGAAGATAATTTATCTTATGCATGCTCAAAATAAATAAATTCAGCACGATTTCTCTCCCTCTCTCAAGGAAATCTCAATAATTGCTCTGTAAAACTTTGCCCTGCGTAGATGATTAGAGAATTTATAATTAACTCTTATTTTATCTAACGGCAGTTGAATGTAAGCTCTTTTTATTTAAAGCAACTCTTAATAGATATCTCTTTCTAATAGTTTCATCTGCAATTTTCATATTCTCTGCTCTTTTTTTGTTTCCTTAAATTTGAAGCTCTTATTCTGTTTCTACATAGTTGCAAGTCCCTTATCTTCTTATTTCTGACATTATTTTATTATTATGATTTTTTTTCATTTATCTCCCACTTGCCAGGTTATGTCAAGTATTTTCTTATTAGGTAAGTTTTTTTTTTTGTGAATACAACACCCTACCCCTCTCGCCTTAGTGCCATGACATACGTAGCATTTCACTTTTGGTATGCAAAATGTAATGTTATGACTTGACTTTGTGTATATTTCGTTAAACTACTTTATTTGTATTTAAATGTAAACGACCGCTTGTCAAAGGATAAAAAATGTACTATCCTACTCTCCAACTCTGCTCCATAGCTTAACTCCTGTATACTCCTGTTGGTATTTGATGGTTAATGCTTGTGTATATCTGGTTGTTGTTGTACTTGTATTTGGCTCGTTTGGTCCCTTCCCTTACCTAAGTTTCCATAAAGAATGCATGCTATGCTCGTAATAAACAAATAATTAAGGTGCTCAAAAGGAATTTTTATAATGTTGAATGATGAATAAGAAAAAAAAAATGTAAAATAAACGAAAGCAAGTATGAAAAGGAATAGCTTAAAGAATGCTATTTAAATACATATTATTTTACATCATATAAAGGCAAAAAGAAAAAAAAAACAGAAAAAACATCAAACATAAGAAAGTTTATATAGGTACATAAGAGTTCATTAGGCAGGTATTTAGTTTTCCGTGCCAGAAATTTAAAAAGCCAGACATAGACTGACACCTGTGCCCCTATTCTATAAGACACGATTATGGTCCACTTTTCGAAGTTTAATACTAACATAAATATTACATTTAAATTTTAAAACACAAATTTGCTAAAAGAAAACAATTTTGCATCACATATTTCGAGATTTTTGTAACAAACATCTTTAAAATGTTAGAAATTTTATGTCAAAAAGTGGACGATAATCGTAATATTAAAAAAAAAAAAAAAATGGAAGGGTCCATTTTATATGATTTTTTTAAAAGCTTTTTCGAAGCGAGAAATCCATAGATTTATTTATTTATATAGATTTACTATCTTTAAATAAAGTTTACCATTTTTCTCATGCTTATTTAAAAAAATGAGCGAGCCAAAGTAAAATTTATATATCGTCAGCTTATTATTGGTTTGACCCATACGCTAAAAAGTCGTTACGGAGAAAAACGATAAAGAAGGTTTAAATTTTTCAATTTTTGTAAGTAAAATGGGCAGGAATGCGAAAGTCGAGACTGCTACGAGATATCGTGGAACGGATTGCGGAGACAGAAAGAGGATATTTATGTTATATGTAATCTATTCCTAACTGAATTTTTTAAAAAATGGTCATTAGGTCAAACTAATATTATTTTCCATTTCATTTCGGTTTGTATTCAAATAAAATAGAACGAAATGGAATGGAACGGACAACAAGTGAAATTGGGGCACTAAACAAAGGGATCGAAATGGAATGGTACGAAACTTGTATTCTGTGTGCGTGCGGAATGTGTTAATTTGCATTATAACATAAATTAGTAAAAAAATTGAGTAATCCTACAGTAGATTCATAAAATGGAACCCTACCGCACCTAACTAATCTAAGTAGTTGGAGCTTGATTATTGCCAAGCTTGCAAAATGTTGTCCGTTTTGCACTATACCGCTTAGTTTTTGAGATACAGACAATTTTGTAAAATGGTGAATTTTTTTTTGTAATATATTTCGATAACAATAATGGAACTAGTCCCGGAGAGCTCCCAAGGGATCCATTATTATAAAACAGCGCTAATGAAAAGCAATTTAAACACCTCCTTGTTTTTGGAAAAAAATACTTTTTTTTGTTGCTTAATTGTAATTAGTATTTAAAGCATTATTTAGTGCGATTTCATTAGCATTAGTAGGACAAATTCTAATTATTTAGAACACTCGAAAAAAGCCCGGCAAAAATAGAAATGCCAAAACAGTAGAAAAAGCACTAAATCAAATACTTTTGATATACTTATTTTTTAACCGAAACACTAATGATTCTAACACTGAGTTGTCATATGAGAGTAATACTCCCACTTTAATTTTTTTTTATTATTTTTTGAACGAGTGCAAAGGAAACTATGTTATTTTTCATCAATCAAAAGTTAAAAAAATCTTCGAAAACAAATTATATTTCTGTTTACAAAATTTTTTTATTGCCGCCAGAACTTGCGACTTTTTGACTGGCATAAAAACACCACTTTGTTATTACTGCGAGATATTGTGCTTTATTCTCTTCAATACAAATCTTATTAAACAAGTGCAAAAGGTGCACTCTAATTCAGCATTCTTTTCACTACTATTTCACATGAGCCCAAAAAGCAAGTTTTCATAATTCTTTTTTATATACACTTACGATATATTTTCCATAACCGATTGAGGTTTATTGAAGAATCAATTAAAATACATGGAAATATATTGTTTAACTTTTTGTATAAGTCAATAAAAAACAAACTACAAAAAAAATCGTTTTTTTCTAACTTTTTATCAGTTAAAAATTGAAAATTGTTAACTTCAATTATTTTTATTTCTTTTATGGATTGTTTAAACAATGTTTGAAAATAAATAGCAAAATGGTTTAAATAAAATGAAAAATTAGCAGTTCTCTTTTTAGTTGTTTTTTCAATTAATTTAATATGTATTTTAGGTTGTTTTTAACGATAAAATATTGTGAGTGTATGTTTAAAAAATAAAAAAATAATTGAATTAAAACAAATTAATTATAAATATTCAAAAAAAAAAAAAAAAACAGTAAAAAAGTTAAAGTGGGGCATGCCGACTATATAATACCCTACGCCAGTCTGGTTAAAAGCCAACTAATGTTTGGATCCCAAATTCGAATGGGTTAAAATGGAATTGTGTCACAATTCTCTTTAAAATGACAACAGAAAAGAAAATCGGAAATATAGCCCATATGGGCGATAGTTCCAAATATGGACCGATCCTATCTAGAATCTATAGGCTTTGTGCTTTGAAATATCTTCGTATTTGCGACCTGCAGCGTGTCAACAAGCCAATTTCGGGGGGACCCTTATATGGGCACTAGGTATAAACATGGACCGATTTTAACCAAAATCAATAGGTTAATCCTTGGGCCGCAAAGAGTCGCGAGAGCGGCCAAAAATTAAAAATATCAACTTTCTAATTTTAAAAAAAATTTAATGCCATTTTATAATGTACATTTCAATTAGTAAAAATCGAAATAAATTTTTGAAAAAAATTTATTTCTTAAAGAGTTATGATACTTTAAAGTTAACAGGTTTTAGTTACTATAAAATTATTGAAAAAATTGTAAAAAAATAGACAAATTGAAAAAATACTGTGAAAAAATATGTCGATAATACTGTATCATTTTCAATAAAATATTTATTTGTTAATTACACTGTGAGACAAATGGTAGCGGTCAGTGATCGGGAAGGGTTCAAACTACCGGGGAAAGTTATATCGGTAAAAAAGAAGTTATGCGTGTCCCGGCGTTTCGCTGGGTCAACCCTAGGAATCGAGATATATCGATTTGACCTTTGGTGGTCTTTTTTTTTGACATAACTCGAGAACCACTAGTCCGATTTTGCTCAAACAATTTTAAAAAAATTAAAAATTATAATTCCTTTAATCTGTTCATATAACGTTTTTCTATATACTCAACAGTTTTGCCGGTAAAAATAAATGTATGAAGAAAAAAATATTTTTTGCCTAAAATATTAAAAAAAAGTAATATACAAAAGGTTATTGATTTTTATGGTAGCGGTAACAAACATTTATTTTTACCGGCAAAACTGTTGAGTATGTAGAAAAACATTATATGAACAGATTAAAGGAATTGTAATTTTTAATTTTTTTAAAATTGTTTGAGCAATATCGGACTAGTGGTTCTCGAGTTATGTCAAAAAAAAGATATATCTCGATTACTAGGGGTGACCCAGCGAAACGCCGGGACACGTATAACTTGTTTTTGACCGATATAACATTTCCCGTTGGTTTCATCCCATCCCGATTTTGATTGTCGCATAGTGTTATTAATTATGGTAGAACTAGTTTTTATACAATCGATACCTCATATATTATTTACCGTTATTCTAAATATAAGCATGATGAGAAAAGTGATATATGTATATCATTTACAACTTCAGTGGACTATAAAAAAAGACCAAAAAAGCCTTTTTTATATTTTGATTTAATATTTTTAAAAGTATGTACTGCTTAAAAAACTTGGGTTCCCTTCCCTTCTTCCCGCTTTAATTTTTATTTTTAATTGATTATTGAAGAAATTTGAAGAAAACAGAGAAAATTTGATTGAAAGAATAAGCAAGTGATTCTGAATATGTGACAGCGCATAGAGAAAGGGACCTAAGGGTAAAAAAATCAATTTTTTTTTTTTTTTTGTGGACAACATCTGAGCATCGAATGAGACCGATCCCATGCTCTCCTGACCTTAGGTCCCTTTCTATCCTTAGGTCCCTTTCTATTTTGCGCGTCACATATGATAGTTTGAGTGTAGGAATATTAGAGATAGGCACGTGAGCAAAATTTTGCGTAATTCCCATGAATCACGCGTGAGTTAGATCTTAATTTACTCACGTGAACGTGAGTGAGTGTGATTGGAAAAAAAATGTTCGTGAGTGTACGTGAGTGAAATTTTTGCGTGAGTGAGTGTGCGTGAGTCGAATTTTTTCAAATTTATTTTTTGACGTTTAACAAATATTTCCATAAATTTATTTTGCCGATTTTATATAAAATAAATTACAAAACGGCATATTTATAGCAATTTTATGTTTAATATTTATAATTTACTGTAATTTTCTCATTTTATTTTTTTCGATAAAAATTTTATTTCGTGAAATGGCGTGATTGTGAGTGTAAGAAAAATCGGAATTCAATCACATGAACGTGAGTGTAATTATAAAAAATTATTCGTGAGTGATTGTGCGTGATTGAAAAATTTCTCTCGTCAGCGTGGGTAAAAATCCACTCACGTGCCCATCTCTAAAAAATATTCATATTCTTCAATTTTCAATTCTTCCCAGTGTAGAAACGGTAATGACATATCATTATTTTTTGGACTACCAGTAATGACACCCACTTACCTTCTGCATTATTTTAAAACATATAATAATGAGTTACTGATAATGACTTATTTTTATCATTATTTTAAATAGAAAGTAATTTTCTAGATTTTTTTTGAAAATTTTTTGAAATCTATTTTTGGACTCAATATTTTTTCAACACTGGTAAGGATATATGTTACCACATATTTTTTGATTTTTTGTATGTTGGCAAGTAAGCTAACTTGTGTGCAGCAGGTCAATTACGTTTTTATCTATCAAACATTACATGTCGGTATAGCTCAGATGGTAGAGCTATTGACTGGCAACGTGGAGTCCCAGGTTCGATTCCCGCACTAGAAAATTTTATTAAAAAAAATTTTACAATAAAAAAATATTTTTTTTTTATAACTTGTTTTTTTTGAAAATCTATTTTTAGACTCATTCTTTTTGTCAGTACTGGTAAACATATAGGTAATGACATATTTTTAGATTTTTCGTATGCTGGTGTGTAAGCATAACTCATTGTTTTTCGCGACATCGCCATACAAAGGTAATAAGAAATGTAATAAGAAAAGTAACTAGTTACCATTACCAAGTATGTAGTTACATAACCACATATCTGGTAATGATTTTCTACACTGGGTTGTTGAATATAATTGTTTTTTTAATATTAAAAACAATTTAAAAAAATACGTCTTCAAAATACTCACATATTCTTTATCTCTGTGAGGTAATAAGAAATGTAATAAGAAAAGTAACTAGTTACCATTACCAAGTATGTAGTTACATAACCACATATCTGGTAATGATTTTCTACACTGGGTTGTGGAATATAATTGTTTTTTTAATATTAAAAACAATTTAAAAAAATACGTCTTCAAAATACTCACATATTCTTTATCTCTGTGAATTATTTTTGGATGTAGTTTAATGTTTTCCGATTTTGTAAATTTTTGGTCGCAAGAACATATGGGAGGTGGGAGTATCCTTTGCACAAATTTTTCAAAATTTGGCTCACAGTCATTATTTGACCAAAAAAGCATATGTGCAAAATTTCATTATTCTACGATTACTCCTTTAATTTTTGGCCGCTCCGTTATATGAACTCACGATACTGTGGGCCGTCCTTAGGTCGGTATACCAACAATTTAATCAAAATATCTTAATATTTGCGACCTGTAGAGTGCGCACAAGAATGCATGTACAGACGGACATTGACAAATCGAAACAAAAAGTTATTCTTAGTCGATCGGTATACTAAAAGGTGGAGCTAAGTCCAATATATTTTGGTGTTCCAAACATCAGCACAAACTTATTATACCCTGTCGACGTAGTGGTGTAGGGTATAATTAAAAAAAATAAATAAAAATATATTGCTCCCAACGGGAATCGAACCCGCGATCATCTGTTTGGAAACAAATTGTATCAAAATCACTTTTACGATCACTTTTAGAGCAATTATGCTTTAGAAGGCATACCCAGTGTAGAAAATCATTACCAGATATGTGGTTATTTAACTACATACTTGGTAATGGTAACTAGTTACTTTTGTTATTACATTTCTTATTACCTTTATATGGCGATGTCGCGAAAAATAATGAGTTGTCGTTACACACCAGCATACGAAAAATCAAAAAATATATCGTTAACTATGTGCTTACCAGTACTGACAAAAATAATGAGTCTAAAAATAGATTTTCTAAAAAATAAATTATATAAAAAAAATATTTTTTATTGTATTTTTTTTTTTTTTTAATAAAATTTGCTGGTGCGGGAATCGAACCTGGGTCTACAGATTGCCAGTCAACAGCTCTACCATCTGAGCTATATCGACATGTAATATTAAATAGATAAAAACACAATTGACCTGCTGCACCCAAGTAGCTTACTCGCCAACATACAAAAAATCAAAAAATATGTGGTTACATATATCCTTACCAGTGTTTAAAAAATATTGAGTCTAAAAATAGATTTCAAAAAATTTTCAAAAAAATCTAAAAATTATTTTCTATTTGAAATAATGATAAAAATAAGTCATTATTAGTAACTCATTATTATATGTTTTAAAATAATACAGAAGGTAAGTGGGTGTCATTACTGGAAGTCCAAAAAATAATGATATGTCATTACCGTTTCTACACTGGGTACTTAAGTGATTTTGTGAATATTGTTTAGAATTTCTTTTGAAAAGGCTGCACAAATATACTAAGGTATGCGTTGGAAACAATAAAAGAAGTACTTTTTTGACATTGTTCAGAATTACTTCTAAAAAAGCAGTAAATTACCAACAACGAATACTTTTCAAGTAGTGAAAGAAGTTGTTTGTTAAGCACGACTTCCAATTTTTTTGCTGGGAAATTACTCTACTCAAATAAATGCAACATTACTAAATATTGTAATGTAAGATTAACTTTAATCAAGGAAATTGTTCAGTTTAACTTTTTTTCTTGAAGTATTTTCTTTTTGTTATTTGAAGTTCAACATGTTAGAATGTTTTTGTTTTTTTTTTTCTTTCTTATAAATGTCATCATGTAACTTTGTAATAATGTTTTTTGACATGAACATTTTTCTAATTTTTTTGCATGAATACATAGTTTTAACATATTAAGTAATAATAATTTGAGATTCCAAAATAATCCCCTCTAACTAGGGCTTTATACTGAAATGTTTATTTTGGAAGGGTTGTTTAAAATAATCGCTTAAGCGGATAATATGGCGTTTGTTGTATGACGATGTTAATTCCATTTAAGTGGACAAGTCATTATTGAAACTATTTACACTAGTATTTTAGGAAACAATGCTAATCCAAAATTTTGTTTATTGTTGCTTTTATTTCGAAATTAATGCAAGTAAAATGTTTGTTGAATTTTTTAAAAATTCGCGGTATATGCAAAATACAAACGAGAAAGATTTGGCATGCCATCAGGTGGTACAAGTGCTGGAAGTAAGTACTTTTCCAATCCCTAAATGATAACATCATTAGCCTAAAGATCCGGCTGTTTAAAAAGTGTCGGAACAGCACAAAACAGGATTCCCAAGGTTGGCGTTATACTGACAAAATAAAAAAAACAAACCATCTGTTGAAATAAATTTTCAAAACTAAAATTAAAAAAGATAATATGTACTATTTTTGGTCGGGTAGTAATTTAAAAATTAAACAAGACCTTTACCCATTAAGCTAACGAGACATTTATTACATAAACAGCTAAACACGCAGATGAATGATAAAAACTGGATAGCAGTTGGTTGCCCTAATATGCCAGCACTGGCACAAAGTTTGTCAAAACTAACTTGCCAACTTTGAGAAAACACAACAGTTGGTCTAGAAAAGCTTTTCCACAAAAAAAAAATTAATTTTTTAAACAAATTGTTTAAAAGTTAACAAAGGAAAAAATTAAAAAATTGTATTCCAGAATTGAACCCGAAATCTTGTGACTATAAACCTTTTCTAACAAACCGTTATTATTTTTATAAAATAAATTCCACAACCATTGGCAATTTCTGACTGTGTAGTACCGGATAACTGCTTTATGCAAACGTGGGAATAGAACTTTAAGCCAATTGTTTTTTGTTTGTTTTTTTTTTTTTATATAAATATCAGCAATAAAAAAAATAATTTTTGCAAAAAAGAAAAAAAATAATTATTTTCCATTAGAAATTTATTAATTCAGTTCGAGGCCAATTTCTTTATTATGAATTAACATACATAATAGCCGTTTTTTCTAATCACTTGGATTTAAAAAATCCAAAAAGTATTTGTAAAAGTGCTCAACAGATGGCGTTAGATTCTCCCTATTTTAAAAAGAATTTTCTGTCCGACACTTCTTTCACCCTAATTTTTCATACCGAATTCGATGATGAAGGATTTTACTTTAACTTTTAATTTTTAATTATATTTTACATAAAACAGCGATAAACAGTCTGCCTTTTCAGTTTTATCACTTCAATTTATATTTTTACACAATTTAAAAATTCCATTGCAATATTTAATATTCACTAATTGGATTTAATTAAATTACTTACTGTATAGTGAAAAATTGCCATTTGTATTTGAGCTATTTCTCCATGTCCAAGATGAAGAATATGTATTTGGTGAGGTGTAGTTTTTTATAAAAACCTTTTATTTGTTAGTTTTTCAATTTTTTTATTTCTCTTTTAATTTTTATTCGTATTTTTTTCTGACATTAAATTAATAGGCTGTTTCATATGTTTGTGCTTTTATTATGGATTTATTAAATCCAGCTTTTTTTTGGATTTAATAAATCCACATTTTGTATGAAAAATTCTAAATCCAGGTGATAAAAAAAACACGCTAAATAAGTACTTTTTTCAAAAACTGGTATTTTTCTTCATCAGGATACTCTCCTGACAAATACTTCACAGAGTTTTTGCTTTCAAAAAGCTCTACACTTTCAGGAATCAAAAGACGATCGTTTCGGGGATGTACCAGGTCCCCTTCATCAGTTTTCTTTAGAAAGTGGTGGCAATAGTGAAATGCAATTTGAAGCATCAAAATCTCATATTAAATGTAGTCTGCTACAACAAAATGGGAATGGAGCAAACCGCTTTCTAAAGAAAACTAATGAAGGGGACCTGGAAAATCTTTTTATTCCTGAAATTGTAGAGGTTTTTGAAAGCAAAAACTCTGTGAAGTATTTGTCAGGAGAGTATCCTGATGAAGAAAAATAGCAGTTTTTGGAAAAAGTACTTATTATGTCAATTCATATTAAGGAAATTGGCCTCGAAATGAATTAATAAATTTCTAATTAATCAATTAAAAAGGTCGAAGAAACAATTTTTATTTTTTAAATAATAATTAAAAAGCAACATTTTAATAATTATTTAAGTCGTTCTTAATATTTATAAAGTCAATCGTTCTTCCGAATTCGCTTTGAAAGTACGAAAATTACCCAAAAACGATGTGTCAATCGCTAAAAATAACGAATTTTTGCAACTCAGAAACTGCGGTCGAATATAGAAGACATTAAAATGAATCTAAAACTTTAAAAACGATAAAAAAAAATTTAAGGTTTTGTTTTGTTTGATTTTGATAAATAAGCATGAGAACTATAGTTTTTTGAAGATTAAACGATACAAAAAAAGGAATTCGTATTATTGGCTCATTTTCCATTAAAATTTTATTATACTAACAAACAAATTAATTGTATTCACAAATTGAGATTTTAAAAAATAATAATTTGTAAATATAATTAATTTGTTTGTTAATATGACAAAATTTTAATTGAAAATAAGCCAACATTTTTATCTGTGTAGGTTCTGATACCAATTTTTCTAAAAAATCGAAATTGCGATTTGCGCTCCCCTTCGAAGTAGGTGTTATACTGATCATCTGCTAATAAATTTGAGGTGAGGAATTTGAGACGATTTGTCGTAAAACAAACAAATGTTGTCAATTCGAAAACTTCGTTTGGAATTTATAGACCCAAATTTGACGAACTTGCTTTCGGTTTTTTGGCAGTTCCAAAAATTGGGTTCAACTGTAACTAATACATGCATCTTTAATCGTAACTAGCGAACTAGAGATCGCCTCTAAAAATAGGTTTGTTATTTTTCGTAATTAATACACACAGAAAAATATAGTGTCAACCGAATTGAAGAGTGTCCTTTGTTTTCTGGTATGTTATCTCCGAATTGTTAATGTGGCCCCGATAATGACATATTACGGACCAATTGGAGTGTAGGCATTATAGACATTAATATTTAACATTGAGTTTTTTCATTATTTTTTTTTAAGTTTACTTTCTTGCCCAGAAAAAAATGTTTAAGAAACCTTTACATAGGAATCTATTCCATAACAGGTGCTTTTACCATGCGATCCATGGGTTCCTTTCTAGAACTGACTCCCGAAAGTCAAAATGTAAAGTTTCACTATAACTACGTCTAGGACCGGTTCGAAAGTAAACTTTTCTAGTTTGGAAGAAAATAACTTATTGCGTTTGGGACAAACTACATACAAATAAAAAACCGGTTGTAGAATATAAATTAGAACCCATGCTAATGCAGTATAAGGTATCTTGCACCCAGTTTCTTGGATTTTATGTTTTTACTGGGTGTATTTGTAAGAAATTATTTACAACTAAAATTATTTTCCAAACTTTAAAATCAAATGAATGTCATTTTCAAATTACAAATTACGAACTACACCTTTTGCAATTGGAAATCAGAAAACATTAATTGTTTAATTCTTAACCTCAAATCTACTAAATTAAATTGATAAAATGCATATTAATTACAATATTAATTGCAGTTGGTCTATATGACGTTAAAACAACACTGTACTATAGACCGTACCTCAAAAAAAAGTTCGCCGTACACCCTCCAAAATGAAGTATTTTTGTTAGGCTATTTCAAAAAAAAATTTTTTTTTTGCCGAACGTAGGGGTCGCCTTTTTTAATTTTTTGTTATAGCTTCGGCATTTAAAATCGGATTTTAAAGTGTGATATATTGATTTTTTTGCCTCGAGGAGACCAGTGTTTTGCTATATAGTAAAAATCCAATTAAAAAAAATTTAAAAAGGCGACCCCTATGTTCGGCAACCAATATATGAAAAAAATTTCTACTGGGTTTAGCGAAAAACTTCCTTAGCAAAAGTTTAATGATTATTTGCGAGCTTTAATTTTCTGACATTAGGGTGGTACATTAGGGTGGTAGCAACTGAGATCTGGTGGGTAACTACTAGAACGGGATACTTGAGCTCAAAATGCTCTTATAGCAAAACACTGGTCTCCTCGAGAGAAAAACAACGATGTATCATACTTTAAGATACGACTGTAAATACCAAAGATATAACGAAAAACGTAGAATACTATGAATTAATTACACTACATTCGAGGCCTTACTTGGGTTAGATGGCTAAGCTGTCGAACTTTAGTATAGTTACGTTTGTAACGTAGGAATATGCACAGGTCCTAAATTATCATATAGAGACAATCTGACAATAAATTTACTTCTTGTTAAGCTCAAACCTACCTACTAATTCAGAATTTACATGTGAAGTTCAGAAAATATCAATTGGAATTCAATTGAAATTCATAAAATGTCGATTAAAATATAACATGGATTCTAATTCATGATTTCTGAAATTCAATTGATATTTTCTGAATTTCAGTTTCCGATTTCTAAATTTCAATTGATATTTTCTGAACTTCAGTTGCCGATTTCTGAATTTCAATTGATATTTTTTGGAATATCATTGATATTTTCTCAATATCAATTGACATTTTTTAAATTTTAAATTAAATTTTCTATATTTCAAATGGAAAATCTAAATTTAAATTAATTTTTTCTGAATCTGAAATGGAAAATCTGAATATCAATTGATATATTCTAAACTTCAAAAGGAAATTCTGAAATTCACTTAATGTTTTCTGACTTACAATTGCAAAGGTTGTAGAAATCGATTGAATTCCCAAATTTGTAAATCAATCGATTAAACAGAAATTATTCAAGTCTTTTAAAATTAAAGAGAATTGACAAATTGCATGAGCGATGGAATTCCTTAAAATTCAGGTAATAACGTCTTTGTCGGCACAACCTAAAATTCATTTTTTGTAAATTATATAACAAAAACCGCAATATTCATATATACATATTTACGATACTATAGCATATACAACATGTGTATTGAACACTTACTTTGTCCAGAAATATATATATAAATATATTTCAGTGCCATATTTAGAATAAAAAACCATAACAATCTAACGAATGACATTCATTTAATCTTTTAACTGATTGTATTTCTAATCCAAATGTATTTATTTTCACATACAATACATTTGCATGCATAGTTATATACGTAGACTAATTGATAAGGACCCAAATTATTTTACTTAAAATTAAGCCAGATAGTTTTAATTTGGGTATCTGAATTTATTATAATTTCCCTCAAATAAAAACATTTAAATCATGATTTAAATATAAATTAAGAATTTTAAATATAATTTTGCATATTAAACAAACTAGGATGTGGGGCCTTGGAATATCCTTCACTTAATACATAATATATGCAGTTGCCTTGAGAGGAATATGAAAAATCTTTCAAAAAATGCCTGATCAAATCTTTTCACGCCCTTTTACCCATTTAGCTTGAGATATAGCCAATAAGAAAAAGCCTACATACAAAAAATTATTAGCTTAAAATTAGTGTTTCCAAACCGGTTAACCGAAAAATCGGTTAATTTGCAAACGGCTTAAACGAAAATCTTAATTCGCGGCTAACCAAAAACCGGTTTATTTTCAACGGTTAACCGGTTTTTTATTTCGTTATTTTTAGCTTAAATTCCTTCAGAACCCAGTGTAGAAACGGTAGTGACATATCATTATTTTTTGGACTACCAGTAATGACACCCACTTACCTTCTGTATTATTTTAAAACATATAGTAATGAGTTACTGATAATTACTTATTTTTATCATTATTTCAAATAGAAAATAATTTTTTAAATTTTTTTGAAAATTTTTTGAAATCTATTTTTAGACTCAATATTTTTTAAACACTGGTAAGGATATATGTAACCACATATTTTTTGATTTTTTGTATGTTGGCGAGTAAGCTTACTTGTGTGCAGCAGGTCAATTATGTTTTTATCAATTAAATATTACATGTCGATATAGCTCAGATGGTAGAGCTGTTGACTGGCAATCTGTAGACCCAGGTTCGATTCCCGCACCAGCAAATTTTATTAAAAAAAAAAAAAAAAAATACAATAAAAAATATATTTTTTTATATAATTTATTTTTTTGAAAATCTATTTCTAGACTCATTATTTTTGTCAGTACTGGTAAGCACATAGGTAACGATATATTTTTTGATTTTTCGTATGCTGGTGTGTAACGACAACTCATTATTTTTCGCGACATCGCCATATAAAGGTAATAAGAAATGTAATAACAGAAGTAACTAGTTACCATTACCAAGTATGTAGTTACATAACCACATATCTGGTAATGATTTTCTACACTGGGAAATTATGAAACATAAGTGGCGAATCGTCAAAAATGTTGATTCACATAAATTCCCAGCAAAATCTTTCATTACCAAATAAGTGGTTATATAATAGAAATTCATTGCTCCGCACAACTTATTTTTTGGCGTCTAAACTCACTATTTTTGTTTGGCATGGTCGTTTTTATAAGTAGTCACGCTTACACGCTCGCTTACGAAAAAATGAGAAATAAGTAGTTATGAGATTTTGAATAATAAGTGGTTACACACATGCCTACAAAAAGTTGAATTATAAGTGCTTATCAGATTGCTTACTTGATTCTTAAAAATAAGGAGTTAAGCAAATACTGTTAGCTTAAGGAAATACATTCAAAAAAATTTAAGTTTTCTCTGGTGTGTAATTTTGGGACTCGTCATAAAAACTTAAACAAAACATATTTACATATAATAAAAAAATGTAACTGTGTAAAAAGTAATTATTTAAACTAATACGAGTAAGTCATTATTTTATATTTAGAAACAATACATACAATAGGCCGTTATTAGCAAGTCATTATTTTATATTATAAAATAATGCAAAAGGTAATGATATATCATTTTTGGTAATGCAGATAGTAATGAGGTGCCATTACCAATATTTTGCTGGGTTTAAACCCAAAAAAAATTTTGTGTTTAAGTGATACCCAAATTATTTATTTAAATATTTTTTTCACAAATTCAGAAGAAGAAAATTTTCAGATTTCTTGGTCTTTTCTTACAAGGAAGGTCCGAGTGTGATTTACTCGATTTAAATGAAATTTTGATACGAAAATGAGGGAACATAAGCAAGCGTAAATTTTTATCGGTCCATTCTCACGTTATATGGTTAAAATTACATCTTTTTCTATATTAGTAGGTTTGAGGTTAAGAAGAAGAATAAACCTTCCTCAAATGTTATAAACATATTAAATTTGCAAATCAGACTAGATCTAGTTTCTGCCTTTTTATGGACAGGCTTCATCAGTGATTTTCCATTAAATTGTATTATTGTTTATATTTTTATTGTCAGATTGTCTCTATATGAATAATTTTAGAAGTGATCAAACAGACATATACAAACATTCTACTTCAGATTTTCTCTGTTTATCTTCTTATTTCCTCCGTGTCACCTTTTCACAAAAATTGCCACATTGACGTATGGTTTGTACGTACAAATGCAGGCAATTTGTTTATATTGGAGACGGACAGCCAACAGGGCTTTTTATTTTTTATACTAAAGTGTTGTTTTTTCAAACGCGTCGTATAGACCAAATACAATTAATATTGTCATTAATATGTATTTTTATTAATTCTAATTTAGTAAGTTTGAGGTTAAGAAGAAGAATAAACCTTCCTCAAAAGTTATAAACACATTAAATTTTTAGTTTTTTTATATTTTTTTTTTCCAAAGAAATATATACATATTGGGTATTAAATGAAAGGTACAGTGAAGAGCTAAAAATATAGACTAAAAAAGTTTTCGTATAAAAAAATTTGGAATAGCATTCAAACTTATTTATATTTCCTGAATATCATCCTAGGACGACAAGATTAGTACCGAAAGTTTCATAATTTTGTCCTCCCAATCATATATACAAATTTCACCGAAATCTAACGAAACTCCTAAACCTTGTTAGATGTTTATCTAATAGTGAATCTCGAAAAATATAAAATATTGACCCTGAAGAATAACGCTCAGATTTTAATATATTCAACATAAAACCTCCCATATGATTAAAAGTTATATATTCTGTAATTTCTCAATAAGAATACTCAGGTTTCGATATATTTGTTCTCTTGGAAAACTCTGAAAATATATTTGTCACTGTCGCCGATTTTTAAACTATATTTATCACTTTTTTTTATTATAATTTTTTGGTGTTTTTTTCACTGTTTTTTATTTTTGGTCGGTTAATCGGTTTAACCGGTTTTTTGACAATCTCTTAACCGAAAACCGGTTTTTAGAAAAGGCCCATTTTCGACAAACCGGTTTTTAAAAAAGTCGGTTTTTTGGAAACACTACTTAAAATATATTGTTAAAGGTTTGTTTAAAATAAAATTTATTTTTAAACGAGTAAAAAGGTTAAAGTCGGGCATGCCGACTATAGAATACCCTACACCAGTCTGGGTAAAAGCCAACTAATGTCACCAAAATCAATAGGCTGCGTTATTGGGCCAATATAGGTCTGTGTACCAAATTTCATCAAAATATCTTAATATTTGCGACCTGCAGCGTATAAACAGTATAATTTTGGTAGGACCCTTATATGGGCACTAGGTCTAAACATGGACCGATGTTCATCAAAATCAATAGGCTTCGTCCGTGGCCCAAAATAGGTCTGTGTACCAAATTTCGTCAAAATATCTTAATATTTACGACGTGCATCGTATAAACAATATAATTTTGGGGGGACCCTTATATGGGCACTAGGTCTAAACATAGACCGATGTTCACCAAAATCAATATGCTTCGTCCTTCGGCTGCCATAAGTCGGTGTACCAAATTTCATCAAAATATCTTAATATTTGCGACCTGCAGCGTATAAACAATATAATTTTGGTAGGACCCTTATATGGGCACTAGGTCTAAACATGGACCGATGTTCACCAAAATCAATAGGCTTTGTCCTTGGGCCAACGTAGGTCTGTGTACCAAATTTTATCAAAATATCTTAATATTTGCGACCTGCAGCGTATAAACCATATAATTTTAGTAGGACCCTTATATGGGCACTAGGTCTAAACATGGACCGATGTTCACCAAAATCAATAGGCTGCGTTACTGGGCCAATATAGGTCTGTATACCAAATTTTATCAAAATGTCTTAATATTTACGACCTGCAGCGTATAAAGAGTATAATTTTGGTAGGACCCTTATATGGGCACTAGGTCTAAACATGGACCGATGTTCACCAAAATCAATAGGCTGCGTTACTGGGCCAATATAGGTCTGTGTACCAAATTTCATCAAAATATCTTAATATTTACGACCTGCAGCGTATAAACAGTATAATTTTGGTAGGACCCTTATATGGGCACTAGGTCTAAACATGGACCGATGTTCACCAAAATCAATAGGCTGCGTTATTGGGCCAATATAGGCCTGTGTACCAAATTTCATCAAAATATCTTAATATTTACGACCTGCAACGTATAAACAATATAATTTTGGTAGGACCCTTATATGGGCACTAGGTCTAAACATGGACCGATGTTCAAAAAAATCAAACTTGTTCGTCCTTGGGCCAACATAGGTCTATGTACCAAATTTCATCGAAATATCTTAATAGGTGCGACCTGTAGAGTGCGTATAAGATTGCATGGACAGACAGACAGACGGACGGACGGACGGACGGACGGACAGACGGACATCGTTAAATCGAAATAAAAAAAAATTCTGAACCGATCGGTATACTATAAGGTGGGTCTACGACCAATATTTTTTGGTGTTACAAACATCAGCACAAACTTATAATACCCTGACCACATAGTGGTGTAGGGTATAACAAATACACAGAAAAAATTATTGCCAATAAAATTTCAATCAAAATTTTGTTTGATTTCAGATTCTATTTTAATTGAAAATTTAATCATTTACCATAAGTACTATTGACAACATATTAAGAAAACTCTGAATATGCTTTGCATAAAATCATATTATTTTTTTATAAATGAATATTCTTTAGTTTGACTACAGATCATAAATTAATACCACTTTCTGTTTAAATTATTTTCAAATTAAAGAAAGATGATACAATTTTTACAAGTAAATTACAAAGAATAAAAATCTTAAAAGAATTCGATAAGGCCATTCTTATTATTATTTATTTTTTTTATATTTATATTTTGACTTTTATTGGAGATATACAAATTACAAAAGTGTGTCTCAAATCACTCAAAACATAAGAATATAAATAAATATATGATCATTGATAATATTTTTAATATTACGGATGTTAATAAAAGCGTCATAACTTCATTGGAAATTTTGAAGATTTTTGATTAAATTTTTACAAAAATTTTGATTGAAACTCGATTTTAGTTCAGTTAAACATTTGAATGGTTAAATATTTCAATTAATTGTATTAATTTTTAGTAAATAAAAAAATACGCTCAACCAAAAAAAAAACTGTAATATCTACTGAAAATTTTGCTATTATTACGGGAAATTTAATTGTTTTGAGCACAGTATTTTACAGGTATTTTTGCTAATTTTAGTAGAAAAAATTAGTAGCCGCTATTAAAATTTAGCAATATTGTTGTTAACTGCAATTCAAAATCACTTAAGAAATTTACTAAATACACTGCATGACAAAATCTTAACTTTTAAAAATTAATAGAGCTCTGACCATCAATTCTATATATCTCGGACATGCTGATTACAATGGCGTACTTTATTTTTTATTTATTTTATTTTTCGATCAATGGTACTTTTTTGTTTGAAATATTTGTAACTCGTTATCTTTCATATAAAAATTGATTAAAAATAAAAATTCGAAGTTACAAAAAATAAAATTTTTTTTCGAGTTAACGAACACACTGATCAATTTGTGTACTTGATCGAACTTTTTAAGTTCCTTTCAGTGCCTCTTAAAATCACTCAAATAGTGTTTGTATAAAAAATTTTAATCGCACTTATTCTGTACAGAATTAAAGACAAATTTGTCCATTGATTTTTAAAAATTATCAAGTTAAAATTTGTTTCCATAGTTTTAAAAATTTTTCCAATTTTCTAAAATTATTTTCTATATTAATTTTTCTATTTTTTGACGGACAAGCTTTTTAGTTTAAAAATTAGTTTTTGTTTATTTAGTATTTAAAAATATATAATTCGACTTATATAATTTCTAATATAAAATTAATTCTTTCTCACTAGGAAAATTCCAAGAAAAACCACCTTAGCTTTTTCACAATAATGAAAATTTGAAATTTTTAAGATAGTTTGGGGGTAATTTTCTAAAACACTTCGGTGAAGTGTTGCGTTATTTCCATAGAAATTGTTTTTGTTACAAAAACAATTTCCATTGAAAGTTCCCTTCACTTCACCCAAGTGTTTTACGAAATTGGGTAGTTTATTTATAAAAATTTTTTAATTATTACGAAATATTTTCTAATTTATTTACCTTGCGGGATCCCGGGAATTCAAGATAAATTTCCCGCTTTCCCGGGAAATCAAAAAGTGCGGGATTTTGCATACCCTACGTGCAGCACAAATAATGGTCAAACGACCAAAAGTTCTAGGCAATGTTAGCATTAAAAATGTTTAACTTTCTAGTGGAAATATCAGCTGGCGCCTAACAAGTGTTAAAGTGGCTGAAGCTCACAATATAAATATTTACCTTCGTATTGGGGTATCGTTCGCAGTAACAGGTTGAATTGGACGGTATTTAGGCGGAGGTTATTTCTTATAATACATGAACTTGAAAATACGTATTACCAAGGTTTTCCTGGGAATTTTATCAAAATTGATGAATGCAATCAACTTGTCAATCTTCATATTTCTCACCCATCATATTCTGGACAAGTTAATCTTTTAATAATTTTATTATCCATAATCCCTCGTATAACTGAATACAAATACTAATCGAACTATGATAATAAAATCGATTTATAAGCCTTTCCATTACTATATACTATGTGCCTCAGTGACTGTATGTGTATTCTGGGTAAGAGTTTTTGTTCGCCACCCTAGCTTTTTCTATATAGTTGCGTGTGCCTGACTAGCTGGCTCACAGACTGTTTGGTTGTTAGTTGTTTTGGCTATTTTGGATATTAGGCTATCACAGCTTGTCTGTTAGGCTGTCGTTTTAGTTGTGTCACTTACATAAGTGTCAATCCGCATGTCTATCAATTGACTACATACATACACACTTCACGTGGTCATATGATAAAGAGAATTCCGGGAATAAAATAAAAAAAAAAAAACATAAATAAAAGCACGTAACTTTAATATACATTTCCGATAGTTGTGTTTTGTCTGTCATATTAACATACATACATACATGCAAAAATATTTATTTAGACAAAAATTGTTAGTGTTTTGAAATTTTGCTATGCATCTCATTTTTCATCTGCACAACTTATGCAATTTAAATATTTTGTTGATTTTAATTTTTTTTCCTATTTCATTCTTTCAACACACATTGAATGAACACAAGGACTGTCTGAAAAGAGAAAAGTAAAAAGAAATTCAAACTTATTTTTATCCAAAACATTAATTTTTAATTCAAAAGACATGCTGCAGCAGTTAAAATATAAAGAACGAATATAAAAAAAAAAAGAAACTCATCATCAACAACATCATTATCATCTGGAGTGCGAGTTCCAGATAAGCATCGGTATGCCAGTTTAAGTCATACTTGTATAATATACAATGGGTCAGGATTCGAACAAATTAAAAAGTAACAACAAGAACAGCTCTTCAAACAATTCAATTTGTGGTAATTTTTTGTATAAGATTAGAGTATTTAAAAACGAAACAGGGTTTTTTTTTAATTTTAAAAATCGTCTGATATTGACTTTTTGTAAAAATTTGTCTCTTTTATTACAATATGAATTTTTTTAAATTTGAAACAAATTTTCAACTTATTTGTACAGTTTACCGGAAGGGATAATATATTCGCATAGTTAAAATAGAAAATTAACACAAAACTCAGTAGTAATAAACCCTGCTAAAGTTGTTAAAAATAGCCCCCTTTCAATTTTCAAGCACGAAAATTTAGCGAAAGCAAGCTGACTGAAAATTTTTAAAAAGTTCAAAATCAGCGTATAAAATTATATTATATTATTATATTCTGTTGGACTGTGGAATTTATTAAAATTTTCAACTAAATAATGAAAATTTTTACATTATCAAATGTAATTTTTATTAATTTCATAATTAACCTTCTAATACCCTTTCTTCTGATAGCGATAATATATTTGGCACCTCGGGAATTATAGAGATGAACTAGAATAGGGGAAGCGTAATTCAGCCTTTTTTGGTACGTTTTTCCTCCGTAGCATGTCTAAAATAGAATAAAAACTGCGCAATAAAATTGTTGTTTTTTTTTAATGAGTAAAAAGGTTAAAGTCGGGCATGCCGACTATATGATACCCCACACCAGTGTTGTTGAAAAGCAATTAATATTTTGATCCGAAATTTTAATGGTTTGAAGTGTAATTGGGTCAAAATTTCTCTACACCTAAGACACAGTCAGAAATATTTTCCATATAAGTGCTTAGGTCGAAGATGGGCCGATTATGTACTCTTGCATATCGCAGCATCCTTCTTCGGTGTTCCCATAGCACTTAACCCCACCGAAGTCAAATAACATAACAGGGCTATGAACTAAAGGCTTTAACAAGCTTTGCCAACTCACCATCAGATGGCATGCGAACAAATATAAGAGCCAATTTTTGGGGGACCTTTATACGAGCACTAGATATAACGTAGGAGCGATTTTAACCAAAATAGGCTTCGGTCTTGGTCTTATATAAGTCGGAGCACAAAATTTCATGAAAATGTCATAATATTTGCGACATGTAGCGTGCGCGCAAAAATACATGGATATATAGACAGATGGACGGTAATCTTTGCAAGTGATTCTGAGTCGATCGGTATACTAAAAGTTGCGCCCAAGTCCTTTATTTTTACATGAATTATATTAACTAGATTCACCATTTTCCGGATCAAATGATATATGGGTTAATACAATTATATATAAAAATATTTGATCAGATAAATGGAGGATCTGCAAATTTTACATAACTAACTAAATTTTAATATAATCATATAAGATTAATTCTACAAAATCATAAATGGTTATATAAAATATATTTTTACTCGAAATATTATTTAACAAAATTTTTAATTAATTATATATCTAATAACATCTAATAACATATCAAACTATAATTATTTTCTTAACATATGTTTTGTATTTTTGCCACCTCTATCACATAATAAAATTTCATTAAGATCTAACAGTCCGACCAAAGAGATTCTTCTCGTTAATCCTTGAGAAATGTGATTTCTGACCCATTGCTTAATGAATGTAGAAACTATTTCTGTCTTACACAACACTAGCATTTGTATACATCTTTTCATAGTCAATCTAGTGGAACGAACTTCTTTCTTTTCTATAGTTTCAAATTCATTTTCTTATGGTAAAGTAAACAAAAATCATCGTCATCGTTCGCATTACAACAACAGCCGCATTTGATGCCGTGCTAAACTTAGTGGCGAAAAGCGTAAAGTAAAACGGCAAACGATTGTTGCATAGTAATCGACACAAGTGGTAAGAAATAAACATTAATGTGAGACATAAACATTTGCCAAAGTCAAACTACAACAAATACCTCTATCACTGCGTTTAGACTACTCATCGTTACTAACAAATATTACAATTTATTTTCTAAACTCTGCATATAGAAATTACTCAGCAAAAGTGTCAGAACTTAGATTGTACACCTTAATCATGAAAACAAAATATTAAAACTTTTAATTATCATGCAAAGATTACAGCATCTTTATAGGTTTCAAAGTATAATTCTTATGTGATAATGACAATCTAAACGAACTGTAACGCAAACACACACTAACGCATAACCCAGATTCTGACTCTATGCAAACACGCTGATGCAAAAAGAATATACAAACACGCATCCTTAGAGAAAAAAAAGAGAAAAAAACAGTTGGAAGGCAGAATGCATTATATTATTTGCCAGTCTTTCTCCATTTTGTTTTGTCGTTAAGCTACAGTGACATTATTTTTGTGTACGTGGCATTAAAGAAATTAAAACAAACCTCAACCGTTGCACTGTGGTCTAAAAAAAAATTATAATAGCAGCTTTTTCTAATCACTTGGATTTAATAATTCCAAAAAGTAGTTCTAAAAGTTCTCAACAGATGGGGTTAGATTCTCCCTATTTTAAAAAGAATTTTCTGTCCGACACTTCTTTAACCCTAATTTTTAATACCGAATTCGATGATGAAGAATTTTACTTTAACTTTTAAGTTTTAATTATATTTTATATAAAACAGCGATAGACAGTCTGCCTTTTGAGTTTTATCACTTCAATTTATATTTTTACACAATTGAAAAATTCCATTGCAATATTTAATATTCACTAATTGGATTTAATTAAATTACTTACAGTAGAGTGAAAAATTCCCATTTCTATTTCAGCTATTTCTCCATGTCCAAGATGGAAAATATGTATTTGGTGAGGTGTAGTTTTTTTTTCTCAACATATTTCATAAAAAAAAAATTAATAAAAACTTTTTATTTACTAGTTTTTAAATTTTTTTGTTTCTCTTTTAATTTTCATTCGTATGTTTTTCTGACATTAAATTAATAGGATGTTTCATATATTTGTGCTTTTATTGTTATACTTGTGGTTTTATTGTTATATGTAAGCCCAGACAAATAAATCCAGCTGTTCTTTGGATTTAATAAATCCACTTTTTGTAGGGAAAATTCTAAATCCAGGTGATTAAAAAAACGCTTATTATTTGTTTAAATTCAATATTTTTCTCAGTTTTAAATTTTTTTTGAAATATATAAAACTAAAATGATCAAAAATTGTTTTTTATGTACTTGTGAAATAATACTGAAAATATATTGAATTGCAGAGCACCTTTTGCGCTTGTTTAATAAGACCTTTTATTGAAGAGAGCTAAACTAGTTATCTTCAGGTCGCAAGTTTGCTATAAAATTAAAATAAAATAAAAAAAAAAAATTTTTTTTTCAAAATTTTTTTTCTTTATCTTTGAATTGATGAAAAAGAATTTCCTTTCCATTCGTTCAGAAAGTACTGAAAAAATGTTTAAGTGGGAGTAATCCTCTCTTATGGCAACTCAATGTTAAAATAATTAGTGTTTCTGTTAAAGAAGAAGTACATATACCTAAATCAATAACTGTAGTGCTTTTTCTGCTGCTTTGACATCTCTTTTTTAGCTGGATATTATTATATTTTCACTATATTTATTGCACCGTTAATTAAAATTCGCTTCCCGGAATTCGATCTGCTATCCGGAATTTGATCCAAACCGTGTTGTTGTTGTAAGAGTTCATATAGTCAAAATGTCCGACTTCGAATTGTTTACTTTTTTGTACTTTTGGGGTCAAAAAAAGTACTCTCCAATTTTTTTTTGATATCCTAATAAAAAGCCTATTTCACATCCCTGTTAGCTATACCCAGTCAGAAAAATACAAACGGGAAAGCGGTGGCAAAGCACTTTAACAGGTGGTAAAAGTACTGGCAAAAAGTGATTTTCCATTCCCAAAATGATAACATCATTAGACAAAAGGACCGGCTGTTCAAAAAGCGCCGGAAAAGCACTGGAGGAACAAAATTTTTAAAACGTTGGCAAAACGCTGGCAAAACCAATAAATAGGTGGTCTGGAAATATATTTTCCAAAATAAAATCTAAAAAAAGTTCATATGTATTTTTTTTGGTCCTGCCGTGATTTGAACCCAGGCCGTCAGATTGACAGACGATTGCTCTACCCACTGAGCTAACGAGACATATAATATTTGATGGCTAAACACATAAATGAATGATAATAGCTGGACAACTACTGGCTGTGCCAAAATGCTAGTACTGGCAAATAATGTTTTGTAACTAGTATGCCAGTGTTGGGAGGGCAAAAAAAAAAGTTGGTCTTGAAGGAGCTTTCCCACAAACAAAAAAATTGATTTTATAAAACAAAAAAAATTTTAAATTAAAAAAAATCAAAAAATATTTTTTTGCTTGCAACCGGATTTGAACTCGGAACCTTCCGACTATCAACATTTTTTAACGAAGCGTCAGCATTTTTAAAAAATCATTGGTTTTCCAGTGAATTGATTTTTGTACGCCTGGTAGCATTGGCTAGGTAGCACTGGATAACCACTGTTTGCAAGCCTTGGCATATCACTCTAAGCCAATTCTTTGCCAGTGGTTTTTTTATAAACCACCGAAATTTTTGTAAAACAAATACTGGTAAAACGCTTTTCGCAAACGCTGGCAAAGCGTCCCAAATGATTGTTCTGCCAGTCATTTATTTTTAATATCGTGGTTACCCAGTGGTATGCCAGTGCTTGATTTTTTGTACCACTGGCGATTTCTGACTGGGTAGTTTAGCTACCTTCACAGAAAACATCCCAGAAGGAAATTGAAGACGGTACAAAACACAAAGCGCTGTGAAAGCGTTTGTTGTCAATGGTACAAAAAAAACGTTTTCACAGCGTTGAAAAACATTATTTTGGATTGCTTTTCGAACGTTCACAAACAGTATTTTAGGAGCGCTTTTCATACAAAATTTACAATCGTTTGTGAAATAAAAACACTGCTAAAACATAGCTTTAAAGCGTTTTTCTAACGTTTGCAAAAAGTACTTTTAAAGAATATATAATCGATTATTTAAAAAACACTGTCAAAACATTGATTTGCGCCTTCAAAATGTTCGAAAAAGTGCATTCCAATGTCAGAGTCCCCTTCTAAAGTGTTTGATGAAAATGATAAAGTTTTTTTTATATATACAAACACTAAAAAAAAAAGTCAGTAAAGTCAGCAAAGAATGTTGCTGTGTCAGCTAATTTTTAGTTAGTAGCGTGCTTGCAAAAAAGTTGGTAATTTCAGCAAAAGGTTTGCTGAAAATCAGCGAGCTGATTTTTACCAAAAAAATAGTAATCTTCAGCAAAAGTTTTGCTAACAATTAGTCGTCTGCAAATGAAAAAAATCCTTGCTAAAATCACTAAACTTTTTGCTGAATATTAGTAGACTGAAAAAAACTCAAAAACTTGTAGCGAAATTTTACTTTAGTTAATTTACTTCCTGAAAATTTAAATATAGAATATGTGTAGAGTTGTTTTTCGTTTTTGTCATTTCCGTTTCCAGACAAGCTCCGACATCTACATCTAGTCTATCTGGTTGTCGTCCACGCTACGAATGCTGATAACAGCACAATTTTTGTAGCAAAATAAATTAGTAAAACATTAGTTCAAAATTAGTTAGTGCTGAAAACTAGTACACTTGATATACAACACGTTTTACTAATTTTTCTACTAACTTATTTTTTTGAGTGTATAATTTTAATTATATTTTATTATTTATGTAAAAAAGAGTTATAGCAATCATTATTTATGTAAAAGAGTTATAGCAATTGTCTCATTATGAAAATTTGTAAGAATACACTTAACTTCCCAGTGTAGAAAATCATTACCAGATATGTGGTTATGTAACTACATTCTTGGTAATGGTAACTACTTACTTTTGTTATTACATTTCTTATTACCTTTATATGGCGATGTCGCGAAAAATAATGAGTTGTCGTTACACACCAGCTTACGAAAAATAAAAAAATATATCGTTACCTATGTGCTTACCAGTACTGACAAAAATAATGAGTCTAAAAATAGATTTTCAAATAAATTAATTATATAAAAAAAAATATTTTTTATTGTATTTTTTTTTTTAAATTTTTTAAATAAAATTTGCTGGTGCGGGAATCGAACCTGGGTCTACAGATTACCAGTCCACAGCTCTACCATCTGAGCTATATCGACATGTAATATTTAATAGATAAAAACGTAATTGAGCTGCTGCACACAAGTAAGCTTACTCGCCAACATACAAAAAATCATAAAATATGTGGTTACATATATCCTTACCAGTGTTTAAAAAATATTGAGTCTAAAAATAGATTTCAAAAAATTTTCAAAAAAATCTAAAAAATTATTTTGTATTTGAAATAATGATAAAAATAAGTAATTATCAGTAACTCATTATTATATGTTTTAAAATAATGCAGAAGGTAAGTGGGTGTCATTACTGGTACTTCAAAAAATAATGATATGTCATTACCGTTTCTACACTGGGTTGCACTAATTTTATACCAATATCAGCATAATTTTCATTAAATTTTTTTACATAATACAATCCAATTTCTTTTGATGATGAAAGTGGATACTTAAAAACATCAGTTGTTATACCCTACACCACTATGTGGTCAGGGTATTATAAGTTTGTGCTGATGTTTGTAACACCAAAAAATATTGGTCCTAGACCCACCTTATAGTATACCGATCGGCTCAGATTTTTTTTTTATTTCGATTTAACGATGTCCGTCTGTCTGTCCGTCCGTCCGTCTATTTGTCGATGCATTCTTGTGCGCATTCTACAGGTCGCAAATATTAAGATATTTTGATGAAACTTGGTACACCGACTTACGTTGGCCCAAGGACGACGCCCATTGATTTTGGTTGAAATCGGTCTATGTTTAGACCTAGTGCCCATTAATGGTCCCCCCAAAATTATATTGTTTATACGTTGCAGATCGCAAATATTAAGATATTTTGATGAAATTTGGTACACAGAACTAAGTTGGCCCAAGCACGAAGCCTATTGGTTTTGGTGAACATCGGTCCATGTTCAGACCTAGTGCCCATATAAGGGTCCCCCCAAAATTGGCTTGGTTACAAACTGCAGATCGCAAATATTAAGATATTTTAATGAAATTTGGTGACTCACATTATAGAAAATTTTGACGCAAGCCCCATTTTAACCCATTCGAATTTCGGATCCAAACATTAGTTGGCTTTTACCCAGACTGGTGTAGGCTATTGTATAGTCGGCATGCCCGACTTTAACCTTTTTACTCGTTTCATTATAAATTTGACCATTTATCACAATTGTGTTTACAATGTTTGATGCTAAAAATTTCTTTAATTACTAGAATATTTCCATTACTGAATAGGCATACGTTGTCAGGGTGAGATGAAGTGAATTAAAAAAAAATTAACAATTTAATTGATAATTTTAAATGTTTAATTTTCTACGTAGTTTCCGCAATTTCAATTGGTATAAATATTGTTTTACAATATAATACAATTTATAAATACAATTTCATTGTATTTATAAATTTGGATTTCAAAAGTTAAATGTTTCTACATACAACCGATTTGTTTGTTAATATGATAAAATTTACAAGTACAAGCATTTTTTTCTGTGTAATATTTTAAATAATTCAAAATCCTGAATAAATTACTTTTTATGTTTAAGTTTATCAATTTAGGTGTATTTTTCATAACTTTACAATTAATTTTCATTCAAATTTAATAAAATATAATTTATTAAAAAATGTTAATATATAAAAATGTTTTAAAAAATGATTCCCATATTTGTATTTAAAACGATGGCAAAGTACTTCATTTGTTTATTTTCTAGCGCTTTGACAGCGTTAAAATTGGTATGTTGTAATAATGTTTATAGACCGTCGAGATAGTACTTTGAAATTAGTTTTTGGAACGGTTTGACAACGATATAAAATACCACCCTGAGACCGTAAATCATGGTTATCATTTGGGTCGTTTTCACAACGCTCTGAAATTGTAAACCAGAATGTTCTACATACGCTAGTTTGACGGTTGAAAAAGCATTTTAAAGTTTTTTTTCTGCAACGCTTTGAAAACGTTATAAAATACCACCCTCACACCGAAAATCATGGTTATCATTTGGGGCGTTGTTAAAACGCTTTAAACTTGTAAATCGATATATTCTGAAAACGTTTGTACCACCTTTTAAAATGCTGTTAAAACGTTTTCACGATCGTATTTTCACGATCGTATTATAACAGTCTTGAATTTTACAATATTTTAAATTGTACGTCCAACGAATTAAGATTGTTTTTTTGTCAGAACGTTACACTTTGTAAATTGATTTTTCGAGGTGCTTTAAGATTCAGCGGGGACAAAAGTTAAATTTTTTGAATACAATTTGCAGTTAGGCCAATTAGCGCATTATTTAATATTATAAATTGGAACATATCAGAAAACAATCATCTTTGATTTGCCCTGATTTTTTTTAGTTCTAAGATACAGATGGAAAAAAGGTTGACAGCATTCATACAACTCTTATCATCTAAATTAGAATGTATAACTTTTTGATTGAAATTTTCTATACCAAATTTTGGAAATGGCAATATTTGTGAGCAATTTTATTCTTGCACAGCAACCTGAAAAAATACTGATGTTGCTGTAAATTTTCGAAAAAAACACCATTTCATAAACCACAGTATGTATGCTACGTTAAGACATATACGTATACGTAGTGGTACAAAAAAGACTTTCGAACATAATCTTAAATCTAAAACGGAAGCGGAAGTAAAATAAAATGAAAAATTTCATAACATACCAAAGGATTCTCAAACCAATGAATTTGATAAAAATCTATAACTCCAAAGCCAAACTCTACCCTTTTTTCCTACCTTATAAGTATTTATATAGATACAGACGATTAAAGATAAGATAGTCTGTACTCTCTGCTCCTATTTCCGCATATTGGTTTACTTTTTCATATAGCATCTATTCCTCTTGATTGTTCTACAACAAACTGAAGATACAAGAGCACTCATCTTTATCCATGCTGTTACAATGACTGCTCCTGATGAAGGGAATACATATTTACTGAAAAAATTCCTACCTACCTACCTCGTTTTACTTATCCCATTGTATGTCCGCATATTTTGTTTAACTCCTTCATACAAATATTGTTTTACAATATGATGTGTTTACGAACTTATGGCTTATGGAAAATAACCGCATCTGACCGAAACCACAAAAGCCATTGCTGTAAACCACAATTGAAAGTATGTATGAGTATGACTGAAGTATGAATGAAAGAATAAATGAATGAATGGTTGAAAATACTTACAAGTACTTATACGGTACACATACCTACACTATACTTTATGTCTGCTCGACTATAGCATGCACCTCTTCACTTTACTCCAATCCACTCCATAACATTCATACATGTGTTCCATTATGAGCGACCATACTGACAAATCTTTTACCAAAACAACTACAATAAATGTATAGTAGGGTTGTTCTTATTTGCATATATTTAAATATGATGAATAAGGAAATACAGCTTAAATATGTTGCGTTTTGAAAGGCTCAAAGGACCATAGAAAAACTACCCATATATATTGTGTGGAATTGGTTCCCTTTGCATCTATTCTAAAACAGCTTCTTTTATCACCGATTCATTGGAACATGTTCAAGAACTTATTCCTGGAAGTCAAAATGTAAGGTTTAAATATCCAAAATCTATTCCATAACTGCTTTTTAAACCATTTCTACAGCAACATTGTGTACTTTGCAGGAAAATAACCTGATTATAATACAACAAACTTCATACAAAAGAAGCCGGTGTTACAAAAATTGCTAATATAGTATGAGGTGTTTCGCAACCTGTTCTTTGGATTTTACATTTTTAATAAGTGTCTTCCTAATATAAGTATTTTAGTTCATTATGAAAATACCTTTTTCGTTTGGTTTCTTGATATCATCGTTGTTTAGAATCTATTTGGATAGAAAAAAATAATTGGATAACATTTTTTGAAATTTTTTAACTCCTACACCTTCTTCAAGGCGGCCTAAGAGTACACTAATAAAAATAAATCTGTGAAAAATTTAGTTAAAATAACTAAAAATTTATTAAAAATGATGCTGCAGAAAAAGCTGCTAAATTACGAGATTATTTTTGCCATATATTAGTAACATAAGAACGGCAAAATAAAACTGTTGTATATAGAGAATTTAAGTTATATTTAGGTTAAATGTTTGTTAGTAAAAAATAACAAATTAACCTGCCAAAATCAGCAGAAAATTATGCTAAATAATAAGTGGCATAAACAATCACAAAAAAATTTTAAATTTCCGAATTTTTTTTTTGAATGCAAATAAAAATCAAGCCTTTTCATTTTAGCGAATATTTCTATTAATTTAACAGGATAGACTGCTATTTGTATTCAATTAAATTTAGCTTTAAAATAACAAAAATTTTGTATATATAATAGTTTGTTTTTGCTATTTTTAGTCTACCAATATTTAGCAAAATTTTCTGCAGATTTTACAGTAGAATTTGACATTTTAAATTAACTAAAAGTTAATCTAAATATAACTAAAATTCTATAACTATTTAGCAATGCAACATCATTTTTAACTAATTTTTAATTGCTTTTCCTGCTATTTTTACAGATTTATTTCTATGAGCGTAAAGATACAACCTTGAGGCTTTTTCTGCGTTTATTTTTTTATATTAAAACTTGACAATTAAAAACGGGGATTGTCTCTAAATTAAAACTTAATTAAATTTCTGTGCGTTGTTTCTTATACTCCCATATTTTCATTCTTACACTCTCACTCCCATTGTTGCCATATTTTCAAAAAATAATTCCATTATTTGGTGATGTTCGGAGATGGAAAAGTTTTATTTTGAAAAATTTTTGTTTTTCATTAGCTTAGATCTCATTAAACTCATAATTTTAATTTAATGATCTTTACCGAATCGAAAAAAATTAACAAAAATTAATTGTTCTCTACACCCTAAAAAATGTTTGTAAATTTACTACTATAAAATGGGTAAAGTTTTGTTTAATTTTACAAAAATTCGGTAAATATAAACAAACCATGCGTAACATTTTTTGTGGACACTTCCATACGCAATTAGACCCACACAAAGTAGTTTTAGACATTATGTGTTTACAAATAAACACATTGTGCCTAAAATTACTATTATTTTGTTAAATAAAATTTTTACGCAAAAAGTTGGTAAATATATTAACTTATAATAGTAATAAATGCTCTGATATTTTAAATTCGGAAAAATTGAAACAATTTTTATATAATGAAAAAAAAACCTAAAATAGATTATTTTTTGTGAATTACTACTACATTTCTAGAAACACATTTTTATCTTGAAATAGCAACATAAGAATGAAATTGGTTTTTGTAATTATTGTAGATGCATGTGGTAGTCTAAACGCTTTTCAAAATTGACTTTAGCAATTTTATATATTTATGCGTTGCGTGAATTAACTCACTAAGAACACGTCATAGATCCGCTGGAAAATTTCCAACCAAAACTTTGTAACTATATAGGCCACTACTTCATTAAGGAAATTTTGCAATTATTTTTGCATTACAGCGCGCTCTAGTGGAAATATTGGCAACGCAATTTTTAATTTGGATATGCTACGAAACCTAGATATTTAAAGATATTTTAAAAACTTTAAAATGTTTACTTTTATTAAAAAATCTCTATTCAAAAATGTAAACACATTTCAGTTTTTTGAATTAACCGATTTTTATTTATTTTTTTTTTTTTGAAGGAATATATTGGTGGTTTTTGACAATTTTTTTTTTTAAATTTTACATTGTAATCTCGACATTCTAATTTTTAGCAATGTAGTAATATTATAATAAAGACTGAATACATTTTAACATATGTTACTTGGACATTTAGAGAATTCATATTCCAATCGGTCAGTTTTTAATAAACTACATAGAATTGATAAACCAATTTTTAGCATTGGACTAAAGCTACGTTTGTTCCTATCAACATACCCGTGAAAGATATCCAAATTTTGTCTCTTTTCTATTTTTAAATAATTTTAGAAAAAAGGCCCATTAAGAAAATTCAAAGTGATTTATGGTAACTCTGGATAGTTTTTTTTCTAAAATTTTTTTTACGATTTTAGCAAAGATATTTTTAGCAAAAAAAAAAAAAAGAGATGCAAAAGCAGTAGATAAAGCAATACAACTGATGACGTACATCTTTTTTAACAGAAACACAAGTGATTTTAACATTGAGTTGTTATAAGAGAGGAATACTCCCACTTAAAAATTTTCCCAGTACTTTTTAACTGAGTGCAAATAAAGCTCTTTTTCATCAATTAAATGCTAAAAAAAATAAATAAATAAATAAAAATTTTTTTAATGTTGGTAAAACTGTATCGAAATCAATTTTTAGCAGGGACCGAAAATAACAGTTATTTTTGAATTTTTAAACAAAAAAACCACATATAACCAAATATCGGAGAACTGATTCAAGCACATCATAATGATCCTTTTGGCCTAGTCATCCAAAAAATGCATTGCTTTTTAAATTTTTGACTTTTATATTTTTGAGCAAAAATAAAATTTATTTTTTAACTTAAATTTTTTCAAGCAAAAAATAACAGTTATATTTTGACTTTTATTTTTTTGAGCAAGAGTAAAACTTTTTTTTTTTGTAAATAGTGGCAACTAAAATTTCTCATGGAGCTCGCTTTTATAGAGATTTCTCATATTTTTATGTGTTTGATATGAATTTGTCAAGATTTAAATATTTTAATGTGTTTTTGGTCGAAATAGTATTACTTATTTTTGCTCAAAAAATAAAAGTCTGTTATTTTTTTTTAATTCAAAGAAATAAAAGTCCAAAAATAATTTTTATTTTTGCTCAAAAAAATAAAAGTCAAAAAATAACTTTTATTTCTGCTCGAAAAAATTAAAGTAAAAAAATAACTTTTATGTTTGCTGAGAAAAATAAAAGTCAAAAAATAATTTTTTTATTCTGACTTTTATGATAAAAATCATAACCGTTATGGTCCCTGCTTTTTAGGGTCACTTTTAGAGCAATTATGCTTTAGAAGCAATACTTAAGTGATTTTTTCGATGTTGCTCAGGATTAGTTCCAAAAAAGCCGTAAAAATATACTAACGGATACTTTCGAAGTTGTTCGGAATTACTTCTAAAAAAGCAATAAAAATAAACTAACGGATATATGTACTATCTGAAGCAGTGAAAGAAGTGATTTTTAAAGCATTACCTCCATTTTAATTTTGCTAGGATTATATTATCTCAAGGTTTTCAAATCACTGAATTATCTTTATGCATTTAAACGGCTAAACTTTTTTACTGCAACCAGAAAAAAAATTCGGTGTTTTTTTTTTGTGACAACACAATTTGTAGCCATCGTATGGTTCGGTTCTGGTAACCGAGTTTTTCAGTTGTGACAACAGAAAACCAATTGAGGCAGAACTAATTTGAAAGTTGCAGTTGTATAAGGAATAGTTCGTTTGATGCAACTGAGCTATTCTATTAGCAACAATTGGGTTATCAGCACCGATTTTTTTTCTGCGTACAGGAAAAAACTTAGCCGTTTAAATGTACTGGATCGTTTTCAATCCTGTGTGGAATAGTGTGTCCAGAATGAATTAAAAAGATAATTTTAAGCTTTTTTTAATTGAGTTTGCCGTCCCATCTATTATCGTTTTGGTGCTTTTGGTAACGTAAAAATTACCATGACATTAATTTTTGTTTTATATGAAATCAAATGCCAGATATAGATATGTATTTTATACAGCTGTTTTGGCTGTGTATAATCAAATATCAAAAATCCGCCTTGAAGGAGATAAGAAGTTTATTTTTTTTTAATTCTCACCATTAATTCTTTTATTTAAATAAATTCGCAAAAATGATGATATCCCAAAACCAAATTTTTCAGACAACTAAGTATATAAAGGTTTTGTGTATTAAATATACCACTTTTTTCAATTTTGTATGATGACTGCGTCAAACCACATCAAGTGTTTCTCTGTTTATTTTATATGTATTTATATTGGAGTGGGCAGAACATGGAAAAATTTGGATTCTAGAATACATCATCTAAACAAAATATGAAGGTCCTGCGAACATTCTTGAATTTCCTATTAATGGCCTTGAAGGCCCTACGAACATAATTAAAGGTGCTGCGAATATGATTGAAGGTATTACGAAAATATACGCAGGTCCTGCGTACATTCTTGAATGTCCTGCAAATATCCGTGAAGATCCTGTGAACTTTCTTGTAGATCATGCGGTTATCCTTGTCGGTCTTTGGCAGTTGTTTGGTCTAAGTTTGCAATAGAGGAAACGTGCGGTCTCAGGTCGTTATCCTCCAATAACCGAAGTCCACAGAGGAAGCGTACCATATAGGTCGCTGTCCTCTCTTAGGCACAGACACGTGATATGAACTGAACTCTCTCTATCTCTTTTTCTTTTGGTTTATAGTATAGCTATAGTTGTATAAATAAATTAATTCAATTTTGTAATGTCCTAAACCTTGCCTTTTTCTCTCGGTCACTGAATGAAATGTATTTTTGTGATAACCTCTGCCCCTATAGTAAAATTCAACAATTTAAAAACCCCAATTATAATATGAAACTAACTCAAATTTCCCATTGTGCCCAGTGGCAGTGGCCCTCTTATCCTTCGAATTTAATAAAACCCTCCCAGTGTAGAAACGGTAATGACATATCATTATTTTTTGGACTACCAGTAATGACAACCCACTTACCTTCTGCATTATTTTAAAACATATAATAATGAGTTACTGATAATGACTTATTTTTATCATTATTTAAAATAGAAAATAATTTTCTAGATTTTTTTGAAAATTTTTTGAAATCTATTTTTAGACTCAATATTTTTTAAACACTGGTAAGGATATATGTAACCACATTTTTTTTGATTTTTTGTATGTTGGCGAGTAAGATTACTTGTGTGCAGCAGGTCAATTATGTTTTTATCTATTAAATATTATATGTCGATATAGCTCAGATGGTAGAGCTGTTGACTGGCAATCTGTAGACCCAGGTTCGATTCCCGCACCAGCCAATTTTATTTAAAACAAAAAATACAATAAAAAATATTTTTTTTTATATAATTTATTTTTTTGAAAATATATTTTTAGACTCATTATTTTTGTCAGTACTGGTAAGCATAAAGGTAATGACATATTTTTAGATTTTTTGTATGCTGGTGTGTAAGCATAACTCATTATTTTTCGCGACATCGCCATATAAAGGTAATAAGAAATGTAATAACAAAAGTAACTAGTTCCCATTACCAAGTATGTAGTTACATAACCACATATCTGGTAATGATTTTCTACACTGGGCTGTAAATATGTACAAAATATTCATCTAGAAGTGTGGAGAAAAAAATAAAATTCAGTTCTAACGGACAAGAAAACTAACAAGCATCTCTTTAAGTCTTCTCTACTAAGTTCTTAGAACATTAGAAAGCATAAGTTAACTCGAAGTATTGACCAACATCATTATTCGAAGAAAACATATTCGAATTTGTTCCCAATCAAATGGTTCAAATGAACCTTAATTTACCTTAATATATTTCCTATTGCCACAACTAAAAAATTTGCTTACCACAACCGAAAAATTCGATTGGCTACAAATTGTGTTATCAGCATGAATCTGTTTTGCCCTGTGGATCCACTAAAATTTCTTGCCATATTTCCAATATTTATTTCCATAAGATTTCATTTCGTTATGCCATTGTTTATGGTTGTTTTTTATGTCGAGATCCGTTTAAGAGGTTTGGCTTTAAACAAAGAGGTTTAACTATAAATGTTGTTGATGTTTAAGCCATTGCTTGGTTGCTGCACGCTCTACTGCACGACACCAAAGTGACAATGCATAACTTTTATTTCGACACTATTACCAACCGCATACACTCTCACATTCAACATAAGAGCCACATGTAATGTGTGTAAAACTGTTTCTGTGTGTCATCATACTGTTAAAATAAAATAACAGGAAAAACACTATATTCACCAACAACAACAACACCAATACCACAGCATTAATGCAATGGGCCAAAAATTGCGAAATTATTTAATTTTTATAATGAAAATTTCATTAAAAATATAATAAACATGAACTTCAACCAAAGAAAAGTTCTATAGGAAATATATTTTGGGCAGATCATTGAGTTTTTTATGAGAGTGCTTGGTAGCACTTGCAAATGCATTAATTGTCAACCGTTTGTTTTTTCTCTGTTTGTTGTAAAATAAATTGTGAATTCTATTTGTAATTTGTCATATTTGATCTTAAACCGAAAAAAAAATTTTTTATATTTTTTCAAAAATTGTACAGTAGACCGCACCACAAAAAATTTCCCCGTACACCGTTAAATCTAAATTATTTTCGGGTCTGAATTTTTTATTTTGCCGAACGTTGGTGTCCCCTTTTCAAATTTTTTGTTTTATGTTTGGTATTTACAGTCGGATCTTAAAGCATGATATATCGATGTTTTTGTCTCGAGGGGACCAATGTTTTGCTCTAAGGGCCATTTACTTCAAGTATACCAGTTCCTACAACCCTAATAAAGCACCCTAATATCAGAAAATTAAAGCTCGAAAAAATCATTATACTTTTACTAAGGAAGTTTTTCGATAATTCCAGCAGAAGTTTTTTTATTTTTTTTTGTTGCCGTAGGTAGCGGTTTTCTTTTTAAATTTTTCCTCATTGGTCTCCTCGAGACAAAAAAATTGGTATATCACACTTTAAGATCGAACTGTAGTCGATCGCTGAGTTCGGGAAAAAAAGTTTTTTTTCGCAATCGCCTTTTTACCGTAAGTTGCTACATTCTATTGTACAAAATTGGCCTTTTGTCACCAAATTTTGATTAAATTTCCAAAAAATATCAATTAAATATTGGTACACTTATTAAAGGTATGTATAGTTGATCTTTTAATTGGTAAATGATTTTCTTTTTTGTTAGATTTGAGATCGTACAAGTAAATTACAGAGAATAAAAATTTAAAAAATTTCGATAAGGCCAGCAGGATATAAAACATATTTTCGGGGCCCGCTACAGACCCATCTTCAGTATCCATGCCATTATGGGTGATAATAGATAATTAGTGGGCGTTGTGGTGCAATGGTTAGCGCGTTGGACTGTTACACATAAGGTTGCGGGTTCGATCCCCAACCAAGGCAAAATCAATTAATGAAAAATAATAATATGTGTGAGTTTTTTCTATCCCTCATACATATCGCAGCGTCCTCCTTCGGTATGCCCATAGCAGTTAACCCCACCGAAGTAAAATAACAGGGCTATGAACTAAAAAGCTTCGCCAACTCTTCATCAGATGGTGCGCAACAACTGCTCTAATATTCAACATCTCGCGCAATTACAGTGTTGCCATATTTGAAGCCCTTCATCTTTCACCATCTTTCACTTTTTCTCTATCCCCTTTCCAAAGAAAGCAACACGTTAATTAATAAGGAGAATTTCCTGAATTTCCTCTTGAAAAAATAATAATTGATAATGATCTATTTATATTGACTGTGAAACAAATAAAAAAATGTAAACACAACTCAAATAGACTAGCATCAACGAAATTCTAACAATGCTATTTTTATCCTCTGTCATTACTGTTTTTGTTGTGAACTTTAATTCTTAAAATATCGCAGCTAGTACTATTCAACTCTGATCGTCATATGGATCATATATTTATTTAACGACAACGAACCGTTAGTTTAAATTTTTTTTTACCCTATAAGGATCAGTTTATAGAAAATAATATTTTGTTTTATCAAGTGGAACTCTTATTTCGCTCAATTTTAAAATTTTACAAACCTGTTATGACAATTTATTTTAACCTTCTTGGGACTTTTTTGACCCCGGGCACCAAGGGTTAAATACTTTAAAAAAATTAATGTAAATATAGTCCAGTTATATTTAATTGATATTTCTTGGAAAATTATACAAAATTTGGTGAAAACCTGCAAATTTTTTACAAAATAATCAATTTTCATAATATGTCCTGGAAAGGAGTCGCTCCCCACACAAAACACGAATTACAATCTTTTCAATTTATTTTTGTTTCTTTAGTTATAACTATTATGTTACAAAATCAGCTATTGACATTTCCAAATTAAGCAATTTTAAATTGTAATGAATGAAAATCGATTAATCGTTTTTAATGGATATTATCTAGAAATAACAATATATTTTACTTAATGGCTGATAAAAATAAATTTCTGGCCCATAGTGCTTTGCCACCAACACCACATACATTTATCCGTAGCATAATCCTAAGAATAAAAGATTTTTCCTTTTCAGCATACGTAACTTTGGTTTGTGCATTGTGTTTGTTTTTTTTTTTTTTATTTCGTTTGCACGATTTCTTTAGTAAGGATCACGTTGGCTTTAAAGGTTTGTTCTTATATTATTCTGAAAATATTTTTGCTTTTCTTTTTTTTTTGTTTGTTCGGATAATTTTATATTGTTAATGCATATTGTATGGTGGATTTTTTTTATTTTATTTTAATAGCATATTATCCTTAAATATAAAGTTACGAAGACAAAAAAAAAATGAATTATAAAAAGGATGATGGTTTCATTAAAAGAAATAAACGTAAATACTGTGCTAAACTGAAGAAGACCTTTTTTTAAAACAATTTTGTTAAATTATATTTAATCACAATCCGTTTTCGTGCAACGTTTCATTTTCATATTTTCCTTTTTTCTTGTATTTCTTGTTTTCTGTTTTAAAATTGAAAATTGTTGTTAAGTCTGTGTGTCGTTACATTTGTCAGTCTATCTTAATAACGAACCCTTGGTCTGTCTTAAGGTCTTTAAAATGGTCTTTCTGTCATTTGGTATCTACTATTTATTAGCCACTTTTATTCTCAATCTCTTGTATTTTATTTTTTCGTCAGTTTTTGATCCTTTTGCGTATAAGCTTTGACATATTTTCCCTTTTCTTATTTTTGTTCAATTTTAGGGTCATTTAGAAATTTTTTTTTTGTGTGACTGTTGTCATTGTTTCCTTTTAAGTCAGCAAATTTGTATCCGTTTCTTTTGTAATATTTTATTACAACCAATCTAATCTGTTTTTTTTTTTGCTATTTTATATCATTTAAGTTTTTCGCTTAACTTTTCTTTAAGAAAGTGGTCAATATTAAACAAACGATGCCCTATAATTTTTCAAAAATATTGGCCAGTTAACAGGTGGACTAAATTTTTTTAAGATTATTAGCCATTTTTCGGTTGTATGTTATATATTAGACTAGTTTGCAAAATAATAATTGTTCTAAAAATAATATTATTGAATTGTGATTTTTGAATATGCATTATTTTTAGGAACAAAAAATGTTCTTTTCAAAATTTCAAATACTCCCCTGACCCCAATTATAAGCAGAATGTCGAGATATTTATATTAAATATAAAAATATATTGTTCTACAATCAAAAATTAGAAATAGTTCCATAGAAGGCGGGTAATTTTTTTTTACCATACTTCCAAATTGAAAAATTGTTACAACAATTGGTTATTTTCAACCAATGCCTGAGGTAGGGTGTTTTTTTGAAGACTTAACTTTCAGAAAAAGTTAAAAATTATACAGATTTTGTAACAAAGTTCCAAGATAATTGTAAATAAATGAGATTTTTAGGGCAAAAATTGCAATTTTTACTCCTTTTTCCTTTTACAATTTTCAATTTTAAAGATTTTCCAAACTAAACTATTTAACCCTTAAATGCATGATCTCTGCGATTTTAACCATTTTTTTATATATGATTTCTAAAGGCGTGTATAGTTCAAGAAAAATACCAAAAAAAAAAAATTATTTTTAAAAAAAAAAAGGTGATTTTTATTGAAAAATATGTTTTTTTTTGCCAAATAGCTAAATTATGATTATTTTAACGTGTATGAAAAAAAAACAAAAAAAATCTATAAACTATGATTTATACATTTATTGTCGCCAAAATGAATTTTATTGCGAGAATACCACTTAAATGTGTAATTTCCTAAAGGCTTTATAAAGTAAAATTTGTTTCATAAGCCTCCTTTGTAAAGCCTTTATGAATTTAGGGGTTAGTATTTAAACCAACATTTTTTAATATTACTTCTTTTGTAAAACAAAAAACGTGTTTTTTAGATTTTTCACAAACATACGAAGTAAAACCAAGATTTTTCCTATAACTTTTTAAAAAATCTGAGCTAAACTATAAGAGCACTTTGTGTAGAAGGGGCCCGAGTGCTTAAAAATGCAGTTTTATGCATCAAGTGGGTTTTTTATTAAAAAAACTGGTATGTTGCCAAATGGCTACACCATGCCTTTAAGGGTTAATTATTGAATGAGTAGTTTAGAAGTTCTTGATTTATAATAAATTGTTTTTTTTTTTGGAAAAGGCTCACCTCTACCTCATTCATAAAAAGCATCAGTGCGTATACTTGTTATTAATAAGAAACAAGTATAACACTCATACGCCACAGTGGATTTCTCTTTTTTTTAAATTTTTAATCTTATAAATACCCTACGGGAAATTTTAACAAACTGTCACCGAACTGACCCCTTTATTTGAAATAGAGTGGTCACTTTTACATGGCGTTGTCATAGGAGGGGGAAATTGACCCCTTGTGACATGTCACAAGATAAATCCCAGGACAGGTCCCTGAACTTTGTTTTTTTATGAGAGTTCAGTAACCTATCCTTGGATTTGTCTTGTGACATATCACAAGGGGTCAATTTCCCCCTCCTATGACAACGCCATGTAAAAGTGACCACTCTATTTCATATAAGGGGGTCAGTTCGGTGACAGTTTGTTAAAATTTCCCGTAGGGTACTTAGCAATATGCCAAAATCGACTTTTTGCGAAAAAGAACTTTTTTTATTGTTGAAAATGGTTCTTTAGGGCTTCAGCAGCAACTTTTGTTTTGGGACTTTTTCATAATTCCGTTATTTACAAAACTACCGTTATTTTTAGGTTATTGAAGAAAGTTAAAATTTTGACCTTTAAATTTGCAGAATTCGACCAAATGATGTTTGGCAAATTTGTACAAAATCCTTTGGCGAGTATATTTGCTGAACATATGAAATCATAATATTTGCAAATACAGGATGTTTTGTTGCATTTTTAAATAAAAATGAATTTTGCGCCATCTAGCGGCAATAATTTGTACTAACTATATTCAGCAATTAGAAAGGCAATTTGAATACTTTTTCGACAAATTTTTATAATCGGTTGAAAAATAACAGAATGAGAAAGAAAAGAGCTAGAAGAGCTATACGATAAAATTTTCAAGATAAGGGGAAAAGAGTATTTTTTGTGACTGGCGTATTTAAACAGTAATTTTTAAAAAAAAAACCTTACCTGGTCTATCCAAATACATATGGGTGATATCAAAAAATGTCATAAAAACCGTGTAACCACCGAATTTCTAATGCATGGATTAGATTTGAGTTATATATTTCAATATACTATATATCACCGCACCTGTTTTACAAAATTTATAACAATCTGACCAATTTTTGATTAACCCGAGTAAAAAAAATTGATCTCGCGCAATATCTAATTATATCCAATTTGATATTGTTTAAGATCTGCTGTAATATCTAGCTGATCCAATTAGATCTCAAAATTGGGTGTATCCAATCATATCGTATTAGATCCCATTGTATATATGGGGATAAACTAAGATCAAGTTATATCTCAAAATTGGGAGGTCCAGTGATATCTTTGGGGATAAACCTAGATCTATTTTGATCCGAAAATTGGCGGATCCAGCTATATATTTGCGGATATTTTTAGATCTAATTTGATCCGAAAAATGGCGGATCCAATTAGATCCAGCTATATATTTGGGGATAAACTTAGATCTAATTTGATCTCAATTTTGGCAGATCAAATTAGATCCCGCAATATATTTGTGGATAAACGTATATCTAATTTGATCCGAAAAAGTGGCAGATCAAATTAGATGTAGCTATATATTTGGTGATAAACTTAGATCTAATTTGATCCAAAAAATGGCACATCTAATTAGATCCAGCAATATATTTGTGGATAAACTTAGATATACATTGATCTGAAAAATGGCAGATCAAATTAGATCCAGCAATATATTTGTGGATTAACTTAGATCTAAATTTATCCAAAAAATGGCAGATCGAATTAGATCCAGCAATATATTTGTGGACAAACTTGGATATAAACTGAATAGAAAATTGGCAGATCAAATTAGATCCAGCAATATATTTGTGGATTAACTTAGATCTAAATTTATCCAAAAAATGGCAGATCGAATTAGATCCAGCAATATATTTAGGGATAAACATAGATCTAATTTGATCTCAATTTTGGCAGATCTAATTAGATCTAGCAATATATTTGTGGATAAACTTAGATCTAATTTGATCCGAAAAAGTGGCAATATATTTGTGGATAAACTTATATCTAATTTGATCCGAAAAATGGAAGATCGAATTAGATCCAGAAATATATTTGGGGATTAAGTAAGATCTAAATTTATCCGAAAAATGGCAGATCGAATTAGATCCAGCTATATATTTGTGGATAAACTTAGATCTAATTTGATCCGAAAAATGGAAGATCGAATTAGATCCAGAAATATATTTGGGGATTAAGTAAGATCTAAATTTATCCAAAAAATTATAGATAAAATTAGATCCAGTAATAACTTCGGGATTGCGTAAGATCTTAACTTTTCCGATAAATTGCAGATCGAATTAAATCCAGTGATATATTTGGGGATTTGGTAGGATCTTAATTTATCCCATAAATTGCAGATCGAATTAGAAACAGCAATATATTTGGAGATTGACATCTGAAACTATCCAGAGAAATGACAGCTAAAATTAGATCCCGCATTATATTTGGGTACTACGTAAGATCTCCATTTATTTGGGATTAAATAAGATCCCAGACAGATATTGACAATAGTTCAAAAAATAATACTCTGGAAGAGCACTGATTTTATAAAAATTACAATATTTTGTTAAAATAAGGTTTAAACTCAGAAGGTCTCGAGTTCGATACCTTTCACGGCTATGCATTTTTTTTTTATAAAAATGCGCATTCTCCTTGCTGGTCTGATCGAAATTTTTTCAATAATTTTTATTCTTTGTAATTTACTTGTAAAAATTGTATCATCTTTCTTTCATTTGAAAATAATTTAAACAGAAAGTGATATTAATTTATGATCTTGAGTCAAACTAAAATAACATTCATTTACTTAAAAATAACAGATCAACTAAAAACATTTCCCCCATTCAAAAGAATTTCTTTTTATAAAATTATAATTTTATTTTCTATAAATGTTTTTATAAAATTATATTTTTTTTTATTAAATTGAATATTTTTTAAAAATAATTTTATTTACATATTTTTAACGCTCTACACCATTTCCAATTGTGTCAATTGTTTTTAAGATTTATCAATTGTATTTCAGAAATAATCAATTGAATTTCAGTTTTATCAATTGTATTTCAGAACTTATCAATTATTTTTCAGATTTATGAATTGTATTTCAGAACTAGTCAATTGAATTTCAGTTTTATCAATTGTATTTCAGAAATTAATTGTATTTCTGAAATTCACAACTGTATTTCAGAAATTATCAAACTGTATTTCAGAAATTATCAATTGTATTTCAGAAATTATGAAATGTAATTTAGAAATTTTTCTCTATTAACTATGATAAACCATCAACAAGTTCTGAAATAGATTTGATTATTTCTGAAATACAATTAATAAATTTCTGAAATACATTCCATAATTTCTAAAATACATTTAAAATTTCTGAAATACAATTAATAGCATCTGAAATACAGTTATATTGTAGTTGCTGATGAGTTACCATATATGATGGCACCATATATGACAATATATTGTTTAAATAGCACCAATATGGAGCTTTATATGGTAATATATAACTTAGATTCATCCATATACCATTTGATCCGAAAAATGGCCCGATAAAATTGTATCAGTTCTTATTTGTATCAGTTGTTATCTAATTACATCAGTTTAGATCTGACCTGATTAAATTATGTGTTAATCAGATGAAATTGTATCAGATTTTTGACCTGATACAATTTTATTGGTTTATATTACATGGTATCAGTTTAGGTCCAAATAGATATATTTGTATACACAATTATATAGTTATATCTCAATTTTGATCTGATATCAGTTTAAAACTTTGATACAATTGTATAAGGTAAATATCGGATACAATTATATTTTATTTATATAAAATTTAACCAATTACGATCAAACCGATAAAATTGTATCAGGTCAAAAATCTGATACAATTTCATCTGATTAACACATATTTTAATCAGGTCAGATCTAAACTGATACATTTAGATAAAAATTGATAAACAATTTATAAAAATATATCGGGCCATTCTTCGGATGAAACTGTATATTTATACAGATATAACTTATGTAACTATTTTTCCTCGGGTTGTTTAAATGATACGATATATCAAAGTATATGGTACTACATATAGTAGCATATATTATCATATCTGGAACTGTATTGAAAATGTTATTCATGCGGTCCCATATATGAGCATATATTGTTTAAATGGCACCATATATAATAATATATGGTTTAAATGGCACCATATATGGTAATATATTGCTTAAATAACACCATACATAAATATATATGGCACTATACATATTTTCTTATATTATCATATCTGGAACTGTATTAAAAATGTTGTTCATGAGGTACCATATATGAGCATATATTGTTGAAATGGCACCATATAAGATAATATATGGTTTAAATGGCACCATATATGGTAATATATTGCTTAAATAACACCATATATAAATATATATGGGACTATATATGGTAGCATATATTATCATATGTGGAACTGTATTAAAAATATTGTTCATGAGGTACCATATATGGGTATATATTGTTGAAATTGCACCATATATGATAATATATGGTTTAAATGGTACCATATATGATAATATATGGTTTGAATGGCACCATATATGCTAATATATGGTTTGAATGGCACCATATATGATAATATATAGCTTAAATAACACCATATATAAATATATATCGCACTATATATAGTACCATATATTATCATATCTGGAACTGAATTAAAGATTTTGTTTATGAGGTACCATATATGACCATATATTGTTTAAATGGCACCATATATGATAATATCTAGTTTAACAGTCACCATATATAATTATATATTGTTTAAATGATACCATATATAATTATATATTGCTAAAATGCCACCATATATATTAAGATATAGTTCTATATATAACTATATATGCAATAAGATCAACCATGTTATGTAATATATAGTTATATATGCCATATCTAATATTATGAAGGCCGATATCTAATTAGATGAAATTATATATGGCATAATATAAGGAAAATTTTTCGGAAAAAACGTCATATATAATTATATATGGATATACATAACCACATGTCTAATTATATATTGTAATATATGCCACATATGATTATATATAATTTTTTTTACTCGGGAATACATAAAATTTGTGACCAATTTTATAGGCCAAATGTAAACTCCGTAACAAGTAACTCATAAGGTTTTTTAACTTTAATACCTTATATTTTAATAACCAATAAAGCTAAACACTAAGTGTAAGAATTTTTATGAAGAGGAAAAGTGCCGTTTTTAATAAAAATTAATACATTTTACAAACTTTTTCGTATATCTTAGCTATCAAGACTTCAACTGTGTAACGATTTTTCGTCATAATTTTTGATAAAAATGCATACACCAGAATTTTGGAGTTATCTATTATTTATATTGCGCAAAGTATAATGTTATTTATACTCAAATGATCGTTGGACTGTAAGTAATCATCCAGTATAACAGACTTGAAGCTTTTGTGCAGCATGTAACATTCTCGAGATGAAAAAGGATGTCTTTGATAAGAATTTAAAAAATGTTGTAAACTCCGTTCCTAATTTTTACACCAAACTATTTAACGAGTAAGAAAAACAATCTCATATTTGGATTCACCTTGTAGGCATCATGCGATTTTGTTTCGCAAATTCTGAAAAAGCGTTTCTGAAAGAAAACGAAAAAAGTAACCAAATGTAAACTCCGTAACTGTAAACTCCGTAACCACAATTGTTAGCATCAGGTTTCATTCAAAGTAATGTAGATAAATGTTTAAAATATTTTAAAATAACCATAAACAGAGGTGATTCAACTAATATTTATGCGTCAAAAGACGATTCAACTAATAATTTTGCGTCAAATCAAAAAAAGTTAATAGTTTTTTACCCTAAGCTGCTGGAGCGAAAAACAATTGATTTTGCATTTCATTGGTTTTGAATCGATATTTCGAGTCATTACTGACATTAATTTGACAAATTAAATTTGTTTCACACAATTTAAGAATTTTTTGATCGTGAAATGTTATGTTTTTAATATATTATTTTGTAACTGCGCAACCGCTGTTTGGATTTTAAAAAATTTTATATTTTTGAAAAGCATTTAAATGGACCAAAAATACAAAATTAAAAAAAAAATTAAAATTAAATTTTTAATTTTTAAAATGCATCAAAAATTAGCCGTAAAAATAATTGTTCTCCTTTAAATTCCTCATAACAATAGCTCAGAAATATGCTCGGATCGATTGGTGCAAACAAATGCTCAAGAAATACAATAGCGGTGCTGTAAAAGAGGTGTATAAGATCACACGGGAGTTCCAATAAATATGACACTTAAAGCAGGTAACGATTATAGAATTTTTATTTATAAAATAAAAATATTTAGTACTTTAAGCATGTAATTCTCTTAATTTTTTTTACTGGCCATTTTTCATTATTATGACAAATGCCAAATATATTGGGACTTCTATCGGTTTGAATTGCATTAAAGAATAACTGCAGTTAATTGCTTTTTCTTCTAAATATCGTACTGATATACTCGAAGGCATTTTGTTTATTATCCAATAGAGTTGACAAATACATTGGAAAAACTAAATTAAATATTAATAAGATCACAATTTAGACAACACCGTAATAACTTTGCAACCCTAAGACGAATATCCTGAAAAATTAAATTAACTATTTTTATCGATAATATTGTTAGGGCCATTTAACAAGAATGTATAAGAAAATATTGAAAAGGAAGCCTTGAATTTTTAAGACTAAATTAGTACTTAATTTTTTTGTAGTTTTCTATATAATTATTTGAAAAAAAACTCAAGTTTTATTTTAAGTATACCGTTAAAAATCCGCGGCTTAATTTTTCGCATCATTTCCTTTTGGACCTCAACCTCATCTCGAAATTTCTTTAAGATTTTTTCTCATTTTTCAGGATATTCGCGGTGGATTTCCAAATTTACAATACTCAAAAAAATAAGTTAGTAAAAAAATTAGTAAAGCGTTTTTAATATTAAGTGTACTAGTTTTCAGCAATTTTTTTTTTGAAATTCCGTTTTCAGCTAAAGTTTTAGTTATATTTTTTTTACCACTAAACCAATATTTTCAACTAATGTTTTACTAATTTTTTTGCTATAAAAATTGCACTAACAACCACATTTATAGCGTGGACAACAACCAGAAAGACAAAATGTAGATGTCGCCGATTTTCTCGATGTAGTACAGACAACGGAAATGATAATTAAAAAAAAAACAACTCTACACTATTTCTATATTTACATTTTCAGCAAATAAATCAACTAAAGTAAAATAACTCTACAAATTTTTTGAGTTTTTTTCAGTCTACTCAGCAAAAGTTTAGTAATTGTAGACGCTGTGGTGTAATGGTTAGCGCGTTGGACTGTTACACGTGAGGTTGCGGGTTCGAGCCCCAACCAAGGCAACATCAATTTATGAAAAATAGTAATATATATGAGTTTTTTCTATCCCTCATACATATCGCAGCTTCCTCCTTCGGTGTTCCCATAGCACTTAACACCACCGAAGTAAAATAATATAACAGGGCTATGAACTAGTAAAACGCTTCAACAAAGTTTGCCAACTCACCGTCAGATGGCGCGCAAGAACTGTTCTAAAATTCAACATCTAGCGCAATTACAGTGCTGCCATATTTGTGGCCCTTCATCTTTCACCACCTTTTACTTCTTCTCTATCCCCTTTCCAAAGGAAGCAACACGTTAATTAATAGGAAGAATTTCCTAAGTGTTGCTTCTCTTCATAACAAAAAAAAAAAATACGATTTTTGTCATTTGCAATCGACTAAGTGTTAGCAAAGCTTTTGCTGAGATTATTATTTTTTTGGCAAAAATCAGCTCGCTGAAATTACCAACTTTTTTGCAAGCTAAAAATTTGCTGACACAGCAACATTTTTTGCTGACTTTACTGAGTTTTTTTTTTTTTTGAGTGTACACTCAACCAAAAAAAGTCTGTAATGGTTACTGAAAATTAAGCTGTTATTACGGGAAATTTAACTGTTTTCAGCCCAGCGGTATTTTTTGCTAATTTTAGCAACACATGTCTGCTGATCTGTAGTACAATAAAATTAGTATAAAAAATTTTTAGCCGCTACTAAATTTTAGTAAAATTTATGTAAACTGCAATTCAAAATCGATTTGCTAAAATCAGTTAAAAAACTTACTAAATATCATAATTTTAGTACAATGAAATTAGTATAAATAATTAGTTGCAGCTACAAAATTTCAGTAAATTGTTGTAAACTGTAATTTAAAATCAATATGCTGAAATTAGCAAAAAAATGTACTAAAAAATAAATAAACTGTAAAATCTAAAAAAAAAAAAAATTAGTAAAAAAAAAACTTTTTTCTTTAGATTGTAACAAGCGTATAATTATTTCATCGTACTTGAAACCTGGAGTTAAAATTGCAAACGGTTCTCCAGTTATTGTTATAAAATTTTCTGAGTGTTATTTCCAAACTAAGAATATATCAATAGTAAGAAATATAAACTAAACAAGAATTGTAAAGAAAAAAAAAATACTTTAAATTAGTATATGTATTTTTCTGCTAAATTTAGTACTCGGTTTTGAAAGATTAGTAAAATGTTCTGCTGAAATCAGCAGCGAAAATTAGTAAAAAAAAAATCCGTAATTTGTAATAAGAGAATAGCAAAAAGTATTACTAAAAATAAAAACTTTACTAAAAATCAGTATAAAAATAGTATAGTGCGATTGGAAACTGTTTACAAATTTTTGTACTAACTTTTTTATCTGAGTGTAGCTGTTAAATCGGAATTATGTTTTTACTGGTTTTCCTTATATTAATCTGAGTTTTTACAACGTATTGATCAACACATTTGATTCATATTGGAGAAAAACCAAATGATTTATGGATTTCGCGGTTTATTTTAATTTATGGAAATTTAGTTATTAAAAATCTTCTATTTATTTCGAATTTTTCACTTATCATGTTAAAACTTTATTTATTCTTTTTACGGATTGCATGTCTGTTGAGCTTATCTATTACTATATTTATTACAGCTGTTATTTCATAAAATTTTTTCAGTATACAAATTATGTAATAATAAACAAGTTGTTGCAATTATAAGTTGTTATTACAAGTTGTTGTCATATAAGCTAACCGAGAAACGGTTTTTGTAATGTGGCAATTATTTTAGAATTCTAGATCGATAAGCTTTGTTTTTAGCGAAAATATTATTTAAAAATGTTCATCTTATAATTTTACTAACTATTAAATCTTGTGTCCCGTACGATTTAATAGTGGTTAGGGTAGTACACTTTAAATAATACATCAGTAGCAAAATCTCTCAAACGGGTTTTAAATCCATTTGACTAATTTTTAACAAACTTTTAGTTAAAACATTGATTTAAACAAAGATTTTAGTTATCTTCATTTAACACTATAGTAAAAATCCTCAGTACTTTAACTAGTTTTGAGCGTTAATTTTCTAAAGTAATTCTAATTTCTAAGAACCCATTCGTTAAATTTTACAAAATTTATTGTTAAAATATAATATTTTTAAGTTTATGTTATCACCCGGTATATGGCGCCAACAGTGTATCCGAAGTTTTAAAGATGACGCTATTTCTTTCCCTCCCGATTTTTTAAAAGGGCCCATATCTCGAAAACTAAGAGAGATAGAGCAAAATTGATGAAAATTTCGACTACCCCTAATCGGGTAATACCCCAGCGAAAGGGGGTATCTCTAGCAAAAAATGGACCATGGTGGGGCCTTGGACCCTCGGGAATTTCTTATAAAAATTGTTCACTTCACAAAATGGCCCATATCTCGAAAACTAAGCGAGATATAGCAAAACGGACAAAATGTTTGCTCCTTTGGAGTAACCCTACATGCCCTTAGATTATATGGACTATAATCGGGGATGGTCCCGAGACCCTTAATTTGAATAAATTTTACGACTTAGTATAATTAAAAAGAAAACTGTAGTTTTACAGAGTTTTTACCTAAATTTAGATTTGTTAAATTTAATTTAAAAAATTTGTAAAAATTAACAAATTTTATTTTAAGCCAACAAACAGGAATAAATTTTGTTAAATTTACAAATTTTTCTGTCCAGCCAACAGAAGTATTATTTTGAGTTTAGTCTAATATATTTGTAAAAATTTTAAAATTTGGTTTATTTATTTTTTTTTTTTAATTTTTAAACTTTAGTGTAGGGTATATAAAATCCAATTTTAATTGGCTGTCTATTTGTTGATGATGTTTCAGAGCAAGAGTTAAAGATTGTTTGGTAACATTTTTTTTTTCTTTTTTTCTTTACTTCGATATTTAGATTTTGACATTTATCGTTTTTCTCAAGTGCTGCCACTGCTGACTGGCTGATGTTGGTTTTGGGGGTAATGGTTTATGTTGGCCTTGGTCTTAATCTTTGCTTATTTAAGTTTTCCGTTTAGTATCTGTACAACTTCTACTTCTACCCCGGTATTTTATATGTTCATTTCTTTAAATTTTACTGCTAGTATCTTTTTTATATTTATTTGTTTTTTTTTATGCCAGCAAGAGGAAAAAAAGACTAAAAACGGAGAAAAAAAAAATCTTAAGAAGCCTACTTACGTAGTTTTTATATCGTTAGCAATATTATTGTAGGAAGAAAATACTTAAAAATGGTTTTATAATTGATTTGCTTCAATAACTGAGAAAATTGTATATATTGACAATGACAGTTAGCGATGAGCATAAGAATTGAAAGATAATAGGAAAAAAAAGGATTCAAGTGTATGGATTGTAAATTGAATTGAATTTATGGTAGCAAATATTCAGTGTAGCTATAGATTTCTTGGTGGGTTAGGTTTTGTTTTGATAAGGATTTTTATTATATTGTTAATTCTTAATTTCCTTACTCATCATTAAAATGGTTTTAAAAGTTAGTGTATGGAAAAAAGGCTTTTAATAGGAGTTTCTTACTTTAATACGATTATTTGTGATGAATGATATTTTTAGACGAAATAAAATTAAATAAGCCTGTTAAGAGTGTAATTGAGACACTAGGAAATTTAGTGGCATGACTAAAAGTGTTTATTATATAAAAAGTCTATGAGGCATAATTAAATTTCAATAATGGCTTATCTTTTATTAACACTGACCTTTTATCAAGAATTATTTTTTTCGTTTTGAAAACTTCGCAAGATATTCAACACTCTGATTTTGATGAAACTAAAATATGTTGTAGACAAGAAAATACTAAGATCGACATGTGTTGGCTTTTCGGATCATTGAACATTTTATGGTTCAAAATGTGCTTAGAAAAGCTTGCATTTTGTCGGCTTTTTGTTCTTTTGTAGCATTTTATCCACCACCAATTGTGAAAATTCAAGGATTCCATTTCTTTTATCCTGGAATAGGGTAAATTGAGTTCCTGCTAATGTATGTAGCTACCAAAAATAATGGTCAGAGATCGACCTTATAGTATACCGATCCTGTCAGAATCAATTATTGGGTCGATTTAGCAATATCCGTTCATATAAACTGATCGACCTTGTAAACAAACTACAGGTCGAAAATCTGATGAAAATTGGATGAAATTTGTTATACAAGTTTGTACTCGCACATCAACAAATATGAAATCCGTTCATGTTTTGAACTACACTCATAGAAATAAAACTGTAAAAATAGCAGAAAAAGCAACTAAAAATTAGTCAAAAACAAATAAAAAGGTTAAAGTCGGGCATGTCGACTATACAATACCCTACACCAGTCTGGTTAAAAGCCAACTAATGTTTGGATCCGAAATTCGAATGGGTTAAAATGGGACTTGTGTCAAAATGTGAGTCAGCGAACCAAATTTCATTAAAATATCTTAATATTTGCGACCTGCAGTTTGTAACCAAGCCAATTTTAGGGGGACCCTTATATGGGCACTAGGTCTAAACATGGACCGGTGTTAACCAAAATCAATAGGCTTCGTCTTTGGGCTGATATAGGTCGGTTTACCAAATTTCATCAAAATATCTTAATATTTGCGACCTGCAGCGTATAAACAATATAATTTTGGGGGGACCCTTATATGGGCACTAGGTCTAAACATAGACCGATTTTAACCAAAATCAATAGGCGTCGTCCTTGGGCCGACATAAGTCGGTGTACCAAGTTTCATCAAAATATCTTAATATTTGCGACCTGTAGAGTGCGCACAAGAATGCATGGACAGACAGACAGACGGACGGACAGACGGACATCCTTAAATCGAAATAAAAAAAAATTCTGAACCGAACGGTATACTATAAGGTGGGTCTAGGACCAATATTTTTTGGTGTTACAAACATCAGCACAAACTTATAATACCCTGACCACATAGTGGTGTAGGGTATAAAAATTGTAAATATAATCTTATTACCTTACTCATAATTTAATATTGATACATATTGTTCATGTTCAAAGAGAATGTATTTGCTTCTATTGAATGGGATTTTCCCTCATTTCCATATAAATCAACTAAGGTGGATAATTTTATTTCCAGTTTATATGCTTTTTCTGTTTTGTGGTTTACAGGTTTAACAATTTTTCAAAAACTTTGTGTCTTTAAAAAACCATTACTTGGGTTTATGGAAAGAACTCCTTTATTTTATTAAATTTGGTGTACACTTCTAATTGCAAGTCTGCTATATAGCATTTATTTCTCGAAAGACAATAAGCTCATTTTTTAATCACCCGGATTTAAAATTTTTCACAACAAAACTAACTCCAAAACAAAGTTTTATTTAATTATCTGGGTTTACACATAGCAATAAAAATGCAAATATATGAAACAGCCCATTAATTTAATGTCAGAAAAAATTACGAATGAAAATTAAAAGAGAAACAAAAAAATTGCAAAACTAGCAAATAAAAGATTTTACTTAAAAATTTTTATATGAAATATGTTTAATAAAGAAACTACACCTCACCAAATACACATTTTCCATCTTGGACATGGAGAAATAGCTGAAATAGAAATGGCAATTTTTCACTCTACTGTAAGTAATTTAATGAAATCCAATTAGTGAATACTAGATATTGAAGTGGAATATTTTAATTGTGTAAAAATATAAACTGAAATGATAAAACTGAAAACGCAGACTGTTTGTGGCTGTTTTATATAAAATATAATTAAAAATTAAAAGTTTAGGTAAAATCCTTCATTATTGAATTCGGTACTAAAAATTTGTTGAGCACTTTTTCAACTACTTTTTGGATTTATTAAAACCAAGTGATTAAAAAAAGCAGTTAATATAAATATGTTGTGCTTAACATTAACAATAAAAACATCATTATCATCATCTACATAAGCATTACCATGGAAAGAGCACTACAATTACAGATCTAGGTGTACTTAGTTTTTAACAGAAAAACTAAAGATTTTAACTTTGAGTTGTACTAGGAGAGGAATATTCCCACTTTGTAATTTTTTAAGTAATTTTTGAACGAGTTCAAAAGAAACTGAAAAAATTACCAAAAAAATAAGAAAATAAATAAATTACTATGAAAAATAAAAATGCCCTGTTGGCTGTCCGTCTCCAATATACACAAATTGCCTGCACTTGTACGTACAAACCATATGTCAATGTGGCAATATTTGTGAAAAGGTGACACGGAGGAAATAAGAAGATAAACAGAGAAAATCTGAAGCAGAATGTTTGTATATGTCGGTTTGATCACTTCTGAAATTATTCATATAGAGACAATCTGACAATAAAAATATAAACAATAATACAATTTAATGGAAGATCACTAATGAAGCCTGTCCATAAAACGGCAGAAACTAGATCTAGTCTGATTTGCAAATTTAATGTGTTTATAACTTTTGAGGAAGGTTTATTCTTCTTCATAACCTCAAACCTGCTAAAATAAATAAATAATATTCATTTAAATAAATAATCGGCCTGATTACGAGTGTCGAACTTGTAGTCGAAATTTTCGACTCCATATAAAATGATTTTGTATATAATGAAAATTATAAAGAAATGAAACTCTGATACTGGATTTTTTTAAATCTGAGTATTATATATGGGTGATATCAAAAAATGTGATAAAAACCGTGTAACCACCGAATTTCTAATGCATGGATTACATTTGAGTTACATATTTACAAAATTTATAACAATCTTACCAATTTTTGGTTAATACATAAAATTAGTGACCAATTTTATAGGCTAAATGTAAACTCCGTAACAAGTAACTCATAAGGTTTTTAACTTTAATAGCTTATATTTTAATAACCAATAAAGCTAAACACTAACTGCGAGAATTTTTACGAAGAGGAAAAGTGCCGTTTTTAATAAAAATTAATACATTTTACAAACTTTTTCGTATATCTTAGCTATCACGACTTCAACTCTGTAACGATTTTTCGTCATAATTTTTGATAAAAATGCATAGACCAGAATTTTGGAGTTATCTATTATTTATATTGCGAAAAGTATAATGTTATTTATACTCAAATGATCGTTGGACTGTAAGTAATCATCCAGTATAACAGACTTGAAGCTTTTGTGCAGCATGTAACATTCTCGAGAAGAAAAAGGATGTCTTTAATAATATTTGAAAAAATGTTGTAAATTCCGTTCCTAATTTTTACACCAAACTATTTAACGAGTAAGAAAAACAATCTCATATTTGGATTCACCTTGTAGGCATCATGCGATTTTGTTTCGCAAAAAAAATTCTGACAAAGCGTTTCTGAAAGAAAACGAAAAAAGTAACCAAATGTAAACTCCGTAACTGTAAACTCCGTAACCACAATTGTTTGCATCAAATTTCATTCAAATAAATGCAAATAAATGTTTAAAATATTTTAAAATAACCATAAACAGGTGATTCAACTAATATTTATGCGTCAAAAGACGATTCAACTAATAATTTTGCGTTAAATCAAAAAAAGTTATCAGTTTTTTACCCTAAGCTGCTGGAGCGAAAAACGATTGATTTTGCATTTCATTGGTTTTGGATCGATATTTCGAGTCATTACTGGCATTAGTTTGACAAATTAAATTTGTTTCACACAATTTAAGAATTTTTTGATCGTGAAATGTTATGTTTTTAATATATTATTTTGTAACTGCGCAACCGCTGTTTGGATTTTAAAAAATTTTATATTTTTGAAAAGCATTTAAAAGGACCAAAAATACAAAATTAAAAAAAAAAAAAATTTTTTTTCGCGGAATGAATTGTATTTTTATTCGCGAAACCGCCAATTTGATGAACACAAATTATATATCATTGGAAAGCAAGTTGAAAACCCAAATACGAAAAACCAATAAATTGAAGAAAATTCGTAGGCAATTTTTTTTGTTATATCTTTTGCTTGCAGAAATGTAAACTCCGTTACAACAAAAAAAATTAAAATTGTGCAAAAAAAGTTATTGCGACAACTTGTAGTAGAGATTTTTTGCAATTAGGTTTATAATGACTAAACTTACTGATTCCATTAAGAAAAAACCGAAATATTAACACTTTTTGCTTCTCACAAATTTGGCCAAAAATTTATCACATTTTTTGTTTTCACCCATATGCTAAATCCAATTGAAAAATTGTTCAAAAGTTGTGTTTTTAGCGAAATTTCAGCAAATTCGACTTAGTTTCGACTACGACTACGACACTCGTAATAAGGCCGAATATTTATTTATTTATTTTGTTCTTAAATTTCTTAAATTTTACACCCGCCAGCGGGTGTCGATCTAGCGATCTCAAGATTGCTAGATCGCTGAGCTATTTTTTGATATGAATGGTTGACTAGCATAACATCATTTTGTCATTGCGAGATATTGTGTCTTATTCTCTTCAATAAGAACAATGTGCTATTCAATATTTTGTTTTTTTTTTTTAACTGAAAAATTAAAAATATTAAATGTAAAAAACTAATTTATTAATATTAAAAATAGTAAAAAAATATTGGTCCCACCAGGATTCGAGCCCCAAATTATCTGTTTGGAAATAAATTGTATCCAAATCACTTTTAAAGCAATAATATTTTAGAAGCAGTAGTTAAGTGATTTTTTGGATATTAATCAGAATTACTTCTAAAAAAGCTGTGAAAATACACCAACGGACACTTTGGTAGTAATGAAAAAAGTGGTTTTTAAATTATGACTTCCAATTTTTATTTGCTGGTATTGTAATCGTCAGTATCTGACTACACAGTTGAGCTAAAAAACATTATTTATTGTATGGTACTTTCAAATATCAGAAATGCAGGCAAATTTTGATATTGGGACAATTTTTATTCAGCAAACTTAATGCTATTTTGAATACCAAATTTAAGGTAAAAAACGAAGTTTATCAGCCGAACATTTTTGATTTGACCGAACAATAAATTCTTGCTTAATTTTAGACTTTTCCTTAAATTTGGTATTTAAATCAGTCCAACAAAGATTTTTACATTAGGAAAATTTGTCGATAATGATTTAAGGTACAGAATACAGGCAAACACATTTTCTAGCCGAACTACTCGCTCAGACACTACAAATTTTAAGTGCAATAAAATCCGGTTAAAACAAAAAAAAAAAAAAACCTACGGGGTACCAGAAGCAAGTTATTTCTTATTAACCGAGATAAAATTTTTTAAAAAATTTTTTGAATTATTGACGAAATATAAAAATTCTTTAAAACAAATTTAACAACAAATTGTATAATTCTTTCATTTGATTTCTTAAATAAATTGCAAAACATTATAAAAAATGAATCAGGGAAATGCTTATTTGATCTCTTATTTTGGTAAATATGTTCTTTAGTTTGACTATAGATCATAAATTAATATCACTTTCTGTGTAAATTATTTTTCAAATTAAAGAAAGATAATACAATTTTCACAAGTAAATTACAAAGAATAAAAAATTTTGAAAGAATTCGATAAGGCCAGCAAGACAGACGACGTATTTTCGGCTTTCGCTACAAAGCCATCATCAGTGTCATTCGCCTTGAATGGGTTAATAATTGATAATTGTCTACTTATGTTACAGTTGATGACACTGATGATGGCTTTGTAGCGAAAGCCGAAAATACGTATTCTGTCTTTCTGGACTTATCGAATTCTTTCAAAAATTTTTTTTCTTAGGACAACAACCTTTTCTCTGTTAAGGGGCACACATAAGGACTCTTTTCAAAAACTGCTATTTTTCTTCATCAGGATACTCTCCTGACAAATACTTCACAGAGTTTTTGCTTTCAAAAACCTCTACACTTTCAGGAATGAAAAGACGATGGTTTGGGGGATTTTCCAGGTCCCCTTCATCAGTTTTCTTTAGAAAGTGGTGGCAGTAGTGCAATGCAAATTTAAAGCATCAAAATCTCATATTAAATGTAATCTGCTACATCAACAAAATGCGAATTGAGCAAACAATAAAATATTATTAAAAATATAATTTGCAAATATTAAAATATTTTGATAAAATTCGGTGCGTTAACTTATATCGGCCCATGGACGAAGCCTATTTGTTTTGGTTAAGCTCAGTTCACGTTTAGGCCTACGCTAAAAAATTTTCTCCTAAGCTGGTTTGCACGTTAAAAGTCGAAAATATGAAGATATTTTAATGAAGTTTGGTACACTGATTCACATGCATTAAACCTATTGAGTTTCATGAGAATCGGTCCATGCGACCTAGTGCCCATGTAAAGGTCTCCCAAAATTGGATCTAATGTTTGTTTATACTAGGTCACAAATATTTATAAAGATATTTTATTGAAATTTGGTGCACTAACTCACATGGAGCCAAGGATAGAGTCTGTTGATTTTAGATAGAATTGTTGCATATTTGGAAAAAGCGCCCATATGGACTACATTTCCAAATTTTTACGCCATTTTCACCCACCTTAATTTCGACTACAAATATTAGTTGCATTTTAACCAGAGTGGTAAAAGGTTTCATATAGTTGGCACGTCGACTTTTCCAAAACGTCGGACTATTGCCAAAACGTCGGAACTTCCAAATTAGTTCGTATTAACCGAAAATCTGCCTTAACCGAGTTCGACTTAAACAAGTTTTACTGTATTATTATTTGCACTATAGTTACATACATACTTAATATGAAAACTAATCATATTATAAATACCCATGATGTTAATTGGAAAATATTGAATAAGTAGGTGGATAGGTTGGTTGATTGTAGGTACCTTAGAGTATCTGCATTGAACAAAAGTTACTGATAAATAATTACGATAGACAATCACGTTTGATATAAACAGAAATAGGGTATACCTTTTCAAAACAGTACACTGAACATCTATTTAAACTTAAAGTACACTCAAAAAAAAAAATATATATATTGGTACAAAAGTCTATTAAACGTATTCTGATTCAATTGAACTAATACTTCTGTTATTTTGCTTTAAACTGATATTTGTAAACCAAATTTAGCGACATTTCAGTAGAAATTTTCAATTAAATCAATTAAAGTTTCTATTCAATTTAGCTTAAATTTCTTAGCTAATTTAACTAAAATTGTCTGTGTGTTTAGCAGTATGTACAATTTAGCTTATCTAAATTTAGCAGACCATGATCCTGAACTTAATTCAAAATTCGGCAGACACAAATACGTCAGTGTGGCAACATTTGCGAAAAGCTGACACGGAGGAAATTAGAAGATAAACAGGAAATCTGAAGTAGAATGTTTGTATATGTCTGTTTTATCACTTCTGAAAATATTCACATCGAGACAATCTGACAATAAAAATATAAACAATAATAAAATTTAATGGAAAATCACTGATGAAGCCTGTCCATAAAAAAGGCAGAAGCTGGATTTAGTCTGATTTGCAAATTTAGTGTGAAGAAAATAGATTTAATAAAAATACATGTTAATTACAATATTAATTGTATTGTATTTATTGTATTGTATCTATACGACGCGCTTGAAAAAACAACACTTAACTAAACAAATACTGGTACTATTTCCAGAATTTTCATTTTTATGTATCGGATTTTTTAAAGTGCACTTATGAATTAAACGCATTAAATTATTGATGCATTCACATACATTGTAATGAAATTATTTTAATTATCATTTATTTGTTTAATGCTTTTTTTTATAATGATATTTTTTTTTTATTTTATGTTTTTTTCTTGGATTTGATTTTATTGACCAAATTAATTTTTTTTCACTTTCATTCCGAAAAATCGTAAGAAGTAAGAAAAATTATGAAAATAAAAACAATATGTTAGAATCCATTAATATACGAAAATTCACAGTCGTTCCATTCCATTTTATTCCCTGGGTCTAGTGTTTTAATTCCGCTCGTACCTCGTTCTATGCCATTTCATTCCACTTGCATTGTGTGAAATTCGTTCCACTTTCCCTTCCATTTCCCAGCTTTAGTTTTCGGCTTCTAGTCTTTCTACATTTAATTCAAATCCGTTTTACAGTTTTACTAATTCCCCGTTCCAATATATTTCATTGCACTTGTCTAGTGATGCAAGTCACTAGTTCCATTTATTATTTTACATGGTTCCCAATTTTAGTGTTCCAATTACACTTGTCCCCAGTTCCATTCAATTTTGTTCCCCTCTCCATTATATTTCTCGTGCCCCGTTCCATTCCATTTCCCTCAACCCGTGAACTATTTCATTTCCACCAGTTCCGCATTCAATTTTCTTTGCCACTTTCAGTATTCCCATTCCACTTGTTCCCCGTTTCATTCCTTTTGGTTTCCCAATTCTAATGTTCACACTCCCCTCGTTTTTTCAGCTTTCTAGCCAAAGAGCGAGCATCCATTTTTACCAAACTCCTGCAAAAGTTTCGAAAGGTACACAGAAAAAATGATTGCCAATTAAATTTCAATTAAAATTTTGTTTGATTTCAAAATAATTTTAAGTTAAAAGTTTAGTAATAACAATTTAATTTTAGTTGAGAATGATTATGGCGTCAAAAAAGTTGTAGTTTAGTCACTTTAAAAGTTAAAGTCAGGGATGCCGATTATATAATCAGTCACGTTGAAAGCCAAACAATATTTGGATCCGAAAATGGCGTAAAAATTTGTCTATAAAATGATAAAAAAAATTTGGAAAACGTAAAGAAATTTTGATTTTACCTGATGTTAAGTGTATTTAAGAAAAATCGGAAATATTGTCCAAATTGGGATAGAAACAAATATAGACCAACCTTACCCACAATCAGTAGGCTTTGCCCTTGGTCCAGCGTGGGTCAGCGTACCACTTTTTTGCGACCTGTAGCTTGTGAAGCTGTCAATTATGAGGAGATCCAGATAACCAAAATCAGCTCGCATCTCCTTTGTGACCTAAAGCGTGCGAAAATTAAAATTTTTTGGGCATCAAGTCTAAACATGGACCGATTCTAAACAAATTAAACAATTTTAGGTGACCTTCATACGTTCTTTAGATCTAAACATGGGCCGATTTTAATCAAAATCGGTAGGCTTCGTCTCTGGACTGACATAAGTAGGTGTACCAAATTGTATCAAAATACTTAATATTTACGACCTGTAGAGTTAAAAGTAGCATTATTTTTTACTAAATACTAGTAAAATAAGAACAGCAAAATTAAAACTGTTAAATTTATAGAATTTTAGATAAATTTTAGTTAACTTTTAGTTGATTGAAAATAAAAAATTGTGCTGTAAAATCTGCAGAAAATTTTGCTAAATATTAGTAGACTAAAAACAGCCACAAACAAACTGCTATATCTACAAAATTTTTGCTATTTTAGTTGAATGCAAATAGCAGTCTATTCTGCTAAATTCAGCAGAAATATTTGGCAAAAAATCATAAACTGCTGTTTGCAAAAGCCTCGATTTTTACTTGAATTAAAAAAAAAACGAAAAAAAACTTCGAAAATTTTAAATTTTTTGGTGATTTCTTAGGCTACTAATTATTTAGCAAAATTTTTTTTTGCTGATTTTAGCAGGTTAATTTGCTATTTTCCATTAACAAAAATTTAGCTCAAATATAACTAAAATTCTGTATATTTAATAGTTTTATTTTGCTGTTCCTATATTACTAATATATAGCAAAAATAATCTGCTAATTTTAACAGTTTTTGCTGCAGCATCATTTCTACCTAATTTTTAGTAACTTTTTCTGCTATTTTTTACAGATTTATTTCTGTGAGTGTACGGATAGACAAACAGACGGACATAATTAAATCGAAACAAAAGCGTATTCTGCCGATCGGTAGTAAAAGGTGGTTCTAGGTCAAATATTTTTTGATGTCACAAATATCAACATAAACTTATTATAACCTGTCCATCAGTGTAGGGTATAAAAACGCTTAATATGCTTTGCGTAAGATGATATTATTTTGCATTATTCATATTTTGATTTTAATTCCAGATATAAAAATTATAAAAGTGTGTCACATCAAATCACTCGTAAACATAAGAAAATTAATAATATAATTGAATAATTAAATAAATTAAAAATGTTTATCGGATTGAATCTAGAATTTAATTATAATTTGTATTGATTTGAAGCTGGATTTTAATTATAGATTTAATTTTATTAAAATTTCAATTAATTTTTTTCTAACGATTTCAGTGAAAATTTTAATTGATTTTTGGTTATTTATATCAATTAAAATTTTAGTTGATATAATTAAACTTTAATTGAAAATGTTGATGATTTTTGATTAATTTTTAATTGATATGAATAAAAATGTAATTGAAAATTTTTCATTTAAATTTTTTTGTAAAAATTATATAACAATTTTCTTAATTGGTCCGAATTCAATTAAATTTTCAATTGTATTTACAAATATTTTAATTGAAACTCGAATTTAGTTTTTTCTGTGTACCTTATTGCCCAGCAAAACTGTCGGATGCAAAGAAATTGAGATTTAAATTTCATATTTCTAGCCAAAAAAGTTTAGACAGGCCGGCAACGGTGGGACTTTTATACTTTTTGCCCCTCCCCGTAAGAATTTGCAAAATTTCCTTCGGCTTAGGCATCCCCTAAGTTGGGAATTCAGTCCATACTTTTTCTCTACTGTGTGTTTAATCTGGAGTTATGGCGGGCAGTTCAGAGATTAGACAGCTTCACTGAGCCTGTTAGATAGTATTTTATGCTTCTGGCTGCGAATTCTGCGATGGTTTTACACAATTTTAATAAGGTTTATATCAAAGTACTATGTGTAGTACCTAATTGCAAAGATGTTTGTTTAAAATTATACATACGGATGTATTAGAGCAATAAAAATTTTTGATTTATAATATTTCGTACATTTGGTTAAAATAAAATTATTGTGGTGCGTAGCAGTTAAGATTTTTCATTACATATTCAAAACTTTTTTCAGTGTATGAGTTAATATTTAGGTATTTGTTTTTTTGAAAAGCTGCCTAATGTACTTAAACTCAAATAGCTTTTAAAATGTAGATTTTTGTATTGTAATAGTTTCAAGAACTATATAGTGAGAGGGTGGTATATAAAATGAGTTCTTTGAAAACAATAGACTCCAAAAGACAATTAAGATGGTATTTGCTATTGAAAAAGGGATAATAGTGTCTATAAAGAAAATAACCGATTGATGTGATAGAACACGTTATAACAACATGAATGTTTGTAGATGTGTATGGGTGTGTGCTTTTGTATGTAGATATCTATTCAATGGGACAACAATAAGGATACAACATCAACATTCTGAATTACACGACAATGATAAGGAAACAGTGGTTTCGTAAAAGAATTTCGAGAAAATAATATGAAAAATATTTATTCAGTAAAGTCCAAAAAATTCAAGCTTAATGTGGCATATTTTCGAAATTCTGCTAAACTGAATTGTACGAATGGCAGGTAGGTCTACGCTTATAAGAGAATGATTGAATTAAATACGATTTAAAAACATAACTGCGCAGCAAAAAAAAAATGCAAGTGATGCTTTACAAACTACTTCTTTCAATGCTTCACAAGTATCCATTAGTGTATTTTTACTGCTTTTTTAGAAGTCATTCTGAACAACTTCAAAAAATCACTTCTTTCATCGCTTCCAAAGTATCCGTTAGTATATTTTTACAACTTTTTTAGAATTAATTTTCGAACAACATCCAAAAAATCTGTTAAGTATTGCTTCTAAAGAGTAATTGCTCTAAAAGTGATCGTAAAAAGTGATTTTGGTATCATTTGACATTTTCAAACAGAGTGTCCCGGACCAATATTTTTTTAATTTGTTTTTATTCTATTAATTTTTTTTAAATATTTATAACTAATTTATTTAAATTCAATATTTTTTAATCTTCAGATTTTTAAAAATATTGAATTGGGGTGCACCTTTTACACTCGTTTAATAAGTACTTTTATTGATGAGAATAAGGAACACTATCTCGCAGTAACAAGATGATGTTTTTATGCCAGTCAACTTTCTTATCAAAGAATATCAACGGTAGAGCGCTAGACTAGCAATCGTGATGTCGCAATTTCGATACCCGGTGGCGGTAAAATAAAAAAAATGTAATTTTTTTTATGAAGAATTTTTTTTAGCTTTTAATTGGTGAAAAAGAGCTTCCTTTGCACTCGTTCAAAAAGTACTGAAAAAATGTTGAAGTGGTAGTACTCCTCTCCTATGACAACTCAATGTTAAAATCATTAGTGTTTATGTTAAAAAAGAAGTACATCTAGATCATCAATTGTAGTGCTTTTTCTACTGGCTGAATAAAGATTTTACATTTTCTTCCATTTTCTTTATATTTTAATACAAATCACTGTCAATAATAATTGCAGAGTGTGGGCAAATCAAAAGCCATTTACAAGAATGGCCGCAATGTTGTCATCTAATGTAAAATATAAACACAAAAACAACACTAAAAACCGTAAAACACACTGCGAAAATTATCTCAAATAATGAAGTTGCACCGGAAGATGTCCACTGAGATTCTTCACAATGCAAGTTTTGATACAATTTTATAAAAAATATCATTTTATTTATTAAAAGATGTTCAACTAGTTTCATTAAAATTAGAAAATTTCAATTTATTTTCAGAAAAGTTTTCATTGATTTTGTGAGGAAAAGTTTCATTGGTTTAGTGACTAATTTCATAATTTTTTTATCCAATTAAAATCTTTCTGTGTACATTATAGATCTAAAGATATATTTTCATATACATATCTATTGGAATATTGGTATTTGCCATCTTTCACTCTCTGCCCGTTTGTTTGTTTGTCGGTGGAGGTGTATGTAAGAAAAATACTACATGCGGTTCGGTGCCAGAACATGTTCAATTTTATTCATTCATATGCCTCAGTCAATTTTGGAAATTTCCTACAATTCGGTTTAAAAAATGTTGGCTTGTTTCTCTTTTCTATTTTTTTTTTCTTTTTTGTTATTGTTGCTGGCCTTTATCTTGTTTCTAATTCATTGGATCGCAAAAACTGTCGTGTTCACCTTAATTGGGGACTACAACAACAAGACATACCAATACGACAGTATACTATTGATAGTAAGGACAAGAAAAACAATGATAACAACAATATGAAAAGCGAAACATAACATAAGTTTGTTACTGCATTAGCATCCCAGCAAAATTGTTTGGCTTCGACTAAGGAATTAAATAATATTACATTGAACATTTAAAATAACTATCAAAATAAAAAAGCTTTAAAAAAGTACACACTTTTGCACAAACAGAAATCTTCTTAATGTGGCCCTGTGGAAAAAACTGCTAAATCAGCATAATCTATTTGCTGAACACTAACATCCACTGTACTCTAATAAGTCCACAAAGAGGTTATTAGCAAACAAGACAATCAAAATTGCAGACATTTCCTTTTTTTAAAAGATTTTGTTTTTTTTGTTGAAATTTATCGAAAAATTTTGTATTGCTCTGTATTGTGTACGATCATCTGTACGATTGACTGATAACTATTCTGACAATCTATGCTAATAGCAGAAAAGCAACGGTTATGACTTTTATCATAAAAGTTATTCTTTGACTTTTATTTTTTTTAAGCAATATTAAAATTTATTTTATGATTTTAATTTTTTCGAGCAAAAACAAAAGCTATTTTTAAGTAGGTTAGAGGTTAAGAAGAAGAATATACATTTTTTCAAAGTTATAGACACATTATTAATTTGCAAATCAGACTAGATCCAGTTTCTGCCTTTTTTATGGTCAGGCTTCATCAGTGATTTTCCATTAAATTGTATTATTGTTTATATTTTATAGTCAGATTGTCTCTTTATGATAATTTACTCTCAGAAGTGATCAAACATGCTACTTTAAATTTTTTGTTTATCTTCTTATCTCCTCTTTGTCACCTTTTTCACAAATGTTGCCACACTGACGTATGGTTTTTACATACAAGTGCAGGCAATTTGTGTATATTGGAGACGGACTGCCAGCAGGGCATTTTTATTTTTCTAGTAACGTGTTGTTTTTTAGACTTTACTTTATTTTTTTTGAACAAAAATAAATTTTTTTTACAAGAATAAAAGTTCTTTTTTTACTTTTATTTTTTCGATAAAAAATAATTGTTATTTTTTTTACAAAAAACACATTAAATTTTGACAAATTCATATCAGACACATTAAAGAATGAGAAATCCCTATAAAAGCGAGCTCCATGGTAATTTTCAATAGGCATTGATTGCAAAAAATATATTTTACTCTTGCCCAAAAAAATAAAATGCAAAAAAAACCTTTTATTTTTGCACGAAAAAATTAAAATTATAAAATAGACGCAAAAAATATAACTTTTATTTTCTCCAAAATATAAAAGTCAGAAAATAACTTTTATTTTTGCCCAAAAAAATAAAAGTCACAAAACGATCACTACGATTTACTTGAATCAGTTCTCCAACATTTTGTTCTATAAGATTTTTTTGTTCAAACATTTCAAAATAACTATTATTTTTGCTCCCTGGGAAAGCTACTAAAAATTAGCTAAAAACGGCCCTACAAAAAAACTATCAACATCCCAGTGTAGAAACGGTAATGACATATCATTATTTTTTGGAGTACCAGTAATGACACCCACTTACCTTCTGCATTATTTTAAAACATATAATAATGAGTTACGGATAATGCCTTATTTTTATCATTATTTCAAATACAAAATAATTTTTTAGATTTTTTTGAAAATTTTTTGAAATCTATTTTTAGACTCAATATTTTTTAAACACTGGAAAGGATATATGTAACCACATATTTTTTGTATGTTGGCGAGTAAGCTTACTTGTGTGTAGCAGGTCAATTATATTTTTATCTATTAAATATTACATGTCGATATAGCTCAGATGGTAGAGCTGTTGACTGGAAATCTGTAGACCCAGGTTCGATTCCCGCACCAGCAAATTTTATTAAAAAAAAAAAAATACAATAAAAAATATTTTTTTTTATATAATTTATTTGTTTGAAAATCTATTTTTAGACTCATTATTTTTATCAGTACTGGTAAGCACATAGGTAACGATATATTTTTTGATTTTTCGTATGCTGGTGTGTAACGACAACTCATTATTTTTCGCGACATCCCCATATAAAGGTAATAAGAAATGTAATACCAAAAGTAAGTAGTTACCATTACCAAGTATGTAGTTACATAACCACATATCTGGTAATGATTTTCTACACTGGGATTAGCAAAATCTGCTTGATAAATATTAGTTAAAAGCAGTAAGAATAAAATGCTAAAGATTAAATTTTATTTCATTTTGAATGACAATTTACATTTCTGAAATCAGCAAAAAATTGTCTTAATATTATCAGACTAAACATAAAAAAAAACCATTTATATCTTTAAGCACTCAAAATAAATTTTCTCAAATTTTAAGTAATTTAAATTGAATTTAAAGAAATTTTGGGATAATTTGGCTTCACAAAAATTTTAATTTAAATCAAGTACACTCTTTTCTTAAATATACATAAAAACATTTAACTTAAACTAAATTTTTCGTTAATCTATTCAATTTTGTTTTAAATTTTTTTTGGAATTGTACTAAAATTTAATACATGTTTTACTTACTCTTAACTACTTAAACTTGTTTTAAAATTCAGTAAAAATGTTGTTTTTTTATGAAATTGGATTAGGCTAGTATAGAAAATTCTGGAATTTTAGAAGGAAACGTCAATCTGGCAACACTTCATTTAAGTATACACCACAGCATATGCTATAATGTTAAGTGCCATTAATAAAAAGTTTGTTCTACGTAATTTTGGGTAAAGTCTTGTAAAATGAGAGTAAACAAATAAGTATCTCAAAAAATGGTAAAAATTTGAGTTTGCTGTTCGGTTTTAATCGAAACCTAAAACAGGGGTTTTTCAAGCCACAAATCCGAAATCGAAAACCGTCAAAAATAAGTCGGTTTTTAACGATGAATTTAACCAATTAAAATAATTAACTAGATTGCATCCTAATGTGCAATTAGAATCCAAAAAGACTCATAAAGGAGCCCTAAGACCTTCTGAAATTATAGCTATATGAGGGAGTATTTCTTCAGCGATCTAGCATCTTTGCCAGACCCTTTTACGATTTATAAAAGAATTATGAGCCTTATTGGAAAATTTAGAATTTTCTTAACTATTATGAGTCATTTAGGATTAATTTTTAAGTTATTTAGGAGTAATGGAAAAATTGGGGGGGAAAATGTCAAATACACTCGTAAATACGAGCCTATTATTATATCTCATTTATGACTCGAAAATTTCAGCACTCTGAAAGTTATCACATTTTAGAGTCTCTTACGAGTCATAGTTTCTGAGCGCTCCGAAAAATGTTGGCTGCGATATTATTGAATCTTGAATTTCGAAAAGGGCTCAGCTTCTATTTTACATTTTCTCCATTAAATATTAGTTTAAAGAAGTTTTTGTTTTTTTTTTTATTACGGATAACATAAATGAAGTCAAGTCACCAAAAAGACAGGTAGTTTATGAGATATTGATTTTCATATATTCAGTTCAGATTTTCACAGCGTATACTTAAAAAAGTGCTATTTCGTAGTCCGCGAAATTTAAAAAATTTTAACTTTATATTATTCAAAACAATTTTCTAAAATTTAAACTCTTGAAAATACAGCTTTAGTTGCTGACAAAAGAATAAAAAAAAATTTATTTATAACGGTTGTCCGTGTTTTTTTTTTCTTCTCTTGCAAAGGTCTAGAAACGGAGTAATTGTCTTTATTCGAGTGAGAAATTCAATGGAATTTCAATAAATATCTTGGACGTATTAAAACATTTAATTCTTTTATATATTTAATTATTTTAAAAGAATTGTTGTAATATCACAAGAAAACCGAAAAATAACCGAAACCGCGATTTTAAAATTTTTCGGTTTTCAGCAAACTCTACACCCAAAATAATACGTCTGTTGGCTGGACAGAAAAATTTGTTACTTTAACAAATTTTATTCCTGTTTTTTGGCTTAAAATAAAATTTGTTGATTTTAACACTTTTTTTTTGTTAAATTTAACATATCTAAACTTAAGTAAAAAATTTGTAGAACTAGAGTTTTATCTGTAATTATACTGAGTCACAGAATTTATCCAAATTTATTTTTGGATAGAGATAACCCCTTTCGCTGAGGTATTGTACGGTTAGGGGTAGTCGAAATTTTCATAAATTTTGCTCTATTTCTCTTAGTTTTCAGGATATGGGCCATTTTAAAAAATCGGGAGGGAAAGAAATAGCGCCATATTTAAAACTTCGGATAGTAACATGAAAATATTATATTTTGACAAAAAAAATTTTTTTAAATTTAACGAATGGGTTCTGAAAAATTTATTTTAAATAATTTTGACGCAAATTTTTTGAAACACTCCACTGTGCACTGAACGGCAGAAAAGAGCTTTTGAATTCAGTGAACGTAATTTTTCGTTTTTTAATTTAGTGAACGTAATTTTTTGTTTTTTTTTAATCCACTGAACGAAGTCAGTGGTGAATTAATTCAGTAAGGAATTAATTCACTTGATTTAATAACATGAACTATAGCAATTGAATTAATTCTTTGAATTTGTTTTTTGTTGAACGTGTTCAGTTAAACGAATTCAGTGAATTTTACTTAAGGAAAGGAATTTGTTCAATTCTAGGAATTCATTCAAAAACGAATTAATTCTTTAAAGCTCTGCCTACCTAGAATACCGAAAAATCTAATAATCTTACAAACTTTTGTATTAAATATTTTTTAATAAAAAATTCAAATCACGAATGCGTTCACAAAATATTTGCTGGCTTGTTAAACTCTTATTGAACTTTAAGTTTGTTGATATTTTTTGCTTCTGGCTTGTAACATAAAAACGTATCCAATTAGAAAAACAACAATGACATCTATTGTAAACCATCTATCTCTATATTTTCATTCATTCATTCATCCATCCAACAAACCAAACTACTAATAGGGTGGTACTAATTAATTTAGAAGTTCCCAACAATTCGAATCGAGTTATTTTATATTCCAATGGACAAAGCTAATTGAAATTTACCCAAGTTACAATAGAGGACGCTTTCAACTTTTATCTGATTTTTATTGGCTATTTGCTCAAAAATATTTATAATTTGGAATCATCCTAATGCAAACGTCCATTCAACTTCTAACCCCAGAATTCTTTTACATTCCTCGGTTTTTTAAGCTTATAGCCTGATTATGGTGCCATAAGGTAGAATGTAGACATTATGTAGATGTCAAAAACGGTGTTAGGATTATTATTGTTATTTTTTTTTTTTGTACAGCTACTGCTGTTTGTATAGTGGTTATTGCTGTTGTTGGTGCTCCTACATCGGCAATTTGTAGTTTTAGAATTGGCAATTTTTTAATCCGCAACATCACATGTGATTTTCTTTTGGTTATGTAAAGAGCGATAACTACATTTGTAAAAAAAAAAATTGTAAGTTAACCCTTTAAAGTCTGAAAGAAAATTTTTTTCAATTCTACGCTAATAGAAAAAAACTGTAAAAAAATTTAGCTAAAACTACTAAAAATTATGCTGAACAAAAAACTGCTGAAATTAGGAGATTATTTTTGCTATATATTATATATTTTTGCTAATATGCAGAATTTAAGTTATATTTGAGTTAAATTTTTGTTAATAACACTATGCGACAGTCAAAATCGGGATGGGATGAAACCAACGGGAGATGTTATATCGGTCAAAAACAAGTTATACGTGTCCCGGCGTTTCGCTGGGTCACCCCTAGGAATCGAGATATATTTTTTTTGACCACCAAAGGTCAAATCGATATATCTCGATTCTTAGAGGTGACCCAGGGAAACGCCGGGACACGTATAACTTCTTTTTTACCGATATAACTTTCCCCGGTAGTTTGAACCCTTCCCGATCACTGACCACTACCATTTGTCTCACAGTGTAATTTATCATTATTCCACTATTTTCAGTTTAAAACACGGGAGATTGGAATTAATAGCATTTATAAATATTATCCAGGGTTTACTGCATACTGTGGTTTTTGAGCAGAATAACTGATTTTCGGAAGACCTTGGTATAACATTAAGCATCCATTCCCAAACGGAGTAGAGGATACAAATAAAGCTACCTATTAAAATATCATCATCTACAGGGTGGCCCAAAAAAGACTGAAGGATTAAAAATAGTTATATCTTTTTTGTTTTGTATAAGCATTTTAATGATAAAGGCAGTTTATAGCAGCTAAAACTTCACTTAATGAACTTCTTCATTGAAAATTATGACATAAATACAACTCGTTTTACTCTGTACACCTCTATTCAGCATGTTACGTACTTAAATTTTCTCTTAAAAATTATTGTGTGAGTAGATCTCCTTAAACATGCGAAATCCTTTCTAACCACAATCAAATCCCATCAATTGCAAAATATCGAATAGGATTAGCCAATTAAAGTTCAATTGATAGATTAAATATAATCATTATTTTTATGCAACGATTTATAAACATGAAAAGGGTTAACAGCAAACAATAAATACCTGCTACAATTTAATATCTTTATGACTCACACCATTGAAAATTGTGCAGTAATCCTTCAACAATAAGCATCAAAGCATCACGTTCAAAAAAAGGAAAAAATAATAATTTCAGTTAAACCCTAAATACATTGAACGTTACATACATAAATATTAGAAGCCTATGTACATTAGGGATATAACTTTTTTGGGGTGCAAGCTCCGAAAGCAAAACTTAATAGATAATATTGTGCTGATAATAAAAACAGTTTATTTGTAATCAATTTGGTAAAAACAAAAACTCCCGCAAAGACAACGATTTCTAAAATGCTTAAATTTTTAATTTTTGTTAAAATTTTTTTTTATTTTATTAACTAATTAAAAATGGATAGATAGATAGATAATTTTTTATTTATTATTCTTTAAAGTCTTTGCCAATTAATTAAAAATGGTGGCAAATGATTTTTAATGATGTTTGTAAAATATTACTTAAAAAAAATTAATTGATTTATTGTATATTGTATTCAATGCGTTTGGTGCAGGAACTTTTTTGACGATCGCGAAAAAGTAAAATAGTAGTTTTTAATATTTGCAAAAATTGCAAAAAGTTATATCCCTAATATACATGCTACATGTCAATACTACGAAATAAATGAATAAGGAGACAAATTTTATAAATTTAATTAATATGAAAATTTTTCTAGGGGTTCTTTCTATTGCGATGAAAGTGATCTAAGGAAAACATTAAATAAGCGGAGAAACAATATCAACCGTTTTGATTCTCAACGGAGAAGTGCTTCGACCCCGTGCCAATGTGCCACAACTTAAGTGAAATCTTTAGAAAAGAAAATTTTCCTGGGGATGTTGGTTTGTCCGTCCGTCCGTCTGCATGGCAGTCCATATATTATTGTGCTTACGCTGTAGGTCGCAATCTTTAAGAATTTTGATAAAATTTGGTACGCTGACACATATGTGTCCAAGGACAAAGCCTATTTATTCTACATAGGATCGGTCCACATTTGGACCTATCGCCCATATGTATCAAAATTTCTTACCATTATTCTATTTTTTTTATCATTTAATAGAAAAAATTTTGACACAAGTCCATTTCAACACATTCCAAACCTTAGTTGGCTTTTTTCCTGACTGGTGTAGGATATCATATAGTCGGCATGCCTGACTTTAACATTTTTGCTCGTTTTGTATTGAACATTTTTATTTTGGGGGAGAAACGTTTCCAATTTCCGCCCCCCACCCTGAATTTACGCCTGCCTATACCACATAAATATTATAGAGCATACGCTCACAATATATTTTCCATAACCGATTGAGGTTTATTTGAAAAGTAATAGGTAAAGTCTGTTTTCAATTGGAGAATCAATTAAAATACATTGAAACATATTGTTTAACTTTTTATATTCGTCAATAAAAAACAAACTACAAAAAGTATGTAACGTCTGTAGGAGTTGATATTTTCAGTCAAATATTCTATTTTTAGATTTCAGTTTTTAGAAAAAATAATTTAAATAATTTCGTTGTTTTCTGTTTTTAAACAAAAAATTCAAATATTTTCGGTTTTCTTTTTTGGTAAAATAGTTTGTTTATATACAAAATTATTTCAATTCAAATTACAAGAAATTCTTTACTCATACACACAAACATAGCCAATCAAAATATGAACGTGTGTGTTTTGTATGGTGTAGTGTTCTGTATGGTGTAGTGTTTTGAAAATTGAACAAAAAAAAACTTTCAAATATAAAAAAACAAACCACAAAATCGCATTAAAGGAATTAAATATGCTAAATTCCCAAACGTATTTAATAAATTGTGAAAAATAATCCGTTGTAGGCTTGTCCCTATCCGAATTTAATTCTTGCCTAAGGAAATCGTCAGGGGACGACGTTTTTAAAATTTCTGGAAATATTTGTTAAATTAAATTACAAACTCAATGAGAATTTCTTGTTCTCGTCTAGGAGCGTTATTAAACATTTAAAATATCAAAGAAAAAACAAAAACGACAACAGAAAATTTTCCACAATTTGCTTTGTCATCGTTTTTTTTTACGTTTTGTCAGTTAAAAATTGATGATTGTTTTAATAGACTTTTCAATTATTTTTATTTCTTTTATGGATTGTTTAAACAATGTTTGCAAATAAATAGCAAAATCGTTTGAATATAATGAAAATTCAGTAGTCCTTTTTTTATTTGTGTTTTCAATTAATTTAATATCTTTTTTAGGCTGTTTTTAACGGTAAAATATTGTGAGTGGAATTCTATTAAAACGCATTAGAGAATTTCAAATTCTGATTTATTCATTATCGTAACAGATTCCGCGCTATATGCTGTTTGCTAGTTCGACAATATCGGTTTGACGGTTTCCTTGGTAAACCCAAAATGGCGATCGTGACTATTTCGGATGATTAAAGTCAGTCACCTAAAACTTCAGCCGAAATAACTTGAAATAAATGTAACGTGACGATTCAGCTGATTCAACCTGCTTAATTATAAACACATACCTCTAAGTACTCGACGTAAACGAGTCGTAACGTGGTAGACAATTCCATTGAAAAAATAATTACTTTCCGGTTTTATGTGAGAGTGACAAAACACCTGTTTTTTGTTGCATACCCAGCAAAACCACACATAACCAAATAATGTATAAAGTAATGTGTAGCCATAGGGGCCGATGCATTACATTACACCTTACTTCACTGATGAATTTTAAATATTTTTTTTATTAAATAAATAAGCGTGGTTGCGCTAAGATTCGAACCTGGGTTCACTGCATTTTAGGCGAGGACTCTGCCACTGAGCTATCGACACATATAACATTACCTTAACCTACTTATTCATATACCTAATGGAAATGCTGATACCCCTAACCAACAATATATTTTCACTTGAATGGGCAAATATTCTAGTATTTCTCATTAGACTGATAAAACCTATTACTTATAATGGAAAAGTTGTATGGCCTAAGTGAGCTTGAATCCAGTTGGAGTTTTACTATACTTCGTCCCGCGGCCGAAGTATACAAGAATAAGCCAGCCCGATTACAGTTCCCAAATTAACCCGACTCACCTGCCTACTATTCCCGTGAGTCACTAATCGTATTTACCATATTCCCTCGTTTCCCCGAAATAACCCGACTCACCTGCTTACTATTCTCGTGAGTTACTTAGAACTATTTACTAATCGCAGTTACCATATTTCCTCGTTTTCCCGAATTAACCCGACTCACCTGCTTACTATTCTCGTGAGTTACTTAGAACTATTTTCTAATCGTATTTCCTCATATCCCCGAAATAACCTGACTCACCTGCTTACTATTCTCGTGAGTTACATAGAAATATTTGCTAATCAAATCGAACCAGTGAAAGAGCTATCGACGTTTGGAGGAACGGCAACCACTGCCAGGGTTGCCGAAGGTCATCCTGTGCACCGAATCGTCGAAGTCGTTTAAAGGAAAAAAGTCATTAGATTAAGTAATTTAAGTAGTTTAAGATCTTGGTGAATAAAACTGTGTGCGATACAGGATCGTACAACTGAATTGAATAAAAGAAACGATTGCTGTTTTATTTCAAAGGAGGCATACCTTTGACGAACCTGGACAAACTGAGTCTTACCCCGGCCGAAGACAAAACTGCATCACATGCTTACAAATGAACATAAATTAATGTGTCTAAAAATAGATTTTGAAAAAAGTTATATTCATTACTTTGCTTTTATAAATCATGCACTACGTAATGACTGATCGGCAAGTCATTACTTTTTGATTTGAAATAATTCTGAGTTTTTTTAAAATCCTGTTGAGTTTATGTTTGTTGTTCTTGATAGATTCTTCAATTATAAATAAAAATTATAAAATTTTATTGTATCTTCAGTACTCAGGGAATTGTGTAGGTAAAATCAACTGCAAATAACAGCTAAAATAACTGCATTTAACTGTTAAAAATCAACTGACCAATGTAGTGAAAACAACTACAAATGCAATTAAAACAACATACATGCAAATTATTGTAAAACTGTACAAACAACTGCAAATGTAGTTAAAATAACATAAACAAAATTCTTTTTAAAAATTATTAATTTAATAAAAACAAATTTATGTAAATACTCTTAACATAATTTTATTCCATAATAAATTTAAAAACGAGAAATCAAAATTTACACTTAATATCACTTTTATTGTTCACTATTAAGATATTCTTCTAGATGTCCGTCTGTGAGGGATGAAATATTGTTTGGCTTCCTTTTTTTCTCCAGGTAAAAAGGGTTTAAAATATAAAATAACTGAAAGAAAATAAATACAATATTTTTTAATATTCCCGTAAATAAATTTATATTTTATATTATAAAACTTACCTTATTATTTTAATAATTTAATAAAATATATAACCTTTTCCGTATTACGTGTCTTCACTCTTTAGCGTTGTTTTATGACTAAGACAAGAGAAAACATGTTCTTCTCATTTTCTTTCACTATAAATTTCTAAACAAGCGCTGTGTACACACTCTTGTTTGCTTCGTACACACACACACTTGAAAATTGAAGTTTTCAAAATAACTGCATAAATAAATGTTACAATTTAGTAATTTTTGTAGTTTTTTTTTTTAAATACCTGTCAAAAGCATTGAAAAATTTTGCTCTAAGTTAATTAACTGCAATTGTAGTTAAAATAACTACAACCGCATTACTACAGAAATAACTGTCATGCAGAACTTTTCTGAGTAAATGTATAAAAACATAATAACTGGAGAACCGTTTGGAATTTTTTTTTTAAATTTCAAGTAGGCTGAAGTAATTAATCATTTATTTTGTAATCGAAAGAACTTTTTTAAAATATTCTTCTTTGTAAATCAAAAAGTTAGCTATAAAGTAGTTTTTAAGAATTTGGGCAGTTGTTTTAATATGTCTGTGATAAAAATTTGTCAGTTAATTCAAAGTCATTATAAGTTATTTTAATGCATTTTTTATTTACTTTTCTACAGTCAAAAATATTTAATTAAATTTTTAGATTAAAGAAAGTACGAAAAAACAATAAAATGTTTGTAATTTCTCAAACTCTTAGGCTTTTAAAACGTTGCAAAGAAAGCAGAGGGAGAAACTGAGCTGGGCCAGAGATTTATTCTGAAATTATTCAATAGAATTATATAAGTCCTGTGCAAGAAGCCACTTTATTTTAGTGATACCATTTAAGCTGAATGCATTTAAGCTCAGAAGTTTGATTACAAGATTCGTAGATTTTAAATGGCCATACGGACTGACAGCGCTAAATCGACTCAGCATATAGTTTTGAGTCGACTGGTGTACTATAATGTTAGTATACGAACATTATTTTTTGGTAGTTACAAACATCAGCACAGACTCATTATTTGATGTACCATAGAGTGGTGTAGGGTATAAAAATCAGTAATAAGTGGTTCCTTTGTTTTCAACTTAACCAAAACCTTTTTTATTAAACTACAAACAGTAAATATATTCTGGGTATATTAATGCCGAATTTCCTTTAAATTGTTACCTTATTTAAATACTTCACACTGTATTCATATTGTCAATGTTGCTGTTGTTACTATTAAGCGTGCGTTTATACCAGTTTATACTAAATATTTTTGTTGTCTTCTACATAACACCCAGTTTAACAAAATGGTTACAATGTATTGTTCATTCTAAACTACAATTTAATAAAATATAGGAGTTTTGGAATAAAAAAAAATGAAAAATAAAATAACGTGTAATTTTTTATTTATTGCTCTCAGTTCAATGAGCAAAACGACGACAACAATTACACTAACAATAAAAACAACAAAAACATATAGCTTTGTAAATACAACAAGAAATTTAGCGACATACAATGTGCCATGTTATATTTTAAAATGTTGAAAAGCTGAAAAGCTGACGACAAGTGAAAAAAAATTGAAAAAAAAATTCATATATTTTTTCTTTTGTTGCAATTTTATATGTACATACATATGTATGTGAATAAGAAAGTTGAAAACAACCTCTCGATTTTCTCAAAAATTTGCTGAATTTAAATTTAATGTATTTTTAAAGCTTTTTATTAAAGTTTATTTTGTTTATTTAGGTTTATTCTTAAACATTGAAAATCACTTCATTTCACAATGAAAAATCATTTCACACATTTTTATTCGTACATCAATTACGAATTTTTCGATTTACACTTGTTTTCATTCATATAATATGGACTTCGATTTATCGCTTCAGATCTTCAGAAAACTATTGTACTAATCCAGCCAGAGCTTTGAAGAATTAATTCCTTTTTGAATGAATTCACTACCAATCGAATTCAATTTTCTCTAAAATTGAATGAATTCCTTTTCTTAAGTAATTCACTGAATTCGTTCAACTGAACGCAACAAATTCCAAGAATTAATTCAATTGCAATAGTTCTTTTTATTAAATCAAATGAATTAATTCACCGGTGAACGCGTTCAATTTTATAAATCGAACGGAAAAAAAGTGAATTAATTCCTTACTGAATTAATTCACTGCTGAATTCGTTCAATTTCATTTTCGTTAAGTGAATTAAAAAAAATAAAATTACGTTCAGTGAATTAAAAAAAAAAAATAATAAGTTCACTGAATTGAAAAAAAAAGAAATAAGTTCACTGAATTCAAAGCCTGTTTTCTGCCGTTCAGTAGAAGAAAACAATAATGTACAAATAAAATGTTTAAAAAAGCAATTTTACAGCGTGTGCTAGTAAAAATAAACAAATTAGAAACCGGATGCTGTTTATCAACCTACATGATTCAAAAATAAAGCCTTTTACTATTAAAAATAAAAACTTTACAGATATAGATAAATTTGGAAAAAAAATATAACTATATAAGAAAACAGGCTTTGAATTCACTGAACACTTATTTTATTTTTTTTCAATTCAGTGAACTTATTATTTTTTTTTTTTTAATTCACTGAACGTAATTTTTTTTTTTTTTTAATTCACTGAACGTAATTTTATTTTTTTTAATTCACTGAACGAAAATGAAATTCAACGAATTTAGTAGTGAATTAATTCAGTAAGGAATTAATTCAATTTTTTTTCCATTCGATTTATAAAATTCAGCAGTGAATTAATTCATTTGATTTAATAAAAAGAACTATTGCAATTGAATTAATTCGTAACAAAATAAATCGAACGAAAGCAAATATGAATTAATTCCATTCAATATATGGTGCTTAGTGAATTAATTCATCGAATTTTTAATTCAGAATTGAAAAATTGAATTAAGGAATTAATTCTTCAAAGCTCTGAATCCAGCTAACAAGCCATGAAGAATTTTTTTTTTGATAGAACAAGATCTACCGTTTCCGAAATTCCATTGAAAATTGAAATATATGTTTATTTATTTAGGGTCATATACATAATCACCACAGAAGACAGAAAAAAGCTAAATCCGATGTGTTTAAAGCAAAAATATATTTTAAAAAAAGCAAAAGTAAAAAACTTGGAAAAACAAAAAAATTTTTTTTTTTAATTTGAAAGTTAAAAGAAAAAATATTTTTTTGTGATCAAAAAGTCTTCAATTTCAAAAATATTAGGAAAAAGCAATTTAAAGCTAAAAAATGTTACGGATTAACCTCGGGTTTGGTTACCGAAATGCAAACTCTAGTCCCGTATTGATTCTCTGAGGTATTAATTTTATGACACAGTCACAAAGTGAAATATATTTGATTACCAATTTATGTGATAATAAAAATAAACGGACATCAACAGTACAAATTTATTTCACTATGTTATGTTGCTGTTGTCGTTGTAACGGCTTTAAAAAGATAATTTATATATATAGTCCAATTGCCATGGGAACCGGGTTATACCGCCCATACTCGGTCGTCAGAGCCTAGTCAGCGTTAAAAGGGGACACCATGTCCAAGGTGGTCTGTGGGTGAGATTGGCATTTATAATTAATTTCCCAAGACCCCCCGTGTCATTTCATTACGTTCTCAGTATCTAATTTTACTGACAAGGAAGGTATCCCAGTGGATTCTCTCCGATCTTAATGAGATTCGGTAATGTGATTTCCAACTAAAGGGAGGTTAAAAACTATCCAATTTTCTGTCTTAATTTATTTCTATTAAATTGAAAGACAAATAGGCAATTTGGTTATTAAATTAAAGCTTTCTTGGTGACGAATCCACCGGTATACAAAACATGTTCGAACATATTCAATTTTTTTTTTTTTGTTTTTCAGTTATTATTCTTGTTGAACACATTTGTATGGGAAATTGTTGTTGGTTTCAACTTCAACTGACATATTGTAATGCGTATTTAATTTAATTGAGGGGATGTCTGAGCATTTTTCGACATTTGTTATAGTTCTGCTTCAGAACATCTTTTCCAATAGCGCCTTTTTCACCAATGTTTCTTATATTTCAAGTGTTAACCCTGGATCCATGGGCAATGTTTGTATCAAAATTTTAAATTTCTCGAGTACTCTAAAGCCCAAAACACATAAAACTGGTTTTTGTAGTTTCTTTGTTTTTCACTGCCGAGAAATAAAAAACTTTTCCAAATAAACAAGAACTGTGTGGAAACAAAATTTCGAAATTCTTAAAATTATTGAATACTTTTCGCGATATTCAAGAACAAAGTTTGACAGCACTATCACTGTTCACTGGCACTTTCAGTATCACTAGACTTGGGCATTCTAGTTCTTTTTGATGACCACTCTTTCTAGTTCAATTTGTTGTAAAGAACTAATTCGCTCTTCTATTTCAACTGCTCTTTGAAATTTCGTTCAATCGTTAAGAAAGCAATTTTTTCGGTCGTTCGTTTGGCATTTTTGAGTAGTAGGTAGCTAATTCATATAGCTCGTCTTTTTAAGAATTTTAAGAAAAAACGAAAAATGTTTAGTGTAGGAAATATTTTTAATCAATAAAATTAAATTAAATTATCTCCGGCCAAAGGTAATAAAATGAACGATTCCACTAGAAGAGCGATTAGAAGTGAACTAGATCTTTCGATCAATTGAGTGACTAGTTCAATTGAACTAGTTCGTTCACGAACGACACAAGTCTAACTATCACTATCTGGGTTGGGCTTAACTTAACATAATCAAATTTCATTAACATTATGGCGAACCCATTCGGATACCTTCCTTGGGAGTTTTATCATGTTAAAATGTAGAGATACAACCTTGCGGTTTGTTCTGCGTTTCTTTTTTTTTATAAGGAGTTTTGAAAATTAAGAACGCACTGCGGATTCTCTCTAAATTAAAACTTAATGTAATTTATCTGCGTTTTCTCTCATACTCGCATATTTTCAATCTCACTCTCACTACAATGTTGCCATACTTTCAAAAAACAATCCCCATATTTGGTGATGTCCACAGATGCAAAAGTTGAAACGATTGTAGTTTTATTTTGAAAAATCATTGTCTTTCATGTTTATTACTAGTTTCGAACTCATTTAGCCTATAATTTTAATTTAATGATCTTTGCCGAAGTTAAAATGGAAAAATATAAAAAATTAAAAATTTTTCTATACAGAATCAAAAACCTCATTTCCCATAGCTGGTGCTCTCCGCACATACACAAAATGTACACACACATAATGTAAAGAAAGTGTGAATGTATATATAAAAACAACCGTCACCGCAGCCGCAGTCATTTAATTTGTTTTTTCTTACCGCAGCGGAATCCGCAGCCGCAAGATTGTATCTCTACTCAAAGAGAGTGGGAATAATCACTTGGTCGATTTGATGTGATTTTACCCATATGGAATATATGTATTTAGTATTCGCCTGAGATGAGTTGAATATAATCCTCCCACTTTCTTTTATCAAAAAAGTTACAGAATTAAAAATTGGCAATAAGAACACATGACGAATTGAAAACTTGAAAAAAGTATAACAGAATTGCTTACTGATGACAAATATTTTTTGACGTTGTACACATAAACCATGCCGTTTCAATTGTAGTTTAAATTGAAGCAGCAGCAGCAGTTGTAAAACGACAAGTTTTTCAATAAGACAACATTCATCATAATGGCTCATTCGGATAAAATTGTTAAAAGTTAAATTAAACAGAAAATCGTTTAGTTTAAAAGAAAGCAAAAAGACACAACAGAGATGAATGAATGAATTAATAAAAAAAGGTCTCCCATTTTCCAGTTATTGTACTTTTATTGTATGGATTTATATTCTCAACCAAGAAAGGGAAAACAACAAAAGGAGAATTGAATAAACTCGTATAAAGGCAATTTAAATTTGTTTATTATGAAGTAGTGGACAGTTGTTGTATAAAAGTTATCAAGGAAAGCGAAAGGGAGGGGTATAAGAAGAGCATGAAAAATAGATTAATCTAGTTTTAAGGTTGGTAAATAGATTTTGTTCTTTTTTTTTTTAGTTAACCCATATTTGGCCTACCAACAAGTTTGCATGACTTCTGACCATTTTTTCTGTCTATGCTATCACACTTGGTAAACACATGCTTACAATTCACACACACACACACACACATATAATACATTTGTTATATGTATTGACAATAAGACTACAAAAAAAGCTGTTTGTTTATACTGATCCTTTGAAAATTATAAAAGACTACTTTTTTATAAGGGTCACTCATGCAACATAAACACACATACAACAAACACACACATTTTCACTCACACAAACAATAATACTCGATTACTCATCCTTAATGATACCTAAATATGCTTAAAGAACAAAACGTAAGTAGTATGTTGTCATAGTATTGGTAAAATGACCCTTCAAAACATTTGAGTTTTCTATTGAAAGTATATTTTGTCACATAATTTAAAGCAATCGTAAAAAGAAAGTCAAATGGCCATTTATTGTTCATTTTTTTTTTTTGAACTTATTATTGTGTGTGTATGTGTGCTAAAGTCCTTCAAATAGGTATTCTAATGAATTGACCATGAAATGAACCTGTTGATTAATGATGACAATCATCTGCTTATATATATTAATAATAATATAGGCTGTAACTCTTTATTAAGGTTTCGTTTACTTTCCTATTCGATTTCATTATTAAATGGCATGTAAAAGTTTAATCAAATTTATTTTTGGAAATAGCGTTTTATTTATTGAAATTGGAAAATAACCTTTTATTAGTTATCGAATAATAATTTATTTTTTGTGTTTACAAATGTAAATAAGAATTTCTTAAGGTAATTTGTAAATATATTTATATTGATGTAATTCACAGGTCGTGGTATTTTATGTGCATTTGTAGAAATAAATCTGCAAGAATAGCAGAAAAAGTTACTAAAAATTAGTTAAAAAATGTTGCTGCAGAAAAAACTGCTAAAATTAGCAGATTTTTTTTACCAAATACTAGTAAAATAAGAACAACAAAATTAAAACTGTTAAATTTACAGAATTTTAGTTATATTTAAGTTAACTTTTAGTTAATTGAAAATAGCAAATTGTACTGTAAAATCTGTAGAAAATTTTGCTAAATATTTGTACACTAAAAATAGCTAAAATAAACTGTTATATCTACAAAATTTTTGTTATTTTTAAGCTAAATTTAGTTGAATGCAAATAGCAGTCTATTCTGCTAAAATCAGCAGAAATATTTGCTAAAAAATTGTAAACTGCTGTTTTCAAAAGGCTCGATTTTTATTTGCATTTAAAAAAAAAAAATTGAAAAAACTTTGAAAATTTTAAAAATTTGTGACTTTTTAGCCTACTAATATTTAGCAAAATTTTTTGCCGATTTTAGCAGTTTAATTTGCTATTTTCCATTAACAAAAATTTAGCTCAAATATAACTAAAATTCTGCATTTAGCAGGTTTGAGGTTAAGAAGAAGAATAAACCTTCCTCAAAAGTTATAAACACATTAAATTTGCAAATCAGACTAGATCTAGTTTCTGCCTTTTTATGGACAGGCTTCATCAGTGATCTTCCAATAAATTGTATTATTTAGCATGTTTTTTAATCACCTGGATTTAGAATTTTTCATAAAAAAATGGATTTATTAAATCAAAAAAAAAAAAGCTGGATTTAATAATAATCCCTTGTGACATGTCACAAGACAAATCCTAGGACAGGTCCCTGAACTTTGTTTTTTATGAGAATTCAGTAACCTGTCCTAGGATTTGTCTTTTGACATGTCACAAGGGGTCAATTTCCACCTCCTATGACAACGCCATGTAAAAGTGACCAGTCTATTTCATATAAAGGGGCCAGTTCGGTGACAGTTTGTTAAAATTTCCCGTAGGGTAATTATAAATTGAAAGTTAAAGTGAAAACCTTCAGCATCGAATTCGGTATTAAAAATTAGGGTGAAAGAAGTGTCGGACAGAAATTTTTTTTAAAATAGAAAGAATCTAACCCGATCTGTTGAGCACTTTTAGAAATACTTTTTGGATTTATTATATCCAAGTGACTAGAAAAAACGGCTATTGTTTATATTTTTATTGTCAGATTGTCTCTATATGAATAATTTCAGAAGTGATCAAACAGACATATACAAACATTCTACTTCAGATTTTCTCAGTTTATCTTCTTATTTCCTCCGTGTCACCTTTTCACAAATATTGCCACATTGACGTATGGTTTGTACGTACATGTGCAGGCAATTTGTGTATATTGGAGACGGACAGCCAATAGGGCATTTTTATTTTCTATAGTAAAGTGTTGTTTTTTCAAACGCGTCGGATAGACCAAATACAATTAATATTGTCATTAATATCCCAGTGTAGAAAATCATTACCAGATATGTGGCTATGTAACTACATACTTGGTAATGGTAACTACTTACTTTTGTTATTACATTTCTTATTACCTTTATATGGCGATGTCGCGAAAAATAATGAGTTGTCGTTACACAACAGCATACTAAAAACCAAAAAATATATCGTTACCTATGTGCTTACCAGTACTGACAAAAATAATGAGTCTAAAAATAGATTTTCTAAAAAATAAATTATATAAAAAAAAATATTTTTTATTGTATTTTTTTTTTTTTTTTAATTTGCTGGTGCGGGAATCGAACCTGGGTCTACAAATTGCCAGTCAACAGCTCTACATCTGAGCTATATCGACATGTAATATTTAATAGATAAAAATATAATTGACCTGCTGCACACAAGTAAACTTACTCGCCAACATACAAAAAATCAAAAAATATGTGGTTACATATATCCTTACCAGTGTTTAAAAAATATTGAGTCTAAAAATAGATTTCAAAAAATTTTCAAAAAGATCTAAAAAATTATTTTGTATTTGAAATAATGATAAAAATAAGTCATTATCCGTAACTCATTATTATATGTTTTAAAATAATGCAGAAGGTAAGTGGGTGTCATTACTGGTACTCCAAAAAATAAATATATGTCATTACCGTTTCTTCACTGGGATGTATTTTTATTAATTCTAATTTAGCAGGTTTGAGGTTAAGAAGAAGAATAAACCTTCCTCAAAAGTTATAAACAATATTTAATATTTGTAAATTCTGCATATTTAAAAGTTTAATTTTTGCTGTTCCTATATTACTAATATATAGCAAAAATAATCTGTCAATTTAGCAGTTTTTTTTGCAGTATAATTTTTAACTAATTTAGTAGTTTTAACTAAATTTTTTACGGATTTTTTCTATTAGTGTAGTAAATTAGCATTTATCGTAAATTTGATTACTTTCTATGGGTTAAACTTCCGAAATCATGCTATTTTTGCAAAGATAATATGTTAAGACTTTAACTGTGAATTCCTTCATTATTTTTGTTAATGAATACACTCACAGATGTTGTAAGCAAAAGAGGTTGTCAGAAATGCTACTTAAGTAAATGATGTTAAAAAGGCCACAAAGGCAATTATTTTAATTGGAAAAAAAAAACTGCAAACAAATGCAATAAAAATATCATACCATGTCGTTAAAATAAGTGATCAGTGTTTACCATTAAAATGTTTAAAAAATTTACAAAACAAAGAACAACTGTTATACCAGTTAGTTTTTTCTTTAAAATATAAAAAAAAAATTCTTTTGATTACAAAAAACATGTAATTACTACATCCTACTTAAAATTAAGAGCCAGAGCTCCAAATGGATCGCGCCAATTATTACGTTTTTATGCGTTAGAGATACAATAATATGTTCTGGTTTTTATTTAGCAAATGCAGGATATATTAGTAATAACACACCCACAAAAATTTGTCGGTAGAATCTACTGAAAATGACAGTTAAAACAAAGCTATATGCAGTTAAAAAGGCGACAAAGATATTTAACTTTAAAATAACTAAAACTTTTGTTATTTTTAACTGTTGAAAAATAACTAAGAAATGCATTAAAAATAACTACCAATGTCGTAAAATTAACTGATAAATTTTTACTACAAAAATTTCAAAACAACTTACAAAATCGCAAAAACTACTGTCTTTTACAGTCAATCCTTTTTGTTTATAAAAGTATATTTTAATACAAAAAAATAATTTTTTTTTTCTTTCAATTACAAAAATATGTGTTATTATTTCAGCCTCTTTAAAATTCGAAGTAAAAATTCCAAACCGTTCTCCAGTTATTGTACGTTTATGCATTGGATATGCAATACAAGTTACTGATTTTTAATTGCCAACCAGAAATATAACAAAAACTAAACAAGAATTTTTTAAATTCAAAAAAAAAAATCAACAAAATTTTTTATTTTTTAAATAACTACCAAAAATAACTGTTAACTGTAAAACTACTATATTGGTGGTTGTTTATTATGATATTAAAAATAACTGATTTAAATACTTTTCGTTAGTTGTTTTCTTAAATAACCGTCATAAAAGTTGTTTTGCAGTTTTTTATAGAAAAGCAACTGTGATTTCTGTTAAAAACAACAACTACTGATTACTACACAAACAACTGTCATGTAGTAACTGACAAACTTTTTTGAGTGTATTTTTTACTTTTAATAACAATAATGCTATACCACAGCATAAGAAACCTCCTGTTACAATACATTTCTGTTATTTAAGTTTGCAAAATTTGCATACGATTTCAGGAAATCGCAGTTTTCATATTTTTGGTCAAAATAATTTTAAATACAATAAAAACAAACAAAAGAACTAAAAAAAAAAAAACAAAAGCATATCCCAAATTTTGTTATTCTAAATATAACTGTAATTTTAAGAATTTTTTGAATTTAATTTTTAACACACACTGCTTCAAGTTTTGATACCTTGTCTTTATAATTAATAGTCTCAGGCAGATTTTCAGGGGATATTTTTTTGGGGATTTAAAGAATACTGTGGTGATTTTTTGAGGATATTTAAAACCTTTCGTAAGTTTTGAAGACTATATTAATTTTGTATAGTTTTCAGAAAGCTTTAGTCAAGTTTTTTTCACATAATTGCAAAGAAAGTTGCAAATTTTTACCCTTTTACACATTTTCCGTAACAATTCAAAGTTTTATCACATGAATAAATCTTTTATGCCTTGAAGTTTTATACGATTAATGTCCAAGTACACTAATAGAAAGAAGTCCGTAAAAAATTTAGTATAAACTACTAAAAATTAGTTAAAAATGATGCTGCACAAAAAAAGTGCTATATTAGCAGGATATTTTTGCTATATATTAGTAATATAGGATCAGCAAAAATAAAACAGAATTTTAGTTACACTCACAATATATTTTCCATAACCGATTGAGGTTTATTTGAAAAGTAATTGGTAAAGTTTGTTTTCAATTGAAGAATCAATTAAAATACATTGAAACATATTGTTTAACTTTTTATATTCGTCAATAAAAAACAAACTACAAGAAATATTTATCGTCTGTAGGAGTTGATATTTTCAGTCAAATAATCTATTTTTAGATTTCTATTTTTAGAAAAAATAATTTAAATAATTTCGTTGTTTTCTGTTTTAAAACAAAAAATTCAAATATTTTCGGTTTTCAGTTAAAAATTGACGATTGTTTTAACAGACTTTTCAATTATCCTTTCATTTTTTAATTGTGTTTTCAATTAATTTCATATGTATTTTAGGTGGTTTTTAACGATAAAATATTTTAAGTGTATACATAGTTATATAAAAAATAAAAAAAAAATTTTTTTTTGGGTGAGATTTGAACCACCACCCTCAAAAATTGAAATTTTGTCAATGCCTGACCTTTACATCTACACCACAACCGATTTGAAAATTGTATAAATTAAATTTGAATTTAAAATATTTTGAAATATTTATTTATACAACAAAAAGAAATTTAAACAAAAAAATGTACCCAACACACAATTTGAATTTATAAAAATAATTTTAATCTATCGCACGACTAGAAAAACTGAACTTCGTTTTATATCTAAATTCTTTTGTTTGTTTTGACTTAAAATAGTTGAATATTAAATAATATGAATTCAATCAGTGTTTACGATAACGAAATGATCGAAATTGATTGCCAAATTTATTTGAATTGTTAGTAAAATTGTTTAAATTGATATGATAATCACAGGGTTGCCGGGTTGTAAAAATGTGAAGAAATCTCGATGATGTCAGCTGCTAGCAATAGGCATATACGACTAAAATATTTACCATACAAATCGTTTTAAATGTTCACCATATAAATCGTTATAAAAACTAAAAATATAAAATACTAAAATAAAATTTAAAAACAAGCTTTTTTATAATGCCCTTTGAGGGGAATTTTTTTACAGAGTTTTTATTTTTAATTTTTGTGTGGAAGTAAAAACGAAAGATTTTATATTTTATGAATTTTTTTTTAATCTCAAAAAGTTTTATGCGTATCAGAAATTAAATAAATACAGGGTTATAAATTTTATTCAAATGAAAATTTAACTTAAAAAATCAAAAAAAGTAAATATAACGCAAGTTCTTCTTAATTAAAATTAAATTTTATAACTGCAGTTAAACACAAAATTCTAGGGACTTTGATTTATGTAAATTGGTATTTCTAGTCATTCGACTAATCTTTTTCTCATCTTATTCAGAGAGTATTGTCACTTTTAAAATAATTGTCGTCAAACAGGATGATTTTAAAATCTTAAATAATTTTATGATAAAAATATTTTTGTGCAATTTTGCTCCAAAGTTTAATATCGATGGCTTAATAAAGAAAGACGCTACACAGAGAGAATTTTGCTGGACGAGTTTTAGTGCAATTTTCAGTAAACTGTTGAAGTTTTCTTCACAATATAAATGAAAAATTTGTGAAATTCGATGAAAAAGCTTCGTATATTTTATGAATATAGTTTTAGTGAAACTTTTTCATAGAGCGTATGAAACTTTAAGCAAATAAAATGAAATTTTTGATAATATTTTATGAAAAATTCCATTAATTCAATGAAAAGTAACAATGGACGAGATCCCCTGAAACATCGATTTTATGCAAAAATTCATTAATATCATGCAGATAATTCTCTCAGTGTACCTTTATTCTTAATTTCTATAGAGGGGAAGGCAATAAAAATATAAAAGCGGTGGAAATATTGTTTCTCAGAATGAAACTTTATATTAATACAAAAACAATAAAATAAAAAGTATAATCTAAGTTTTTCAGATTTCCATTTACTCTAATGGAATATTAATTCCAGTTAGGGCTTTTCTGCATTAAGCATTAAATTTATATACCAAAAATTTGAAAAGAGCAGCATGTTCGTTGTTACATTTAGGGCATTTCTTTTAACTATTATATTTATGTGTGATGGGTAATTTGAAATTTAAAAAGATAGATTGAAATAAATTAAAAACAATTGGAATTATAAAAAAAATGTATATGAAACTATTTGTATCAATGTAGTTTGGCTCAAGGGGTAAGGCAATGAACTTCTAAGCCAAAGGTCGTTGGTTCGAATCGTGTCTTTGCTTTGAATTTAAAACGAAAGAAAATTAAATTAAAGAGAAATTAAATAAACAAAGAACGTGTGTGTTATGTGTGCAGTGTTTTGAAAATTGAAACAAACAAAAAAACTTTCGAATATGAAAAAACAAACCAAAAAATCGTTTTTTTTTTACGTTTTGTCAGTTAAAAATTGATGATTGTTTTAACAGACTTTTCAATTATTTTTATTTCTTTTATGGATTGTTTAAACAATGTTTGAAAATAAATAGCAAAATGGTTTGAATATAATGAAAAATCAGTAGTCCTTTTTTTAATTGTGTTTTCAATTAATTTGATATGTAGTTTAGGTTGTTTTTAACGATAAAATATTGTGAGTGTATATTTGAGCTAAAATTTGGTTAACGGAAAATAGCAAACTAATCTGCTAAAATCAGCAAAAAATTTTGCTAAATAATTAGTAGCCTAAAAAATCTCCAAAAACATTTCAAATTTTCGAATTTTTTTCGATTTTTTTTTAAATGCTAATAAAAATCTAACCTTTTGAAAACAGCAGTTTACAACTTTTTAGCAAATATTTCTGCTGATTTTAGCAGAATAAACTGCTATTTGCATTCAACTACATTTAGCTTAAAAATAACAAAAATTTTGTAGATATAACAGTTTATATTTGCTATTTTTAGTTTACTAATATTGAGCAAAATTTTCTGTGGATTTTACAGTACAATTTGCTATTTCGAATTAAGTAAAAGTTAAATATAACTAAAATTCTGTAAATTTAACAGTTTTAATTTTGCTGTTCTCATTTTACTAGTATTTAGCAAAAAAAAAACTGTTAATTTTAGCAGTTTTTTCAGCAGCATAATTTTTAACTAATTTTTAGTAACTTTTTCTGCTATTTTTGCAGATTTATTTCTCTAAGTGTATCTAAAATATTAAAAAAGATAATTCTTTTTTTAATAAACTGGCATTAGAATTGATTCATTTTGTGAATTAATTAATAATTAGTTATTACATTAAATGAGCGGTTCCCACTAAGTTTTGCTTCACGGACTCCTTGAGACATTTCTACAAGCTCACGGACCCCCAAACCGGTGTTGAGCGAGACTTTATAAGTTATGGGGCAAAATTAATAAAAACGCCTGCTTATTTTAAATAATGGCCAATTTGAAGCAGGAATAAAGCAAAAACAAAAACATTTTTCAATTCCATATTTTGTTAAATAATTTAAAAATTATAAAAAAAAATTGTTTTTTTTTTTTGTAATAACTTCTTTTATATTTTTTGTTGGAACTCTTCGGGGACCCCCTGGAATTCTGCTACGGACCCCTGGGGGCGCCCCCCTCCATTTCGGAACCGTTGCTTTAAATCAATGATTGAAATTGATTAAAGTGGGGATGAGATTTATTCAGATTTAAATTGAATCAATTTTCATTCGATTAAATTATTTACTTTATATGATTCGCCAACTATAAATCAAGGCAACCATTTTTGGCTAAATTTATTAAAATTGAATCAATTCGTTTAATTCTATGAAAATAACACTATGCGACAGTCATGGATGGGATGGGATGAAACCAACGGGAAATGTTATATCGGTCAAAAACAAGTTGTACGTGTCCCGGCGTTTCGCTGGGTCGAGATATATCTTTTTTTTTTGTTAAAATTTCGTTGATGTTAGTCTAATTGAGTTGCTAACATGTGTTTATTTGCTTAAATTCAATAAAAATAGATCATCATCAAACATTAACCGATAACGGCATAGGATACCCATAAAGGCATAGAAAATTCTCAAACCCGGTAAAAAATGTTAAAATTTATTCATATAAGAACAAATTAGAATTATTTCCTACTTCAATCAATCAATTTTTTATTTAAAGAATTAGTGTGATTTTTATTGATTACACTGTGAGACAAATGGTAGGGGTCAGTGATCGGGAAGAGTTCAAACTACCAGGGAAAGTTATATCGGTAAAAAAGAAGTTATACGTGTCCCGGCGTTTCGCTGGGTCACCCCTAGGAATCGAGATATATCGATTTGACCTTTGGTGGTCTTTTTTTTTTGACATAACTCGAGAACCACTAGTCCGATTTTGCTCAAACAATTTTAAAAAAATTAAAAATTACAATTCCTTTAATCTGTTCATATAACGTTTTTCTATATACTCAACAGTTTTGCCGGTAAAAATAAATGTTTGTTACCGCTACCATAAGAATCAATAACCTTTTGTTACTTTTTACATTTTTTTAATATTTTAGGCAAAAAATATTTTTTTCTTCATACATTTATTTTTACCGGCAAAACTGTTGAGTATATAGAAAAACGTTATATGAACAGATTAAAGGAATTGTAATTTTTAATTTTTTTAAAATTGTTTGAGCAAAATCGGACTAGTGGTTCTCGAGTTATGTCAAAAAAAAAAGACCACCAAAGGTCAAATCGATATATCTCGATTCCTAGGGGTGACCCAGCGAAACGCCGGGACACGTATAACTTCTTTTTTACCGATATAACTTTCCCTGGTAGTTTGAACCCTTCCCGATCACTGACCCCTACCATTTGTCTCACAGTGTAATCAATAAAAATTACACTAATTCTTTAAATAAAAAATTGATTGATTGAAGTAGGAAATAATTCTAATTTGTTCTTATATGAATAAATTTTAACATTTTTTACCGGGTTTGAGAATTTTCTATGCCTTTATGGGTATCCTATGCCGTTATGGGTTAATGTTTGATGATGATCTATTTTTATTGAATTTAAGCAAATAAACACATGTTGACAACTCAATTAGACTAACATCAACGAAATTTTAACAATGCTATTTTTTACCTCTGTTATTACTATTTTTTACTTCTAACTTTAATTCTTAAAGTATCGCAGCTGGTTTTATTCAACTCTGAATCACAGATTTCTGGAACGACAACGAACCGTTAATTTTAAATTTTATTTGCATATTCTAATTATTTTTAACCTAAAAAATAAATTCATGTTGATAGTAAACAATTAAGCTTTTTAAATTATATTTTCACCGTATCTCGTGTGTTGCGATGTATGAAGGTATCTATAGTTGATCTTTTTTAATTGGTAAATGAATGTTTTCTGTTTGATTTGAGATCATACAAGTAAACTACAGAGAAAAAAAATTGAAAAACTTATATCCCGCTGGCCTTATTGATTTTTTCTTCTCTGTAGTTTACTTATATGATTTCAAATCAAACAGAAAACATTCATTTACCAATTTAAAAACATTAAAAGAAATAAAATTTCAATTAAAAAAGAATTCTGGTTTTACAAATTCCATTGTTCGTGCCGACTTTTTTTTCTGTGTAAGTGAATTAAGTTCTGTATTGAATATTAAAGTCGACCGTGGTCATGTTTCGTTATTTTGAAATGTTATTGTTTTGAGTAACGTCACAACTAAAAATCCTTGGTAATTGGTCTATGCGGCCAACGTTTCCATAAAATTGACAAAATAAAAAAAAAACAAACAAACAAACAAAATTATAAAACTTCCCCTATGCATAGAAAAAATATTCTCAATGTGAATAGCGTTTTATAATTTTTTGATCTAGTCACATACTTTCAACAAGTATATTTTACTTTTCCAAATAAAAATAGTGACACACTAAAAACTAACTTCAAATATAACAAAATTAAGAGACTCACTTTTGTCTTGTCTTTTCTTATACATCCGGTATCCGGTCTGTATCATCTTTAGTTTTTTCGTCTAAAAATTATTCACCAATACATTGTTAAAATTTATATGAGTTATAAAAAACTTTGTTGTCTTGTTTAGTTTTTTTGTTAGAAATTTTCCGGGTTTTTGTATCCTTACCTCGCTTCAATCAGTCGCTAGAAGATAGTTCTTGGTGTTTTTAGTTTATTTCATATTTTTGTGTTACCCAAGTAAACAAATAACAAAATTTTCTAGTTGAAACAAGTTGAAACTTTTGACTATTAAATGAAAATGTTTACCACAAATTATGCGCGAGAAGAAAAAACTTTTTTTCTCTACTTTATTATTTTTAATTTTAATGTGTAATAAAAGTACTTCTTATGTTTCTTTGTTTTTGTTTTTTTTTTTTGTTATCTTTGTATGTGTGTGTTCATTATAGCCCTAAAGGTTATTTAAGTTTGTGATAATGTTTGTAACAGGAAGTTGATACTTAGGATTCGATTGGCTGTTTATTGTAAATGTATGGTCACGAGAGATTTAGTCATTGATACATATATACATATGAAGCTATCATCCAGTAACTTGTGAAGGTAAATAAAAGCCATTTTGTTGAAAATGTTGTATTATTATAAATTATTAACGAGATATTAGATATAAGGTATGACAGATTCGTTGTTTGTGTACAATTAGTAGTTTTCTTGATTTTTCTTTCAAGTTGTAGTTTGTTTGTGTGTTTTCTTGTACAAACATAACGTCGTTGTAAATTGAGTCCTTTGTTCTTTTGTATACAAAGTGCATCAGAGTTTAACAGTAACAGTCAAACTTTTGTTGTAGTTAATTAATGAGACCCGTTTTTCGTTTTAGACAAAAATTTTTAGTAAACACACAGCACATAGGGACAGATGAGACATTATTTAAATTAGAACTGCATAAAACAAAAAATAAATTAGAAATTTTTAACTAACCATAAAAAATTAGATTTTTAATACTAAAAAAATATAAAATGTTAGTAGAAAGATTTGTAAACGATTATCAATTTCACTTTACTATTAATTGTTAGTAAAATTATATACTTAAGTTAACATTTTTGCTATTCTCATTTTAAAAATTACTGAATTTTTAAGCAATTTTTAAAAAATAGATATTAAAGGTGTTTCATTTCTTTTTATAAAAATTTAAACTTCACTAACAAAAAAAAGTCTGTAAAAAATTTAGTTAGAACTACTAAAAATTAGTTAAAAATGATGCTGCAGAAAAAACTGCAGGAATTAGTTTTGCTATATTAGTACACTCAGAAAAGTTCTGCACTACATGACAGTTATTTGTGTAGTAATGCGGTTGTAGTTATTTTAACTACAATTGCAGTTATTTTGGTTAGAGCAAAATTTTTCAATGTTTTTGATAGTTATTTTTTTAAAGAAACTACTACATTGAAGGTAACATTTATTTTATGCAGTTATTTTCCATTTTGTTACAAATACTTCAATTTTCAAGTGTGTGCACGAAGCAAACAAAAGTGTGTGTACGAAGCGCTTGTTTAGGAATTTCTAGTGCAAGAATGTGAGAAGAACATGTTTTCTCTTCTCTTAGTCAAAAAGACGCTTAATACGGAAAAGGTTATATATTTTATTATAATTATATTTATATAATTATTAAAATAATAAGATAAGTTTTACAATATAAATTTGTTTACGGGAATATTAAAAAATATTGTATTTATTTTCTTTCAGTTCTTTTATATTTTCATTCCTTTCTGCCTGGAGAAAAAAAGGAAGCCATACAATATTTCATCCCTCACAGACGGACATCTAGAATAATATCTTAATAGTGCAGAATAAAAGTGATATTAAGTGGAAATTTTGTTTTCTCAATTTTAAATTTGCTGTAGAATAAAATTAAGAATATTTAGATAAATTTGTTTACATTAACCCAGCAAAAAAAAATTGCAAGTAATGCTTTACAAACTACTTCTTTCAATGCTTCACAAGTATCCGTTATTACATTTTTACAGCTTTTTTAGAATTACTTCTGAACCACATCCAAAAAATCACTTAAGTATTGCTTCTAAAGAGTAATTGCTCTAAAAGTGATCGTAAAGAGTGATTTTGGTATCAGTTGGCATTTTTAAACAGAAGGTCCCGGGTTCGATTGCCGTTGGGACCAATATTTTTTTTATTTTTCTTTTAATTTTTTTTTTATTCTATTAATTTTTTTTTTTAATATTGTTAATTAATTTCTTTAAATTTAATATTTTTTATAGTAAAGTGTTGTTTTTTCAAACGCGTCGTATAGACTAAATACAATTAATATTGTCATTAAATGTATTTTTATTAATTCTAATTTAGTAGGTTTGAGGTTAAGAAGAAGAATAAACTTTATCGTCAAAAGTTATAAACACATCAAATTTGCAAATCAAACTAGATCTAGTTTCTGCCTTTTTATGGACAGGCTTCATCAGTGATTTTCCATTAAATTGTATTATTGTTTATATTTTTATTGTCAGATTGTCTCTATATGAATAATTTCAGAAGTGATCTACTTCAGATTTTCTCTGTTTATCTTCTTATTTCCTCCGTGTCACCTTTTCACAAATATTGCCACATTGACGTATGGTTTGTACGTACAAGTGCAGGCAATTTGTGTATATTGGAGACGGATAGCCAACAGGGCATTTTTATTTTCTATAGTAAAGTGTTGTTTTTTTCAAACGCGTCGTATAGACTAAATACAATTAATACTGTCATTAAATATATTTTTATTAATTCTAATTGTCCATAAAAAGGCAGAAACTAGATCTAGTCTGATTTGCAAATTTGATGTGTTTATAACTTTTGAGGAAAAGGTTTATTCTTCTTCTTAACCTCAAACCTACTAAATTAATATTTTTAATTTTTTGAAAATATTTGTATATAAAAAAATGGTGAAAAATTGCTACAGTACTATAAAAATAGTACTGAAAACAATATTGAATTGGAGTGCACTATTTACAATTGTTTAGTAAGTACTTTTATTGAAGAGAATAAGGAACAATATGTCGCATTAATAAAGTTCGAATTTTATGCCAGTCAACTTTCATATCAAAGAATAGCTCAGCGGTAGAGCGCACTGTGGGCCAGCGTTATCGAATTTTAGCCAAAACTAGAATATTGAGTATACGAGGCTAAAAGACATCACAAAGGGGGGTTTGGTTGTTGCTGATCACAAATCTGAAATAAAAAATATAAAATTCAAAATGGCGGATCCAAGATGGCGGCCATTAATTTTTGTTTTTATTATATTGGACTTAAAATAATCAATTATATAGGTCTAGTATCCGCTGATTAAAAATCTGAAATTTAAGTTTTGAAATTCAAAATGGCGGATCCAATTTGGTGTCAAAAATTTTTTCATTAAATTTCTAATGTCGCCTGCTTTACTTCAAATTTCCACCAGGGGAAGTTTTTGGGTAGCAGTTTACGAATCTGAAATCAAATTTTAAAAATTCAACATGGCGGATCCAATATAGCGGCCATAAATTTAAAATTGTTATGTATTGAAAATAAATTACACTGTACAAAAAAATAAAACAAGATTCTGATGGCAATTAATTAAAGAGGGACCAAAGAAAAATATAAGTGTATCGGCGCTTTAAAAGTTTTCGTCTGGCCCTATGTTTTTGGGGGGTCAAAATTTCCCCTCTCTTGAAAATGTTTATTGTGAATGGGCATAGCAAACCATGTGAATCTTCTATTTTAGGTATAGGATATGTTCAGCGAACTTATGTAAAACACTACGAGGGACATTTTTGTGGAACATTTTAAACCTCTAACTCTGCAATTTAAGGGTCTTTTTCAGCCCTTTTAAAAAAGTGTCGAAAAAGACCCATAACTTGAAGAGTTAGAGCGTTGAAATGTTCCGCAAAAATATTTGTCATAAAATTCTACTATAAGTCTCTGAAGACATCAAAGTTGAGAATTTAACTTCAATGCCAGAAATAAGTCAAAACTTAAGATGTGTTTAAGGGTTAATTTTCAACATCTTCAGAATTGGCACTCAAATGCCCCACAAACCTGAACTTTAGGGGGCTAGTCTGTGTGAGAAAACCAGAACCTTCATTTAAGGTAATTTTTAGTGCTATTTTTTAGTTTTTACTAAAACTCTGGAATGCTGGAAATCAGCGAGATCTGAAGGTACTTTTTCAGTTAAAGGGCAAAATCTCGAAAGTTTATGAACGGTCGCAAAAACCTAGATAGAAGACATCTTAGGGAACACATTGGCATTCAAGTTTTTTCAAATATCTCTTGGAACATTTTGGAGCTTTTTTTTAAAATTTAGGATTTTAAATAAACCCACATTTTTGAGGTAAAATTAAAAATTTTGTTATTTTTTTCGTAAATACTTAACAGGTTTCTATTTTTTTTTTTTTTTTTGAGAACTAGTTTTGGTTTTATAATTTGAGATTGCTTTTGGAACAAATTATTGTTTATTTATGATTATTTTATTGTATCATTAGAAAATAAAAAATGTCACAAAATTAAAAAATTTTGATTTTGGACTCTCGTACAACTAACAACTAGTAACCACAATGATACAATATTTGACTCACAAAATATTCAACAATCCTAGATTTTGAATATATAAACATATTTTACCTTTACCTGAATTGTACTTTTGGCCAAAAAATGGCGATCCTGGGCCACAGTGGAGCGCTAGAATAGCAAGTTCGATATCCGGTGGCGGCAATAAAAAACTTTTGTAAAATAAAAAAATATAATTTTTTTTGTAAAGAAACATTTTTTTTAAACTTTTAATTGGTTTCCTTTGCACTCGTTCAAAAACTACTGAAAAAATGTTGAAGTGGGAGTACTCCTGTCCTATGACAACTCAATGTTAAAATCATTAGTGTTTATGTTAAAATAGAAGTACAACTAGATCATCAATTGTAGTGCTTTTTCTACTGCTTCGGCAGTTCTTTTTCTGCTGTGTAATATTTAGAAAACTTTTCTTCAGGTTCTACAGTTTAATTTGCCATTTTCTATTAAATCAAATATAACTGAAATTCTGTAAATTCAACAGTTTTATTAAAATGATTTTAATTTTTGCTTTAAAAAATACAAAAATTGTATTTTCAGATTGTATATACTGATGAGTTGCGGTGCTGGCCACAAAACAAACAACAAATAAAATCTATTATGAAAATTATCATATTACAATTTGAACTTGAGTTAGAATAATATTCTAACTAAATTTCAGTTTTGTTTTTGCTGTTCTCCTCTTAATAGCCTGAACCTTCAAATATTTTAACTCTTTGAATTATGCGCCAAATAATACTTCCGCATCCCTGTGTGCATAGCCTGCCTTATTCAGTTTGCATCTACACATCCAACCTTACAAAAATAAAAATTATTTAATATGAAATGCAATAAATTTATTTGTTGTTAAATTTGTTAAAACTTTTTCAAACTAAAACCAACTAAAAGGAATAATTTAAAATACAGTTTTTGTTACAGGTAAATAATTGATAGAGTTAATTTTGCCAGGATAACAGACAGCTTGTTTAAAAAAAATATACATACATTTAACCTAAAGTAATAATATTAAATATTTAAATTTAAAAAATTAGTGTTGTTTCTAGGAATAATAGTAATTATTTAGGTCGGTTGCAAAGTTTAGCTAAAAATTTATATAAAAATATGAATAAATATATATTTCCAGCATTTAATGTATTGTATTATTCGTAAATTTTGTTTTTATTTAAGTAATTGATAATGTAAATGTTTTATTTCGAATTAATTTTAAATACAAATCTAAACTATTGGTATTTTTATTTTCATTTCAGGTATGTTAATATTTGAATTTCAATTAATTTCATGTATTTATTGATTACACTGTGCACTGAAAACTTTTTGTCAGCATGCTGGGCACCTAATTGGTAAACCTAATTCGAGGATGTTAACTTCAGTGATGACTGCCGTTTTTCAAGGTTAGCGATTATTTTCTGGATTTTCACACTTTAATCTATTAAATTTAAAATAATTAAACACCAGCGAATATATGTATATAGCAACGGTGTGCAAATGCGGGCTTTAGGGCCGCATGCGCACAGTGCTTTGATCCAATATAACGATTAGACAAAAATAGAAGGAGTGGAGACAGAATTTTGAAATTTGGTATACCGACATAGAACCCCTTAGTTAAGACAAATTTTAATTTTTGGAAATATCGGGCCAAGGACACGCCCACTTCCCATAGATCCTGAAATTTAAAAATATTATATTAGCTACATAAATGGACGTAAAATTACAAAAAGTATTCATTGAGATTCACATAAAACTGGAAACGTTTGTGTCATTTTTTATCAAAATCGAACCAAGGACTCTTAGTCCTGCCATATATCCTTTATTTTAAAATCTTTATAAAACCTGCAAAAATTATCCGATTGCGATGAAATTTAGCACGTGAATTGATAAAAGGTCAAGCTATATTTCTGCCAATTTTCATTAATAAAAAAAAAAGCCTTTCACAAAAAATGAAGAATATTTTTGTGGAGCATTTTAATCTTCTATCTCTTCAATTAAAGGGACTTTTTTGGCCCCTTTTTAAAAAGGGACAAAAACGACCCGTAAATTGAAGAGTTAGAGGGTTAAAATGTTCCATAAAAATATTTGTCATGAAATTGTACTATAAGTCTCTGAAGACATCAGCATTGAAAATTTAACTTAAAGGCCAGTAATAAGTAAAAACTTAAAATGTGTTTAAGGGTTAATTTCGTACTTATTCAGAATTGGCGCTCAAATGTCCCACAAACCTGGATTTTAGGGAGAAACCATGGGAATCTTTCATTTTAGCTATAGGATATGTTCGGCAAACTTATGTAAAACACTACGATAAACATTTTTGTGGAACATTTTAACCCTCTAACTCTTCAACTTACGGGTCTTTTTTGTCCCTTTTTAAAAATGGCCCAAAAAATTCCCTTCCATTGAAGATTTAGAGGGTTAGAATGTTCCACAAAAATGTTTCTCGTAATGTTTTACAAAAGTCCGCTCAACACATGCTATAGCCAAAATGGATGGTTCACATGGTTCGAATACTAAACACTCTTAAATTTGTGTAAAAATCATGAATTTAGGCATTTCAAAAAATCCATTTTTTTTTATTTTGTGGTAAAAAATAGTAATTAATTTTTTAATGATTTATTATGTAACAGTATAAACTTACAAAAAAAAGAAAAAAAAATCTAATTCTATATAATTTTTTTTATACTCCATCAAACTTAAGTAATTTTTGGCTTTTCAACAAAAAAAAAGTGTTTTTCGGAGCAATAAAAAATAATTGTTTTGTAAACATATACTAAAATCCGTATTTTAATTTAACTACAAACAAATTGAAGTAATTAAAAAAAATCTTGGAACAAGTTTTTAAAAAAATTTATTTTTGAGAATTATTTTCGTGAAACAATTAAAACCCATTTTTCTGTTAAGTCATTTTTGCATAAAATTCTCTGAGTTTAGCGCCCTCTCTTGGCGGCAGAAGCAATCACACCGAATATTTTTTTTAACATTTGTTTGAGTTTCTTATGTTTAAAAAAATTCTTTTTTTATCACAATTTGAGACAAAAAAATTTTTTTTTTGATTTTTGTCCATGGGACGAAGCATAGTGATGCGGCCTCATACTGTTTTTTTGCGGCGATTGTTGGAATTTAATTTTTTTTTATTTAAAATCATTTTTTTTTTATATTTTATTTCATAATTTTCTTTTAAGTTTTTTATTTCGGATAATTTTTAATAAAAAATTTTACAGTTGGAACTAAGATCGATCTAGTTTGTACACAACCGATAAGTACTGCCTAAATTTTACTTTGAAATTTGATAAAAGGTTGATAGCGCTAATTTTTCGTTAAACACTTAAAACAAGTGACAAAATAAAAAAAAAACAAACATTACGTTAAAATTCTGTACAATTTTCTGAACCATGTCCTTGCCTTTCGTGGCGAATTTAGCCACTATTTTGATCTTTAAAAATAAAGGCACCAACAATAAAATTTAAAAAAAACTTGAATGTCCCTAAATTCGTGGCCACCACTGTATGTGGCCTTATTTTTGCATAAAAATTAGTTAATTTTATCTTACGATTCATAAATGCAAAACAAGACCGTGGCGTATGATTAATATATTACTCGCATACTTATTGATACATCACTCATACGCAGTGGTGCCACTGTGTGTATTCTTTAAAATTATGTTATTACAAGTAAAAAATTTTAACTCGAGCACGTAGTTGTTGCATACACATTTAGATTTTTAGGCAATTTTTTTTTGGGCTTTACTTTCTTTTCTTCTCTCATAATGTCACTATTGATTATCCTTTAATCTGTTATACTAAAAAAATAAAATAACCAAGGAGGAACACTCTTTATCAAACTATATAGTTTACATGTATTGTTTCGGAAAAAAACCAAAATATGAATATAAAAATATCTGAAAGCGAATGTACGGAAAGGAGAACACGTTGTCAACGTGCCTTCATATGGAACTCCATCATCATTTTCATTTCAACATAACCAAACAAAAGAAGCATAAAAATAGAGTTCCACAAAAAAAAAACAGGGAATTGCATATTTTCCTATTTTTTCACATGCTTGTTACTCTCATGCATTGTAATATATAAAATGCATTTTTATACGTTTATTCCAAGGCATAAAATGCACATTGGGTGAGGAAATCACAATATTGTAGTGTTAAAATGAAGTTGCAACTATGAAAGCTTTTAAATATTCTACAAATTTAACTGTTGATAAATAACTAATGATATTTCTTGTGAAAAGGCAAGGAATTAAATTTCTATGTAGTGTTCCTAGTTTTCTTAATAATCCGACCTAGAATCGATAACATATTTTTCAAACGAATTATTGTGTACACACAGGCATTTTCGTTCAATAAATTATGACTGCAGTCGAACACCAAGTGGTGCCTTTTTCTTGGCGAAACGAATTTAGACGTCACGATTTTTCTTTAATGGTTTTCTCTATTTAAAAATGCTTCTTTCTAAATAAGCGACCTCAGGAGCATTAGCTTATTGAAGTTCTTATTAAATATAATTATTGAATTATTATTCGACCTTTGAAATTGGCTCTAATTATTGAACAATTGAGCTCGGGGTGCTTTGTAATTTTTTTACAAAATATATTGTTTTTTATTTTACTACCAATATTTCGTCAATCTTTGAATGACATCACCAGGCTTTCTAAAATTTACAAAAAAAAATTGCTAAAATTTATTAATAAATCACACAATAAATATCGATGATGTGTTTGTATTTATATATGTATATTAATATAAGATATAAAATATTTGTTAAGTTAGATAGAAGAAATTTATTATGAAATTATTAATAAATTTGAACCATTTTATTAGAAATTTTAGAAACCCTGATGATATCTATAGCTAATGAACAATGAAATATCAGTAGTATAAAATAAAGAAAGATATTTTATAAAAAACTACAAAGGACCCCGAGCTAAATTATTTTATAATTATTTATATAGTTTTAATTGTATTTGTATCGTTTTTAGTAAGGCGCAAACCGAAGGACGGCAAATCAACTTTCAACTGCTTTTTAGTAAATTAAAAATTACATGGCATTCATTAAAATCTTCATAATTTTTACGAAAGCGGCTTTTAAATTACACTTTAAATAAACAAGATCAACATTTTTATGAGAATGTATAAAAATTATTTGAATTTTGTAAAGCTTTATCTAATTTAAGCACATATACTAATATTTTGTTGACCATCTCTGTAGACACCACATCCATTATGCATGATATCTTTTGTCTGCGAGGATATTTGTTCACATGTAGTAGATTTCTCAGTTGAAATTTTTTATTTATGGCAGACATTGTTTTGGTAAAGTTTTTTCCTTTTCTATTTTTGTACAAAAAACACCTTTAGGCAATATGCCGCCAAACAATATGGAACACATTCATATGTACATTCTAACTCACATACATTCCCATTACCTACTAACACATTCACATATTTTCACCATCATTTTAAAATTTACAAAACTCTTGTGTATGGTGTCCATGTTGAATTATAGCTGACATTTTTGCCGTTGGCATTTTGTATGTTGTATGTTTGTGTATGTTAAAACTATTAGTAGTGCTACTGTAACATCGACTACTACTGCTGTTACCGCTGCTATTGCTTGCTATTTCTTTTACTGCAGCCGTCTGCATTTATAGCTACAAATATTTATACACATTAGAGTGTTCCGATAAATGGTTTATTTGTGAATGGGTTCCAGTACACTCAAAAAAAAAAGTCAGTAAAGTCAGCAAAATATGTTGCTGTGTCAGCAAATTTTAAGTCAGGAGCGTGCTTGCAAAAAAGTTGGTAATTTCAGCAAAAGGTGTTTGCTGAAAATCAGCGAGCTGATTTTTACCAAAAAAATAGTAATATCAGCAAAAGTTTTGCTAACACTCAGTCGATTGCAAATGAAAACGAGTAAAAAGGTTAAAGTCGGGCATGCCGACTATACAATACCCTACACCAGTCTGGGTAAAAGCCAACTAATGTTTGGATCCGAAATACGAATGGGTTAAAATGGGGCTTGTGTCAAAATTTTCTATAATGTGAGTCAGCGCACCAAATTTCATTAAAATATCTTAATATTTGCGATCTGCATTTTGTAACCAAGCCAATTTTGGGGGGACCCTTATATGGGTACTAGGTCTAAACATGGACCGATGTTCACCAAAATCAATAGGCTTCGTCCTTGGGCCAAAATAGGTCCGTGTACCAAATATCATCAAAATATCTTAATATTTGCGACCTGCAGCGTAAAAAAAATATAATTTTGGGGGGACCCTTATATGGGCACTAGGTCTAAACATAGACCGATATTCACCAAAATCAATAGGCTTCGTCCTTGGGCCGACATAAGTCAGTGTAGCAAATTTCATCAAAATATCTTAATATTTGCGACCTGCAGCGTATAAACCATATAATTTTAGTAGGACCCTTATATGGGCACTAGGTCTAAACATGGACCGATGTTCACCAGAAATCAATAGGCGTCGTCCTTGGGCCGACATAAGTCGGTGTACCAAGTTTCATCAAAATATCTTAATATTTGCGACCTGTAGAGTGCGCACAAGAATGCATGGACAGACAGACAGACGGACGGACGGACAGACGGACACCGTTAAATCGAAATAAAAAAAATTCTGAACCGATCGGTATACTATAAGGTGGGTCTACGACCAATATTTTTTGGTGTTACAAACATCAGCACAAACTTATAATACCCTGACCACATAGTGGTGTAGGGTATAAAAATCCTTGCTAAAATCACTAAACTTTTCGCTGAACATTAGTAGACTGAAAAAAACTCAAAAAATTTGTAGATAAATTTTATTTTAGTTAATTTATTTGCTGAAAATTTAAATATAGAAATTGTGTAGAGTTGTTTTTTTTTTTAATTATCATTTCCGTTGTCTGTACTACATCCAGACAAGCTGCGACATCTACATATTGTCTATCTGGTTGTCGTCCACGCTATAAATGCGGTTATCAGCACAATTTTTGTACCAAAATAAATTACTAAAACATTAGTTCAAAATTAGTTTAGTGCTAAAAAATATAATTAAAACTTTAGCTGCAAACGGAATTTCAGCAAAAAAAAAAAAATTCCTGAAAACTAGGACACTTGGTATACAAGATGTTTTACTAATTTTTCTACTAACTTATTTTTTTAAGTGTATTAGCACTCAAGTGATGCATACTAACCAGCTCAATAAGCAAAGAGAAAACACATTTAATCCAATTTTTTTTTTGTTATTTATGTAATTACACTGTGCACGAAAAGAGGACTTTTTTCCCCGACAGGTGGGGCGCCCAGTGGGAAAACTAATTCGGGTACGCTGAATCTTGTAGTGCTAGCCGTTTTTCTAGGTTAGCTCTTAAACAAAAGATATTTGAACAATTATTTTAATTTTTGCATTAAAAATACAAAAACAGTTTTTTCGGACTTTCTATATATTCATATATTTAGTTAGAATATTCTTCTACCTCAAGTCCAAATTCTATATTTGAGTTTGAAAATTATGGTCAAAAGTTGTGATTGAAAATGTGAGGACACCATAAAAACATTTATACAAATTTTTCACTTCTAAGTATACAAATTTCAGTGCATTTAACGAAGCAATTATGCAAAATTGTACAATTTTGTATCGAAAATTTCGAAGTGTCCTCACATTTTCACTCAGAACTTTTGAACAGCTGCACCGATTTTGATCATTTTTAAACCAAAGCTAACTGGGGAAATAACAAATAACCTGGGCAAAAATGCATGGTCCAACAGCTAGATAAATCGCTTTTTTTGGGTTCCTTGGACCCAGAATTTTCAAACGCAAATATCTTTTTTTCAAGAGCTAATCTAGAAAAATTGGATTCAGCCCACATGAATTAGGTTTACCCACCTGGTCCCCCGCTTGTTGGATTTTTCAACTAGCACGTTGTTATTAGGCATTGGAACATAAATTACTTACAGGGTAGGGGTATGATTTGGTCGTGTACTCATAGAAATAAATCTGTAAAAATAGCAGAAAAATTACTCAAAATTAGCTAAAAATGATGCTGCAGAAAAACTCCTAAAATTAGCAGATTTTTTTACTAAATACTAGTAAAATGAGAACAGCAAAATTAAAACTGTTAAATTTACAGAACTTTAGTTATATTTAGGCTAACTTTTAGTTAATTGAAAATAGCAAATTGTACTGTAAAATCTTGCAGAAAATTTTACTAAATATTTGTAGGCTAAAAATAGCAAAAATAAACTGTTATATCTACAAAATAGCAAAAATAAACTGTTATATCTACAAAATTTTTGCTATTTTTAAGCTAAATTTTGTTGAATGCAAATAGCAGTCTACTCTGCTAAAATCAGCAGAAATATTTGCTAAAAAATTGTAAACAGCTGTTTTCAAAAGGCTCGATTTTTATTTGCATTTAAAAAAAATCGAAAAAAAAACTTCGAAAATTTGTAATTTTTTGGTGATTTTTTAGGCTACTAATTATTTAGCAAAATTTTTTGCTGATTTTAGGGGGTTAATTTGCTATTCTCAATTTACAAAAATTAAGTTCAAATATAACTAAAATTCTGTATATTTAACAGTTTTATTTTTGCTGTTCCTATATTACTAATATATAGCATAAATTATCTGCTAATTTAGCAGTTTTTTTTGTGCAGCATCATTTTTAACTAATTTTTAATATTTTTAACAAAATTTTTTACCTACTTTTTTCTATTAGTGTAGCAACCAAATTATTTGGTGGTCGTAATCTAATGAACTACAGTTCATATCATTCGGTTGGCATACAATTTTCTTGTCACAATGAATCTGTAAGTAAATAACTTTTAGGGGGACCAGCTATCAAAGAAGGCAATAGAAGTGTATTTGGCGAAACAAAAATTTTCCCAAACACTTGGTCGACAACGAGAATTCAAAATATAGTATGGAAAGGAAAATGTCGTCATGTCTTCCAGAGATTTGTCGTCGTAATATAATATATTATATTTTCGTTAAGACACACCAACAAACATTCAAATTATTTGTAAAATTCTTGCCATATTTTCACCTGGATAAGGATTGCCTATCAGAACAGTGTTGTAGATATTCGTATCAGAGCTGGAAAAATTCGTACCTACTTTGTTTACCAAAAAAAATATTTTTGGTTTTGACAGAAGAAATATAATTGAAAATAAAAATACAGAATTTACCGCAAAAAAGAAAAATTAAATGCAATAAAATAAAAAACAACAATAATTAATGCAAAAACACTTGAATTGGTGAAGAATTATGGCAATAGAAATTCAACCATATTCTTGGTTTGCTTTCCTTTTTTTATAAACGTCAAAAAATATCGCCGGTCGATTGTCGCTGAATTTAAATTAATCGCAACGACTTTTGCTTTCGTCGGTCGACAGTCGACCCAGTTGTGATTAATCTCTGATGCTGGTTTTATCTGATTTTGTTCAACGCTGAGTTTTGTTGAGTGATTAAATGTGAATAAAACATGTTCGACAGACGACTGAAACTGATCCGAACTACGCAGTCTGCAGCATGATGTTTATTTTATTCAATACTGAGTTTTATTGAGTGATTAAATGTGAATAAATATTTTATTGTATGATTAAATCAAGAAAAAAATTGATTTATCAGTTCTCTGATCTCGTCCCAAGTTTGTTACTTCTTTTTTCTATCTTCAGCGCAATAATACGCACCGTTTGAGTGCTATTATCATACCCTACACCACTATGTGGTCAGGGTATTATAAGTTTGTGCTGATGTTTGTAACACCAAAAAACATTGGTCCTAGATCCACCTTATAGTATACCGATCGGCTCAGATTTTTTTTTTATTTCGATTTAACGATGTCCGTCCGTCCGTCTGTCTGTCTGTCCATGCATTCTTGTGCGCACTCTACAGGTCGCAAATATTAAGATATTTTGATGAAATTTGGTACATAGACCTATGTTGGCCCAAGGACAAAGCTTTGGTGAACATCGGTCCATGTTTAGACCTAGTGCCCATATAAGGGTCCTACCAAAATTATATTGTTTACACGCTGCAGGTCGCAAATATTAAGATATTTTGATGAAATTTGGTACACCGTCTTATGTCGGCCCAAGGACGAAGCCTATTGATTTAGGTGAACATCGGTACATGTTTAGACCTAGTGCCCATATAAGGTCCTACTAAAATTATATGGTTTATACGCTGCAGGTCGCAAATATTACGATATTTTGATGAAATTTGGTTGACCGACCTATTTTAACCCAATGACGAAGCCTATTGATTTTGGTTAACACCGGTCCATGTTTAGACCTAGTGCCCATATAAGGGTCCCCCCAAAATTGGCTTGGTTCGCTGACTCACATTATATAAAATTTTGACACAAGTCCCATTTTAACCCATTCGAATTTCGGATCCAAACATTAGTTGGCTTTTAACCAGACTGGTTAGGGTATTGTATAGTCGGCATGCCCGACTTTAACCTTTTTACTCGTTTTAATATTTATTATTTTTTTATCGGCACACCCTAATACACATACATACAAAAATATGTTCGTTTACCTTAATATATTAGAATGGAACTTATTTTTTTGTGGGATCGACTTTCTTTGAAGAAGTCTGAAATTGGAAATTTGGCAAATTGTATTTAATTTAATTTTAATATGTAAGTGATTGTGTGCAAGTTTAAATGCAACAAACTCTAATATAAAACATATGATATTCTATCATTGTTTGTACATGAATAGATAACACTATATTGCTAGATCCCAGCAAAACAATGTATAATTAATTCATTAACAATTCTTATATTACAGTGGAGAATGGAAATTATTTGCACAATTAATCGATTAAAATAAAAATTCGATTTTTTGTATAGCCTAGTTTTTATATTAAGTGACTATTTTGAATCACAAATTATGTTCTTTTCGAGCTGGGTAATTTATTTTTACTTTCCCTTAACAATAAGAGTATCCTTATTGTTCATACAAATCATTTGCCATTTGATTGTACAGCGTTAACTGCATATGCTGCTAGAATATGTAAACATAAATTTTCTTTTTTAGAATTTCTCATCGATATCGATCATTTGAGTTTTCTTTTTGTGTTAAAACGTTAAATAGAATTTAGGTTTAAGTTCTATAGGATATTCATACCGAAAGTAAACACAGTTTTTTCAATTAATTTTTCATTAAACTTAACTTTAAAGCTTTTAGAATCATTAATAAATGTAAGTAAATCCAATTTTAGCCTGTGCATAATCATTAAGTTGATAATAGATTTTCTTCGTTATCACATCTAAATAATTTTCCTTCATTACGTTATTTATAAGAAGACTAAACAGTGTTTATACTTTTTCCATCTTTCATATTTCTACTTCCGTAATCGTTTTGTATTATTCACTTTTCTGTTCGTCCCGCTGTTTTCTGTATGCCAGTGTTCTTAGCTTTGAACAATACTTACCTCAAAATCACAATTCTTATAATTCGTACTTTTTTCACTAATTTTCTTTTTGCTGTGACTTGTTTATTTTTAATGACTTCTCTTCAACTAATGAGGATGTGTTGTAGTCGTCAAAATAGCACTATGACTTAAATCTAAAATCCTTTTTTATGGTCTTAACAACATCCTCTATACATTACGTACAGCATAAGGAAAATTTTGTTGACTATTAGATATACTAGCAATCAGCTTTGTGCTTCTTGGATTTCATTTTACCATCACTTTTTCAATTGAAAAAAATAAACCTAAAATCTTTAACATTTAAATGTCCTTATTATATTAGACAATACGGTGCAAATAAAGAGGAAACTGAATAATAAAAATAATAAAAAAAATTTCATTAAAGGAATTAAATATGCTAAAATCCCAAAACGTATTTTACAAATTGTAAAAAATAATCCGTTGTAGGCATGTCCCTATCCGGATTTCATTCTTGCCTAAGGAAATCGTCAGGGGACGACGTTTTTAGAATTCCTGGAAATGTTTGTTAAGTTAAATTACAAACTCAATGAGAATTTCTTGTTCTCGTCTAGGAGCGTTATTAAACATTTAAAATATCAAAGAAAAAACAAAAACAACAACAGAAAATTTTCCACAATTTGCTTTGTGATCTTCCAATGTACTACTCTGTTGTTTTGACAGATCGAGCAATGTAGTGACATCCATTCATGTAGAAACAACAATAGAAAACAATGTTTTCTAAAGTGTCAGTAACATTTAAATTTGCACAAGCACTTGCATATTAGTTTTTTTAATTTTATTTTATTTAATTTCGATTGGAATATATTAATAGATTTAAAACGAAAAATTTTCTATAAACTACAGAAATATTATAACAAAATTATCATTGGCTAAAGGTACCTGCTTCTCTAGTTTTAGTAACGAGAACTGACAAAACAAATTTTAGCACATTTAATACTTTTAATAAAATTAATGTTTATCCCGATAAAAATAAATTTAGAAAAACGAATATATAAGTGCTTGTGCAAATTTAAATATTACTGACACTTTGATAAAATATATGATTTTTTATTGTTTTTTATACATAAATAGATATCACTACAGTGCTAGATCGGTCAAAAGAACAGATTGGTGTTTTGGAAGATGACAAAGCAAATTGTTGTACATTTTTTGTTGTTGCTTTTTCTTTATATTTTAAGTGTTTAATAACGCTAATAGGCGAGAACAAAAAATTCGCATTGATTTTGGAAATAAACTTACTCGTAACAAATATTTATAGAAATTCTATAAACGTAGTCCCCTAACGATTTCCTTAGGCAAGAATCAATTCCGGATAGGGGTATGCCCTCAACAGATAATTTTTTACAATTTATTAAACCAGTTTTGGAATTTAAGCACATTTAACAACTTAAAACAAAACAAATTTTAGCTGAAAAGATTTTTAATTCTTTTTATTTCTTTTAATTTTTAATTTATTAAACCAGTTTTGGAATTTAAGCACATTTAACAACTTTAATACAAAACAAATTTTAGCTGAAAAGATTTTTAATTCCTAGTAAGTATTTAAATATGGAAATATTTTCAAAATCATAAATAGTGGAAATCTGGATTTAATAAGTTAATTTTTTCCCCAGTCCGAAAGATTTTATTGAAATCCATACCACTGCAACGTTTTCTCTTATTACCATTATTATAAAACTTCAAGAAATTTATGCATGTTTTCCTCTTATTTTACTCAAAAGTGTCTGCGTTAAACTCAAAAATAAAAATAAAACTAAATACTGAACAGAAAACTTCCTTAAGGGTACAAAGATTACCAAGAATCATTAAAATACACAAAAAAAATAGTTAGTAGTAGCAATAAACAGCAGCCAGCGTTTGTTCTTTTTTTGTTTCTTTCGAAAATGTGACGAAATTAAAGTAGCTTAACTCACATTTCAAAACTTAATGATTCCATCAAATCTGTTTTAGCAACCGAACGGTAGCCAAGACATCAACATCGACAGACAAACTTTAATTTAGGTTATTGAAGAAGAAAGTTTGTTCTGTTTTCTTTTTGTTTTTGTTTTTTCTATTTTTCTTTGGCAAAATATCAAAATAAGGAAATTTGTTTTAGAATCTTTTTGTCCCTACCGAAGGAGATTTTTTTCGTAAAGAAGATTTTGTGCTTGGCAAAAATAACATCAACAAGAAACTAAAAGTACTAATTACCAATTAAAATTTTAAGAATAATATCATTTCTAAGATTTAAATTTAATGATGACATTTATTACAGTTTTAAGAAGATTTTCAAAACAAAGAATACATAAGGTATTTATAAATTTTAAATTTGAATAAGTAATAATTTATTTATGAATAATTCTGTGCTAAAGAAAGTATAAAAAATTACTAAAGAAAATTTGACTTTTTCAAAAACAAACCCCTCTTCTATTTTCAGGTATATGACCTGTGTTACAGTCTTATTTTTATTTTAAAAGTGGTAGGAGTCCATTTTCTATAAGTTCTATGCACTACACAAAAATTTTTTTTTCCAATACCTAATCATTCCCAAAAACTATACCCCTCAATTCATAAATACTTTGTAAAGTTATAGCAGGTTTACAAAATGTAATTTTCATACAAAATTTTTTCAATAAACCTCCTATAACACTGTGGAACAAATTCAGATTAGCAAAAGTTAGGTCGATTCTGAGAGTGAAGGGTGAAAATAGAGGCTAAATTAGAAAACCCGTATCGCGGCGTTTGTTTATGTTACTTCGAATTTTTTTTTATCGACCTTCGAACTTTGCAGTCAAATGCCGATTTTCAGCATATTGTTTATATGGTTTTTTGACTATAACTCGTCGACTAATTGATATTTTTTAAATCTGTAAAAAGCCAAATTATTGCTTGAGACCTGTGCAACAATTAAAATTTTTTAAAAAATTGATGTAGAAAATTTTTGTGGTACTTATGAAGCAAAATGTGGGAAAAATTATTTTTTTTTCATGCTTTTTGAAAATATTTTCCACAAAACTAAGTCTTTTTTGCTTTCTGTTTCAAAAAAATATAATTTTGAAATGTTAGTTAGGAAAAGTTTTAAGTAAAAAAATTAAATAAATTAAATTAATGATTTGGCCAGTTGCCGATTTGGCCAATTGCCCAAATTCTAATATGATATTGTCTTTCAGATATTATTTGCTGTTTTACATGTAATTGTTTTATAGGCATCACCGCACTTCTGGGTTGTCTGCAATAAGAAAATCATGATTGGAACACAAACGAACTGAAACATTACATAACGCCCAAAAATCCAACAGTACGAGAATTTTGTATTTTGGTAAACTCACAATATACATATTTTCCATAAACGATTGAGGTTTAATTGAAAAGTAATAGATAAATTTTGTTTTCAATTGAAGAATCAATTAAAATACATTGAAACATATTGTTTAACTTTTTTTTTTATCAGTCAATAAAAAACAAACTACAAAAAATGTCTATAGTCTGTAGGAGTTGTTACTTTCAGTCAAATGTTCTATTTTTAGTTTTCCAATTAAAAAAAAAAATTATTTAAATAGTTTCGTAGTTTTATATTTTAAAACAAAAAATTCAAATATTATTTCAATTCAAATTACAAGAAATTCTTTACTCATACACACAAATAAAGCCAATAAAAATATGAATGTTCAAACAAAAAAAAAAAAAAAACATTCAAATAAGAAAAAACAAACCACAAAATCGTTTTCTTACGTTTTGTAAGTTAAAAATTGATGGTTGTTTTAACAGACTTTTCAATTATTTTTATTTCTTTTATGGATTGTTTAAACAATGGGTCATATGAATAAAACTTAGCAATTACTTCGAAGTAATTACTTTGGGCTTAGGAATGGCTTTTAACTCCAAATTTACCAATTGGCTGATAGAATAGCATACAACGTAAACGAAAATTAAAAAATTAAATTTCTAGTCTACTCCGAAGCAGACTAGATTTGTGAAGTAATTGCTTAAAAAACCCTGTATTTCCCCCTATTAGTAATATCTATTTTTTATTCATATGAGCCAATGTTTAAAAATAAATAGAAAAATGGTTTGAATATAATAAAAATCAGTAGTTCTCTTTCTAATTGTATTTTCAATTAATTTAATACGTGTTTAGGTTGTTTTTAACGATAAAATACTTTGAGTGTATATGAACTATCTGATTCGATATGTTATATACAAAAATTTTTTATATCTCATTTTAAAAACAAAAGGGTTATTGGTTATCCTATAGACTTTTAAGCCGAAATTGCTTTGAATCCATTGTTTTTAAAATCGCAAAAGTAGCGTCACTAAAACAGCTGAAACTTGTTGACTAATGAATGAATTTTGATTAAATTGTGACAGGTTCATCTGAAGGTTTGTAGTTTTAAAAAAGGGTTTCATTAGTTGCGTCTATTATGTGTCATCCTACGGAGTTTTCAGCCGGTGTGTTATAATTTTATATGCCATAAATAATGTTAATTGTTATAATCGTAGACACTGAAAGCTTCTAGCATGTTCTGCAGCCATTAAACTATGAGAATTTTGTACTTTGGTAAACTCACAATATATTTTCCATAACCGATTGAGGTTTATACCGAACGTTGCAGCATTTGTGTAGTGAAGTTGTAATTTAGCATTTGTGTTGTTAAGTTGCGTATTAGAGTTGGTATAGTTAATTGCGCTTTAGACTATATATAGTAAATTGCGCGTAGAGTTTGTGTGTGTTGTATTTAAAGTATTACAGTGTTAAATAAACAAGTGTCAAGCTCAATATTTAACTGAGAGTGTTATTTTATTTGTAAAGAGCACCATACCGGTTTATCAAAAGGGGATAAACCTACATTTTTGAAGGTAAACGAACACTCATAGAAATAAATCTGTAAAAATAACAGAAAAAGTTACTAAAAATTAGTTAAAAATAATGCTGCAGAAAAAACTGCTAAAATTAGCAGATTTTTTTACTAAATACTAGTAAAATGAGAACAGCAAAATTAAAACTGTTAAATTTACAGAATTCTAGTTATATTTAAGTTAACCTTTAGTTAATTGAAAATAGCAATTTGTACCGTAAAATCTGCAGAAAATTTTGATAAATATTTGTAGACTGAAAATAGCAAAAATAAACTGTTATATCTACAAAATTTTTGCTATTTTTTAGCTAAATTTAGTTGAATGCAAATAGCAGTCTATTCTGCTAAAATAAGCAGAAATATTTGCTAAAAAATTGTAAACTACTGTTTTCAAAAGGCTCGATTTTTATTTGCATTTCAAAAACAAACTTCGAAAATTTGAAATTTTTTGGTAATTTTTTAGGCTACTGATTATTTGCTATTCTCCATTTACAAAAATTTAGCTCAAATATAACTAAAATTCTGTATATTTAACAGTTTTACTTTTGCTGTTCCTATATTACTAATTAATAGCAAAAATAATCTATTAATTTTGCAGTTTTTTTCTGCATCATCCTTTTTAACTAATTTTTAGTAGTTTTAACTAAATTTTTTAAGGACTTTTTTCTATTAGTGTAATAACGGACATTTGTATAAGGGTTGGAGACACTTATCTCAAAAAAATTTGTAATTGAGTTAAATGGAACATAATAATTGTCCTACAATGCTTACACACCTGCTCTTCTAGAAGTATTTTGTGAATAAAACTAGCTGTTGCCATTCCAAACTTTAAACTCATACCATATATAGTTTCGGGGATAACACAGTAAGAAATTGGCAGTGGTAGAAGAAATCTAGCACAGGCACACCACTGGGTAACCACGGTGTTAAGAAATTGGCGTAGACAACGTTTTCAGCCAGTGGGTATGCAGTACTACCTACACTGACAGAATTAAATACATGATGTTAATGAATTTTTGCATAAAACCAATGAAGTTTCACTGGAACTCGTCCATTGAAACTTTTCATTGATTTAATGGAATTTTTCCTAAAATGTTGTGAAAATTTTCATTTTATTTATTAATGCTTCATACACTCAATGAAAAAGTTTCATTAAAACTAGATTGATCAAATATATGAAACTTTTTCATTAAATTTAAGAACTTTTTCATTTACTTTGTGGAGAAAACTTCATTAGTTTATTGAAAAATTTTATTAAAACTCGTCCAGAAAAATTTTCTCTATGTAGTTTAAAATTGCCAACTGGGAATCTACATTGAGAATATAGTAAATAGTTTTCCTTTACTTCTTTCAAATAATCACGTCTTCTATAATTTCAATGCATATTTTAAATTTTATCAAACTAAAATTTAATTATTTTATTTGCAATTTTAAATATCATGTACAATATTATTATTATTATTATAATAAAATTAATCTAATAATTTTGCCTTTCAGCAAACGTAAATATCTAATTGTATTTTACAATTTTTGCCTTAACAAAAAAAAAATAAGAAAAAAACTAAAAATATATAATAACATAGAAAACATTGTTAGATTTAAGCCTTATCTAGTTTAATGAACTCATACAAAATAGAATTAGTTGTATTGTTCTTTACTAATATGAAAATGAATACAAATGCATACATACTCGTACGTATTTATGTACATATATTCAAACACATAGCTACAGTAATGGACTAAAGTGGATACATTAATTCAAGATTTTTCCAAATTTGTTATAATTTTTATTTTAATATAGAAACTTAAATGATTTTTTTTAAAGCATAAAACTGAAACATTCTTCTTCAATAAAAACCTAAATACAGTAGACTATATCATTAAGACGTTAATGAAAAAAATAATTGCAAATTGTGACCGCTTTTATCCAGTATTGGTCATATTTGAAATTTTCGGCAAGTTCTTTCTTTAATATTTTGTCGAAAGTCCTTTGTTCTTTAAAACAGATTTTATGCGAGAAGGAATGCTTTCCACGAGATTTTTAATAGTTTGAGGTGGAATATTAGCCCATTCCGCTGAAACTCCTGACCAAATATCATCTAAGTTGGTCGGTGCTCGTTCGCATTGCGAGAGTCTTCTTTTGACAATTGCCCACCAATTCTCGATGGGATTCAAATGGGCGCTCTGACCTGGCCACTTCAAAAACTGGAAAAACTACACTTGGATATCACAAATTGAACAAAAGTTATTAATACAGATTTAAAAATATTCAAATATGTATCCACTTTAGTCCACTACTGTACATACAAAGTATCAAATTGTATTATTTTGTTATTTTGTATTTTAGAAATTAGTAACGTGACCACACTTTCGAGGGCGATCTTAATCAAAACATTCTTAAATTTACATGTTATTTTATAAAAATCCAAAGCTGTGCTACTTTGCTATCAGACAACTATTAGATTCGAACAATTTAAACCTCCAAGAACCATATTTGTGCGAATTTTTTTCGGTAAACTCACACAAAAAAGCCGTGTGCTTAACCGTTTTCAGACCCGTCAAAAATGTGCTGCCTTATTTAGATATTTCTAAAATTTTTTGGGTTAAAGGTACATATTGGCAACGAAAATACAGTACAATACGAAAAAAAAATTCGGTGTTCTGACAGTGGATTCTGGTAGAGGAGACCAAAACAAAATATACATGTGTCGGCGTTTTGAAAGATCACATCGGAATTTTATTTTAGGGGGTTAAAATTTCCCCCTTTGGCATATTTGTGCAGCATTGGTGGTGTAGGGTATGTTCAGAAATTTCATAGTAAATATTAAGTTAAATATTTTTGTGGAAAACATTAACCCTCTAACTCCCACACATAACGGTAATTTTTGGCTCTATTACAACAAATCGTAAAAAACACTCCTAGAAAGGGGGAAGGCGGGGATGAAACTTCTACAAAAATGTTGCTCATAAAATTTTACTTCATATGTCAGAACATACCAAAGCCCAAAACTCAACATAAACAGCAAAAACCCCTCAAATTCAAGATTGCCCATTAAGGGTTAATTTTGTTATTATTTAGAGTTAGTACAAAAAAGTCTTTCAAAAATTGATTTTTCGGGGTTGATGTGTACGAACAAATTATTTTATATTAAATTTCACAATAGGTCTACAAAAAAAAAGTTCTTAACCCATTAACGGCTGACCCCATATTCCTTTGTCCGATTTCGGTGAAACTTCATGCTGCCAATATTGAAAGCATTTGCATTGATATAGTATATATACTTTTTCAATCTACCATACTTGGGTCTTATGAATTAATCGCTGATATAAAACTATTTCTGCATGTTTTTTAAATAAAATATTCTTAATTTTATTTCCCATGTGAAACTTCTCATTTCTATTTGAAAACAAACAATATTTCAAGTAAAGATACTTCAAAAAACTACAAAATGGGCATTTTAATAACCATATTATAAAATCGTAGTAGTCATAGCCAAGTAAATATTTTTTTGTGAGATAGACGATACCTTAGACTATTAGGCACCAAGAGGATCTTCCGCATTTCCGCAAAATTTGTTGACTTTTGAACCTCTAAATACCCCCTAGGAGGGGGTACATTTAATGCTGTATTTTTTTAGGTATTCCTATATTTCCCCCACCTGTACATTAGAGCGTACTACCTTACAGGCAAAAAAAAAGTTCGCCGTATTTTTGCAAGGAGGTTTCAAAAAATATTTTTATATTTTTTTTAGCCGAACGTAGGAGTCGAAATTTTACATTTTTCGCTATATCTTTGGCATTTACAGTCGGATCTTAAAGTATGATACATCCATGTCCGTTAACGTCAAGTATCCCGTTCTAGTAGTTAGCCACCAGATCTCAGTTGATACAACCCTAATAATGTACTACCCTAATGTCGGAAAATTAAAGCTCGCAAAAAATCATTAAACTTTTGCTAATGAAGTTTATCGATAAACCAAGTAGATTTTTTTTTATATATTGGTTGCGGATTGTAGGCATCGCCTTTTTAAATTTTTTTTATTGGATTTTTCCTTTATAGCAAAACCCTGGTCTCCTGGAGGCAAAAAAATCGATATATCACACTTTAGAATCCGAATTTAAATGCCGAAGCTATAACGAAAAATTAAAAAAGGCGAACCCTACGTTCGGCAAAAAAAATTTTTTTTTTGAAATTGCCTTGCAAAAATACTTCATATTGGAGTGTGTACGGCGACCTTCTTTTTGTGGTACGGCCTACTGTACATGAAAACAAATTTGCATTAACTCGTACCTGGGTCTAGTTAGATTTTTACTCAGATTACTATTTTTTGGGTATTTAAATACAAAGGAAATACTTAGTAAACATAAATATAAGAAAAATCAGTTTTTGTAACCATTTTTTCTTAAACAAATGTATAAATTTCTCTTCCAAGATTAAATCTTACTCCAATGATCTCACCCGTGACACGCCAAAACAACAAAGCAAGCTTTCCTTTTACAATAAAATATTCCCCGCACCACTAACAAATAACCCCGAAATGAAGATTTAGAAATGCCAAAATTTCTTCTTCATATGGATCCAATAGTTATTAATATCATCTATACTTTTAAGATTTTAATTATTTCAATCGATATTAAAAGCGTTTAAGTGATGAATGGAAGAAACTCCACAATTTATAATTTTATTAACTTCGTGTTGAAAGAACAACTTATTTTGTTTTGAGGGTATGGTTGATTTGGTGTTACCTGGTACACGGATGAGATCACTGAAGTATGCTTAAATCCTGGAAGAGAAATTTATGCAGTTTTTAAGAAAAAAATTTCATAAAACTGATTTTTTAACCTGGAAATGCATCAGGTCTAAAAAATCAACATACTCAGGGAAGATTTCAAACTGAAAAAAACTTTTTGAAACAACAAATAAAAATCTAATATGACAATATCATATTAGAATTTGGACTTGAGGTGGAAGAATATTCTAACTAAATATATGAAAATACTAAAGCTATGGAATGACCCATATATTTTCGGGATAAGAGCCGACTCTAGAATACCTACAGAATTTTTTTTTGAAAATCGATAGTATCAAAAGAGCAAAAACTCGTGTTTGAATACCAATGAATGAACAAAATTTCTGGACAGTGGACAATGGTGGATGCCAAATGGGATTTTTGGTATTAATCAAAATCAGGTAGAATTTACCTAACATTAAATTATTTTATTTAATTTGTTACTGAAATAGTTTTAACTTCGAAATGCATTTTTCTGAAAGTGCGTCTATAGCAGTGATGCGCAAAATTGATTTGCAATTGGATTAGTGAGCAAGAGAGAGAACTGCACTGAGAAAAAAAATTGGACGAATTAAAAAATATGTCTTTTTACATATTTATCAATCTTCATATTTTTATACAACCTTTCAATAAAATTTTCTGCAACATATTTTTATAGATTTTAAACAAAATCTTCTATATCAATACTTTTATGGCAATTTGTTTATATTTTGTTTTTTTTATTTCTATTAAAAATCTACTATGAAAGATATTACTATGAACATAATCATAATATCTTTTAATAACATATTCCCTAGATTCCTTAAATGTTTTATAACGTAAAAGGCATTGTATGATATCAAAAACATTTTTCATCATATAGTTTCTGAATATCATAAATAATTGTTTTTAGTGCACTTGAAAAAAATATCAAAACACCCGCTAAGCATGTGCACTCGTCGCTGTCTGAGTGACGACTAAATTAAAGAGCATAAGAATATGTGTGAGGTAGTAAATTTACAATTGTGCTTTGAAACGCGCACCACTGGTCTATAGTTATGCAACACTAGTAAAAATAAAAATGGCGATTTCAATTAATCTACGTTAAAGGAATTTATTTATTTATTTTTTTTTTTGTGGAAATATATGTTTTTGATATATAACTTTTAGTTATAAGATCTTGTCAATGTTGCCACCAGTAAAAGAAAAAATTACACAGATGTAAGTCAAAAATTATCCAAAACCGTATGAAATTACACAAAAACTTTTTCAAAATAAACTGTCCTGAGCACAGTGTGGGAGAATAAAAATATTTTGGAAAAAATTTCCCCATTTCTTACCAAAGTTTTGAATTTTTTCTATTTATAAACCGATTTTTAAAGACTTAGTTAGCATTTTTCATCTTCAATGTGCAAAAGTTAATTGCATTTTAAAACTAAAATTTTGCATTTTTGCAATAACCTGGTCTGAGTTTTTGCCTTCTGCAAAAGCAAATCCAGGCCGATTTCCCTGAAAAATATAACAAATTATTCTATTAACTAAAGGGAATTTCAATGCAATATCTTTTTCAGGCTTAAAATGGCGTGCTTTTAAATTTGAATATTAATAAAATGGTATTTTATACATATTAAAAACCTCCTTCAGAAAAAAGTATTTATGTTTTTTCAGAAAAGGTACTTCATTCAGATGCGTTGCATGCAAAAATATAACCGACTTGCTAATTATTCTCTCCCCCCCCCCCCGCCCTCAAATGTTAACCATAAATAAAAATTTAACAATTTCACAAAAAATTACCGATATTTTTTTTCAAAAATTTTATACGATTCTGTTGAAATCTGGAACATGTTGGATTTACCGAATTCTAAAATATTTTGATTCTACTCCACCTTGCTGCGTTCACAACATTTTCGTCTGGTCAAAGCCCAGTGTCATGTTAACTACAGCAAAAAAAATTTTCAGAGATTAGAAAGCAACAATCATAAAAAATCTAAATTTTCCCACTCTTTCGCTGAATTTTTATATGGTTTTGCACACCAAGAGAATTTTTAAAAGAAGCTTAACAATTATTTTCGCAAAAAATAAACAAAAGACGAAGCTTTAAACAAAACAAAAAAATACATAGCACCATTTTTGATTTCTTATAAACTCGGTATAGCGTTGAAAAAATTTATAAAATCATTCACCAGAAACTGGAGATTTGTGGTAAATGGTTCACAGACAATCTCGTTTCGTCTATATCGACTAATTTTTATTAACTTTCAAAAATTTACGGAACTTTTAAAAATTTGCGGAAATTTATGTAAAAAGTGAAATTACACAAAAAGTACACAAAAATGTCATTATTCAAAAATTATCCAACGAATGTGTAAACAGTCCCGTTTTTGAATAATTATTCAAAAAGTGGCAACACTGGATCTTGTATATGTCTAAATTATTTAGAACCTCACTTATCAACTCTTTTATAAGTGCGTCTATAGTTATGATACGGAGTGTATACTACAAAAATAGTACTGAAGCCAACATATAACTATTAAAAAATTTTAGTTTCACTATGTAACCACTTATTTGCTAATGAAAGATTTTGCTGGGATGTTGTCTAGGTTTTAATGATAATATCTGTTGCTACCAATTATATATTTAACCATTGAATGAAATTCACTCCTCGAAATTTTATCCGCTTCCAAAATTATCATATACCTACTCGGTATGACCGGCTTAATTTTTTTTACCTATTTTAAACGGAAAGTATAATTTTGCTTTTATTAGTGTCGTTTCAATGTATAGTACACTCGTAGAAAAAAGTTAGTAGAAAATTTAGTAAAACTGTTAGTACTTCAACTTAACGAATTTTTAACTAATTTTTAGTTAATTTTTTTTGCTACCTCCACATTACTAACTTACAAATTTTTTTGCTATTTTTTTTTGCTGAATTTAGTTACTAATTTTTAACAATAAATTTGCTAACTTTACAGTATTTTGCTGAGTTTTAGTTACAAATTTTTAACAGAAGATTTGCTAATTTTACAAATCTTTTGTAAACTAAACCACCAATTTTGGAGCGCTTATAAACAAAATGTTAAATGACTCATAAAAATTACTGCATATTTTTAACTCGCCAAAAATAATGCAAAAAGTTTTTAAATAAAGCTAAATTGAAATGGTTGAAAATATGTCCTACTCATAAAATATCTAAATTATTAAAATTTATGAGAAAAGTTTCTATTTATCGTAACACATTAATTTTCAAATATCAAGGTTTATTTTGGACGAACCATTTTAATATGAAAATTGTGATTAAAAGTATCTCTGGGGAGCAAGTGGAGTTTACGGGGATGACCCTAATTTGTTTCCCCCAATATTGTAGTTTTTAAGCTTATTTAAAGAATACGATATTTTAATCGGCTTTCCTGCGGGTGGAAATGGAAACTCAAATAAATTCGGAAGTACATATCCGATCAGCAAACAATGAAAATCAAAAGTAGGGTCTCTGAAATACATTTTGTTAAGGTTAACATATTATTGGCTATAAATGTTACCACTTTTACAAAAAATCATTCTTGGGAAATTTTCATTGGCATTGAAATATAATTGGCATTACTTTATCTCAATGTCAATGCCAACAAATTTCATCACCATTCAATGCCAATGAAGTTTTTTTCAATTTTCTTTAATGAAAACAATGGTAATGAAATGTACACATAATTGAAGAAAAAGCATTGTAATTTAAAAAAATATAAGAAATACGCGATTTTTAATTTTTTATTCTTAATTTATTCTTTTATTAAAACGTGAAAACAAATACTTCTTTCATCAATTATAAATGGGCATTTAGGCATCGAACAATGCCAATTGAAAAATTTCAATTAATTGACACATTCAATAAACTGGTCCCAAGTATGTTTTTAAATACACATTTATTTTTTATTTAATAATTTTCATTTCATTTGCTCCTTTTTTACCTCTTTCCAGTCCACTAGTAATCTGCAAAAGTTTTGTTGATTTCAGAAAATTTTAGCAAAAATTTTGTAGATTTAACAGTTTTTTTTTTGCTATTTTCATTCTGACATTATTTAGCAATTTTTTTGCTGATTTCAGCAAGTTAAATTGTTATTTACAATTAACAACAATTTAGCTCAAATATTACTAAAATTCTGTAAATTTAACAGTTTTTTTGTTGTTTTCATTTTATTAATATTTAGCAAACTGATTCTGCTAATATTAGCAGTTTTTTCTGCAGCATCATTTTTAACTAATTTTTAGTAACTTTTTCTGCTTTTTGATGGACTTATTTGTATGAGTGTAGTTACTTTAAGCTTTAAGGAAAAAGTTATAAAAATTAGTTGGTCACATGACACAAAAACAAAAAAAACAAATTCTACATAACACACATATTTAGTAAGCTAGAACTGAAAGAAAGAAGTCTTAAGGAATATTACCAAAAAAAAAAAAACATCAACACATACGCATATTTGAACGCATTCCATATGTGTTGTATGCATGCATGTAAGCCTACATGCACACAAAAATGCACAACTATAGCAGAGTTGCCACATAGCGGGTAACTACCCTTAGCGCGAGTAATATTTAGCTGCATGTGTAAAGCATGGGTAATTGACAGACCTGGAGATTTCAATTAAATTTTATAATTAAAAATACGTGAAATTACATAACTACATGTATTTGTAATTAAAAAAAAAAAAACTCTCCGATCAAAAAAATTTATATATAGTCATATATAGTAATATCGTGTTTTATCTTATATACATATATGTTGTCATGAATAGCCATATATAATTACATGTTTTTTATATAATCATATATTTTTATATATTGTCTTTTATAAAATTAGATATCAAACATATATGCTATACATAATGAGATATGACAGATATATTGTCATATATAATTATAAATGATCATATATAACATAACATATGATCACATATGGGGCATATAAGCCATATATTTTGAGATATAATAATATATGCTCCCTTATAAAATTTTTTTGGTTGTATGATGTAAGATATTTTTATATATGATTATTAGGCCGGGTCGATTTGTGGGGAGGCAAAAAAAATCGCCCATGGCTCAGGGAAAATCGTATTCTAGGGACCAAAATAAGAAACTTTGCCGAAGGAACCATACCTCTAAAACGAATTCTATAAAAAATAATAAAATAAAGTGCCAAAAATGGTGATTTTTTAAAATGTTTGTATGGGGAACCCCCCAGGGGAGTTCCAGGAGGTGTGCCACTGGCATGGGTGGATCGGCCCTCCAAAGTTAGTGGGGGTCGGTCATACATTTGGACTCGATTGGGGCACTCTAAATGGGTCAAAGTGGGATTTTTCAAAACTTGACCCTACGGGACAAAAGTCAACAGTTGGGGGTAGTAGAATTCGTTTTAGAGGTATGGTTCCTTCGGCAAAGTTTCTTATTTTGATCCCTAGAATACGATTTTCACTGAGCCATGGGCGATTATTAAATCGACCCGCCCTAATGATTATATATTATATTAAATGCTATAAGATATGATGATATATGATTCCATATATGGTGCAAGATTAACAACATAATTTAAAATAATATTATAAAGGGTTTTTCAATAAGAGCGCTACAAGATTTTTTTTAAATAAAACAAAAACGGTTTTGGATATCAATGAAATTCTTTATTCCTGTGAAAGTACGTTCGATGCCATTATGTACGGAAATCGATCTCTTTTGCATGGCCACCACGGGCACGCTTGCAGAAGTCCAGACGCTGAACCCAATTTTCAACGGTTTTCAAGCATAAATCGGCCGATATTCGTACGAAGTTCATCAATCGTCGCTGGCTTGTTGGCATAGACCATAGATTTGACGTAGCTTCACAGGAAATAGTCCAACGGCGTCAAATCGCACGACCGAGGCGGCCAATCGACTGGAGATAACACGTTCTCCAAACTTGGTTTGCAATAAATTGATTGTGACATTCGCTGTGTGGCTTGTAGCGCCGTCCTGTTGGAACCACATGTCCTCCAAGTCCATATCATCCAATTGGGGCCAAAAATATTCGGTTATCATTGAACGGTAGCGATTCCCATTCACAATAACGTGCCGGTCTTGATCATCACGGAAGAAGTACGGCCCAATGACGCCGCCGGCCCATAAACCGCACCAAACCGTAATTTTTTCGGGATGCAATGATGACTCATGGAGTACGTGTGGATTGCTGTCTGACCAATAACGCATATTTTGTTTATTGACGAAGCCATTCATTATGACGACCATAAATTGTACGTAGCGCTCTTAACGTTGAGGCCACTGACTCCGAATTTCGGTAGTAAATTTTAATAATTTCGACTCATTGTTGGCTCGTATGTCTTTCCATCATGAAATGACAAACCTTACTGAAGAGAAATGTCAAAAGAGCGACAAGAAATATGGCGTCGTTTGCTATCCCTGTTTTTCTACTTTTGTAGCGTCCCTGTTGAAGAACCCTTTATATGATCCCACGTCAGTAATATTTTATATGTGTTTAATATATAATATAATATACCTGAGAGACCCTATTGTCGAATCCCAGGTCAGGCACAAAAAAAGATTTTTTTTTACTTTTTTAACTCAATTTAATTTACTTGTAAATATTTTTTACATATCTAAAAAAATTAATCCATTTTCTGCCAACTGCACCTGAAAGTTATGTTTACTGCAACTTGGGATTAATAATATTTTAATATGTACCCAAGAAACATTTTTACGGACTCTCCGGCATGTACGGAATCATCAATCCGGCTTTTACGGAACATTATCGGTCCATAAAACAGGTATCCGTCAAAGCTTGTACGTATACGGAACAATAACGGACCGTACTTTCGGATTTTCGAATATAATACATTTTGAATCCGTTTTGGTGTATCCGTTTCTGCACCGTTAAATACGGACTTCACCAATTTTCATCAGTTTGAACTCCGGAGCTAACGGTGTCGTCTTTCTTCAGTTTATTCGTGAATTTTTGTCCGCAAAATATAATTAATTAAATAATTTAATACGGGTCGCGCGGTAAAGTCGGTTAAAAACGTTTCTGGATGTCGCAAAAACGAGCATCCTGTCTTGGCCGTTGCCGCAGTAGCCAAATTACTTTAATTCACATAAAATCATTAAATAGTAAGTGTTTATGAAATTTTATGTTTTTTTCACGATAGTTTGTGAATTGCGTATGAAAAAATTCAATCGTGAATACATTTAATTTAACCTCGATTGATAAATTGTTTATTTTGCTTTTAGATATATTTTGGATCTAGTTATGGGTCAATTTTGCGAATTTTGAGGCCGATTAATGAAGTTAGTTCCAGCGGCGGTAAACATAGTTTTTAATAAAATTAATAAATTATTTAATAAATCTATTAAAAAACATAAAATATTAAAGTTAGTAATGTGTCAATTTAGGTAGATATAAAAGTCCGAAAACGGCATTCTAAAAACGGAGTCACTCCGTTTATTACACGACATAACGGTCCGGAAACGGACCGGTATTGACGGACTTTCAGCGGACTAGTCCGTTTTTTACATGACATAACGGTCCGTAAACGGTCCGTCATTGACGGACTTTAAACGGACTTGTCCGTTTTTAACACGACATAACGGTCCGTAAACGGTCCGTCATTGACGGATTTTCAACGGATTCGAATCAGTTTCGATGTTCCTTATGTTCCGTTTTCTGGTCCGTATACGGATCCAGAAAACGGTACGTATACGGAGTTGGATTCCGTTTATGACGGACCGAAAACGCTGCGTAAACGGAACGAATTGTTTGTTGGGTAATTATATATTGCCATATATATAACCCCACACATAGTTATATATGTGACTGAGGTACCATTATCGAATCCCAGCTCGGGCACAAAAAAAATTGTTTTTAAACTTTTTTTAACTCAATTTGATTTAGGTACTTATAAATGTTTTTTAACAGATCTTAAAAAGATTAAACCATTTTGTGACAACAGCATCTGCAAATTATGTTTTCAATTAATAGTATTTTAAATATATAATTAGATATCGTAATATATAATAATTTCGTTAAAGTTCTGAATTTGACTTCTTTCAGAGTTGAAATGATTTCTTTTTTTTGTAATATTTCTACATAAAATTTTGGCAATTTTCTTATTTTTTTACTCCTACACACAGAAATTATTTAGTTAGAAGTACAAAAAATCACTCGCTTAAAAAATATTTAATTTTAACTACAAATTTCCTTTCTTGGAACAATGATCTATTATTGTATTTGATAACTACGTAATACAATCAAATAAAGGCCGCAAATATTAACAATTGCTAAAATCAACCAAGACTGAATGAAAAAATTAGTTATGGGAATTATCGGTAGACCCTACCGTAACAAAACTTAGCATTAGTCATAAAAGCTGCAAATCAGTAGTAACAAAAAATGTTTTTCAATGTCAATTTGAAAATTAAAAAGAATATTCAAAGTTTTTTGTTTTATTCCCTATATAAAGAAAATAAATAACGTAAATGAATGTTCTTTTTTAGTTTGACTCTAGATCATAAATTAATATCACTTTCTGTTTAAATTATTTTTCAAATCAAAGAAAGATGATATAATTTTTATAAGTAAATTACAAAGAATAAAAATATATTTGAAAGAATTGTATAAGACCAGCATACAGAATACGTATTTTCGGCTTTAGCTACAAAGCCATCATCAGTGTATTTCATCTTGGTGGGTTAATATTTAAATGATTGTCTACTTATGTGACTGCTGAAAGAAAATCGAGTTTATTATCAACAACTCAACTTAGACTAACATCAACGAAAATAATTTAAACAGAAAGTGATATTAATTTATGATCTAGAGTCAAACTAAAAAAGAACATTCATTTACTTAAAAATAAGAGATCGAAAATAAATTACATTATTATAAAACTGAGAAAATTAAAATTAAAAGACGTTTAATACAAACTTTCCATATTACAGTTACATTTCATGTAAGGCCTGTAAAATTTTCGAAATCATGATTAATAATACTTATTTTTGATTGTATGTTACTGAAAATTAAAAATTCAATCAAACGCTGCCTTTTCATCAAATACGTAAAAAAAACCAATATGATCAACACAAAAACAGATATATTGATGAAATTTGGTACGCTGGCTTGAATGTGCCCTAGGATAAAGCCTGTCTATGGATTATATATAGGATCGGTACATATGAGGACATATCGCGCATACGGACTATATTTTCGATTTTCTCTTAAATACACCTAACATTAGGTAAAATAACGACTTATTACCATTTTTCTTTTTATCATTTTATTTTATAGACTAATGTTGACACAAATTAATTTCGACCCGGACGAATTTCAGATCCAAACATTATTTAGTTGACTTTCAATCAGACGTGTGTAGTTTATCATATAGACGGCTTGCCCGACTTTAACTTTATTACTCGTTTTTTTTATACTAAAGATTCGCTGAAGTGAAGATTTTTTTTAGAGTTTAAATTGTTTTTCGAACTAAAATTCCTTGAAACTTTTTTAATCTTACAAAATATTCAATTCAAAAACTGGGGTCCTGAGGCATTTTTCTTAAAACAATACACTAATACTAAAGAAATTTGTGTAAAACTTATATTTAAAAAAATATTTTTATACAAATATTGCCTTTTTGATTTTAAAGATGTCTAAATAAACATTAAAAAACAATAAATTTTTTTGTTTTTATTTGGAAAGGGTGTATTATACTTTGAAATTCGATTGTAGCTACTGATATAATTTTTGCAGAAGTTGGTATCCACAACTGAATATTAAAATTTTCACCACCGAAACTTTCAGTTGTGCTGATCGATACAATGATAAATTTAAAGATAGTTGTTGTAACCGCCACAATTCGATTGGCAACAAATTCGGTTATCACAACGAATCTGTTTTCGGGGTGTACTTTTAATTAGACTTTGACCCATATAAATCGTGGCCTAGACCCTCCAACAAACATTTTTTTATCTTCTTCACCAAAAAAATTCCGTGAGTGCCAAACATTTAAGATTTTCAATTTCATGTCAAGTGACCCAACTTTTGAAATCGATGTCTTCCGATTTGGATGAAATTTGCACCAAGGTTACACCTATTGGAAAGTATGTATTTTAGACACACGTTTTCTATTGGCGTAAGCAATCTTTAGAAAAAACATTTTTTTAAAAATTATAAAAAATTTTTTCAATATTTTTTTTAAATTAAATTTTTTTTTTTTTAAATGGGTACTTTTTTTGCTCAAAGGAAAACTTAGGTCTTTTCCTTTAAGGTAGTTTTGGTGGCTTAGTGGGATGCGAGTGGGATATGTATAAAAACAAATAATTTCTAACTCAAGACGAGGGTTTTTCAACGTTTACCATATGCACTATTTTGAATTTTTTTCTATTTGTGTGTTTCTAAAACCTTAAAAATAAAACTTATGCTGAGAGACTAGACAAATTAACCTTTCCAACGGTATATAACATACCTTACTAGCATTTCATACCTTCGATACTGTAATACCCTTATTTTCTGCAATCGGTTGCCAATCACACTAATACTAAAACTTTTTGGATCTTTGGTATAACCGATAGAGAATTCCGTAGGAACCGGTGTAAGTTTGGAGCTATAGAAATATTTTATATCGGTGTGAGAACCGACAGTACAATATGTTATAAAAGAAGAAAGAAAAGGTATTATATTCTTGGAAACAGAAACTTTTGCAGCGTAGTATGGTATAAAATCAATTAAAAAACATCTGAATTATATATTAGCTGTTATTCTTTAACCTAGTATCTTCAAATGCAATAAAAAATGCCATAACATCTGCAAATTAAAAACAAAGAAACAACAAAATTATTTTCGTTGTATGTTATTTTCCAATTTATTTCATTTGTAGACACTAGGTAATGACGAAAAACTACATGTTTTTTTAATTTCATAATTTTTGGCTAATTTTATTCATACTTGTAGGTAATTTTCAAATTTCACTGTGGCAACTCTAAAGCACACCCAAAATGCACACAGTTGTACAAACAACAGTTTGAAGACATGAATTTTGGGTAATACAAATTACCATTATATGTTTATTTGTGCAAGTACAAAGCGACCATGTCATACCCTAATATGTATAGAAAATGCCCCACACTGTGGCCAATGACGCATGCTAGATGGACAAAATTTGATCCTTTGTTTTTCGAAAAAAGTACCAAAAGAGTTCGACAAGTAATCTAAGTCTCAATTATTTCAACACTAAATGCAAATAGACCATTTCCGAAATACTCCAAATGCCCACGTAACTTGTTTATAACTAAAATTCTGTAAATTTAACAGTTTTATTTTTGCTGTTCTTATTTTACTAGTATTTAGCGAAAAAAATTTGCTAATTTCAGCAGTTTCTTCTGCAACATTCCAGTTGCTTTTTCTGCTATTTTTAAAGATTTATTTCTGTGAGTGTAAAAAAGCTGAAACTCTTTATATAAAGGCATAGTATGTATTGCAAAAGAAATAAAAATAAAAATTATGTGTGCAAATGTGCACACAATACATAAAAATTTGTGAATTTGTGTATGTGTGTGTTATTTGTATTGTAATAAACATACATGCACTTATGTAACTTATGTAACGTATTCTAAACCATACACAATGGTAATTGTGTAGTTGTTAAAAATTTTGCTGATAATTTGTTTTGACAAATTTTTTGAATACTAAATTATTGTTAAATATGAGCAAAAAAGTACTTTTTCTCGCACTCCCAAACTATACATGCGAAAAGAAAAAACAAATTTATATATTTATAAATGCAAGCAAATAACATAATAGGATTTGTGCATTCATGAATAAAGTTATGAAGACAACATTATACATGTGTATATTTATGTTATTTACAAAAATGTAGCAATAATAAAGATGACACACTCGCACTTTTTACTTGTCACCCCACTTTACGGATTGGTAATGTCAACTTGTTATGTCGTCTGCCATTTATCGAAAAATAGATCTGGCGCTCCATAAAGTACGCTTACAATATTTATTCCTTAAATCTCAGTTTTCGTTTAAACCTGCTCAATTAAAGTCGGTTGAAATAAAATATTTCTCGTTGACACTCAAAAAAGTTCTGCAATTACTACCCAGTAGCAAATGGTCGAACTAGTTCTAAAAAGTACTAGTTTTTTTGACTAGTATTACGAAACTAGTTCTCAAAATAATCATTTTGAACCAGTTGTGTACGAGTTAAACCCCATCTATGTGGGACCTGTTTAAAAAATTACACAAATTAAAATACGAAATTGGAAATTCTTATTTTATTTACATTTGTTTTTAATAAAAAAAATCAGAGTTTGAAAATAAAGACTTAAATTAAATTGTGAATTAAATTTAGGTGCAAATCAACTGGTAAAGTACTGGTGCCAAAGAGTCACTCCAGAGCTAGATTGATAAATTTCTCATATATACCAATAAAGCTTTCTATTTTTCTTCCTAAAACAATAATTTTGAACCGTTTGGGTACTTACTGTTTTTATTGAAAGTATGCAGAGACTCTTTCAAAAGATTGAACTCAACCCTTTCGACCCCAACTTTAAATGGCTGCGAATTTTCCGACCAAACTTCGTGTAAATGTAGATCTATACCAAATTAATATTTTTTTATTAATTTCATGGCTTTGCAGCACCCCCTAACGGAGATATTTGGAATTAAAGTTCAAACATTAACATGCTACCGGACCCCAACGGATTAAGACTTTTTTTAAATTTTAATTTTATATTTTTCTATTACTAAATTCTTTTGATTTTTTGAATTTAATTCATCACACAATTTTTGAGACTAATTTAAGCAAAAAATTAATTTTTCCATAAAATTTGCTGTGAGAAAAAATTAATACTATGAAAAACAGCTCTCAAATGAACACTATCAAAGCCTGCTATATGAAATTTATACACAGGCATTGTGGAACTGCACTGCTACTGAGTAAAAAAATCGTTATAAAAAAAATATAACGGGAGTTATAGGCACATAACAACAAAGTTGCTTTTAGGTAACTTTGGGGTCGAAAGGGTTAAATAAGAGTTTTGAAATTCTGGTTTTGTTTACATTTGTTTTTAATAATATAGTCTGAGTTTTCAAATAAACACTAACGGTGGGTCTCATACTTCAGGTTTAAACTTTAGTTAATAGTTAATCCAAAAATTTGTTGTTGTTTTGTGTACATTTTTTTGACATTTTTTTTTTATTTATAGTTAAGTTAAAGTTAAACCTACAGTATGAGACCCACCTTAACATTTTTTATTGCGATTAGAAATCGTAAACATAAAATATTTTAAATTCCGTTAGGTAAATGGACCTAATTATCTCAGTAAGAGGAAAATATCGGTCTAATCTACGTTTCATCAAAGAAAAATCTTTGGTTTTTATCTACATAACTCAGGTCTTAATCAACTAGTTCAGTACTATTTGCAAAGAGTCACTTCAGAACTGGTTCCGCGAGTGTTACATTAGCGCCAGTTTTGCTCCCTAGTTTTCGTCCTTAAATTATAATTTTCAAACTAGTTCTACAACTAGCACCAAAGGAGTTAGGCGACAATTGCCCCGATTCCTATGACATCTGCATGTTAAATTCCAGAGTTGTTTGTATGGAGAGGCGGTAGAACTCGTACTAGTTGCCTGGTTCAAATAAACTAGTACATAACTGGTTTTGAACTAGTATTTTTTGCCACTGGGTACATGACAGTATGTGTGCAGTAATACGGTTATAGTTATTTTAACTACAATTGCAGTTAATTTAATTAGAGGAAAATTTTCAATGTTTTTCATAGTTATTTTTTTTAAACAAACTACAAAAACTACTACATTGTAGTAACTTTTACTTTATGCAGTTGTTTAGAATTTTGTTAAAAATACTTCAATTTTCAAGTGCGTGTATGTACGAAGCAAACAAGTGTGTGTGTATGAAACTCTTGTTTATAAAGAATATGAGAAGAACATGTTTTCTCTTGTGCATTTTATATTTTCATCCCTTTCTACCTGGAGAATCTAGAACAATATCTTAATAGTAAAAAATAAAAGTAATATTAGGTGTTTGGTTTCTCAATTTTAAATTTATTTGAGAATGAAATGTAAATACTCTTAATATTTACATAAATTTGTTTTTATTAAATTAATAATGGTTTTTCTAAATTTTATTTGAAAAATAAAAATTTTGTTTTTTCGGCCTTTTTAATTGATTAATTAGAAATTTATTAATTCAGTTCGAGGCCAATTTCCTTAGTATGAACTAACATAATAAGTACTTTTTTTTTCAAAAATTACTATTTTTCTTCATCAGGATATTCTCCTAACAAATACTTCACAGAGTTTGAAAAGACGATCGTTACGGGGATTTGCCAGGTCCCCTTCTTTAGTTTTCTTTAGAAAGTGGTGGCATTTGGTTAATGTAGCAGACTACATTTAATATGAGATTTTGATGCTTCAAACTCTAAAGAAAACTGAAGAAGGGGACCTGGAAAATCCCCTTAACGATCGTCTTTTCATTCCTGAAAGTGTAGAGGTTTTTGAAAGCAAAAACTCTGTGAAGTATTTGTTAGGAGAATATCCTGATGAAGAAAAATAGTAGTTTTAAAAAAATTTATTATGTTAGTTCATAATAAGGAAATTGGCCTCGAACTGAATTAATAAATTTCTAATTAACTAAATTAATAATTTTTAAAATAATTTTTGTATATGTTATTTTAACTACATTAGCAGTTGTTTGTACAGTTTTACAATAATTTGCATGTATGTTGTTTTAATTGGATTTGTATTTGTTTTTACTACATTTGTCAGTTGATTTTTAACAGTTAAAAATAACTTCACATTGCAGTTGATTTAAATGCAAATGTAGTGTACCTATACCTTTTTAACTGAAAATGCAGTTATTTTAACTGTCATTTGCGGTTAATTTTAATAATTCCCTGAGTATATTTTAAATTTAATTATAAAAACTGGTTGTATAAGAAGAAAATTTTGACTGAATATTTTAACTTATATCGAAAGCCCGTACTTTATATTTGTGTATTTTATTTATTGAATTGAAAAATTTAAAAACTACATTTCTTTGTTATTTTACTACTTATACAATTGAAACTACTTTACTGATTTACTACTTAAATAACTATTGAAATTTTACGGTAAACTTCAACTTCTTAATCATTAAAACTGGATTTTTTTACATACTTTTTTACATATGAAAATCAGATAAAAAAATGTGGTACCTAGAGGTAAAAGTATATAAGTAAAATTATTTTCTGCTTGTTTTCATCAACATCATCATCATTTTATCATCATTATTTCATCATCAAGCAGAAAATAATTTTACTTATATTCTTTTACCTCTAGTTACCACATTTTTTTATCCGATTTTCATAAGCAATACCTTTCTGGAAAGGTTGTAATGTTATATTGTTTACAACTTCATTAGTTGTTTCAAAAAGTCAGCGTAAGATGGCACTAATCTAGCGTTTATTAGAAAATTGCAAAAAAATTGAAATTTGGACGCCTCGAAAATGATTTTTTTGATATGTCGTAGTGGAACTTTTTTTCCTCATGCCAAAAGCTATCGAAAAATCGATGGCACAATATCGATTGCTAAATCGACCCTCCCTAATGTACAGGCTTCTTCAGTGATTTTCCATTAAATTGTATTATTGTTTGAATTTTATTGTCAAATTGTCTCTATATGATAATTTTTTTTCAAACGTAACTATACTAAAGTTCGACAGCTCAGCCATTCCCTACAGGAATCGAACCCGCGATCATCTGATTAAATATACCAAATGTTACCAAAATTACTTTTTAGAATCACTTTTAGAGCAATTATGCTAAGTGATTTTTTGGATGTTGTTAAGAAATAATTCTAAAAAAAACTGTAAAAATATACTAACGAATACCTTGGAAGCAATAAAAGAAGTGATTTTTTAAAGTTGTTCAGAATTACTTCTAAAAAACCAGTAAAAACACACTAACAGATACTTGCGAAATAGTGAAAGAAGTGGTTTGTAAAGCATTACTTCCAATCTTTTTTGCTGGGCAGTCGCTATTTTCGCTAAATAAAAATTAATAGTAACATAATATTTTACTTATAATATTTTTCGAGTATATTTCTGTATAACATTTTAAATCATAATATACTCACTTATTTATATTGTATGTATTTTGTTTATTTTCTGAATATGTGCATATGTTTTTGTTAGACATTTTCAACATTGTTTTAATTCTATGCTAGATACTTGTTGGTGCAATTTCTTACCCAAAACAAATTGTATACATATTTATAACTATTTTGTAAATAAGATATTTTAATTCAGTTTTTACAAACTTTAGCAAAACTTAAATTGTAATTTGTTACAAGACACTCAAGCTCAACATAAACTTACACAAACAAAACCAACAATAATAATGAAACATATGCCTGTTTACAGACAGAGCCTTAAAAGAATTCATATGAAATGCTGAATGAGAATTTCATTTTTTCATAGGAAACAAAGTAAATATAAATTTTAAAAATATTGGAATACAATAGTCTGCACAGTGTGTTTATGCACGCCAACGATTGGAAGCATACGGCACACGTAAAGTTAAAACTTTCTCAGAAGAACAATCTATAGAGTTGCTGCCGTGGCCACTACAGAGTTCGGATCTCAATCTAATAGAGAATCTTTGGAAAAGCGTGGAGGCAGACGAATGCTTAAAACAGCTAAAAAATCTTTCAGAGTTGTGGGAACTCAATTCAGATCTTCCTCCACTCGACTTGAACCAACAGCATGTTAATCCTTCCACTCTTCCGATAGTTCTACAAAACCAAAACAAAATTACGCGAATAAAAAGTATTTTGCGTAGCTGAAAACGGGGGGTCATTTAAGTGACATTATTTTCAATACTTACACAGAAAAAACAGTAGGCACCAACAATGGGAATTTTTAAAAGCAACACATTTTCTTTTAAATTGAAATTATATTCCCAACAATTTTTTTGCTTGTAATATTTGTAAGTCGTTTGTAAATTGTTATCTTTCATATAAAAATTGTTTAAAAATAAAAATTCAAAGTTACAAAAAATAAAAGAAATTTTTTTTTTGGATTTACAAATTTCTTTGTTGGTGCCTTTTTAAAAAGTTTTTTTTTTTTGTATTTACAAATTTGGTATGAGAAAGGTGTTTAAAAATTTAATTAGAATTTTGTAAATTCGTTCTGTGTAGTGTAAAAAAATTTCCATTTTGTATATTTTATAATGTGAAAAAAAAAATAAAAAGAAATTATAAACGAAAATGTTATTAAATTTTTAAGACGTGGTTACGTGATTACTAAATCCCATTTCTCGGGATATTTTCTTACAGAAAATTCTAGAGTTTTCAACGCTAGACTAATCCAAAATCGTAACAATATAAAATTAAACTGATAAAAAAATAATGGGTCTGCTAGCTTAGGTCCAGTTATTCAGTCAGAACTAAATAAAATCTTTCTTAAGTCAAAAATTTTAAAACTAAATCTGTAACTTAAGAAATATTGAAGACAAAAACCGATTTTAGTTCTGACTACAAACTGGCCCTAAGTATTTTCATAAAGTAAATATTCCAACTTTTCATCCGAAACAACTACAAAATTGACCAAATTAAATTTTAAAGCCAGTTTTATAGCCAAAACTACACTCTTAGAAGCAAATTTGTAAAAATAGCACGAAAAGCAACTAAAAATTAGTTCAAAATGACGTTGCAGAAAAAACAGCTGTATTTAGCAAATTCTTTTGCTAATCACTAGTAAAATAAAAACAGCAAAAATAAAACTGCTAAATTTATGTAATTTAATTTATATTTAGTTAACTTTTAATTAATTGAAATTGACAAATTATACTGTTAAATCTGCAGACAATTTGCTAAATATTAGTAGACTAAAAATGGCAAAAACAAACTGTTGTAATTATTTTTATTTTTAAGCCAAATTTGGTTGAATGCAAGTAGCAGTCTCTCCTGGTAAAATCGAAAGGTTCGAGTTTTATTTGCATTTAACAAAAAATCTAAAAAATCGTGATGTTTTTAGACTACTAATTATTTAGCAAATTTTTTTCTTCTCATTTTAGTAGCTTAATTTGTTATTTTCTGTTAACAAATATTTGACTCAAATATAAGTGAAATTCTGAATATTTAACAGTTTTATTTTTGCTGTTTATATATTACTAATATACTAAAGATAATTTGCTAATTTAGCAAATTTTTTCTGCAGCATTATTTTTAACTGATTTTTAGGTGTTTTAACTAAATTTTTTTACAGATTTTTTCTATTAGTTTATAAAACTTCGCTATAGTTTCTAAATTTTCTTATAGAGTCTGTGCAACGTCTTAGGGCCAATTTTATATTCAGAATTAAGAATTAATTTCTTTTAAAATTTTACTGAAGTAAAAATATTTCAAACAAAATTATCACTACCATCGCAAAAAGTATAAAAGCAAAATGGATGCAGGGCATATTAGCAGATGCTACAATTACTTGAAAAAAGTGCTTTTCCATTCCCAAAATGATAACATCATTAGACCAAAAAAAGCGGCAAAGCCAAAAAATTGGTGGTCATAGGTTTCCCAAAATAAAATGAAAAGAACAGTTCGAATGTATTTTTTTGGTTCAGCCGTGATTTGCACCAGGTCGTCAGATGAGAGCTTACACACCAAGCTAACAAAGCATGTGGCTAAAAACGTAAATGAAAACAGCTGGATAATTACTGGTTGCGCTAATATGCCAGTACTTTCAAAATTTGTTGGAACTAATATGTCAAAGTTGGGAAGTCAAAAGAAGTTCGTCTAGAAGCAGTTTTTTCACCAACAAGAAAAGCAATTTGTACAACAACAAATAACTATTTTAATTACAAAAACGAGTAAAAAGGTTAAAGTCGGGCATGCCGACTATATAATACCCTACACCAGTCTGACTTAAAGCCAACTAATGTTTAGATCCGAAATTGGAATGGGTTGAAATGGACTTGTGTCAAAATTTTATATAAAATCATAAAAGAAGAGAAAATCGAAAATATAGTCCATATGGGCGATAGGTCCAAATATGGACCGATCCTATCTACAATCAATAGGCTTTTTCCTTCCTTGGGACCATCTAAGTCAGCGAACTAAATTTCATTGAAATATCTTCGTGTTTACGACCTGCAGCGTGTAACCAAGCCAATTTTGGGCGACCCTTATATGAGCACTAGGTCTAAACATGGACCGATTTTAATAGGATAGGATTCGTCCTTGAGCCGACGTAGGTCTGTGTACCAAATTTCATTGAAATATCTTCGTATTTGCGACCTGCAGCGTGTAAAAAAGAAAATTTTGGGGCACTAGGTCTAAACATGGACCGATTTCAACCAAAATCAATAGGCGTCGTCCTTGGGCCGACGTAAGTCGGTGTACCAAATTTCGTCAAAATATCTTGATATTTGCGACCTGTAGAATGCATGTACAAACAGACGGACGGAGGGACGGTAGGGCGGACGGACAGACGGACATTGTTAAATTGAAATAAAAAAAAAATTCTGAGCCGATCGGTATACTATAAGGTGGGTCTAGGACCAATATTTTTTGGTGATACAAACATCAGCACAAACTTATAATACCCTGACCACGTAGTGGTGTAGGGTATAATAAAAAAAAAATATTTGAACTCAAAACCTTCTGACTATAAACCTATTTTAACAAAGCTATGAGTGTTCTGTCAGTCATTTATTTTTAACACCAAGGTTACTCAGTGGTATGCAATTTCTGACTGGGTGGCCCTTAATTTCTTTTTATTTTTATAAAAAAAAATTTCACATAAATAAAATTTTATGTGACTTTGCATCAACAAACACATGGAAAATACTGTCAGAAGTAGAGTCACAGGCTTTTTTTTTTTTGTAGGAAAAGATAGGATTAAGTCATCTTTTTAAGCTTCTTTATGTTGTTACTTCTTTTAGGAATTACAATTGTCTTATAAATAATTTTTGTTTCTACTCCTCTTTCGTTATTCGAAATGGGGATTTACTTTTGAATAAAAAGTTTTTGTTTTGTCTTATTATATCTCTCTGCTGACTACTGTAGTATTGTTATTTGCCTGTATGTGATTGTCAGTGTAAAAGTATTGTTGTCGTATTCTGTGTGTTTTAAAATGTTATTCCTTTGAGAATTTTTTAACTACGTATATAACAAACACATAAGTAATTTGGGATGAATGTGTGTGTGCTACATTAGTATAGCAGTGTGTGTGCATTAGGATGGATTGTGCGATTAGGAATAAATTTCGGGTTTTTAATGGAATTTCAATAACACTTATTCAAAATTTTGTTTTAGTATGTCGTTCCATTGGTATCGATCACAATATAAGTATATATAACCTCTGTGCCTTTAACAAGAGCAATTACAATATCATTATCTCTGTTAAATTCGCGATCAAGTCCGCTAAAGTTATATTTATTACTTAAATTGTTTATAATTCGTCAAAGCAATTTTTTCCCGGCAAAACTTTGGTAATGGGTTGGACATTGGAGATTTTTCACACATTGCCTGGCAATGTTAAAATAATGTGTCATTTGACCAAAGTGTAAGTACTTACAATTTTTACCTTTACCTGGTAATAGAAGGTTTTGCTGGGTTATTGAGAATGAGTGCAATCATTCACACAATTCAAACGTTATGAGTAATAGCTCTCTCAAGAAGTCATAAATTTTGTTAAAAAATTTCAAAACTTTTCACAAGTGAAATTGTGATATTTATTTGTTTTTCACTTAATGAATAAATTTTACAACGTGTTGTTGATATTTCATCAACAATCACAGTCCTTCCATTCAAATATGTATTAGCATAAATCCAAATTGTACTTTGGAGATATTTCGCTTAGAGCAGGGAAGACAATTTCTGTATAAGAATATATAAAAAATATTTATAAAAAGTTTCTGCAAAATCGGCATTATATATCGAATTGCAATTTAAGTGTGTCATTTTTGAACAAAATTTAATTTTTTTCAAAATCTAAGTGCGCGAAAAAAAGCAAACTGTATGAAAAACGCCTATTTTTGCTAACTACTTTTAATGAATTGGAACCTCAAATTTTCTGTGGATATGTAAAATTCAGAAGATCAAAATATCCGTTTTTTTCGTTTATAAGAGACAATGAAGGAATATCTTTCGAGAAAAATTTTCGATTTAAAAAAAAAACCCAAATGTTTCCTTTTTTAATTTCAGATTTTTCGATGAAAATCGTACGTCGAAAATCAATTTTACATGTACTCACTACTACTTCCTCCAAATTCCGAATACGGTTCACCCTAATGTGCATGTATAATAATGGTGTGCACATTTTTATATGTTATGTTGTATATGTAGGGTTAATATGTCAGTATGTTGGTTTTTTTGTTGTTGCTGTCATTGAACACAAAAAATTTTAAAAAGAAAATTGTTATAAATATGTTACACAAAAACGAAAACAAAAACATTTAAAGGACAAAAGGTATATTTATTTACAATGCAATTTTTATATACACAATTTTCTCTCTATTAACACAAAATGACCACAAGTGTTCATTATGGTTTTGTGAATTGTTTCGTTTATGATTTAACACACTAATGGATTTTATTTGATTTAAATCAAGTGTAAAAGCACAATATGCATAATTTGAATTTTGATCTTTTGGAATATAAATATAAACCTAATTTTTGTATACCCGACAAAAAAAAGTTTATATATAGTTATATATAAGTTGATAGTGAGTATTATATATTTTTATACATGTGGTTAACCAGAGCTTCGAAGAATTAATTCCCTAGTTTCCTTTTTTTGAACTGAATTTATATTTTGGTAATGAATTCCCTGACCAAACTTAAGGAATTGAATGAATTCCTTTTTTTTCATTCGATTTATATTAAAGGAATTCATTCATTTTTTCTAATGCCTTCATAAAATTGTATGAATTCATTCAACAAGGAATTCATTCAATTCTAGTTAATTCAACTTTTGGTCAAGGAATTCATTCAATTCTAAAAAATTCAACTTTTGGTCAAGGAATTCATTCAATTCTAGTTAATTCAACTTTTGGTCAAGGAATTCATTCAATTCTAAAAAATTCAACTTTTGGTCAAGGAATTCATTCAATTCTAGTTAATTCAGCTTTTAGCCAAGGAATTCATTCAATTCTAGTTAATTCAACTTTTAGTCAAGGAATTAAATTTATTTCGTTTAATTCCCTAAGGAATTAAATTTTTTTCCTTTAATTCCCTAGGAATTAAATTTTTTTCGTTTAATTCCCTGAATTAAGTTTTCAATTCCTAGCAGGAATTAATTCCTGTTAATGAATTCAAAGAATTCAAATTTATAGAATGAATTCCCCGACCAAAGCGTAAAGAATTAAAATTAAATTATTCATTTACTAAAGAATTCATTCAACACCATTTAATTCAATTTGAAGTCAAGGAATTCATTCAATTCTAGTTAATTCGACTTTTGGCTAAGGAATTCATTCAACTGTGCACTTAATTCAACTTTTGATCAAGGAATTCATTCAATTCTATTGAATTAAAGAATTGAATTAAATTTTTGGGAATTCATTCCAAAAAGGAATTAATTCTTTAAAGCTCTGTTTTTAACTGTAATTATATGTATATATTTAAGGCGCTTATTTCTATTTGTGGCTACCCAGTAAAAATATTAAGGATTACGTCAAAAAGCATGACTACCCTGAAAAGAAAAGCATCCACTTTTTAAGCATAACTTTTTTCTCTGCATTCAAAATAAGATTCAAAAATAATTCAAAATAAGAACAATACACAGAAATTTCACGCACAATCTTACTCTAATAGAAAACAGTCTGTAAAAATTAGCTAAAACTACTAAAAATTAGTTATGTTGCAGAAAAACTGCTAAAATTAGCAGATTATTTTTGCTATATATTAGTAAGATAGGAAGAAAATAAAACTATTAAATATACAGGATTTTAGTTCTATTTGTGTTAAATTTTTTCATAGAAAATGACAAACTAATCTGCTAAAATCAGATAAAATTTTGCTCACTACTAATAGCCTAAAAAATCACAAAACAATTTAAGATTTTCGAAGTTTTTTTTAGATTTCTTTAAATGCAAATAAAAATCGAGCCTTTTGAAAACATTAGATTACATTTTTTTTTAGAAAATATTTCTGCTGATTTTAGTAGGATAGACTGCAATTTCAATTCAACTAAATTTAGCTTAAAATAATAAAAATTTGGTAGATGTAACTGTTTGTTTTTGCTATTTTTATTCTACTAATATTGAGCAAAATATTCTGTAGATTTTACAGTACAATTTGTCATTTTCAATTCACTAAAAGTTAACTTATATATGACTAAAATTCTATAAATTTAACAATTTTATTTCCACTGTTGTTATTTTACTAGTATTTAGCATAAGAATCTGCTAATTTCAGCAGTTTTTTCTGTAACATAATTTTGAACTAATTTTCAGTTGCTTTTTCTGCTTTTTACAGATCTATTTCTATGAGTGTAGTTTTCTACTGAAAATATCTTAAATTTACAACGTCGCCAGTTCTTTACTATTAAACGCATATATTAAATTCACTGATGGAAATGCCAAATTTTGAACTACTACCAGTTCCAGAAAAACTATAACTCAAAAGTAGGCGTATTTTCAATATGGCATTTGCATCAATGAATTTAATGTGTGCGTGTCATAGTAAAGATCCGACACGTGGCAAAAAATTAGCTTGAAAATGCCCAAGACTAAATTGTACGTATCCTCAACCACAAAAGTCTGTAAAGCCTACTGAAAATTTTGTTGTTATTACGAGAAATTTCACTGTTTTAAGCCCTGCTGTATTTTTTTTTACTAATTTTAGCAACACCCCAGCAAAAAAAGAGAGGAAAAAGAAGTAGTTAAAGCACTGCAACTGTTAAATTGGAAGTTGTTCTTCTTCGGGTTTTTCATTGATGAATTTAACATCGGCTTGTGATAAGAAGGATTTGTTGTTTATTAAAACAAGTGATGTATATTTAAACCAATGATAAGGAAGTTTTTTTTCACTTCCTTTTTATTTAAATTTAATAAAAAAAAAAAAAATCATCATGCCGCGTGTGGGGTTTGAACCCAGGCTTGTTGTCATTTTAAGCAGACGCTCTAGCCCCTGTGCTATCGCTTGCTATACATAATATCTGACGTTTAGCAGTCTTTTTCAGCAAAGTGTTGTTAACTTCATTTCTTTAATTTTTTATTAACAAAAATAACAAAAATGTATTATGTTGTTTTTTATAGTTTTCTTTTTTATAATAAAAAAATATTAATTCACATATAGAAATAAATCTGTAAAAATGCCAGAAAAAGCTACTAGAAATTTATTAGAAATGACCTTGCAGAAAAAACTGCTGATATTAACAGATTTTTTTTGCTAAATGATACTAAGATAAGAACAGGAAAAATAAAACTGTTGAATTTCCGAAATTTTAGTTACATTTGAGTTAACTTTTAGTTAATTACGAGTAATAACCCTACGGGAAATTTTAACAAACTGTCCCGAACTGGCCCCTTTATATGAAATAGACTGGTCACTTTTACATGGCGTTGTCATAGGAGGGGGGGAGGGGGGGAAATTGACCCCTTGTAACATGTCACAAGACCAATCCTAGGACAGGTTACTGAACTCTCATAAAAAACAAAGTTCAAGGGGTCAATTTCCCCCTCCTATGACAACGCCATGTAAAAGTGACCAGTCTATTTCATATAAAGGGGCCAGTTCGGTGACAGTTTGTTAAAATTTCCCGTAGGGAAATTACCTTGTTAAAATCTACAAGAAATTCTGCAGCATATTAGTAGAGAAAAAATAGTTTTTTCTACAAGGTACAGTAATTTTTAAGTAATTTTTATTAGTTTTAACTAAGATATCTAAAGATTTTTTTATTTTTCTATTTTTGTAATAATAAATTTCAAGTTACAATTTTTTATATACAAACAAATTTTTAATATTTACCTTTATTATTATGTATTTTAATAAAAAACTATTTGAAAAATTAAATTTTTATGTTTTCATAAAATTTGATATAAATGAATAGGAAATTAAAAAAAATTCTAAAGCGTTTCAAAAATTAATTAAGTGGACAAAATTAAAAAAAAAAATTACAGTAAAAACAACAAAAAATTAATAATAGTGTAAAAAAACTTCTGAAAACTTTTTTCGACCTGCCAGGATTCGAATCCGCAACCCTCTGATTTATATGCCAGTACATTCCCATGCAACCCCCATACAGAATATTGACTTCTTATCTCGCATGAAAAAGAACTTCTGACTATTTGTTGCAGCTTTAGATGTAGTTTAAAACCCCTTCCTAAGGGAGTAATGATGGAAGTGATTCATTTCGAAGTCATTGCATTTATTTTTGCTGGGTACAGACTACCAAATATGACTGTTTCACGTATTCATCTCATTGTCCCTGCAACTTACAATCACAGCGGTAGACTTACAGCAAGTCAAATCATCAATTTTGTACGTTCTTACTATGTTGAGTTCCCTAAGCGAATCAACGCTACATATGTATATTAGACTGTCCCTTAAAAGAGCGATTTGTCGATTTTCGTTCAGTACACCCCCCCCCCCCCCCCCAGATTTATTGGAAATGGTGCCAAATGGAAGAAATCGATTTTAATTTATTTGTTTTTTTTTTTTGAAAACGTTAACACGTGCAGAATGTTGGACGAAAATGGCCCATTTTGGAAAAAAAAATTTTATTATTACCCGGGTAAAAATAGTTATATATTGTTATATATAATGTGATTGGGTTATATCTGACGGTGAATGGATTCACATTAAGACACATATCATTATATACAAAAACATCTGATATTATTTTTTCAATGAATTTGTTGTACGGTAATTGATGTTATTACATATCCCCAAATCTGACTCCATATATAACGATATAAGCCATATAAAACTAATCAAAATATATGTAGTGACCGATATGATTATATGGTTCGATACTAAGTTATATAACACTGTATGTATCGTCATACTAAAAATATATTTCTTGTAATTTTATATAACTTTCTATATGGTCTCGTACAAATTAATATAAATTAAGAGTTAATTTATCCACAGCCAAATAATTTTCACGTGATTTTTTGATGATGCAAATGATGCAAACGATTTAGATTAGATTTTTATTTTATGTTATAAAATTTGGGCCTTTGAAATTGTTTAAGCTATAGAAATTTCAATATCAATTTAAAGCCGGTATGCATAAAAAGTGTACCTACTATTAGACAAAATTATATAAAATCAGATATTTTTATATCGAGTTAGATGTAATTTGATGTCCTGGATATGGACAAATCTCGGATCAAACTATATCAAATAATATCTAATTTGATATAATTAGACACAAGTAGATGACCCATTTTTCGGATCAAGTTGTATGTCGTTGTATATGGGGACTTATCAAATAAGATATAATTATATATGACACCGTATTAAGATTTTTTACCCGGGTATTAAAAATTCCCAAATTTCGAAAAAAAAAATATTTTTTATTCCATTTATTCATTTAAAATAGTCAAAATGATTCAGACATGGATTTTTGACTTCATCGGATATCATTAACCCACTTTACCCTGGAATCCAAAATGACCCACGAATTTGATAAATATGCAAAAACGTGTTTTTTTAATTAATTTTAAAGATTTTTTTAAAATTGCCTAATTTGGAGATGTCGATTGCTATTTGTACCACATAATAGTTGATATTAAAGAAAAAAAAAAAAAAATAAATTGGAAAAATGATAATTCGAGTTTGTGTTTGGAGTGACTGCTTTCCAGGACATTATAAAAAAATTGCTCATTTCGCCAAAAATTAAACAAAATTTGAAAGTTTTCATCAAATTTTACACAGTTTTAGGAAAAACATCACTTAAATTTGGTTAGACTATAATTATCTTTACATTTGTTTAAAAAATATTTAACCCTTAGTGGCCTAGGGGTCAGAAAAGAGCCATGAAACTTAATATTAATTATGACTACGAGATTTTAAAGCTATTAAATTGATAAAAAAAATCTCAACTGGATAAAAATAATTATTTTAGGTAACGTGATCCATATGGGGGTAATTTTTATACCTTCGGCCGAAAACGTCCCACTAGGAAATTTACAGAATAACAGCTTTCATAATTTTTGGAAAAATATCACTTTGAATGAATAAAAAAATTTTTTTCCACTTGATAAAAATTATTATTTTTAGTAACTTGATCCATATGATTTGTTATTTTGTTTTAAAATTTAGAATTGAACTAATATTTTTTTGTAAATCCAATTTAGCATAAAAATTTATTTCATCCGTATTTGAACTAACTTTGCATGCTAATTTTTGGTCATTTGTGTTTCTTAATTTTACAAATTTTTCAGCTAAGTTAAACCATAATTATTTCCAAATTATTATATTTTTGTGTCTCTGCTAACAATATCACATAGAGATGGTGCTATGTTTTCATATTTTTTATTGTATAATCATAAAATGGCTTATATCTAGTAAACTAAGCGAGATAGAGCAACATGGACAAAAATTCGATCCGTAGAGTCCAAAAACCAAGACTGTAAGCGACATTTTAGCAGAATTTTTCAGTTAGCTCATGTAATGTTTCTGTTGAATTTAGCTCAGATTTCTTAGCTAAGTTAACTAGAATTGTCTGCGTATTTAGCAGTGTGTAAAATTTAGCTTACCTAAATTTGGCAGACCATAATTCTCAACTTCATTGAAAATTCTGCTGGCGCAAATACAGTTACTATTACCTGTTATTTTAGCAGAATTTTGAAATATTTGTATGGGCGTTTTTTTTTTATGAGTGCACCTATACTTCCAATAATAAATATGGGCATATCTGGGGACGGATCTAAAGACACCAGAATCCCAGATTCTAAGCGACATTTTAGCAGAAACTTTCAGTTAAATCTGGTAAAGTTTCTGTTGAATTTAGCTATTTATACGGGCGTTTTTTATGAGTGTACCAACCGGAATGCAAAACATCAACTATGACTACCCAATTGTAGGGTATACTGCACTTACCTTATCAATTACTTTACTTATAGTCTTGACTAGCCATGGATTTGTGCGAATATGAAACGAATTACATGCAAAACAATAACAACAAATAAAATTTGTTGTTGTTTCACGTGTGATTTGTTTCATGTTCGCACAAATCCATGGCTAGTCAAGACTATAAGTTAGGCTTACAACATCCGGAAGATGAAATTCAAAAGCTGCTAGCTTCAATGTTACCATGACTTTGCCATTATACTGCGTTCTGTGGCCGATGACCATGAGATAGCTGGCATTACAATTGTATTGTATTGTACATTGTTTTGTTTATTTTTCAATAACCAGTCACATGGCGTTATATGATCTGTGGTCTTGAATTAGTATAAAAACTTAATTATATTAGCATATAAATTTTTTAACTGTAATTTTAATGTATCAGCAAAATTATTATTTTTTATTATTACTTTCTTGTGATTATTAAAAATTATAAAAGACAACCACTTTCTTCAATAAAGTTTCAGTAATTTAAGAATTCAAACCCATCACTTGCTTTAATTCATCAACAGGTAGCAATTGGTTAATGTGGCTAATGTAACAATAAATTATTCCAGCAAAAAAAGAGATGCCGAAGCAATAAAAAAAGCACTACAATTGATGATCTAGATGTACTTCTGTTTTAACAAAAAACACTAATGATTTTTAAATTGAGTTGTCATAGGAGAGGTATACTCCCACTTCAACATTTTTTCAGTACTTTTTGAACGAGGGCAAAGGAAGCTCTTTTTCACCAATTAAAAGTTAAAAAAAAAATTTTTTACGAAAAAAAATTATATTTTTTTATTTTGCAAAAGTTTTTTTATTGCCGCCACCGGGTATCGAACTTGCGGCCTCACGATTGCTAGTCTAGCGCTCTACCGCTGAGCTCTTATTTGATATGAAAGTTGACTGGCATTAAAACACCACTTTGTTAATGCGAGATATTGTTCCTTATTCTCTTCAATAAAAGTACTTATTAAACAAGTGTAAAAGGTGCACTCCAATTCAATATTGTTTTCAGTAGTATTTTCGCAGGTGCATAAAAAGCAATTTCTCACCATTTACATATTTTTAAAAATTTAAAAATGATTGAATTTAAACAAATTAATTACACTATGCGACAGTCAAAATCGGGATGGGATGAAACCAACGGGAAATGTTATATCGGTCAAAAACAAGTTATACGTGTCCCGGCGTTTCGCTGGGTCACCCCTAGAAATCGAGATATATCTTTTTTTGACATAACTCGAGAACCGCTAGTCCGATTTTGCTCAAACAATTTTAAAAAAATTAAAAATTACAATTCCTTTAATCTGTTCATATAACGTTTTTCTATATACTCAACAGTTTTGCCGGTAAAAATAAATGTTTGTTACCGCTACCATAAAAATCAATAACATTTTGTTTATTACTTTTTTTTAATATTTTAGGCAAAATTATTTTTTTCTTCATACATTTATTTTTACCGGCAAAACTGTTGAGTATATAGAAAAACGTTATATGAAAACGTTATTTGTTTGAGCAAAATCGGACTAGTGGTTCTCGAGTTATGTCAAAAAAAAGACCACCAAATGTCAAATCGATATATCTCGATTCCTAGGGGTGACCCAGCGAAACGCCGGGACACGTATAACTTCTTTTTTACCGATATAACTTTGCCCGGTAGTTTGAACCCTTCCCAATCACTGACCCTTACCATTTGTCTCACAGTGTTATAGATAATAAAAAAAATTAATAGAATAAAAAAAAAATTTTTAAAAAATATTGGTCCCGCCGAGAATCGAACCCGTGACCCTCTGTTTGAAAATGACGACTGATGCCAAAATCATTTTTTACGATCACTTTTAGAGCAATTACTCTTTAGAAGCAATACTTAAGTGATTTTTTGGATGTGTTTCAGAATTAATTCTAAAAAAGCTGTAAAAATGAAATAACAGATACTTTGGAATCAATGAAAGAAGTGATTTTTTGAAGTTGTTCAGAATAACTTCTAAAAAGTAGTCAAAACAACGACTATATAATTAAAAGACTACCCGGCTCTCCCTACCTCTGTTAAATCACTCTCTTCTTAATTTCTATCGAAAAATTCGGCCATAAGAATTACAGACATCTGCAAAGGCTAACATTTTTCGATACAAACTGTTAACATTCGAAAGAGGCGATAAAAACCGCCTGGTCAAAATACACTAACGGATACATGTGAAGCACTGAAAGAAGTAGTTTGTAAAGCATTACTTGTAATTTTTTTTGCTGGCATACTAATCAGCAGGTTTCAATTGGTTTATTGTACCAACATTAAAACTGCTTTAATTCAAGTGTATGTGCTTGAATAAAAATGCACCCTCAAAATCCAAACGAGGATTAACAGGAGCATTGGAATTTATATTTTTTGAATAATTTTTTTAAGAGTGCATTAAAAACAATTTTTCATAGTTTTTTTTTTATTTACCTTTAAAAATATAAAAATTAAAAATATTAAATTTAAACAAGCTATATTAAATATTAAAAATAATTAAAAAAAAAAATATTGGTCCCGCCAGGGTTCGAACTTACGTTCATCTCTCGAAATTACCTCTAAAAAAGCAGTAAAAATATATTAATGGATACTTGAAAGCAATGAAAGAAGTGGTTTGTAAAGCATGACATTTATTTGCTGGGACGTCTTAGCCAATACTGCAGATGCGAATTTTTATTATTGCCATAAACTGTGATTACCCGTATTTTACTTAAATAATAGAAATTATATAACAGCAGCATTTTATAATGATGATTTTGAATGTTTAGTGGTGTTGAGTTTCATATTATTATTTTTTCCGGTCCATTACGGACAATGAAGGTCATTTTAATAAAATTTCTAAGCATTTGAGCGCTAAACTACTTCAAATGTTTAATTTATGTAAATGTATGTTTAAGCGTAAAGATTATTAAAGATTATTAAACAATTCAAATAAATAATTGGATGGTTCAAAAGGTGCACAAAGTATTATATGAATTATGTAGTACTAAAAAAAAAGAGTTTTTAAAATTTTATCATCATTTTGACAAACATTTTCAGTTGGATTTTACCTTTGTTAGCATACTTAAATATAACATTCTAGATACTTCTATGTATCTTCTGGTGTTGCATGGTTTAAAATAAAATATAAATGATCTCTTTTTTTTAGGACAATACAATGCTTAGGACACCCCTTGTGAACAACCTAAATATTTTAATTCAAAGCAAATTTGTAAACGGCGAAAGTTTTATTTTTGCCAAGATATCAATAGTTTTGTATAAAATGTATTTGTGACTGGTAGTTTTATTTTTATTAAGATTATGTTAATATAGCAAATTATATACAAAATATAAATAAGTAATTTTATTGAAAAAAAAAACTCATCAGTTCACCATTAGTTTGGGGAAATACCGACACAAAAAAAACTTTCTTTAATGGTGTATGCAAGTTTTTAATGTTTTATTTGGTATTTAATTTTGTAAATTTAAAATTTAAATGCGTCACTAAAATCATTTAATTATATATACAAAAATGATTTTTAAACAAAACAAATAATTATAACAAGTTAGAATATACGCAGGGCAGACCAAACAAAATACCCTACAAGGTCAATATTAAATATATGAACCACTTATTTTCGAAGTGGTTTTTGTCTTATTGTTTTTAAAATGAGATATATAAGGTTTTTATTTCAATGTTTTGCATGAAATTTATTTCGGCTAAAAAATAAAATACATGTAGTAGAAAAATACAATTCTCATAATTTATTTGCTGAAAATTTAAATATAGAAATTGTGTAGAGTTGTTTTTCTTTTTTATCATTTCCGTTGTCTGTACTACATCCAGAAAAGCTGCGACATCTACATCTTGTCTATCTGGTTGTCGTCCACGCTATAAATACGGTTATCAGCACAATTTTTGTAGCAAAATAAATTAGAAAACATTAATTCAAAATTAGTTTAGTGGTAAAAAAAATATAACTCAAACTTTAGTTAAAAACGGAATTTCAGCAAAAAAAAAAAAAATTGCTGAAAACTAGTAGTCTTGATATACAAGGCGTTTTAATAAATTTTTTGCTAACTTATTTTTGTTGAGTGTAGCATATCAATGATGCAATTAAAAAAATCACCATTTACTGACCCTTAGTTACTAACATTTTTAGAGTTAATTGTTGTTGTAACATGTATGTACTTTGTAATAAGAGTGCACTCTAAAAACAGTAGATATTAAGGAGAAAATGTTATTAAAAACGAAAAAAGTTGACCAAAACCTGAACGCAACTTTGCAGTCCATTTAAATTAGTTTAATTAGACTTAGGTATTTTTTTATTAATATAAGTCAGAAGGGATTTTTTATCGGCTTTTAATTTTTGGGTCACGGTGGATCTTTCTATGGAAATGCCCATATGTATTTGGTTTGTTTCTAAACTGCAAAGCAGTTTAAGAAAAAAAACTATGGTAATTACATCAATAGCTGTGTTTTCGACTTAACTATATCCGTTAACTCATAAAAAAACTCAAAGTGCATCAAAACGTGTTTAAGACGAAAACTAAGATATTACTTTTCGTATGCTCGTTAACTTTCAACACGGATAATTATCAACGTTGAAAACTCAACGTTTATACATTTTCACATCTAACGTAACTTATTCGCGTTACTTCCTAAAAACTTTTGCTGACATACATTCGATTATAATGGAAGAATTATAAACATAACCTGTTTAAAATTTTTTCATACTACAATCGGTTTAATTTGCTTTCAATATTTAACGTTGATAGGCATAAGACAAAATACAGCTAATGATAATTATCAAACAAATATTTACCAAAATATTTAAAAGTCAATAAGTCAATTAAAATATTAATTGGTTCAATTAAATATCTGTTTAAAAACGATTTTTATTTTTAACATGTTAACGAATTAAGATATTAATTATAAAAAAAAATTTAATTAAATTATTAAAGGAATTAAATGTGCTAAAATCCCAAAACTTATTTGGCAAATTGTGAAAAACCATCTATTGAAAGCATGTCCCTATCCGGATTTAACTCTTGCCTAAGAAAATCGTCAGGGGAAAATCGTTTTAGATTTTCTAGAAATATTTATTAGGTTTAATCACAAACTCAATGAGAATTTCTTGTTCTCGTCTAGGGGGGCGTCATTTAACATTTAAGATATCAAAATAATTTATTTAAAAAAAAAAAAGAATTTAAAAAAATTTATTCCCGTAAACGAATATGAACTCGAGACCTAAATCTTAATTATTCAAAGTGTAGTAAATTTTTATAAAATCAGTGCTATGCAAGTGTATTTTTTTTTTTATTTATTTTTTCTGTTACGGTTGTCAATTTCCGTCTGGATATATTATGTTATTGTAATTGTAAATTATTTTGAGAAATTAGTAGATTAACGGGTTTTTGCACACGATTAGTTCATATACGGAAATGAAAATAAATATATGTATTGTATAAGTGTTTATGTCAAATATTTGTAATCTAATTATAGGGCAACTAGGAACTATACATATAAACTACATTCTATAATAATCCAAAACTATTTTTGTAAATTATTGCATTTTAACATTCTTCAATACTCCCTAGGAAATAATTGTATGGTGCAATATGGCATAAAGTTAAAAATAACTTAATTTATGAGAAAAAATATTTCATTATAAAGCATTACAGTGTTAAGACGAGCACACACGGTCAATATAATTTATTTCAATTTAATCGATCTTTTGACACACGCTTTCAATGTTATTAGAAAAATATAAGTTAAAATTAAATTGATCAATATTTTCCATCCTATGAAATATTGCAAAATTTTGCAGATTTTGAAATAAAACCACGTTTAAAGTGATTACTTTTTTATTTTGTAATAAGTTATATGCTTTTTAATTTTATTTATTTATTTTTCAACAACAAAAAACAAATTAAAAAAAACTAAAATTTCAATATTGGCCACACACTTTTTTTTTTTAAGAGAAGCAACACTCAGGAAATTCTTCCTAATAATTAACGTGTTGTTTCCTTTGGAAAGGGGATAGAGAAGAAGTGAAAGGTGGTGAAAGATGAAGGGCTTCAAATATGGCAACACTGTAATTGCGCGAGATGTTGAATTTTAGAACAGTTGTTGCGTGCCATCTGATGGTGAGTTGGCGAACTTTGTTGAATCTTTTAAGTTGATAGCCCTGTTATATTATTTTACTTCGGTGGGGTTAAGTGCTATGGGAACACCGAAGAAGGATGCTGCGATATGTATGATGGATAGAAAAAACTCATACATATTATTATTTTTCATAAATTGATGTTGCCTTGGTTGGGGCTCGAACCCGCAACCTCACGTGTAACAGTCCAACGCGCTAACCATTACACCATTGCGCCCACAATATATAAAATTAATATGAATAATATGAAGTTAAAAACAAAAATCCAAAACATTTTGAATTTTTCAATTTAACTGATAAACATTCAATATAGGGTACAGACATTCAATTAATTTGTAAACAATTAAAAATTGATCAATAATATTGAACGTGTATGCCCTATTTTAGGAAATAACTAGAAATAAATTTAAGGGTATTTCAATAAACACAATTTTTGAGGTTTAAGGTTAAGAAGAAAAATAATAATAATAATTTTTTTAATAATCTGTCGGCTGTGGGTTTCGAAAACATGTCCATACATTATAAACGTAACTATACTGAAGTGCGATGACAGCTTAGCCATCTCACCCAAGTAAGGCCTTGAATGCAATGTAATTAATTCATTGTTTTCTTTCCTATTTAGCTTTCTGTTATTGTCTTTTACTTAGAAGTGATCAAACACAGACACATACAAACATTCTATTTTAGATTTTTTTTTGATTGTTAAGCACATTTTCGTGTTGTAATTTCCTTACTGTATAATTTTTAATCTGTTCCAATCAGTTAAATTTTGAAAAGTAAAATTAAAAATCTCCATATATGGATCCATACAGGTTTAATGTATGTTCGTGCATGCTTATAAACATGCTTGTATGTCCATTAGACCGTACTTCAAAAAAAAATTTCGCCGTACACCCTCCAATATGATGTATTTTTGGAAGGCGATTTCAAAAAAAAATTTTTTTTTTGCCGACCGTAGGGGTCGCCTTTTTTAATTTTTTGTTATAGCTTTGGCATTTAAAATCGGATTTTAAAGTATGATATATCGATTTTTTTGCCTCCGCCAGTATTTTGCTATATAGCAAAAATCCAATTAAAAAAAATTTAAAAAGGCGACCCCTACGTTCGGCAACCAATATACAAAAAGAATTTCTACTGGGTTTAGCGAAAAACTTCCTTAGCAAAAGTTTAATGATTTTTTGCGAGCTTTAATTTTCTGACATTAGGGTAGTACATTTGGGTGGTAGCAACTGAGATCTGGTGGGTAACTACTAGAACGGGATACTTGAGGTCAAAATGTCCTTAAAGCAAAACACTGGTCTCCTCGAGAGAAAAACATCGATGTATCATACTTTAAGATCCGACTGTAAATACCAAAGATATAACGGAAAATGTAAAATGGCAACCCCTACGTTCGGCATAAAAAAATAAAAAAAAATTTTTAAAACCTCCTTGCAAAAGTACTTCATATTGGAGGGTGTACGGCGCACTTTTTTTTTTTCCTGTAAGGTGGTACGCTCTAATGTCCATTCATGGATACATAAATCACCATACGTGCATCCATAAATCTTCATTAATGTGCATTAACGAAAATTTAAGGTAATATCTGCATGTATGATCACAAATTTTCATGCATGTTCATGAATGTTCATACATGAACATACTTGTAGATATTACCTCAAATTTCGTTAATGCACATGTGTGAAGATATATGGATGGATGTATGGAGATTTATGTATCCATGTATGGAAAAGCATGCAGGTTTATTAGCAAGCGCGAGCGTACATTAAACATGTATGAATCGATATATGCAGATTTTTAGCCGGGAAGCTTTATCGTGAGATATTGAACTTACACTACGATATTTACATTCGAATTTATTGATATTTAACAGAAAATATTAACAAAGTTCATATCCAAAAGTCATTGTAACTATAGTCCATTGAACTACAGAGGTATATACTAATAGAAAAAAGTCTGTAAAAAATTTAGTTAAAATTACTAAAAATTAGTTAAAAATTATGTTGCAGAAAAAACTGCTAAAATTAGCAGATTATTTTTTATTAGTAAGATAGGAACAGCAAAAATAAAACTGTTAAATATACAGAATTTTAGTTACAATACATTTGAGTTAAATTCTTGTTAATAGAAAATAGCAACTTTACCTGCTAAAATCAACAAAAAAATTTGCTAAATAATTAGTAGCCTAAAAAATTATAAAACAATTTAAAATTTTCGAAGTTTTTTTTCACGATTTTTTTAATGCACAAAAAAAATGTTGTACATATAGCAGATTGTTTTTACTTTTTTTAGCCTACTAAATATTAATAGAGAATGACCTTGAAAAACAACTGCTGAAATTAGCAAATTTTTTCCTAAATACTAGTAAAATAAGAACAGCGAAAATAAAGCAGTTAAATTAAGGAAATTTTAGTTATATATAAGTTAACTTTTAGTTAACTGAAAATGACAACTGCAGAAAATTTTGCTTAATATTAGTAGAACCAAAATAGCAAAAACCAATTGTTATATTACTCGTACAAAATTTTTTTTATTTTTAAGTTTAATTTACTGGAATGCAGATAGCAATCTCAGCGATGTTTAAAGTTTTGAAAAGAAATTTAGTGCCGTGAATTAAAGCTACACTAATAAAAAAAAGTCCGTAAATAATTTAGTTAAAACTACTGAAAATTATTTAAAAATGATGCTGCAGAAAAAAACTGCTAAATTAGCAAATTATTTTTGCTATATATTAGTAATATAGCAACAGCAAAAATAAAAATAGTAAATATACAGAATTTTAGTTATATTTGAGCTAAATTTTTGTTAATGTAAAATAGCAAATTAACCTTGTAAAATCAGCTAAAAAGTTTGCTTAATAATTAGTAGCCTAAAAAATCAACAAAAAAATTTTAATTTAGTAGGTTTGAGGTTAAGAAGAAGAATAAACCTTCCTCAAAAGTTATAAACACATTAAATTTGCAAATCAGACTAGATCTAGTTTCTGCTTTTTTATGGACAGGCTTCATCAGTGATCTTCCATTAAATTGTATTATTGTTTATATTTTTATTGTCAGATTGTCTCTATATGAATAATTTCAGAAGTGATCAAACAGACATATACAAACATTCTACTTCAGATTTTCTCTGTTTATCTTCTTATTTCCTCCGTGTCACCTTTTCACAAATATTGCCACATTGACGTATGGTTTGTACGTACAAGTGCAGGCAATTTGTGTATATTGGAGACGGACAGCCAACAGGGCATTGTTTATTTTTTATAGTAAAGTGTTGTTTTTTCAAACGCGTCTTATAGACCAAATACAATTAATATTGTCATTAATATGTATTTTTATGAATTCTAATTTAGTAGGTTTGAGGTTAAGAAGAAGAATAAACCTTCCTCAAAAGTTATAAACACATTAAATTTGCAAATCAGACTAGATGTAGTTTCTGCCTTTTTATGGACAGGCTTCATCAGTGATCTTTCATTAAATTGTATTATTGTTTATATTTTTATTGTCAGAATTTTAAATTTTCGAAGTTTCTTTTTCGATTTTTTTTTAAATGCAAATAAAAATCGAGCCTTTTGAAAGCAGCAGTTTACAATTTTTTAGCAAATATTTCTGCTGATTTTAGCAGAATAAACTATTATTTGCATTCAACTAAATTTAGCTTAAGAATAGCAAACATTTTGTAGATATAATAGTTTCTGTTTGCTATTTTTAGTCTACAAATATTTAGCAAAATTTTCTGCAGCTTTTACAGTACAACTTGCTATTTTCAATTAACCAAAAGTTAGCCTAAATATAACTTAAATTCTGTAAATTTAACATTTTCAATTTTGCTGTTCTCATTTTACTAGTATTTAGTAAAAAAATCTGCTAATTTTAGCAGTTTTTTCTCCATCATAATTTTTAATTAATTTCAAGTAACTTTTTCTGCTATTTTTATAGGTTTATTTCTATGAATGTACTGAATACTATGAAACCCCATCATTAACAAAATTTTTTTGATGTTGGACTCATTCCACTTTCAAAATAAGTGGTTCATTTGTAAGGTGAATGTAAGATACTCGCATTTAGGTATCTGGTAAACATATACAGTAGTGGACTAAAGTGGATACATTAATTCAAGATTTTTCGAAATTTGTTATAATTTTTGTTTTATTATAGAAAATTAAATGATTTTTTTTTAAAAGCATAAAACTAAAACATTCTTCTGCAATAAAAACCTAAATACAGTAGACTATATCATTAAGAAGTTAATAAAAAAAAATAATTGCAAATTGTGACCGCTTTTATCCAGTATTGTTCATATTTGAAATTTTCGGCAAGTTGTTACTTTAATATTTTGTCCAAAGTCCTTTGTGCTTTAAAACAGATTTTATGCGAGAAGGCATGCTTTCCGCGAGATTTTTAATAGTTTGAGGTGGAATATTAACCAAAAATCATATAAGTTGGTCGGTGCTCGATCGTATTGGGAGAGTATTCTTTTGACAATTGCCCACAAATTCTTGATGGGATTCAAAGCTGGCCACTTCAAAAACTGTAAAAACTACATTTGGATATCACAAATTGAACAAAAGTTATTAATACAGTTTTAAAAAAAATTCAAATATGTATCCACTTTAGTCCACTACTGTACCTATGACATTTCTTATTCACCAGACACTACCATAAAATTTTATTAAAATGGTCTCATTTGTATGAAAATTTTCTGGTAATATATAGCTGGATCATCTTTGATTTGCATGAAATCATACACAGAAAAAAGTTTTGTCCAAAATTTTTTAATTAAAATTTGCTAATAATAAAATGTTTATTTAATTCAATATAGTTTTTAATTAAACAATTAAGTAAAAATAAATAAACGTTTAATTGTACCAATTGAAAATGGCATTAAAAATTAAAACGAATTTGAAATGATTTCAAAATGTTTATATAAAAATATTTAAAATGTTTTTTAAAAAATAATTAGCTAAATTATATCATAAGAATTAATTATAGCAACCAATCATTATATCAAGTGCACTTTCATATGCTGTAGGGTATATAAGAAAAAAATAACCAGAAATACCCTGGTTTGCTTTAAATGAAAATATTAAAAAAAATAATCTTAATAATGACAAGATATTATAGAAGAGTTCCCATTTGGAGAAGTCAAGGCAAGTCATGGTCTGAGTTATTGGCAAAACACATGTAAACAATAGATTTACTTGTGCTTTGGCGAAAACACCACACACAGCAATTGTTAGCTGGCCTGTTTTATTTGTTTTAAATAATTTAACACAATTTTATTGAAAATAAACTCTAAGAACCTAAAAACATGTTTGACCAGAACCCATCCATACTTTTCATATGTTTACTTAAACCCATACAGACTCACTAAATGACAATTAATGATTTCATATATTTATTTATTTATTTAACTAGTTTATAGAGTGATTTCAGCCAAAATTTGAAGCTCAGATTGTTGATAAACGTTAAACGGTACGGTTTGAAAAAAAAGTTGCTAATATCAAACAAAAATATTAATATTTAAGTGTTTTTAATAGTGAAATTAACAATAAAATATTTTAGAAATTTTTGTTGTTGAAAATATTTTAAAAACGGTTAAAAATGTTTTTGAAATATTTTAAAACAGCTAGCATTTTGGCCATTTTAGCCATATGCCAACCACAAGGTAAAAAGAGGGTTTAACGTTTTTTCTATAAGAGGTGTCATTTCTAATTTGGAAATAAGGAAATAAATATATTAAATGTTCAGATAATTAAAATAAATTCATGGACATATTTCGTATTACACTGTGCAACAAATATTGGGTTATTGCCGTTAGCCTCAATGGTTTCAACTCGAAATGAATTGGGTTCGAATTTCTATTTTACGACCCTTAAAATATTTGCGTAAGATATTCTTCCGAGTTTGTGCAGTTGAAAAGGTTCGTGCGGATCGCAATAAAAATATGCCATCAGAGCCGGATGATATGCCAGCATCGGTGTCGAAACAGTGCTCGTCGACGCTAGCTTGTTCATTGGATAACCCTTTCAACTCTTCGTACTATGCGGGTTCTTCCCCTCATGGTAGAATATTCGCTTAATTCCTAAGTGCTCTGTGACTAATAACTCTGAAAACTAACGCCCAATAGCAATATGCTCAGCGCTCTCGAAGGTGACGGAGAGCATGGTTAATTTATATTTTGTCAATTATCAAGAGTTCAATTCGCTTTTATGTCAGTTTTTGGTGGAAAAAAGTGGTTTCTCTTGATATTTTCAAGGCATTCCATCATGTGTGGTACGGCACACTGGTATCAAAGCTTATTGCTTTTGGTGTCGGTAATAACTTAACGGTCTTCAGATTTTAAATAGCTTTTGGCTTAATAACAATTTTTTTATTAAACCAGTTATATTAGTCCTTTTATTTTTGGATTTATTTTACTTTGTTAAAAAATCCACATTCTTTTTTTTTAATTTTAAAAATTTAATATTTTTATCTAAATCTAAAACTTATTCGCTAATATAACGCGAAAAAAATCATTAAACTTTGCAAAAATGTGAACACAGGCATCGAATTAAGCTAAATCCAGAACGGATTTATAAAATAAATAAATCTTTTAGGATTTAGCTGAATTTAATTTCAAATTTCAAATTGCATTTTCGCCAAAAATTTTTTTTTCTTTCGCATTACTTTAGATTTAGATAAAAACATTAAATTTTGAAAATTTAGAAAACGAAATGTGGATTTTTTTTTTTAATAAAATAAATCCAAAAATATATCCAGTGATTAAATAAAGGCCTATTATATCAATAGAAAATATTATTAACTACATCCCTGCCTTAAAATGTTTGTTCTACAAGGAACGATTTTTAAGCGATAAGGATGTAAAGAGAAAATTTCATAAATTTCTAAAAATCAACTTTTTAAAACAATAAAAAATTTTTAAAAAATCTCAAAAATATACGATCTGGCATAAATTACACTATGCGACAGTCAAAATCGGGATGGGATGAAACCAACGGGAAATGTTATATTGGTCAAAAACAAGTTATACGTGTCCCGGCGTTTCGCTGGGTCACCCCTAGGAATCGAGATATATCTATTTGACCTTTGGTGGTCTTTTTTTTTGACATAACTCGAGAACCACTAGTCCGATTTTGCTCAAACAATTTTAAAAAAATTAAAAATTACAATTCCTTTAATCTGTTCATATAACGTTTTTCTATATACTCAACAGTTTTGCCGGTAAAAATAAATGTTTGTTACCGCTACCATAAAAATCAATAACCTTTTGTTTATTACTTTTTTTTAATATTTTAGGCAAAAAATATTTTTTTCTTCATACATTTATTTTTACCGGCAAAACTGTTGAGTATATAGAAAAACGTTATATGAACAGATTAAAGGAATTGTAATTTTTAAAATTGTTTGAGTAAAATCGGACTAGTGGTTCTCGAGTTATGTCAAAAAAAAGACCACCAAAGGTCAAATCGATATATCGGGACACGTATAACTTCTTTTTTACCGATATAACTTTCCCCGGTAGTTTGAACCCTTCCCGATCACTGACCCCTACCATTTGTCTCACAGTGTTATCGATAATTACAAAGCTAGGTTAGTGTCTTTATTTGTAAAATGAGTTATTATTTTTGCTGCAGGACTCCCAGGATAACATCAGGATACATCTTATCAATTCCCTCTAACTCAAAAACTAACAGATTTTTCTGAAATTAAGCACAGACTATATTTATACTCAGAGTTAGTAGGGAGCAAAACTAATTGATGTCAAAATATATTGATGTTTAGTGGAAATTCGCCCAATTTCGTAATTTCCGAAAAGCGAAAATCGCCATAACTTCTGAAATAACAACATTAGAACAACAATTATCGGTATGTAATTTTATTTTACTGACAGTGTTATTGATAGCAAAAACTGGAATTATTGGACTATTGAATTTCTAGATTCGTCTTTAGACTTTGTTGTACTATATCGCCTAAACGAAGCGATAAATTAGTAATTTAATATTCAATTTTAATTAAAATGGAAATTCTGATTTGCTATTGATGTTATCTGAATTTCAAATGTAAATTCTGAATTTGAGTTGAAGTTTTCTGACATTAAAATGAAAATTCTGAATTTCATTTGATATTTTCCAAATTAAAATTGCGAATGTTGTAGTAAACCCAGTTTTACTTATGTACACGATCATTCTTAATCACAAATAAATTTTTAATTTAATCAAAATATTTCCAAATAATTTTCAAAATAATACCTCTTAGGAAACACGAATTTACTATTTAATTTTAAATAAAATAAATTTATTTTTTAATTTACCCATGTGAAAATCGAAATATATATGAACATGCATGATCATACATTGACTAGTATATGATCATGCATACATAATCTCATATATTTGCATATATCTGCGGATCCGAAATTTGAGGCTATATGGAGATATATGGCCATATATGATCATATATGAGCATACATGAATCATATGTAAGCATATATGGTCATATATGAACATGTACAGTAGACCGTACTCCAAAAAAAAAGTTCGCCGTACAACCTCCAATATGAAGTATTTTTGCAAGGCAATTTCAAAAAAAAACTTTTTTTTGCCGAACGTAGGGGTCGCCTTTTTCAATTTTTCGTTATAGCTTCGGCGTTTAAAGTTTGATTTTAAAGTGTGATATATCGATTTTTTTGCCTCGAGGAGACCAGTGGTTTGCTATAAAGGAAAAACCCAATGAAAAAAAATTTTTAAAAAGGCGACCCCTACGTTCGGCAACCAATATATAAACAAATTTTCTACTGGGTTTATCGAAAAACTTCCTTAGCAAAAGTTTAATGATTTTTTGCGAGCTTTAATTTTCTGACATTAGGGTAGTACATTAGGGTGGTAGCAACTGAGAACTGGTGGTTAACTACTAGAACGGGATACTTGAGGTCAATGGCCCTTAGAGCAAAACACTGGTCTCCTTGAGAGAAAAACATAGATGTATCATACTTTAAGATCCGACTGTAAATGCCAAAGATATAACGAAAAATGTAAAATGGCGACCCCTACGTTCGGCAAAAAAAAATTTTTTTTTGAAACCTGTTTGCAAAAATACTTTATATTGGAGGGTGTACGGCGCACTTTTTTTTGCCTGTAAGGTGGTAGGATCTAATGTAAAATATATATGAGATAATATATAGTCATGCATGGCCGTATATCATGCGCGGTTCCAGCAATTAATATAAGGGGAAAAATCATACGCCACAGTGACCAACTCAATGTATTTGTCTACTGTCGCGTATGATTTTTGTCCTTATATTAATTGCTGGAACCGCGCATGCCGTATATGATCATCTATGCCCATGTATGATCCTATACTAGTCCATGTATGAGCATGTACGTTCATATATACTTCGATTTTCACATGGGTAATCAAAATATTTCCAAATAATTTTCAAAATAATACCTCTTAGGGAATATGAATTTAGTATTTCATTAAAATATTGTTTGTATTTAATTTCATTTAAGTGTCGCATGCACAATTTTATCAACAACAACCTTTTGTACGCAATGTTCCCAGATATGGCTCTGTTTCTAGAGCCTCTAGCAATGCCTATGAACGTGAGGTGGACTATGGTAATGTCGAACTCTCCAAAGGTGTATCTAACTCGAGAGTTGTTACCAAAAGTAATGGAGGTTTTCGTAATGGTGGTGTCACTTCGGTAGCTAAAAGTAATTCTCAATCGAGAGAAGTCAATTTAGGTGGCCTCGAAATCGGCAGTACTTTGACACGTAGTCAGACTAGAACAAATGGCGCTGTTTCGAGAGGTATTGCAGAGGATTTTAATATTGGTGGTTTAGATTTTGGAACCTCATTATCAAGAGATAATTTACGAAAAGGCTTTGGTTTACAACGGTCATCAAATGGTGGTGTGGAATTTGATTTAGGACCTTTAAGTTTTGACCTTTCGCGTAATCAGCAACAACCAGATGCAAATGCCTATACACAAGCACAGGCTCAGGGTGGTCGCGCTAAAGCTAATAGCAATGCTGGTTCGCAGACACAACAATATGGTAATGTTGGGGTTACCGATTCATACTCCAGATCCAATGCCATTAGTCGTTCCCAATTTGGCCAAACTTCGGCAGGTACAAATGGTTTCGGCGGTGGAGCAGCTACAAATGCTTTAACTTATGGTCAAAATTTCAGAGTACGTAGAGCACCATCAGCACAGGCACCAAATCCACTAAGCTTCAGAAATCCGGTATATGTCAATCCACGAAGGACTTATGTCAGACCTAAACGTAAGGCTCAATTTATACCGTTTGCTTATCCAGGCAGTGAATTGCATCGTCCTAAACGTCAATTTGGAAGACCTAATTACGGTTTCCAACAACCCGGATTTGGTTATCAACAACCCGGCTTTGGTTATCAACAACCCGGTTTTGGTTATCAACAACCAGGCTTTGGCGGCCGACGACGTCAAAATGCTAATTCGCAGGGTTTAGCTAATAATAAAAATAATCGTTTCCAACAACAAGCCGGTGCTAATACCCAAACTAATCAAGAAATCAACGAAAGTGGTTTATTCCAAAACAATGGTGCTTCTAGTATAGGTTCCAATTTGGCTATGGATGGCACAAGTGGCCAATTAAGCTCAGCAAATGTTAATCAAATGAATTCTTTTACCAACGGTGGATCACAAAGCTCTAACAATGCACAAAGTCAAGCTTTAAATTTTGATCCAAATCGACAACAGGCTGCCTCATCTAATGCCGGTACTAAACATGTAACAAACGCCAATGGAGAACGTCTAGAAGCCAATGGTGGTGCTCAATCCACCAACAACAATCCATTTGGTACCTCTAGCAATATTGCCAATACAAATTCAGGAGTATTCCAAGAAGGTAATATACGTGGCTCTACAGCTGATTCCAGCGGTCAATCGCTATTCCAAGGTAATAATGGTGATAATGCTTCTGCTCAAACCGGTTCCAAAGTGAGTTCTCAACAAGATGCCAATGGTTTTATCAGCAATTCGGCTTCCAGTAATGCTTCAGCTGTTAGTCGCGGTGGACAAAGTGCTAATGCTGTGGCCTCTGCGTCCTCGAATTCAAATCAAAATGGGGGCGATGCTTTTACAAATGCCAACAGTGGTGCGGGTGGCGGTTTCGGTGGTGTTCAATCCAACAGTGGTGCTTTTGGTAACTTAGGTGGAGCTCAAGGTTTTGCTAATGGTGAAGCTGGTGGATTCCGCAGAGGTTAGATAGTTCCAAATCTAATTTTATATAATTTATATGCACTATGTGTCACAAATCAAAATTTTTTATATTGTACTATTGCACAATAAAATGTTAAATGACGATTTTTTTATATTTCAATGTGATGTTTTATGTTTTCGTTTCTTTATTTTACTGTTGTTCTTTATGTTGTGAAAAATTATTGTAAAAATTAATGGGAATTTACTTAGCCAACACCATATCATTATCGCACACGCTGGGAAAAATATTCTCTTCGTTTTTATATGAACCTAAAACAAGACTTAGGAATGAGAAGTTTGTTTTAAAAATTAAAACTATTTGCTTTGAATTCAAAGAAATTCTTAAAAAAAAACAGAAAAAATTGCTTTGAAATCAGGAAAATTTGCTCAAAAAAGAGGGAAACTTATTATCTTTATTATTCTTCCTAAATGGCCAAATTAAATGTGCCTGATTCCCAGTGATTTGGCAAAAAATTTGTACGTTTTTCCTTGCTCTCGAAGCTTAAGAACTAGTTGTTATCTTAAATCTTAAATTGTTTTTAATAATATTTTAAATAACTGTTGTTCTCAATTTAAATTATTTTACTTAATAACTCACTTTTGTCACAAAAAGAATCGAGTTTTCACAACTTAAAGAAAAACGGACCTATTTCACTGTCCAACTCAAATAGCAACTAAGTGAGAAAAAAAAAGTTCCCTGCATTTGTTACTTCAAGCGATTTTACTAGTAGGATTCCCCTTTTTCATTTCAATACAGCGATGCCAGACTTAAAAGTTACTAAACATCTTTTTCGGATTTATTTTCCACAATTTCTGTAAAATTAAAAACCTGGTGGATAAACTTATATCTTCCCCATACCACAGTCATACAAAACCATTAAATAAGTCTCCCTGTAAATATTTGGAGGATATCTTCCAAGAAGATATTAGGGGTATGTCTCGAAGAGTACGACAGATTCAAAAAATCTTTAAATGCAGAAAGATTAGTTTTGGTATTGCCTAGTGTAGAAAATCATTACTTTTCTTATACATTTCTTATCAGTTTTGTGTGGTGATGTCGCGCAAAATAATGAGTTATGCTTACACACCAGCATACAAAAAATCAAAAATATGTCGTTACTAAAATGACAAAAATAATGAGTCCAAAAATAATTTAAAAAAAAAAAATATGAGTTTTAAAAAAACAATTTTTTTATTCTAAAATTTTTTTTATAAAATTTTCTCGAGCCGGGAATTGAACCTTGGACTACCATCTGAGCTATCTCGACATATTATGCACTTCACAGATAAAAATATAAATGAGCTGCTGCACACAAAAATTTATTTTATTTTTTTGCTTCTCAGTACGCTATAATAGTTAGCATTTTCTTCAGCTCACTTGTTTTACCCTCTTTCCAAAAACGCATACATTTTTACTGGTACAAATCACAAAAAGTGCTGTAAATCATTAAAATGGTAACACCTTAAATAACCCTGTGTTTATTTGCTTTCTGCTATACACACATAATAGCTCTGTTTCTTTACTTTTTGGGTAAAGTTCGGTAAAATGAGAGTTAACAAGAAATACTCTCCCGAAATAACAAAAATGCACAAAAGTAAACGAACCACATTTGAAGCCCGAAAAACAAATGTCACTAGATTTGTGCATTATAGTTCATTTTGGTGAGCGCTCTTTCTAGTTCTTGTTCAATTTGTTGTAAAAATCTAGATAGCTTTTCTGGTTAAACCCCTTTTTAAATCAAAAATTTAATAAAAATTTCCTTTTTAGGCATTTCTATTTACAAAAAGGAATACATAGTTTATTAAATTTTGAAAAGATTTAAATATTAAACAAAAGCTTCGATTTATTTACATATTTAACTCTTTAACACATTTAAACAAGCGTCTTCACAAAATTGTCGGTAATTTTATGGAGTTGTAAAATCACCGATAGGCTTTTGCAACTATTATACTAATTTTTGTAAATGATAAACATATTTTCTGAATGAATGAAATGTTCGATTGAACTAAAAGAACTATTAGTTGTGAACTAGGTCTTTGATTCAAATCAGTGAAGGGTTCAATTGAACTAGTTGCACCCAACTGATGATATAACAGCTGATTAAAACAATTTACCCAAATTTACACGAAAAAAAAGTCTGGGCTTTCTCGTGCAAGAAGAACAAGAATATTTCTCTCTCATGACAGCTCTCATTTACCCAATTGTGTAGTAAGAAAACGCTTTTAGGTAAAATTGGGATCCCGCGGGATCCCAATGTTGAGTACCCGAACACAGCTAATTTTTAAAAAAAAATTATAATAGTGGACAAAAATTTATGAGAAAAAAATTAAATAAAGTGGTTAAGTAAAATGGTAAGTTATTAATACAGATTACACTGTGAGGCAAATCGTAGGGGTCAGTGATCGGGAAGGGTTCAAACTACCGGGGAAAGTTATATCGGTAAAAAATAAGTTATACGTGTCCCGGCGTTTCGCTGGGTCACCCCTAGGAATCGAGATATATCGATTTGACCTTTGGTTGTCTTTTTTTTGACATAACTCAAGAACCACTAGTCCAATTTTGCTCAAACAATTTTAAAAAAATTAAAAATTACAATTCCTTTAATCTGTTCATATAACGTTTTTCTATATACTCAACAGTTTTGCCGATAAAAATAAATGTATGAAGAAAAAAATATTTTTTGCCTAAAATATTAAAAAAAGTAATAAACAAACAGTTATTGATTTTTATGGTAGCGGTAACAAACATTTATTTTTATCGGCAAAACTGTTGAGTATATAGAAAAACGTTATATGAACAGATTAAAGGAATTGTAATTTTTAATTTTTTTAAAATTGTTTGCGCAAAATCGGACTAGTGTTTCTCGATTTATGTCAAAAAAAGATATATCTCGATTCCTAGGGGTGACCCAGCGAAACGCCGGGACACATATAACTTATTTTTGACCGATATAACATTTCCCGTTGGTTTCATCCCATCCCGATTTTGACTGTCGCATAGTGTTATTTATAAAATTTTATAGTTTTTCGTTAATAAACTTTTTCGGCGCCAGTCAACTTCTTCTCCTTTTTAATCAGTGGTGTTAGGATTATAGATGAAAACTCGAAAATTTTGTTTTTTTTTACAGAATTTAGTGCACTCAGGAAAGTTCTGCAGTTACTACATGACAGTTATTTGTGTAGTAATGTCGTTATTTTAACTACAATTGCATTTAATTTACTTAGAGCAAAATTTTTCAATGTTTTTGACAGTCGTTGTTTGAAACAAACTACAAAAACAACTACATTGTAGTAACATTTATTTTATGCAGTTATTTTGAATTTTGTTACAAATACTTCAATTTTAAAGTGTGTGGTTGTTTGAAGTAGACGAATGTGTGTACGAAGCGCTTGTTTATTAATTTCCAGTGAAAGAATATGAGAACATGTTTTCTCTTGTCTTAGTCACAAAACAATGCTAAAGAATGAAGACGCGTAATACGGAAAAGGTTATATAATTTATTAAATTATTAAAGTAAAAAGGTAAGTTTTATAATATAAATTTATCAACGGGAATATTAAAAAATATTGTATTTATTTTCTTTCAGTTCTTTCAAAATTTCATCCCTTTCTATCTGGAGAAAAAAAAGGAAGCCATACAATAACTTCATCCCTCACAGACGGACATCTAGAACAATTTCTTAATAGTGAACAGTAAAAGTGATATTAAGTGTAAATTTTGATTAATCAATTTTAAATTTATTATAGAATAAAATTAAGTTAAGAGTATTTAAATAAATTTGTTTTTATTAAATTAAAAATTTTTAAACTAATTTTTGTTTATGTTATTTTAACTACATTTGCAGTTATTTGTACAGTTTTACAATAATTTTCATGTATGTTGTTTTAGTTGCATTTGTGGTTGTTTTTACTACATTTGTCAGTTGATTTTTAACAGCTAAAAATAACCTCACATTGCAGTTGATTTAAATGGAAATGTAGTTTCACCTTTTTAACTGCAAATGCAGTTATTTTAACTTTTACCTATATAATACTGTATATATTATTTAAATATTTTTGTCGTTTATTTAACCTTCTTTTAATATTTTTAATTTCACAATTTTCTTAAGCGTAAGGTTTGTTTTTTATATATAAAAAAGTTTTTTATTTTCGATATTTCGCTACTCCATTGTGTAGCATCTTCAGGAAATAAGAAATTAATTTTCTAATTCATTTTTTAATTAATTTTTTAATTAATTTCTTATTTCATGAAGATGCTACACAATGGAGTAGCGAAATATCGAAAATAAAAAACTTTTTTATATATAAACGAGTAAAAAGGTTAAAGTCGGGCATGCCGACTATACAATACCCTACACCAGTCTGGGTAAAAGCTAACTAATGTTTGGATCCGAAATTCGAATGGGTTAAAATGGGGCTTGTGTCAAAATTTTATATAATTTGAGTCAGCGCACCAAATTTCATTAAAATATCTTAATATTTGCGACCTGCAGTTTGTAACCAAGCCAATTTTGGGGGGACCCTTATATGGGCAATAGGTCTAAACATGGACCGATGTTCACCAAAATCAATAGGCTTCGTCCTTGGGCCAACATAGGTCTGTGTACCAAATTTCATCAAAATATCTTAATATTTGCGACCTGCAGCGTATAAACAATATAATTTTGGGGGACCCTTATATGGGCACTAGGTCTAAACATGGACCGGTGTTAACCAAAATTAATAGGCTTCATTCTTGGGCTGACATAGGTCGGTGTACCAGATTTCATCAAAATATCTTAATATTTGCGACCTGCAGCGTATAAACAGTATAATTTTGGTAGGACCCTTATATGGGCACTAGGTCTAAACATGGACCGATGTTCACCAAAATCAATAGGCGTCGTCCTTGGGCCGACATAAGTCGGTGTACCAAGTTTCATCAAAATATCTTAATATTTGCGACCTGTAGAGTGCGCACAAGAATGCATGGACAGACAGACAGAGGGACGGACGGACGGACAGACGGACATCGTGAAATCGAAATAAAAAAAAATTCTAAGCCGATCGGTATACTATAATGTGGGTCTAGGACCAATATTTTTTGGTGTTACAAACATCAGCACAAACTTACAATACCCTGACCACATAGTGGTGTAGGGTATAAAAACAAACCTTACGCTCAAGAAAATTGTGAAATTAAAAAAAATATTTAAATATTTTTATAAAGGCAGGAATACACCTATGTTCCACTGGGAATTAAAGGATTAAATATTTATATATATAGGAATACACGATCAATATTATTGATCAATATTTTTAAAATCAACCAATCAGAACATTTTATTTTTAAATACTTTGTTCTGATTGGTTCACTCAAAATAGTTTGTAGTTCAAATTAACTGAAAATGTAATTTAAAATAAATGAAAAATCACTTGAAAACCGGTCTACTTTTCATTTTTTTATTTTTTCATTTTAAAGAACTTTTCATTTATTTTTAAATGTTAATAAATTAACTACAAAATTATTAAAAAAAAATAATGATTTTTCATTTACTTCATTTTTTTTTTTTTACTTTCAAAAAATTAATTACAAAATCCGTAAGAATAAATTATATTTAGTTTATTTCGTTTTCTGAACTGAACTAGAAATCTAAAAATGTTAACAAAACATTTTAAAATGAAAATATTAACTGTAACAGAAAATCCGTATTTATATGTAGTTTATTTTTTAAATAAATGACAAAAAAATTTAAAAATATATTTCTCTTCTTTTTAACTGTATAATCATTTAAAAATAAATGAACTGATAACTTTTTAAATAAACTACTTCCAGTTACTGTAATAATATTTTCAGTGTTGATTTTAAAAGCATTGATCAATAGTATTGAACATGTATGGCTGCCTTAATGAATTTAAATAAAATATAAAAAAAAAATTAATTACTTCAATAATATTCATTGTTATTTTGACTGTATTGTTGTAGATCTCAATTTTTTATTTTTACTACACTTAAAATAATACGTAAGTAGAAAAATCTGTCAAACCAGTTTCAAATCGATTTGACTAATTTTTAATAAATTTTTAGTTATAACACTGATTTAAGCAAAGATTTTAGTTATATTCATTTAACACAATACTAAAAATCCTTAGCACTTTAACTAATTTTTAGTGTTTATTTTCAAAATTATTTAAAACTAATTTTTAAGAACCCATTCGTTAAATTTTACAAAATTTATTGTTAAAATATATTATTTTCATGTTATTGCTACTATCCGGTAGATTGCGCCACCACAAGTTTTAAAGATGCTGCTATTTCTTTCCTTCCCGACTTTTTAAAACGGCCCATATCTCGAAAACTAAGAGAGATAGAGCAAAATTGATGAAAATTTCGACTACCTTTAACCTTGTAATACCCCCATGAAAAGGTTATCTCTATCCTAAAATGGACCATGGTAGAGTCTTGGACCCTCGGAAATCTTTAATAAAAATTTTCCATTTCATAAAATGGCCCATATCTGGAAAACTAAGCGAGATAGAGTAAAACTAGAGATTGCTAAAAACCGAAAATTTTGAAAACCGCGGTTTCGGATTTTTAAAATTATAAAAACCGCGGATTCGGTTATTTTTCGGTTTTCTTGTGATATTAGTAGAATTGTTTTAAAATAATTTAACAATTAAATAGTTTAATACATTCAAGATATTTATTAAAATTTGATTGAATTTCTCACTCGAATAAAAGCAATAACAACATTGCCATGGAAAAAATTTGGAAACCGATATAAATTAAAATTTTTTATTCTATTTTCGGCAGATTAAACTGTATTTAAAGAGTTTAAATTTGGAATTTAGCAATTTGTTTAAAACAATATAAAGTTAAAATTTTATACAATAAATTTCGCGGACTACGAAATAAAACTTTCTGAAAAATAAGCGGTGAAAATCTGAACTGCATACGTGAAACTAAATATCTCTTAAACTACATGACTTTTGATACAATTTCTTTCTAAAATTATAATCCTCAGCTTATATTATCTTCTCTATCCCCTTTCCAAAGGAAGCAGCACGTTAATTAATAGGAAGAATTTCCCAAGTGTTGCTTCTCTTTAAAAAAAAAATATATATTTAATGGAGAATTTGTTCATTACAATTAAATGCAGAATTTTGTAATATACGAGCTGAACCCTTTTCGAAATTCTAGGCTCAATAATATGTAATTTAATTAATTATTTTAATTGCTTTAAGTATTTGCCAAAAACCGACTTATTTTTGTCGGTTTTGGGTTTCAAAAACCGCGGTTTCGGTTTCGATTAAAACCGAACAGCAAACTCTAAGTAAAACGGACAAAATGTTTGCTCCTCTGGAGTGCCCTTACATGCATTTAGATTATACGGACTAGGCCCGGGAAGGGTCCCGAGACCATAAATTTGAACAAATTTTAAGACTCAGTATAATTACAAAAAAACTGTAGTTTTACTAATTTTTTATTTAAATTTAGATTTGTTAAATTTAAGAAAAAATGTTTGAAAATCAACAAATTTTATTTTTAGCCAAAAAAATGGAATTAAGATGGGGTTTCTAGAAGACGTTCGTTGTCACACGAATGAGTGACTACATGTATTTTGTTTTTGTATTGCATGTATTTTGTTATTGTATTTTCGTTCGTGTGACGCAAAACGTCATCTAGAAACACCACCTAAATTTTGTTAAAGTAACAAATTTGTCTGTTCAGCCAACAGATTTATTATTTTGAGTGTAACACTTTTCAATTAACAAACAATCTACATTACTTTTATATTCTACAACTTGATGTTTCTGTATCTCGATATTTAAAATTTCTTTCAAATTGTTTGTTGGGTAGCACAATTTCGTAAAAAAAATAATGCATATTTTAAAGCATACTTTTAGGATGGCATTGTAAATTGTTTTAATTTTTAATTTTATTTTATAGTTTCTCAATTAAACAAACATCTTAAATCTCCACACTATTCACAACATCAGAAAAACCGAACATCTCCAACTGTTAAAATACTAAATGATTCAAGTGAAATAAATTGGCCCCAAAATCGAATACAACATCATAATCATCACCAACAACAACAACATCATTCTTCAATTAATCCTAATTCCTCCACCGAACAATTTGGTGTAATTGATGAAAATGAGCGACATGGACGTACATTCAGTTTCATTACTGATTTAATTAACAGCTTTACACAACCAACTTGTGTTTATCCCTGCACCATGGAAGCCTTTCAACAGCATCGCTGTTGTGAGCCACCACCCACTTTATGTTGTCAACAACAGCCAATACCACTACCTCCTCCGCCAATTAGACCCTTGCCACCAATTTATCCTCCGCCACTACCACCAATGCCACCACCGCAACGTCCACCTGTAGTTGTAATACCACCAATACCAACATACCCATTGATACCATCACAATGTTGCAACACATGTCCATCGTATGGTTATTATGGTCCTCCACCATGTATACGTTATTCTTTTCCTGGGGGTGGAACAGGACGGGTTACTTTGTATGTACCTCCCATAGTAGGTTAAAGTGCTTTAAAGTGCTCTTGTTTAACTAAGTGTAGCTAATATTAATAAAGATTTAATGTTTTGTATTATATATAAAAGAAAAATGTGAAAATTTAAAAAAAATATAGCCAGAATTAAAAAAAAAATGCTCCAATTAAAAAAAGAACACAAACTTCAAAATGGAAAAAAACGTCAAAATTAAAACAAACGGAAACTTTGAAAAAAATTGCAAACATTAAAAAAAAGCCACAATTAAAAAATCGCCAAAAATATAAAAATCACTAAAATTTAAATGTCGCCAAAATTTAAAAAAAAAATCGCTAACCTAAAAAATATTTACAAAATTAAAAAATCTCTAAATTGAAAAGAACCACCAATATCGCAGGAAAATTGCTAAAATTACAACAAAAAAAAAATCGCCAAAATTTTAAAAAAGTTAAAAAGTTGGGCAGTTTTTGATCAAATTTTGAGCCATTAGCTATTTATTTACTGTTTATAAAATTAAGGATAACAGCCAATCTTTTTAGAATAGCCGATTTTTATAATTTATTCCATTGTAGGGTTATACAATGGTCTGAGCGAATTTCAATTACTTAAATATTTTAAAACCGATTTTGGATTTTTATGAAATGTAATTTTTTCAGTGTTGGTAATTTTATTTTAAAATCGTTGAAAACAAAGACAAATTTGTCTATGTCTAAGGCACTGTTAAGATAAGTCTGGAGACCCTTTGCGGATAAAAATAACGCAAGATTTAATAAAATTTTATAGGATTTCCGAAAATATACAGTTTGTATAGATCCGATCAGTGCTCGCTGAATTTTACTATGTAATTTAATAGTAAAATTCAAATTCAAAATTTGCTTGTGAGACGTTAATTAATTTTGAACCCAACGCAGAATATGATCTTTAAAAATTCAAAATTTCAAGTGCAGATTTTTTGATTTTAGAGTCACTTTTATAGTCTGAACTAAGATTGATTTTTGTCTAAAATATTTCTTAATTTAAATTTTTTTTTTAATTTCGACTTAAAATTTTGCATGTTACAATTTTGGCTTTCTAGCCGGCCCAGTCGCCTAAACTTTAGTTCAGTTTTACTTTCCAAATTGGTACGATTCATCAAAGATTATACATAATAAAGAGATTGGGGGACTCTCTATCACCGAGAAAGCATTTGTTCTATTATGTGCCTTGGAACAGGAACATACTCAAACCAATATCACCCAGCAAACATGGCAATACGAAGAAGATTCTCCGAACATATCGCCAGGAAGAAAACATTTATTGCCGGCAATATCAATTTCGTATTCCGGAAGTTTCCTTCGTCGGAAACAACTGTTACACTAAAACAATATCTCCAGGCAATATGAAAGCAATAACTCATAAGGAAGATAAAAGGGATATCGCTAAATAAACTTCCAGTACAATAGAAAAACGATTTAATTTTTTCATTATTAAATTTAAGCCTGAAAACAATATCTGCATACATAATCCATTGACGAACTTATAAATTATTTTGATTTCATCTTAACCGATTTTTCCCTCGCAATGAATCTTAGCTTTTCACGAGTTTATTTCCTATATATCTTTTTATTGTTTTTGTACAAATTTAGTTTTAATTTTTTCCAAATTGATAAAAGATTTCAAACAAATTTGATACAAAGATGGTATTGCCGAAATATTGTCATAAAAAGTTATGACAAAAGATAAAATTTTTGAATTATTTTTTTCCAAATATCGTCGAATTATCTTCCAAGTGATAAAAGGAAGACAATTTCAAAGTAAATACTACTTGATTGTTTTCATTCAAATGAAATATCTTCTTGGAAAGTATCTTTTAAATGTTTGCAGGGTCATTATGTGCGCTCTTTGTATGACTCAAAACATCGATTGTAACCAGGGATGGAAAATAATAATTTAGTTATAAAAATCAAGAATGGAACTATACTATGGAATTATACTATTCCAACAGTATTATAGCCCTAGACTATGAATTTTAAAAAACCATACGTAAAAAATTGCAAAATAATATCGGAATGTGAAAAAAAGGCTGTGGGGTTTAAAAAATTAATTAAAAGATTTACATTCTGCAAACGATGCCAAAATTTTCTTTTTTTGCAACTAACCACCAAACTTTGTTTCATGAAATGGGCATTATACTCCGTAGATTATAAATTTAAAAAACCGCACTTAAAAAATTGCAAAATAATAGAGAAACGCGAAAAAAGACTTTGTGGTAGAAAAAAATAATTAAAAAACTCAATCAGCGATTAACAGTCTGCAAATGAATACAATGATGCAAAAATTTTCGTTTTTGCAAATATTTTTCTCGCGATTTTTTTTTTTTTTTTTTGCAAACTAAGCACCAAACTTTTGTGTATAAAATTGGTACTATTGCAAAATAATCGCGGAAAGCGAAAAAGGGCTTTATGGTACAAAAAATTAATTAAAAAACTTAATTAGCGATTTACATTCTGCAAACAAATATATTGATGAAAAAATTTATCCTCTTGCAAATTTTATTTTTCGCGATTTTTTTTTTTGCAACTAGGCACCAAACTTTATTGTATGAAATGTGTATTATAGCCCCTAGATTATAAATTAAAAAAAAAAACGTATGTAAATAATTGCAAAATAATAGCGGAATAAAGACTTTATAGTACAAAAATTTAATCTCTAGGTTATATATTTAAAAAAGCCGCACTTAAAAATTGCAAAATAACGGCGGAATTCGAAAAAGGCTTTATGGTACAGAAAATGAATTAAAAGAGGGAATCAGCGATCGACATTCTGCAAGCGAATATATTGTTGCAAAAATTTCGCTTTTTGCAAATGTTTTTTTTTCGCAATTTGTGCTAATATTTGCTAATATCTAAATATTAAATTTTTATGTTTTTTAACGAGCCAAAGAGGAAGCTATTTTTTAGTTACCTACATTTTTAAATATGTAAGAGCGATCTAACATTTTTTGGTATAAGAGCCCGACTAAGTGAGCCTTTTCCATCCCTGATTAACCAGTCGGAGTTCGTTCCTGTTCCAAGCCGCCTAAAATTTTTTCAAATAAAAAATATTTAGAAAGTTGCAAAGCCATTGGATTCATTCAACAATTTTAAGTCAAGGACTGAAAAATCCACAAAAGATCAATATCATTTTCGTAATTTCTCGAACTTTTCGGCCTTTGAAACAATGTTATATAAAAAATTTTGGAAAAACTGAACCAAAGTAGGACACGAGTTTTTTGCCCGGCTTAAATCGCTTTAGTTTGGTAAAATCATTTAAGGGGGGTATCGACTCTAGGAAAATTTTAGCTTTGGATTTTTTTTATATTTTATTTGGATAGAGCATACTCTTCAGTATATGCTCATAAAATATCAATTAAAAATTCGATCAATTAAAATTTCCACATGTTTTTTTGTAAAATATATTTTAGTTACAAAGTAATATTCTATGCATTAAATTTGTACACAAAATTTTTTGGCAGCGTTTTTTTTTTATTATTGTCTTTATTATAAATCTTATTTCGCATAATACAGCAGAACAAAAAGGGAAAAACTACAACAAAAGATGCAAAAATTGCACGCAGTCTTTAAAGAAAAGCCAATGACGATTCCTCGATGGTGGGCGAAGGCACGTTATATGAGGCAGATACTGATCACTTTTTATAAGCCATAAAAGTAATCAATGTATATAAAAATAAAAAACAAATACAAAACAAATAAAAAAATGTACGAAACAAAATATTTTGAACGAAATGAAATGTTTAATAAATTCTATACCATTGTTTTTAAGAATATTTGGGTTAATATGTAAAATACTTTTCGTCCGATTCTTCTCAAATTTGGTGCATATGTAGAAAAATGCGAGCTATAAATTTTGTTTATACACGGTTTTTTTGGAATTTTACAGTTTTCTTAGCGTAAAATTAATTTTAAACTTTAAACGCGTTTTCACACAACCCTGAGTTCAAAATCGGCTGCCACTGTACAGCCAAGGCGGGTTAACCGATTTCGATCCGGCTTTTTTTCTTTCATAGGCAACAAAAAACTCTAGTCCTTATCGTGGCCTTTTTTTTTAATTTTGGTCAAATAAATTTTATATCCCGAAGCAAATGTGTTTTTTCTTGCCTTTTTTTTGGAATTTTTAAGTTTGTGTGGCAACTTTGTTAAAAAAAAATTTTTAAAACAAAAATCGGGCCACGATAAGGACTAGAGAATTTATCTGGGATTAAGAATCACTTTTCATTTTTATTTTCCGATAATTAATTAAGGCTACACAGTGGCAGCCGATTTTGCCTTTTTTTTAAAAAAGGCCAGTAATGAAGTGGCAACTCTGGCGATTTTGGCTGGGGAAATATAAAACTGATATTTTTTGAAAATACTATAATAACATGATTTTTAAATAAAAAAATAAAATATTAAAAATATTGTTAATTGAATTTTTGACAATCGTTCAAATATGCCCTTTAAAATGCTCTTGTTACAGTATTTGACCCCCTTAAGCTTAGATAAGACATTATCGTGGCTACCAGGTCAAACATAGAACGATTTTAACTATTTTCAATTGAGTTGGTGCTTGTGGTACTGGTAATATTTGTACCAAATTTCGCCTAATCGTCTTCATAATTGCGACCAGTAGTCTGATCAAATGCACAATATAATAAATTACACTATGCGACAGTCAAAATCGGTATGGGATGAAACCAACGGGAAATGTTATATCGGTCAAAAACAAGTTATACGTGTCCCGGCGTTTCGCTGGGTCAACCCCTAGGAATCGAGATATATCTTTTTTTTGACATAACTCGAGAACCACTAGTCCGATTTTGCTCAAACAGTTTTAAAAAAATTAAAAATTACAATTCCTTTAATCTGTTCATATAACGTTTTTCTATATACTTTGTTACCGCTACCATAAAAATCAATAACCTTTTGTTTTACTTTTTTTTAATATTTTAGGCAAAAAATATTTTTTTCTTCATACATTTATTTTTACCGGCAAAACTGTTGAGTATATAGAAAAACGTTATATGAACAGATTAAAGGAATTGTAATTTTTAATTTTTTTTTAATTGTTTGAGCAAAATCGGACTAGTGGTTCTCGAGTTATGTCAAAAAAAAAGACAACCAAAGGTCAAATCGATATATCTCGATTCCTAGGGTTGACCCAGCGAAACGCCGGGACACGTATAACTTCTTTTTTACCGATATAACTTTCCCCGGTAGTTTGAACCCTTCCCGATTACTGACCCCTACCATTTGTCTCACAGTGTTATTAAAAGCGTGATTTTTCATTAACTATTATGTCCTTTTATTTTTTTTATCATTATATAACTATATCAATAAATTCGTTTTAGATATTTAATAACCTTAAGATTTTTGACGATAACGACGAGCACCGATTTGATGCTTTATAACATGAGCATTATCATTGGTAGAGTACAAATAGATGGGGATTTCTTCAACGGAAGTTTGAGTTTTAATACCAGATCTCAAACTACCAGATTTCTTGAGCGCTGTTTCAACAGCAGCAGCAGCTACATCTTCTAATAATTGATCTTCATCATCTTCTTTAAGATTTAAAAGTTCTTCATTATTATCGCCAGATTCGGCAACGGTAACTGTACTTTCACCCACTTCATTTTCTTCAGCTTGATTTAACAAAGATTCAATACCCTCCAAATTGGTTAAACCATGCAATTCCAATTGTTGATGGAATTCATTGGGTACGGCAATAGCTTGAACATCTTTATGGCCCGAAATGCCGTTAGGAGTGGGAATAAATTGAACGTCTGAAGGAATATCAGCGGTGGGGTAGACTGGAACTAATTCAGCTTCATTTTCATTGCTCGATTTAAGTAAAATCAAGGAAATAGGAACAATTTTCTTAAATTTCAATAATACCAATTTTTTAATTGCTACAGCACCAGGAAAAACACGAGCTTGTTGCTGAGGAGCATGGGAAATACGTCTCAAGGAACCTTCATTATGATGACCTGCATGACGTGCTAATTGAAGGAAATAGAGTAAAAGGAAGTTGTTGTTAATTTTTTGTTAATAAATTTTAGAGAAATTTATATTCCAAATTACCAGTAGCTACAAAAGCTGAAGCTAAGACTACAATAGCTAGACACCAGAAGAACTTCATATTAAATTTGTTTCTCTTTTTTTTTAAATTTGCTTAACAATAAACAATGTAGCAAAAATTAGGAATGAGGAATAATAACTGTGTTCCGTCCTAAGTTTAAATCTGAAGTGACTTAATGACAATCAACACATTTTCTTTTTATATATAATCTACAACGTCGTCAAACATCATATAGAAATATCTAAATTGCAAAATGCATAATTTTGTCTTTTTGGCAAAATCGCAAAAAAGCCACAGACGAAGAATCCAAATTTCTAAAACTCCAAATTTATGAAAAATGTATCAAAAGAATATGCAAATCTTATTAAACAAATTACTAATTAATGTCTGTTCTTCATCTTTGTCAACAGCTATAAAATAAAAAAAAATAAAAATAACAAAATCTACATTTTCTTCGCATCTCTATGTAAAGTGCCTCCACACCACAATATCTCAACAACATTAATGACGAATGTTGGTCATTTGATGTGTTGAAATATACAAATTAAATTATTTCAATTACAATCCAAAAAACAACAACAATACTAGCGATAACATCCATGCGAACGTTAATTTGTCAATATAATTTAGAGTAATAAAAGAAAAAACAAATGAAAAGTTTATCTAAGTTTTCATAATAAATAGATTATACCCAGGAAAAATTTTTACAATCAGTAGCCAACCACACCCATTCTACAACTGGTTCCACTGCAACCGATTCCATGGAACTGGTTCCGGAACCAGTTCCTGGGATCCTATATGGAAGGTGTGGGTGACGTAGAATCAATTCCAGAACTAGTTCCAGAACTGATTCTAGAGCAACCGGTTCCACTTTGGAGCTATAGAAGGGGTTGCTTTTGGGACAATTTCAAACAAAAAGAATCGGTGTTAGAATCGACAGTAGAAGGGGTTGTGAATGAAAAGTAGCTATTGTACAACCGATTCTTTGGAACAGAAAATTTTCCTGGGTATGCCCTAAAGTACACTTTTTACCTTTTTCAGTAGTATGTTGGTTTTAACTTGGCCTTAACAAGAAGATCAAGAAGCTTTTTAAATTCTTTTTTTTTTTTGTTTCCATCGTTGTTTTTGTTTAGTATTTTCAAATAACATGTTTCATTTATGTATTTAGGTCAGGTTGGCAAAAAGAAAAGAAAGAAAGAAGATTGGGAATGAAATTAAAAAGAATTGCGAATTTATAATTTATTTTAAATTACTATGATTTTATAATTTTAACAATAAACTACAAAACTTTTTTCTAACAAGGAAGATCTGTGGGGTGGTTATAAATTTGATAATTGGATATGTGGTAGTGGAGGAAAAATTAATAAACACATATTTTTTTTACAAAATATCAGATTATTTGTACGAGATAACTATTTATATTGTGAATATTGGCCACTTTGATACTCGTTAGGCGCCAGCTGATATTTTTCACCAGAAAGTGTAACATTTTTGAGCATAAACTTGCCTAGAACTTTTTGTCATTTGAGTATTATTTGTGTTGTTTGCAAAAAAGTAAAAGTTGTGTGTCAGTAAAAAAATGGAATTAACACGTGAACATTTTCGGGCAGTGATTTATTACGATATTCGATGTGGATTATCTACAAAATAGTGCGAAGACAAATTAAATTCAACTTTTGGTGATGAAGCTCCATCCTTTGCAACTATGAAATTTAATCGCGGACGTCCTTCGTCCCAGAAAGAATTTCGAGAAGGTCGTCTAAAATCAGTTGTTGTGCCAGAAATCATTGATGCTGTGCAAAAGCTGATAATGCAAGATCATCATGTGACATACTCTGAGATTGAGACTACCTTATGCATAAGCTCCAGCAGTAAAACCCTCATATATTTGCGATATTATGCACAATACAATGGCACAGTATTTTCTCGAATTGCCACACACCATACAATAAATTGCAACATACATGTAACAAAAGATCGCCACAATATTTTATGCAATATATAATTTTAAGATAACCTCAAAATGAACACAAACATAAACAACGCAAAAGTAAAATTACACAGTGTTGCCAATAGATTATGCAATATATAAGTTGTCCAATGAACGTGAAAAGTGTTTTTATTTATTCCATACTAATGCTCAACCTTCAATTTAATACACACACGGTCAATATGCTTGCCCAACTTGGAAAATTGTGACATAATATTGCAAATGTATGCGCCGCTTAAAAAGTTTTGTTCTCGTTGGATTCCTCATAACCTAACAACAGCTCACAGAGATGCTCGTGTCAATTGGTGCAAATAAATGTTCAATAAATAAAATAGCGATACTTCAAAAGACGTGTATAAAATCGATGATGAATCATGAATCTATGCATATGAGCCTGAAACTTCCCAGCAGTCGACTGTATGCGTGTTTTATGATGAATAAAATCAAACAAAACGTATTCGCTCTCGAAAAAGCTGATCATGTGGCAAGAGTGCTGTTGGAACAACGTAGAATAGTTAATTCTGAATGGTACACCATTATTTGTTTGCCAGAAGTATTCGGAAAAAAACCAACCCAAAAATCCGGATAATTCTTCACCATGGCAACGCAAGCTCTCACACATCGACTCAAGCAAGTGACTTTTTGAGAACCTACGGCCCTGTTTTGGCGTCCAACGACTTTTGTCTGATCCCGCACATCATAGTTAAAACTACGTGGACATCAATTTTCGTCAGCAGAAGAAACAGCATCATACTTGGGACTAGCTAATTTAATGGATCAAGTAATTTATGATGATTTCATTGGCACTACAATTGACCAATGCCAATGAAATTTTTTGGCATTACAATTGATCAATGACAATGGAAGTTTTTCAATTCACATTGTTCAAGGCCTAAATGCCCAATTAAAATTGATAAAAAGCATTTCTTTTTATAAAGCATTTGTTTTGATAAAAAAAAAACAAATTAAGGAAAAAATTATTTTTAATTCACGTATTTCTTATCTTATTGCTATTTCGCCAAGTCTACATTACTAGAGGCTGATCCATCTAGACTACGGTGGGTCTCATACTGCAGGTTTAAACTTTAGTTAACAGTTAACCCAAAATTTGTTGTTGTTTTGTGTACATTTTTTTGACATTTTCTTTTGTTTATAGTTAAGTTAAAGTTAAACCTACATTATGAGACCCACCGTTAAAATTCATAGAAATATTTGATAGTTTAAACTAAGTGAGAATTTCTTGTTTTCATCTAAAAGTGTTAAATAAATATCAAAGAAAAAATAAAAAATTATAACAGTTTTTTGTCATCTTCCAAAACACTACTCTATTGTTTTGACTGAGCAAGCAAAGTGGTGGGATTAATTTACATACATATAACCAAATTTATAATTTTTTAAATACTGATATGAAACGAAAGCATTAATAATTATTATAATGAACAATTATTTTAAATATTATAAATGTTCATTATAATAAAATTATATTAAATATTGTGGCCCTTTGTTCCTAATGGAACTATAGGACATAATATACATATTCCAAGCTTGTATGGAGGAAAATAAATTTTGAGTTTTTGAGCGGGCTACCCCTGGAAATATTTATTTGGGTGTAAAACTACGTCCCTCAAAAAATTATAATAATCCGATATCGGGAAGACTTGCCGCATCGGCCCTGAAGTTTGGCATACGGATTACAAAGGGAAAATATTACTTTTTGTGCATTTTCTCGAAAACATTAATATTTTAAAACTAATTCGAATTAAAAACATTAAAGAATCGTAATTTGGGGTGAATTCTCTTTGTAATGAAGAAATAAAAGCTTAAATCGGTTAAAAAGCCGAGTTATTACAATTTCCCCAGGTAATTAATGTGTCGCAGACCACTTAATGAATAAATTCGGGTCCAAATTTTAAAATTTATTGAAATAATATACTACAGAAATACTTTTTTATTCTATAAGTCCCAAGAAACGCAGATAAGAAGAATTTTTCCTATTGTCTTTTGCTAAATCATTTTAAATAAGTAGCAAATAGGTCAGAATTCGTAAACACTGTTTTCAAATCTACAAATCTACAAATTTTTTAAAATTTTTTTTAAGAAATTTTAAAAAATCAACGTGTGGACTATAGGGTTTTATTAAGAACATATTAGCGATTAAAAATTACGAAAATCGTAGGAATTGCTTTTTTAATTTGGCTGGGGCAGAGATCTTATTTCAACGGATTTCGAGAAAACAGTGATTTTTGGCAGTTCTTTAGCTTTTAGTCAAGTTCTTCTTTTTTGTTCTTTTAATTCCACATGGTTTTGGACAGAATATAATAACACAAGATTAAATACTTCAATTTTGAAAATTAGAGCGAAATATAAATACATTAAATTGCCCTTGTCTAAGGTCAGATGTCAAATTTTAGGAGATTTTAATTTTTCTTAAACATTAATATAACAGATATACCTCAACGGATATCAGGTATATCTGACAATAAATTATAAACAATAATACAATTTAATCGAAAATCACTGATGAAGCCTGTCCATAAAAAAGGCAGAAACTAGATCTAGTCTAATTTGCAAATTAATAATGTGTATATAAGTTTGAAAAAAAAAATGTTTATTCTTCTTCCTAACCTCAAACCTACTTAATTAAAAATTAACAAAAATGCATATTAATTACAATATTAATTGCATTTGGTCTATATGACGCGTTTGAAAAAACAACACTTTACGGCAGTTCTTATATTTCATTAAATTCAACATAAATTTTCTTTTGTTTTTGACTGTTAATTAAATGAACCACAAATTAGTCAAAATAACTAACCAAATTTACTTACATTATTTTTATTGGTTTATTTTTTTTTTAAACAAAACGACTGTATAAAATGTCTGTTACGAATTTTCAGTATTTTATGTTGCTTGTTTTTTAATGAATTAAGAATGTATTTAAAATTCAAATTTCTTCTACGAATGAATGTTATTTTCATTTACTGCCTGTTTTTATAAAAAGAATCAGACGAATTCGTTAAAACATTTTTGTAAAAAACACAAACTTAAAATCATTTAGTAGGTTTAAGGTTAAAAAAATAGAATAAACCTTCCTCAAAAGTTATAAACACATTAAATTTGCAAATCAGACTAGATCTAGTTTCTGCCTTTTTTATGGACAGGCTTCATCAGTGATCTTCCATTAAATTGTATTATTGCTTATATTTTTTTATTTCAGAAGTGATCAAACATTTATCTTAAAATTTTTTTAGCCGCATTTATTCCACAAAGAATTCCAAACAAATTTGTGCAAAAATTTTTAAACAAAATCGTTTTTAAATTAGTGTTTTTCACACAATTTTTTTAACGAGTTCGTCTGATTCTTTTTACAAAAATACCCAGTTAAAATAACAAAACTGAAATACTAGTTGAATAACTAAGAAATTCTGACTACAGAAGTTCCCTGAGTGTACGCGTAATAGGTCTAACATATCTTTGGCATATCATGACTAATGATAAACACGAAATGCTCGAAGTAATTCAGCAAGATCAAATCGTAGGCGAAAGAGTAATCGGTGGAAAGTAATATCCAAATTAGGATCGGAACCTCCTTTTTGGTGATTTACTCTCGACAGTTAAGAATAGAGAAAATTACAACGACATGATCAACAACATATAATTATTTTATTGTGTAATCAGTAACATTCGAAATCGAATATGCAGACCAAAATGAAGAAGAAAGTTCAAGATTTTCGCAAAAGTTTAAACCCAACCATATTAAATATTTCAATATTTATTTTTTTATACATACCCGAGTAAAAAAAATTATATATAATCATATGTGGCATATATTACAATATATAATTAGACATGTGGTTATGTATATCCATATATAATTATATATGACGTTTTTTCCGAAAAATTTTCCTTATATTATGCCATATATAATTTCATCTAATTAGATATCGGCCTTCATAATATTAGATATGGCATATATAATTATATATTACATAACATGGTTGATCTTATTGCATATATAGTTATATATAGAACTATATCTTAATATATATGGTGGCATTTTAGCAATATATAATTATATATGGTATCATTTAAACAATATATAATTATATATGGTGACAGTTAAACTAGATATTATCATATATGGTGCCATTTAAACAATATATGGTCATATATGGTACCTCATAAACAAAATCTTTAATTCAGTTCCAGATATGATAATATATGGTACTATTTATAGTGCGATATATATTTATATATGGTGTTATTTAAGCTATATATTATCATATATGGTGCCATTCAAACCATATATTATCATATATGGTACCATTTAAACCATATATTATCATATATGGTGCAATTTCAACAATATATGCCCATATATGGTACCTCATGAACAATATTTTTAATACAGTTCCACATATGATAATATATGCAACCATATATAGTGCCATATATATTTATATATGGTGTTATTTAAGCAATATATTACCATATATGGTGCCATTTAAACCATATATTATCTTATATGGTGCCATTTCAACAATATATGCTCATATATGGTACCTCATGAACAACATTTTTAATACAGTTCCAGATATGATAATATATGCTACCATATAGTGCCATATATGTTTATATATGCTGTTATTTAAGAAATATATTAACATATTTGGTGCCATTTAAACCATATATTGTCATATATGGTGCCATTACAACAATATATGCTCATATATGGTACCTGATGAACGACATTTTTAATACAGATTCAGATATGATAATATATGCTACCATATATAGTACCATATACTTTGATATATCGTATCATTTAAACAACCCGAGGAAAAATAGTTACATATAGTCATATATGTGATTAAGTTATATCTGTATAAATATACAGTTTCATCCGAAGAATGGCCCGATATATTTTTATCAATTGTTTATCAATTTTTATCTAAATGTATCAGTTTAGATCTGACCTGATTCAATTATGTGTTAATCAGATGAAATTGTATCAGATTTTTGATCTGATATAATTTTATAGGTTTGATCGTAATTGGTTCAATTTTATATAAATAAAATATAATTGTATCCGACATTTACCTTATACAATTGTATCAAAGTTTTAAACTGATATCAGGTCAAAATTGGGATATAACTATATAATTTTGTATACAAATATATCTATTTGGACCTAAACTGATACCATGTAATATAAACCAATAAAATTGTATCAGGTCAAAAATCTGATACAATTTCATCTGATTAACACATAATTTAATCAGGTCAGATCTAAACTGATGCAATTAGATAACAACTGATACAAATAAGAACTGATACAATTTTATCGGGCCATTTTTCGGATCAAATGGTATATGGATGAATCTAAGTTATATATTACCATATAAAGCCATTTAAACAATATATTGTCATATATGGTGCCATCATATATGGTAGCTCATCAGCAACTACAATATTAACTGTATTTCAGAAGCTATTAATTGTATTTCAGAAATTTTAAATGTATTTTAGAAATTATGGAATGTATTTCAGAAATTTATTAATTGTATTTCAGAAATAATCAAATCTATTTCAGAACTTGTTGATGGTTTATCATAGTTAATAGAGAAAAATTTCTAAATTACATTTCATAATTTCTGAAATACAATTGATAATTTCTGAAATACAGTTTGATAATTTCTGAAATACAGTTGTGAATTTCGGAAATACAATTAATAATTTCTGAAATACAATTGATAAAACTGAAATTCAATTGACTAGTTCTGAAATACAATTCATAAATCTGAAAAATAATTGATAATTTCTCAAATACAATTGATAAAACTGAAATTCAATTGATTGTTTCTGAAATACAATTGATAAATCTTAAAAACAATTGATACAATTGGAAATGGTGTAGAGCGTTAAAAATATGTAAATAAAATTATTTTTTAAAAAAAATTTAATTTAATAAAAAAAATATAATTTTATAAAAACATTTATAGAAAATAATATTATAATTTTATAAAAAGAAATTCTTTTGAATGGGGGAAATGTTTTTAGTTGATCTGTTATTTTTAAGTAAATAAATGTTATTTTAGTTTGACTCAAGAACATAAATTAATATCACTTTCTGTTTAAATTATTTTCAAATCAAAGAAAGATGATACAATTTTTACAAGTAAATTACAAAGAATAAAAATTATTGAAAAAATTTCGATAAGACCAGCAAGGAGAATGCGCATTTTTATAAAAAAAAAAATGCATAGCCGTGAAAGGTATCGAACTCGAGACCTTCTGAGTTTAAACCTTATTTTAACAAAATATTGTAATTTTTATAAAATCAGTGCTCTTCCAGTGTATTATTTTTTGAACTATTGTCAATATCTGTCTGGGATCTTATTTAATCCCAAATAAATGGAGATCTTACGTAGTACCCAAATATAATGCGGGATCTAATTTTAGCTGTCATTTTTCTGGATAGTTTTAGATGTCAATCTCCAAATATATTGCTGTTTCTAATTCGATCTGCAATTTATGGGATAAATTAAGATCCTACCAAATCCCCAAATATATCACTGGATTTAATTCGATCTGCAATTTATCGGAAAAGTTAAGATCTTACGCAATCCCGAAGTATATTACTGGATCTAATTTTATCTGTAATTTTTTGGATAAATTTAGATCTTACTTAATCCCCAAATATATTGCTGGATCTAATTTGATCTGCCAATTTTCTATTCAATTTATATCCAAGTTTATCCACAAATATATTGCTGGATCTAATTCGATCTGCCATTTTTCAGATAAATTTAGATCTAAGTTAATCCACAAATATATTGCTGGATCTAATTTGATCTGCCATTTTTCAGATCAATTTATATCTAAGTTTATCCACAAATATATTGCTGGATCTAATTCGATGTGCCATTTTTTGGATCAAATTAGATCTAAGTTTATCCCCAAATATATAGCTACATCTAATTCGATCTGCCACTTTTTCGGATCAAATTAGATATACGTTTATCCACAAATATATTGCGGGATCTAATTTGATCTGCCAAAATTGAGATCAAATTAGATCTAAGTTTATCCCCAAATATATAGCTGGATCTAATTGGATCCGCCATTTTTCGGATCAAATTAGATCTAAAAATATCCGCAAATATATAGCTGGATCCGCCAATTTTCGGATCAAAATAGATCTAGGTTTATCCCCAAAGATATCAGTGGACCTCCCAATTTTGAGATATAACTTGATCTTAGTTTATCCCCATATATACAATGGGATCTAATACGATATGATTGGATACACCCAATTTTGAGATCTAATTGGATCAGCTAGATATTACAGCAGATCTTAAACAATATCAAATTGGATATAATTAGATATTGCGCGAGATCAATTTTTTTTACTCGGGTAGCTAAATTTAAATACTTAATAGCTAAATCTAATCTTGGGTATTTCACTTGATGACTATTTAAAGTACAAAAACCTAGTTTTTATACATCAAGTAATCAACAATAAGGAGCCCAAATTAATAGAAGTAAATTAAATTTTAAATTTTATATCTACGATTATTGCCGAAATTAAATTCTAACTTGTCTGATTCTAATATTGTAATTTATAAGATACTTTATCTTGTTGTATAAGAAAATCTTTCTTTATCAAAAACACAAAGAAAGAAATGTAAGACCACCCAATAACAATTTTTACAAATACTTTGGAAAATTTATCACTAATATTGTGCTGTTTACAAAAACAATATAGAATTTTATGATATTTTCTACGACGGATGAATAATTTTTGCATAATTACAGTTTTGCTTTTAATCGTTAAGGGGTTACACCTATGTAAATAACTAAAGATGATACTTGCTTTTGGTATACTTATAGTTTACAGAATTGTACTAATAAAAAAATATTTATAAAGTGCCCAGTAAAATTTCTTAGAACCGGTTATCTATAAATCTATTCCAGAACAGGTGCTTTTACCACCGGTTCTAGAACTGATTCCCGAAAGTCAAAAAATAAGGTTTCATTGTCCAAAAAACAGTTCTATAACTAGTTCTAGAACCGGTTCCAAAGCAACCTGTTTTAGTTTGACCCTATTGCTTTTGGATCAAATTCCATACAAAAATAACCGATTGTAGAACATAAATTGGAACCAATGCTAATGCAGTATAAAGTGTTCTGCAACTAGTTCTATGAATTTTACCTTTTTACTGGGTAATATTGCACTGCCCAGACATTACTTTCAAATGCATACAATAATGTAAATCATATTTTGTAAACACAATTTAAAAATTAATTAAATAACAACAAAACACAGCTTCTTTCACCAGTTTGTTACATAGGTGTTAGCCCTTAAATCAGCAAAAAGATGAAACGCAAAAACACAATTAGAAAGCTAATAAAACTATTCAGTTATACCAATCTTGATTTGACCTTACGCATTGCCACGCTTTCTAACATATCAGCAGCTACCTCAAAGTTATGGGGTCAAATTATAAATTTACGCTGAACATGCTGAGCAAACAGCGATAGCAAAGCCATTGAAATTTGCTAAAAGAAAGAAAGAAATATTGACGAACTTTCATTTTTTTCACCTAACGTGATGAAGATGTAATCTCACCTGTTAAAGTGTTTTAGGATTACACTTAAAATTCGTTAAGGAGTTTGTTTTTTTTTGCAAAGTATTTCATGAAATAATCTGTTTTTTATTCTCTCTACATCTTACTTGATATTATAAACACAATAGCATCATTAGCGGTAAAAAGTCATATTTTTGCTAATTCTTACTACTCAATATAACTTAACAAATTTAATTTTTTTTTTTTTTTTGCTTACCCAAGTAAAAAAGTTTTGATATAATCATATATGATCATATAAAATTTTTTATAATTAAATACTGAAACATATATACCAAGTTATAATTATATAAAATTTTACGAAATTATATCCTAAATATATAACTATATCTTGTTATATATTGCATAATATATAATGCAACATATTACAATATTCAATTATATATAGACCTATATAAAGTTACATATGCCTCATATAATTATGTATAATTGTATCGAATTATGTAACATTATATATAGTTGGATATAATTATCTTATATTTGATACATTTGGATGAGGACAAAATCCGGATAAAATTGTATCAAACCATATCGTATTCCATCAAATTAGATATAATTGTATTAAATTAGATCTAATATGATCATAACACGATCTAATTTGATACAATTAGATGTTCTCATTTTTCGGATATAATCATATATAATATCAAAAGTCATATAATTTTTTTTAGTAGGGTAAACAATTCTTTGCCAATATGTCTTTTAAAGACATTTAAAGAACTGCCAAAACTCCAAATGGAAACCTACAATAATAAATGTTACTGATTCAGAAAATCGATATTTTTTACTATAAAACTAAATTAAATCAGTTACATAAAAAAATTTTTTATGATTTCGGAAAAGTCGCCTTTTTTGGAAACTTTTTCAAACAAAATCAAAAGTGGCAGTAATAGAGAGCTGAAATTTAGTACCCAGTTGGAAATTTCGTGAAGACGTCTTCATGACCTCTAAACAGCTGTTGTTTTTCACCAATTGTTAATGTTTGTTTGTACATTTTCAGTAGTTTTTTTACACTTAAAATAACACATCAATAAAAAATCTCTCAAACAAGTTACAAATCGAGTTGACTAATATTCAACAAATTTTTGGTTGTACACTGATTAAAAAAACGATTTTAGTGATCTTCATTTAACACAATTCTACAAACTCCCAGCACTTTAACTAATTTTAGGTGTTAGTTTTTAAAATTATTCTATTTACAACTAATTTTTAGGAAGCTGTTGTTAAATTTTACAAAATTTATCGGTTAAATACATTTTCATCTTTCTGCTATTATCCGGTAGATGGCCTACCAGTGTGTCCAAAGTTTTAAAGATGGTGCTATTTTTTCCCGTCGTGATTTTCTAGAATGACCAATATCTCGATAATTAAGAGAGATAGAGCGAAATTTTGTTCATAAACACCGCTGCAAATGTAATTTGAAAACAGGACTTCTACCATTTCATTAAATTCAACTTAAATTCAACTTTGGTTTTTGACTGTTAATAAAATGAACCACAAATTAGTCCAAACAACTTCTCCTTCCTATAAATCAGCTCTATAAAAACAACTAACAAAATTTACTTATACTACATTTATACTTGAGCAAAAACCACGTAGTTTTTATACAAAACTAGTTAAGAACTACAAGAGCCAAAAACCAGTTAGTTTTTGCTCAGGTATAAATGTAGTATTACATACATTTTATTTACTGGGTGTTTTTATAAAAAGAATCAGACGAATTCGTTAACAAATTTGTGTGAAAAACACTAATTAAAAACATTTTCCTTTAAAAATTTTTACACAAATTTGTTAGGACTTTTATGTAGGACAAATGCGGCTAAGACATTTTAAAGATAAATCTTTTTAAGTTTGTGTTTTTTACACAAATGGTTTAACGAATTCGTCGGATTCTTTTTATAAAAACAGGCAGTTAGTTTATTTTTTTTAAAAACAAAACGATTGTCTAAAACGAATTTTATGAATTTTCAGTATTTTATGTTGTTTAGTTTTTTTTCAGTAACTTACGGATGTAGTTAAAATTACAATTTCTTCTACTAATGAATGCTATTATAATTTAAAGTTCCCTGAGCATACCCTTAGCTAAGTAATACCCACGTAAAGTTATACCCAAAGATGGAACTTGGTAAGACTTTGGACTCTCGGAAATTTTGAATAAAGTGCCCATATCTCGAAAACTAAGCGAAATAGAGATAAACGGACCATAACTTTACTCTTTGGAGTACCCTTACATGCCCTTAAATGACATGAACCAGGTCCGGGTAGGGTCCCGAGACCTTCTAATATGTACAAATTTAATTTTACGACTCCCAATCAGTATAATTACAAATAAATCTGTAATTTTGCTAATTTTTCAATTAAATTCAAATTTGTTAAATTTACCAAAATATGTGCTAATTTTAACAAGTTTTATTTTAAGCCAAAAAACATGAATATTAGATTGGCCCTTCGCTGTATGGTTTCTAAATATATTGTTGAGTAGGGTGGACCTTATTTTTCAACTTGCGATTTAAGGCCTTACCCCTTCCCTAGAAATGTGCTTTTGGGTAAAAAAATACACCATGCAAAAAATTAAGGTGATCGGATAACGGGAACACGTGTCGCATCGGCCCGAAAAAATCACTTTTTTGGCTTTCTTTCAAAATACTGTTTCTTTAGTAACCGTATTTTTGAAATTAGAAATAGAATCATAATCTAGACTAAACTATCTTTCTGGTAATGTATAAAAATCCAAAATCGGTTGAAAAATATTTTAGTAATTGAAATTTCCTCCGACCATTGTAGGGTTAAAATGAGATAAATTATTAAAATCGTCAAAAATAAAATATTTCTTTAAAAAATCTACAATCTTATACTCTAGTTGCATTTCTAAGATCCACAAATATTCACATGCAAATTTTTGTCTCTCTGGGCTTATGATAACCTAGTCCCAGGTATGGCCAAAGATGAGATTTGTTTTTTTTATAAATTTGCAAAGCTCTATTTTTGAGTTCTTTAAAATTTTGTTCAACAAAATATAAAAAAAAGTGGTCAACGCATAGGGGTTACCTTTACCAAGGTCAAAAGTGAAATTTTTCGATGTTTCCTGAAAGTACAGTAGTTTTGATTTAACTGCCTTTTTCTTAAGTGCACATTTGCTATAACTGCACAAAATTTTGGTTTCGTTTCTATTTTATAAAATTATGTACGCAATTGTCTTCTTTAAGTGCACTTTTTGTACCTGCGCATTTAAGATAACTGCCTCATATTTTTGGCAGTTTAACATTATTTTCATAAAAAAGATCACCGTTAGCTGCCTCTTGTGTTTTGCTTTTTTTCAATTCTAGGAAAAATACACACATAAAATAAATGTGCTGTCAACTTTTTTTGTGACAAAAATATCCTACTTTAGTCGTTTTTTAACCATAAAAATCGCAAGATCTGGTGCGAAGCACAAAGTTGTCATCATTAGCTTCATTCGTTTTGTTTGTTTGCAGTCTGTATTGGTATACCTGCACATTAAGGCAGGTAAACAATTTGACTTAGCTGCGTTTTTGGCTTACCTGCACAAAAATTCTTGCAAAAGTTGATTGTGCAGCTAAGTCAAAATTACTTTATATCAAAACAATGTGTTGTTTCTTGCGGAATTTGGTAAAAGTTGTCCAAATAACTCTGTTAACACCAAATTTTATACATACTAATACAAAATTAGAAATTAACCCTTATAGGCACATGGGATCAAAATGACCCCAAATTTTTGGAATGTAAGAAATTGTTATTTGACATGAAAATAGATATAAAAACTTTTAATTAAGCATTTTCTAGAAAAAAAAATATCAAAATTAACCTGTTGGAGAGCATGGTGTCGAAATGGCCCATTTGTTATGTTAAATAACGCTGGTTGGCTGAAAAATGTATTTACAAACCATAAAAACTTCGAAACTAACTCCTTTCTTCACATTTTTTAAACAACAATTTATGGTTTCTACATAATTTTTTCAGCCAACCAGCGTTATTCAACATAAAAAATGGGTCAGTTTGACACCATGTTCACAAACAGGTTAATTTATATTTTTTTTTCTAGAAAATGCTTAATTAAAGGTTTTCATATCGATTTTCATGTCAAATGACACTTTTTTACATTTCAAAAATTTGGGGTAATTTTGACCACATGTGCCTATAAGGGTTAATTTCTAATTTTTATTACTATGTATATAATTTGGTGTTAACAGCAAGAAATAACACATTGTTTTGATATACTTCCAGGAAAAATCGAAAAATTTCAAAAATTTCACCTTTGACCTTGGTAATGAAAGGGTTAATGTTGTCGGAGTTTTAAAAAATTTTCGGAAAACAAGATTTTGTATCAGCATTGTAGGAAATCGGAAGTGATTTAGTTCCAGCTAGCTAAAAACACAAAAATTAATATGTACTATTATCTAAATTATAGTTCAAAATCCCACTTTTCTCTAAAATTTTCAAATTAAAAACGCCGTCACAATTAAATAAAAAGAGGGATATGTGTAATTTTCAGTAGAATTATTCCATAAGTTGTACTTAAAATAACTCTATGTGTTGACCACTTTTTTTTATATTTTGTTGAACAAAATTTAAAAAAAAACTCAAAATTAGAGTTTAATAAAAAAAAAACTTTGGCCTTACCTGGGACAAGGTTAGCATAATCCAAGAGAGACAAAAATTTATATCAGGATATTTATTATTATACCGATTTTCGTTATTTATACCATTTTAATCCTACAATGGTCTGGACGAATTGCAATTACTTAAATATTTTCCTACCTTTTGTGGATTTATATGCCTTGTTAAAAAGTTAATTCAATCTGAATTACAATTATATTATCATTTTCCATATATATGGATGAAATCAAAAAATGTGATAAATTTTTGGGCCAAATTTGTGAGAAGCAAAAAGTGTTAATATTTTGGTTTTTTCTTAATGGAATCAGTAAGTTTAGTCATTATAAACCTAATTGCAAAAAATCTCTTCTACAAGTTGTCGCAATAACTTTTTTTGCACAATTTTAATTTTTTTGTTGTAACGGAGTTTACATTTCTGCAAGCAAAAGATATAACAAAAAAAATTGCGTACGAATTTTCTTCAATTTATTAGTTTTTTTTATTTGGGTTTTCAACTTGCTTTCCAATGATATATAATTTGTGTTGATCAAATTGGCGGTTTCGCGAATAAAAATACAATTCATTCCGCGAAAAAAAATTTTATTTTTTTTTAATTTTGTATTTTTGGTCTTTTTAAATGCTTTTCAAATATATAAAAATTTTTTAAATCCAAACAGCGTTGCGCAGTTACAAAATAATATATTAAAAACATAAAATTTCACGATGAAAAAATTCTTAAATTGTGTGAAACAAATTTAATTTGTCAAACTAATGTCAGTAATGACTCGAAATATCGATTCAAAACCAATGAAATGCAAAATCAATTGTTTTTCGCTCCAGCAGCTTAGGGTAAAAAACTGATAACTTTTTTGATTTGACGCATAAATATTAGTTGAATCACCTCTGTTTATCATTTATCTACATTTATTTGCATGAAACCTGATGCAAACAATTGTGGTTACGGAGTTTACAGTTACTGAGTTTACATTTGGTTACTTTTTTCGTTTTCTTTCAGAAACGCTTTGTCAGAATTTTTTTTCCGAAACAAAATCGCATGATGCCTATAAGGTGAATCCAAATATGACATTGTTTTTCTTACTCGTTAAATAGTTTGGTGTAAAAATTAGGAACGGAGTTTACAACATTTTTTCAAATCTTATTAAAGACATCTTTTTTTATCTCGAGAATGTTACATGCTGCAGAAAAGCTTCAAGTCTGTTATACTGGATAATTACTTACAGTCCAACGATCATTTGAGTATAAATAACATTATTTTTTTCGCAATATAAATAATAAATAACTCCAAAATTCTGGTATATGCATTTTTATCAAAAATTATGACGAAAATTCGTTACAGAGTTGAAGTTGTGATAGCTAAAATATACGAAAAAGTTTGTAAAATGTATTAATTTTTATTAAAAACGGCACTTTTCCTCTTCATAAAAATTCTTACAGTTAGTGTTTAGCTTCATTGGTTATTAAAATATAAGCTATTAAATTTAAAAAACCTTATGAGTTACTTGTTACGGAGTTTACATTTGGCCTATAAAATTGGTCACAAATTTTATGTATTAACTAAAAATTGGTAAGATTGTTATAAATTTTGTAAAACAGGTGACAATGCGCTGATATATATCGAAATATGTAACTCAAATGTAATCCATGCATTAGAAATTCGGTGGTTACACGGTTTTTATCACATTTTTTTGATATCACCCATATATAGTTATTTAGGAGCCAGTATTTTCAGAAAAAACCAAAAAATTGTATTTCGAAAATTTCATGGCCCGGGGATAGCTCAAAAATATTTCGATTGAGCTGAAATTTTGTCTGGATCAGTTTCTGCAGTAACTTTACAAATTAAGGCCCGGGGAGTGAGATTAGGAGCAATTTTTCAAATAAGGGCCAGTCTAATGTTTATCGGAAAGGATAATAATAAATTAATCCAGTGTGAATCCATATATTGTCGGCTTGATTTATATTATCTTTATAAGATATTTTATTGACATTATATGCCTCAATAATGATTTTAGTAAATGAGACCGTGAATCATTAAGGCAATATCAGAAATAGCGAATATAAGATAAGAAATACGCGAATTTTTATTTTTTTTTTTTTCTTAATTTGTTCTTTTATCAAAATATGAAAACAAATGTTTTTTCGTCAATTATAATTGGGCATTAAGGCATTGAACAATGCCAATTGAAAAAAATTTCATTGGCATTGATCAATTGTAATGCCAAAATATTTCATTGGCATTGGTCAATTGTAATGCCAATGAAATCATCAATTAATTGGTCCATTCAATTAACTAGTCCCAAGTGTGCATAGCACTACTTGCAGGGAAGCGGACGAAATGTCGATTATTAGCCGGGCTGTCTTTAGAAAATTCTAATCTTATTGAATTCGAAATTATCCTTTGCTATTTAAAAAATTCACCAGTATCCAAAAATGGATACTGAAATTTAATAAATTAAATTTATTATAAATAAAATAAAAATTTGGTAAAAAAAATAATGGTTGGCTGAACTTTTGCAAGATTTTATTAGTTATTTCAAAGTTCTTTAATATCATGAGAAAAATTCTTAGCGTATGTAGAGAGCAATCTGACCTGTCTTATGAATAAACAAACACACTTTTGGATAATCGCTCGTCGCCTTATCTGTGGCTACACTCTAGAATTAAAAACAAACTTATGTTAAAATCGTTCTCTATCTCTCTGATCAATTCTACATTTCGTATTAGCTAACTAAAAGACATTTGAAAATAACAAGAGGAATATATTATCAAGTTGTGGATGTAAATCAAAAGATATTAGCATTATTACTGTTGACCCGTGTATAACACGCATATCAACACTCAGTTAGGGCTTGAAAACATTTGTTTCTTATTTTGTTTGGCAATAATATCTTAGCACCTTAAAATATACCAACAAAACTAACAGCAAAATAAAAAGAAACAGTTAACAGCTACGCTGGAACAGTTCAAAAAGTCTTTCGCTTGTCAAAACAAGTGTCAGTCATACGATTAAAATAAGATTGAAAACAATAAAATTTTAAAAATTGCAAGAAAATTATTAAAAAAAAAACCAAAAAGAAAACAAGTGCAATTAGGAATAATTTTAAACTAATAGTGATTTCCTTGAATAATGCTTAATTTATAAAAATACTTATTTAAAATATAAGAGCAATTAGAAGAAAACATGAAATTGTTATTAATAACATGTGCCGTGTGTGCACTTTTATTTGGCGTGACAGAAATTGGCGCTGAGGACATGCAAGATATTCTAGTGGAGCAGACAACTGAATCACCTATAGCTGATATGGCTTTAGTAGGTAAGTCTGAAAAATGCAAGAGAGAGAGAGCGAGAAAGGATATTTTATAATTTCTTTAATATTTATATAAATTTACAGATCCCAAAAATGATATGGCCATGAATCAAAAACAACAAGTAGAGGCACGACCTCATACTATTGCAGATTTTATTATACATCCTTTGATTGCATTAAAACCTAGACAACCTGAAGCAGAACCAAAGGCTGAAGGTAAACAAGCTGACACCAGTACTACCACTCCTTCACCTTGGCAATTGTTTGGCTTTAATCCCGGTCAGAATTTAGGTTTGGGTTTAGGATCTTCAGTTTCAAATTTGGCCGGTCAAGTTACTGGCTGGTTGGGTAATCGTATACAATTACCTGGTTTAGTTGATACTCCTGTACGCGGGTCAACTTCTACGTCTACTACCACAACCACTACTCCTAGGCCCGATGTAGTCGTTAGAGTGCAACAACGTCCTTCCACTCGTAAACCATTGATTGCCATCAATAATGAAAATCGTCCTTTTAGAAATAAAAATCCTAATCGTATTAATAATAATTTAGATGAATCGGACGAATATGATGATGAATATGATGATGATTTTGAAGATGATAATGATAACCGAGATCATGATGATGAGGATGATTCTAGCAATGAAGATGATGATGAAGATTCCGATGATAATAATGAAGAACATGATGATGTAGAAGAGGAAGAGGAGGAAGAAGAGCCAGTTAAACAACAAAACAATAATCGTAGACGTCGTCCTAGACCCCTGAATAACAACAACAGCAACAACAATAATAATAGAGGTAACTACAACAACAACAACAATCAAAGAAGACGGTTTCCCAACAACATCAACAACAATCAACATAATAGAAATCAAAACCGTAGAAGACCCCAACAAAGTAACGACATAGAACAGTATGATGATGATAATGATGATTACGATCAAGGAAACTATTATAATAACAATAATAATAATAATAATAATAATAATCAAAAACGTTCACAAAATCAACAAAATTTCATACAACGTGGCCAGCATTCTTTACTGAATCAAATTAGACAATTTACTCGTGGTCAGACACCTGCTGAAATTGGTAACGCCATTCGTAAGCCACAAAATGCCGCTAATAATAAAAAGCGTCGCCAACAGGCTACTTGGATTATCAATCGTAATGGTCAAACGATATATGCATCACCTGAGCTACTACAAGCTGTAGAAGCTTCAAACAATAATGTTAAACCCAACACCAACACTCAACAATTTCAATTCTATCAACCCGCATCTGTGAATAATCAACAAACTAGCCGTCCTGTTTCTTCATATCCCCAACCTCCTTTGACTATTCCGTATAGGAGGAAAGGTCAGCCAACACAATACATAACCATACCCTGGTCTCAACTAGGTATTTCTCCACCAGACCAAATTATCTCTTTAACTGACGGAATACAATCACAACCGTTGATCCTTAATATACCCCAAAGTGCCGTAAATGCCATGCAAAATCAAAGACCCAATAAAAAGAAACAACTCATTACCAGTGAAGCTGTACCACTTTTGGCTGATGCTTCTTTAATGGACATTTTTAAGCCTCCACGCATACCACCGGCACGTACTCCTGCTAAAGTTAAACCCACCAAGAAACCTAAAAATTCTGGTACTCCCGTAGTAATTGCTAGTAAAACAAAACCTGGTCCTCAGCGTATTCGTCCGGGTACAATTGTCGAAAAAGCTCCCGCTGAGGATAATGAAGAAAGTATGTCTTCAGATTTGCAAAATTCTGAAACTCCACAATTTATTGTTGTAGGTGAGGATGGTGAAGCTGGTTTGGGTCGTAATGCTTTCCCCTATTATAATTCCCTAGTAGATTATTTACAACATAATGGTGGCTTTAGAGATGGTCGACAACTTAATGTTGCTGCAGAGACAGCGAAACAACAACAGGGGGAACAACTTATACCCGTACAAGTTATTAACGCTGAAGAAACCAAAGTAGATAATAAAGTAGAAACTGTCGAATCTCCTGTGGAAGTTAAAGTAGAAAGTGAAGAAAATACCATGGAAGCCAAAGTAGAAACTGTCGAAACTTCTATGGAAGCTAAAGCGAAAACAACGGAAGAAGCTAAAGAAGAAGTTGCTGCAGAAACCAAAGTACCAGATGCTAAAGTAGAAACTCCTGCTGGAACTGAAGTAGTAGCTGCTGATGTTGCTATGTCACCAAATTCAGAAAAAGAGACTTAATCCCCAAAGCAATCCATTATTATATAAACTTTTTTTAAGGGTATTCCGATTCCATAAATGAAATTTCGATGATAAAAAAAGAGTATTAAAAAATAATTAAAATAAAAAATCCAACAAATTGTGTGTTTTTTGATAGAGATTTTTATTTTTACAAAGATTGAAACAAAGAATAGACTAAAACAAATACTTATTTTATATAAATAGTATAAACTATGAATTCTATCATTGTCTTTTATAGTATTTGTTAAAACTGTTGAATTTGTTAACCAAAAAAAGAAAATAGTTACATCCAGCAGATTAACTTATATTACTTTAGAAGCTGATCTCCATCGGGTCTATCACCGATGATTTTCGTTTTAAATTCTCAAAAAAAAAAAAAAATTGGTTCAGTAGGTTTGAGGTTAAGAAGAAGTATAAACCTTTCCCTCTAAAAATTATAAACACATTAATTTACAAACCAGACTAGATCTAGTTTCTTTCTTTTTCTATCGACAGGCTTCATCAGTGATTTTCCATTAAATTTTATTATTGTTTATATTTTATTATCAGATTGTCTCTTTATGATAATATTTCAACAACCCATTGGCTGTAGGGATCGAACCTAAGCCTATTCCAACAGCGACAGCGACATCTTAGCCATCTCACCCAAGTAAGGCCTTGAATGTAATGCAGCTAATTAATAGTTTTCTTTCCTATTCAGCTTTCTGTAATTGTTGATCAAGCAGACACATGCAAAAATTCAACTTTTAGCTTTTTGTTTATCTCTGATTTTTAACACTGGCTCTGGAATAGATTCAGAAACAAGATTTTACAGTTTCCAGAAATAGTTTAAAGTTGTTAACTTCTAGTAGAAACAGTTCTATAAAAATATCGGTTTATAACCGATGCTAAAAAAATTTCGTGGATATATATTGATAGAAAAACTTCAGCATGCATATTAATAAACCGTTTCATTAATCTTCGTCTGATTAAATGTTGAATAGATGTAATTTTTAATGAGCGTTTCACTAAGCGAGTATAAGTGTTTTAACTTCATTGGCAATTTCCTCTGCTAATAAAGGAAAATGTAAAAAGTACAAGTACACTTAAAATAATACGTCAGTAGAAAAATCTGTCAAACCGGTTTTAAATCGATTTGACTAATTTTTAACAAAGTTTTAGTTGAAACGCTGATTTAAGCAAAGATTTGCATGTAACACAATACTAAAAATTCTCTGTACTTTAACTAATTTTGAGTGTTGATATTGAAAATTACTTATTTATAACTAATTTTTAAGAACGCTCGTTAAATTAAAAAGAAAATTTATTTTTAAAATATAATATTTTCATGTTACTGTTATTACCCGGTAGAAGGCGCCACCAGTGTATCCGAAGTTTTAAAGATGGCGCTATTTCTTTCGCTCCCGATTATTTTAAATGGCCCGTTTCTCGAAAACTAAGCGAGATAGATCAAAACGGGCAAAATGTTTGCTCCTCAGGAGTGCGTTTACATGCCCTTACATGACATGGACTAGGCCCGGGAAGGGCCCCGAGACCCTAAATTTGAATAAATTCCACGGCACAGTAAATATAATTACATATAAAACTGTAGTTTTACTAATTTTTACTTTAATTTAGATTTGTTAAATTTAACAAAAAAAAGTGTTAAAATCAACTAATTTTATTTTAAACCAAAAAACAGGAATAAATTTTGTTAAAGTAACAAATTTTTCTGTTCAGCCAACAGACTTATTATTTTGAATGGACACATTATCGCTTTAGTTTCAAACAGGAACCTTAACTCACACACTTGTTGTTGTTTTCGAAAAAATTTTAACAAACTTTTCGATTTTTTTAACAGAAGATTCAGTGATTTGTCTCTTTGAATATTTAATTTTTTTATAGTTTAGCTAAGTTTATTTACAATTGAAATTGGATGGGTCTAGTAATTAAAAATCTATCTAACAATGTGAAGGACATGAGTTCAATTTCCAAGTTTGAATTAAAGCAATTTGAGCAGCTGGTTAATGGTTAGATCTTGTCTTGCACACAATAAAAAAGCTTAGAGCCTCCACTATCCAGGCGTAAACTTAACGTTCTAAGGCAGGCTTAATTTTTTATACAGTTAAACTCGAGATACTGAAGCATCAAAATTTTCATAATGCTCTCAACTTTGAATTAATTAAAAAAAAAAATACTGAAAAGCTCGCCAAAAAAATAATATTTACATCTACGTTGCACGAAGTACATCACTTTGATTAAAAATTTAGATTTATTTGACTAAAATTTTCAGCAACTTTCGGTACACCAACTGATATCGGCCAAAGAACGAAGGCTATTGAATTGATTGATTTTGACTAAAATCATTCGATGTTTAGAAATAGTGCCCACATAAAGGTCCCTTAAAATTTTCTATAAATATGAAGATATTTTAATGGTATTTCGTTGACTGCCTCAAAAGGGGCCAGCGATTTTTCTAATTCCAGCGACTTTTTTCAAACATTCTAGCGATTTTTAATGTTCTAGCAATTTTCTACAATGTGAGTAGGCCCAATGCTTTAATAATTTGGCGGATATTTGATAAAAACAAAAAGAACTGCCCTAAAGTTATTTTTTTCTGATCCTTTTTTAAAAATTTTAAGAAAGACTTTAAAGTTCATCATAAATGGAAAAAAAGTTATTAAATAATCGTTTAGTGGTCATGTTAAGTACACGCAAAGAATTTCTGTGATAAGAATTTGTTAGTTCTTTTAGTAGTATTTCAGTTTTGCTATTTTAAGTGAAATTTAGATCCATTTGTGGAAGAAATATAAATTTCAACTAAATTGGTAAGTCATTAAAAAAATATAATAGAATAATGAGAATTCGTAAAATTAATTTAAAAATAATGTATATAAGTAATTTTGACTAAGTTGTGGTTCATTTTATTAACACTCAAAAATAAAAGAAAATGTAAGTTGAATTTACGGGGGGTTTCTACAAGACGTGCGTCGTTCATTAAATTAGTGACTACATGTATTTTGTTTTTGCATTGCATGTATTTTGTTATTGCATTTTCGTTCGTGTGACGAAAAACGTCATCTAGAAACACTACCTTAATGAAATGTTAGTTGTCCTGTATCTAAGTAAAATTTAATTTGTTTTGAAATACATTTGCAGTGGTCTTTACATACAAAATACTTTAAACGTAGTCTCTTTACGGTGGGTCTCATACTTCTGGTTTAAACTTTATTTAGTAGTTAACCCAAAAATTTGTTGTTGTTTTGCGTACACTTTTTTGACATTTTCTTTTGTTTTTAGTTAAGTTAAAGTTAAACCTACAGTATGAGACCCACCGTTAGTCTACAACTCAGGCTCAGAATGACAAAAGATTATTCAATGCGAGGATCTCCAACATATTTTCATAATTCCACTCAAAATTTATAACCCCTCTGATATTACAATCTTTGACATTTTTGTAATAACTAATTTCATATTAGTCATAAAAGACCACTTGAGAATAAAAATATTTTAATGCCCGCATTCAGTAAACTTTTAACCTTTTTATATATTTCGCATTTGTTTGCAGATCGATTTCTAATTCATTAACTGTACTATCTTGCTCTCTCTTTCGTGTCTATTTGACCCGTTAATGAACTTTTCCCAGGAAGAAAACCAATAAAAATTTGCATAAGTCATTAAACAAACATATGTTTTTAAGTATCATTTTAATAAATTGAATAACACATCTTATCATAGCAATAGGGTAAGGGAAAAAGCAAATTCGTGCTCGTCATTGCACTAAAGGCTAGACAAGTAGCTTTCTGGGTAAAACTTAATTTTGGAAATTTGAACAACATAAGTATGGGTACAACTGGATCAGTCATGATAAAAAATTCGAAATGACTCATTTCACACAGTTGTGCAATTGACAGTCAAATAAATTACAAAATTCAAAGTTTATATTTATTATTTGTTTACGTAAACCCAAGGAACATAAAAACCAGGTACTACAATCTAAATGTTCTTCGGCATGTTTACCGAGATGAATTAATTCAAACGAGTTCTCCTGGAGCTTCGCGGAATCTTCTTGTAAAAATTATTGCGCGAATGCTCTGGAAACATGTGAAGACAACAAAAGAGACAGTCGCGACTCACGTAATCACTAGGGTAGCGAACGCCTCTTTCATTGTGTTAATTTTTTTTCCGGAGCGTTAGCGAGATAGTTTTTACAAGATGCAAGCGCAAACGCCGGTCGAACGCTGGCAAACGCATTCGAATTAATTCATATCGGTGAACATGTCCGAGTAGAGTTTGCTGTTCGGTTTTATTCGAAACCGAAACCACGGTTTTTCAAGCCTTAAAACCGAAACCGAAAACCGACAAAAATAAGTCGGTTTTTAATAAATACTTTAACCACTTAAAATAATTAATTAAATTGCATTCCAGTGTACAATTAGCATCCGAAAAGACTCATAACAGTCCAAAGACCTTATTAAATAACAGTCCTAAGACCTTATTAAAACTGATGAAGCGTCTTTCCGAGCGCACTTTTATGTCTCACAAAAGACTCCGAATTATGAGCATTATTGGGAAATTTTGAATTTTCTGAGCCATTATGAGTAATTTGTGAATTATTTTTGAGACATTTGTGAGCAATGAAAACATTTTTTAAACATTTTGAATATACCCAAAGTTTGAGCACCCTGAAATTTATCACATTTTAGAGTCTTTTTTCAGTCATAATTTCTGAGCTCTCAGAAAACGTTAGCTGGGATATTATTGAATTTCGAAAATGGCTCAGCTCCTATTTTACAAAATTCCATTTTCTACATTAAATATTACTTTAAAGAATTTGTTTTTATTACGGATAACACAAACTGAGTCTTATAATTTTAGAAAAAAATACACCAAAAAGTCAAGTATATATTCAATTCAGATTTTCACAGCGTATTTTTCAAAGCGTAGTCCACAAAATTTTTTAAATTTTACCTTTATGTTTTTTCAACCAAATTGCTAAAATTTAAATTTAAACTCTTGAAAAATACAGCTTTAGTTGCCTACAAAAGAATACAAAAATTTAATTTATAACGAGCTTCCGCGTCTTTTTTTTTTTCTTCTCCCACAAAGGTCTTGAAATGGCGTTATTGCCTTTATTCGAGTGAGAAATTTAATCGAATTTTAATAAATATCTTGAACGAGTTAAAATACGTATTTAATTTTTATACATATTTAATTATTTTAAAACAATTCCATTAATGCCACAAGAAAACCCAAAAATAACCGAAACCGCGGTTTTCAAAATTTTTAAAAACCGAAACCGCGGTTTTAAAATTTTTCGGTTTTTAGCAAACTCTATGTCTGAGAACATTCAGTTTATATATCCTGGTTACCATGTTCCTTGGGTTTGCCTTTACATATAATCAGTATAAACATTGGTAGCATTCGGCAGAGAAACCTTAAACTGATACCGGTGACTGGTAGCGCATTGTGATTACTTACTCTGCTGAACGATGTTTTCTTTGTTTTGTTTTTAATACACTTTTTCTATAGTTTCCTTTTATTTTTTAAAATTTTTGTTTTCGTATTATATTTTTATGTTTTTATTTGTCATTCTTACAAAACAATTTTTATTGTAAATTAACAACAACAAATGTATCACTTATTGATCAAAAGTAGCAAACATTTTTAACGCTACCAAAATATGACAGCGCTACCTGAGCGCTCAGACTGAGCGGTTAGTGATCAGGTCGTTCAGCAGATAGTTGTACAACAGTTGTAGAACTGTTGACTATTAAATTGTATCTGCCGAACGCACCCATTCATTTTTTATTTTGCTAGAATGTCAATTGCACAATTGTGTAATTAGTTACATTATACAAATTTTTGTTGGTTTCCTTCCTGAGGAAATTTTATTAAAGCCCATATGACACTAGCTATATTTTGTATTGATAAAATATTTGAGAACAGTGCAAATCTACTGCCATAGGAAAATTACATAAGCGCAAAAGGTACAACCATAACATACATATCAGGAAAATCAATAACAAACTGTCAAAAAAAATTTAAAAATTTTCAATTTTAAAATTATTGCCGGAAATGCACATTTTGTCATGCCCAAAATAAGTGTTTTATTAAGTTTGGAAAATAAAAGTCTCTGTTGAAACCATAAATATTGAGTTTGCATTTATTTAAAGACTTTCAAGGGCCATCCACCCCAGAATATACACACCCAAAAAACATATTCGGTGCTGACAACACCATTTGTTGCCAATCGAATGGTTCAGTTGCATCAAATGAATTTTTCGTTTGCGGTTACCAAATTATTTGTGATACAACTGAAACTCTGTTGTCACAGTCAAATTAGTCTTGTCTCAATTGGTTTTCTGTTGCCACAACTGAAAATTTCGGCTACCACAACTGAACCATGCGATTGACTACAAATGGGGTTATCAGAACTGAATCTGTTTTCTGGATGCAGAATCTAACATTTTGTATTTCAAATTAAAAAAATCTGGAACTATTGATCTATTTAAGCTCTTTTTTAATAAATTTTCTCAAATTGGTGTACAACAACAAACAAAATAGTGCTGTTGATTTAATCGAAAACAAATTCGTCATACATAAAATGACCAACCATCCGGCTTTTGGCGGGATTATCCCTATTTTTAAAGGCTGATCCCGCCTTGAATTTTTATCCCGCTTTTTACACGAAAATCCCGCTTTTTAAATTTTAGATCTTCTAAAAACATTTTTTATAAATTTTGTCATAAACACTAGTGAATTGCTTTAAAAACTTTCAATGCCGATCTTGGTAAATTTCAGAAATTTTGGAGTTTTTAAATAAAACTGAAGTCATTAGTTTCGATACAAAAAACTCTATTTTGAATAGAAATTATGTACATTTTATAGTATAAACATTTTTAAATGTGTATTTTCTTTAACAAAAATGTTTAAAAATTTAACAATTCTCTCTACAAAATCTTTATACTAGAAAGTTTAAGACCAGGCAGAAACAACATTAAATTAAATAAATGGAATTAAAATAGCTTTGAAATCAAATAAATTTTGTTTTCTTTTAATTTAATGGTCTAATTCATAAACTTTTACAACAGTCTTTTTGCAGGATTTTAAGCTAATTTTTGAAAAACAGTATTCATATTTGCTTAATAACGAAAAAAGTAATATAGGTTTATAGTCGATACTCATTAACTTTAAACCTTTTATAAGGTTTGGAGTGTGGAAGCCACCATTTAAATGTTAATTATTTCATTTTCAGGCATGAAATGATTTATTAAAGCCATCCCATCCCTAGAATGTGTGGCTTCCAACAACTTGCGTTCATCAAACTAAAAAAAGCTACAACAATTGCGTAGCCAATGACCTTTTTCGAAAAAATTTCCAAAAAAATGTAAAAATAAAATTAAAAAGGAAAACAAAACAATAGTAATGTACAGACTGTCAAAACATTATTCGAAATTCGATTACTTTCGTATGCTTCGAATAATATGTTCTAAAAAATTACTTTTTTACACACATTTCCATTGATTTGCTTTATAAATAAAATAAAAAACATTTTTAATGGCTTTTAAATTTATCTTAGTACATCATTATTTCTATTATTTAAAAAAAATATATTTTCACTTCCAATTACCGAGTCAATCGTTTACTAAATTTGTGCATCACTTGCGACCTAATTGGGAGAAGAGAGAAAATAAACAATGGTGTTGCCAGTATCAAATCGAAAAATTAATTTATAGTTAAAATACGATTATGAATCAAGATTTCTAAAAAATCTTTATTAAGCGAAATAAGTCAAATACCAAATAATTTTTTTTTATGAATTAGCACATAAATATATTTCTACTTTTTTTAATGCGAAAACGTTAATATAATAAACTGAAGCCGAAGATGTTCATTTTAACTACACTCATAAGAAGAAGTTAGTACAAAAGTCTGTTAAACGCGTTCTGATTCAAGTGAACTAATTTTTCTGTTATTTTGTCTAAAACTTTATAATTGAAGTAATATTTTTTGTAAATCAAATTTAAAATTACAATTACTTTATTCTGTACCCCCAATAATAAATATGGGCCTCTCTAGGGTCAGGTCCGGGAAGCCGAAATTTTAAGCGACATTTTAACTGAAATTTCTAGTTAAATAAGGTAAAATTTCTGCTGAATTCATCTCAAATTTCCTAGGTAATTTAACTAAAATGGTCTGTATATTTAGCAGTATGTAAAATTAAGCTTCCCTAAATTTAGCAGACCATGATTTTGAACTTCATTGAAAATTCTGCTGGAGCAAATATAGGTATAATTTTCAGTTATTTAAGCAGAATTTTCAACTGTTTGCACGGGCTTTTTTATGAGTGTAGAATGATTTGGCTTCAATTCAGTTCATGATTAATTTAAAACTGTTCGTAAAACAATAAGATATTTAGCGTGTTTTTTAATAACCTGGATTTAGAATTTTTCATACAAAAAATGGATTTTTTAAATCCAAACAAAAAAGCTGGATTTATAAAATCCACAATAAAAGCACAAATATATGAAACAGCCTATTAATTTAATGTCAGAAAAAAATACGAATGAAAATTAAAAGAGAAACAAAAAAATTGAAAAACTAACAAATAAAAGGTTTTTATTATTTTTTTATGAAATATGTTTAGAAAAAAAAACTACACCTCACATATTTTTCATCTTGCACATGGAGAAATAGCTTAAATAGAAATGGCAATTTTTCACTTTACAGTAAGTAATTAATTAAATCCAATTAGTGAATACTAAATATTGCAATGGAATTTTTCAATTGTGTAAAAATATAAATTAAAGTGATAAAACTGAAAAGACACACTGTTTATCGCTGTTTTATGTAAAATATAATTATAAATTAAAAGTTAAAGTAAAATCCTTCATCATCGAATTCGGTATTAAAAATTAGGGGGAAAGAAGTGTCGGACAGAACATTTTTTTAAAATAGGAAGAATCTAACACCATCTGTTGAGCACTTTTAGAAATACTTTTTGGATTTATTAAATCCAAGTGATTAGAAAAAACGGCTATTAATTAAGTAAAGTGTTATTTGATATAATTGATTAAACTACGATTTTTTCTCTGTGTTATTTCTCGGAATTTGAGGATTTTCTGAAAGGAATATTTAATGAAACACTCGTATATGATTCGTGAGTGAGTTTAGTTGTTCATTATGGATTCTTAGTGATTTTTATAATTTTTTTAATGAACTCACGAGGTCATGCTTTAGCATGAGCAGGAAAAAATTCCCGTGCATTAATTGTGCGTCATTTTTTATTTTTGTCGTTATATTTCCTATTTTTGATACCTATTTTTTGATACAAGTGATAAAAAAATATGTTATAACAGTGTACTAATTATCTTATAAATTTTTATATTTTATTAATTTTTTATATCAATTATAAAATTAAATTTATATTTGGATTTGGAACCATAGTCCCAATGGGCTCGGTTGGTTTTTTTTTTTTAATAATAAATAAGAATTGGAACAATATATAACGAAGTGTACAAAACTACGAAATAATATTTTCCCTTATCCAATATTCAAATCATTATATACAGTTAATCTTGAGATGAAACTGAAATAAATTAAAACTTTTTGGCAAAAACAAAAAAAACTGTGAATCAATTTGTAAAAAGCCAAAGCAGTGAAAAGTTCAACTAAGGGTTAGACAAACAAAATGAAATTTAAACAAATATACAACAACAATGCCAGTTATAGCTACAACTATACGGTCAACCAGGTAGATGGCCAGCTAATTCGCTAGCTGGTTTATAGAAATTCCGTTAGCTTATTACCAAGTCAGTTGACCGCGGTCGTTGACTATAAATTCATATATTTGTATCTTTTGGTTTTGTTGTTGTGGTTATTTTAATTATTTAAATTAGGTTAAAACATAAGGTGATTAATGAGTTTTAATAAATAATTATTCAGACACAATGTTAATTAAAGTAATAGAAATAAATAAATTGATTAATAAATATTAAATATCAAGTTAAGTGAAAATATTCATTCATTTTATATGGAAATGTAAATGAAGTGAGTTCAATTTCCTTAACTTGCAGTCAAAAAAAAATTGTTATCAGCTTTTCGCCTGGAATTGTATAACTTACTTACTACAAGTTACTACTTTTACTACAGCTGGAAAAATTCAATACAAAAAGTAAACAAAACCTTCCAATTGTAGTAAAAGTAGTAAGAATTTCGAAAAATCGAAATATTTTTATATGAAAATATTTAACCTAAGAAACTTTTGGTTTCTCAAGAAAATTGTTATTTTTTATTTAGATTTTCCATTGGCTTTCCGAAATAAATCTAATTTGAAAAAAAAGAAAAAATTACACTATATGTTAAGTAATTTTAAATATTTGACTTTACTATTATTTTGCTCATCAGTGTATGTGAAAAAATCTAATACCCCAAACCAATTTAAGTATGTTGACCCTATTGACACCAAAAAAAAAAAACAAAATGTTAGGAAAAAATATGATAGAAAAGAATGAACAGAAAGAAGCGGTAAATTTCTTTAGAAATTTTATGATAATTTTTGCTTAAATATAGAAGCTAATGAAATATTGTTATCTGCAACTATTTTAGCAACAGTCAGGTAAAATGTTTTTCTTTTCATAGAAAATTTATCTATTTTTTTTTAAAGAATAACATCAAATACAACATAACGCTACACTAGCTGTATTTTTAAACAATAGTAGCGATTATTTTCAAAGACAAGAAAAGACTCATGTCGAGATGTGATTAACAAAAGTTTAAATAGAATTCTATTTAAAGTTTTTGCTCAAAAGAAACTAATTTCTGTTAAGAAAATAATAAGTTTTAATAGACTTTTGTTTTAGTATTTTTTTTTAGCAACAAGTTTTGTAACACTCTTTTGTTGTTTTATAATTTACATCTATTTTTTAGATCAATATTTTCGTTAAAAAATATCATTTTCAACTTTCGCATATATTATTATATTACATATTACTCATCATTTTGATATGGAATTTTGGCAATATTAGACTTTCTTTCATTAATCATTATAATTTACTTTTTTGCCTAAATTATTGTAATTTAAAATTTTTAACGTTGAATTATGGTGGTTATAAATTAATTTTTGTTTGTAGTTTTCGGCATGAAAGTTGTTTCTATTAATTCAAAAATTCCTCAAAAGATATATTTGTATTATTTTTATTTACACATTTGGCATTTAGCAGGGAAAGATTTTAGGGACCAAAGTTACGGTATTTTAAATACTTTTTCAATTCTTTTCTTATTTACAGAGAAATATTTTAGTTTGGTAGAGCAGATATCCCAATTACCTTCCCCCTTGATCCTCAACTGTATTTAAAAAGAAACAATAGTGTATTTGAGTACTGCGTGGTTTCGGATTTTAATATACAGATAAAATTATTACAGAGTTTTAAGCGGCAAAAATAATTGTTAAAAATTAATTTAAACAACATTTTTAATTGAATCAATTAATTATTTTTATTGTTGATATGACAAGTGTCCAAGATTTTTTCAATTAAACTTTTTTATTAAAATTCAACAAACATGTTTATTGAAACTCAAAAATTCTTTGCTTACTCGGTCATTATCGTCAATTTCTATCAGTGAATTAATTCATTCAAATCGTTCTTTTTGTTTTGAGTTGTGACTGAACTTTGTATCTGAACTGATTTGTTCGTTTCACAACTTTTTTACACACTATTCACCTTTTATAGTGTATTTAGACTGGGCAAAAACTAGTAGTTTTTGGGCATTTTTAGGTTTTGAGCCGAAAACTACAAAATTAATTTTGTTTTTCCATACAATTTTCATACAAACTGAAAACCAGGTTCTAACTGGTTTTTGCCAAAAACCAAGTAAAAATATCTGAAATGTGCATTTTTGATACACCCGGTATCATTTATAATTAATTTTCGACACACAAAGAATATAGAAGTAAAGCAAGTGTCAAAAAAATATTTTTTAATTTTTTAAGAGAATTTTTGTTTCAGTTTGAAATTGTGTGTTGTTATAATTTGTTAAAGGTATTAATAATTTTTTTACATTAATTTAACAATAAAAACTAAAGAAAAGTGTGTAATAAAAAAGTGATGTGACAAAGGAAAACTAAATAACCAATGTAAATGACTTGGATTTTGTAATTTAGTTTTGTACAAAAACCAGGTGGTTTTTGCTCAGTCTAAATTCAGTATTACATGCATTTTCCATGCATTCATCTACAAGCTAAAAGCATCAGATAATCTTAAACTTTATTAAATATAAAAAAATGGTTTTGATGAAAAAACGTTTTTTTTTATAATTTTTGACTGATTTAATTTCGTACAAAACATTACTGTTTCCTAAAAAAAAAATTTCAATTTCATACAATATAATTTAAAAGAGACACAAGCAATTGATCCACCGAACGAAGGAAAGAGCAAATGAACGAAACGACCGAATGATGATGGATTACACCATTTTCAGTTTTATTTAAAAAAATTCCAAATAAATTGCAAAATTATCTAAAAATGTTTTAAAATTATCCAAAAATATTTTAAAATTGTCTAAAAATGTTTCAAAATTGTCCAAATATATTTTAAAATTGTCTAAAAAGGTTTCAAAATTGTCTAAAATGTTTCAAAATTATGTTTTAAAATTGTCCAAATATATTTTAAAATTGTCTAAAAGGGCTTCAAAATTGTCTAAAATGTTTTAAAATTATCCAAAAATGTTTTAAAATTTTCCAAAAATGTTTTAAAATTATCCAAAAATCAATCTAAATTGCCAAAAATTTTTAAAAATGTACAAAAATCTTCCAAAATTGTCCAAATATTGTTTAAGACCGTTAATATTTGTCCAATTGCATTTCAAAATTGTCCAAATGCATTTTAAATAAATCCATTTGTATTTCAAAATTGAAAGATTTTTGGAAAATTGTAAAACATTTTTGGACAATTTTGAATGATTTTTGGACAATTTTAAAACATTTTTGGAAAATTTTAAAACATTTTTGTATAATTTTGAAACATTTTAGACAATTTTTAAACCCTTTTAGACAATTTTAAAATATATTTGGACAATTTTAAAACATTTTTGGACAATTTTAAAACATGTTTGGATAATTTTGACACATTTTTAGACAATTTTGAAATATATTTTGGATTTTCTGAAATAAAACTGAAAATGGTGTAGTTCAAATAATTCAAAAGAGTGAATCATTCAACTGAACTAGTTCGTTCATGAAAGATACGACTCTATTATATAGAGTTGTGTCGTAAGCGCTTAAAAGTGCCGAAATTAAATAAAAAATAAGAAAATATTAAATAAAAAGTGTTTTGTATTTTTTGGCAAAAATACAACCTAAATTTATTTGATTTTTTTTTTTATTATAAAATGATTTTTTAATCATATTTAAAAAAATATATATTTTGTATTTAAGGGGTGCTTTTAATTAACAAATAAATGAAAATAAACAAATTCGATTATAAAATTTTGCTTTGAATTTCAACAAATCTGTTTGTTGAACATTTAATTGAAATAAATTCAACAATCAAGTAACAAACAAGTTATTTGCGTTTACAAAATTAATTGTAGGCTAAATTTCACTTAAAATGTTAATTGTATTTACAAACTATTTTATCTGTATATTTTAGAAAAAATGCTACTCCAACTGGTACAACAGAGCACCCATTAAGTATATGGAATGTGCAAAAGTGTTATTTTTTCTACGTTCCCACATATTTTCCGGTAGATTGGGCGTAAAAAATAATATCCCCTCAAAAATTGGTCTTCTGGGATTAAAATAGATAGCTTTTAGCCCTAAAAATGGTCTCAAATTATCTCAAAGCTTCTTTGCGCCATAACTCTTAAAGTAAAGCTTTTACAGAAAAATACTAAATGGGCGTATCTACATTTTCGAGAATTTGCATTTTCAAGACGAATATTGACCATCAAATGTCTTCTAACTGTATTTTTTTACTTTCTCTTTTACTTTACTTTTTACTTTTATTTATGTAATCAATTATTTTTAAGCTTTAATCTATTTTAAAAAATTTCTTCTACTAACAAAAATTCCCTCTAGAACATCCCAGTAATTTTTACAATTTTTTAATTTAATACTTTTTATATAAAAACATCCCCTAATTACCTGTTTAACTAATTTTTTTTATTGGACTCGTACCAATTTCAAAATAAGTGGTTCATATGTATTTTATAAAAACTTTTGCAATAACTAAAAATTTGCCTATTAAAATTTTTTTATAAATGGAAATGAAAACTTTAAAAATTTTCAAAGCTTTTTGTTAACTTTTTATAAATGCAAATTGTTTGCTGGGATATCGACATATCCCCGTCGAATAAGTGTAAGCGACAAAAAAAATTTTTTTGATGTAAGGTACAGTTTGCGGTCACGAAAAATTAATTGGCTGAAACTCGTAACATCACTTCCTGCAATTATGTGTCGCCTACAGTTTTTGTTTTTGCGGGTATGGCTCGATGTTATATCTGCTTTCAAAAGCACACTCTAACGTATACGTAATATTTTATATTACTATCAAATATACGTCCTGATGTCCCAAGTAATAAAAGAAAATGTGTATTAAAGGAGTTTACTCTTTTCTGTGCATATAGTGTAAAAATGTTGATGAAAAATTCGTTGAAATAAAAAAGCAAGGTTGGTTACCGAAACGAATAACGGTAAGGGTAACGGTAAGGGTAACGGTAAGGGTAACGGTAACGGTATCAGATTTCGTTTGTTTAGGTAACGGTAAAGGTAACGGTATTTAAGACTGTTTCGGTAACGGTATACCGTTATCGAAACAGCAATACCGGTACGTACCGGTATTAAATATTATGTTAAAAACATATAAAAACAAGTAAAAACATGGCATATTTTTAATTTCAAGTACTGAAAATACAGATTTTATGCTATAAACTCAATACTGGTAGTTTTAATAAGTAAAATTATTATCTATAAATTTTTTGTAAAAAAAAACACTCAAGATTATAAAATAAAAAATAAAAAAATTGTAATTTTTATATAAAATAATAAATACCGGTAAAATACCGGTAACTACCCATAAAAATAACGGTATCGGTAACGATAACGGTATTTATAAATTTTTTTAGAGGTATCGATAACGGTAACGGTATTAAATTTGAAACGGTATTTTAGCGATAACGGTATTATAACGATAACGGTAACCAACCTTGTAAAAAAGTTACGTCACATTAAACAAACTCGATGCGATATTTTGTAACATTTTATTGCAATGAATATGGGAAATACATGTATATAAAACAACTTTAACAATAAATGCGAGCCGGGTAACTTTTGTGAAAGTGATCACAATTCGCTCACATACTAATGCTAATACTATTAACACAGATTAAGACCAGATGTGAAACTAAGGACATGTGTCAAAAAAATATTCTCGAACCGTATGGTTTTGTTTACATGGAAGTCAAGTCAAGAGGGAGATAACAATATAAAATCTCCATACATTTTGTATTGCGCATTTTTTGTATATATCTATCTCTTTTTAGACTGTGTTTTTCTTAAATTTTTGCGTTTTGTTTTGCTTATTTTCTGTCGGCCATATTGCCCAAATCAGCTGATTCATATCTGGTATAATTTGTGCTATTAATCTATTAATCACAAATTATCTTTAGTACACTCAGAAAAAGTTTAGTAAAGAAATTTTCTTTTACAAATTTTGTACTGATCTGGAGTAGAAATTGTAATTTTTATAAAATTTATTTTTTACGGACTAACTTCAATTTCAGATTTTTTTTTAAGTTTTTGAATAAAATTAACAAATTTTATTAAAAATTAAATTGCAATTTTTTCATTCATTCTATCCTTTAGGCTTTGTATGCCTACGGAATCGGTTCTTCCATAATTTTCAGTGAATAAAGTACACAAGTACACTCATAAAAATAAATCTGTAAAATTAGCAGAAAAAGTTACTAAAAATTAGCTAAAAATTTTGCTGCAGAAAAAACTGCTAAAATTTGCAGATTTTTTTACTAAATACTAGTAAAATAAGAACAGCAAAATTAAAACTGTTAAATTTACAGAATTTTAGTTATATTTAAGTTAACTTTTAGTTAATTGAAAATAGCAAATTATACTGTAAAATCTGCAGAAAATTTTGCTAAATATTAGTAGACTAAAAATAGCAAAAATAAACTGTTATGTCTACAAAAGTTTTGCTATTTTTAAGCTAAATTTAGTCGAATGCAAATAGCAGTCTATTCTGCTAAAATCATCAGAAATATTTGCTAAAAAATTGTAAACTTCTGTTTTACAATTTTTAATTTTTAATTAATTTAAAATTTTTTGGTAATTTTTTAGGCTACTAACTATTAAGCAAAAATTTTTCCTGATTTTAGCAGGTTAATTTGCTATTTTCCATTAACAAAAATTTAGCTCAAATATAACTAAAATTCTGTATATTTTTTATATTTTTGCTGTTCCTATATTACTAATATATAACATAAATAATCTGCTAATTTCGCAGTATTTTTTGCAGCATCATTTTTAACTAATTTTTAGTAGTTTTAACTAAATTTTTTACGGACCTTTTCCTATTAGTGTAGGAATAATATTTATAGATAGATAAATAAGATACATTTTTCTTTACTTCAGGTTATCATTTTACAAAAAATATCTTATGAAATATTTTAACATAAGACATTAATATAAAGTCGTCTGTCGTAGATATGTTTGACATTTTCTAATATTATAATTACTAAAAATTAATAGTTTGCAGTTTTGTTCAGAGAAAATTAATAATTACAAACGAAATTATAAAAAATATAAAATAAAGTACAATAATTTATTTTTGGGAGATGAATAGTGAATAAAATTTAACACATATGTATATCTGTTATTCTAAATATTTTTGTAAAATCCAATTAAGAACAATCCAATTTTGCTCTAGAAATTAACCATTCTCCCTATTTCTACTATTCCACCCTAATGATTCTCATCAATAAGAAACGTAAAATCATATTCACTTGCCTAGAGAAATAATTTAATAATATTAAAGTTATATCAATTGCCATTAAAAAATTCTTCATATAAAAACATTTAAATTATAAACATAAGTAAGTAATATCAACAAAGAAAAATAAAGATAATGAAATAAACAACATCATCAAAAGTACTTGAAATGATAATCAAAAATCATTTATGCTCACAGGTAAAAGCAATTACATACGAATATACAATGCATACAACAGAAACACACAGGTTAGTATAACAAACAACCTTTCAACACTTTGGCGGAATAGAGTTAACAGAAAACCAACTAATAGGCCCATACAAATCAAAATAAGGTTAAAGACCTTCTATTTGTAGTTAGACATACATACATTCTCTGAATAGTTAGAATAAAATAGATTTAATATTGTTGACCGACCGAGTTGCTGTATTATATGTTATGTATGGCAATTATGTCAAGTAGAACAAACGCACATTTTATGAATGCATATAAATATGTGTGTGTGTGTGTGTATATTTGTATGCCTTTAAGACAACAAATTAACAAGCTAAAGGTAAGTTTTTGTCTTTGTGAGCAGAGTATTAAAGAATGTATTAGTTTATTTGAAATAATTTATTTAAATACATATTCGATTGACTCTAAATTAAATGTTAGCGCAGATGATAGAACAGATATTTTTAATACGCTCAGATAAAAAAGTTAGTAAAAAAATTCGCAAACAATTTCCAATCGTACTTTACTATTTTTATACTAATTTTTAATACAATTTTATTTTTTAGTAATCATTTTTGCTATTCTCTTATTACAAATTACGGATTTTTTTCCTAATTCTCGCTGCTGATTTTTACTAATTTTTCAAAACGGTTTGTAATTTTGACTCCAAATTTCAAGTACGATGGTACGCTTGTTACAATCGAAAGAAAGATTTTACCTTTGTTTTTATTTTTTAGTACACTTTTTTGTTAATTTCAGCAGATTGATTATAAATTACAATTTACAACAATTTACTGAAATTTAATAGCTGCAACTAATTAATTATACTAATTTCATTGTACTAAAATTATTGCTATTTAGTAAGTTTTTTAACTGATTTTAGCAAATCGATTTTGATTTGCAGTTGTACAACAATTTTGCTAAAATTTAGTAGCGACTACTAATTTTTTTTACTTATTTTGTTGTAAAATTAGCAAAAAATACCGCTGGGCTCAAAACAGTTAAATTTCCCGTAATATCAGCAAAATCTTCAGACTTTTTTGGTTGAGTGTATAAAGGAGAATTTAAACTATGTTCACTGTAAAAACCTACTTTTTTGCCAATCGAGTAGTTAGGTTAAAGCAAACCGATTTTTTGTTCGTATCTAATAGATTTTCGCTAATCTAGCCCTTGTTGAACCAGTCTCTTATTTATCATCCTACCACGCCCTCTAGCGGAGACATATTCGACCATAGTAAAACACAGCTTACATTCCTCAACAGACTCAGATTTTTCCCTAATTATTTTTTTTAATGTTTTCGTCAGTTTACTTGAAATAAACAAGATTTAAAAAAAAAAAAATTTTATTATTTTTAGATTTAGAAAATTCAGGAAAATTTTCTTTTCCAAAGAATCGGTTGTAGAATAGCTACCTTTCCTTTCCAACCCCTTCTACTGTCAATTTTAACACCGATGATTTCTGAAATTGTCCCAAAAGCAACCACTTCTATAGCTCTAAAGTAGAACTGATTGTCCTAGAATCAGTTCTGGAACTAGTTCTAGAACTGATTCTACGTCAATCATACCTTCCATATGGTTCTGGAACCAATTTCATAGAATCGGTTGCAGTGGAAGTGGTTGCAGAATTTGTTTGTCTGGCTGCCGATTGCAAAAAATTTTCCTGGGTTTGATTAAATACCCAGCAAAAAAAAAATGGAAGTAATGCTTTACAAACTACTTCTTTCACTGCTTCATAAGTATCCGTTAGTGCACTTTTACTGCTTTTTTAGTAGTAATTCTGAATAACTTCAATAAATTACTTCTTTCATTATTTCCAAAGTATCCGTTAGTATATTTTTACAGCTTTTTTAGAATTACTTCTAAACATCCAAAAAATCACTTAAGTATTGCTTCTAAAGCACAATTGCTCTAAAAGTGATCCTAAAAAGTGGTTTTAGTATCATTTGGTATTTCTAAACATATGATCGCGGGTTCAATTCCTGGAGGGACCAATATTTTTTTTTTATTTCTTTTAATATTTATAATTAATTTTTTTAAATTCAATATTTTTTTAATTTTTAAAAATATATAAAATAAAAATTATGAAAAATTGCTTTATATGCGCTTATGAAAATAGTACTGAATACAACATTGAATTGAAGTGAACCTTTTGCACTTGCTTAAAAAGTACTTTTATTGAAGAGAATAAAGCACAATATCTCGCAATGGCAAAGTGGTGTTTTTATGCCAGTCAACTTTCATATCAAAGAATAGTTCAGCGGTAGAGAGCTAGACAAGCAATCATGAGGTCGCAAGTTCAATACCCGGTGGTGGTTATAAAAAAATTTTGCAAAATTAAAAAAAAAATTTCCGAAGAATTTTTTTAAACTTTTAATTGGTAAAAAAAGAGCTTCCTTTGCACTCATTCAAAAAGTACTGAAAAAATGTTGAAGTGCGAGTACTCCTCTCCTATGACAACTCAATGTTATTGTCATTAGCAGGGCAGCAACTGTCATGAATTTAAAAATCGAAAATATGCGCTTAAAATATGCAGTAAAAAATTCAAAATATGCACTTAAATGGAAATATGCACTAAAAACAAAAAAACAATGCTCTAAACATCCAAAAATAAATGGTTAAAATCAAAAAATGCACTTTAACCCTCTAACCGGCAAGCCCGCCTTCAGGCGGGGTATATTAAATTGACCAGAAATTCGCCAAAGGGGTATTTTATAATAAGAAATTATGCTTTTTCAACAGGAAACAAAATTTATAAAATTTTTTGTGAAGAATTTGTTTGTATAAAATGCACGGTTTGGAAGCGAGAAAGTGTCAAAGATAAAATTTCGTAAAATTTCAAAAATTAAATATTTTAAAACAACCAAAAGTTTCAAAAATCTTAAAAACATATTTAGATTGACTAACACAATTGATAGTGAGCATGAAGTAAGATTGGAGCTTAAGCTATTCAAAAAGTTCCTTACTTTGGTCCAAGGACACACAGGATTCCATAAGGATGCCTTTAAAGGACATCGCCTTAACTTCAAAACGAGTGGACGCATTTTTTTTAAATTTGGTAAAAAGAATATATTTGGTATAGGTAGCAAAGCTTATAAGATTGAATAATATATATTGAAGCTTTGGTGCGTTTTCGCTCAATTTCGCATTTTTCGAAAAACGAAAATCGCTACATCCTCTTAAGTAACAGCACAAAAAATGTAATTTTTTTATTGCAATTATTTCTTGGTAAGAGAAATAATTTGTGCCTAAAACTAGTAATTTTTATGCGCTAGTTTTCAAGATTCTTCAACAGGGACAGGTTTGGTGCGGTTTATAGGCCGGCGGCGTCATTGGGCCGTACTTCTTCCGTGATGATCAAGACCGGCACGTTACTGTGAATGGGGATCGCTACCGTTCAATGATAACCGAATATTTTTGGCCCCAATTGGATGATATGGACTTGGAGGACATGTGGTTCCTACAGGACGGCGCCACAAGCCACACAGCGAATGTCACAATCAATTTATTGTAAACCAAGTTTGGAGAACGTGTTATCTCACGAAATGGTCCAGTCGATTGGCCACCTCGGTCGTGCGATTTGACGCCGTTGGACTATTTCCTGTGGGGCTACGTCAAATCTATGGTCTATGCCAACAAGTTAGCGACGATTGATGAACTTCGTACGAATATCGGCCAATTTATGCTTGAAAACCGTCGAAAATTGGGTTCAACGTCTGGACTTCTGCAAACGTGCCCGTGGTGGCCATGCAAAAGAGATCGATTTCCATACATAATGGCATCGAACGTACTTTCACAGGAATAAAGAATTTCATTGATATCCAAAACCGTTTTTGTTTTATTTAAAAAAACTTTTGTAGCGCTCTTATTGAAAAACTCTTTATTTTGGCCCATATCGCCTAAAGTAGGCAACGAAAAAAAATTTTGTAGAAGAACTTATTGTTTATTTTTCGTGAGGAAAACATGGTATAAATTTCATTGCAAAATAGCTTAGGCCGGTTAGAGGGTTAAATTTATCGATTTTTAGAAATCATATTTATTACTCGAGACTGTTTGGTTAAAAATTAAATCCAATTTGAATGTCTTAGTAGATGACAACGTGATGTTTTCCTTCTAGTTAAATACTGCCTTAAGGTTTGCAAATTCTTCCTTTTTTTTATTTTTCATTAAATATTATTTTTAGTTTTTTAAAAATATGCAAAAATATTTAATTAAAAAACACAAAATATGCAAAAAAAAATATGCAGTTTAAAGCAAAATATGCATTTATAACAAAATATGCAACAACAAATCGATGCCATTTTATTGCAAATTCTTTGATTAACAAAAGTATTTGCTCAAAACAATTTTTGGATTAATGACTACAAACATGCATTTGCATGAAAGTCGCTGCCCTGGTCATTAATGTTTGTGTTAAAAAAGAAGTACAACTAGATCATCAATTGTAGTTCTTTTTCAACTGCTTCGGCATCTCTTTTTTGCTGGGTTCTTAGCTTCAGAAGTTTTCAAAAAAAAAATATGTTGTTAAATAGTCTGAACATTTTCTTATGGGTGCACCAATGACCGCTGCCGGGTGCTAAAACAATATTTTGTCTCCAATATCTGAAACTTTTCACCTAACATTAGAGATCAGCACTTGTGAGAACTTTTTCGGGAATTTGCTTGATTTACGTGAATCAAACGTAAATGTGAGTGAAAAATAACTTCCCTTACTTTAGTCGGAGTGAGTAATTGTGAGTGATTAGAATTTGCAGAACATTTAAATGATCGTATACATTAAATATTTGTTTAGCGAGAGATGGTTATTTTTATTTTTACTAAAAAGCTGAATAGATGAATATTTATTTAGGAAAAAATTATTAATGATTTAGTTCTTTCACAGTTCTGATCTAATTACAGAATCACAAAATTTCTATGATTTGCTGTTTATGTTTATTTGGCAAAAATGATAAATTCTTAAAAGAAAGGAAGCCACTTGAAAAGAAAGCAAAGCATTAAATTTGATGCTCATTAGATATTCGCCCGTTAGCTTGTTCTTTGCTTCGGTGCTTAGATGATCGGTTTAGAATAAAAAAGTTCTTACTACTTAATTCTTATAAAAACGTTAAGAACAGCGAAAAGTTTTACAGTTCTTTTAAGAACTTTTACTTGCTTACTTACAATTACGAATAGGGAGAAATATTTGCAACAAACGAATTTTAATTAGGTTAAAAGGATTTCAAGAACAAACCAATATGATCAAATTAAGTTTAATCTTAATAGTGGCTTGTATGGCTATATCACTAGCAGGTGGGTTAATCATGTTCTTTTTTCAGAGAATAAAGGAGATATTAAATTTAATTGATTTTTTATTGTTTTCTTTTAAAAAGAACCTAAGGTACCGCAACAAGGTGTTATACATCAAATACAACGGGGAGTGGCTGGACCAAATCCCTATATATTCTTAACTGTACCTAGAGGCCGTTCACAGGCTTTGGTACAAGGTTTCGAAGTTATTGAAGATGATGATGAAGATGAAGAAGATAATGATAAGCATAAAAATGAGGAAGATAATGATGACGAAGATAATCAGCAACAAGATGATGATGATGACGATGATGCTGATGATGAAGAAGATGTAGATGTTTTGCCTAAAAATGATGCTGAAACTAATGACGATGATGATGATGATGAAGAGGAAATTCAAGATGTTATGAATATGATAATGAAAAAACCTAATCATCAAATTAAAAATGCCCAAGCCACACAAATGATGGTATCCCGGGAACATGCTGGTGCTATTATGGTACCCGATGAAGTTATCGAAATCGAAGGTCAAAGTGTTATCGATGAAAAGACTGGCAAACCAGCTTTATTATTACCCCGTGCTATTTTAGATACCATACCCGATGGCAGTGTAGTAGCCTTAATGGAACGTTCCGTTGAGCCCAGTGATGAAGCACAAGAACGTGCCAATCGTGTTATTGTCAGACGTCGCCGCAAGGGTGCCCGTCGCAATGTCAAGCGTCGTCGAGGTGCTAACAACAAACGTCGCCGTGTTAACACACGAGGTGGCAACAACCGTCGCCATGTTAATAGAAATAATAAGGTGCGTATTAACAGACGTGGTGGCAACAATCGTCGCAATCGTCGTCGTGGCAATAACAGACGTAAGAATAATCGTCGTCGTATTGTCTACCAAGGTTAGAAATCCTTACCAAAGATCAAAACCTTATAATTCTTAGTATTACCTAGTTTTTAGCATATCCCTTTGACAATTATGATTAATTAATAAGAAATATAAAAAATAAAAAGAAATTTGTGATAAAATAACCATTATAGAGTTTCTCTTAAGCATCTTTAAAGAGAAAGTTCATTAGGTCATTAAATCGAAAGAAAAAAATTAGCAAAAGGTTAACAAATGATCAATAATTTTTTTATGGAAAAACACAAAACTTTCTTTGAATTTTGTTAACAAAATTTTTGCACATCTGCTTATAATCATTTGTAATGGCTTAAAGAATTGGCACTAATATGTTAATATTAATGATACGGGGAGCATTTAGTTAAGAGATGGATTAAAAATGGCGATATAAACGCTGACCATAGATGCTATAAGCGCATAACGTTTTTGCTGTTAACGAGCTTATATACAAAAACCTGACAGTAGTTTTTTTTTGCAATTTCATTTTCATAATGAAATTTTTGTGGTTGTTACTACTGGCCTTAAGTGCCCTGTTGTTAATACAATCAACACTAGCAGGTAACTAACGCCAAAACACTTTTCAATTACAATTTAAATAATAAATTCTATGGCTTTTTACTAGAAACAACGGTAAACAGTGAAGTAGTAGATAATTCGGCAGATAAAGTTATAGAAAATAAACTTTTAAATGAAGTTGAAACTAAAAATGACATGTTATTAAATGATGATGACGAGGAAGAGAAGGATGGAGCTAATAATGACGATGAGTTTGACAATGAAAAGGAACCTGAGGAAATATTAACTGAAAAAGATGTCCAACAATTTGAAAATAAACCACATATGGTAATAAATTTATAAAATTTATTAAAAAAAAAAATCGTGAAATAATTAATAATTTTTATAAACATTTCCACCACTCAATAGCAACGTTTGGCTCGTGAATTAAAAGCTTTTCATAATTTTAATGTCTTCACTAGAAATGAAGCATTGCGTCAAGCTAATCTGTTAGCTGAAGAGGAAGACGAAGTGGAAGAAGCCTTAGCCGAAGAACGTGCCATACGTAAACGTCAACGTGTACGTAGACGTAGAACTAAAAACAAGGTTAAACGTACCAATCGTAATAAACACGTAGTAAATCGTAGAAAATCTTCACGTCGTAATTCAAATAACAAAAATTCAATAAGTCGCAATAAAAACAAAAAATTTAAAGCTAAAAAATCTAAAACGCATCGTCGTCGTATCAGTCCAACACGCCGTCCTAATATAAGACGTAGTGGCAATAGACATAATTCCCGTCGTGGTGTTAATTATCGTAGAAATCGTAACAGTAAACGTGGTTTGAGTTCTAAATCGGGAAAGTCAAAACGTAAGTCATCTTTAAAGAAAAAGAGAAAAAGCAAAAAGGATAAAAATAAACCTCGTAAATCGGAAAACGATTCTATGCTGATGGCTGTAGCTGGTGATGATAAGAAGCCTTCGGCAAATGAAATGGAAATGAACGTCCAACATGATAGGGAAATTGCAGAGGCTCTAGAAATTTTACAAAACTGAACGGTTTTGTGGCAGAAATATTAGTTTAAGTTATTTATTTTAATTTATTGAATAAAAAAAAAAGAACATATTTTTAATGAAAATAAGAAAAGTTTTAGTTTAAATGTTATTTTAGTAGGTAATGAACAGTGACTCGAGTTGAAGACAATAAAAATTCTAAAATATTTGTTTCAAATATGCACTCGAAATTGCCGAATCTTGAAAAAACTGGCGGTGAAAGTTCGGCGCGTGGCACAGTGCTTTGATCCCATATAACGATTGGATAAAAATAGAAGGAGTGGATAGAGAGTTTTGAAATTTGGTACACTTTAGTTAAGAAAAATTTTAATTTTTGGAAATATCGGGTCAAGGACACGCCCACCTCCCATAGGTCCTGAAATTTAAAAATATTATATTAGCTACATAAATGGACGTAAAATTACAAAAAAGTATCGATTGAGATGCCCATAGCACTGGAAAAGATTGTGTCAATTTTTATTAAAATCGAAGCAAGGACTCTTAGTCCTGCCATATATCCTTTAATTTAAAACCTTTATAAAACCTGCAAAAATTATCCGATTGCCATGAAATTTAGCACTAGAATCAATATAAGGTCAAGCCATATTTGTGGGTAAAACCGATTCATTAATAAAAAAAATGCCTTTCACAAAAAATGGGTTTTAAACGCTTAAAGTGATTTTTCTAAAACAAAAAAAAAACAATAAATAAATAAATAGGAATAAAATAAGAAACCATGTGAATCCTACATTTTAGGCATAGGGTATGTTCAGCAAACTTATGTGAAACACTACCAGGAATATTTTTGTGGAACATTTTTACCTTCTAACTCTTCAATTAAAGGGACTTTTTTGGTCCCTTTTTAAAACGGACAAAAGCGACCCGTACGTTGAAGAGTTAGAGGGTTAAAATGTTCCGCAAAAATATTTGTTATGAAATTCTACTATAAGATTATGAACACATCAGTATTGAATATTTAACTTAAGTGCCAGTAATAAGAAAAAACTTAAAATGTGTTTAAGGGTTAATTTCGTACTTATTCAGAATTGGCGCTCAAATGTACACAAACCTGGATTTTAAGGCCAGAAACCATGAGTATCTTCCATTTTAGGTATAGAATATGTTCAGCGAACCTATGTAAAACACTACGAGGAATATTTTTGTGGAACACTTTAACCCTCTAACTCTTCAACTTACGGGTCTTTCTTTGTCCCTTTTTAAAAAGGCCAAATAATTCTCTTTCATAGTGTTTTATATAAGTCCGCTCAACAAATCCTATACCTAAAATGGAAGGTTCACATGGTTTGAATACTAAACACCCTTAAATGAGTGAAATTTGAGTAAAAATTATGAATTTAGGAATTTCAAGGAACACAAATTTTTTTTTAATTTGTGGTAAAAGAAGTAACTAATTTTTAATGATCTATTATATAACAAAATAAACTTACAAAAAAAACAATTTTGAATACTCCATCAAACTTAAGTCATTTTTGTATTTTCAACAAAAAAAATGTCTCTTTAGGAGAAAAAAAAATAATTATTTTGCTAATATGGCTTGACGTTATATCAATTTACACGGGCAATCGGATAATTTTTGCAGGTTTTATAAAGATTTAATATACAGGATATATGGCAGGACTAAGAGTCCTTGCTTTGATTCTTATAAAAATTGACACAAACGTTCCCGGTTTTATGTGCATCTCAATGGGTACTTTTTGTAATTTTATGTCCATTTATGTAGCAAATATAATATTTTTAAATTTCAGGATCTATGGAAGGGAGGCGTGTCCTTGGCCCAATATTTCCAAAAATTAAAATTTTTCTTAACTAAGAAGTTCTATGTCAGAGTACCAAATTTCACAACTCTCTCTCCACTCCTTCTATTTTTGTCTAATCGCTATATGGGATCAAAGCACTGTGCGTCTGTCTCTGCATGTATTCTTGTGCGCATGCTAGAACAGGTCGCAAATATTAAGATATTGTGATGAAATTTGGTAGATTAACTTATAACGATCCAAGGACGAAGTCTATGGATTTTGGTTTAAATCGGTCTATGTTTGGACTTAGAGTTCGCCACAAAATTGAATGGCACATCCACGGTTTAAAGAATAATGGGGTCAAATATGTCTTGAATGGTACATATCTTCATTACACTCTAAATAATACGTCTGTTGGCTGGACAGAAAAATTTGTTACTTTAACAAAATGTATTCCTGTTTTTTGGCTTAAAATAAAATTTGTTGATTTTAACACTTTTTTTTGTTAAATTTAACACATCTAAATTTAAGTAAAAAATTTTCAAATCTACAGTTTTATCTGTAATTATACTGAGTCGTAGAATTTATCCAAATTTAGGGTCTCGAGACCCTCCCCGGGCCTAGTCCATATCATGTGACGGCATATAAGGGATGGAGCAAACATTTTGTCCGTTTTGCTCTATCTCGCTTAGTTTTCAAGAAATAAAATTTTTTTTTATGAAGTAAAAAATTTTGATTGAAAATTTTCGAGGGTTCAAGGCCCCGCCAAGGTCCATTTTTGGATAGAGATAGCCACTTTCGATGGGGTATTGAACGGTTAAGGGTAGTCGAAATTTTTGCTCAATTTAGCTCTATTTCTCTTATTTTTCGAGATATGGGCCATTTTAAAAAATCGGGAGGGAAAGAAATAGCGCCATCTTTAAAACTTCGGATACATTGTTGGCGCCATCTACCGGGTAACATGAAAATATTATATTAGCATATTTAATTCCTTTGATTATATTTTTACATTAAATTTAGTAAAATTTAACGAATGGGTTCTTAAAATTTAGTTTTAAATAATTTTGAAAATTAACACTCAAAATTAGTTAAATTACTGAGGATTTTTAGTATTGTGTTAAATGAATATAACTAAATCTTTGCTTAAATCAGTGTTTCAACTAAAAATTTGTTAAAAATTAAACAAATCGACTTGAAACCGGTTTGACAGATTTTTCTACTGACGTATTATTTGAAGTATACTATAATTATCTGAAAGTGCTAAATAGATTGGATGAATTTTGTATTCTCTACAATATATCTTTCTCCAAAAATCGCTAAAAGGCTAAATTTAAGAATTATGAAGTCCAATCTATCTGGAACGATAGACTATCATTATGTGGGAGTGCTAAATAGATCGGATATTTTTTTTTAGGCTTTACATCACTTTCCTCTGCACAATATGCAAAAAATCAAACTTTAAATTGACTGGCACATCCACAGATAAAAGAATTAATGATTAAAATCTGGCTTATATGATATACGCCATGCCATTAATCATGTTGTGTGTAAGTGATAAAATGATCGAATTATTCGTTTCGTTTCTACAGCACTGTTAGCTCCAAAAATCTTTGAAAAGCTACAAAATTTAACCTAAAAGGGCTCTGGATACCAAATTAATAGCCAAATACCAAATTTAGCACTTATACACAACAATCAATAGTATTACTGATATTACCGATAACGCAGGACTGTGCCCTGAAAAAAATTAAAATTTTAAGTTTTTCACGCACAGACATGAAGAGATTATTATTGTCATATCTTCTTTATTTCTGAAGGCACACTAATCAATTTGAGCTCAGTTTTATTGTTTATTTACCAGTATGAAAAAATTTTCAATTTCATTGAGGCTCAAAACGCAAAAATTAAAAATCTCTGAAATTACCGCTTGTTCAAAAACAGAGTTACAGAATTTAAAGTACTACCAGTTGTTCCCAATTGAGCACACCAATTTTTTTTTTTGTTAACAAGTGTGAGATTTTCGAACATCATAATTATTATCCTACAAAAGTTTTAGGCGATTTCCTTTTTTGCTAAAAAGTTATAACCAAAAGAGTTGAAAAACTTTTGAAAGTCACAAGCAAAATTAGGGGAGTTTTTAATTGAATACAGCACATTAACAGTATAAATATTAAAATTTAAGATGTTCGCCTGATTAAATTCGTTGCATCGAAAATGCTGATACCATCTAAAATATTATATGTTGTTATTAAAATGGTTTAAATCCTGAGTTACATGGAATCGTCCGGTTCCGTAGATTTGCCCATATAAACGCAAAGAAAAAACATGGTTGGGATGACCATATTCGAAGAGCATCATATATTTTTGGGTTTATGATTGCGACAATCATATTATGAAATACCTTTTTCTATCATAATATGATCGCTTAATTACTACATTATGATTCCAAACTGATCTCAATATTATCATATTATAGTTCTGTATATCATACTATGATCCCTATAGTTTTTTCCCAGCATTCTCTTGAAGGTGAGTGAAAAAGCTGTGCACAATCTGTTTTATTCAAAATAGTACATTTATTTATTCAATGACTAATTTAGAAACTTAAATAATTTAAATTAATTTTAGTTATCACTTATATTAACTAAAAATAAATAATGGAAACATCTGATAACAGCGGATAGAAAAATATTGTTAAAAATACAATTTTACAATGCATCCGAAATTATCGTAACATGTTCTCAGTGATTATATTATATTTCTAATGATCATAATATATTCCTCATGATCATATTATGGTAATGTAGAAAATTTTGTGATCATTTGGAATCATATTATGATCATCAGGAACATAATATGATCAGTACGAATATATTATGATTACTTCACCACTTCGTGCACTTACATTTTTTTTTTTTTTTTCAAATTTTGCACTTTTTTCAATTTTGTTTTTGTACAACACTAAAATCTATCACACTTCTTATTAAAGACGCTCTGAAACAATATTTTTGCTACGTGAGTACAAAAAATTAAAAAAATTAAATACTTTTTTCACTTAATTTATAGCACTAAACTCTTTATTGCATAATAAACAATAATTTTATTTGAGGATTGCTTGACAATCTATATCTCTCTAGACTTCTTGGGTAGAGCGAGTTCTTTCTTCCAAAAACAATGTCGGTATTAAAATGAATACCAATAAGATATTTTTTTATTTTTTAAGTATTTTTTTTAAATACAAATATATTATATTATTTATTTTATGCTTCCTATAACTTCTTTTCACAAAATCTTAAACAAGACTGACGCTAACTGATAGATGACGCTCTTAGAAAAATATACTGATCATCTCATGGTTGTCGAAACTATACCAATGATTGTGAATATGATCTCTCTCAACTCAGATTATAATATGATTGTAATTCGAAGAGAGAAATATGATTGTCCAGATAATATATGATTGTAGACGAGGGAAATAATATGATAACCGCAAAAAAGAGAGACTTTAACTATAAAATGATTATAGGTGACAATATCATTTGTAAAGTATGATTAATACATTAATAATATGATTGCAACAACCATGTATGACAGTAGTGACCACAGTTTGGTAGCTGTGATCATATTGCAACCATATCTTTTCTCTGCGTGTATATATTTGGTACTATATATTTTGTACACTTTGAAGTTGGGTAAATTTATTATTTTCGTTACTTAATTTTTTAAATAACTGTGGTGTTAGTTGTTTTATATTTTTCAATTGAAAAACGACTGTGTTTATATTTAAAAACAATCACTACCTAATAACTTTCATGCAGCATTTGGAGTGTGGTAAGAACTTCTAATTTCGTTCAATACGACTATGTTTATTTTAACATGATAATGAGTAAACGCCATACGTATCAGGGGTATCTGAAAGTATTCGTATAAAAAAAAACACAGGAGAAATTTGTAAAAAGGGTCTATATAAAACTAATTACATGCTTAAAGTAAGTATCATGCAAATTTTGATATTCAGTGTTATATCCCCATCATCAAAAGTGATCGCTATTTTAGTAATTTTGTCTATTTGGTCAGTTGTCTGTTTTGATTTTGAAAGTTTGCTACACATACTAAATTTGCATATAAAATTTTAAGTCGAGGTAATAATGAAAAACCATCAATCAATCTATCTTTTTGATGATATTTCAAAGTAAGAGCGGGGTCAATTTGTAGTGACAGTAACATATAACCGTAGGCTTTTTTTCTCACAAAATGAAAAAAAAAAAGAAAGAAGTAACAATAATTGATGGATTTCATAATTAATTTTTCATATTGTTTGGCTAACTAGCTGGCTAAAATATCGGTAAAAAGGCTTAAAATATGTATACTGAAATATTTTTTTGCGATAATTTTGTTTTTGGCTTTCTTCATCTTCAATATATAATTTTTTAGTTTGATGTATTAGTGATTTAATATCTTGCGCTGCGTGTAACTTTGACATGCCAGAGGGCTTCTTTGTTGAGGAAAATCAATCATTAGGAGTGATTGTGTCTAGAAAGATAAAAAGAAAGATGATTTCTAAGCTGTCTTAGAAGATGCTATTTTGAATAGTAATTTGAAGGTATATAAAATCGATACAGAATTGTTCTATCATCAGTCAGTTCCCAACATTCAATCCTGTTGTGGAATATGCAAAATTAATTTAATCAATCCGAAAAAGTTAATCAGCTCCTAAATACATATTCGATTTGTTTGTTTCGCACAAGAAAGGAGGAATATGAATTTAAAAAGTTTAACTTTCGTACTGCTGCTTTGCTCAGCTGTAGCATTGCAAATAGCAGGTAAGCAAACAAAATAATAATTCCTCTGAATTTGTCTTATAACTAATGGTTAAATTGTTCTTTTCAGAAGCCAAAGATGGCAGACAAATGCATAATCGTTACAAGTTGTTTGGCAATCAACAACGTTCTGTGGGTCGTGATGAAAATGTCATGGCTCAGGGTCGTATCACCACAGCCATTATTAATAAGTTCAATTCCTTAAAGGGTACAACTACAACCACAACTGTTGCTGCTACAACAACACTGACAACACCACCGGTAACAACACCACCAGCAGTTACTACACCAACAGCTATTACTCCAACCGCAACAGCTCCAACGGCTCCAACTGCAACTTCTCCTACTACACCTGTCAGCCCAACTGCAACTGCTCCTACGGCACCCACAGCCACAACTGCACCCACTGCTACAGCACCCACAGCCACAGCACCGACAGCAACAGCACCTACCGCAACAGCACCTACAGCAACAGCGCCCCCAGCAACACCCCCTGCTGCAACGCCACCTGCTGCATCACCTCCCGCTGCAACACCTCCTGCTGCAACACCTCCCGCAGCATCTCCACCAGCTGCTGTACCGCCTGCCGCACCAGCGCCTGCTGCACCAGCACCTGCCGCACCAGCACCTGCCGCGCCAGCACGCAGAAGTGAGTTATACGATATTGACAATAACGATGATGATGATGATGACGACGACAATGAAGAAGATGATGACGATGATGATAATGAAGAGGGAGAAAACAATTTAATGATGCACAAAGAAAATGTCAAGGATGAAAATGAAGCCAATAATGATATGGAAGAACAAGGACGTGCTGCTCGTGCTCGTCCCAATCAATGGAGACGTCGTCAAATGCAACAACGCTTTAGACGCAAACAAGAGCAACAAAACCGTCGCCGTAATATGATGAGGGCTCAAAGTCGCCGTCGGCAACTAAGACGCTCACAACAACTTACTCGCCGTCGCATACAACAGAACAAACGCGCTCGCCAAACCAAACGCCAAAGATTGCAATCCAAAAGACGTGCCGTTCGACAAGCTCAACGCCGTCGCCAACAACTAAACGCAAGAAGACGCAAACAATCGATAAGAAGACGTTCCACTCTCTCAAAATTGCAACGACAACAACATAAACGTCGCCGAGCAGCCGCTAAACGTCGTCGTATTACGCGTCGTTTGCATAGAAACCGTAGAATGCGTCAACGCAAACAAGCTCAACGTCGTCGTCGTGTCCAAAAGCGTAGACAACGCAGACGCGCTCAAATCAATAACAGACGTCGCTTACGTAGACTTAGAAATAGCCGTGCTAGCATCCAGCGCGTAGTAAGAATCAATTAGAAAACACAATGGAAACGAAACGTGTATAAAAATAAATGGAAAAATTTCAATTAAAAAAAAAAATATTTAATGGATTGTTTTTATTCGTATGGAAGGGCAAAAGAGGGGATTGTTTTGAAATTCTCAAGGAATTGGAAAAGGTGTAAACAGTATCATGTAGTGGATCGATAACGGGTATGGAAATTTTATTTTTCTTTTCTACTACTTTAGTTAAATCCTTGATAAACTAGACGTCCCTTAAGCACTTTTATGTGGCATTTAAAGTTAAGATGTCAAATAATTTCGATAGAAAATTAAATTTACTTTATTTTTATTTAACGAACTTTTCACGTACACTGTGCGGTTTAGAAGCAAAATGGATTTAAAATCGAAAAATTAATCGAAATTTAAAAAAAATTTTAAATTATCAAAAAGTTAATTTCAAATTTTAAGTGGGAAACAACAGCAAATGTGTCAGTTAATGATCCAGTTAGTAACGGGACATGGTAAAATTGAGGCAAAATATTACTGCACAATAGACCGTACCAACTTACAGGCAAAAAACAAGTGCGCGGCACATCTTCGAAAAAAAAGGATTTTTGCAAGGAAATTTGAAAAAAAAAATTTTTTGGTCGAACATGGCGGTCGCCTTTTTTAATTTTTCTTTATAGCTTCGGCATTTACAGTCGGATTTTAAAGTGTGATACATATATCGATTTTTTGCCTCGAGAAGACCAGCGTTTCACTATAAAGCAAAAATCCAATGAAAAAAAATTAAAAAGACGACCCTTACAACAAAAAAAATTCCTGGAATTCTCGAAAAACTTCCTTAGCAAACGTTTAATTATTTTTGCGAGCTTTAATTTTCTGACATTAGGGTGGTAAATAGCGTGGTAGAAACTGAGATCAACTGGGTAAATCCTAGAACGAGATACTTGACGTCAGTGGCCCTTAGAGCAAAACATTGGTCCCTTCGAGATAAAAGCATCATACGACTTTAAATGCCAAAGATACGTATAACAAAAAATTTAAAAAGGCAAAAAACGTTGTGTAAAAAAAAATTTTTTTTGATACCTCCTTACAAAAATAATTTAGGTTCGACGGTGTACGGCGAACTTTTTTTGTGGCACGGTTTACTTCGCAAGTATCCTCAAAGTTCGACTGAAATATGGAAAACAACTCATTGGATATATTGTTTGATGCCATTTCGTAGTTTTCAAAACCACTTTTGGGGAACCGTAGTTGATCCCCATTTCGAGAAAACACAAATATTCTTAAAAAAAAAAAAAATAGTTCAAACCTTTAAAAGAAAAAACAATTATTTAAACCATCGTGGAATTTAAGGAATTTTTTTATATTGTCATATATAAAATATATATTAAACGCAATAGGTTTTAGACAGCCACAGAGTTTTCGGAAATATGGTTACTAAAAATGTTGAAAATGAACACCCATACAGTCCACTGCGAGAAATCCAACAAAAGTTGTTTGCTCTTGAAGCACTTCGAAACAAATGGTCCCCTGTTTTTTTAGAAAAACTGGTCATGTGGCAATAATGCCATTAGAGCAACATAAAACCAGTCTCACATGATCCTCATTAATGGAAATACCGGTTTATAATGCAACAGATGGCGCTGACTACTGTTTTGTTTTTTCTGGCAATACTGCTTCGTTTCATTGGGGAGCAGTGTTGCCCGAAAAGTTTTAGCTCATTTCCATTTTGAATACTTAAATCCCCAATGTTATACACAATTAATTTTAATTTAAAATCTCAATTAAAAAGAAAAGAATAGAAGCAAAGTCCAGAAAATTATTAAGAAATGAGTCAGCAAAGTAAATAAAATTGAATATTTTACGAAGAAATATTTACTTTTTCACTTGAACTTTAAAGGCCTCAAATCTTTGTTAAAATTGTGAAAGTAAAAAATTTTATTATACGAAAATAAAAGTCGTACATTAAATTTTCGAGAGAAAAAATTCTATACAATTATCCCACGAAACTCATTATGTTGAAAAATCTATTTTTTTTCAAAAATTTGTATGGAATTTGACAAGTAAATAGGAGTAGTTTTCAAAAACTTATAGTTTTTGGTTAAGTGTAAATCTAGTAGGTGTAAGTTCTAGGGCTTGTAAACTCTTTTGAACATTAAGTTTGCATTATATGAAAACCCCTAGTACTTTTTTTGAACCTACACAAAATTATTTTTATAATTATTATCATGTAACAATTTCAATATTGTGAAAAAATTTTTTCATTTCATTGCACTCAGTTGTTCCTGCGTAGGCCATATCTCTCTTAAGGCGTTTTCACCCATTATTGTTGACGGTTACTGCCCCCCTTTCAAAGAAGGCATTTTGTTGAGTAGGAGTCATCGCACCCATTCAATAGTTATAACAAATTTTTATATGAATTTTATACAAATGCCTTAAGATCCCAAAACGACTAATTTGGACATAAACGATTATGAGAGAATGACTCGGATATTATTATTAATAAAATACGTACTAAAAATGAATTTGTTATTTTATTTCAAAAAATTTTTGGGTGGTGCTTAAAGTTAGCACACCTGTTGTAAATGTACGCATTATATTTTATTTTTACGCACTTTCTAAGGATTTTTGCGCATTTTTTGTGGATTTTTACGCATTTTATGCGTACATTTACACGTGAAACGTACTTTTTTACACACAAATTTAGTAAATTAACACACTAATTTCAAAATTTCATTTAATTTTTACGCACTTTCAATGTAAAATTACAAATTATTTGTGCACCAACTTAAACACAATGTTCGTATTTTTTTCAATTACGCACATAGAGTAAATTTACCCAATTTATAGTAGGAGTTCAGTTTCCTACTATAAGTTGGGTAAATTTAAACAGAATTTAATTAGAGTGTACAGTTTGTTTAAAAAATTATCTATGTTGCATTTCTATGTTATATGTCTCTTCGTAAAACCGTTAATTCTGAATGGTACACAACCATTTGTTTGCCAGAATATTCGCAGAAATGGGAAAAGCCAACCCCACATCGGCTCAAACAAATTACTTTTTGAGCACTAAAAAGATCGAATTAATGAACCATCCGACGTACAGCCCTAACTTGGCACCCAACGACTCTCTCTTGTTTTCGCACATTAAAAAATAAACTACGTGGACAATAGAGCACCCATATGTGAAAAAGTGTTATTTTTCCAGTTCCCATCTTATTTTCGGATAGGTTGAGAGTAAAAAATAAGATATGTGCAAAAATTGGGTTCCTGCGATGTAAACCGGCCAGGCCGTTTATATTTATGTCCTCAAAATTACCCCAAAAACGGTTCATGGATTTATCCATCTATAACTCTTAAACTAGAAGCTTCTGGCGATTAAGTTACATAGATGTTGTTAACACAATGAAAAGGCAAACATTTTCTTTATACAAACTTTTAACCCTCTCATGATCGTTAGTGGTGTTTTAAGCGGTAAGATTCCATATTTGTGTCAAAACTAAACTTTGAATGTCTCTCATTTAATTTTGGAAATCTGTGAATACGTATAGACTTCATCATATATTCGGAAATTTAGCGTAAATTAAAAGCAAAATACGTTTTGCATGAAAGAAGGCCCAAAAACTGATTCAGAGTTGTAGATTTATTGCATAGGTGTACTAGGAGACCATGTGAATCTTCGATTTTGGGTATAGGACATGTTCAGCAAACTTATGTAAAACACTACGAGGTACAGTTTTGTGGAACTATTTAACCCTCTAACTCTTCAATTAAAGGGGCTTTTTTAGCCCCGTTTTAAAAAGGGACAAAAAGACCCTTAAGTTGAAGAGTTAGAGGGTTAAATGGTACACAAAAGTGTTCCTCATAGAAATGGAAGACTCATGTAGTTTTCTCCTAAAATCCAGGTTTGTTGGCAATTCTGTATAAGTACGAAATTAACCCTTAAACACATTTCAAGTTTTGACTTATTTCTGACATTGAACTTAAATACCCAGTGTAGAAACGGTAATGACATATCATTATTTTTTGGACTACCAGTAATGACACCCACTTACCTTCTGCATTATTTTAAAACATATAATAATGAGTTACTGATAATGACATATTTTTATCATTATTTCAAATAGAAAATAATTTTCTAGATTATTTTGAAAAGTTTTTGAAATCTATTTTTAGACTCAATATTTTTTATACACTGGTAAGGATATATGTAACCACATATTTTTTGATTTTTTGTATGTTGGCGATTAAGCTTACTTGTGTGCAGCAGGTCAATTATGTTTTTATCTATTAAATATTACATGTCGATATAGCTCAGATGGTAGAGCTATTGACTGGCAATATGTAGACCCAGGTTCGATTCCCGCACCAGCAAATTTTATTAAAAAAAAAAAAAATACAATAAAAAATATTTTTTTTTATATAATTTATTTTTTTGAAAATCTATTTTTAGACTCATTATTTTTATCAGTACTGGTAAGCACATAGGTAACGATATATTTTTTGATTTTTCGTATGCAGGTGTGTAACCACAACTCATTATTTTTCGCGACATCGCCATATAAAGGTAATAAGAAATGTAATAACAAAAGTAACTAGTTACCATTACCAAGTATGTAGTTACATAACCACATATCTGGTAATGATTTTCTACACTGGGTATGCAAGTTTGATGTCTTCAGAAACTTATAGTAGAATTTCATGACAAATATTTTTGTGGAATATTTTAATCCTATATCTCTTCAATTAAAGGGACTTTTTGCCCCTTTTAAGTTGAAGAGTTAGTTTTACTATAAGTCCCTGAAGACATCAAAGTTGCAAATTTAAGTTCAATGCCAGAAATAAGTCAAAATTTAAAATGTGTTTAAGGGTTAATTTCGTGCTTATTCAGATTGGCGTTCAATAGAGCACCCATATGTGAAAAAGTGTCATTTTTTCATCTCCCCACGCAATTTCCGGTAGATTGGGCATCAAAAAATATTCCCGTGAAAATTGATACTCTCGGATTAAAACAGTCCAGTCACCCGCGGCTTTTAGCTCTACAAATTATTTCAAAGCTTCTTTGCGCTATAAGTCTTAAAGTAAAGGTTTTACAGAAAAATACTAAATGGGAATATCTACAGACAATAATGTGGCTATAATTTTTCTAATACACATTTTTGACGTATCAATGACGCGTCATGCTGATTTAAGTGGTTAAAATCAAAGTGATTTATATGGTTAAACACAAATTTCGACTTTAACCACTTAAAACACCATGACGCGTCATTGATACGTCAAAAATGTGTATAAGAAAAATGCTAGATTTGCTCATTTAGTATTTTTCTATAAAGACTTTACTTTAAGAGTTATAGCGCAAAGAAGATTTGAATTAATTTTAGTCCATTTTTAGGGATAAAAGCCTCGGGTGACTGGCCTGTTTTGAAAGGTGAAAAAATAACACTTTTGCATATTCCATACATTTTATGGGTGCTCTAGTGGACAACGATTTTTGCCAGCAGAAGATCTAGATTCTTAGAAGCTTAAGAACCTTTTTCAGTAGATTTTTAAAAAATTTGATGGTATTTTATTAATATTTGTTTTTCCAAGCTTTTCTTACAATTTTTTAGCCAAGGCTAATAAAATGATGAAGCTTTGGAGAAAAACAAAGGAAAAATTCCATATTAAAAATGTAACCTGTTAATCGACTGATTTTAATCGATAATTGAGTTTTTAATTATTTGTTTCGACATTAACCGAAATAGAGGCGATTAATCCAGGAATCGGTTAATCGAATATCCGAATTGGAAACACTAGTATAAATATGTAATTAGTTCATAACAATTTTTTTCAAAAACAATCATACAGCTGCGCTATTCCACACTAAAAGCAAAATATGATCTAATATTACAGCTCTTACATATAACATAATTAATCTGAATTAAAAAAAAAATATTTTTTTAAGTATCCAGTTTTTCTAGTTTTTTGCAAGTGCTATTTTAGAATACTTTGGCCCAATTTTTTTTATTCTTAAATCGATAAGATATTTTAAATAACCAGTTAACAAATTCTCTCAATGAACTTTAACTTTTATACCAAACCCCATATGCATAATCATTTTTTTTAAATTATTTTTGTATGAAAATTTGTTTGTTTTATAAAGAATTTAAATATTTAAAAAAATAATTTTGCATATAACTATAATTTTCAAAATATCTTCAGTTAAGAAAGTTATTCTTGAGAAATTTTATTGTATATTATTTTTCATAAATATTCATTTTAGTTTTAATATTATTTTTATAGCTTTGAATATGAATAAATTGACTAATCAAGTCAATGATGCCCAGCTCTGCCCTTTTGAACTCCTAGTTACAAACAAGAATAGAAAAATTAATAATGCAAATATATTTTAAAGATTTGGAATTGACCGACTAGCCAGACGGCTGATGGCCTATAATGGGATGTGTTACATGTTCATTAATTATTCAAAAAAGTTCAAAATTTCGATAGTTTTATGTAATGTTTATGTAAAACTTGATTTGTTACAGCGGTTAATTAATTACTAAATGCAAAATATATATATATATATACTTACAGTATATATGTTGTTTTTGCAGAATTTCTTTGGAGAAATGTTTTTAGAATTTACAACATTTTACACAAATTTTACAACATATAAATATGGTTAGGTGGTCTAAAGAAAGTCAGTGTTCTACCAAGTCTTACAACTTGGGGAAGTCTAACAAACAATTAGTTTGCCATATTAAAATCATATTTTTAGTGTGGACAATAAAATAACAAGTGATTTAGGAAGACAATAAAATGGCTGGATTTAAGGCCACATTTATTTTAGTCTGCTTGGCAGCTATATTATTGCAAACATCAGGTAATTTAAGAGATATTCAAATACCGCAACGAACTGGTAATGATACTAAATTTTTATTCCTTTTACGTAATAGGTCATATCTCGGGAGGTCTTGGTCTTCCATTGCTTAATAAATTTTCAACACTAAAATTCAAAACTACAACCACAACATTGGCTCCTACTTTACCACCCACCACTACCACAATAACAACTACTAGTGGAACTACCACGCCAACAACACCTACCACCCCAACAACGCCAACAACTCCAACAACACCAACAACGCCAACAACACCAACCACGCCAACAACTCCAACCACGGCTCCCAGCACTCCTACCACGGCGCCTACCACTGCTCCAACAACTGCTCCAACAACAGCTCCCCCACCGACAACAGCACCCCCACCGACAACAGCTCCGCCCCCAACAACAGCACCACCACCCTCTACACCAACCCCTGCCCCAGCACCAGCCCCAGCACCAGCCCCAGCACCTGCCCCAGCACCTGCCCCAGCACCTGCCCCAGCCCCAGCACCAGCCCCAGCACCTGCCCCAGCACCTGCCCCAGCACCTGCCCCAGCCCCAGCACCAGCCCCAGCACCTGCCCCAGCACCTGCCCCAGCACCTGCCCCAGCACCTGCCCCTGCACCTGCCCCTGCACCTGCCCCTGCACCTGCCCCAGCACCTTCCCCTCCGAATAGAAGTCGTCCTTACGAAGATGATAATGATGACGAAGATGATATTGATGATGAATATGCTGATGATGATGGTGATGATGATGGCCTTTGGTCCCACGACGCTGTTGCCGAGGAAGATAATGAAAATGAAATCATCAATGGTGCAGAATCGTATGGTGCAGCTGTAGGTCGTGCCCAGCCCTCACAATGGAGCAGAACACAAAACCGTTTGCTTTCTGAACGTAGGCAGCTCGTTCGTAAACTTCGCAAGCAAACAAGTGAGCTAAACAACTTGAAAAGACATCAACGTAAGCAACAACAGTTGAGACGCCACCGCCGTCAACAAAACTTGTTAAAGAAACGTCGTCAACAACATCGTCGCAAGATAAACAAAGCCAATAGACGCCGCACTCAATTGAAGAAACGCGCCGTTAAAAAAAATCAACAACGTCGTCGGAAGCATATTAAAAAGCAAGTCAAAAAACTAACGCAAAAACAATTAAAGAAGCAAAGGAAGGCAAAAAAACCATTGAGGATTCGTATCCGACGTAATCATCGCCATAATGCCATCAGAAGTGACAATCGTCGTCAAGTGTAAAAAGATTAACGACAAAAATCAATAAATGCTTTAACAATTATAAACCAAAATTTTAAAATGTCTTTTACTATCTTTAAAAAAAAGAACATAAGAATACTAGGGTACACTCTAATTAAATTCTGTTGAAATTTACCCAACTTATAGTAGGAAACTGAACTCCTACTATAAATTGGGTAAATTTACTCTATGTGCGTAATTGAAAAAAATACGCACATTGTGTTTAAGTTGGTGCAATAATAATTTGTAATTTTACATTGAAAGTGCGTAAAAATTAAATGAAATTTTGAAATTAGTGTGTTAATTTACTAAATTTGTGTGTAAAAAAGCACGTTTCACGTGTAAATGTACGCATAAAATGCGTAAAAATCCACTAAAATGCGCAAAAATCCACAGAAAGTGCGTAAAAATCCAATAAAATGTGTACATTTACAACAGTTGTGCTAACTTTAAGCACCATCCAAAATTTTTTTAAAAATAAAATAACAAATTAATTTTTAGTACGTATTTTATTAATAATAATATCCGAGTCATTCTCTCATAATCGTTTATGTCCAAATTAGTCATTTTGGGATCTTAAGGCATTTGTATAAAATTCATATAAAAATTTGTTATAACTATTGGATGGGTGCGATGACTCCTGCTCAACAAAATGCCTTCTTTGAAAGGGAGGCAGTAACCGTCAACAATAATGGGAGAAAACGTCATAAGATAGATATGGCCTACGCAGGAACAACTGAGTGCAATGACTCCTGATCAACAAAATGCTTTCTTTGCAAGTTAGACAGTACTCAATGATACTGACTTTGTTGAGCAGGAGTCATTGCACCCAGTTGTTTTGCCTAGGCCGTATCTCTCTTACGGCGTATTCTCCCGTTATTGGTGACGGTTGTTGGTTGACTGCCTCCCTTGCAAAGAAGGCATTTTGTTGAGCAGGAGTCATTGCACCCAGTTGTTCCTGCGTAGGCCGTATCTCTCTTACGGCGTTTTCAATTTTGAAATGAGGTTTAGACTACCACCAAAAACAATTTCATGCTTATGTTGCTATTTCCAGACTCTAATGTGTTTGTGGAAATGTTGTAATTCCCAAAAAATAATCCGTTTTCGCTTTTTGTTTTTATAATTTTTTTTTAATTTTTTTCAATTTGAAACGTCAGAGTATTTATTACTATTATAGGATAGTATATTTACCAACTTTGTGCGTAAAAATTTTATTTAACAAAACACTAGTAATTTTAGGCACAATGTGTTTATTTATAAACACATAATGTCTAAAAATACTTTGTGAGTGTATTATTGTGTATGGAAGTGTGTATGAAAAAAGTTTACGCATTTTTTGTTTATATTTACCGAATTTTTGTAAAATTAAACAAAATTTTACCCATTTTATAGTAGTAAATTTACAAACATTTTTTAGAGTGTAGTAAGTTCACACAAGTATCTCAAAGTACTTTCAAACCCTATACACAAGTTGGCTTACTTTACCCAGGGTATAGCTGAACTTTGTTTTTTTTATGAGAGTTCAGTAACCTGTCCTAAGATTTTTCTTGTGACATGTCACAAGGGGTCAATTTCCCCCTCCTATGACAACGCCATGTAAAATTGACCACTCTGTTTCATATAAAGGGGCCAGTTCGGTGACAGTTTGTTAAAATTTCCCGTAGCCCAGCAAAAAACCTGCTTCGCTGGATGCAGCTTTGTAATGGAATAAATAAAATTAATCCCTGATTTTATTTTTTATTACAAAGGGCCCGCTTGGAAGCACGTTGTTTTGTGAGAAAAAGCGCATTATTCGCTGCTAAAAAATTGCAGTAAATTCATGTTTTTCGTAAGTGCATTTAACCGCAAATAAATTCATGCACTTTTTTTTAGAAAAAGTGCTTTTTGCTGCTGAAAAGATGCAATAAATTCATAATTTTCATTGAGCGCATTTAAACGCGACTTCTTATGAAAATAAATGCAGACTGACTCATGTTTATGCGGCGTCTATACATTAAACTCTACTAAAGAAGGGTTAAACACGATTGAGATGACTCAGATTTCGTGAGCATTAATCTTTGGATAACTTACATTTTATTTTATTCCCTTACAATCTGCTTCGTCGTAAGGGAATACCGTAGCACTATAATTTTTTAAATAACTTGCGTACGAATTGCTTCGTTTAAGGCAGTATTGCAGGGTATACAATTAAATTGCAAAATTTGTTGTGTATTTTATACGTATAAAATGGCGCAACTCTGTAAAGCAGAATTTGTAGCGCGCTTTTAAGCGCTTCGTATTTTTACTGCTTCCAAAATACTAAAAATTTTTTGCTGGGAGGGTATATATACGTCCAAATTGCAAATCGTACTGCCAAAAATATTTAGTAAAAAAAATAATTTGTTAGCTATTTCCTATATTTATACAACAAATCGATTATTTTAGAAGCTGCGTTCCTGATTTGTTAGGATCCCAATAAAACCTTGGTAATGGGTTGGACCTTTTTCACGCATTGATGGGTACTCTTTACCCTTTGTTTCACTTTGTAACCTAAAGTAATACGTTACTAATAATGTGATACAACAGTACTTATGTGGGAGATATGAGATAATGAGTTACAGATATAAGGATATATCACTACTTATTTGGAAGCTTTAAAATACTGCATTACTGATATTGTGTTATGTTTTTCTTATTTGTAATGAGTTTAAAGTCGTTACAGATGACGGCTTATTTTATTTCCTATATGTAACTAATGAATTACGTACTAATGTGTAACGACTTATGTACTTATTTTAGCCGCTATTACTAACTAGTTAAGTTATTACAATACATATTACAAGTAACAACTTAATTCAGTAATTTCTTCGTAATGACATATTTGAGTCTATACGGGTAAGCTTTAGGCAACCACCACTTACCTCCAATAACACCCCCATGCTAAAACGAGTAAAAAGGTTAAAGTCGGGCATGCCGACTACCTACACCAGTCTGGTAAAAAGCCAACTAATGTTTGGATCCGATATTCGAATGGGTTAAAATGGGACTTGTGTCAAAATTTTCTATAAAATAATAAAAGAAGAGAAAATCGTACATAAAGCATATATGGGCGATAGGTCCAAATATGGACTGATCCTATCTATAATCTATAGGCTGTTTTATCGGGACCATGTAAGTCAGCGAACCAAATTTCATTAAAATATCTTAATGTTTGCGACCTGCAGCGTGTAACCAAGCCAATTTTGGGGGGACCCTTATATGGGCACTAGGTCTAAACATGGACCTATGTTAACCAAAATCAACAGGCTTCGTCCTAGGGCCGACATAGGTCGATGTGCCAAATTTCATCAAAATATCTTAATATTTGCGACCTGCAGCGTATAAACAATATAATTTTAGGGGGACCCTAATATGGGCACTCGGTCTAAATATGGACTGATTTCAACCCAAATCAATAGGCGTCGTCCTTGGGCCGGTATAAGTCGGTGTACCAAATTTCATCAAAATATGTTAATATTTGCGACATATAGAGTGCGCACAAGAATGCATGGACAATCAGACAGACGGACGGACGGACAGACGGACATCGTTAAATCGAAATAAAAAAATTTCTGAGCCGATCGGTATACTATAAGGTGGGTCTACGACCATTAGTTTTTGGTGTTACGAACATCAGCACAAACTTATAATACCCTCTCCACGTAGTGGTAGGGTATAAAAATTCTACTGGGTTTATCGAAAAACTTCCTTAGCAAAATTTTAATGATTTTTTGCGAGCTTTAGTTTTCTGACATTATGTTGTACATTGGGGTGGTAGCAACTGAGATCTGGTGGGTAACTACTAGAACGGGATAATTGAGGTCAATGGCCCTTAAAACAAAACATTGGTCTCCTCGAGAGAAAAACATCGATGTATCATAAGATCCGACTGTAAATGCCAAAGATATAACGAAAAATGTAAAATGGCAACCCCTACGTTCGGCAAAAAAAACAAAGTTTTTTTGAAACCTCCTTGCAAAAATACTTCATATTGGAGGGTGTACGGCGAACTTTTTTTTTTGCCTGTAAGGTGGTATTGTACCTGAAACTACAGAAATTCGGTTGGCAAAAAATTCGGTTGAAACTACGAATCTGTTTTCTGTGTGTATTCGTCCAAATTGGTATATAAATTGAAAAAAATTTTACAAATTATATACCAAAGACGAGTAAAAAACAAATCCAGCACGAAAGTGTGGTATATGCTCAAAAAAAAAGTATTCCAAAAAAGAGACTCGGTTTTGGTGCTCAAAATGTGAGTTTCATTTCTGCCTTGTGCCTTATTTCGAGGAATACCACACAAAATAATGGATTTTATTAACCGTTTTTCTATAAGCTTTTCATTTTTAATAAGAAAATATAAGAAATTATCGATTACTTCAGTTAGTACCCTGAGGGAAAAGGAACCGGTAACCGGACACTTCACGTGATATTGTTTATACGCTGCTGGTCGCAAATATTAAGATATTTCGATCAAATTTGGTACACCAACCTATATCAGCCCAAGGACGAAGCCTATTGATTTTGGTTAACACCGGTCCATGTTTATAAGGGTCCCCCCAAAATTGGCTTGATTACAAACTGCAAAATATTAATATATTTTAAAGAAATTTGGTTCGCTGGCTCACATTATATAAAATTTTGACACAAGTCCCATTTTAACCCATTCGAATTTCGGATCCAAACATTAGTTGGCTTTTAACCAGACTGGTGTAGGGTATTGTATAGTCGGCATGCCCGACTTTAACCTTTTTACTCGTTTTGTTCTAAATTGATGAATCGGAAAAATTTTTAGTCCACATTTTTGGACTATTGAAAAAATAATGCATTTTCATGGAATTCCTTGCCCTATTAAGTATAAATTTAGATTTAGGTTTTTGTTATTCGCAATATATTTTTACCAGGAATTAAATTCTACAAATCTTATTTGTTTTAGTTCAGTCAAATGTCGGATTTTTATAAAGTTTTAAAATTATTTATATTTGGTCATTTATTGCAGACAGAAAATTAAAACAGAATTTCCAAAAAGTTACCTTAATTTGTGAACTTGACTTTACTGAAACAAATGGCTTCAAAGAAGTTTAATTTATGCAATTTTTACTGCACTTGAATTTTTAGTTTTTCGATGTTTATTGGGTATTTTAAAAGCAATATTTCCAAGAATAAAAAAGCTTTCTAAGAAATTCAAAAAGCGTTTTAAAGGAAAATACAATTTGGAATATATCGATATAAAAACTATGTGTTTTCACAGGTGCCAGATTTGGATTTAGCTCACTAAATACAAACAGCTAATTAATGCTAAAATGCATTATTGCAACGCTGTGTTGTACTCGTGATTTTGGAAATTAAAATTGAAAATTAATATTAATTGCGAAAATTATGGCCTAATTTTTCAACGTTTTTATATTTTTTGCACTTTTTTTGGGTAAATTTAAATTTAATTTTTAATATATTTTAGCCAGCAATAATAAAAAAATGGCCATAAACTATTGTTATTAATGTATATTACTTTTAACCTATTTTATGTATAATGATCTCAGACAGTTTTCTTAACTCTTTTTACCCAAATGAAACATATTAAATTCTGCTTTAATTTATTGTATTCGGTATTTTGATTTATCCTAATTAGTATGCATGTAAATTATTATTATCATATTCATCTGATTTGGTTAACTACAGCTAAACTATATCACCTAACGGGTCAATGAGGTTCATATGAGGTTGACAATGTTTGTTTAACCTAGTGTTTGCAAAGAAAAATGTTTGCGAAATTTATGCGAATTTATAATTTCTTTTCTGCTACAAATTCGCAAATTTGAAAGATTTGTATTTGGTATATAGGCCATAAATATGCTTTAGTGATCGTGATTAAATTCTAAATCTCTACTTCACTAGTATTGCCATGAAAGTGTTGCTTTCTTAAGGCGCATATATAAGTTCCGTAAATTTGCCAAAAAATATCAGTCATCTGCTGGTATTCCTCTCTTGGACTACAGAATAGAGAAGAATTCCTAACAGAATACATTTTTCATTTTGTTTCATTAATCTATACCAAATTTATCAAAATGCGTTCGAGCCTTCTATTGTTGGTTCTAACCACGCTGCTATTACAGACAGTTTGTAAGTTGTATATTTTTAATTTAGATTATAAAGAAAGTAAATTACAATAAATAATACTTTTGTTTAATTTTCCTTACAGATGGTCGTGATTTCCAAAGAAGTGGAAATGTTAGACGTAACAATGGCCAACAATTTTCGGATGCTGGTGAAGCCCGTTTTACCACAGCTATAATAAACAAGTTAATGGCTAAAACCACAACCACTACTACCACTGAGGCTCCTATTACTCCAACCACTCCAATTCCAACAACAACAACAGAACCAACCACAACACCAACAACGCCAACAACTCCAACAACACCTACAACACCAACAACACCTACAACACCAACAACGCCTACAACTCCAACAACGCCTACAACTCCAACAACGCCTACAACTCCAACAACCCCAACAACACCGACAACCCCAACAACACCGACAACACCAACAACACCGACAACACCAACCACACCTACTACTCCAACAACGCCAACAACTCCAACCACAGCACCACCGACAACAGCCCCACCCCCAACAACAGCCCCACCCCCGACAACAGCCCCACCTCCGACAACAGCCCCACCCCCGACGACAGCACCACCCCCGACAACAGCACCACCCGCAGCATTTAGATCTGCAAATAACAATCTTGGTAAAGAGTCTGGTCATCACTTGAATGAAGAGGAAAATGCTATGGAAGACGATGATGATGATGCTGATGATGATGAAGAGGTGGAATATGAACTAGCTAAAATCGATGACGATGAAGACAACACCGATGAAAATGTACAATTGAATAATATGGCTGAACTTGGTCGTGCTGCACGTGCTCGTCCAACGCAATGGCGTCGTGAGGTAATGCGTCGTCGTAGACAAGAATCTCAGAGGCGTAGGGCGCAAATATATCGCAAACGTATGCAACATTTAAGACGCAAAAGTAATAAAAATGTTCGCAAAGTTGTACGCAAAAATAGACTAAGCACTCAAGCAAAAAATCGTCGCCGCTTACACAAAACACGCCGTCATGTGACTAAGCGCAGAAATAAACAGAACAACCTACGCCGTCGTTTGATGACCAAAGTACGCCGTGCAAATATGAAGCGTCGCCTTAATGCACAACGCCGCCGTCGTCGTATGGCAGCACGTCGTGCTAACCAAAGACGTAAACGTATGCTTAAACGTATGACTGCTTCCAAGCGTCGTGCCCATAATTTACGCCGTAGATCCCTTCGTAGACGCAACAAGGTAATTCGTATCATCAATAATAATAACAGACGTCGTCGCAGATATCGTAATCGTCGTGGATAAACATTGATACAAACTTTTGCTATTTTTTAATAAACGTAACGAATTTTATGGAATATGAAAAACAAATAACGATTTTTTTTTAATTTAAATTAGGACACAAATTTGAAAATGGTTTTCTTAGGCAATACGTTGACTTCTAACAATCAGATCTGGTTTTTAATCATTACATTTTTTAATGAACTACACCTGCAATTACAAAATTACAGGTAATTTTAATTGAATTACATAAATCAATTACATTTTATTACAAAAAAAAAAAAAATAATAACAAAAAGCGGGAGTTAGGGATCAACCCAATATCAGGTATGCTTGTTATGCTTGATCACACCTACATTCAAAAAACGAGTAAAAAGGTTAAAGTCGGGCATGCCGACTATACAATACCCTACACCAGTCTGTTTAAAAGCCAACTAATGTTTGGATCCGAAATTCGAATGGTTTAAAATGGGACTTGTGTCAAAATTTTCTATAACGTGAGTCAGCGAACCAAATTTCATTAAAATATCTTAATATTTGCGACCTGCAATTTGTAACCAAGCCAATTTTGGGGGGACCCTTACATGGGCACTAGGTCTAAACATGGACCGGTGTTAACCAAAATCAATAGGCTACGTCTTTGGGCTGATATAGGTCGGTGTACCAAATTTCATCAAAATATCTTAATATTTGCGACCTGTAGAGTGCGCACAAGAATGCATGGACAGACAGACAGACAGACGGACTGACGGACGGACAGACGGACATCGTTGAATCGAAATAAAAAAAAATTCTGAGCCGATCGGTATACTATAAGGTGGGTCTAGGACCAATATTTTTTGGTGTTACAAACATCAGCACAAACTTATAATACCCTGACCACATAGTGGTGTAGTTAGTAAAAAAATTAGTAAGACGTCTTGTATATCAAGTGTACTAGTTTTCAGCATTTTTTTTTTGCAAAGTTTTAGTTATATTTTTTTAGCACTAAACTAATTTTTAACTAATGTTTTACTAATTTATTTTGCTACAAAAATTGTGCTGATAACCGCATTTATAGCGTGGACACAAACAGATGGACAAGATGTAGATGTCTCAGCTTGTCTGGATGTAGTACAGATAACGGAAATGATGTAAAAGAAAAACAGCTCCACACAATTTCTATAATTAAATTTTCAGCAAATAAATTAACTAAAGTAAAAGTTCGCTACTTTAGTTAATTTATTTGGTGAAAATTTAAATATAGAAATTGTGTTTTTATTTTTCATCATTTCCATTATTTGTACTAAATTCAGACAAGCTGCGACATTTTTTATACTCTTTTTATTCATTATGAGAATGATACGTTACTTTTTTTACGATACTTCCAAACTAATTTGGGCTTTAAACGATGTTATTGTCTATCGAAAGTAGAACAACAAAATTTCTTTATAAGAATAAGCTTGTTCGTTTATTTACTACAAGTTACTATTTTTACTACAGCTGGAAAAATTCAATACAAAAAGTAAACAAAACTTTCCAATTGTAGTAAAAGTAGTAAGAATTTCGAGTAAATGAACACACTGAATGTAAGTACGTTCGAATGATTCACCCACCAATTTACATACAAAACTTCCTTAAATTTATCAGTGTGTTCGTTTACTCGAATTTCTTACTACTTTTACTACAATTGGAAAGTTTTATTTACTTTTTGTATTGAATTTTTCCAGCTGTAGTAAATGAAGTAACCAGGTGCGGATCCAGGATTCGCGCAAGGGGGGGGGGGGCTAAACATTTTTTATATATTATATGGTAGTCATATCTATAGATATTTTATCAACTAGAAGTAGAGGTTTTAATACGTGTTTTAGCATAGTTTTGCCAAGTTGTTCCAAAGAGTACCAAACATCAAAATCTCAATAAAACCTTATATTCTTACCCGGTAATGAGTTTTATAAAAAGAAGCTAAGGTATGCGATTGGAGATTAGGAGATTTCCTAATTTTCTATTATATAACGTATTATTTTAGCAAGGACATGTCGATGAGGTAACTCCCTACAAACACTCATTAACCCTACACATAGAGAGTTTTGCTCGACGAGTTTTAATGAGATTTTTCATTAAACTAATAAAATTTTCTTAACAAAATAAAAAAATTCTTAAAATTGATGAAAAAGCTTCATATACTTTATGAAACTTTTTCATTGAGTGTATGATACTTTTCATAAATAAAAGGAAATTTCCATATATTTAGTTAGAATTTTGTTCTATCTCAAGTCCAAATTCTAATATGACGTCGTCATATTACATTTTATTTGTTTCAAAAAGGTTGATCATTTTCATGATAGACAATTGTTTCGTGGGCATCACCCCAACTCTTCAGTTGTCTGCAATAAGAAAATGATAACTTGAATACACAAACCGAGATATTAAATAATGTAGAAAAATAACGACGTGAATTTTATACTTTTGTATATGAACTGTCTGATTTGGTAAATCCAGCCATAATCAACTATTTTTGAAAGCAACTAGTACCCAAAAGGTACTTTTATACAATTGTTGTTGTTTCATAGGGCTATAAGTCTTATTCCCCGAGATTGTTAATGAGGTCTTCAAAGACTTATAGTAGAATTTCATGACAAATATTTTTGCGGAACATTTTGACCCTCGAACTCTTCAACTTATGGCTCGTTTTTGTCCGTTTTAAAAAGGGGTCAAAAAAGTCCCTTTAATTGAAGAGTTAGAAGTTCAAATGTTCCACAAAAATATTCCTCGTAGTGATTTATATAAGTTCGCTGAACATGCCCTATGCCTGGAGGATTCACATGGTTACCTATTTAAATCCTATTTAATTTTTTTTTTTTAGAAAAATCATTTTAACTGTTTAAAACCCATTTTTTGTGAAAGGCATTTTTTTTATTAATGAATCGATTTTACCCAAATTTGGCACAAATATGGCTTGACCATCAATTCACGTGTTAAATCTCATCGCAATCGGATAATTTTTGAAGGTTTTATAAAGATTTTAAAATAAAGGATATATGGCAGGACTAATAGTCCTTGCTTCGATTTTGATAAAAATTGACACAATCATTTCCAGTGTTATGGGCATCTCAATGGATACACTCAAAATAGTTTGTAGTTTAAATTAACTGAAAATGTAATTTAAAATAAATGAAAAATCACTTGAAAACCGGTCTACTGACATTTCATTTAAATCAAAAGAACTTTTCATTTATTTTTAAATGTTAATAAATAAAATAGAAAATCCTTAAAAAATAATGATTTTTCACTTATTTTATTTTTTTAAATTTCAAAAAATGAACTACAAAATCCGTAAAAATAAATGATATTTAGTTTATTTCGTTTTTTTAACTGACCTAGAAATCGAAAAGGAATTATTTTTTTAACAAAACATTTTGAATGAAAATATTAACTGTAACAGAAAATCCGTATTTGTATGTAGTTTATTTTTTAAATAAACGACAAAAACAGTTAAAAAATATATTTCTTTGTATTTTAACTGAATAATCATTTAAAAATAAATTTACGGATAACTTTTTAAATAAACTACAGTCAGTTACTGTAATAATATTTTCAGTGTACTTTTTTGTAATTTTACGTCCATTTATGTAGCTAATATAATATTTTTAAATTTCAGGACCTATGGGAGGTGGGCGTATCCTTGGCCCGATATTTCCAAAAATTTTAATTTTTCTTAACTAAGGGGTGCTATGTGAGTATACCAAATTTCAAAACTCTTGTTCCACTCCTTCTATTTTTGTCCAATCGTTATGTGGCCTGCTCAAATGTTGGTGAACCAAATGATTTATTTATACAAAAAATGAAGAGATTAACAACAATGATTAACAATCATGAAAAAAATATGTACTTCTTCTCTTGTTAGCATATTAATGGCAGTTAAGTGTTAAGTGTAAACGCTCCCATATCAAAATTTCAATCACATCAGTGGGTACCCTGGTAGAACCCCTTCCTTGTAAGACCACTTTCTCTAATAGTTCAGTTTCATTACTACATGTTTTTAAATAACTAAACGGTTATTTATTTGTGCAAACATTTTGGTTAAAAAAAAAAAAACTTACAAAACCAAATCTAAATACATAACCGGCATTTGTTCGTACATTGTTTGTATATTATTTACATACGAACATTGGGGTGTCCCGACAAATTGTGACATTACAACCCGGTGTAGAAACGGTAATGAAATATCATTATTTTTTGTACTACCAGTAATGACACCGTCTTATTTTCTTCATTATTTTAAAATATATAATAACTACCCGAGTAAAAAAGTGTATATAAAATTATATGTGAATGGATATATTTGCAACATGTAACTGGATATAATTTCATCCGAATTGTATTTACAAGAATACAAAGTTATATCAAATGATAAACTTATATCCGAATTTTGTCCCGATCAAATTGGATATAAGTTAATACAATACGATATGATTAAATTTAAATGATAAAAAGAACTTTGTATTGGAGGGTAGCAGGATTTCGGGTCCCACACACTCAGGGGTGTGATGAAAATCGAATTTTTTCAATCTAGAATAATTAGTTTCGCGAAATTCAAATTGGCTTCAAATTATCATTTATCGTTTTATTTGACGCCGGAAATTAGGAAATAAAAAATAATTGGTATTGTACAGATCCTAAAATATTTACCATTGAAAATCAGATCGTTTTCGTTTTCTATATTTATCACATGCCTGACTATCAGCCAGGGCTACTGTTGATAATAAGTAGCTATTAAAGACGTTAATGTATAAATCCGTTATTTATTAAAGACTAGATCATTTTTTATGAAATATGGGAATTTTCTTTGGACTTAGAAATTTTTTTTTAATGTGTTAAGCTTTTTTTGTATTTTAAATAAAATTTTAATGGCTAGCCCGGCAATGCACTTCTTTTTTGTTGGAGGCTCATAGTTACCGATTTATGGAGCTGAAGATGATCTACAACAATATCCAATGGTTATTTCTCCACTCAAAACTTATCGGACCAGAACAAAATATATATATCGTTGGAAAGGTACTTGATATACCTTTTCAATGATATGCAACATGCCTAGATTTATTAACCCATTACGAGCCGGGCCATGATTTTAAATGTTAATTTTTTTTAAATTAGACTTTTTAAATTAAAAAAAAAAACTTTTAGAAGTAAAAAAAGCTCAGAAAATATTAATTTAATGAAAAAATTGAGTAAAACATATAAAAAAAAATTGGTTTTGATCAAATATTATTAATCTTGAATATATTACCCAGCAGAAATTACTGCTTGCTTGGAAGCAGTTTTGTCAGGGAAAGTTGAGCAGTGAAGCGATTGCATTATTGATGATATCATGCCTGATTTTTGTTCGAGATAGCTCGCGTGAACGCACTTGTTTCGAGATCCGAAAAGGCATGAATTCACCGCTTTTAATTAGTGCTCCTGTTTTTCTTTTAAAATGTCGATAATTCATGCCCTCTCGGTTGTGCATATTATAAAGCTTTTCAACTATTTAAAATCATGCCTTCTCAAAAGCACAATATTCCTGCATATTTTTCCGTGAAGAGAAAATGCCTCTTATTTTCAGTAAAACCTCTTATTTTCATTAAAATAACTTTTTTCCGCATTTTAAAAAATTTTGGGAGAAGAACCGCAAAAATATTTAAGCAATCAAAATGTATTGCTCATTTCATGCCTTTTTGAAAAGCACAGCAAAAAGCGATGTAAACAATTAATCAACTTAGGCCTTTCATTATTGCTGTTTACGAAGCTTTACATTTTTAGAAGCGGTAAAAGTAGCAGTAAGGAAGCAGTAAACGTTTTTACTGCTTTTAAGATATTTTATTGACATCATATGCCCTAATGATTCACGACCTTATTTACTACAATCATTATTAAGGCATATGATGTCAATGAAATATATTAAAAGGATAATATAAATCAGTTTCTTCGCCCTCCTGAAAACCTGTTAAAGAACACATAAGACTACTTGCAGGCAAGCCGACAATATTGTTATATAAAAAATAAAATTAAAAATATTTTTCGTATCTATTTATATATAAAATTTTGAACGGTTTTATGAATAATATATTCCTATATATACAATTTGCAATAAAGCAAATACTGATATATGATTTAATATGATTACATATGAGAAAATTTCTAAAAAAATTTCTAATATATTATCATATAAAAACATATAAGGTCGCATACAATATTTTGTATTATCATATATTTTAATATTAAAAAATATATGTAATATATACCCTTTTTTACTCGGGTAGTTACTTTTTTCATTATTTCAAAACAAAAAATAATGCGTTGCCAATAATAACTTATTTCTATAAATATTTGAAATATAAAGTAGGTAATGTTCTAGATATTTTTGTAAATTGTTTAGGAATTCTAGTTTTAGACTCAACATGCTTTCAACTCTGGTAAGGATATATACGAGTATAAATACTTAGTTGTGATTTCCTGTATGCTGGCGCGTAAGCATGCTTTTGTGCATCACATCAATTATGTTTTATCTATCAAATATAATATATCGAGATGGCTTAAATGGTAAAGCTCTCGACTGGAAATCTGTAATCCCAGGTCAGATTCCCGGCAACAGCAAATTTTAATAAAAAAATGTAACAACAAAAATATTTTGTATTCTTTGTCAATCGATTAACCGTTACTCGATTAACCGATTAAATTCGTTCACATAATTGTTCGAGTAATCTAAAATGGCCAATTTCGATCGACGAATAACTCGAGCAATTTTGGTCCATCAATCGAGTAACTGGAGAAAATCGAAAATCTTCTTTAATTTTCATTAATTCTTTGTAATTGGTTACTATTTTTTATTTTCTAAAGCATTTAAAGTGCCCGTTACCGTTTGAATTTAAATACTGTATATTTTTAGTGAGCTCTATATTTCATCAATTTCCCCAAAATCCGCCTTAACGTAATGTCTTGAAATTCAACAAAATTGCCATGTAATTGGAAAATTACACACAAAGCAACAACAAAATTGTTTGTGTGGTTGTTTTGTGTTTAATTTTTAAATTTAACCCTATATGGATCTCTTCATTTTTAACAATTTTTTAATATGTGATTTCTAAAGGCGTGTACATTTCAAAAAAATACAAAAAAAATTTTTTTTAAAGTGATTTTATTGAAAAATGGCTATATTGTGATTATTTTAACGTATATGAAAAAAAGTAAATTTAATGCGAGAATAACACTTTAAATATTTAAATAAAAATTGTTGAATATTACACTTTTTGCAAATAAAAAAAAACCCATGTGTTAGATTTTTCAGAAACTGTTTAAAACCTATGTGCTAAACTTTAACATAAGAACACTGTGTATACAAGGGGCCCTAATGTCCACAAATCAAGTTTTGCGCATCAAGTGGATTTTTTTTATTAAAAAACTGTTATGTTGCCAAATGGCTACCTTATGCATTTAAGGGTTAAAAAGATAATTCTTTTTTTTTAAAAACTCACATAAAATTTTGATTCATTTTAAGAATCATTACTTTTAATCAATAATTTGAAATTGAATAAAGAGAGATGTGATTTATTTAACTTTACATTAATTCAATTTTGATTCGATTGAAAAATGTGTTATATGACTTAATTTGCGATTCGAAGCAACCCATTACTGGTTAAATTTATTTGTTAAAATTTAATCAATTCCTTTGTCTCTACACCCGAAATAACACGTCAGTAGAAAAATCTGTCAAACGGGTTTCAAATCGATTTGACTAATTTTTAAGAAATTTTTAGTTGAAACATTGATTTTAATAAAGATTTTAGTTATATTCATTTAACGCAATACCTACTAAAAATCCTCAGTACTTTAACTAATTTTGAGTGATAATTTTCAAAATTATTTATAACTAATTTCGTTAAATTTCACAAAATTTATTGTTAAAATATAATATTTTCATATTTTAAAGTTTTAAAGAAGACGCTATTTCTTCCTCACCCGATTTTTTTAAATTGCCCATACATATCTCGAAAACTAAGAGAGATAGAGCAAAATTGACGAAAATTTCGACTATCCATAACTGCTTAACTATGGTGACCATGGGACAACAACACGTCCCACGGTAGGACTTTGGACCCTCGGAAATTTTTAATTAAAATTTTCCAATTCATAAAATATTTTTGAAAGTTAAATTATTTTTTCCTTGAGTGTATGTTTTTTATTTACTTGATAACTTTTCAGGTTAATAAAAATCTTGAACAATATTTCAGATGACGATTAAATATCAGAAAGTGAAAAAAATACAAACATTAAGAATAATTATAATTTTTTGAAAATATCCACTCTTTAAATATATTTTTGGATTTAACGGGACACCCTAATATACATACATAATATTATATTTTGAGTTACTGATCAGTAGAAATTATTGTTATGATATATAAAACTAATAATGATTTAGATTAAATGATGACTATGATGAAATTTCAACAAATTCTTTACGCTATTTGAATGAAAATGGCTTAAAGCGTTTTTGATTTTATTTTTAAAGTTCTTTACCACTTTTTTCTGTTATTGTTGTACTTTCGTATTTACCGTTGTAAAGTACTTGAACAATTTCTATTTTTGCATAAACCTTCAACTAAACAATATGTACATGAATTTAAAATGATATTGACTTTTTCTCATGTGTGGAAATTATTTGATTTGGAATAATTTTAGAAAAGTATAAAAACCATTGATTGTTGATCGATTGTTATCAAACATTGATTTGCAATTACAGCAATCACTAGAAGGAATATTGAAAAGTTCTTTTTTTTTGTTTTGTACTGGGAATTAAACTAAACGAAAAGAAAGTAGTTTCAATTATGAAATTCTATACATTAACATTTATCCTAGTAGCTACAGTTGCTATGATGGCCTTAGCTGAACCTGAACCGGAACCAGCAAAGGGTAAGCTATAGAAAAATTATTTTTTAAAGTTCGTTTTTAAATAATTCCTTCGAACTCTCTTTAGCTTCCAGATATCGCGCAGCTCAAATTATTGAAGATGCCGAATTGGATGAAGAAATTTTTGACAATAAACAAAAAAATAACGCTGCTAATGATGCCGCCAATGATAACTCAAATAAAGGAGATGCTTCCAGTGGACGTTTGTTTACGAAGAAGTTCCTATTATTTAAAAATATGTTCGGCAATAATCAACAGCAACCGATTATTCCAATTATAATCACTGGATCTAACGCTGGTACAGCTGTTACACCACCTACCACAACTGTCACCTCAACCGCTACCATACCTAGTGGAACTGGTACTATAACTACTTCACCGGTAACATCACCCACTACCAGTCCAACTGCCAACAGTCCAACACCAGGTGCTGGCGCTGGTGCCGGTAAGCGCGGTGTCCCGCAACTACAATTTGCTCCTCGCGATAGTTATGAAAACGACGACCATGAAGATAATGAAAGTGGCTCCGAAATTAATGATGAATCCGCTGTGGTCGATGAACAAACTTTAGCTTCTGCCTTGGCTGCTGGTGCTGAAGAATATGTTGTTACGGAACAAGAAATTAAGGGTACTTCCGATGCCAAAGCCATCCGTGGTCCAGCTCGGGTTAATTTAAGACGTCGTGGTGCCAAAAGAGGACAAGTTGTTAGTGTGCGTATTCCACCCAAATATCGTCGCTTTTTCAAAAATGGCCAACGTGTTGTTTTGAATAATCAAAATCGCCCTAAGAAACGTCGTGTGATTAGGAAACGCGTCAACCGAAATCGCAATAAAAAGAACAAGAATAAACGTCGTCGTATTGTAGCTGCCTAATTTTATTTTAACGAAATCCTAAATTATGTATATAAAAACCTACAATTGCAAAACAAACATTAAAAACATATTTTAATGTATTAAAATGTTGATTTAAATTTTTTTTATAACGAAAGGCCAGTTTTGTATTTTTTTTTTTTTTAATTTTTGACTAAATATTTTTAAGCAAGAAATTTTGTTTGAAAATTTCCTATTCAAGAAATATTTAAGAAAAAATCTATCTATAGACTGGGCCATTAGGCAGCAAATTTTGGGGCAGTTTGGATTAAGCTTCGGATTTTTAAATAATTCTGACAAACTTTTATAATTTCTACATGATGAGAAAAATTTTAAACTCACTTTATCAGTTTTCTAGTTGCCACTATAACATATTTCTAAACATCGCGCTTTTTCAATACACTCAGAATATTTTTACAGTAACTACATGTACGTCAATTTTGTACTCAAGGGTAATAGTTGTTTTTAACTGTAATCAATCAGAAATTGCCAGTGATACAAAAAATCAAGCTCTGGGAAATCGTGATGTTAAAAATAAGTAACTGGCAGAAAACAAATTTGAAACTCTTTACCAGCGCTTTCAAAAAGCGGTTTGCCAGTATTTGGCTTAGGGTTTCATATAGTCGGTATACCCGACTTTTATATTTTGTTTCTTCATACTATAAAGCTTAACGAAGTGACTCCAAAATTGTGTATCCACTAAAATGTAGACGCTGAGTTGAATGTTGCTATATTTCAAAGTTTAAATGGGTTTTTAATACAAAAATTATTAAAACAAATTTTAATAATAAAATTTTTTATTTCAAAACTAGGCAGTGTTTTTACAAAAACTTGATTTTTAGCGCATTTTTTAATAACCTGGACTTAGCTTTTTTCACACAAAAAGTGGATTTATTAAATCCAAAAAAAAGTTGGATTTATTTATCCGCGTTTACACATAACAGTAAAAACACAAATATATGAAACATTCTGTTAATTCTGTTAAAGAAAAAATAGGAATTAAAGTTAAAAAAGAAACAAAAAAAATTGTAAAACTAGAAAATCATTTTCTTTAAATTTTTTTTTATTAAATATGTTTAGAAAAAAGATACTTATTTTCCATCTTGGACATGGAGAAATAGCTGAAATCTAAATGGCAATTTTTCACGCTGCTGTAAGTAATTTAATTAAATCCAATTGGTGAATATTAAGCATTGCAGTGGAATATTTTACTAAATATTTTATTAAATACTGTGAAGTATTTGTCAGGAGAGTATCCTGATGAAGAAAAATAGCAGTTTTTGAAAAAAGTACTTATTATGTTAATTCATAATAAGGAAATTGGCCTCGAACTAAATTAATAAATTTCTAATTAATTGTTTAGAAATAGAAATTGAAGTGATGAAACTCAAAAGAAAAACTGTTGCTGTTATAAAATATAATAAAGAATTTAAAGTTACAATTAAATCCTGCATCATTGCATTCATTATTAAGGGTGAAAGAAGATCGGATAGAAAAATTCTGTTAAAATAGGTGAAAACTAACTCCATCTATTGAGCACTTTGAGAACAAATTTTTGGATTTAATAAATCCAAGTGATTAGAAAAAGCGGCTATTATCCATTTTATTTATTTATTTTTTTTTGTATAAAAGGATTTTAATTTTTTATACCAAATAATAGCTAAGCTTTCGATCTTTCTAATAATGTATCAAAAGATGTAATTTTCTTATAAGAAATTACCATTTTTATATAAAAAAAAATGCAATAAAACAAAATCTTAAAAACGACATTTGAAAAGTTAAATAGTGATTAAAACACATATATTTAGTTGGAAAGCTTATTCAGGTATATTTATATATAAATATTTTCCTTTTTTATTGAAAATTTGTTGTTCACGTTATTTTGCGGGGTTCAGTATTTTATTTAGAAATTTAGACAAACAATAAGCTATTCTAAATAAGTATTTAATTAATTACCTACTGATACACTAATAAATGCAACAATTTTCATGAAAATCATAAACCAACATTTACACACCATAACTAGTCGTCGTCATCATTATAAATTCAATTTTCAAATTTTCGCTTCACTTAAGACCACCTGTTACTTCAATGGCAGCCCCATTAATATACGATGATTTGTCAGATGCTAAAAATGCTATTACTTCAGCAACTTCACTTGGCTCACCCAAACGACCCATTGGACAACACACAATAACTTGTTCCTTTATCTTATCAGGTACCACCTCTACCATTGGTGTATTAATATAACCCGGTAATATGGCATTGACACGTATTCCAAACTTGCCAAATTCCTTTGAAGCTACCTCAGTTAGGGATATAACACCAGATTTGGTGGCTGCATAATTTGCCTGACCAATATTATTCATTTTGGCAACAATACTAGAGATATTAACGATGCTGCCACCCTTAATGTTGTGTTCAATCATGGCCTTAGCAAATTGTTGTGTTACCAAGAAGGTGCCTTTTAAATTGACACTGTAGACATCATCATAATCATGTACGGGCATTTTTAATAAATAACCATCACGTGTTATACCAGCAGAATTGACCACCACTGAAGGAACACTTTTGAATTGTTGGCAGACAGTGGCAACAGCTTTAGTAACACTATCATATGAAGAAACATCTATTTCCAAGGGGGTTACATCTTTTTAAACAATAAACGTAATTTTTAAAATAAAAGCATACATTTAGGCTGAATTTCATAATTAAGGCTCTATTAAACTCACCACTACCCAATTCGTCAGCTGTTTCTTCGGCTGCTCTCACATTACGATCAGCTGCTATGACTTTTGCACCATAATCTCTTAAAACACGACATGTACTGCGTCCAATACCAGAACCAGCACCTGTTTATTTATTTATCAATATAATTGAATGTTTTAACAATTGTATTAAATTAGGAAACTATCTTTAATAGTTATTACCAGTAACAATAGCTAATTTCCCTAGTAATTGTTTAACCATTATATCTTAACACAATTTACAATCGATCGAAATATTTTGCCAACCCTACACTTGCCTTAATAAAGTTTAGTGAAAAACTGATAAGTATCTGCAAAAATAAATAAAAATATTTTTAGAGTACAAAACAGTGTTGCCACTTACAAAAAAATTAATGCAGGCACTGCTTGAAAATTATCTAAGATTGCACAAAAAATTATCTTTCTTGAGAAACTTTGCTATGAAAGGACCTTGAACTAGAGATGAGCGATCCGGTGATTTTTAAATAACGCTTCTAGCAGTGATCGTGATTTTCAAATCACCGTTCTTTTAAACAGTGACCGTGATCATGGGTTTGTAATAGAGATGGGCGATCCGGCGATATTTCAGTAACATTGTTCTCAGTGAATGTGATTTGCAAATCGTTGTTCTTTTAAACTGTGATCGTGATCATGGTTTTTCTATGGAAAAGACTACGATTTTCTGATAAATAAACGAAATAATATTTATGGCGAGTTTTTAAGATGTCAGTTAAACTTGGTTTAGTTAAACCGAAAACGAATTTTGTCAGCCATTTCAAAGTTTATTAACAAAAATTTGCCGGAAAAACTTTTTCTCGAGTATAATTTATTTCTTTATAGAAATAAAACAAAATAAACCAGTATTCCAGTTAAAAGCAGTATTCCAGTTACAAACTGCGTTAAACTAAGTTTAAAGATACCCCACTTCCTAAAAACTGGGCCTTAAAAGAAGAATAGTTGCGACCGGTAACAAAGACATGATAGAATGAGACATTTTATTCAGAAGAGTGTGAAAGCAAGTCACTGTTATTGAAAAAAAAAACATGTATTACTGTGCACAATGAAGTTTACAAGGAAGAATAGTACAAAAATATTAAAAGAACGACATTCCGAGTAACTGCGACTTGAAATATTTAATCACTGCCGTTACAAGTGATTTATCAATAACTGTGATTAAATCATCGGTATGAAAATATCACTCATCTCTACCTTGAACCCAAGGGACCTCCGCTGAACCGAACTTGGATATGTTGTAGAGAGCAAATTTTTTAAGGGACGCATGTTTTATTTTTAAAACATTAAAAGTTTTAGAAATGTGGTCAAAAATTACCCAATTTGCGATTTATTTCATATTGGTTGCTAAGTAAGTGTAAGAAAATTAGGTATTAAAAGAAAGTTATTTATGAAGGCAAGGACTTTTGAGTATTTTTGAATTTGTAGTTAATTTCAAGAAAATTAAAGTCCCACCAGAAGAAAGATAAAGTATGTAACACGGATTTTTTGTTACTTCTCTGGCACTGAGAAAAAAATCTGTTTGTAATCGAGTATTATGCACGCTTAAATTAGAATGTATCGAATTCTGGATGACGAAAGTGAATAATCGGGCATACGAAGTGAAACGCGTATTGCCGAATAGACAGGTATATAAATTTGTGAATAATTATTTTAATTTTTGAATCAAAAATACAAAAATAGTTTTTTCGGACTTTCTGTATTTTCATATATTTAGTTAGAATATTGTTATACTCAAGTCCAAATTCTAATATGATATTGTCATATTAGGTTGTATTTGTTGTTTCAAAAATATTGACAATTTTCATGAAAGGCAAAATTTTTATTTTTTTGGAAAAATAAGCATCATTTGAGATATATCATGATGATGTGCCCGAAATACAGATATAGTAGGAGCACGATAAAAGCTAATGCAGAAAATGTAAAAGTCTTCGAAAGCTCACTTTATCGCGAGGCACACTAATACAATACTATTATCCCAAATGGGTGAGAGAATTGCGTGATGAAAATATTTTTCCGTCTCACACTGTCAAATCGACAAATACAATATTGCATTTCAAAAATTTTATGGAATTTTTGAAAAAATTATCTTCTTAACTTTAACAGTTTTACTGGGTGTTTTTATAAAGGAATCAAATTTGTTAACAAACTTGTGTGAAAACACTAATTTAAAAACGTTTTTCTTTAAAAAAATTTTGCACAAATTTGTTAGGACTTCTATGTAGAACAAATGCAGCTAAAAAATTTTAAATATAAATCTTTTCAAGTTTGTGTTTTTCACACAAATGTTTAAACGAATTCGTCTGATTCTTTTTATAAAAAACGGGCAGTTATTATATGTTTGAACGATTGTTTTTAGTATTAAATTGGACAGTGCATACATAAAAAAATTTTACAATAGATTAAGAAATAGTTGTTTGTATTTTTTTTTTGTACTAATAATCCCGGGATTATTTAATAAAAATGAGTCCCGAATCCCGGGATTTTCACAATTGCAAAAATATGTGATAATTTTTCCAAATTTTCCAATTTTGTAACCCTGCTGATATTTTTAAACCGTTTTTATTAAATATAATTAAATAAAAATCTATATTCTGCAGTAGTTCTTATTATATTTCGGAAATCATCGATTAAAATTCAGAATAAAAAGTTGTATTTCATTATTTTTCATTTGAATTTCTGCACTATATGTGGAAAACAATTAAAAAATTCTGAAACCAATTGCAAATTCTAAAATTTAATTGACAATTTTAAATTAAAATGATATGAGAATAGTGAATATAAAATTATTATAAACACAAATAGCACATAACATATCGCCGGAGTTTAATTCTTGAGTTCTTTTTTTCAATTCTTTAGTTTTTTATAAATAAACAGGAGTAGGTATGTAAAAAACGTATAAAAGAGTTATATTTTACAGTGCTCATGCATAATAATTTGAAAACCTTGTTTATAAAATTAAATTTGTATGAAAAATTTGTTTTATAAATCACTTACAAATTATAAAAGTGTTTATGAATATGACCCTTTATTTCTTTTACATAAATTTGAATATTTTACACATTTAAAGATATTTTACACATTTAAAAAACAAAAACAAATATATAAACTATAATTTATACATTTATTGTCGCCAAAATGAATTTTATTACGAGAATGCCACTTTAAATATTTAAACAAACATTTTTGAATATTACACTTTGTGTAAAAAAACGCGTGTTTTAAATTTTTCACAAATATACAGCGCAAAACCAAGATTTTTTCTCTAACTATTAAAAAAATCTGCGCTAAACTATAGGAACACTGTGTACAGAAGGGGCCCCCCAAAGCCAAAAAATTAAGGTTTGTGCATCAAGTGGGTTTTTTTTATTAAAAAAATTGGTATGTTCCCAAATGGCTACACCATGCATTTAAGGTTTAAACTAGAGATGAGCGATCCGGTGATTTTTTAATAACGCTGCTACCAGTGATCGTTATTTTCAAATCACCGTTCTTTTAAACAGTGACCGTGACCACGGGTTTGTAATAGAGATGGGCGATCCGGCGATATTTCAGTAACATTGTTCTCAGTGAATGTGATTTGCAAATCGTTGTTCTTTTAAACTGTGATCGTGATCACGGTTTTTCTATGGAAAAGACTACGATTTTCTGATAAATAAACGAAATAATATTTATGGCGAGTTTTTAAGATGTCAGTTAAACTTGGTTTAGTTAAACCGAAAACGAATTTTGTCAGCCATTTCAAAGTTTATTAACAAAAATTTGCCGGAAAAACTTTTTCTCGAGTATAATTTATTTCTTTATTGAAACAAAACAAAATAAACCACATTTTAAAAGCAATATTCCAGTTACAAACTGCGTTAAACGAAGTTTAACGATAATCCACTTCCTAAAAACTGGGCCTTAAAAGAAGAATAGTTGCGACCGGTAACAAAGACATGATAGAAAGTCACTGTTATTGAAAAAAAAACATGTATTACTGTGCACAATGAAGTTTACAAGGAAGAATAGTACAAAAATATTAAAAGAACGACATTCCGAGTAACTGCGACTTGAAATATTTGATCACTGCCGTTACAAGTGATTTATCAATAATTGTGATTAAATCACCGGTATGAAAATATCGCTCATCTCTAGTTTAAACCACCATAACTTTAACGACCCCTTCAAAAAGTCACTCACGTGAACGAATTTGAATAAAACACCATTAAAGTGCCCTCGAAACTACAATCACTTTTTTGTACCGCAAATATTAAAAGTTTTTACATCATCATTTAAAATCACTTGATAAAAAAACATTTTAAACAGGCGAAAAATTCATCCAAAATATCTATAGAATCGCTAAACCCAACAGAGCTGGAATAAATTTATTTTTTATGGAATGAAATCCTTAATTTAATTGAATTTATTATTTCAAACAAGTTCATAAGAAGAAACCGGGAATTAAATTCTGTTAATGAATTTAAGGAACTGAATTCTCTGACTAATACAGTAAGCATTAAATAATAGAATTTATTTTAATCAAGTTAATTCAACTATTGGTCAATGAATTGATTTCCTTCTAAAAGAACTCTTCTTGCATCTATTCAATTGTTCACTTAATTCCCTGAAGGAATGAAAATGTGAATTAATATTGATTTAACTATAACGGATTTTACTTAATAGCATTAATTACATATTAGTTAAATTAAATATTATATATTAGAATTATACAAATATTGTTATTTTTCATTTTATAGTCTTAAGCACCTTAAGTTGTTTGAGTTTCACGTGAAAAAACTGTTATACACCATATAAAAAAAAATAATTTTTTACGACAATGAGTTTCACGTGAAAATTGTGTAGTTTGTTTTCACGCAAATTTAATATACAAAATTATTATTTTTGTTGTGAAAAAGTGACATTTTATGTTTATGGTGATTGTTGCTTTCTAATTACATAAAAAAACTTTCATTTTCAGAATTTAAATTACAATTTAAGGCCTTTAAAGTTTGAGTGAAAATTTTCCACGTGAAACACAACTTACGGTGCTTTAGGAAAAAAGTTCTTCTGTACAATTAATTAATTAATAGAAAAAGTTAGTTCCTTCAAGTTCAATTGAATTGCTTGAGAAAATCTAAATTCCATTAGTGAATTAAGTGCACAATTGAATAAATTCAGGAATTCATTCAGTATAGATTGACCAAAAGTTGAATAACTATATTTGAATGAATACCTTGGTAAATAATTTCATTAAATTTTATGAAGGAATCAAAAAAAAAACTAATAAATTCCGTCAAGGTAAATTGAAGAAAAAAGAAATTCATTCAATTCCCTAAATTGGTCACAGAATTCATTCCCAAAATATAAAATCAGTTCACAAAAATTTAAGAAGAGAATTGATTTTTTTGTAGCTCTGTAGTCTATGTCTTCACAAACCAAAATAAAATGTCAAAAAAATGTACACAAAACAACAACAAATTTTTGGGGTAACTATTAACCTAAGTTTAAACCTGCAGTATGAGACCCACCGTTAGATACATTCTGGATTGTCAAGTTATTTTTTTAAACAAGTTTTTTTTCCGAGTGTCGTTTTTTGGCTTCTACAATATTATGTGGCAACCCTTTATCTAATCGTTTAACCGATTTTTGAGTAGCATGTATTAGTGGGAGTTGAAGATGTGATAAACACCACAGAACATACATAGAATCGTAAGTTAACTAAATATGTTATTTTTCCCAATATGTTGCTGTTGCTGTTTCCTTATGTATTTTGCAAACGTCAAAAGCTAAACCATTTGCTGTCACTAATAAATGGGCATGATCACTCCAACCATGTTATTCTGCTATACAGTATACTGTGGTCAGAGCTTTGAAGAATTAATTCCTTAATTCAATTTTTCAATTCTGAATTAAAAATTCGATGAATTAATTCACATAGCATCATATATTGAATGGAATTAATTCATATTTGTTTTCGTTCGATTTATTTTGTTACGAATTAATTCAATTGCTATAGTTCTTTTTATTAAATCATATGAATTAATTCACTGGTGAACGCGTTCAATTTTATAAATCGAACGGAAAAAAAGTGAATTAATTCCCTACTGAATTAATTCACCACTGAATTCGTTCAATTTCATTTTCGTTCAGTGAATTGAAAAAAATAAAATTACGTTCAGTGAATTAAAAAAAAATAAAATTACGTTCAGTGAATTAAAAAAAATAAAATTACGTTCAGTGAATTAAAGCCTGTTTTCTGCCGTTCAGTAGAAGAAAACATTTATTTACAAATAAAATTTGTAACTTAGCAATTTTACAGCGTTTGCTAGTAAAAATAAACTAATTACATATATATATTAAGTGCTAGAGAAAGCCGATGCACTTTATCAACCTACATGATTAAAAAATAAAGCCTTTTACTATTAAAAATAAAAACTTTACAGATATAGATGAATTCGGAAAAAATATAACTATTAATTTTGAAAACTTATGCTTCCCAGTAAAATGTAGATGCTTGACTATGACGTATTTCATTTATACGTTTTTACAATACAATGTTTTCTTCTACTGAATGGCAGAAAACAGGCTTTGAATTCAGCGAACGTAATTTTTGTTTTTCGATTAAATGAACGTAACTTTTTTTCAATTCAGTGAACGTATTTTTTTTCTTTTTTAATTCACTGAACATAATTTATTTTTTTTTAATTCACTGAACGTAATTTTATTTTTTTTTAATTCACTGAACGAAAATGAAATTGAACGAATTCTGTGGTGAATTAATTCAGTAAGGAATTAATTCAGTTTTTTTTTCCGTTCGATTTATAAAATTGAACGCGTTCACCATTGAATTAATTCATTTGATTTAATAAAGAGAACTATTGCAAAGGAATTAATTCTTTGAATTTATTATTTGATGAACGCGTTCAGTTGAACGAATTCAGTGAATTACTTAAGAAAAGGAATTCATTCAATTCTAGAGAAAATTGAATTCGATTGGTAGTGAATTCATTCAAAAAAGAATTAATTCTTCAAAGCTCTGACTGTGGTAAACACTACCATTATCTTTTCAAGATAATCTTTTCAAGTTCGATTACTTACTATTGTGCAATTTACTATTTTTACTACAGCTGGAAAATTTCAATACAAAAAGTAAACAAAACTTTTAAATTGTTGTAAAAGTAGTAAGAACTTCGAGCAAACGAACACACTGAATGTTGTTTTATTTCACTTATAAAATAATCGTCAGCCTATGCTATACTATGGTTTCCTACAGAGATATTAAAATATATATGAGCTTTGTTGCCAGATTGTTCTATGAAATCAGGTTTTATGTAGAATTTAAATGTTTTTGGGAAACTTGAAAGAAATGTGTGTAAAAAAAATTTTGATAATATATCTTACCTTGATTAGTTATATTAACAAATAAAACAACTTCTGTGATAAATTATTTTTCTTTTTTAAATATTTTTATTTAATAATAAAAAAATCATTTACTTATCAACAAAATTGCCAGCATTTATTTGTTTAAATGAAGCAAATATATATTTGGATTCGACATTTCTTATGTTCAATATTTAAGTTTTTGTTTTATGTTTTCAAATATAACTATGTTTTATAAATTTACAACTACAATCATTATGTTCACAAATTTATGCAAAATATTATAAAAATATACAATATAAATTATGCGGACTCATCTAAATGTCGTATAGCTCGAATACTGCATAAACTCTTCCATTTTTTTATTAATGAAGTTTGGCATAAAAACGACGTTTAAACTTGCTAGCTTTACATAGTACTCATGACATACGCGGGCTTACATGAATCCCCTAATTAGTTTTATTGTTTGAATTATAAAAATCTATTTTTTTTTAAAGTAAAAAAAACATGTACAACTAAATGTATTTACTTTTAAAGAACTAAAGATAAAGAGATTTGTTTGTTTAAATATAAAATTGTAAATAGCAAATAAAGGTATAAATATATATTTTCATTTAATATTATTTGAATTAAAGAAAGGACTTTTTGAAAAATAATTCTAAAACAATTTAAGTTTTCTATAAAGATTTCTTTTTTTTTTTTGGTAAACATTTTATTTTCAATTTTAATTAAATACTATTAAATAGCAAGCTTTTTGTAATTTTCACTGATTTATTTAATTAAAGTATATTTTTTATTGTACACAAAAGCACAATTATGACTTTAAACTTTTTTTTAATTACATTTGTTTTTAAGACACTACATTCAAGGTAATTTGCATATATGCTTTAATAAGAAAAAGTAAAGCATATAAATTTACATTTAGATTAAATAGTAATATTTTACATATAATTTACAAAATTAAAAAAACAAAACTTTTTTAATTAATATTTATTTGGGACTTGTTCGATTTCGGTTTATTTAAAATTAAACTATCTCTATTTTATGTATTAATTTAAAGAAATCTCTTAAAAAACTATCAGGTACTTTGGCTTTACAATAAAAATTATTGGTAGAAAAAAAATTCGAATGAATTTAATTTGACTTATTACTACTTAAAATAAACTAAGAGAAAATATCTAAATAATAGTAATTTTTTATATTTAAAGATTTCTTTTTAATTTACAAAAAATCTTACTAAGTTTGAAAATTGTAATAGATGCTTGATAAAGGGCTTTGAATATAAAATAAAGCAGTGTTTAGTATAAGACTGGGGTTTAGTTTAATGAATTACTTTTTCTTTTTTTTTTGTTATTGCAAGAGTAAATTATGTTTAAGTTTTTCTTTTAAATACTTTCTTGTTTTAGTCTTTTTGAGTTATTACAATTGGCTATCATTAAAAATTTGGGACATTTTGGAGTTAAAAGTGAAAAATAGATATTTTCATTAAAATTTTTTTAGCGGATTCTACATTATAAAATACCTTTTACATTATTAAATAAAAACTTATTTCAAGACAAAAGTAAATATTTAATTTTTCCCAGTTTCCATATTTTTTAAATTTGTTGCACTAGGAATAAAGGTGTTCTCTAACCAGTTCTTTGGATTATATGTTTTTACTGGGAACTATTAATTTTTTGTTATTTTGAAAGAAAAAACGTTCTTAAAAATCATATTGACCTAAAGGCACATTTACACGCGAGAGAAAATTGATAGAAATAAAGCAAAATACACCTCTAAATAGCTCTATTGTGAATGATTTAAGCTATTTAGGGTTTATTTTGCTCTATTTCCAGCAACTTTCTCTCGCATATAAACTCTCCTTAAAAAACCTTAAATTTTTTTTATTTTCAAATTCATGGAATTATATTTACAATCAGAATATTCAGTAAATTGTAACTGTTTAAAAATAAAAACACTGTAGTGTAAACTTGAGGCATATATAAATCATGAACTAAATTGTCTTCTTTTCTTTTGAAAATTCATAGAAAACTGCTGGGCCGAAATTTGTCAAAAAGATGTTATGGCAGCTTCGATAAGTTGATTAAAACTACCATCTACCCTGCTCAAAATCTTTAAGGATTTCACAAAATTAGTTCAAAGTGATAGTTTTCGCCTTTAATTTTATAGTAGATAACACTAATCCACACCTAAATCCTCCTCGTTATAAATAAATTTTATTCAAAATTCGTTGTACTCTTAATTGCTGAGAACTAGTTTTTCTAGATTTGTAAATTTAAAAATAAATTTAACGAATCTGGGATAGTTTTTTAATTAAGAACTATCGAAAATGCTAATATAACCAATTCGAAACTATTTACTAAAACAATTAAACTGAACAATTTTGTTTTATTTTTCACTTTTTGGCGATATTTTTTTTTTTGTAATTTGTAAGGGAACAACAATAACAAAAGTCTGGCAAGCCTGCTGTGTTATTGTATTGTATCAGTGTTGGTACATCTTGGGCAATATTGCCAGGTTATTGTAGCTGTCCCTCAAATTATTTCGAAATTCCCCTATATTCAGTTGCATTTATTGTACATTTGCAACCAAATCCCGAGATTTTCACTAAAATTGAGATTTCATAGAAAAGCTCATGTGAAATCCCGAGATTCCCTCCATACAAATGAAATCCCTTAAATTCGCGATATTTCTAAGAAATCTCATGAAAATCTCACAAATGTGGAGACTTTTACACAATACAACACTGCGTTTCGCTTAATTTGTAGACTCCTTGCATGAAAAAGTGGCAAGGCTGGTCAACAGCTGACTAAAAAATAACCAAAAAATAACACAAATTAATGAGTTAAAAGAATTATTAAAAATATAATAAAGACAAATTAAAACCCAAAGGCAATATACTAATGATAATAAGAAGTGTTGTGTGGTTCTAATTTTTGCTTCCCGCGAAGCATAACCATGAAGAAACCATTGGAAAGTGCATTACTTCCTTCCATCAATATATTGAAACTTTGTTGCTTCTTGCTCGTCGTCTATACAAAAAAAAGTAAATTTACTAACATAATTAGCGTTCGATCTTTTCATAAAATAATGTAATTGTACTCTGCCAATGAATAAAATGGTTTTTATAAAAATTTTTCATTTGAGGTTATTTTTTAATGTACTTTGTTTACAAAAAAAACATGCGGTTGGCAAATCGAAATCTTGCTACTGTCATAAAGTGCAAATGTAAGCGGTCAAGATTTCCGGTCGAGATTTCCATTGAAATCTCGGGATTTGAAAACAGATGTAAACGCAACATTCAGGTGTATAAAAAAAAAAAATACCCAAATATTTTTGTTCGTTATCACTAGGTGGCACTTTGTTAAAAAAATTGACAATTTTATTTTTTTATTTAAATTGAAATAATATCAAAACAAAAAAGCAAAAAAAAAAACAAACGAATATCACAAATTTTATTATTTGAATATATTTCTCGCAGTTTTCAGAAATGTTGAGTTTTTAAATATAGGCTCAGCTGATACTAAAGTGATACTAAATAAGTAGTTGCTCAGGTAATACTAAATTTTAGCACCACCTACCGATAAGTAGTGTAATTTCTGATTTCTTATCTCTATAATTAATGGTCTCTGAAAAATATAAATTGTCTTTAAAGAAAAATTTAAACAAACGGGGTTTTCCAGGAGAGATGGTCCAAATTCATTAGTTTTTCATTACCATTACATTATATATTTGTAATGCAAAACCACCTCAATAATCTTTTCTCATTAAATAATTTTTTTTTGTTTCACTTGTAATAAAAAGGGTATACAAAAATATCATTGAAACAGTATTTAATGGACAAATTTTTACAAATATGTTTAGTACTGATGGCTGGATCCGAAAGAAAACAATTTTTGATAAGTTTTAGTATCATCTCATAATTTTGCATCAAGGTGAATTTCTAAATATTAAAATTAATGTATGAATTTTATTTTATCTCGAATTTTTAAACTCCATTATGTCCCAATAGTAAAGATTTTTTTTTTAATTTATGACTTTTTTGTTTGATTTAATTTTAACTCACCATAGTGGTGAAATAGTAAATGTATAACGCCTTTTTTCTAAACGGATTTAGTTTTATTTACAAATTTCAGTCTTTGTTTTAAATATATTTTGTCCGTTCCCATGTTTTATCGTGGTAACTCGAAACAGTCCAAGCAGAAACAAGATAGTACGAGATCGCTTTTAGGTAAGTTTGGGTTCCGCGGTGACAGACGGGAACAGACTTATTCTCAATAGTTTTTTTTACTCACTTTGCCCATACAAGTCTTTAAACGGCTGTAGGTGGTGGTAGTAGTGAAGAATTCGATGATCTTAAATATGGATTACCATAAATGGCACTAAAACGAGGATCTACAGCTGAGGCAGGTGTTGCTGTTACCACATGCGTAGCAGTACTTTGATTGCTACAACTACCATTTGGAGAAGAACTCACCACAGAAGCTGTAGTTGATTGTAAACTAGGAAGACCATTCTCCTGACGTATTTCCCGTGAACCTATAATACTGCCCGTTAAACTACCACCACCATTGGTGGAAAGAAATGTCATGGGTAGACTTTGTTGCTGTTGCTGCTGTTGTTGTAATTGTTGTTGCAAATGATTTTGGTGATTATTTTGTAAAATTGTAGAACTACCATTTGATTTGGTGGAGCATGTGGTAAGATATTGTGGTGGTGGGCTATAGTGGGTAGTGTAGTCACCATATGGTACATATCCACCCGATATATCTACCTTGAGATCACTATAATTGGAAGTACGATCACCGGCCTCCATTTTACAAGATCCTACACCACCATTTTTAGTAATTTGATGTTCGCTTATTACATCGGCAGGCGGTAATTTGGAACGTTTTTTACATTTGAAATACACTACAACCAGAATGGTAATGATCATTAACAATGCTACTGCAGAGATGCCACCGACTATGGTCATTAATAAGGGAACACTTTCTGAAAAGTAAAAATTAAACAAAAAGAAAAAAATATTGTTTAAAAATATAGATAATTTTTGTTTAAATTGCATAATTTTTTATTGTTACTGAAATTCTAGTGAAGTTTGGATTCACACTCAGAGAATTAAGTCTGTAAAATTAACTGCATTTGCTGTTAAAGAAATATACACTGCCATTACATTTAAATTAACTACAATTTAAGTTATTTTAACAGTAATTGAATATAAAATAACTGTAATTTCAGTTAATTTTAAATGAAATTGCATTCTACACATTTTTAAATGCTATTGCAGTTAATTTTACCGACGCAATTCTCTTAGTGTATTTATTAAAAACCAAACTGGACAAAAAAACGAACAAATTCCGGATCTAATTAGCTCAAAATAGAAATATATTTGTATCAGCTATCTATCAGATAGTATCAGTTCAGATTGTATCTAATAAAATTATTTATAAATCTGATAAAACTGTATGTGAATATGGCCCCATACAAATGTCTCAATTTGTATCTAATAGTATAGTTAATAGTTTTGATATAAATTAATACGACTATATATTAATGAGACATAATTGTATCCGACTTTTGACCAGTTGGAGGCTGTGAGCTTTGAACCGATATAATTGTATCGGGTCAAAATTTGGATCAATTTATATCTGATTTATATAAAATCCTATCAATTTAGATGTAAACTGATACTATTAGATAGAAACTGCCCATAAATCGGATACAGTTATTTCAGATTTATATGTATTTTTACAAATTGATAAAAATCAGATACAAATATATGGGCCCATTTTTCAGATGACATTGTATATGGATATGAAATTATTTATCGGTTTTCAAATAAGGCCTCCACAACTAAGGAGGTCAATTTCTTCTGACAATATATATAAACACTTCAAATCTTTTTTGCGCCATAACCTCTAAATTTGACGTTTTTTCAAAATATACTATATAGGCATTTTTATGTAGAATAAGAATACAAACAGTTCCTTCATACTATACTTCTACCTAAGTATGATGTATAGTGAAGTTTTAAGGGGAAAAAGTAAAAATTTGTGTGAAGACTTCATTTTAAACGACCCTCGTTAAAATTTCGACAGAGCCACTTAAGATTGGTTTTCATTATATTGAGTAGTAATATATATAATTTTCATAAAATAATTACATTTTTAACAAATATCGGTTATTCCGTGACAAATTGACCAAAATTCGACTTTGAAGTATCGGTTTATTATACATATATGTTGTATGGAAACCCTTAGTAACAAGATTTGGATACGCTAGATCCCCTAATTTTGTGAGGTTTGAAAAAAAAACATAAGCAAAAAATGGGGGAGGTGGGGTGGGGTGGGGAAAAATGGCTCCTCATCGGGGTCAAAGGTGGTGGTGAAGGGTTAAAAATCCACAAAAAGCACCACAACTTCCCCGGAGTCTCCCCTAGAGCGGTAAAATGTAAGACCGACCCCCATTTATTTGCCATTTTGAGCATTTTTTCCGAACATACCTATCCCCTATCTCCACTCTGTAAGAGGGCTCCCATACAAATGACATTTTTATAAAATTTACTCTCACCGCTTTAAATATCCTAAGGGTGCCCCTAGAGAAGTCAAATCTATGGCTGACCCCCAATATTTTTTTAGTTTCAACATTTTCTGGGAACATATCTACCCTCTATCTTTAACCCTTAAGGCGGTCCCCATACAATTTTTTTATTTTTTTATAATTTTTTTTTTATGAAATCAGCTCTTACCAGTCCCATGGTGCCTCCTAGAGGGGTGGAATGTAAGATCGACCCCCATTAAATTTTTCCCTCAAACATTTCTTCCGAACATACCTAGCCCCTATCTCTAATCCGTAAGAGGGCTCCTATACAAATATGAAATTTTTATAAAATTTCCTCCCACCGCTCTAACTGTCCCAAGGGTGCTCCTAGAGGAGTCAAATGTATGACTGACCCCCAATATTTTTTGAACCACAATATTTTCTCAGAATATATCTACCCTCTATCTTCAACCCTTAAAGCGTTCCCCATAAAAATTTTTTATATTTTTATAATTTTTTTTTATGAAATCAGCTCTTACCGCCCCATGCAGCCTCCTAGAGGGGTTGCATGTAAGACGGATCCCCATTAATTTTCCCTCCTATTATTGTTTCCGAACATACCTACCCTCTGTCTCCACTCTCTAAGGGCGCTCCCATACAAAAATTACATTTTTTCAAATTTGCTCCCACCGCTCTAACTGTCCCAAGTGTGCCCCTAGAGGAATCAAATGCATAACTGACCTCCAATATTTTTACAACCTTAACATTTTTTCGGAACATATCTACCCTTTATTTTCAACCCTTAAGGTGGTCCCCATACAAATTTTTTAGTTTTTATAAAATTTTTTTATGAAATCGAGGAGGGATTTTTTTGCCAGGACTTGTTAAAGTGCCACGCTAGCGCTTTTCCGTTTGTATTTTTCTGGCTGGATTTTTACTCCATTGATAAATCAAGAAATATAGGGAATTAATCGAATATGCTGCTCCATAGCACTACATTTCCATGTGCACAACGTATAATAAATAGGTACTTAAGACCAATTTTAGTCTTTCTTTCGTTAATAAGAAATTTATTTTGCAAATGTAATTGGTTTTTAAAAAAAACATATCTTACTCTACAAAAAAATGATAACCGCTCCTAACTGTCTCTGTCAAAATTTTTACGAGGGCCGTTTAAAATGAAGTCTTAACACAAATTTTGATTTTATCCGCTTAAAACGCCAAAGATTAGTATGAAGAGAGTGTTTGTCCTCTCATTCTGCATAAAAAGGCTTATATGGTATTTTTTCGGAAAACCGCAAATTTAGGAGTTATGGCGCAAAAGAGCTTTGAACTGTTTTTAGGTAATTTTTAAGGTCAAAAGTCCAAACTGACTGGCCTATATGCCCCCGAGAGATCCAATTTTTGAACACATATTATTTTTCATGCCCAATCTATCGGAAACTGCCGGTGGAGCGAACAAAAAAATACGTTTGAAAATTTGGGTGGTCTAGTGTATAGACGTTTTGAAAGATAACATCGGAATTTTATTTTAAGTGGTAGGAGTAAGAGGGTTAAAATGTTCCGCAAAAATATTTTTCATGAAATTCTACTATAAGTCTCTGAAGACATCAAAGCTAAAAATTTGACTTCAATGCCAGAAATAAGTCAAAACTTAAAATGCGTTTAAGGGTTAATCTTGTACTTATTCAGAATTGGCGCTCAGATGTCCAACAAACCTGGATTTTATGGGGAGACCATATAAATCTTCCATTTAGGTATAAGATATGTTCAGCGAACTTATATAAAATATTACGCGGAACATTCTAGCTCTCTTAATCCTCAACTTACGGATCTTTTTTGTCCCTATTAAAGAAGGGGCTAAGAAAGTTCCTTTAATGAAAGAGTTTGAGGATTAAAATATTCAACAAAGCTGTAGTGTTTTACATAAGTTAGCTGAACACATCCTATACCTAAAATGGAAGATTCACATGGTTTCCTATGCTGATTCACAATAAACATTTGAAAAAAGGGGGGACATTTTAACCCCCTAAAATAAAATTGCGATGTGATCTTTCAAAACGCCCACACACGTATATTTTTTTTATCTCCTCTACCAGATTCCATTGTTAGAATAGTGTAATTTTTTTCGTATTGTACTATGTAATTATATCGATTTTAGTCTCTTTGCATTAGTTCAGATAAAATTATATTTACATCAGATAAAATCATATTCGAGAAATGGCGCGATACAATTGTATTTGAGAGTACCTAAATTTATAATATGGTATTAGTTTAGAACTAATATGATACAATTATATATAAATCAGATATTAATTACATCCAATTTTAGATAAGATATAATAGTGTCTGAAAAAAGTATAATTTTTTATTTGGTATAATTATATAAGGTAAAAATTTGAATACAAATTTTGCCAGTTTCAATGAAAAATTTATATATTTTTTGGATGAAATTGTATGTAATATTTTTTCAGTTTTATCTGAAAAGATCTGAATTAATACAATTATATGGATTTAAGCCCATTGAATTACATGGGCTCATTTTTTGGATGAAACTGTATGTAGATCATATTAAAATACGAGTATGCATGACTATATAAAGCTTTAATATTATCAGGTCTGAATATTTATAATTGTGTATTATTTTATCTAATTATGTAAGTCTTCCAATTATCTTTAACTGTTAATTAAACAAATATTCTAATGCGAATAAAATTTTCACTTACTTTGTGCTTGCAAATTAATTTCAGCCACATCGTTGCCATAATCATTAACCACAGTACAGTTGTATTTACCATAGTGATACGATTGGCTATCCCTTATAATTAGAGTCGATTTTACACCACCTGGCACTGCATCCACTAGTATCGAATAGTCATGACCCAATTCGGAACTAATCTCATGACCATTAAATGTCCATGAAACATGACGTGCTCGCGGTACGGAAGTGGCAAAACATTCTATACGTGCCGTATCACCAACCAAACCATATTGAGTACGGGACGAAGCAATTGTAGGTGAACCCTTGAGGTAGACATAAGCATCAGCGGATATTTCAGCATAACCGGGAACATTAGCTTTACAATAATAACGTCCAGCTGTTTCATTACTGACGCTAAATGTTAAATTCGAACTGGAACCAACAACCTAAAAATAATTAAAGAAAAATAATGTCAAGAATGTAATTTTACAATTATCAATCCAACCCATTTTGGGTAAAAAATTTAGCTTTTTTAACTAAAAGTAGTAAAGTTATTTACTATTTTGTTATAACTAATACTTAATTAAGTATGAATCTTATTAAAGTAAATATGATTCTAGTTAAAGTAAACGTTTTTGTATTAAAAATAATTTCTAAGATTTTGTTTTCGCATTTCTTAAAATAACTAGAAACATATTTTAATTAAAAATAAAACAAGCTTAGTTGGATTTCAAGGCTGTTTCTATTTAATTTAATTTAACTTTTACTTGATATTAAAATTATTGTCCCTGAGTACATAGTTTTTATAACTAGTTAATATATTTTTTTTACTCTTTGATACTTACTCTATCAATAGGATGTTGTATCCATACAATATCTGGCATAGGATTGCCATCAACTTCACAATTCAATGTTACCAAACTACCAATATCAGACTCCATAGAATGGGGTTTCTCTTTGAAAGTAGGACCATCTGTAATAAAAGTAACAAAAGCCCAAAATGTTGTAAGGTACTTTTGATTTACAAAAATGTTTCGTAGTATACTTACAACTTATATCCAAAGTTTCACTATCTTCACTTTTTCCTATAGAATTTTGTACCTCACATTTGACTATGGCATCATGAAATTTACGCGTAACATTGCGTATAACCTAAAATTACGAAATTTCCCAACATAAACTGTAAGTTCTCTTTATCTCCCTCATGCTAAACTTACCATTTCAGTTTTTTGTCCACCACTTATAGGTTCATCATTAATATACCACTTATAGCGAACATCATTAGGATTAGCATCGGCTTTACATTCGAGTCTTACTAAAGAATGTTCTAAAATGCGACCATTACCGACGGCACCTCCTATAACATTTACTGTTACCTTGGGAGCATATCTAACTTCGACACGAATCTTAGCAGAACGATAGGTACGATCGGCAGTATTTTGAGCTTGACATGTAAATGTGGTGTTATGATGTTCTTTTTTGGGTGTTAATTTTAAAACCGATTTTGCGGTAAATCTTCTAAGATCTGGTAGGGGTATAACTGTATATTCTATGTTATCGGTTATAACATTACCAAAACCATCTATCCAAGTAATTTCTGCCGCAGGCTTACCACCTATCGATACACATTCTATATCGACTTTACGATCTTCTGTGGTATATATAACATCACCTTGTGATATCTTGGGTGCCTCAGGTGGTACTAGAACAGTAATTTTGGCAAATGTTGAACGTACTGCTGGTTGGCCTTCTGGTCCCGGACTTACTTGACACTGATAACGGGCATCATCATCTAACATTACCGGATATATATCCAAAGAATAATCCCCCTCTTCATCACTGCCTATCATCGAGTAACGTTCAAATCCTGCCAAATCTCTATGGGTACCCAAACCAAAATCATCTTTAGTCCATTGCAATACACCCTGCTTATTGATCACACGACAGGGTAATGTTACTCGTGCTCCCACAACCGCAGTTTGATCTTGTGGTTCCATAGCAAAACGTTGATTTTGAAATTGTGTAAAAAGGCTTGATGATTTTGCATTGCAAGAATTCAAAAAGTATAAACTGAAGATGAAGATGAGTGGCAGTTGTGTTGAGAAACAGACAGTTTTAGATGAAGTCATTTTGTTTGAAAATTCTTATATACTGATTGTAATGTGAAGTAAGTATAAATTAGGATTTTATAAAAAAAATATCTGAAAAGAGAAGATAAGAAAATGTTGAATATAGTATTAATACTAAATAGGAAGTATTTATAGCTAAAGTTTAAAACAAAACCAATTAAAGGTTTATGAAAAACTAGACCTCTGGTGGGATTCTCTAACTTTTTTAACGACAAAATTTGGTAGTTAAGTTGTCAAATTTTCATAACAATATGACAATTTAACTACAGAATATTTTCGATAAACAGTAAAGGCATTTTTCAGAACTGATTTTATTACTAACATGCTTTAAAACAGGTTCTTCTAGGTACCTACGGTTCCGCAAAATGTTCCACTGAACTAGAACTAGTTTCTAAGTTAGTTCTAAAGCAGCTTCAAAAACAACCAATTTTGAATTTAAAAAACTGCTTGATTTTGGGATAAATTTGTACAACAATAAAACTGAAGTTTTTGCAACCCGTTCACAGTGAGGATCTTTGGTGTACTTGGGCATTCAGCACTGAGAGAATTATTTCCACTTCTTAGTTTCATTGAAAAGTGTAACTGGAACTATTCCATTGAATATTTTCATAGAATCTATGAAACAGGTTTCATTAAAGTCAATGTTTATGCAAAGTTCATTAAATTAACGAAACTCTTCATAAAATGAATAGAATATCTCTGATGAAATTTCATGTATTATTATTTATCACTTATTTATTTGGTTTGGTTGTTGTCGCTGCTAAGCTGGAGTGAAAAATGGATAAATAAAACACAAACTAGTTACAGCATATTTTACGGATATACAAAAAATATCTTATGAAAGAATTTATTAAATTCAAAAGTTTCATAAGTCTATAATAAGCTTCATTGAATTAATGATACTCCTTATCAATGATTTGAAAAATTAATTATATTGATATTAAGAAAATAAAGAAAAAACCCCTAAAATTTGACTTTTGACCTTAAACAGGGGCTATACATTGTATATTGGATCTCCATTTTGCTCTAATTTAGAGGATTGAAGTATTTGATATTATGCTGTAATTCCGGTTAAAAAAATATGGAATTAAAAAAAAGAATAAAATATGGAATTAAATAAGTGACAAAAATTGCAATTTTCGCGAAATCCGCTGAAATAAAATCGCAGCGCTAGCCAAATGAAAAAAGGAATTCACACAATTTTTTTAGGCTCTAATGCATAAAGTTTTCTTAATTTTTCTTTAAGGAATACAATTGCTAAAGTATTGCTTTTCTTTATTAAACGTTTATTAAAAATGTCATGCATAATCGTTAAATAAGAGTTTGTTAGTTTCTCGTTTTATTCTTGCAACACCCTTATTTAATGTGTCTCCACTTTCAAATAAATTGTTAGTGATTCATCAAGTTGGTAAACGATTGACTCGTTAACCTCTAACCGGCAAGCCCGCCTCCAGGCGGGGTATATTAAATTGACCACAAATGCGCCAACTGAGTATTTTGTAATAAGAAATTAAGCTTTTTCAATAGAAAACAAAATTTATAAAATTGTTTGCGAAGAATTTTTTTGTATACAGTGCACGGTTTTGAAGCGAGAAAGTGTCGAAAATAAAATTTCGTAAAATTTCGAAAAATAAATATTTTAAAACAAACAAAATTTCCAAAAATCTTAAAAATATATTTAAATTCACTAAAACAATTGATAATGACCACAAAGTAAGATTAAAGCTTAAACTATTCAAAAAATCCCTTAATTTGTTCCAAGGACACACAGGACTAAATAAGGATACATTTAAAGGACATCGCCTTAACTTGAAAACGAATGGACGGATTTTTCTGAAATTTGGTAAAAAGAATATATTTGGTATTAGTAGCAAAGCTTATAAGTTTGAATAATATATATTGAAGATGTGGTGCGTTTTCGCTCAATTTCGCATTTTTCGAAAAACGAAAATCGCTACATCCTCTTAAGTAACTGCACAAAACATGTAATTTTTTTATTGTAATTACATCTTGGTAAGATGAATAAATTATGCTTAAACCTAGTAATTTTTATGCGCTAGTTTTCGAGCTTTACTCTTAACCTATTTTGGCCCATATCGCCTAAAATAGACAACGAGAAAAAATTTGGTAGCCCGAGTAAAAAAGTTTTGATATAATCATATATTATTTTATGTAATTACATATAGTAACTTATAGTTAGATATGGCCACATATGCTTTTAAATTGAAGCATATAGAATTTTATATAGTCATACATTAAATATTTTTTCCTCAAAGGTTTTAATATTGAGACATATGTGATTTTATATTATTACATACTGGCCTACATATAAGTGTATGTGCTATATATAAGTACACAAAGTAATATATAAAAGATATAATTACATATACGTTTATATATAATTTAGTATGACACTATACATAATAATATAAAACTATATATGGAGCCATTTAAGAAATATTATATAATAGGTGTTATATATGATTATATATTGACGCATATGAACCCATATATAACTTAGTATGGTTTCATATCTACAATATTTCATGATTTCTTTTATATATAACGATATAACGTTCTTTATAAAATCATCTATAATTATATATCATCCCACATTAGCAATTTTTTCAAAGTGATTTTATATAAAAATATATGTATGTATAAGGTCCTTTTAAAACCGTATTGTATTAAATGTGGTTCCATATTGAAAATGATTTTGAACTAGTTTTATATTTTGTAATTACTAGGGATTGGCGCATGACACGATCGTGAGTGAAGTTATTCACAAGTGATCGTGAGTAATAATTACTATACCAAAGTAATTCGCCCGTGAGCGTGAGAAAATATAATTCGTACGTGAGCGTGAGTAAGAATATATAACCCGTGCATGATTCGTGTGTGAGTTTATTTTTTGCATCATATGTTTTTAGTAATTTTTACTGTTTTGCGTGAGAATTTTCTGATTGTGAGTAAGTTTTTAATATACTCATGTCTGCGTGACTAAGACACGAAATGCTCGTGCGTGAGTAATTTGATTTTGTTTAGGAGCGTGAGTCAAAATGGCTAACGCGCCCATAAAATTAACAATACTGAAGCTTTAATATGGAATTCTCTATACTATAACGCACACTTGACTGATCTCTTATATCTTGGTTGTATATCACAATCCTATTAAGTTAAAAATTTCTGTGTTGTTAACCTTATTTTAAAATTACTAAAAACAAAGAAAAATTTGTTCGTGTTTAATGCACTGTCATGGTAAATCTGGATAAAAGTAATGGAAGATTTATCGAAATTATAGGATATCCAGTAGACCTGGGGGTTAATCATTACGTTTTGTAATTAATTACACATTCATTTACACAATTACATGTAATTGTAATTGAAAAAACTCAATTACAATTACAAATTATTTGTAATTGTAATTCAAAAAAGAACAATTACAAGTAATTTGTAATTTGAAAAATGTCAATTACATTTTTTGGGAAAATAAATAATGACAAAAAGCACAAGTTAGGGGTAATCCCAACATGACGTATTCTTTTTATACGCATCCATGCCTATGCAACCTATCCCAGTCAGATTTTTCTACAAAATTTTAACAAAAAACACTTTAATTCTAAATGTAATTGAAATTTGTAATTGAAATCACTTTCAATTACAATTACTAGTAATTTGTAATTGAAAATTTTCAATTACAATTACTTGTAATTTCAATTACAAATTACAAGTAATTGTAATTGAAATCCCTCAGGTCTGATCTCCAGATATTGTATATCTTTTTTTTTTTAAAAATATAATTTTGTATATTGTTAGATATGGTCATATATATTATGGTAAAAATATAGGGTTAATATTTAGGTATAATTGTATCAAACTTTGTCCACTTTTATAACATTTTATATAATTTTATACAAAAAGATATAATTTTATGTAATTGGATGAGGACAAAATTCGGATACAATTGTATCATATTGTATCGAATTGTATCAAATTGTACCAAATTGTATACAATTGTGTACAATTCGATACAATATGATACAATAAGACGTTCTCATTTTTCGGATATAATTATATCTAATTACATAGAAGATTATATATAATTAAATATAACTTTATATGGCTCCATATCATTTTTTTTTACTTGGGAGACGAACTTATTGTTTATTTTTCGTGAGGAACACATGGTATAAATTTCATTGCAAAAAAGCTTAGGCCGGTTAGAGGGTTAATCGTAGATGAATAATGTTATTTTGAAGATTTTATCAATAAAAATAATTTATAATAAATCAAAACATGACAAAAGCAATTTTTATGGATATCTTGGTTTTGTAATATTTTACGATAATATCTTAAAGACAGTTTAATATTACGAATACTGAATGTATTCGAATAACGATTATGTTTTGATTAAATCAACATCAACACATTTGTTTAGTTTATTTTGTATTTTATTTGTACACCAATTTGTGAAAATTTAATAAAAAAAAAAAAACGCTCAAATGGTGCAATTGTTCCCGAATTCTTTTTAATTTGTTAAATATAAAATGATGGAGTTTACATATTCTTTTGTGGATGACCCTGTAAAAAGTTTTTCAATAGATATAAACTCAATAATTATGGTTTCAACTGAAATTTTTATTTTCCAAATTTTATTAAATGCTTATTTCAGGCTTTGCCCTACTTTAAGAGATTGTTAAATTTGTAGTTATTAAAAGGATTATGCATACTGTTTTAGGTTAAAAACGTTTAATTAAACTGTTTAGAAACATTATACATAACACCCTTAGCCTTTAATCCTTAATATTAATAATAGTGCAATTGTCGATTTTTCAGGTTTCTTAAAATATTTTTTTTAAATTCATAACTAACTATTTGAAAACAGTGTTCCAAAATACGTGCTCGACTGTGTAATTAATCAATTCTTTTATTTAAGTACCGGTTAATGGGGCATTTAATCATCAGTTAGAAGTATTATTTTTGTTCTGCATATTTTGTGCCTACATCTAACCTTACTTAACCTTTCCGAAGCAGTTACATTTTGGCGCCCAACGTAAAGCACTAATTAGACAATTGCAATAATTCGGCAATTGTATTAAAAACTAGAAAGAGAAAAATCTTGTTCTTTATTCCAGCTGTACTATTTATAGAGTATATGTTTGTAGTTTTTGGGCTTCTTGTTCTTCATTCTTCGTTGGGTTCAGCCTAGATTAGGCAAATTTTGACGCAGCCACTGGATAAAAAGTTCAGAAGCTTTTTCAATGCTTAATATTGAAGGCGGCTAAAAAAATGTAGGGAGGGTATCCCTATTGTCACCAACCGAATGTACTGAAAATTAAATACTAAAAAGAAACACGTATTAGTCTGCACATACACACAGGAAAAAAAATTGCCAACCGAATAGCTAAGCCTATATTGGTTGCTACAACCAATAAATTCGGTTGGTGAAACCATATTGGAATGTGATTCTTAAATATTTTAGGTATTGCAACTAAAATTTAGCTGTATAAACCGAATTTTATTGTGATTACCAATATTCAGTTGCACCAACCTATTTTAGTAAATGTAACCGAATTACATACTTTTTTCTCTGTGAATGACACTGAAGCAGCCTTCCTTGTTAGATGTCGGCTCTTTAGACCTTTGAATACAAATATAAATAGTTTAGGAAGCAATTTAAAAACAGCCTTTGTTTTCATTCGCAGTAACAAAAGTTACATAAAAAGAGCAGGCTTTTTAACATTATTGTATTTCCTTTCAACTATAACCGATTAATCTTTACTTCTTTCAATGTTTGCTGAAGCTTATCTCTCAGTTTATAGTTTTAAAGTTTTTGGGGGTTAGTTAATCTCTTATCTGCTTTGAAACAAAAAACCGTTACAATTTGAAACTTCTTATCTTATGGCAATAAATTGGTGTTCCTTTAGAGTTCAGTTTTCTTAATCAAATAAAATATTTATTTAGATGCGTACTTAACTTCATTACTTAAACTTCCCATAGTTAAGAAACTTCAAAAAAATACAATAAAATTGTTAAAACAAAGAAAACATTACAAACAAATTTAATCACAACTTTATAGCTTTTTCCAAGTAGCCTACAAAGAAACAAACAATACCACCAACCTACCTAACCAACTGAATAAATCTTTCTAAGCACCTACCTACCTACATAACACTTCTAACATACTAAACAAATTATTTTAATGAATTGTTATTACAATTGTGCGGCATTGGTCAAAAGTACAAAAAAGAAGAAGAAGAAGAAGAAAACCAATTTTCGACACAAAAGTTTTATTTTACTATAAATTACAAGTAATTGTATTTTTCGTAAGACCGGAGATGGAATGCGTGTACTTAGGTATTACTTGTAAGTTTATTTAGTATTTATTTCTTTACTAACAATTTGTTAGTTTTTTTTTTATTTATCTACAGGTGTATTATACATATTTTTCTCACGCATAGAATTTATAGCTTTTTAGTTGGAAACAAGGAATTTTTCTTCTTTTTCCAGTTTTTGACCTAAACTTGCAACAACAATAGGCAAAACAACCCAAACAACAAATATTTTCTAAACAATTTTTTAACATAATAATAATGTTGTGTTTTTGTACTTAATACAATTGCTACTTACTGTCAATGATGAAACACAGAGCGAAAACTGTAAGCAAAATTGGCAATTTTACAATTTTTCATTTCTTAAAGTTAGCTGAAGAGGGGTAAAACTAACTTGTTTAGCTTTAATTTCATTTGTGCTAACTAAATCTTAGCAGTTTAATTCCTACACTATTAGAAAAAAGTCCATAAAAATTTAGTTAAAACTACTAAAAATTAGTTAAAAATTATGCTGCAGAAAAAAATGCTAAATTAGCAGATTATTTTTGCTATATATTAGTAATATAGGAACAGCAAAAATAAAGCTGTTAAATATACAGAATTTTAGTTATATTTGAGCTAAACTTTGTAAATGGAGAATAGCAAATTTACGTGCTAAAATCAGCAAAAAATTTTGCTTAATAATTAGTAGCCTAAAAAATCACCAAAAAATTTAAAATTTTATAAGTTTTTTTTTTGATTATTTTTTAAATGCAAATAAAAATCGAGCCTTTTGAAAACAGCAGTTTACAATTTTTTAGCAAATATTTCTGCTGATTTTAGCAGAATAGACTGCTAGTTGCATTCAACTAAATTTAGCTTAAAAATAGCAAAACTTTGTAGATTTAACATTATTTATTTTTGCTATTTTTAGTCTACAAATATTTAGCAAAATTTTCTGCAGATTTTACAGTACAATCTGCTATTTTCAATTAACTAAAATTTAGCCTAAATATAACTAAAATTCTGTAAATTTAACAGTTTTAATTTTGCTGTGCTCATTTTACTAGTATTTAGTAAAGAAATCGGCAACGTCATTTTTAATTAATTTTTAGTAACTTTTTCTGCTATTTTTACAGATTTATTTCTATGGGTGTATGATTTATTTTTGATTATCAATTTTTTAGAGTGTACGTTATTTGTTGACTTTATTTATTGCGGTTCTATGTATAATACATTTCTAAAGCTTTATCTTTAATTAAAGATACAGCTACCACCATAGTTACATACCTACCTAATATATCAATCTATCTATCTACTTTTACCTATAACACCGCCCAACAACCAGCCCAAGACAACGACAACGACAACAACTTTTGCTCGATTAAAGCCGCATTATTAGTGGGCTTCCGTTTCTTAAAGTTAGAGAGAAGACAAAATTGAAACAATTTTAAAGAAATTAAAAATAATATACCTGCAAATAACCCAGCAATACATTATAAAAGTGGTTCTCAACATTGACAAAGAAACAATTTTTTATAGAAGTGAATGATTTTTAAGAGAAAAATTATGTAATTGGTACCGATTATGTAATTGCAACTTTCAGCATCACGTCTCTCATTTATACTGTACAAAAAATATTTGGTCATCGCCGTCAGCCTTAAGGCTGAAGTTCAGTGAAGTTGAATTAAGGGAAAGAGCGATAGTATAAAAACACATTGAAATACCGATATTTAGCTTAAGTCAACTTTCGCAAAGGTCCATTTTTATTAATTTGGTTAATTTTCAATCGAAATAATTTTACTTATATACTTTTACCTCTAGTTGCCACATTTTTTATCCGACTTTCATAAGTAATACCTTTCTGGAAAGGTTGTAATGTTATATTGTTTACAACTTCATTAGTTGTTTCAAAAAGCCACCGCAAGATGGCGCTAATCTAGCATTTATTAGAAAATTGCAAAAAATTTATTTTTTTTCCTCATGCCAAAAGCTATCGAAAAATCGATGGCACAATATCATACAAATCGCCCCACTCTAATATACACATTTAAAAAGTTAATATTTTTTCAAAAATTTACTTTTTATTTTAGTATGTTTGAGGTTAAGAAGAAAAATAAACCTTTTTCTCTAAAAATTATAAACACATTTATTTTCAAATCAGACTTGATCTTGTTTCGGCTTTACTTCATCAGTGATTGTCCATTAAATTGTATTACGAGTTTATATATTTATTTTATTGTCGGATTGTCTTTATATGATAATGTTTTTAAAAACCCGTCGGCTGCAGGATTCGAACACATGCGCCTATTCCTACATTACAAATTGACCTATGGTTCTGACGTTCATATATGCGTATTTATTGAGACAGGTTGCCACAGAGCAAATTTCATAATGTGTTTATGTACAGTTTTTTTATATTTTGTTAATTAAATTTTTTGTAAAAATATTGCAAAAAATTTAAATTATTTTTTTTGCACTATTTCTAAGAGCTTTTATTGCAAATAATTCCGTAGTTTTAGACAATTTTTAAAAATTGTTATTTGGCAATTCTAATTAATTAGATTTGTATGACTTTTCGCTATTTCAGAGAAAGTAGCGCATTTTTGATATTAAAAATAAAAACGGTTTCATTTTCTTCATACTTCTAATTTTACAAATACGGAAATTGATTCGAGCAGTCAATTTATTTTTTAAAATACATAGTGAAGGAAGATCATTTCTTCTCTTAAATATTTTTTCGCAAGTCTTTATTTAAACATCATATTATTTTTTTTACGCCAATCGTTCTTATATTTATTAAAAAAATTTAAAAGTTGGCAATAGTTTTTTCAACTTATATGGCAACCGTGGATTTACAATTTTTATAATTTTTTAAAAAGCATTTATATTCAAGACTTCAAACTAATATCACCATCCAATGAAAATATAGGCTCTTAGAAATGGACGTGTCTTTAAAGACACATTGGTAAAAAATGGATTAAGATTATAAAATCATATAAATTAGCCTACTAAAAAGAATTATCCGCGGTAAAATTGCTTAGTTTGAGAGCCATTTTTATGGCATTAAATGTAAAAATTCAGAATTTCCCAAGTTCAAACATCAAGAACTCCAGAAATATGCAATTAATAGGTGTGAGATCAATCCCATTAGATAGGTCTTCCATACCAGTTACGAGTATTTGCAACCGTTCTGACTCTTTTCAGTCTAGGAGAAATTTTTCGAAGAAGGAAAAGTAAAAAAATAATTTTTATCTCCCATTTTACATGAAATTTTAGCGAAAGTATAAAAATTTATTGACACTCGAAATGAGTTTCAAATGAAAGGTATTTCGAAGTCACATTTAACGTATTTAATTTAACGCTCACACCGTGGATAATTTATCTAGTCGGCTGGTATTCTTAAGAAGTGATTTTGCAGTTTTGAGAAAATAAAGCACCAAAGAAGAAAAAAAAACAGCCTCATTGTTTCTATACAGTCGATTTGTGCGATCCTGTACCGACATTAACAAATTTAAAAAAAATTCTCAAATATCTTTGGGTCCTGCTTTCAAAATTGCAAAAATCCAAAAAAAAGTTTTTTGATGAAATGCTCTAATTATGCATTTTGGTGATTTAACAAATTTACCATCTTGTACGAAGATTTTGGAGGTGACCTTTGATTTTAACTCACAACTTGGCAACCGCTTCGATCAAAATAAACACCTGAATAATTGGCAACTCTAATATTTGTACCATTTGAATGTCCTGGTTCAGTCCCATTTTCACCTGTCACGGGACAAATACTTTCAGACTGGTGCTCTTTTCATCAGTCGTAGGACCAGTACTTTGAGACCAGTCCCGTTTTCACCGGTTACGGGACAGGTCACCGGATATGTACTTTCAGACCGGTCCTTTTTTCACTAGTCATGGGACAGGTGTTTTCAGGCCGGTTCTGTTTTCACCGGTCACGAGACAGGTCACAGGATAGGTTCTTTCAGACCGGTCCTGTTTTCATCGGTCACGGGACAGGTGCTCGCGTCACAACTGACCCCTGTTTTCCCACAGGGTATACAGTGACGGACAATAGAATAAAATCAATTAAAGTCCTTTCTAATTCTATTCTCGTTGCTTTTATTTTTAAAGATCAAAGTAATGTTTAAATTCACCCGGAAAAGCTAGGAGATGGTCCTGAAAATTGTACAGAATGCTAACGTAATGTTTGGTTTTTACTTTTATCACTTGCCAGCAAAAAAATTTGGATGTCATGCTTTATAAACAACTTTTTCATTGCTTCAAAAGTATCCGTTAGTGGATTTTTACTGAATAACCTCAAGAAAATCGCTTCTTTCATTGCTTTAAAAGAATCCGTTAGTATATTTTTACAGCTTTTTTAAAAGTAATTCTGCACAACATCCAAAAAATCACTTATGTATTGCTTCTTAAGCATTTTTGCTCTAAAATTGATCCTAAAAAGCGATTTTGATACAGAGCATTTCCAAATAGATGATCGCTGGTTCGTATCCTGGCGGATACTATTATAATTAATTTGTTTAAATTCAATATTTTTAATTTTTAAATTTTTGAAAATAAATATTGTAAATAAAAATGATGAAAAATAGCTTTACATGTACCTGGAAAAACAGTACTAAAAATATATTGAATTGCAGTGCACTTTTTACACTCAAGCAAAACGTACTGAAAAAATTATGTAGTGGGAGTACTTCTATAACAACTCAATAACAGTTTCTGTTAAAAAAATTACATCGAGATCATTTATTATAGTACTGCTTTTGCATCTATTTTTTTTGCTTTTAACTGTTTTTATTTCTAAATATATATGTTGATCACTGGTGTTTTTGCTAAATTTTCTACTTCTTTGGCCGTTATCGTATAATTTTGCGATAAACTAAAATGCTTAAGTTTTCTTTATTCGATCTCTTTTAGAGATAAAATAAAATTTATAAAACCAGTTCGTAGTTTAGATTTCGTGTTTATGGTTTGAATTTCACTGCAAACAAAAATTTAGTCATTGGAGGGTTAATAGATGTTCATAAAATCTCATTCTGAGATTCATTAATTTAACAAAAAGTTTCTCTAGCGGAGTTTTAATGAATTTTTTGTTGGGTTTTGTTAAATCTTAAAGAAACAAGTGCTTTGAGGGGCTTTTAACTGAAAATTTGTTATTTCCGTTTGAATGGTGTTGTGTAAGTGTATTTTTTTCTTCTTCTACAATTCATTTATTCCAGTCATCCATCTGTCTATTTACTTAATGCTGCTGTTTGTTGCTTGTGGTAAATGTTGATTTTAAATATTTTTTTATCTCATTTTCAGGTTTTCTATTTCTACTTAAGAAACAAATTTCCTGGGTTTGGTGAAAAGGTATGTTAAGATAATATTACTTTTTTTATATAAAATTTTATGTGATTGTTATAAGATAATTAACATTATAAAATTGTTTAACAAATTAAAATCATTTAAAATTTTTTAAAGAAAAACTGTATCTAGAAAAAAACACCTTTCCACAAAAACAAAAATCCAAATAAATGGAGGGAAAAATTAAGATATTTAAGCTGTAAATTTATTTTGAATACAGCAGAAATCGTTGCGTAAAATAAATATTTGATCAGTTTTGAGACGTAGTAAATCAAGGCAGACTTACTGATTCCTAATTCACAAAAATTTTACAATGTAGGAATTTCTTCTTAAGCCCAGATTAGTTTGGAAGTATCGTAAAAAAAGTAACGTGGAACACTTATAATGTAAAAAAAGTAGTATAAGAAGTAAAATAGTGCTTTTTTTATCTTTTTCTTGTGCATAGAAATAAATGTCAAGTACTAAAATAGAAAATTACTATTTTCTATAGAACTTTTTTACAATTTTACATGACAACAATTTCAATGCTAAGAAAAAATACAAAAATATTTTCTATTGTATATTATTTTAACACATTGAATTGTTTACACACGTGTTATAATTTCCGATTAAACTATTGAAGCCTTTACACGCATAAAAGACGAAAATTATACTTAGTGCCGTCTTTGTAAATCGGCTGGTTGGACTTATTAATATTAGATGGATATAAATCTTTTTTATTTGCTCCAAATGGATGAATAAATCCTGCGATAGTGCTATGTTTATGATAATGTTATATTAATGACCATTAAATTAGTCCTAACTGGTAACTAAAATGGCGTCCAATGTGTGGTTCAATGATTAGAAAATTTGTAGTGACAAATTTGGTTTTTAATAAAAATGTGTTAAAGAACTATTACATAAAATTGCGTTAGCATTTAAATCATAAAATTCTACATTGTATCCTTAATTTGCGTACAAATCAAAAATTGTTTTTAATATATTCCGGCATTTAATTTATGCCAACAGGACAGCCAAATTAATGTAATAAAATATTATACTTTTCTTTAAACTCATTAAGGACAAACAAGTTTTCTGATACAAAAACACAAATAAAACATTTCACTGTCCTGGCAATAAAACAGATCATTAAATATGTTTTTTAACAAAAAACAAAAACATAAAATCCTTGACTAACCAAGGACCTGTTCTACTCTTTTTACCAACAAAACGAACATCAAAAGCCATATAATAATTAATCCTTTAATGATATACAACTAGCATATCATCATATTATACGGGTTGCTAAGATATCTATCAACTACAATGGCTGGTTTATTAAACCAAAAAATACAAATAAAAAAAAAAACAAATTCATAAAGAAATCAAGCAAACAAGGGGGACCCTCGTTTAACTGCTAAAACCTTAAATTAAAATAATAAAGAATCTTTTTAAAGTGAAACAGAAATCAAGTTTTGTGAACACCTGAGTTGTGCGTTGTGTATCATCAAAAAAGAACAAAAAAAAAAACTGATTGATATATTGTATAAAATACTCTGCTTCCATATAGTACTAATGGCTCAGAGTTGAATGGTGTTATGTATGTTCGATTAAATATTCGTATGATTGGGGAGAAGATGAAAACAAAATAAAACTAAAGGAAAAAATTATAAAAAATTCCAAAAAAATAAAAAAAAAAAATAAAGAAAGAAAGAAAGAAAATTAATACTTGTATATTGCCACTTAAATTAACACAAAAGGTACAGAGAAACTAGTAAAATTGTATTACCTACAGTAGGGTGGCAGTAATGTGGTGAAATCTTAAAAGTTTATGGTGAAAATTTAAGCCAAACCGGACAACGATAACTAACGGCACATCGTTATAGAAATTTTAGATTTTCTGAACAAATCGAAAAAAATAATTTTTACTTTATTTGTTTTGATTAGGGCTCCGAAGTTCATGCATTTATAATCTTGTTTTATATTTATAAAATATTTATTAACAATTTATTTAAAATCGAAAAATATGCATTTAAAACAATTATTTTAATTTTCGCATTCAAAAATACAAACATTGTTTTTTCGGGCTTTCTATATTTTCATATGTTTAGTTACCTCAAGTCCAAATTCTAATATAATATTGTCATATTAGATTTTATTTCTTCTTTCAAAAAGGTTGACCATTTTAATGATAGACAATACAATTGTTTCGTGGCCATCACCCCAATCTTTAGTTGTTTGCAATAAGAAAATTATGATTGGAACACACAAACCGAGATATTACAGAACGTACAAAAATTCAGCGGGACGAGACCAGAAAAATCTGTTCACAATAGACTTTTGCTGTGTATTTACGTTTTTTATATTTTCAATGCATAAAAATTAAATAAAAAAGAAAACACATCTTCTGTTCTTATTTAATTCATTAATTCAGCTGCGCAGAGATACGTTACGTTTACGCTTGAGTAACAAAGCCTTAATTCGCATGGTCGTTGTGTTTGGGTTCGTCATCTCGCAATCATAGCATATCGAATTCGTGTTGTGTGTATGTGTTTTTTTTTTTTTTGTAAGGAATGGGTTTGTATACTTCAACGATGTGCGGCACGAAACGCTAAAGTACGGTGTTTTAAACCTACTGAAATCACGTGAATATGTTATGCCATAAACCATTTTCTCTGAAGAGTTTCATGGATTCTTTTAGAAACTGCTGTTTAAGGAACTCTACTTAAAAAAATGGTATTTCTAAAATTTTTAACAAAAAAATATATGTTGATTCTTAAATCATTCTTTATATTGTCATAGAATCTCAGTACCGTAGCAAAAAAAAATATGTATGATGGAAATCACAGTTCGGCCTATTTTGAGTAGGAAATTAGCATATGTCGTATATTTTTTAAAATTAAACATCTAATTGTATCATCCACTTTCAAAATAAGTAGTTCATATATTAAAAAAATTTGTTTCCACATTTCAACAAAAACCTGCCACCCTAACCTAACCCATGTGTGTAAGCAAATCACAAAAACCTTAAAAAGACTCTAAAAGATGATTAAAGACAAGTAGTACCGAAAATGGGGTTACATTTTAAAACTTGTATTAAATTACCAGAAACAAAAACTACATGAAAACAACTGAAACTAAAATTAAAATTTAAACTTCCTTTTCACTTATCTCTAACCACTACTAAAAAAAAGGGGAGCCCTTTTTAAGAGTCTTGAAAAAAAATAATATGTATGTATAGCTTAGGGAGAAAAAAGTATTTTTAAAATTTAATTTACTAAAAAAGGGTTTCTTGTTTTTCTTTTTGCGTATTTAACATTTCAAATGTGATAATAAAAAAAAATAACAACATTTTTGTAATAAACTTAACTTTTTAAAATTAAATTTTACATAAGCAATACACTTATACAAATTTTTGCTAAAGTAATTATAAACTTTTTTGTAAACTTTTATAACTGACAGTTAAAGGATTTCAAAAAAGATATTATATATTTAAATACTACCCGTTATTACTCAATACTTTGTTTGTTGGACAACATAGATATTTAATACAATAAGCATTGAAATATTTTTTTGAATATTTGGTAATTTTTCTATTTAACTAATTTTATTAATAACACTACACTCATAGAAATAAGTCTGTAAAAATAGCGGAATAAGTTACAACAAATTAGTTAAAAATGATGCTGCAGAAAAAACTGCTAAATCTAGCAGATTTTTTTGCTGATTACTAGTAAAATAAGAACAGTAAAATTAAAACTGTTCAATTCAATTCAATTTACAGAATTTTAGTTATATTTAAGCTAACTTTTAGTTAATAGAAAATAACAAAATGTACTGTAAAATCTGCATAAAATTTTGCCAAAGCCAATAAAAGAGAAGTAGTAAAAAATTTTATACATAGAAATCATAGTAAAAAAATCAAGATATTTTTTAGGAAAATCCGTGGGTAAATTCCGTATATATGGCCAATTGCGTTAAAAAAAATGTGTGAATTATTTAAGGAATAATACTGAACCTTTTTACTCATGCGCCCAGCAAAACGCGTTTTTGTTTTGTTTGTACAGCGCATGCTACGGGGACAGTTTTTCGATCCACAGTTTAGTCTGGAGACATTTGGTTAGTTCGGGTACTGTCCTTAAGCTCTTCCTAACAACATAGTTTGGGAATATTTTTGGCTATGTCCCCGAATTATGCGCTTTCCATATATATATAAATACTTTTTGCCTATGCATTAGGGCGGGTCAAATTGTATGGATAAAAATTTTTTGATATTGCGTACTCGATTTTTCGAAAGCTTTTAGCATGGGGAAAAAAAAGTTCCACTACGACATATCAAAAAAATCATTTTCGAGGCTCCCAAATTTAAATTTTTTGCAATTTTCTAATAAATCTAGATTAGCGCCATCTTGAGGTGGCTTTTTGAAACAACTAATAAAGTTGTAAACAATATAACATTACAACCTTTCCAGAAAGGCATTACTTATGAAAATCGGATAAAAAATGTGGCAACTAGAGGTAAAAGTATATAAGTAAATTATTTTCTCCTTGTTGTCATCAACATCATTATCATCATTTCCCATCATTATCATCATTTCATCATCAAGCAGAAAATAATTTTACTTATATACTTTTATCTCTAGTTGCCATATTTTTTATCCGATTTTCATAAGTAATACCTTTCTGGAAAGGTTGTAATGTTATATTGTTTACAACTTTATTAGTTGTTTCAAAAAGCCACCTCAAGATGGCGCTAATCTAGCATTTATTAGAAAATTGCAAAAAATTTAAATTTGGGAGCCTCGAAAATGATTTTTTTGATATGTCGTAAAGGAACTTTTTTTTCCCCATGCTAAAAGCTTTCGAAAAATCGAGTACGCAATATCGATTGCTAAATCGACCCACCCTACTATGCATATATATTTTTTTTTTTTTTTTTGGTGAAAATGCATTTCATTAAACATACTTGGCCATAGCTTCGGAATTAACCCTTAGATTTCCTAACATGAACTTTGGATTTTTCGTTGGAGTATGGACTCTATTTATACAAAAAACAAAACACTATTATATAAAAGAAATTCAGTATTTTAAACTCCAAAACTTTTTTAAGAAATTATGAAAAAGAATCAATTGAAAGCATGTCCCTATCCGGAATTAATTTTTGCCTAAGGTTAAATTAGAAATTCAATAAGAATTTCTTGTTCTCACCCAGGAGCGTTGTTTAACATTAAAACTATGAAGAAAAATGAACAAAAAATTTATCACAATTTGCTTTGTCATCTTTCAAAGTACTACTCTGTTATTTTGACGGATCCAATATCTATTTGCGTATATCCAACAATAGAATATCATATATTTTATATAAGTGTCAGTCAGTTACAAAACAATTTAACCAAAAATGTTTGCCTTGATTTATAGTTCGCGAATCATATCATAAAACGAAAAATTTAATCGAATCAAAATTGATTGAATTCAAATTTGAATAAATCTCATCCTAACTTTATTAAATTTAAATCATCGATTTAAAGTGATAATCAATTATTAACTAATTCATAAAATGATTAAATTTTAAACATTAAAATTAAAATCTCAGGCATAAAATATTTATTCGTGTTAGAAAGCATTGAATTGTTATGGAAAAGGTATAAAACGGTAAATTTGTATTTTTCGTTGAAATTATGATGTTACTATTATTATTATAATTAATTAATTAGAATCTAAGAATTATCTTTGCATCAAACCTTTTTTATTCAAAGTTAATTTCTATGCTGCAATAAAAGACTTTAAGTCTTGTGCATAGAAATCGCAAATAATAATAAATAAATAAAAAAATAAATAAATAAAATTATGTGAAGAGACTTGACTAAAGTTTTCTGATAATTATTTAAAATTATTATAATCTCCAAAATTTACGAAAGGTTGTAAATATCCCCAAAACATTTTCCAAGTCCCCAAAAAAATCCCCCTTCCCCAAATGAAAATTTTTGTCCAGAAGGCCAAAAAAATATCCCCAAATTTGGGGACAAAACCCTGCCTTATAGTCCAGACCTTATTTCGATCGATGCAGAATGTTGTCACTTGAATACGTTTCACTTCAGAACAGGGTTTTTGAAATTGGCTCGATTCGTTCTTGGCCACAAAAAATAAGTAGTTCTTTTGGAGCGGAATCTATTTATATGTTGCCAGGAAGATAAGAAAATTTATAGCTAACGATTGATAAATTATATGTGACCTTCTCCGAGAAAAGGGACCTAGTGTGTCAAAAAATCTAGTGTGTCAAAAACTTGGGAAAATCGATATTTTCTCATTTTTTTCGATTTTCCCAAGTTTTTGACACACTAGGTTTTTTGACACACTAGGTCCCTTTTCTCGAAGAACGAATCGAGCCAATTTCAAAAACCCTGTTCTGAAGTGAAACGTATTCAAGTGACAACATTCTGCATCGATCGAAATAAGGTCTGGACTATAAGGCAGGGTTTTGTCCCCAAATTTGGGGATATTTTTTTGGCCTTCTGGACAAAAATTTTCATTTGGGGAAGGGGGATTTTTTTGGGGACTTGGAAAATGTTTTGGGGATATTTACAACCTTTCGTAAATTTTGGAGATTATAATAATTTTAAATAATTATCAGAAAACTTTAGTCAAGTCTCTTCACATAATTTTATTTATTTATTTTTTTATTTATTTATTATTATTTGCGATTTCTATGCACAAGACTTAAAGTCTTTTATTGCAGCATAGAAATTAACTTTGAATAAAAAAGGTTTGATGCAAAGATAATTCTTAGATTCTAATTAATTAATTATAATAATAATAGTAACATCATAATTTCAACGAAAAATACAAATTTACCGTTTTATACCTTTTCCATAACAATTCAATGCTTTCTAACACGAATAAATATTTTATGCCTGAGATTTTAATTTTAATGTTTAAAATTTAATCATTTTATGAATTAGTTAATAATTGATTATCACTTTAAATCGATGATTTAAATTTAATAAAGTTAGGATGAGATTTATTCAAATTTGAATTCAATCAATTTTGATTCGATTAAATTTTTCGTTTTATGATATGATTCGCGAACTATAAATCAAGGCAAACATTTTTGGTTAAATTGTTTTGTAACTGACTGACACTTATATAAAATATATGATATTCTATTGTTGGATATACGCAAATAGATATTGGATCCGTCAAAATAACAGAGTAGTACTTTGAAAGATGACAAAGCAAATTGTGATAAATTTTTTGTTCATTTTTCTTCATAGTTTTAATGTTAAACAACGCTCCTGGGTGAGAACAAGAAATTCTTATTGAATTTCTAATTTAACCTTAGGCAAAAATTAATTCCGGATAGGGACATGCTTTCAATTGATTCTTTTTCATAATTTCTTAAAAAAGTTTTGGAGTTTAAAATACTGAATTTCTTTTATATAATAGTGTTTTGTTTTTTGTATAAATAGAGTCCATACTCCAACGAAAAATCCAAAGTTCATGTTAGGAAATCTAAGGGTTAATTCCGAAGCTATGGCCAAGTATGTTTAATGAAATGCATTTTCACAAAAAAAAAAAAAAAAAATATATATGCATAGTAGGGTGGGTCGATTTAGCAATCGATATTGCGTACTCGATTTTTCGAAAGCTTTTAGCATGGGGAAAAAAAAGTTCCTTTACGACATATCAAAAAAATCATTTTCGAGGCTCCCAAATTTAAATTTTTTGCAATTTTCTAATAAATGCTAGATTAGCGCCATCTTGAGGTGGCTTTTTGAAACAACTAATAAAGTTGTAAACAATATAACATTACAACCTTTCCAGAAAGGTATTACTTATGAAAATCGGATAAAAAATATGGCAACTAGAGATAAAAGTATATAAGTAAAATTATTTTCTGCTTGATGATGAAATGATGATAATGATGGGAAATGATGATAATGATGTTGATGACAACAAGGAGAAAATAATTTACTTATATACTTTTACCTCTAGTTGCCACATTTTTTATCCGATTTTCATAAGTAATGCCTTTCTGGAAAGGTTGTAATGTTATATTGTTTACAACTTTATTAGTTGTTTCAAAAAGCCACCTCAAGATGGCGCTAATCTAGATTTATTAGAAAATTGCAAAAAATTTAAATTTGGGAGCCTCGAAAATGATTTTTTTGATATGTCGTAGTGGAACTTTTTTTTCCCCATGCTAAAAGCTTTCGAAAAATCGAGTACGCAATATCAAAAAATTTTTATCCATACAATTTGACCCGCCCTAATGCATAGGCAAAAAGTATTTATATATATATGGAAAGCGCATAATTCGGGGACATAGCCAAAAATATTCCCAAACTATGTTGTTAGGAAGAGCTTAAGGACAGTACCCGAACTAACCAAATGTCTCCAGACTAAACTGTGGATCGAAAAACTGTCCCCGTAGCATGCGCTGTACAAACAAAACAAAAACGCGTTTTGCTGGGCGCATGAGTAAAAAGGTTCAGTATTATTCCTTAAATAATTCACACATTTTTTTGAACGCAATTGGCCATATATACGGAATTTACCCACGGATTTTCCTAAAAAATATCTTGATTTTTTTACTATGATTTCTATGTATAAAATTTTTTACTACTTCTCTTTTATTGGCTTTGGCAAAATTTTATGCAGATTTTACAGTACATTTTGTTATTTTCTATTAACTAAAAGTTAGCTTAAATATAACTAAAATTCTGTAAATTGAATTGAATTGAACAGTTTTAATTTTACTGTTCTTATTTTACTAGTAATCAGCAAAAAAATCTGCTAGATTTAGCAGTTTTTTCTGCAGCATCATTTTTAACTAATTTGTTGTAACTTATTCCGCTATTTTTACAGACTTATTTCTATGAGTGTAGTGTTATTAATAAAATTAGTTAAATAGAAAAATTACCAAATATTTTAACGATTATAAATTTATATTGAAGGTATTTACTTCTCGCTTGAAAATCGTTCGTCGTACGAAAAAAGTTTGCGGGAAAAAATATAGCTAACTATCTTTCCTACCGACATAATGCAATAGCTGTAACAAGAAAATGTTATTTAACCAAAAACTATTTAAGAACTGAAGACCACTTTTTGGCGGCCTTGTGCATTAGCGGGCTAATGAACAAATTTTGTTAATGTATTCTTTAGTTTGGGCACCAATATGGAATAACAAAGAGTCTGAATGCTTAAACATTTCGTGTCAGGGCGAATTCTAAAGTTATATTTGAATTCAAAATATGTTTTATGACTTATTTTAAGTGTATTTCAATAAAATCGTATACCAGTTTATAATATATCACAAAAAATTAGTGTTGCTACATTTAAATTTTCATTTATTCATATAGAAAAAACGTCAATGTTAGTTTTTTGTTTTTAAACGCCCACTCAATAATTTTCTAAGGTTTTTTGTTTAAGTTAAACTTTATCTTATGGACCGATTAAAAGACAGACGACAGACAGGTCAAACAACATGTTGTTTGCAGACGTAGTAAAACAACTGAAAACTATGTATGTACGTAGGTAGATAGATACACGTATAGAAATTAGTTTTATTTGATTTTGTATTTTTATTAAAGTGTGAATTTCATTTACATCTACCATATGTGTATTTTTTTATGAATATTAGTTAAAAACATTAAGAGCAAGTTAGCACTATATCTGTAAATTAGAGTATATAAAGTTGATTAGAAGGGTTAACCGAAATAAAATTCTATAATTTTTTTTATTGTTTAATTAGATGACAAAAGAAAATATTTATCAGACATGTGATCGAACGGTTTATTTTACAAATTTGAGGATCTTTTGCAAACTAATAAAAAAAAAATCAAACTTACCTATATGATTTTGTTATTCAAGCAAGTGCTTGATGGAAATGTTAAATTAGCAAGCATATGCTTGAGCTGACATAATGGTAGAATTATAATGAAAAGGAATACGATAAATGAACTTCTGCCAATTAAAACAGAAAAACTTATTTTAGGACCGTTTGCTATGAAGCATATGCTTGAATATATTTTTTGTCATACACAACTCAAGCATTTGCTTAAAGTTGTACTAAGATTTATTTGAACATAAAAAATATTGCACACATATTATTTAAAAAACATTTTTTTTTTTTGTGAATTACTAGTCAATTTCAATATAATTTAATTTTGAGATACAATTTAAATTCCTGTCATTATTGACTGTAGGGTAAAAACAGGTCTCTTGTTTTGTTATATATTTTTTTTAGGTGACCAACTGTCATAATGTTTTTGCATAATATTAAATATTGCTAACCAATAACCAACAACAAATTCATAAATAATCACCTTATTTAACAATTTAAATTATAAAATCATAAATATTAGACATTCAGAGTCTGTCTATGAATAAATTTTTTTATTAATTTATTTTTTAAAAACATTTTTTTATAATAATATAAAAATTGTGGCGCCTAATCCTAACCATAATTGGAGGATAAACCTAACTTACGATTATAGCTAATAAGAGTTGGAAATAACATATTTAATAATATACAGAATAGAAGTAACTAAATTTGAATTTAACAAAAATGTAGACATTTTAGCTTAGATTTATTTTAAAATCTGCGCAGTTTTTGTTTATCTGAATTCAAGTAATTAAATTTGAAAGTAAACTGTCTCGCTGGGTTTTCCCCGATCTTAATTAAATTCAGATAAATGATAGTGAGAAAACAAAAATAAGAGACATGTATTATTTTTAGTGGGGCAATCTTACTTCTAGGGGTTGAGAAATGATGTCTAAAATTGATAAATTTTTAGTTTTTTCAGATTATTTCTTATATCATGTAGAGAAAACGAAAGTTCCCAGTGTAGAAAACCATTACCAGATATGTGGTTATGTAACTACATACTTGGTAATGGTAACTACCTACTTTTGTTATTACATTTCTTATGTCGCGAAAAATAATGAGTTGTCGTTACACACCAGCATACGAAAAATCAAAAAATATATCGTTACCTATGTGCTTACCAGTACTGACAAAAATAATGAGTCTAAAAATGGATTTTCAAAAAAATAAATTATATAAAAAAAAATATTTTTTATTGTATTTTTTTTTTTTTTTAATAAAATTTGCTGGTGCGGGAATCGAACCTGGGTCTACAGATTGCCAGTCAACAGCTCTACCATCTGAGCTATATCGACATGTAATATTTAATAGATAAAAATATAATTGACCTGCTGCACACAAGTAAGCTTACTCGCCAACATACAAAAAATCAAAAAATATGTGGTTACATATATCCTTACCAGTGTTTAAAAAATATTGAGTCTAAAAATAGATTTCAAAAAATGTTCAAAAAAATCTAAAAAATTATTTTCTATTTGAAATAATGATAAAAATAAGTCATTATCAGTAACTCATTATTATATGTTTTAAAATAATGTAGAAGGTAAGTGGGTGTCATTACTGGTACTCCAAAAAATAATGATATGTCATTACCGTTTCTACACTGGGTTGTATACTAGCAGGGAATTGCATTTTTTTATTATTATACTCAATTCCATGTGATATATGTACACACAGAAAATAAATTGGTTGGAATTCTATCGGAACCAACGAAATATTTTCATCATTCAATAATTTTAATTGCAGTTACTTAAAATTCATCATCAGGAAAGTTATATTTATTTGTGATCAGAAAATATATATGATGAACCAAAACACTGTCACATTATCCAAAATATTGGCTTTTCGAACCAATATTAAAAAAAAAAAAACCACCAATTAATCGAAGATTTAGCCATTTGAATAAAATATCGGCTGCAAAACTTTTGCACTTTTTTCAACTTTAGTAGCTTTAACCATTCATTTTCATTATTTTGGTAATTGTAATAATATATTGAGACAAGGAACAGAAATTTTATTTATCATAATAAAATTTTGGAATATATCATATTTTTTCGTTTCATACATATGTTTAAATTCTAAGTAAGACAACAACTAAACGTAAGTATCTGTGGCGCAGGAGGTAGAGACACAGCCTTATAGCCTTAGAGATTTGAGTTCCAACCTCAACCAAGGCATAACTTTTTGTTTTTAAATAATTTTTTTATTGATTCAAATTAAAAGGCCCAATTGATTTTCTGTTGTGAATATAATTTTATTCAAAAACAAAATATTCAAATTTTCAACCTGAAGAAATTCAAATTTTAAATTTGACAAAAAAATTTTTGTCGAGTTTAGTTCTGCAATGGGCTGACAAACGGAAGGCCGCCGGTTCAATCCTGGTTCGCGATATAAATTTTTAAAAAAAAATTTTTTTTATTCAAATTAAAAGACACACCTGATTTTCTGTTGTTGATATAATTTTGTTTATAGGCAAAATATTCAAACCTGAAGAAATTCAAATTTGAAATTTGACTAAAAAAACTTAAATAGAGCTTAGCTTAGAGGGAAAGCAATGGGTTGACAAGCGGAGGGTCGGCGGTTCGATCCCAGTTAGCGACAAAAAATTTTAATTTTTAAATAAATTTTGTGGAACGTGTTTTTCTATTTATAGAATTTATAATCCACAAAGTAATCTATTAGCACAACAAAAATTCAAAAATTGTAAATAAATTTCGGTAGTTACAATGGTATTAAAAATAAATAAAAGTGATTGTACCTAGAACTACAAAAATTCGGTTCGCGAAAAATTCGGTTGGAACTACGAATCTGTTTTCTGTGTGTAGGATATAATAACTTTGTGATATTCCCTTCCCAGAATTTGATCCGCTTTCAGGTATAATACCTTTATCATGCCTTGGTCAAACAGTCGGCATGTCCGGCTTTAATTTTGTTCTTGTAGCTTCTACTTACAAAACCCCTTTTACTAGCACACCCTTCTCTCGTATATAAAATTCGCGTAACTTAAGGGAAAAGAAAAGTAAGAAACGAAACCTTGTTGTATGAAATTACGTTATACAAGGGAGGGGTGTACTTCAATTTCAGTGTCCAATAACATGAAAAGCTTATTGGTAGTAAATCCGATTATAACTAATTATGATACATACTAGTACATACTCGTTTCTACATGTAGGACAGAAAAATAAACATACTCTACAAAAAACTAAACAAATAATCAGACAAAGTAAGGGCTAACAACATGTTGTTTGAAATGTCTAGAGGCTTTGACATTTCAAAGTGATGAATTACAAGGGTTCGTATTCGTTTTTTACCAAAGCAAAACAAAAAAATAAAAAGTACTAAAAACTATAAAGTAGGCAAATAATATGTGATTATTTGCCAAACATACTATCAAAAGTTAAAGTTAGTTACATACCTTCATGACTTAAATTTCCAATTTATCTTAAAGAGGATTTAAAAAAAGGTGTTTTTGTGTTGTAAAACACATAAAAACTTTATTCATAACAAATGTGCAACTTAATGACTTATGGAATTTTAAAGTAGTCGATGTCAAATATATTCTTTTAAAAATTTCTTCTACATACATATGTATCTTGAAAATACTTATGTATTCTTTATTCCATTTTTTTAAGTGGTCTTTATCGATTTGAGTTTTTATCGATTTTTATTATTATAGTTTCTACAAAAAAAATTAAAACATTTATTATCAAATTATATGCATAAGTATAATGCTTTATAACACCTTCCGACAAAATCCAATTTTTGATTGCCGCCATGAAAAAATTCAATATTTGTGAAATAATGGCAAAGTATAAGATACCTATTGCTACCAGTTTTTATCGATTCAATTCATTCATTTGGCGAATGAAAATTTTATTAATATTTTTCTATTTCCAGAAATTCTAAAAACGTTGTCCCCTGACGTTTTCCTTAGGCAAGAATGAAATCCGGATAGGGACATGCCTACAACGCATTATTTTTCACAATTTGTTAAATACGTTTGGCATTTTAGCATATTTAATTCCTTTAATGAAATTAATGTATATCCCGATAAATTAAAATTAAAAAAAAAGAAGTTTATCTTCATTTTTCAAAATTGAAAATTGTTTTTAATTAGCTTTGAGCAACCATGCTAAAACTCAGTTCGCAAAATGAAAGGTTTTTTAATTTTATAACAAAGACACAATTACAATATACAAAAAATTTCACTTTTTCACAAGAAAAATAATAGTCTTGTATATTAAATTTGCGTGAAAACAAAGTCAATACAGTTTTCATGTGAAAATTCATTGTCGTAAAAAATAATGTGTTTTATATGGAGTATAACATTTTTTTCACATGAAATCGAAACAATTTACTATGATTAACTACCAAAAGAATAGCCTTAGACATTCCTTATAGTATGCCGATCGACCCAGAATCACTTTCTGAATCGTTTTAGCAATGTCCGTCCGTCCGTCTGTTCATTTTAAATTGTAATCTAAACTACAGGTGGCAATATTGAAGATAATTGGAAGAAATTTGGTAATTAAATTTGTGTTGCTGCAAGGACGAACCCTGTATAAAATGGTTAAAATCGATCTATGGTTTGAACTACTCGCAAGAAATTGATTTAGAAAAACTGCATGATTTTAGTTTGGCACTTTTTTTCTCTTTTTGTGTTGTACGTTGTAATAAAAAATATGAAATATATAAAAAATATTGAAGCGTGGATATATATAAATATTTGTTTTTCTTATTCATTGTTGTGTTTTTTTTTATTGTATTTTCCATATAAATTTCCTGTTGTTTGTTTTCCATAAAATTTCTTCTGTTTTATATTTTTCCAATAAGCACACATATTCTTTCATATTTATGAACATGAAGAAAATAAAAAGGCGCCATTTCTATGAAAATATATTATTGGGAGTTAGTGGTGGAGAGCTGGGTAGACAAAACAACAAAATAGGGGGTGGAAATATAATATCACCCCTCTCTAATGAATAACTGTTATTACGACACCCACTAAATACTGTGCTACACAGAGAGTATTTTGCTAATGAAGTTTTCTTCACAAAATAAATGAAAAATTTCTTAAATTTGATGAAAATGTTTCATATAAGTTATGAATCTAGTATAATAAAATTTTATTTCATTGGGTGTATCAAATTTTTAATAAATAGAAAAAACAATTTTTCAATATTTTATGAAAAATTCCATTAATCCAATGGATGAGTTCCACTGAAACTTCATTGGTTTTATGCAAAAACTCATTACAATCATGTAGATAATTCTTTAAGTGTACGAAGAATAAAACAAAGTGTGGTTCAGTTCATATTGAAACGAAATTGAAAACTTGATGTATTAAACTAAGGACATTTATTATAAATTTTCGACATGAATGATAACTTATCTAACGATTCTTTTTGACAAAATATACAGATAAAAATAATTCCATAATAAGTTTTCAAAAATTTTGTTTTTAATTTTCTAAAAACCCAAAATGTGCCCTTAAACATGCTTGAAAAATTATATTAAATAAACCAACCAAAACTCATTATTGGAGTGTTATATTTCAACCAAAAACGGAAAATAGTATTTTTCCATAGGAAAAAGTCCTCACAATCTGATTTTGTTTCTGAGAAAAAAGTACCCATAATCTATTGCTTTTCCTTAAGGTAAAAATACTCAGAACCTAAAGCGGTTTCTATAGGAAAATTTTCTTAGAATTTGAAACTACTTTTTTGTATTTAAAAAATTTTTTTCTCAAAATCTGGTTTTAGAGCATAAATTTTTTTATTTTGTCAACGTCATGGGAATGTTGGCAAGTTTGCGCCAAGCAACGGTTGGCCGCTGTTATCAATCGGGTACCAGGAAAATACTGTCAAGAATCTCACCGACTATCGGCTATGATTTGCCAACATTGAGCCGATCCTACTTTTCTGCCTGGATAGGGTTAAAATACTCTAGGGAAGAATAATTTTGTTATCCATATTGCCTACGATTTAAATTCAGAGCTTGGTAAAAATAGCGCTTTAGTAAAAGTAGCACAAATTTTGCAAATAGCCGAAGCTTTGAGTGATGTTTAAAATAAATATATAAATTTTGTTGCTGAACTTATATAAGTATTTGCTAGTTGAACCTCATACAGAACCCACATACAAAACCTTATTATTGCATGTTTTGGATATCACGAGATAGCTGTTTAAAATACCTTTCATTTAATGCCTCATTTAACCATTGTTATTTTCAAAGAAATGTGAAAAAATCTTAAAAAAAAAACTCCTAAACTCGAGATTGGACCGATCACAAAATAAAAAATACGAAATTTTGAGAGAAATCTGAATTCTCGATTGGGATAGTTGTTTTGTCAGTAAAGGTGGCAGGATTAATTGAACAGTGTATATTAGGGTGTACCGATTTGTAAGGACAAAAATTTGTCGATATTGTGCCATCGATTTTTCGATAGCTTTTGGCATGAGGAAAAAAAATTCCACTACGACATATCAAAGAAATGATTTTTGAGGCGCCCAAATTTCGTCCCAAACTCATCTAAAAACCTAAAAAAACATTTTTTTTCGAAAAAAATGATATCACCATCATTGTAAGCGTACAATTTTACCTTGGATAGGATATATTTAAAAAATTTGAAACCGGCGATATTCCGACAACTCGTCCAAAACCTCAAGAAAAACAGTTTTTGGAAAAACTGCTATCGCCATCGTTTTCAGTGTACAATTTCAACTTGGAAAGGTAATATATAAAAAAAATTAAATCAGTCAATTTTTTTTATTACCTACTAAAAAACCTTAAAAATAAAAGTTTTGAAAAAGTCAAAAAATTTAAATTTAGGCGCCTCGAAAATGATTGTTTTGATGTCGAAGTGGAACTTTTTTTTCTCATGTCAAAAGCTATCGAAAAAACGATGGCACAATATCGATTGCTAAATCGACCCACCCTAGTGTCTATATTGCTGTTAATATATTGACTCCTTTTTCTGAACTACTTAGAAACGGACTAACAAATATGCAATAATTTTAAGCCTAATGTAGGGTATTGACAATAAAAGAAAACTAATGAATAACAGTAACTATTTTTATGATATAAACTAAATGGGGGGTTGTAGAATTAGTGGTGGTAGTACGAAGAATATTTGTTGTGGGCATTAGTAAAGAGTAAAGTCAGTAGTCATTTTAGTGCACATGGGGTATAAGAAAAATATGTAAAATATATTAGAACGGACGTATGACTCATATTCGAAAAATGATTTGTTATAACAAGAACAACAACAACCAAAAAATAAATAAAAAGCTTAAAAAGAAAACCAATATCAACCCTCTGGGCCATATTTAAAAAAGTTACAAAAAACATTATAATTTTTCTATGAATTTTTATGAAAGCCAAAACAGGAAATGTTTGTATAAGTTTTTTTTATAAAAATTTAATAATTTTTAAGAGGGTGTTAAAAGTATATAATATTATTTACTCCCCCCTCATCCTCGTAAGATGCAATAATTTTAATCCTACAAAAAGTTATCAAGAAAATTATATTCATATATTTGATTTTTATTAAAAAAACAAATCTAAAAAAGATAATATTTTATCCCTTCTCCACTCCCCCCCCCCCCTCCTCTTACTTTTTTTAGAGACTAGAATGTTAAAAGCGTTAGAAATGACAATGATTATTATAAGGTTTGTTACTTTTTGTACCCCAACACTTCGACCTCCAAACAAACAACAAAATATTGTCAAACCATCGAACATCATAAAAACATATTTTAACTTTAAAATTTAACTACATTTACCAACATCTTTAACACAAACTCCTTGTTAAGATAATCCAGTATAGCCAGAACATATACTAAGGATATTTTGTATAACCCAGCAATATTTTTTAAACAATAAAATATTTTAAGGAATAGGAGTAGCTGAGCTCTTCTTTTTACTACAATAAATAAATTTACATTAAGTATAAAAATAATGAATTGTTTCATAACATCAATAATGTTTCAATAGATCTTATTCAATACAAATATTTCTTATATTTCAGATTTTTTTTATGGAAAAAATAAATATAAAAAATTTCATTGTATTGACAAAATCATAAGTTTCATTAAATATATGAATCTTTTTATATATATTATGAAGAACTTCATTCATTTATTGAAAGCTAAATTGTCTGAATGTTTCTTTTAATTTTATTAATTTATCACACACCGCTCCAGGAAAAACGACCTTAATAAAAAAGCTTCTATTTTACGATAAATTCAGGGAACTTCTGCAGTCACAAATTGTTAGTTGTATGAGTAGTATTTCTGTTTTGTTGTTTTAAGTGAATTCATTTGTAGAATAAATGAAAAATTTAACTACATTCGTAAGCCATTAAAAAACAAACAATATAAAATACTGAAAATTCGTAACACTTTTTTCATTCAGTCATTTAGATAAAAAAAAAAACCAAAAACTATTGTAATTTGTGTTTCATTTTATTAATAGTCAAGAGAAAAAGAAAATGTAAGATAAATTTAATGAAATGTATGTGATACTGTTTACAAGTCAATTTCATTTGTTTTTAAATACATTTGCAGCGGTATTTACATATAAAATATTTTAAGTGTGGTTAGGAAATTTTCATATATGTGATAAAACTTTTCATACATTTTTATAAATCTAGTTTTCCGTCATTTTACAAACCAAATTTCCTTAAATTTATGGAACGCTTCATTTATGTTAAGAAAATGTGCATCTTACACTGAGAGAATTATCATCACTTCAGCTTTGAATTTCTTCATAGTTTAAATGAAAATTGTCACTGGAACTCGTCCATTGAAACTTTTCATAGAATCTATGAAACAGGTTTCATTAACGTTAGTGTTTATGAAGAGTTCATAAAATTAATGAAACTCTTCATAAAATGAATAGACCACTCTTTCAAAGAATAAATAATTCGGCTATAAAAGCTTCATAAAATCTATGAAGCAATTTCATTTATTATTATTTATTATAGTTGGTTGTTGTCGTTGCTAAGCGGGAGTGAATAAATAAAAAGTATTTATCAAATGCAAAAAGCGTAATAAAATTGTAGCATATTTTACGGATGTACAAAATATGTCTAATGAAAGAAAGTTTCGTAAGTTTTTATAATAATCTTAATTCAATTAATGAAATTCCTTATTAATGTTTCGAAAAAATTAATATGACTTATAAAAAATGTCATAGTCCAAAATTAATAATAAGGAATTAATTTAAAAAAAATTAAATTAAAAAAGATAATTCCCCCAGCATGGAAATTATTTTTACATAAAACTATTGTATTTGAGAATTAAATGTTTAATATAAAATTCTAATTGTATGAAAATTTTTAAAAATTAATGAAATGACGATATTTTATGAAAAAAATTGAAAAAGGTAAATACTATTGAACAAATATATAAAGAACATTTTCATTAAATTTATAAAGGTTTAATTTATGAAATTCAATGAATTTTTTTAATAAATTTATGAAATTTCATGAAAGAAAAGTTATGAAATATTTCATAATATTAATTAAATATCATATACATAATGAAATTCTCCACTGATTCTACGAAAAAAATTCTATGAAATTATATCATTAATATCATGAAGGATAATTCTTATAGTGTACACACTCAAAATGAATGACTTTAAAATAACTTTAGCCGAGTAAAAAAAATAACATGATATCGCATGTAACGATATCTTATTTAATATAATTCGAGATATATTTAATCATATATAATCCTATCCGGACTTTGACCCAATATAATTATTATTAACGCTTTATATTTCAGGTTCAAAACAAAAACTATCAAAAAGTTATAAAAAATAACACCCTGAAGTTAAGAATTCAAAATTTTAATAAAAATTAAAGTCTTTGGAAGATGTTGTGCATAATTGTAACCAGGGATTTTATATTTTGAAATCATGCATAAATATATCGCTAATTCGAATGGGTTCATAAACAAAGCCTGCTGATTTTATTTACAATCGGTCCCTGTTTGGGTCTAAACAGTACCCGTATAAGGGTCCCCCAGTAATGGGCATTAGACCGTACCTAAAAAAAAAAGTTCGTCGTACACCCTCCAATATGAAGTATTTTTGCAAGGCAATTAAAAAAAATTTTTTTTTTGTGATATATCGAATTTTTTGCCTCGAGGAGACCAGTGTTTTGCTATAAAGGAAAAATCCAATGAAAAAAAATTAAAAAAGGCGACTTCTAGCAAAAGTTTAATGATTTTTTGTGTGCTTTAATTTTCTGACATTAGGGTTGTACATTAGGATGGTAGCAAGTGAGATCTGATGGTTAACTACTAGAACGGGATACTTGAGGTCAATGGCCCTTAGAGCAAAACATCGATGAGAAAAACATCGATGTATTATACTTTAAGATCCGACTGTAAATGCCAAAGATATAACGAAAATTGTAAAATGGCGACCCCTACGTTCGGCAAAACAAATTTTTTTTTTCCAAACCTCCTTGCAAAAATACTTCATATTGGAAGGTGTACGGCGCACTTTTTTTTGCCTGTAAGGTGGTACGCTCTAATATGCATGTTCCAGTTCGCAAATGTTAAGATATTTTGATGAAATTTGGTACACCGACCTAGACCGGTCCAAAGACGAAACTTGTCTATTTCGGTTTAAGTCGGTCCATGTTTACACCTAGTGCACATATAAAAGTCCCCCAAAATTGGCAGGTCGCAATACCATGTGATCAAGGACAAAGCTTACTGCTTCTGGATAGGATCGGTCCATATTTAAACCTATCGGTAATATTGATTATATTTCAGATTTTCTCCTAAATACACCTAACGTTAGGTAAAATCCAAATTTCTTACCGTTATCCTATATTTGTTTATTATTTTATTGAAAAATTTTGACAGAGGACCATTTCGACTAATTCGAATTTAAGATCCCAATATCAGTTGGCTTTTATCGGACTGGTGTAGGGTATCATATATTCGGCATATCCGACTTTATATTTTTTACTCATTTTCAATTTTTAATTTAATTTCTTTATTTATTACAATAACCTAGCCTATAGGCCATAATCGGTTACAAATTTCTACTAAAAGTAACAAAACAAGCAATAAAATTTGCTTGCTTCATAAAACTTATGTTGTTTTCTTCACAAAGCGAATGAAATTTGTCTGAAATTTTATGAATACCTTCATTATTTTTATTAAACTGTTCACAATGTGAATGAAAATTTTCTGAAATTTTAAGAAAAACCTTCATTATTTTTATGAAACTACCCAGTCAGAAATCGCCAGTGGTACAAAAAAGCACTGGCATACCACTAGGTAACCACGGTAATAAAAATAAATAACTGGCAGAACACTCATTTGGTACGCTTTGCCTGCGTTTGCAAAAAGCGTTTTACCAGTATTTGGTTTACAAAAATTTCGGTGGTTTATAAAAAAAAAAACCACTGGCAAAGAATTGGCTTAGAGTGATATGCCAAGGCTTGCAACCAGTGGTCCAGTGCTACTTAGCAAATGCTACCAGGCGTACAAAAATCAATTCACTGGTAGACCAATGATTTTATAAAAATGCTGACGGTTCGTTAAAAAATGTTTGTAGTCAGAAGGTTCCGAGTTCAAATCCGGTTGCAAGCAAAAAATTTTTTTTTGATTTTTTTTAATTAAAAATTTTTTTGTTTTATAAAACCTATTTTTTTTTGTTTGTGGGGAAGGACCCACTTTTCTTTTGCCCTCCCAACTTTGGCATACTAGTTACAAAAAATTGTTTGCCAGTACTAGCATTTTGGCACAGCCAGTAGTTGCCCAGCTATTATCACTCATTTATGTGTTTAGCCATTAAATATTATATGTCTCGTTAGCTCAGTGGGTAGAGCAATCGTCTGCCAATCTGACGGCCTGGGTTCAAATCACGGCAGGACCATAAAAATACATATGAACTTTTTTTAAATTTTATTTTGGAAAATATATTTCCAGACCACCTATTTATTGGTTTTGTCAGCGTTTTGCCAACGTTAAAAAATTTTGTTCCTCCAGTGGTTTTCCGGCGCTTTTTGAACAGCCGGTCCTTTTGTCTAATGATGTTATCATTTTGGGAATGGGAAAGCACTTTTTGCCAGTACTTTTACCACCTGTTAAAGTGCTTTGCCACCGCTTTCCCGTTTGTATTTTTCTGACTGAAAATTTTTCAATGGGTTTTTGAATATTTTAACAAATAATATGAAATTTTTTTTATAAACACGCAGTGTAACGAAAAATTTCAAAGGACGAATTCCAGCGAAACCTCATTGAATTAATGCATAAATTCTTTAATATCAAACAGATTGATGCATAAATTCATTAATATCTCAGTGTACAAATATTTTGAAGGAATTGAAAAAGTAAGAGAATTATCTGCCTGATGTTAATGAACTTTTGCATAAAACCAACGAAGTTTCACTGGAACTCTTCCATTAAAAGGTTTCATTGAATTAATTTTCATCAAATATTTTTAAAAATTTAATTTAATTTTATAAAAGTTTCATACACTCTATGAAAAATTTTTATTAAAACTAGATTCATAAAATATATGAAGCTTTTACATCAAATATAAAAATGGTTTCATTTACTTTATTAGTCTACTGTAAAATTTCATTAAAACTCATACAACAAAATTCTCTCTGTGTAGTTAGTTTTTTGAGCTACTGTAAAATTAGGTATAATGTACACCACTGATGCCAACTATTAAAAAAAAAATGGTTAGATGGGACTAAAAAATTGCTAGCAAATCAGTAAATGCATAAAGAGTACAAAAATTCTACTTGAAACCATTAATGCAATGAATCCATTTTTTTTTCTCAAACTGCAGATGAGAAAGCGCTAGATTTTGGGCTAATACCTAGTTGACAATTTTTCCCGCTAGAAATAAATTAAAATATGTAGATCTGACGAGAAAAGCGCTGTTATGACAACAGTGGTAATAATAAATAGTAATAAAAATATAAAAAATATTTTTTATTATAAAAACATGTGTAACTTACTTCATCCTTATTAAAATAAAAAGTCAAAATTCCAAACGGTACTCTAATTATTACAGTTTTTTTGTTAAATAACTAACAAAAATTAACTGTTAGTTTTAAAAGTACTGTGTTTTGTAATATTTGGAATATGAGTTTTCCAAAAATTTAGTTACTCATAGAATTTGTAAACTTGTGTTGGGTTAATTAGACTAACACTACATATTTCTCATCTTTCGCTATATCGTTTGAGGATTTTTTTTTTGCGTTTAAGAATATATAACATGACACAAACACTTGCTTATGAAAATGTTTTACAATATCCTTTTAATGTTATTACAAGTATGTCCTTGTCGCCAGCTTTGTCAATGTCTATGGGAGAAATACGACAACATCTATAATATATAGTAGAGATATATGTGTGTATGACTACGACAAACAATAAGTGAGAAAAATAAGAAGAAGAACCAGAAGAAAAAAATGACGACAAACAGCAACGTCGAAAAGGATAATGACACTACGACGACGAAGATGATGATGATGACTACAATGTTGACAACAAAAGGCAGTTTTGTAACAGCAAAAGATATTGTTTTGCTTACTTGAATGTTAGAGAATCCAGTGTATCTTATATTTTATAGTTCTTCCCTGCCTAGCTAGGAAGTTTGGTGCCTGGCTGGCTGGATGGTTAGGTGCCTAGACTGCTAGGGTATGGTTAAGCTGTTATGTTTAATATTTTCCAAGAAAAAAAAAAAAAATTGTACTCAAATATAAACTCAGCAATACTATGATGGTATTCACACTTCCTTCTATTGGTATTTCCATTTTTTTTTTTGCTTCCCAATATTAAATCAAATATATTTTAAGTGAAATATATCTAAACCACTTTGCAAACCAATTTATAAGAATATGGATTAAATAAAAATTTCGTTGTATTATTGTATAAAAATAACTGCCTTAGAAGATATTAAAAAGAAAAATATGGCCAAAAATATTAAAAATATTTATATATGAACAATTCACAATTATTTTTAATTTTTAAGATTTTACTCAAAAAAAATGGAGATGTGTTTGACGGCATATCAATTGCGATTTTTACTATAACCTTATACCAAATTTTCAAATGCCAATTTAAATCACTTCCGAAAAAGTGGGGTTAATATCGCTTAACTTAAGTGCTAATCTTAAGCGCTGAATATGTATGATGGTTAAATTTGTATTTATGTATATAAATTGATATAATTATATACAAAGCAGTAACACAAACAATGTTGTCTCATAAAGTCAGTCACTTTGTATGGCTGAGTAAACTAAGTGACCGCCTAAAACTTTAGCAATATGGGTTCGATTCCTGCCGACGGTGTTTTTCTTTTAATAAATAAATATTTTTCTAATAAATAAATAAAAATTTTAAAAATTTTTTGTGTATTTTTTTTTATTAAAAATAAAAATTAAAAATATATCATAGCACAAATTTTGATCCCAAAAAATTTTATGTTAGTTTCATGGAATTTAAAAATATTTGGGAATCGTTCATATCTAAAGATAGAGATTTATAATAATATAAACAAAAACAAGAAGAAAATATTGTAGATTCAAAAAAACAACAACTTCAATAAATTATTATTAAAGAAAAATAATAAAGATATATTTTATAGATATTTTGTTTGGGCATTTCACCAAGGAACATATAAACCATAAAATACAGACTGACTGCATGGCGTCTTGTTATGGCGAACAAATTAGTAAGCCGTTATCGAACACTTTTTGTAAAAAAAAGGCAAATTTTTTTTAACATAATGAAAATTTTTTCTTATCGTTCGCGAAATAATTTTTACAGTATCCGTTCGCGAACAGCCAGTTTATAGTTTCTGGTTTATATGTTTCTTGGTTTCACCAAAAACCTCTCTTTTTGGTTTTTGCAATTCTTAAAGCGGAATGTAAATTTAAATGGCGTAAAAGACTTTATCAAAGAAAATTATTTTCACAAAACAGAATATACCACTATTGAAGAGTACCAGCATAATAACAATAATATTGGTTTAAGGGATACTCTAACGACATGAAAAGGAAAAAAAAAATCAATATTCGAAATACTTCTCATCTGAAGCTGATCCGGCTCTTCTCATATTAGGAAAATTATTTAAAAAATTTGTAATTTACTTGTGAAAATGATATCATCTTTCTTTATCGATTCATTTACCAAAATAAAAGAAAAACTATACATACCCCTCATTCATATTACAACACAAAGATACGGTGCAAATATAATTTAAATAACATACATTTAAAATTTAACTTTAACGGTTCGTTGTAATTAATAAAATCTGTGTTTGTCATACACAGAGTTGAATAGAACCAGATGCGATACTTTAAGAATTAAGGTTCAAAGCAAAAAAGAGTAAGAATAAAGGATAAAAGTAGCATTGTTTGCTTTCGTTGACGTTAGTCTAAGTTGAGTTGTTAACATATTAGATTTGCTTTTCACTTTGGCATAAGTAGACCATTGTCAATACTTAACCCATCAAGGCAAATGACACTGATGATGGCTTTGTAGCGAAAGCCGCAAATACTTATTCTGTCTTGCTGGCCTTATCGAATTCTTTAAAATTTTCTATTCTTTGTAATTTACTTGTGAAAATTATATCATCTTTCTTTAATTTGAGAAATAATTTAAACAGAAAGAGATATAAATATATGTATGTGACCTTCTCCGAGAAAAGGGACCTAGTGTGTCAAAAAACGGGTTTGGACTTAAGAGTGGATTCTGGTACCTAAAAGGGTGTAGAATAAGATGAAATGAGTTAGATTTCTGATTGAAATTTATTTACCTCTTAAAAACGTAAAAAACGAACTTGGGAAAATCGTGTGTTCAAAGTGATAATGCCCCAGGTAGAAAATTACAAAGGGGCCAGCACTGGCAAAGCACCGAAATGGGTGGTATGAGTGCTTGTAAACAGCGCTTTTCCAATGCCCAAATGATAACACCGTTCCACGGTGGTGCCAATGCTTTAGCAAGCCCTGGGATAGCACCCATAATCATAAAAATCAAATGCTTTGCCAACGCTCAAATAAAAAAATTAAAGTGCTTTCCTGACACCCAAATGATACTTAACACCGATCTATTTAATGCTTTGCAAAGTATTGAGATAGCACCAAGAAATATAAAAATCAAGTGTTTTCCCTGCCACCAAATTATGACCACTCATCACTGAAGAATTTTAAATTACTCTAAAAATAGACGATTCTTGGAGTTATTGTATTGTGGAGTCAAAAATTATTTAAATATTCACTCTTTTGGAGTTTCTTTTTCAAAAACAAAATAATGTTATAGGAAAACAAGTGCTGGGAATTCACCCTTTTAAAGCGTTGGGAAGGCGTCCAAATTTAGTGCTTTGCCAGTACTTCTTTTTGTAAGACCGCGGTCTACTTGCGCTTTGCCAGTGCTTCTTTTTTGTTACCACACATAATTTCTACCTGGGGCGTTATGAAACTTTAAATGCGTTCTACTCAAAACTTCATTTTCACACACTAGGTCCCTTTTCTCGGAGAAGGTCACATATATGATCTAGAATCGAACGAATAAAATAAAATTAAAACAAAATATTTTTCTCCCATTGCACATGAAATTTATGGAAGAGAACTTCGTGCTAATCGAAGTGGATTTCAAATAAAAATATCTCGGGGACCTATCCAATGGATTTAATATCACGCTCATATATTACCCACTTTTTGAGATCTTGAGGTTTGAACATGACAAATACTGAAAAGGGGAGTTTGATTTTGATTAAACTTGGTTATGTGATAGAGAGGACAAAATTAAAAAATTCTCGGCTCAAAATATATCGTTCCAAATTGATGTTTAGGGAGAAAAAGGAACTCGAAAGTTATTCGAAACATTTTTTTTTTAAACTTTTTATTTATTTTTGTTACACCATTTAATAGATTTTTAAAGTACCTTTCACTTGTTATCCATCTTGGAACAAATATGAAAAAATTCCGAAAAACGGGGTAATTTTTACCCCAGTTTTGAACTCTCAAACATAAATTTGGGCCGCTAAAGGGGCCCATATGCTTCTTTTTCTGCCTCTCTCACATACGCAAATTTCGTCCTTCACTTCTTCTGATCTCCTTACTATTTATACCACCTATATCCGGCCGAAGATGAAATACAACTCCCATATATAGGCAGGGGCTTCAAAGTATATTTTGGAGCTTTTGGACCGTGTACAAAGGAGGGCGTTGGCGCTCATTAATGACAGTAGGGTATCCAGCTCTATTGACTCGTTGGAACATCGTCGGAATGTGAGTTGTGTAACACTATTCTATCGTTACTACCATGGGAAGTGTTCTGCTGAGATAAGTGCACTTATCCCGAGGCCCCGTATTTTTGGCCGTAACACGCGCTTGTACAGTAGAGCTCATCCGTTTGTGGTCGATTGTCCAGTTAGTCGCACAATGCATTATAGAGAGAATTCGTTAATTAGTCGAACCGCCCGTATGTGGAATAAACTCCCCGCAGATGTCTTTCCTGATACTTACAATTTAGAGAAATTCAAGTCAAACGTTCACAAACACTACTCCCTCTTTCCTCCTTCCTCCTTCCCATAACCTATTTTCCTGATATCAACACAATGCATTGCATTAGTAGGGGCCATCCCCTGAGTGTTGATCTATAGTAAAAAAAAGTGAATTAGAATTTCCTCCCAAGAATGTCGGGGATAATTTTTTAGTGGGTAATCTTCTGAAGCGATTTTTCGGAAAAAGTAAAGCATCAGAGCAACAAATTTATGTTTCCTAATAACCCCATTTTCTGTATAAAATCGATTCTCGAGACCTCGTACCGATCTCCTCAAAATCTGGAACAAATCTCAAAATTCTTTTGTGTTTAAGAATTTCGCATTAATCACAAATACGAATCCAAAAAAAAAGTTTTAAGTGAATGACCGTATTTTAGTAATAAATAAATGAAATTTTCTTAGACTTGTTTTCTTTCTAGCAAAGACAGAAGGATTCATACCATAGAATATATAGAACTCTTACTCTATGATATTCGATATGATAGATATGAACAGAAACTATATCTAGTCTGACTTGCAAATTTAATGTGTTTATAACTTTTGAGGAAGGTTTATTCTTCTTCTAAACCCCAAACCTACTAGACATGGCACTAAGTTTGATCAGATCTGGCCATGAAGTGTTTCACATATACCACATCTGTCCATTTATGCTCTAATCTGGCTCTAATAAGATTTCATCATGTCTAATTAGATATAAAGATCTTATGAGATTTTATCTTTCCTGCACGTTTTTTGTTATAAAATAATGTAAACAGTAACTGGTCATGCAGAAATTTAGTTGGAATCAGTGCTAGTATTCCAAAAAATGAAGATATCCCATTTTCGTTTTTTCACTGGGTTAAGATTTTTAAAAAAATAATGGTAAATATATTTGAACAACTTACGGTTTTCAATTTATAAAAAAAATGTAATCGATTATGATATTTGAGCAGTAACAATATCCATCATTGAACAGTACTTACATCAATGTTGCACACTCACTTATATCTTTAAAATTTTCCTCAAATTTAATATTTCGAAATTCTTAAATAAATAAAAACATTTAAAGCAAAATTTTATAAGTATCAAATATAAATTAACCAACAATTAAAAATATTTTACTTGAAAAACTTTCTTAAAAAACTTTTATTGAATGCCAACATTTTATTCTCTTACCTTTTTGTTGATAAAACAACAAAATTGGTTTTTATTTATAGAAACGAAATAATATACGATAAGATAAGTATAAAATATAAAGGAAACTTTATCGAAAAACTTGACTTGCAGAGCAGTTAACTGTAAAAAGAAATTGCTACAAATAAATATTCCATAAATTGCAATATACAGTACAGTAAAGTCTTTGCGAAAGATGACAATAATTTTACACAACTTTAATTTGTCTCTGATTTGTGTCAAGTAACGTAAATGAGGATTTTCAAACATTTTGAGGATATAGGCTTATATTCACACAAATGTTTTGAATTTTATAATAGTGTAATAAAGCAATTTAACATGCAAAACAACAATAAAAAGCCTTCAATTAGCCTTTAATAAAACAGAAAGTATTTTTGTGAATAAACATATTCGAGGAAATATGTTTAAACATTTTTTTTTGTAGGACATAAATGACGTAACGGATACCACAAGATAAATCTCGAGTATTTTGTCCCATATACCCTCCTGCACAGTGGGAAGGTACACTGAGAAACATATTCATCATGGCAATTGATTTGTTTTTGCCAACTGCATGGTTATTACAATAGAAATTAGTCTATTTGCTCTGTGTATAAAAACTCACTTTTATGTAAAACTTTCTGCATATTTTGTACGAAAATTTCTTCACTTAATGTAAGTTTTCACTGTCCCTACACGCTGAAAAAATCGTTTTGTTGGAAACATATTTGCCGGTAGTACAACAAATACACCTACAAAAAAATTTGTTGTCCCAACCGGATTTGGTTCAAACCAAATCGTTCGGTTATTGCAACCGAAAATTCAATTAATACAACCCAACCCATTTCAGTTGGATCATCCAAAATAGGGCTGAGAAAGCCGAATTATCGTTCGCAGGAACCTAACGATTCGGTTTGGAAAATAAAATTTTTCTATGTGTATATGTTTGTAAAAACTGTAAAAATATATTTGCGGTGTTTCTAATATAATATATTTGCTTGCAAATATAATATTTTCGCCTGTCCCCATATAATAATTATAAAATTGCAAATATATCTTTGTTTAAGTGGGAAAATATAACTCACAAACATTACAGCTTTAAAATCACTAGAGTTTTTGTGAGTGCTATGTTGTCGTATTTAAAATAATAAAGCGTTTAATAAATAAGTTTTTAAGCTATTTCAAACTTAAGAGTGTGTGTGTTATTTTAATTATATAAGAGCACCATCCTGGTTTATCTAAAGGAGATTAACGAACAAACGAAAAATGTCTTTTTTCTGCGTGTATATACAAAAATCATGTCCATATTGTATATTGTGCATATCGTACATATGTTTTCTTTAAAGTTAAACAATTCTAAAAAAAAAACTTTTTGCATGCAACAATTTGGCAAATATAATAAAAAGAAATTGGATGTATCTTCTTGCTGTCATAGTGGCAGACTTAAACTATTTTTTGCAATATTTTTTTTTTTCACTTGTCTTTATATTTGGTTGTCACCTTCCTTAGTAACATGTGTATAAAACAGACTCTGGAGCATACAAATAAAAAAAAAAAAAAAATTGAGGAAGAGATGAAAAATAAATATACACAGTATACAACAGATGACTATCATATGTTGGTTGTTAATAAAAAGAAAAAATTAAATAAATTACAGAATTTTAGTATAAAATACAGATATTATAAAAAAAAACCCAGTTAATAAGTGCTCAGAAAAAAATTATTAAACCAATATATGTAATTAAAATTAAATATACACTGAAAATATTATTACAGTAACTGACTGTAGTTTATTTAAAAAGTTATCCGTACATTTATTTTTAAATGATTATTCAGTTAAAATACAAAGAAATATATTTTTCAACTGTTTTTGTCGTTTATTTAAAAAATAAATTACATATAAATACGGATTTTCTGTTACAGTTAATATTTTCATTTAAAATGTTTTGTTAAAAAAAGAATTCCTTTTCGATTTCTAGGTAGGTTAAAAAAATTAAATAAACTAAATATCATTTATTCTTACGGATTTTGTAGTTAATTTTTTGTAATTTAAAAAAACGAAATAAATGAAAAATCATTATTTTTTAAGGATTTTGTAGTTTATTTATTAACATTTAAAAATAAATGAAAAGTTCTTTTGATTTAAATGAAAAGTCAGTAGACCGGTTTTCAAGTGATTTTTCATTTATTTTAAATTACATTTTCAGTTAATTTAAACTACAAACTATTTTGAGTGTATATAAACTAACATAGTTAACTGAATAAATTTTTACCACTTAATTCCCATATTCTTTTTTCTTAAACTGTATGGTTAAATAGAAAAGAATTTCTACAAAAATCAAATACATTTGAATTTAATAAAATTTAATAAAAACATTCATTATATTAATGATATTTTCATATATTTAATGAAATTTTTCATTCAAGCAATGAAACAAATTTAATAAAATCTATTCTTTGATATAACGAACTGAAATTCTAATGTATATTAGGGCGTTTCGCTAAAAACATTTTTTTTCTTTTTGGATTTTTCAACTCCTACAGCGGAATATTAGTGCTTGTGGCCCAAAAGTATTTTTTGATTTTTTTTCGGAGTTTTTAAAGAGGGGTACGTTGTCGCTTAAATGCAATGCAAGTTAACAAAACATTTTTTAATTTTTTCACACAACTAGATAAATATCTACTCAAGGGTTCCTAAAAAAAGTATTTGTGTTACGAATTATTAGTCTAAAGATCACTTTGATGAGCTTAGAAATAAAAATGAAGAATTTTCCAAATTCTAACCTCAATAACTCGAGAAATAGGAAACATATGGACGTGAAATTATAACCATTGGATTTGATTCGAGATCCACTTCGATTATCATGAAATTTTATTTAATTTGCTTAAATTTTATGTGAAATGGAAGAAAAAATTAGTTTTTTAGTATTTTTTTTTAATTTTTTTATACTTTTCCTTAAAGTGTCAAGATTAGGAATAGAAACAAATAAAAAGTATTTTAAGAACTCATCTAGCAAATTTTATTTCAAGCTCATGCGTTACCTTATTTCTGAAGTTATGGAAGTTGAAGTTTTAAAATTTTGAATTTTTACTTTTAAGATCATTACCGACCCCTAAACTAATAATATGTACCTTTAGTAGGCTGGAACTCTTAATTAGTAATTTAGCCAGTTTTCTGAAAACAAAGCACAAGAGAAATAAAGTTCCAAACTTTTATTTTTCATAACCTCATTATTTGAATAAAGTCCATTTTAACAACCCCTAACACTCTTCAAAATATCTAAAAAAATATTTTCGAAAATCTTTTGGACCATAAGCATTCATATTTCACTTTAAGAGTTGCAAAAATAAAAAAAATAAAAAATAAAAAAATCTTTTTGGTGAAATAACCTAGTGTATATGCCTTTAATTTCTTCTCTAAATATAATAATTAAATTTATCACTGGGTTATGTTAGAATATCATACACTTTTTAAGCATGATTCATTTAATTTATATTGTGAAAAAGAATTTTAATTTTTATTTACATCACTATCAACTTGATGCCAATATTTAACTCATCATTATTTTCAACATCATCTTTGCATTGGTGTCAATCAATTTTTTTATAAAAAAATCTTTAATGCTTTGTCAATTTATACAAGTTAAGACATATGCTTGTCAAGGGAAGAATGCCAAAGGAACTCTTTGGATTTCGATAAAAAATGTTAGCACTTTTACTAAATGCCTTAACTTATTCTAAACTATGCTGAGATTTCAAAATGAAAATTTTTAAGTAGAATAAAAAAATATCGGTTAATATCGAAAAATTGTTATCAAACAAAATGAATGACGATCTACCCGGAAGTATGTGTAAAGTAATGAATCAAGGAGAGCGCCGTATAATTATAATCCTCAAATGGCACTAAAACAGCAAACATCTAATACACTCAAATAAAAAAGTTTGTAAAAAAATTTGCAAACAGTTTTCAATCGCACTATACTATTTTTATACTGATTATTAGTACAATTTTTATTTTTAGTAATCTTTTTTGCTATTCTCTTATTACAAATTACGGATTTTTTTACTAATTTTCGCTGCTGATTTCAGAAAAACATTTTACAAATTTTTCAAAACCGAGTGCTAAATTTAGCAGAAAAATATACTAATTTAAAAATATTTTTTTTTTATTTTTTACAATTCTTGTTTAGTTTATATTTGTTACTATTGATATATTCTTAGTTTAGATATAACACCCAGAAAATTTCATTGCATCTCCAATGCATAAAACGGCAATAACTGGAGAACCGTTTGCAATTTTGACTCCAAATTTCAAGTACGATGAAGTAATTATACGCTTGTTACAATCGAAAGAAAAAAAATTTTTTTTTAGATTTTACGGTTTTTTTATTTTTTAGTACAATTTTTTGCTAATTTCAGCAGATTGATTTTAAATTACAGTTTACAGCAATTTACTGAAATTTAGTAGCTGCAACTAATTATTTATACTAATTTCATTGTACTAAAATTATGATATTTAGTAAGTTATTTAACTGATTTTTGCAAACCGATTTTGAATTGCATTTTACATAAATTTTACTAAAATTTAGTAGCGGCTACTAATTTTTTCTACTAATTTTATTGTACTACAGATCAGCAGCCAAAAAATACCGCTGGCCTCAAAACAGTTAAATTTCCCGTAATAACAGCAAAATTTTCAGTAGCCATTACAGACTTTTTTGGTTGAGTGTACACTTCATTGCAAAAGACTTAAAAATACCGAAAACTACCGTCAAAAATGTTTGAATCCAACCAGAGTAGGAAAATAAGCTCTACCCAACATGTACGGTACGCCCAAAGAACACATACCCTATCTATAGTTTTAGCGGTTGTGGATTTGTACACAAACCCAATTACCATACACGATTGTCTGACGACGAACGCAAACGCGTCGTTCGACAATTTATTGGCGCACTACATGTTACATGTTTATATTAATTTTACTGTGCATAGACTAATAGTGTCAGAAAATTACAATTTTATTAAAAATTTGAAATTATTAAGAAAAACATTTAATTCTGTAATAAAATTGATAACAAAGGGATTTTTCTATAACTAAAAAAAAGAACGAAATGAACGAAAAGAACGAATAATGGTGAACGATGTCATATCGTTGAATGAACTGAACCGTTCAAATGAACTAGTTTGTTCATGTTCGTTATCCCACCGAATTCGGTTTGTGTACATAAACACAATAACACTATGCGACAGTCAAAATCGGGATGGGATGAAACCAACGGGAAATGTTATACCGGTCAAAAACAAGTTATACGTGTCCCGGCGTTTCGCTGGGTCACCCCTAGGAATCGAGATATATCTTTTTTTTGACATAACTCGAAAACCACTAGTCCGATTTTGCTCAAACAATTTTAAAAAAATTAAAAATTACAATTCCTTTAATCTGTTCATATAACGTTTTTCTATATACTCAACAGTTTTGCCGGTAAAAATAAATGTTTGTTACCGCTACCATAAAAATCAATTACCTTTTGTTTATTACTTTTTTTTAATATTTTAGGCAAAAAATATTTTTTTCTTCATACATTTATTTTTACCGGCAAAACTGTTGAGTATATAGAAAAACGTTATATGAACAGATTAAAGGAATTGTAATTTTTAATTTTTTTAAAATTGTTTGAGCAAAATCGGACTAGTGGTTCTCGAGTTATGTCAAAAAAAAGACCACCAAAGGTCAAATCGATATATCTCGATTCCTAGGGGTGACCCAGCGAAACGCCGGGACACGTATAACTTTTTTTTTTACCGATATAACTTTGCCCGGTAGTTTGAACCCTTCCCGATCACTGAGCCCTACCATTTGTCTCACAGTGTAATTGTAGAGGTGGCCTATGTGTTTTTACTGAAAGGAATGTGTTTGTGTACTATGTTCGACGATGTCGTCTCATTCTCACGTCTATAGTTACATATTCTCTGGATAATCATATTCCTCTCTTTGAAAAAAATTATTATCTGAATTGAGAGAGATCATGTTCACAATCATTGATATTATTTCGACAACTATAACATGATCAGTAAATTTTTTTATGAGCGTCATCGATTAGTTAGCCTCGTTCTTGTTTGAGATTTTGTGAAATGTAGTTGTAATACGTATTAAACAAAAAGATATAAAAAGTAAAAACAAATTTTTGGAATTCATATTAATAGTGACAATTGGTGTTCACAATTTATTGGTATTTATTTTAATAGTGACGTTAAAGACAAAGGTCTACCCAAGAAGTTTGTGCAAAATGTAGATTGTCAAGCAACCTTTAAATAAAATTACTGTGTTATAAATTAAGTAAAAAGTGTTAAAAAAGTGATTAATTTTGTGTAAATTAGTCATTGAATAAATATATGTACTATTTTATATAGAACAAAATGTGCATAGGTTTAACTCAACTTCGAGAGAATGCCGGCAAAATACTATACGGATCATACTATGATATGCAGGAATATGATATTATAATATTGGGAATATTTTGGAATCATAATGTGATAACCTACGGATCATATTATGCAAAAAAAAAGATATTTCGTTATACAATTATCGCAATCATAAAGCAAAAAATTTATGATGCCCCTCGAATATGGTCATCCCAACCATGTTTTAATGTTTTTTCTTTGCGTGTTGTAATGGACGCTGAGACATAATAAAGAAATTTTTAATACACTGTCAGATTGATAATTCTATTTATACTGCATAGCGGAGGAATTTCCGGGTTTCAAAATATCTATTTGCGTAGAAACCCCAAGAAAATTTTTTTTTCCAAACAATAGCTATTTTTCCTTTACAATTGTAAAAATTTTTAATGGGACCTTGAGTAACAGGCTGTTTATCAGTGCGGAAAGAAGTTCTTATTTCATTTCGACTGGTACAATGAATGAAGAAATTTACCAGGAAGAGTGATTAAAGAAAATGCTAATACCACTCAATAAAAACCAGAGAGGCTCAATAATATTTTGGGCTGACTTAACATCGGTCCATTACGCTAGATTCACTTTAAAACTACTCGACGTTAACAATATTTAAAGGTTAAAAAAGAGCTAAATCCACCAAATTTCCCTTGAGCCGTCGCCCAAAAAAAAAAAATTATCAAAAAGTAGAAAAACGCCTTCAAGAGTATCAATCAAAGTACTGTCAGAAATCTTATGCAGGACATAAGGAAAAATTCGAAAAGAAATGGACGCAGCAACAATTCAGGCATTTTCTGAAAGCGAAACTAATTTTTAGCATTATGCTTACTAGATAAGTTGTTTTTTTTCAAGCAGAGCTTTTTAAACATGACTCGATATAGTCTTAATAGGATAAATTTACTCAAAGTTTTCAACAACATTCATGTATTTGACTTATCGAGCTTCTCTTTTTTCTATTTTAATAGCATATATTGTAAACATTTCTTTTAAAAAAGAGAAATGCACTTTCAATGTTGCAGCTTATTCTTGAAAAACAGTATTTGTAGGGGAATATGCTGCACTACGAAGTGAATGTTCCATAAACGGATTGGAATAATTAGGCCTATTTTAATTTGAACTACTTCTACACACCATAAAACTTAATATAATTTGGTAAACCACCAAGCAAAAATAGAGATGCAAATGATCTAAATGTATTTATTTTTTAACATTAACCTAACGATTGAGTTGCCACAGCACGATAGTACTTCCACTTCAACATTTTAGCAATACTTTGTGAACGATGGCAAAAAAAACTCTATTTCATCACTTAAAAGTAAAAAAAGAGCAAAAACAAATTATATTTTTAAAATTTTTTATTGCCACCACTGGGTTTCGACCTAGCGACCACAAGATTTCTAATCTAGTCCTCAACCGCTGAGCTATTTTTTGATACGAATGTTAACTGCATTAGAAAACACTCATTTGTCATTGTGAACTACGAGGGCAGTACGAAATGTTCTTAGCCTGAAATAGATATGGCGGTATAAACAGCATAAAGCTTTGTATAATGGAAACTTCCATCCGTCATATGAACACATGTTAAATTTCATTTCGATCTGTCAACTCATTGGTATATTAATAGTTGTTCAAAAAAGTCGCTTCAGTGATTTTTTTATAATGGAAAAATTAGAAATTACATAAGAAAGTTTATCGGAACAAGAAATTCATAGTGATATGGTGAATGTGTTACACTGATAATAATCCATGCATAAAATTACGAAAAAATGTCAAAATAACAAAAAATTTCGTAAAATATACGAAAAATGGTTTATTTTACGAAAGTTTTTGTTGTTTTGACATTAATTTCGTATTTTTATACATGGATTATTATGTGTGTAGGTGAAAGTGCTCCTTCATATGCTACAGTAAAAAATTGGGTTTCTGGATTTAAACGTAGTCGTACAAGTATTCAAGATGAACCACGGAGTGGACGTCCAAACTGCAACAATGCCAGAAATCATAGCTAAAGTCCATGATATGGTATTAGACGATCGACGAGTGAAAGTGCGTGAAATATGTAATGCAATAGGCAGCTCAAATGAGCGAGTACATTTTATTTTGCATCAAGAATTACAGATGAAAATGATTTCTGCAAGATAGGTGCCGCATTTGTTAACAGTTGACCAAAAACGCATTCGAATTTAAATTTCTTAAGCTTGTTTGGATCGATTTAAACGAAATAAAATGGATTTTAAGCGTCGTTTTGTAAATGCTGATGAAACATGTATCCATCACTACCCACCAGAGCAAAAAGAACAATTCAAACAATGGACTGAAGCTGGTGGATGTGCACCAAAGAATGCAAAAACAGTTCAATCGGCTGTTAAGGTCATGGCAACGGTTATCTGGGTTTATAAAGGTATTTTATTGATCGACTCTCTTTAAAAAGGTAAAACAATAAATTCGGAATATTATTGTATCCTCTTGGATGAATTGAATTTGAAAATTTGGGAAAAATTACCTGGTTTAAATACAAAAAAATTATTTTTCATCAAGACAACGTACCATCCCACAAGAGTGTCTTAACAATGGCAAATTCAAACGAATTGAAGTACGAATTGCTTGACCATCCACCTTATTCACCTGATTTAGCTCCTTCGGACTTTTTCCCAAATCTAAAAAAAAATCCTTGCTGGCAAACGTTTTACCTCGAATGAAGATGCAATGGCAGCTGTAAACGATTATTTTGAGGAGCTTCAGAAAAATTATTTTATTCAAGGGATAGAATTACTAGAAAAACGTTGGACTAAGTGTATTGAAGTTTCAGTGTATTAAAATAAAATAATTTTAAAAATCTAGCTCTTGTTTTTCATTATTAGGCTAACAACATTTCGAACTGCCCTCGTATTGTATCTTATACATTTCAATAAAAGTAGATACTAAACAAGTACAAAAGGTGCATTGCAATTCAATATTTTTTCAGTACTTTTTTCACTAATGCTTAAAAGGCAATTGTTCATAATATTTGTTTTATTTATTTTTTAAAATTGAAAAATTTTGAAATTATTTCTAGAGCTGATTTATAGGAAGAAGAAAACACTTTTAAATGCAAATGTTTTATGGTACACCACATTCCCCTACATTTCAAAAGTAACTGCATAATTTTATATTCATATTTTCCTATTCTATTCAAATCTCGTTTCATTATCATCATAATATCTATCTTACTACATTACAAATACATCTATCTTTCTATTTAATTTAACACAAAGTGATGAATTTCATTAAGAAGTCATGTTGCGTGTGGCAAGTGCTTGATTTAACTGGAAATATTATTCGAGGGTACTTAGACAACCCAACAATAAAATATGAAGCAATTGATAGAGAGATAGGAAAAGACAAAAAAATCATATGTATCTTTGCGCTTTTTATTAACGGACTAATTTCAAGAACATTTTTTAGTACTAGATCGGATCTGTTTAGGCCTAATAAGATATGATTAAATCTAATTAGATATGTTGCCAAATACAATAATATATGACATGGGTGCTGCACTTATTTTACAGAGAAGCAAAGGACATTCAGTAATCGGGCTTAAATAAAATTGAAATATTGGAAGTTTATCGAAAATTTCATAGTCAAATAAAAAATATCAGCAATATAACCAAAATTCAATTTTAAATTCTTGAACTGGATCGGTCGCTCTTGTTCATTAGACCTTTTAAATATATACTTTGGAAGTATCATTGGTGTAATGAATAAATAAGATGCTATGAAGGGAACATTTAGTTAATGTGTAGTTAACATGTTTGCTGGGTTACTTCAATAACAATGCGCTACATACAACATGCGTGTTTTTCCTTTTTTGTATTCCGTATTAAGTAATTTTACACAATACTAGTTCTAAATATCAACAACAAAACATAGGTAAATCGTTTTGTTTCATTTATTAAAAATACCAAGGACATTGCTGTATGTATCGTATAAATGTTAAATGTCTATTAAATGATTTGTTTTGTTTGTTTCAAAGAAAACTTTAGGAGAAATAATAATTAAGAACTTTTTAAGTGTTGCTTGAAATAAAAGAAAATTTTATAAAACGAACAAAAGAATCTATGAATTTAAAATTTGAGTTTATTGCTTATTTGGAAAAATATGTATGTTGAAGTATTTTTCATAATTAAGTACACTCAAAACAAAGGTTTAAATATTTAAAATAAAATTTTATTATTCTTCTAACGGTGGGCCCTATACTGGGAGGTTAACTTAAACTTAAGTATTAAGCAAAAGAAAATTTAAAAAAATTAAAACAACAACGAAAATTATTGGTTAACTAATAATTAATTCATAAATTGTCGTATGAAACCCAGCGTAAAAATTCAGTAGGTAGCATTTAGCATTCATTTTCATAAAAAGCTTTAATTTTCCAAGTCTTACACAGAAGGTTATGGGTTCGATACCCAATGACGGCTACGTCAATTTACACTGGAGAGCAAAAATGAGTGCATGTCAGTACTTGAGGAAACTTATAAGTTCAGGCATAAAAATATCAGACAAGGCGACTAAAGTATACTTTTCTGAAAGCAAAAGGTTCGCTTGATGTAAATCTGACCTCAGAAATGTCCTCCCGTATCAGACCTTCGAGCTATATAAACGGGAAAATCTTAAATTTTCTTCAAAATATTTCGAATCGTATGTTTCCTCGAAAAATATTTTTAACCAGATTCGTAGCGGCATCTGAATACATAGCTCTTCCTTTATAAAAGTGTTTTTAAATTTTTCTGATAACATATTTTTTTTTACGGATTTATCGTTTCTTGAAACATACGCAAAGACATTAAGGAACAATTTTTTAAAATAGTTTTGTTATGGGGATCGGTAGTAGATTAAAATATCTTTAATTTAAGGCAGATATCAGTATATAATCGATTTTGAAAATCGGTAAGAAATTATGGAATGAAATGTTATTTGCTCCAACAAAGTGCATCTGAACACACTGCTCGGCAGTCTGGTGATTCCCCTGTGTCTGTTAAATTTTTCAATAAAAATATTTTCATCTTCTTCCTATAAATAAGCTTTAGAATATAATATTATTTTTATTGCCCCAATCTATGTGCTTTAACTGTAATGTAATGTTGGCAAAATCATGCCAGAAGGATTGAGAAACGTTATTTTTGAAGTTTTGAAAATAAATTCTCTTTGAGTAGGTTTGTTGTTTTTTGGCAACTAAGATTCTCTTAGCATTACTATCCGCAACTTCGTCTTTTTTTGGGCGCCATTAGATGGAAAGTTGGTGAACTTGTTAAACATTTTTTGTTAACTCATAGGAACAAAGAATGAGAGCGCTGTGATATGTATGAGGAATGAAAAGCTAATACATATTGTTTTTAATTGATATTGATGTCACTGGGGATCGAACCCGTAACCTTCTCTGACACACGTTGAACAAGCATATTACACACGATTTTTAACTCAAACCAACAATTCCCATTAAAATATTTTATAATCGGTACAATCCAATGCAACCCCTTCTATGGAACCGCTTCCGGAACTAGTTCCACGGATCCTATATGAAGGGTACTGACGTAAAATCAGTTCTAGAACTAGTTCCACAACTGATTCTAGGGCAACCGATTCCTTTTTGGAGCTATAGAAGTGGTTGGTTTTGGGACAATTTCAAACAAAAATAATCGATGTTATAATTTACAGCAGAAGGGGTTGTAAAGGAAAAGTACCCAGCAAAATATTCTAAAACTGGTTCCACTGCAACCGATTCCATGGAACTGGTTCCGGAACCAGTTCCTGGGATCCCATATGGAAGGTATGACTGACGTAGAATCAGTTCTAGAACTAGTTCCAGAACGGATTCTAGAGCAACCGGTTCCACATTGGAGCTATTTGAAACAAAAATAACACTGTGGAACAAATTCAGGTTAGCAAAAGTTAGGTCGATTCTGAGAGTGAGGGGTGAAAATAGAGTCCAAACTATAAGACCCGTATCGCGGCGTTTGCTTATGTTAGTTCAAATTTTTTAATATTGTTTGTATGGTTTTTTGGCTATAAGTCGTCGACTAATTGATATTTTTTAAATCTGTAAAAGCCAAATTATTGCTAGAGACCTGTGCAACAATTAAAATTTTTTAAAAAATTGATTTGATTGATTTTTAATTTTTAATTGTTGCACAGGTCTCTAGCTATAATTTGGATTTTACAGATTTAAAAAATATCAATTAGTCGGCGAGTTATAGCCAAAAAACCATATAAAAAATTCGAACTAACATAAGCAAACGCCGCGATACGGGTCTTCTAATTTAGCCTCTATTTTCACCCCTCACTCTCAGAATCGACCTAACTTTTGCTAACCTGAATTTGTTCCACAGTGTAATTGGTGTTAGAATCGACAGTAGAAGGGGTTGTAAATGAAATGTAGCTATTCTATAATCGATTCTTTGGAACAGAAAAATTTTCGGGGTAGCTATTCTACATCCGATTATTTGGGAAAGAAAATTTTCTTGGGTTTCTTAACAAAACTCCACTTAGATTGCTATTCAAAACAATATTTTTTGAGTAAAAAAAATCATTGAAAACTTTAGAACATGTTTTATATACCAATAAATATGTCTTCCATAAAGCTTTCACTGAATAACCAACTTGTCCAATGTTTCTTTGAAATAGAACAAAGGTAACAAAAAAAAAAAAGAAAAATTAAGCCATTTTTTAACACTTTTTTTTAGAGTTTTGTACTTGTGTATATGGTAAAATCCAGTCATAAATCACTTTTCTAAAGCAACAATTTTACATACACTTAAAATTATACCCCAGCAGAAAAATTTGTCAAACGGTTTTCAAGTCGATTTAACTAATTTTTAAAAAATTTTTAGTTGAAATACTGAAACAAAGATTCTACAGTTTTTTGTTATTATTCTTTTTTTCATCTCTTCTTCATTAACCCATTATGATATGTTGGAGGAATTGCATTTTTTTTATTTAAAATGTGTGTAAAATATGAAGAACCCACCCGGGTGGCTTTCAGTATACTACGTACACAGAAAAAACAGTAGGCACCAACAATGGGAATTTGTAGAAGTAATCTCATTTTCTTTTAAATTGAAATTTTATTTCCAACAATTATTTTGTTTGAAATATTTGTAACTCGTTTGTATATTGTTATCTTTCATATAAAAATTGTTTAAAAATAAAAATTCAAAGTTACAAAAAACAAAAAAAAATTTTTTTTGGATTTAGAAATTTTTTTGTTGGTGCCTTTTTAAAAAGTTTTTTTTTGTATTTACAAATTTGATATGGGAAAGGTGTTTAAAAATTTAATTAGAATTTTGTAAATTCTTTCTGTGTATGTAAAAAGTTTTAGGAGTTACGAAGGTTAAATTAAGGGTGGGTGTGATCTGGCTAAACTAATTCTATAGGGTTAAAAGTCTCTATGGAAAAAAATTCTTTTGTAAATTTGAATTAAATTTAGGATTTGAGGATAAATAAATATACTTATATAGCACAGGGCTTTGTAACCAGTTTTAAAGTCAGAACTAGGAATGCCGATCCCTTAAATTCGTTCAGAAAAACAAAATCCCGAGATTTCCGATTTAATTAATTAGCACAAATTTATAAAACTAATACGCAGCGAGAAATATATTCCTTACAAAATGTAAACAAAACAAAACTTCAAATTATATCAGCTATTTCCCAGCAAAAACAGACATTACCGAGTAATTAAGCGAGTAAGTGGCACACAAAGGGTTTCACTACTTACCAGGCTATTTACTCGCAACATTACTTTTGTTCGCGATGTCCAAAAATTCATGGGTGGTCATTACCCTCTCGCTTACAAAAAAAGTGGGAATAACGAGTTACCCATAGTGAAAGAATAAGTAGTTACTCACAAAGATAGAATAAGTGGTTACTCAGAAGTTAGGAAATAAGTGGTTACCCTACATTGTAAAATAGTTGGTCATATTGGCAAAATAAAACTTTTTACCTAGTTCAAAACAAATTTATAAATAAAATGTTAATATAAAAAACTTAATCATTACTTATTTAATCAATTACCAGTAAGTGATTACTTTGCACGAATATATAAGTACTTCTATAACTTATTATCGGTAAGTCATTATTTTGTATTTTAAAGTAATGCAAAAAGTAATGACCTATCATTACATGGTAATCCGTATGGTAATGACCTGTCATTACCATGTTTTTACTGGGTTACTATCGTCTTCGAAACGATGTTTGCAACGATACGATAGTGGTGAGCCTAAAAACCTATGGGAAGACGATATCGATCAATCGAATCATTTCGACCATCATTTTCAAAATTAAGGAGTTGATACCCAGCATTTTTCTTGCTGCTTCTATTTTTCTAATATTTATTAAAACTGCTGATATCAGCAGTTGTTTTTTTTTTGTAGGACCCTGTTTTACTAATTTTTGTTAGTTTTTCTTTGAGTGTATTTATACATCGTTACAAATTTGTTCATTTCGCTAGCGAAAAGTTCAATTGAATTTTTGCCTATAAAATATTATAGAACAACTCTACTCAAAATATTTGTATTCAAAGAATATATTCAATAGTCTAACAAAGAAATTCTCAAGAGAAAATTTAAATTCTTTTTGCAAAATCTTCTTCTAACAGTAATTTATTGTTTCATCTATAATCAATTGCCTGCCAGTACCCTAAGGATTTTATAAAAAATAAAACATTTTACTAAAAGACAACAAAATTTAATGCAGACACAGTCTAAAGTATTAGTACCAAAATTTATAGTCGTAACATTTAACCTAAAAATAGATGCAGTACATGTATATTCTACTATTTTACTAAGACTAAGGGGAATAATTTATAAAAAAAAACGTGAAGAACATTTAGTTATTTAGTTTTTCGTTGAATTAAAAACTACTGATAAAACTACTGATACTTTAAAATATTCTCTCATAAGATTTAAGAGTAAACAATTAGGGTTTATTTATAGAAAATCCAATATTACTTACATATTTTTTTTTTATAATTGTTATCCAAAAATATTTAACATTTTGAGGAAAATTTTTTACTAAAAATTACGATTTTTTTTTAGGGATGGATTGATTTGAAGTAGAGAATGTTGAGTATGATGATTACTATAGAGATTTGATAGTGTTTGTTGTCAATATTATTCCTTTTTATATATTTGAAAATTTTGAATATTAATTCAAGTTAACGATTTTCACACTTCACTCTAATTTTATTTTTTGATTTTTATTTTTTTTATTTAAGTTTGAGATATTATCTTTGTTTGCCTTTTAAGCTTTGCAAATATTTCAAATATTTGTTTAAATTCTTTTGTGTTTTTAGAAAGTTTTGAAATATTTTATAGTTTTTTAAATGTATATATTTTTTTTAATATTTTATAGATTTTTACATATTTGAGTATTTCTCAACTGTTTTTTTTTTTTTAATTGATGTTGTTCCTAAAATATGTTTTTATAGTTTCGAAAGGATTTCAAACCCCTTTCCGGAATTATGTACTATTAAAAGCTTTAAATATATTTTTTATTTTGAACAGTTTAAGTTTTTTATTACAAATTTTGTTTTTCTATTTTAATAGTTTTTTTTTATTTATTTTTAAACTATTTTAAATTTGTTTTTAAATATTTTGTTTTATGTTTTTAATACTTCTGAGATTTATAAATTTTTTTAACGTTTTCAATCATTTGCTTTTTTTATATTTCTATTTTTAGTATTCCATTTTTATCGTAATTTAATTTGTTAGACAATTGCTTTTAAATAATTTATCACTGTAATTTTCATAATTAACGGCTAAACCACAGGTTTTTTACAGTTTTTTTGCAAAATATCCGGTGAGGTTTGTTTTTTGTAATGAAAACCTCTCAATTTTTTGCGTTTTATTTACAATACACTCACAAAAATTAAACTGTTAAATATTTAGATTATTCAAATTATTATTTTAAACACATTTGTTTTGGAAATTTTCGACACTTTGTTTATTTTTATGTTTAATATTCAACTTTTACTCCAATTTCTTATTTAATCTAGTTTGATGATTTATGTATTAAACTTTTGTCGTTTTTATTTGTGTAACAAAAATAATATTGTATATTTTGTACAAAATCAAAGGAAGGAGAAAAAAAAACGTAAATTTTTGTGATTGAAAAAACAGAAAACATAAAAAACTCGTTTTTATTGTGATTTGAAAAACACGCTGGGGTTTCTTTCGTTTTTTCGTACGCACGCCACCACAGTTCGAAACGTTATGAATGCTCATACCAAAACCATAGACTCTCGAGGTCTTTTTCAGGTTTGTTTGTTTATTTCATGGGTATAAAACAAGAGCGCTGTAAATGTTGTGAATTGAACCCCAAAAACAGAAGAACTACAGCAGACAACAAACACCACATGCAGGTCTGGCACACAGACAATATACAACCAAAGTGAATAGCTGGCTGTAGCAGCTCACATAGAGTCAGTAATAATTTGTTTGCACTACACTAACCCAACAATAATAAGAGGCATGCCACCAAATCATAACAAAATCTGTACACCTAGTAGCTCTAGGAGATAACAAAATACAGGCCTGCTCTTATCAACAGAAATCTTGCAGACACTGGCAAATATTTCCTATAGAAAGAGCTCACTTAATCTCCCAAAACTCTTAACTATATTTAAGAGCTCAACACTAGTGATATGTTTTTGTAATTTATTAACTTAAGAGTAGGCTCTTCAAAGTTGAGGCCTTCTCTTAAGCCGGTAATAATAACATTTGAAAACTTAAACCTAAAATGAAAAACAGAAAAATCTGTTTAAATTTTATTTCATTTTTTTTTTGTCTCTAGTAAATGGCCAAATTTAAACTGTATCTTGTTTTCTGAGTTTGTGCATCCACAGCAGACACTTTATTATATTTTTTTCTTCTCTAATATTTCTGTTCAGGTTTTTCTTTCAATTCAATTTTTCATTTTTTTTTGTTCAAAATAAATTATCTATGAATGGGTCAAGTTAGTGTTAGTATTTTAAAGTTTTTCTTTTTTTTTGTTTTGTTTCGTCATTTTTCACAGCTGTTTCTAATTTTTTTTTTTTGTTTCAAGAGGAAATTTAAATAATTCAACAGAAATTGTTGTGCTCGAATTAAATTTAGACAATTTTAGATATCTTTATTGCTAAAACTCAACAACTGTTTTAGATTTAAATTTTATTTGTTATATGAAACATAAGGTTGGGTATTTTTTGTTGTTGAAATAATTACACTGCTCAACACTATTTTGGAGTGGATGGATAATTCCAATGCCAAATGAAAGTAATGTAGTAAAACCCCCTAAGCAGTTGGCGCTGTTAGGTAAAACTTTTTGTTACCGCTTAATTAAAATTACATTTTTTTTGTTACAAAGCGTATGAATTAAGCCCAAGAAAATATGTAAGGTTGCGTTTAAACTTGCATTGAAATCCCGAGATTTCGATATTCACCACTCTGAAAAAAAAAAAAAACAGTGAAGATAAACGCATAAACGTAAAATTTCTAGAAATTTTATTTCTTAGAGTGTTTAGTAGTTCCACAAAAATGTACCTCGTAGTGTTATACTTAAGTTTGCTGAACACATTCTATACCTAAAATGAAGGATTTACATGGTTTCCTAAAGCACATATGTAATAAATTTATAACTCAGAATCAGTTTTTAGCCATTCTGTCATAAAATGGACTAAATATTAAAATAAGCTTATTTTGCTTTTAATGTACGCTTCATTTCTTATTATATGATGAAGAGTATACGTGCTTACAGTTCTCCAAAATTAAACAAGAGTCATTCAAAGTTTAGTTTTGAAACGGTCATGATAGGGTTAAAGGTTTGTAAAGGGTTTTTCAACACGGACGCTACAAAAGTAGAAAGACAGGGACAGCAAACGACGCCATATTTCTTGCCGCTCTTTTGACATTTCTCTTCAGTAAGGTTTGCCATTTCATGATGGAAAGATATACGAGCCAACAACGAGTCGAAATTATTAAAATTTACTACCGAAATTCGGAGTCAGTGGCCTCAACGTTAAGAGCGTTACGTCCAATTTATGGTCCTCATAATCGTCCTAGCAGATCAACAATTGAGCGTCTAGTGGAAAAATTTGAATCCACAGGCACAGTACAAGATGTTCCCGTGCCAGTGAGACAAAGAAGTGACCGTAGTGTCGAGAATATTGCTGCCGCTAAGGCTTCAGTTGAAGAAAGCCCAAATGTGTCTCTCACACGTCGTTCTCAAGCGTTGGGCATCTCTGTGACGTCGTTGTGTCGAAGTTTGCGAAAAGATCTTGGCCTACATCCTTACAAGATCAAATTGACGCAAGAACTGAAGCCGCTTGACCACCAGAAGCGTCGTATGTTCGTGAATTGGGCTGAGCAACAACTTGAAAATGATTCGGATATTCATCGAAAAATCATCTTCAGCGATGAGGCTTATTTCTGGCTGAATGGCTTCGTCAATAAACAAAATATGCGTTATTGGTCAGACAGCAATCCACACGTACTCCATGAGTCATCATTGCATCCCGAAAAAATTAAGGTTTGGTGCGGTTTATGGGCCGGCGGCGTCATTGGGCCGTACTTCTTCCGTGATGATCAAGACCGGCACGTTACTGTGAATGGGAATCGCTACCGTTCAATGATAACCGAATATTTTTGGCCCCAATTGGATGATATGGACTTGGAGGACATGTGGTTCCAACAGGACGGCGCCACAAGCCACACAGCGAATGTCACAATCAATTTATTGCAAACCAAGTTTGGAGAAGGTGTTATCTCACGAAATGGTCCAGTCGATTGGCCGCCTCGGTCGTGCGATTTGACGCCGTTGGACTATTTCCTGTGGGGCTAAGTCAAATCTATGGTCTATGCCAACAAGCCAGCGACCATTGATGAACTTCGTACGAATATCGGCCGATTTATGCTTGAAAACCGTCGAAAATGGGTTCAGCGTCTGGACTTCTGCAAGCGTGCCCGTGGTGGCCATGCAAAAGAGATCGATTTCCATACATAATGGCATCGAACGTACTTTCACAGGAATAAAGAATTTCATTGATATCCAAAACCATTTTTATTTTATTTAAAAAAACTTTTTTAGCGCTCTTATTGAAAATAAGAAAATATTTACCTTTTCATTGTGTAAACACAACTATTTATGTAACTTAATCACCAGGAGCTTATAGTGTAACATTTATAGATCGATAAATCCATTTACGTTTTTTAGTGTAATTTGGAGGACGTAAATGTAAAGGAGTTGGCAGGTTTACACCGCAGAAACCTAGGTTTTGCATAGATCTTATTTTACACTTTTGCACATATGGGTGCTCTACTTTCCCCAGTAAATACGGTAAGCTAAACTGAAAAAATGTTGGAAAAAAAAATATATTTCCACTGGAAAATTTTTAATCAGAAATGAAATGTTTTTAAAATTTCATAGAAACTTGGAAACCTGAATTTAGTTTAGATTTTATTTAGACAGTTCGGACCCACCCTAAATTTGATTTTTTTTATACTTAAAAATATTACATTTTTGTTCAACTACACTCAAAAACAAAAAGTCAGTAAAGTCAGCAAAAAATGTTGCTGTGTCATCAAATTTTTAGTCAGGAGCGTGCCTGCATTAAAGTTGGTAATTTCAGCAAGCTGAATTACAGCAAAAAAAATTGCTGAAAACTAGTAAATTTGATATACAAGGCGTTTTACTAATTTTTCTACTAACTTATTTTTTTGAGTGTACATCCCTAACTTTATCTCCATTTAGGGCCCTTAGGATGAAAACTTTTTTAACTTTTTCTTGATAAACTTCTAAGAACTAGTTAACTTGATGGGGCTTTGAGGATCTGAAATGAAAGAACCGGTTGTAGAACAACTTGTACTTGCATGCAACCTGTTCTAATTTATGTTCTGTCATCGGTGATTTTTGTTTGGGTTTGTCCCAAAAGTAACAGGTTCTGTTCCTCCAAACTAGAACAGGTTGCTTTGGAAATGGTTTTAGAACTAGTTATAGAACCGTTTCTACCACAGTGAGGCCTTCCATTTTGACTTCCAGGAATCAGTTCTAGAACCTGTTCCACGGAACCGGTGGTAAAACCACCTACTCTAGAACAGAGTCAAAGGCATCCAGTTCAAAAAAAATTTTGCTGGGTAAGTACCCTACTGTGGATAGATTTGGCATCGCTGATATCGAACATTTACAATGAATATTTATATATATTTAGCCCCTTATAGAGCATATTAATGGGTCGTTAGAATCCCTCTTTTAAAAATATGTCACTATAAAATATCAACTATAGGATTTTATAGGGGTTAGAAATTGATCTATACCCATAATTAAAAAATGTTTACTGACAGATCAAATTTAGCAGTCACTGTTATTTCATTTCTTTATTTTTATAAAGTGTATGGATAACAATGATCCTTACAGACTGCTCGCTAAAATCAAAATGGCGGTTCGAATATGGCCACAATTTCTCTCATGTTATTACACTGAAATTTTGGCCATAATGGAAAATTATATTTAATTTTTTAAATAATTTAATTTAATAATTTTTTTAATAATATAAATTAAAAACTTGAAAAAAATTGTATCCGCTATATTGGACCCTTTAAAATCCTATGACTAATATTTTACAGTCTGATATTCCACTATTGCAAAAAGATAAGGACCCACGTATACGTTTTATTGAGTGTTAAAAAGTAACATAAAAATTACACTTACATATATAAATAAACCCGTAAAAATAGCAGAAAAATTAAAAAAAAAATATTACCCCGCTGAAATTAGCTGATTTTCTTTGCTAAACATTAGTAAAATAAGAACAGCAGCAAAAAAACTGTTAAATTTACAGAATTTTAGTTATATGTGAGTTAACTTTTAGTTAATTAAAAATTACTAACTATAATTGCTATTATTTTAATTTTTGCATTTAAAAAATATAAAAATGGTTTTTCGGACTTTCTGTATTTTTATATATTGTCTACCTCAAGTCCAAATTCTAATATGATATTTTCATATTAGATTCTATTTGTTGTTTCAAAAAGTTTGACCATTTTCATGATAGACAATACAAATGGTTCGTGGGCATCACCCCAACTCATCAGTTGTCGGTAATAAGAAAATGAAAACGGTTATGAAAATTGAAAGCGAATAGTCAACTTAGTTAAGTATAAACAGTTTAGCATAAATATTGTTTGATTTAAATCAATAACATGCCTACCTCCCATTTCTGGTAATAAGTTCCCAGCAAAAAAGACATGATGAAGAAGTAGAAAAAGCACTACAATTGATGATCTAGATGAACTTCTTTTTTAACATAAACCGTAATGATTTTAACATTGAGTGTTCATAGGAGAGGAGAACTTCCACTTTAACATTTTTTTCAGTACTTTTTGAACGAGTGCAAAGGAAGCTCTTATTCACCAATTAAAATTAAAAAAAAATTGTTCACAAAAAAAATTATATTTTTTTTATTTTACAAAAGTTTTTATTGCCGCCACCGGGTATCGAACTTGCGACGTCACGATTGCTAGTCTAGCGCTCTACCGCTGAGCTATTCTGTGATATGAAAGTTGAATGGCATAAAACCACCACTTTGTTACTAAGAGATATTGTTCCTTATTCACTCCAATTCAATATTATTTTCAGTACTATTTTTACAGGTGCATAAAAAGCAATTTCTCACCATTTTTTTAAATATACATATATTGTTAAAAATTTTAAAATTAAAAAAAAATATTGAATTGAAACAAATTAATTATAAATATTAAAAAAAAAAAAATAATAGAATAAAAAAATATTAAAAACAAAATAATAGAATAAAAAAAAATTAAAAAAAAATTAAAAAAATATTGGTCCCGGCGGGAATCGAACCCGGGACCCTTTGGTTTGGAAATGCCAAATGATATCAAAATCACTTTTTACGATCACTTTTAGAGAAATTACTCTTTAGAGGCAATACTTAAGTGATTTTTTGGATGTTGTTCAGAAGTAATTCTAAAAAGCTGTAATAATATACTAACGGATACTTTGGAAGCAATGAAAGAACTTATTTTTTGAAGTTGTTCAGAATTACTTCATAAAAAACAGTCAAAATACACTAACAGATACTTGTGAAGCAGTGAACGAAGTAGTTTGTAAAGAATTACTTAAATTTTTTTATTCTCGAAATATTCCTTTTTTTTTTGTTGCCATTTTCAATATTATTCTTTGTTTTCTGTATAATTATATATAAGTTCAAACACTCACTTCATCTAAAGTTCATCTCTTATTTGCAAACTAATATTCAATTAATCATTGGCTTATGCAATTTATTTGGTTGTATGATCGTTTTTCCGATATGTCTGAAATTTTTCAAGATTTGGCCATAAATTTGCCGATGAATTTACACGCTTCGAAATTCTGAGGGAAGTCATGATCAGAGCTTTAAAGAATTAATTCTTTAATCAAGTTCTTGAATTCTGAATTAAAAATGTAATGAATTAATTCACAAAATACTATATATTGAATGGAATTCATTCATATTTGTTTTCGTTCGATTTCTTTTGTTACGAAAGAATTCAATTGCTATAGTTAGTTTTAGTAAATCAATTGAATTAAATCACTGGTGAACACGTTCAATTTTATAAATCGAATGGATAAAAAGTGAATTAATTCCTTACTGAATTAATTCACCACTTAATTCAATTTAATTTTTCGTTCAGTGAATTGAAAAAAAAAAATTACGCTCCATGAATTAAAAATAAATACGTTCACTGAATTGAACAACAAAACAATAACGTTCACTGAATTAAAAAGATGTTTTTTGCCGTTCAGTACAAAGTGGAGTGTTTTCAAAATATTTTGGAAATAATTCAGCCGTTATTAGTTGATCGGTATGAAATTAAACTTCACACGCCCATAGCAAGGTTCTTTTGCCTCCAGATTAAAAGTTGCTTTAAAAACACATATAGTATTTAAATTTTTCTGAAAGCATACTTCTTTTACATGGGCATAATGGAAATCTTTTCCATTTTTTCTCCACTTGTACATTTTTCTTCCCCCAGACCATTCCGAATTCGAGTAAAACATTCCACTTTTGGAAAATTTTCACAGTGTTTTCATAGTTGTGGAATTTTTTTCATCTTATCTCAATTTTTTTGTCTATTTTTATTTAAAGAATAGTAACAAATAAGAAATGGCTGAATTATTGCCAAAATATTTTTAACACTCCACTGTGTACCTACTGAACGGTAGAAAACAGCTTTTGAATTCAGTGCACGTAATGTTTCCTTTTTTCAATTCAATTCAGTGAACGTAATTTTTTTTTAATTCACTGAACGTAATTTTATTTTTTTAGTTCACTGAACGAAAATGAAATTGATCGAATTCAGTGGTGAATTAATTTAGTAAGAAATTAATACACTTGAATTAATAAAAAGAACTGTAGCAATTGAATTAATTCCTTGAATTTGTTTTTTGTTGAACGCGTTCAGTTGAACGAATACAGTGTATTAATTAAAAAGGAATTCATTCAATTCTAAAGAAAATTGAATTCGATTGTTAGTGAATTCATTAAAAAACGAATTAATTCTTCAAAGCTCTGGTCATGATGGCATTTTGCACACAATGCAAAGAAAACACAGTTTACTTAGTCATAACTACACTCATAAAAAAAAGTTAATACAAAAGTCTATTAAACACATACTGATTAAATTGAACTAATTATACCCTACACCACTATGTGGTCATTATACCCTACACCACTATGTGGTCAGGGTATTATAAGTTTGTGCTGATGTTTGTAACACCAAAAAATATTGGTCGTAGACCCACCTTATAGTATACCGATCGGTTCAGAATTTTTTTTTATTTCGATTTAACGATGTCCGTCCGTCTGTCCGTCCGTCCGTCCGTCCGTCCGCCCGTCTGTCTGTCCATGCAATCTTGTGCGCACTCTACAGGTCGCAACTATTAAGATATTTTGATGAAATTTGGTACGCAGACCTATGTTGGCCCAAGGACGAACAAGTTTGATTTTTTTGAACATCGGTCCATGTTTAGACCTAGTGCCCATATAAGGGTCCTACCAAAATTATACTGTTTATATGCTGCAGGTCGTAAATATTAAGATATTTTGATGAAATTTGGTACACAGACCTATATTGGCCCAATAATGCAGCCTATTGATTTTGGTGAACATCGGTCCATGTTTAGACCTAGTGCCCATATAAGGGTCCTACCAAAATTATACTGTTTATACGCTGCAGGTCGTAAATATTAAGATGTTTTGATGAAATTTGGTAAACAGACCTACATTGGCCCAATAACGCAGCCTATTGATTTTGGTGAACATCGGTCTATGTTTAGACCTAGCGCCCATATAAGGGTCCTACCAAAATTATACTGTTTATACGCTGCAGGTCGCAAATATTAAGATATTTTGATGAAATTTGGTACATAGACCTATGTTGGCCCAAGGACGAAGCCTATTGATTTTGGTGAACATCGGTCCATGTTTAGAACTAGTGCCCATATAAGGGTCCCCCCAAAATTATATTGTTTATACGCTGCAGGTCGCAAATATTAAGATATTTTGATGAAATTTGGTACATAGACCTATGTTGGCACAGGGACGAAGCCTATTGATTTTGGTGAACATCGGTCCATGTTTAGAACTAGTGCCCATATAAGGGTCCCCCCAAAATTGGCTTGGTTACAAACTGCAGGTCGCAAATATTAAGATATTTTAATGAAATTTGGTGCGCTGACTCACATTATAGAAAATTTTGACATAAGCCCCATTTTAACCCATTCGAATTTCGGATCCAAACAATACACCAGACTGGTGTAGGGTATTGTATAGTCGGCATGCCCGACTTTAACCTTTTTACTCGTTTTTCTGTTATTTTCTCTAAAAAAGTCCGTACAAATAGGTAAAAATTTGGCTGAAATAACAGGAAATAGTACATGTATTTGCGCCAGCACAATTTTGACCTATTTGTACGGATTTTTTTTTTTATGAGTGTACTCAAGGCTGAAAAATATGCAAATAACAGTCAGAGATTTTTTGCATCTTGTGCAAATCAATCGCGATCGTGAATGCCCTCTCTTAAGTATTTATAATACATTTCAATATGATATAACGTAGCTATAGTAATATTCAGAACAAGATGTTGCTGGAAAATTTACTGTTTCTTAATATCACTATTAAAATTTGGCCAATTTTTGCCTGTTTATCCCCCCTTTCCCATTTTAGTTATCAAACTAATGTTTGTCTAACTAAAAGTTTATCCGAAATTTAAATGATTTATATATGGCTTCCTTTTAAGTATAATAAAAATATCAGATATTAATAATATATTTATATTAACATACATTTCTGCATAAGTATAATCATTTTAATTCCAGAAATTTTAATTTCCATAAATAAAGTATAAAAGTTTTCTTCTGTTTTTTTTTTTTTTTTGCACTACAAGTTTATTTTTTATAAAGAAAGATATCAGAAACGGAAATTTAATTTCAAATAGTTTTACAGACAACCAAGAAACAGTATGAGCAACAGAAACAGCGGCAGCAGCAACAACGACAATACTGACAATATAACCGCAGTTTCCTTACAACCTTCGTAACGACAATATAAAAGTTTTATACACATATACAGACATACACCAAACAGACTGACAGTATTATAAGATAATGTTAACTATACAAAATAGTTTTTTAGCTCGATTATCAAGTTTTTTTTTAATAGAAAGAAAGAATAAACTAAAAAACCTTCAGCTACAACAAAAACATCCTTTTTGTTGTTGTTAAAAAATAGGAGAGAGTTTGTAGTCATATTACAATTGCACACTAAGTTGAGGCATATTGTGACAGAAAATTGAAAATTTTGATGGATATTTTTAAGAAAAGTTTTTAAGAATCGGTTATCAACCACATTTATTTTCGAGTTAGTCCCACTAGAACCGATTTCATGGAAATAATTATAGAATGTGTATTGCGGATTAAATGGACCAGGATACATTCCAATGATCTAGTAGTGTGTTTAAATAGAGAACTAAATATACTTCATTAAAGTCAATTCAACTTTTTAATCCTCACCGTTTACACATGCATTTTTTTGACAATTGGTTGAAAAAATTATCATATAAATACAATCTGACAATAAAAATATAAACACCCAGCAAAAACATGCTAATGACAAGTCATTACCATACGGATTACTAAGTAATGATATGTCATTACCTTTTGCATTACTTTAAAATGCAAAATAATGACTTACCGATAATAAGTTATAGACGTACTTATATATTATATATAATCACTTACTGGTAATTGATTAAAAAAGTAGTGATTAAGTATTTTTTTATATTAAAATTTTATTTATAAATTTTTTTTGAACTAAATAGGAAATTTTCCAAAGTAAAAAGTTTTTTTTCCCAATATGACCAACTATTTTACAATGTAGGGTAACCACTTATTTCCTAACTTCTGAGTAACCACTTATTCTACCTTTGTGAGTACCTACTTTTTCTTTCACTATGTGTAACTCATTATTCGCACTTTTTTTGTAAGCGAGAAGGAATTTTTGGACATCGCGAACAAAAGTAATGTTGCGAGTAAATAGCCTGGTAAGTAGTGAAACCCTTTGTGTGCTACTTACTCGCTTAATTACTCGGTAATGTCTGTTTTTGCTGGGCAATATACCAATTTAATGGAAAATCATTGAAGAAACCTGTCCATAAAAAGGGCAGAAATTAGATCTAGCCTGATTTGCAAATTAATAATGTGTTTATAATTTTGGAAAAAAAAATTTATTCTTCTTCTAACCTCAAACCTACTAAATTAAAATATTAGGCTGACAGTTAAAAGTGTAACGCTGTCAGGCTACAGTTTAACTCTCATCAATTCGGCAAATGATGAGCTTGGAAAATGTAGGAGTTTGCAACATATTTGTCGACAGCGCCAAATTATTTATGCGCCAGCGTCTAATCCGTAATTTTTATCTGACTGTGTTTTGTTTTTTAATGTTGCTAACCGTCCTTATAAAAAAACAGCATTTCACTCAATTAGTAGCATGAATACGGAGTCGTTTAAGAATAGTAACCACAATAAAAGTTGGATGAACTGTTAATCAAAAAGATTAAAATAGGGTTTAATCGACTTGTATAGTGCATTATTAAACCATTAATTCGAGTTTTACAAGATTAATTTTTGTGTCTAAATGGCATACAAGGTATTTTCAAACAAAGCGAAACAAACCTTTTCTAAATTGTCTTTGGCTATAGACCGTTTTAACTCTAGTTCTTAAAATTCTTCTTTAGAATGACGACCAGGTAGAAAAATACGATCGGCGCAATATTAGCATACCATTGGCAATGATCGGTTATGCGTTGGCAGCATGCATGTATCATAGTGCAGAATTAACTTGAATTATTAAACAAAAGAAAATGTCGAAAATCTATATATAAAATAATAAAAATTTTTTCAGTTAAGTGAACATTATTAAAATGGTTCACAAAAAAAAACTTAATTTCCAGCCCATAGTGTATACTAGCTGACTGACTGAATGATGTAAATAAACGGGATTTTTATTAACATTTTCAAAGTCACTTGCAAAAAAAAACTGAAACGACAAAAATAAAACAACTAACACAAAACAAAATTAAAAAAGAAAAAATGAAATACACAGCGACAACGATAAAGCCAAAAGCCATATTGTCTGTTATACAAACACTATAACACTTTTACACATTGCAAACATACACATGCACACACACACACACACACATAGATTCACTTATATTTCTTTGCTCAATTATATATGTAGTATGTATTTATATAGTATGTACTTAACATTTTGCCTGGAATGACAGACAAGACAGCCAAGCCATCTAGTACTAGTCAAATATTCAACCAGCCAGTATAGCACAACATCAGCTAACAAGCAACCAAATAACCTTATAGTCGTCAAATACTTACAACCATGTTGCATATAATGCACAAAAGCCTGAGCACTTGTCGCTAAAAATAACGATGCAAATTCCCGTTAGCAAATTTCTCTTGGTATTAACTATATACAAACTCCATACATAGACATTTATAATTTTTGTATGTAAGTTTTTTAGTTATTTTAATTTTTTTTCATCTTAGCCAACTATAATTATATGGCGTCTTAATAAACCAATAGACCCATGGACCTTAGTCACTTCCATATTAGGTTGCCATTTAGATAGAAAACATAATTTACTTTTAATTTACTTTTGTGAAAAAAGAATTATGCTTGAGGTACAAGGGCTTACAGGTTTGCAAAAAGATACGATTAAAGGACATGTGAAATTTCACAAATTTACGAATGACAAAAATCGTAATAACTTTCCCAGTAGAAAGTCAGATCAAGTCAGTCAGCTTCTAATTTATGTTCTAGCACCAGTTCTTTTTGTACGGAATTTGGCATATTAGCAACAGGTTATTTTCCTCGGATCTAGAACAGGTTGCCCTATAACCAGTTGTAAAACTGGAAAAACTGACATTTCAACTTTAAGGAATCAGTTATAGAAACTGTTTCAATTCCTTGGTATCCATGAGGATAGTTAAGCTACAAGTAACAACATCAGTGAAAATCATGAATTTGCCTATTGTAAAACAATACAGAATATCGAAGATTCAGATCCAAGAGGAAGCTTTAGGTGAACTTTATCAAACTTGGTAGATTTGGACTTCTAAATTTAGAAATCTTTAAATGAGGTAATTGTTAGTGGCCCACCTAAACCTTGCTTATGCAGATTAACCTCTATCGGAGTAAACTGGAAACGCAAACTCTGATGAAACAATTTAGAGGTTAGATCCATATCATTGTGACCCGGGAACTCCTGTCTAGTACCTCCACTGTGCCGAGCTTTATCCAGAGGCAATGTGGCAGTTGGAACATGTGCAGCCGAGAATCAATCGGTGCTCTAATGGATGCACATTTTCCGGATTGTCTTCATGTGATTGACACAGAAGGCTTTCCGAATGCTATCGAACCTTCCTATAGAGGAAAGGAAACTGTGCTGGGCTGTCGATAGTTTTGAACCGTATAAGCCACCGGGTCATGGCGGTATTATAACAGCGGATCTGCAGTGGAACGCTGGGCAACTTATACCATGGCTTGTCTTTATATATACGACCTGCTTAAAGTGATCCTATATTTCGAGGGGATGGATTGTAAGCAGGGTTGTCTTTTTCCCGAAGGGGGCGAAGAGATCCCATAAGAAGCCGAAGGATTGTAGACCAATAACGACCTTAGGATTGAAAATTGCATTCAACGACCCTCGTTTGATTTTGAGTTCAAGACTCAGATACCGGACATATCGGAGTGGTCAGAGGGTTTTAAATACCTATGGGGGCACTAGAGATTTGTACGGATGGCTCCATGAGGGATGGAAGGATAGGGGGTGGCGTATATGTGAGTCGCTGCGGTAGCGGCCATACATAGGGCTATGTCTTGGATAAGGTGTCAAGGGATATTCTCTGAGGACATCGTTGTTTTCACCGATAGCCAAGTGTCCATAAAGTCCCTAGTAGTTGTGTTTATCACAACGAGGATTATTCATGAATGCCGGGTGTCTTTGGATGAGATAGCGAGACATTCGCAATTGACACTCATCTGGGTGCCGGGACAGTGAGGGCAATAATGTTTCAAATTAACTGGCTGCGCGTGAGACGATGATTCACGATGGCGAGAACGATCACACGCGCGGAATACCGTTCACGGCGGGAAAGCGGCAGGTTGAGCGGAACTACCTGCAGCATGCCATGACCAGGTGGGCAAATGAGCCAACCTGCTTGAGTACGAGGAAGGTGTGGCCTACCTGTAACCGTCGCCGTACTGGGACGGTCGTTGGGTTACCCCGTTTCCACCTGCGCAACTTGCTGGCGGTGGTGATGGGATATGGCACTTTTGGCGTGCATGCGCGCAAGATGGGATTTCTCTATAATGACTTCTGCAGGAGCAGCTACGATGAGGAAGAGAAGGGACTCCATTCCATCTGCTGTGACAGTATCGGGTGCTCACAAACAGGAGGACTGTTCTCTTTGGTTATCGTTCTGAATGACCTGACGGCCTGTCTGATGCTGAGATTGGCAGGATAAGTCTACTCATCAGGCGGTCCAACTGGTCTGATTTGGACCTACGTGAGCTGCCTCTCGAACCTAACCTAACCTGACGCAGGAACTTTGAACTATAAAATACAAGGTATTTGGATTAAACGATCCAAATTACCAAGTTTTCTATGCACGCATGGTTACTCGACCAAGAACCTGTATTCTTTGCAAAAACGAACTTGCTTTTACTTAATCACGGTAGACAGAGGTTATAGTTAGCATCCATTTATTTATCGTCTGAATTGGCGACATTATCACTTTCAATCAAGACAGCAGTACTTACAGGTAAGGAAATTCTTATTAATTACGATGCGAACTGTCACTATATAACTTAGGACTGGACACAACCACAGCCTGCAACAAGCGAGGGAAAGAATTACTTGAATTTCTGGATGCAAATATTTAACATCTTTACCTTTAACGTTGGCAACTTACCTACATTTGCTAACAACTAAAGGGAACTGGCGAACCGAAATAAGGCTAAGATGAACTTCCCTGATTAATCTATGAAAATAAGCTTTTCGACAAGCATATTTTCAGGAAAGGAATGTCATCGACAGGAAAGTTGACCCTAATAAATTGTTGGAAGAATACTGTACACTCCGACAAAGGAAATCGGCTCCAGAATATCCCTGGCTAAATGAGGAACTGATCGATTTTGAAAATGTCCGCAGACACGTCATAAAATACATTCGGAAAATTGGGAGGACTACCACAGGAATGTCAGACATTACTTCTGGAAACTTTTATGCGAATGAGTGGGCAGCATGAAAGAATTTTCAAAAATTAGGAAATTCCTACCGCAGATCCATACGCAGCCTGAAATCTTTATTGACGGAAGTGAACCTAGGGCATAATTGTAGTACAAATCTTTAAGGATTCTTATGGAAACTCGCTTTCTTGTCGAAAATATTGGAAACAATGCTGGACAGCACGTTGGACCTAATGAAATAACAAGTTGGGCCCAATGTGGAATAACAAATTGGACCCAATGCGGAAAAACAAGTTGGACCCAATGTAGAACTATAATATTAAGCAGCCTGGAGGGGCATCAGGTAGAGTAACAAGTTGCATCAACTGACGGCACAATCGACTAGGATGTAAGTTTGGTCTGAACATTAATATATTAAGCGACATGTAAAAACCTATTCCACTTCCAAGGCAGTATGCCCAGGTGGGATTTTCCTGATCTTTTGCAACAGAGTTTTGAGCTGATTGATGTATATCTGGCAAAAATTAGCTCTGCATCCGTAAGACTAGCATAAACCATCAGGTTATGGCAGTAAGAAAAAGTTGCCTTCATACTAAATTCTGGAAAGGATAGTTATGCAAACTTAAAAGCTCACTGATTCAGAGGTCTGATATTATTTTTGCTGAAAGCCATGAAAAAACTCGTAGATGACATCATTAATGATCAAGTCGTTAACGAGCTGCTAAGATTCAAGCAACACGTGTATTTAAAGGGACGTTCAGTTGAAACTACCCTTCATGAAATATCACTTGATTTGAAGAGAAAATAGCTAAATTGGCAGCAGTGCTGATGAGATTTGACGGTAATTTCTTTGTTTCAATATAGCCAACTGAAAAGTGTGTAAATATATTGTGCTTACGGTGGGTCTCATACTGTAGGGTTTAAGAAAATATCCAGGAAATCTAATTTCTTATTTACCAATTGACGACCATCCATTTTCTGAAGAAGCAATTATTTTTATGACTTTTTAAATTTTTTTTACAATTTTTTAAATGAAGCAATAACTTTTGAATTCATCACAAGATTTTGCTTATTTTATAATTTTTATTTTAAGAATCAAAAATATAAGTATCCCCTAACATTTTATAATACTATAACAAAATGGGAGAGTATATGGGATTTGCAAAACTCCCAATATACATTAAAATTTCAACAAGCAGTACGAAATAGAAAATGCTGTGTGGTGTACAAAGTCCACATACCCACAAAAACATCAGCTTTATATTTAGAACAAATGCTCGGGGACGACAACAGAGCAACGGCAACGCGCCAACGACATTATATTCAACAACTAACAAACAAGCAGTAAACAAACAATATATAAATTTTTTTTGCTGATTTTTGCATAGTGCTCTGTTTTGTTGCAAGTAATAATGTCGTTTCGTTGCCTTGAACTCCAAACTGCTGCTGCAAGTAACTAAGTACAGTGAAATGCAAGGGAGAAATTTTGTTGTTACCCAGACGAATTTGCACATCCTTTCGCTCCCTTAGCCGAACCACGTACATATGTATGTAGTTCCCCATCTTAATTTTAGTTCTATTTGAGGTTATGCTACAGTGTCAGACATCCGCTCTAAAGACAGTGAGTGATACTTATGTAGTTGCGTTACAGGGAACTTGAAAAGTTTTTAAAAGAATTAAATCTTTTTGGAAAACATTCGAATTTGAATTTAAATGTAACATTCTTGTTGTAAAGTGTTGTTGTAGTCCAATTTATTCGAAATTATTAGCTATTGTTGTAGCTATTTTATGAAAAATTGGATTAAGAAAAATAAGTTTGAGTTAGTAATCGGTAAAATTTTAGTCAAAACTATGTTGACTGTTATTGAACAGTTTCATACCAATAATGAGCCAAATACGTCGACGGGTTCAAAAGTTATGAGGTCACATTAGAATGGATCGAATACGGTCTTTGGAGAAATTTCGGTTAGGACATGGATAAACAAGATGTGAATAAACTTACACTTTTCGTCTAAAAATCTGAAAGTTTCGCACAAAGTGAAAATCGAATCGGGTGAATTTTGCGGTCTTCATAGCGGATATTCGTAAATGAATACATTCCTTTAAATCCCTGCTTGTAAAGTAGAATATGTATAATTGTTGTAAAAGTAAATTTTCAAAGTTTTTAATTTTTATAGTGGAAATAATGATGTGCTTACACAATGGTTGGCTGTTTTCATTTCAGTTTTTTTTTTAATTTTTTTGTTAACATTACAACCCCTCGAATGTTTGTGTTTGTTAGTTGAACGTCTTTAGATGAGATATTGAAGACAATTTTTAAAATAAATATTATTTTATTTATTACAGTAAAAGAACAAGTTAAAAGAAAAACATACATTGTTCAACTTACTACCCAGCAAAAAGAGAAGTCCGTCGAAAGTTTAAAAGCTTTTAAAAAGAATGTGGAAGATTTATTAAAAGCAATAGATGTTGTAGTATTTTTCTGAAATAATTTCTTACCATCCCGAGTAATCTTCAGTAAAATTTAATATTATTGGTTAGTTATTAAATATCATAACAAACACTACCCAGTGTAGAAAATCATTACCAGATATGTGGTTATGTAACTACATACTTGGTGATGGTAACTACTTACTTTTGTTATTACATTTCTTATTACCTTTATATGGCGATGTCGCGAAAAATAATGAGTTGTCGTTACACACCAGCATACGAAAAATCAAAAAATATATCGTTACCTATGTGCTTACCAGTACTGACAAAAATAATGAGTCTAAAAATAGATTTTTTAAAAAATAAATTATATAAAAAAAAATATTTTTTATTGTATTTTTTTTTTTTTTTAATAAAATTTGCTGGTGCGGGAATCGAACCTGGGTCTACAGATTGCCAGTCAACAGCTCTACCATCTGAGCTATATCGACATGTAATATTTAATAGATAAAAACATAATTGATATGCTGCACACAAGTAAGCTTACTCGCCAACATACAAAAAATCAAAAAATATGTGGTTACATATATCCTTACCAGTGTTTAAAAAATATTGAGTCTAAAAATAGATTTCAAAAAATTTTCAAAAAAATCTAAAAAATTATTTTCTATTTGAAATAATGATAAAAATAAGTCATTATCAGTAACTCATTATTATATGTTTTAAAATAATACAGAAGGTAAGTGGGTGTCAATACTGGTAGTCCAAAAAATAATGATATGTCATTACCGTTTCTACACTGGGTACCTATATCGATACAAGTGAAAATTTTATGATTTTAAACAACCGCGTGGCATTTGGAAGATGACAATATAAATTGTGATAATTTTTTGTCATCGTTTTTTTTTAATATTTGAAAGGTTAAAACCACTCCTAGATGAGGGAAAGAAATTCTCATTGATTATTTAATTTAACTGCTGTCAATTCCCTTAAGCATGACTGAAATCCGGAATAGGATTAGTTTAAAATAACTTATTTTTACAATTCGAATAATAATTGTTGTGATTTTACCTCAATTTTTTCATACTTAATATTTCAAAAATTAAATATTTCGTAGTACGATGGTGTGTGGCCTTGAACTCTGGCATCTAAGTTCAAATCCTGGTTTGGATAATATTTTTTGCTGGGTTGTTGCATGAAAATTTATATTGTAAAGCAAATATTTGTGTAAGTATAATATAGCAACACAAAAAAATAAAATGTCATCTATTACGACCTTAATATCAATGGAAAAATTTTATTTATACTTCTACTCTCCAGCAGGATATTTTTGTTCATAGATTTTACTAATTTAAGAAAAAATTTTGTAATCATTTTATTTATATCGTAAGTGGGTTGGTATCATATTACTTCATCAATAACATATAAATAGATACGACTGATTTATAAATTGATATGAAATTGGTTTTTGACGTAATATTTAATTAGTATTATTCTTATATTAAAAAGGCAAGTAATACCAAAGTTCTGTAGAATCTCAATGTAAAATGTCTCAATGAGTATTTAAACCTTTCAAATATCAAATAAAAATCAGCAACAAAAGTTATCACAATGCAAAGTCAGCAAAAAAGTCTGCTATCCCAGCAAACTTTTAGTCAGGAGGGTGCTTATAGAAAAGTTGCCAAGCTAAAATTAATTTCAATAGAATGGAATATTTAAAGCAATTTGAATGAACTTCGCTCATAACCATCAATGTTAAATATCCCAGCAAAAAAAATTAAATTGGAAGTAATGCTTTACAAACCTTTACAAACTACTTCTTTCACTGTACTACTCTACTACTCCGTTAGTGTATTTTGACTGATTTTTTTAGAAGTAATTCTGAAAAACTTTAAAAAATCACTTCTTTCTTTATTTTTTTTTTTTTTTTTTTTTTTTTTTTTTTTGCTTCCAAAGTATCCGTTAGTATATTTTAACAGATTTTTTAGATTTACTTCTGAGCAACATCCAAAAAATTACTTAATTATGCTTTAGCAGCAATAAAGCTCTAAAAGTGATCCTAAAACGTGATTTTGGTATCACTTGGTGTTTCTAGAGGGATGATCCCGGGTTCGATTCCTAGAGAGATCGATATTTAAAAAAAAATTTTTTTATTTTTTTGATTGTTTTTAATATTTATAATTAATTTGTTTAAATTAAAAATTTTTTAATTTTTATTTATTTTTTTTGCTTTTTATGCGCTTATGGAAATAGTACTGAAAACAAAACTGAAATGCAGTGCACCTTTTGCACTTGTTTAAAAAGTACTTTTATTGAAGAAAATAAAGCAAAATATCTCGCAATGAGAAAATGGTGTTTTCATGCCAACTTTCATATCAAAGAATAGCTCAGCGGTAGAGAACTAGACTAGTAAACATGAGGTTGCAAGTTCGATACCCGGTGGCGGCAATAAAAAACTTTTGTAAAATAAAGAAAATATAACTTTTTTTGGGAAGCCTTTTCTTTAAACCAGATCATCAATTGTAGTGCTTTTTCTGCTACTGCTTCGGCGTATCTGTTTTTTGCTGGGTATGTAAAGCAAATCTACATGAAACGAATACAATATACAAAAATTTCATACAGTTAACATTTTTAATATTTACGTTATTATGCAACGTATGCGAGTAAAACTTTTTAGAAAATTAGGATAGATGTGAAAATTTATAAACGTTAAGTTATTAATGTTGATGATTGTCTATGCTGGAAGTTAACATGCATTGGAAAAGTTATGTGTTAGTTATACATATTTCACCTTAAACATATTTTTATGCATTTTGAGGTTTTTAAGTGTTACAAATTAATTAAATATATTAAAAAAAAATTAATAGAATAAAAAAAAATTCAAAATAAAAAAATAAAAAGATATAGGTCCCGCCGGGTATCGAACCCGGGACCATCTATTCGGAAATGCTAAATGATACCAAAATCACATTTTACAATCACTTTTAGAGCAATTACACTGAACCAAAAACATCGGTAAAATCAACTAAAATCCACATTGAATTGATGAATGGGTGATCACTATACAACTAACAAAACCTGTCCGTTAATTTAACACATTATTTAGTACATTTCTATTTTGACGTTTAACTATTTTATGTGATGTTAGCTTAACAAAATATCGTCAAACGTATTAACAAAAATTAGTTATATTAACAATTATATTTAATAAAATAGAATAATTATTTTGTTGTTTTACCAATGCAGTTTATTCAATTCAACAATGCATATTATTTAATTAATTCATACTTTATCGATTCATTATTAATTTTTAGACTTACATGTCATTATTTTTTATATCTTACCAATTTCAAATTATAAAATATAATATAAAAATATAAAAAATAATGAAATACGAGTATACAATTTAAATTATAATATAACACATACTAAACACTCTTTATTTAAAACACATGAAATATTTTATGGCTAAAAACATATAAATTAATTTATTTAAATTAATAATTCAAATACATTTTATATACTTCACATAAATAATATAAAAATTAATGACAGAAATTAAAATTTACAATTTAGTTGAAAACGTTTAAAATTACATAAATTTCAAAATGTTGGGTTTTAATTTTTATTCAAAAAAATAAAAATAAAAATTACATAAATTTATTTAAATTAAAATTAATAAATATTCACTTAACAAGTCACTGAAATTGTTAATTATTAATACTTTGAAAAAAAAGAAACACTTAATATTTTTAATTAATATTTCTAACTATCACAAATGGCTGTCACATGCTAGCACGAGAAATGACGCGACAAAACTAACCACACTAAACCTTTTCTACAGATTTAATACTTTTTTCAAACTGAGTTAACAAATCAAAATTTGTTAATAAATTAACAAAAATTCATAAAAACAACAATTGCTTCCTAGAGAATTTTTGTCGGCAATAAGTATGTACATTTAAAAAAAAAATGGTTGAGTTCAAAAAAACACACACATCAGTTTGAATAAAAAAGATATTGTTTTAACAATTCGTTTCATCAAAAAGTAACAAAATTTTTATGTTGATTTCACTTACGACTTTTGGTTCAGTGTACTCTTTAGGAACAATACTTAAGTGGTTTTTTGGAAGTTGTTCAGAAGTAATTCTAAAAAAGCTGTAAAAATATACTAACGGATACTTTGGAAGCAATGATACAAGTGATTTTTTGAAGTTGTTCCGAATAACTTCTACAAAAGCAGTAAAAATACACTAACGGATACGTGTGAATTATTGAAAGAAGTAGTCTGTATTGCATTACTTGCAATTTTTTTCTCGGGTAAATAAAAATGGAAATGGAAAACCGCTAAACTTTAAAGTTATTTCGCGGAAAATCTGTACCTTAGATCGAAAAATAAAATACGCCATTGTAATCAGCATGTCCGGAATGTATATAATTGATGGTCAGAGCTTTATTAATTTTTAAAAGTCAAGATTTTGTCATGCAGTGTAATCAACCAAAAAAAAATTTTGAATTTTTTGTAACCTACTGCTTTATTTATTTCATATGACGATATAAATCGAACGGTCTACGATATTACTGAAAGTCTCCTGGTAAGTCTTCTACAATTCCAATACAATAAAACTTTTATTTTTTTAAATTATTGTCACTAATTGTTTTAAAATCTACCTCTCCCCCCTTCGGTCATTAAAATCAAATCTTATTTCTTGTCACTTTCACAAAGAATCGTAAAATAACAAAATCTTCATCTTTTAAAACATCTTAAATTTTATTTGGAAAATCTTTTTAAATGGAATTTAATTTGTGTTTAATATCTGTTATTTTACCAATGGTTGTTGTTGTAGTTTAAGTACAAAACACCCACCCGTTTCAGTTCTTATTTTTTTTTGTTCAGTTTAATAAACAAAAAAAAAAAAAAAACGCATTTTATGTGTTTATTTTGGAAGAAAAGAAAAACTTCTTTCATTTCTCGACTCAATTCAATGTCGGTGTGGTAAATGTGTAAAAATAAATATAAAACAACACATAAATTTCCTTTCAAAACAAATTGACTTTAAGTTGGAATAAAATTTGTTACCCATAGCAACAACTTACAACTTTCAACCAACAAACCGCCAGCCAGTCAACCAGCAGCCCATCCAAAAGGCAGACATTCTAATACAAGAACTGAACAAACAGACTTTAAAAGATTTTTTATTATATGAAAATGGAATGGAATATACGAGTATAAAAGAAATAGCTATGAATCTAAGACGGCGAAGAAGAGGCAATTGAAACAGAACAGATTTTTACCAAGATTTACCGAATTAAATATAAAAAAGAAGAAATAAAATTAAGTTTGTGTAAATTAATTTGCGGCTGTTTTGGCTGTCACGGCAAATACCAACGAGCTATTGCATTGCACTTAGAGAAATATATTTTTAAAAGAATTTGTTTTATGCATTTACTGTGAGTCAGAAATTCTTTGTATTTTATAGTATTTTTTTATATGCTTTATTTTCTTCTAAAGGATAGGATACTCGTAGGTGAATTGAATATTTCAAAGAACTATCTTGGGATGTGCAAGACGTTCTCAATGATATTCAATTTCATATTGTTTATTCAAACATATGGCGATGTATATTTAAGTTCAGCTACGAAATTAATGTACCACATTAGTGGGTGAGGCGAGTGAGGTCATTCGCCTCACCCTAGTGGGCGAATGACTTTTGCGTTTTGCTCTTTTTTCTGATAGCGATAATATTTATAATATATATTTGGCATTGGAAACTTGCTATGTCAAATATATTAAAATCTTATCGCATTATTTAGGCGATATAGCACAATAAAAGTTGACGACGAATCCAGAAATTTAGTAACCAATTAGAAATTTAGATTTGCAAATTCCCTTCGCAGTATAGAAACGGTAATAACATATCATTATTTTTTAATGACACTCACCCACATACCTTCTGCATTATTTTAAAACATATGATAATGAGTTACTGATCGTGACTTATTTTTATCATTATTTCAAATAGAAAATAATTTTCTAGATATTTTAAAAATTTTTTTAAATCCATTTTTAGACTCAATATTTTTTAAACACTGATAAGGATATATGTAACCACATATTTTTTGGTTTTTTGTATGTTGGCGAGTAAGCTTACTTGTGTGCAGCAGGTCAATTATGTTTTTATCTATTAAATATTACATGTCGATGGTAGAGCTATTAACTGGAAATCTGTAGACCTAGGTTCGATTCCCGCACCAGCAAATTTTATTAAAAAAAAAAAAAAAAATACAATAAAAAATATTTTTTTTTATATAATTTATTTTTTTGAAAATCTATTTTTAGACTCATTATTTTTGTCAGTACTGGTAAGCACATTGGTAACGATATATTTTTTGATTTTTCGTAAGCTGGTGTGTAACCATAACTCATTATTTTTTCGCGACATCGCCATATAAAGGTAATAAGAAATGTAATAACAAAAGTAGCTAGTTACCATTACCAAGTATGTAGTTACATAACCACATATCTGTTAATGAATTTCTACACTGGGTTATTATCCTTTTAAAATTAAAATTCAAAAAAATATACGGTTCTGTTAAAAATATATGTAAAAAATATTCTCCACTTCGAAATTTTTCATCCCCAGACCATTCCGAATTCGAGTAAAAATCCCATTTTTGGAAAATTTTCATAGTGTTTTGGGAGTTGTGGGATTTTTTTCATCTTATCTCAATTTTGTTTTTTCTATTTTTATAAAAATAATAGTAACCAATAAGAAATAGCTGAATTATTGCCAACAAATTTTGAAAACACTTGACTGTGTACTGAACGGCAGAAAACAGCTTTTGAATTCAGTGAACGTAATTTTTCGTTTTTCAATTCAGTGAACATAATTTTTTTTGTTTTTTAATTCAGTGACAGTAATTTTTTGTTTTTTTAATCACTGAACGTATTTTTTTTTTAATTCACTGAACGTTATTTTTTTTAAATGAAATTTAACGAATTCAGTGGTGAATTAATTCAGTAAGGAATTAATTCATTCGATTTAATAAAAAGAATTACAGTAATTGAATTAATTCTTTGAATTTGTTTTTTGTGGATCGCGTTCATTTGAACGAATTCAAATGAACGCGATTTGGCACAAATATGGATTGACCTTATATCAATTCACACGCTAAATTTCATCGCAATCGGATGATTTTTGCAGGTTTTATAAAGATTTTAAAAAAAGGCCCAAAAAAGTCCCTTTAATTGAAGAGTTAGAAGGTTAAAATGTTCCACAAAAATATTCCTCGTAGTATTTTACATAAGTTGGCTGAACATACCCTCTGTCTAAAATGGAGGATTAACATGGTTTCCTATTTAAATCCTATTTAATTTTATTGGTTTTCCAAAAATTATTTTCAGCGTTTAAAAGCCATTTTTTGTGAAAGGCATTTTTTTTATTAATGAATTGATTTTACTCAAATTTGGCACAAATATGGATTGACATATGATTGATCAATTTACGTGCTAAATTTCATCGGATAATTTTTTCAGGTTTTATAAAGATTTTAAAATAAAGGATATATGGCAGGACTAAGAGTCCTTGCTTTGATTTTGATGAAAATTGACACAAACGTTTCCAGTTTTGTGGGCATCTCAATGGGTACTTTTTTTAATTTTACGTCCATTTATGTTGCTAATATAATATTTTTAAATTTCAGGACCTATGGGAGGTGGGCGTGTCCTTGGCCCGATATTTCCAAAAATTAAAATTTTTCTTAACTAAGGGGTTTTATGTCAGTATACCAAATTTCAAAACTCTGCCTCCACTCCTTCTATTTTTGTCCAATCGTTATATGGGATCAAAGCACTGTGCGCCGCCATTGTTTATGATAATTTAGGCTATTTTTACTGCGTTTTTCATCGTTCGAGAAAGAACTTAGGGTGATAGGTTCTGGCACTCTTGTCGGAGCTAAGAGTCTCTACGGTTTGTTCACATAGAACCGGGACTTCAAAAATCTTCAAAAAAAAATCTGGTGGGGGTAAATCGGACGATCTTTCTGGCTACAGATGCCTTTTTTCTGCCAGAACCAGCCTTTCAAGTGATCTATAAGTCGTCTTTAAACTTCTTTAGGACCCTACACTAATAGAAAAAAGTCCGTAAAAAATTTAGTAAAAACTACTAAAAATTAGTTAAAAATGATGCTGCAGAAAAAAACTGCTAAATTAGCAGATTATTTTTGCTATATATTAGTAATATAGGAACAGCAAAACTAAAACTGTTAAATATACAGAATTTTAGTTATATATGAGCTAAATTTTTGTAAATGGAGATTAGCAAATTAACCTGCTAAAATCAGCAAAAATTTTGCAAATAATTAGTAGCCTAAAAAATCACCAAAAAATTTAAAATTTTCGAAGTTTTTTTTTTCGATTTTTTTTTAAATGCAAATAAAAATCGAGCCTTTTGAAAACAGCAGTTTACAATTTTTTAGCAAATATTTCTGCTGATTTTAGCAGAATAGACTTCTATTTGCATTCAACTAAATTTATCTTAAAAATAGCAAAAATTTTGTAGATTTAACAGTTTATTTTTGCTATTTTTAGTCTACAAATATTTAGCAAAATTTTCTGCAGATTTTACAGTACAATTTGCTATTTTCAATTAACTAAAAGTTAGCCTAAATATAACTAAAATTCTGTAAATTTAGCAGTTTTAATTTTGCTGTTCTCATTTTACTAGTATTTAGTAAAAAAATCTGCTAATTTTAGCAGTTTTTTTCTGCAGCATCATTTTTAACTAATTTTTAGTAACTTTTTCTGCTATTTTTACGGATTTATTTCTATGAGTGTAGAAACCGTTTCCGAATAAAATCTGCTAGCGAAAAAATTTAAAATATGAAATTTTCTTATTTTTTTTTTTAGTTTGAGTGATTTTATAAAAGTTATTGCAAAAAATGTGATGGACAATTTTTTAAACGCAGTATTTAATTAGATCTGCTCTTTTTTATACGGCTTCTGAGAATTTTCTTGTGTATTGTTTGAAAGCACATTTTACTAATCATATTGTAAAAGTGTACCTGCTATGCTCTCCCTTTCGTACACTCAATAACATTTGACAGTCACTACATGATAGTTGTTTGTGTAGTAAACCGTATTTGTTGTTTTTAAAAATTTCAGTTATTTTTCAATGATGAAATACAAAACAACTCCTATGGCAGTTATTTAAAAAAACAACTAGCGAAAAGTATTATATTTCGTAACAGTTGTTTAAGCAGTTATTTTAATTCAATAATAAACAGCTACTAAAATAGTATTTTTGCAGTGAATAGTTTTTTTTTTGTTAGTTATTTAAAAATGAAAAACTTCGTTAAATTTTTGCAATTCTTGTTTAATTTATATTTATTATTAATATATTCTCAGTTTGCAAATAAATATCAGAAAATTGTACTGTATCTCCAATGCAATAACTGGAAAATGGTTTAGAAATTTCAAGTACGCTGAATTTTTTTAATTACCCAATTTTTTTGCAATCGAAAGAAAAATTTTTTTTTTATTAAAATTTACTTTTATAATACAAAAAAAAGAATAACGGTAAAACAGCAGTTTTCGTAATTTTTTTTGACTTTTGTAGTAAGAATTTGTCAGTTAACCCTTAAATGCATGGTGTAGCCATTTGGCAACAAACCAGTTTTTAACAAAAAAACCCACTTGATGCACAAAACTGCATTTTTGGGCATTGGAGGCCCCTTCTAGACATAGTGTTCTTATAGTTTAGCGAAGATTTTTTAAACACTTAGAGAAAAAATCTTGGTTTTACTCTGTATATTTGTGAAAAGCTAAAACACGCGTTTTTTCTACAAAAAGTGTAATATTCAAAAATGTTTGGATAAATATTTAAAGTTTTATTCTCGCAATAAAATTCATTTTGGCAACAATAAATGTATACATTATAGTTTATATATATGTATATATTTTTTTTTCCTACACGTTAAAATAATCACAATTTAGCTATTTTGCAAAAAACCATATTTTTCAATAAAAATCACCTTTTTTTTTAAAATAATTTTTTTTGTTGGTATTTTTCTTGAAATATACATGCCTTTAGAAATCATATATGAAAAAATGGTTAAAATTGAATATATCATGCATTTAAGGGTTAACTTTACGACATTGTTAGTAATTTTTAATGCATTTGTTTATTTTTAAACATTTAAAAAACAACATTTATAGCTATTTCAAAGGTAGCCATCTAAACTTTATATACCTTTCTTGTAACTGTCATTTTCAAACGACAAACTTTTTTGAGTGTATAAATACCTTCCATTCTAAACCTAATTGAAAGCATTATATCCAAAATACCTCGAGTTTTGGTTTTGAAAGAACTTTCTACAATTTAATTTAAAGTATAAAAGCAAAAAATTTAAAAATACTTTTCATTTATTATTCACCTCAAGCAAAAGAAAAACAAAAAACAAGAAAAATATTTAAAATCCTGCATACTGATTATACGATACCCTGCACCACAGGTCATCATTTGGTCATATTCGGGGCAGTGGACTAAATTTGGAGAATGGAATACGTCAAATAGTTTTGGTAGTAATAAACATTGGTACTAACTAGCGTATTCAGTCGATTAATCGTTATACGATTAATCGAACAATTTTGCTCAAAAATTGTTCGAATAATTTAAAATGGCCATATTTGGAATAACGAATAATTCGAATAATTTATTACGATTAATCGATTAATCGAAATTAGTAAAAAATTAATAAAATATTTCAAAATTATATATTTTTTTATTAAAGTAAATATGGGATTTTATTAAAATTTATTTAACAAATTGTAAAAAACATCTTAAAGATTAATTAAAAAACAAAAATATCAACAGCTTGCTTTGTCATCTTCCAAAGTAGTGAGTAGTCTGCACTCACAATATCCTTTAGCAAAGGATATTATCCCAAGCCATAGGAATTGAATTAATAAATGGCAAATTAAAAGACAAATGAACATATCCAGGTGTTTTTTATTTGAAAAGTAAAACAAAGAAATTTACAAATATATTGTTAACAAGATTATAGTCTAAATTAGTATTTATGATTTCTAAATAATGGCTCGTATGAATAAAAAATAGATATTACTAATAGGGGGAAATACAGGGTTTTTTAAGCAATTACTTCACAAATCTAGTCTGCTTGGGAGTAGAAAATTAATTTTTTAATTTTCGTTTACATTTCATGCTATTCTACCAGCCAATTGGTAAATTTGGAGTTAAAAGCCATTCCTAAGCCAAAAGTAATTACTTCGAAGTAATTGCTAAGTTTTATTCATATGACCCAATATGTAATCTAAATAACCTTTTATAAATGTGAGCTTTTCAGAGCCCAGTTCAGCTAACTCTGCTATAAACAAATTTGTCAAAATTAATCACAAGGTTTTTTTTTTTTTTAAATTCCCCTCGAAATAGTTGCTAAAATCAAATAAAGAGATTGAGGAACGTAAACGTGGAGGGAAAATCAATTCTGTGTTTTATGAGTTGAATGGATACGAAATAGATAAAAATTTATCTACGGGTTGTTCTATTATTCTTCTCATTGAAGCTCTATCTTCTATGTATGATATGTATAATATATGAACGTCTGGCTAATTTTTATAAAATGCTAAATTTAAAGAAAGGTCTGCGGTGTGGTTCTCCCCGATTTGGGTAAAATTTGAATATATTACAGAGAGGACAGAATTAATAAAAATTTTGATAAAATCCCAATAAACAATACGTTCCGTTTACATAGCGTTTTCGGACCGTCATAAACGGAATCCAATTCCGTATACGTACCGTTTTCTGGATCCGTATACGGACCAGAAATCGGAACTTAAAGAACATCGAAACTGATTCGAATCCGATGAAAGTCCGTCAATGACGGAGCGTTTACGGACCGGGCTGTCGTGCGAAAAACGGACATGAGTCCGGCTAAAGTCCGTCAATGACGGACCGTTTACGGACCGTTATGTCGTGAAAAAAAACGGAGTGACTCCGTTTCTGGTCCGTATCTGCGCCGTTTTTTAAAACAAAAACGGACTTCTATATCTACCTAAATTCTGACCATTTTTTTATTAATTTTGAGTAGTACATTATAATTTTTTTTGTTTATTAAAATAGGGAGAATAACAACACAATATAGATATAAAACAGTTTGCACCTTCATCCATCATTACGTTGCAATTTAGGCCTTTTATAAAATTTAATACCTGATAAAAACAAATAAAAAACTAATTAGTTTAGGTTAAACAGATGGTATTTACATTGGAGTTTTTACACATGACACAAATTAGCAAGTAATTCTTTTTGCATCATTGCATTCATTGCACACATCGTGAAAACATCTTTGGAATTTCATCTAATAAATGGAAGATGAAGTCATTTGTGTGTGAACGGTTTTGCTCTACGAAAGTTTCCTTTACGCTGGTTAGGACGAAGTCACGCTACGAGTATTGTGGCTAATATTAAGTTTCAATAATATTTTTTTAACTATTAAAGAGCTGAACTCTCTTTTTTAAACTAATTTAAAAACTTTTATTTGAAAACAAATTAACACAGGTGAAGTCCGTATTTACTAGTACGGAAACGGATACAAAAAAAACGGAGTCAAAACCTATTGTGTTCGAAAATCCGTTTACACGGTCCGTTAATGTTCCGTATACGTACAAGCTTTTTCGGATACGTGCATACGGACCATTCACGTGCCGTAAAAGCCGTATTCATGATTCCGTAAGTTCCGGAGAGTCCGTAAAAATGTTTCTTGGGATATTACCTCAATTATAGCATTTTCTATATTTATGAATTTTAGAAGAGTTCCCGAAATTCTTTTTGTTCTTTTTTTTAAATAAAATTATTAAAAATACAACAATTGTATGTATATTATTTTAAATAATCTTTTTTTCGATTAATCGATTGAATTTTAAAATTTTACTCGATTAATCGGTTAAGAAAAAAACCCGAATAATTATTTGAACGATTAATCGATTAAATTAAAATGTCGATTAATTGAATACCCTAGTACTAAAAATAAGTCATTATAACCTCTACAACAAAGTGCAGGGTATAATTCTATATTAAGTGCGTTTAGCCATTTAAATTATGATTTCTTCGTTGTTGGAACGGATTGGGGCTCCGGGCTATATACCGTCTTTTTGTCAGATGATTCAGTTACCGAATTGATATGCTGCTTAAACATCAGCTTGACAGTTTTCGAGATAAATGCAAAATGGTAGTTGTGAACCAGAAGGAACTAAGCCAAATTTGGACATATTTTTTTTTTTTTAATAGGTTTGAGCAATATGTGATCCATGAATAAAATTGTATAGATCCTATGAAAGAAATCCTTTAATATATTCATAATGATCTGTATATATTTTATATTAAATGCTCCTGGTTCTGTTCATGATCAAGAACATTCTTCTAAATTAATAGTATACATTTAAGCTTAGATAGGGCCTTTTTACTGGGACTAGGTCAGGAATTGACTATTTTCAACAGGATTTGTACTTGCATAAATATTTACATTGTAATGTACCAAATTTCCTCCAGTTATCTTCAGAATCACTACCTGTTGCTCATTTTATGTGAATAAATCGTCTTAGAAAATGATTCTAAGTGGGCCTATGTTCATTAGTTTTGATATTTACAAACATCAGCACAAACTCAATATACCCTATTCAATGAAGGGGGTCTAGGATAATGAAAACACAACCTTAAATGCTTTTGGCATTTTACAAATTTTATTTATTTATTTTTACCTTGGAGTTTTGTGTATCAATGTATCATTTAAAAATAAACAAAACGTCTCCAGAAAAAATTTTTAAATTTATCTGCATAAAAAATTTGTAACGCATTCTACCAGATACTCGTATTTTACTTTTCGATAATCATAGTAGGTTAAATAAACAACAACAAATTTAGTTTCAAAGACAAAATCAACATTGTGGATTCTTTTTTTATGTTTTTTTTTTGTTTCTATACTATCACTACCATAAGAAAATTAGGCAATTGTTTTGTAATTTATTACCAATTGAATGGGGGCTTCTAACGTTTTCTGCTTGTAGTGACTTCATTTGCCGTTCTCTATATCTGTTCATTCTTTCAATTTATAGGTTTGTTTAACCAATTTCAGGCTTAATATAATCATCCCCCTATCGAATGCGAGGCATCTTTGAATCTATGACTTTCTTTTCGTTTTTCTTTTTCAACACTTATTGTCAACGCCTTAACGCGCTTTAAAAATGTTCTTATGCTTGTTTTCATTTAGTTAAACACACTTAAAAGTCTTGTATAAAAATAAAATTAAAATAAATAAAGTAAACTAAATTTAAGAAAAGCGTGAAATTTATTTATTTTTGTGGTGTTATCTTTATTGTAAGAAGATTCTTGGAATTTTCAAATTTAATTTCAACTCTAAATTAGTAGAATAAGGAAATAAAAAAAAACTCTTTAATCTACCCATTTTTTTTTCTTCTTTGAAGGGGATTGAACTGTGGTTTTGGGAAAGGCCAATTGTTTAAAGAAATTTTTAGGAATATACCCAGCAAGAAAATAAAAACAAGGGATGACAAAGCAGTAGAAAAGGCTAGATGTACTTCTTTTTTTAACAGAAACACTAAAGATTTTAACACAGAGTTGTCATAGGGGAGGAGCACTCGCAAAGAAAATTATTTTTCATCAATTGATAGTTTGGTAAAAATTTTTCGCAAAAAAAAATTATATTTTTTTTATTTTATAAAATTTTTTTCTTGCCGCCATTGAGTATCGAACTTGCCACCTCAGGATTGCTAACCTAGCTCTCTTCCGTTGAGCTATTCTTGGATATGAAAGTTGACGTACAACACGGAAAACACCACTTTGTCATTGCGAGATATTGTGACATATTCTCTTTAATAACAGTATTTATTAAACAAGTAGAAAAGGTGCATTGCAATCAGAGCTTGAAACAGATAAATCTTTTTTGAGTAAACTCGCATTAAAATTTATTCATTTTATGAATCAGTGAATACTTCCTTATCACTTTAAATCAATAATTTGATATTGAATAGGAGAATAGAATTTATCCAAATTTCAATTGATTCAAATTTGATTCGATTGAATTATTTGTTTAAAGATTTGGTTAGCGAACTATAAATTAAGGCAAACATTTATTGTTAAATTGATTTCTTAGATTGAATCAAGTCGCTTGATTCTATGAAAAGAATCAACAAAAATCAATTTGTTTCTTTGAATAAGATATTTAGCTTTTTTTTTTAATCACCTGGATTTAGAATTTTTCATACAAAAAGGGCATTTATTAAATCCAAAAAAAGCTGGATTTAATAAATCCACTATAAAAGCACAAATATATGAAACAGGCTATTAATTTAATGTTAGAAAAAAATACGAATGAAAATTAAAAGAGAAACAAAAAAATTGAAAAACTAACAAATAAAAGGTTTTTATTAAATTTTTTTTTATGAAATATGTTTAGAAAAAAAAACTACACCTCACCAAATACATATTTTCCATCTTGGACATGGAGAAATAGCTCAAATAGAAATGGCAATTTTTCACTTTACTGTAAGTAATTTAATTAAATCCAATTAGTGAATATTAAATATTGCAATGGAATTTTTCAAGTGTGAAAAATTATAAATTGAAGTGATAAAACTGAAAAGGAAGACTGTCTATCGCTGTTTTATATAAAATATAATTAAAACTTAAAAGTTAAAGTAAAATCATTCATCATCGAATTCGGTATTAAAATTTAGGGTGAAAGAAGTGTCGGACAAAAAATTCTTTTTAAAATAGGGAGAATCTAACCCCATCTGTTGAGCACTTTTAGAACTACTTTTTGGATTTATTAAATCCAAGTGATTAGAAAATACGGCTAATAAAATGAGTTTTGCGAATCAATTCGTACAAAATTGAATCAGATTTAAAATCGAATTAAGGAATTATGTTTTTAAAAGTCTGACTGCAATTCAGTATTTTTTCAGTACTATTTTCACAGGTGCATAAAAAGCAATATTTCGTCATTTTTATTTTAAATATTTTTCAAGAGTGAAATAATAAAAAGATATTGGTCTCGGCAGGAAGCGAACGCCCCATCATCGATTTGGAAATAAACTGTATCAAAATGACTTTTTAGGCTCACCTAGAGCAATAATGCTTTAAAGCAATACTTAAGTGATTTTTTTAATGTTGTTCAAAATTACTGGCAAAAAAAAGCAATAAAATACACTAACGGACACTTTGCAAGCAATGAATGAAGTGATTTTTTGCAGTTGTCCAGAATTACTTCTAAAAAAGCAGTAAAAATACACTTACCTACGGAAACTTTTGAAGCAATGAAAGAAAGGGTTTGTGAAGCTTAGCTTTCAATGTTTTTTTTGCTGGGTAATTTCATTTTTCATACATTTGACTATAAAATATATTATTGTATATTGAAATTCTGATATTCATAGAAAAAATTAATTTTTTTTCATAACTTGTGTTAACATTTTAACGAAAAATGTTATCAATAGCGAAAAATGAAGTGACAATAAGTTTGTTATCAATTTGTTCGTTCTCCGATAATGACTTTAAAAACAAAGTTTTCAGAAGAAACCACTGTCTCAAAGTAATAGAAAGATAAACATTTTCCTTAAAGTACATAGAAGAAAACTTCAAAAATTATTTTTGGCCCCAAGTTTTTTCTTGTTATTGTATGCTTGCATTTAATCATTATTTAAAATTACATTCACATTACGGTATCCCTTGAATTACGAATTGTCGATTATCAATGCAAATTCCGAAGTGGATACAAAATTTTCATTAAAGAAAAAACTCTAAAAAAAATATGGTTAAATCTATAAATATTTATAAGTATAACTAACATTTTTATTATAAAAAATTGTACAAAAAACGAGTAAAAAAAGTTAAAGTCGGGCATGCCGTCTATACAATACCCTACACCAGTCTGATTAAAATTCAACTAATGTTTGGATCCGAAATTCGGATGGGTTAAAATGGACTTGGGGGGGGGGGGGGTGGGGTGGATCTGGATCCAATATTTTTTGGTGGTACAAACATCAGCACAAATTAAAAAATGGTCTGAAATGAAATCAATAAACAATTCCTTAGCTTAGGGGACATCTTAATGCACATACAAAAATTTTCATTCATACAAGCAAACAAATTTGCTCAAGTAAGTGTCGACAATAATTGTTCCTATTATTCCAAAGCATTAGGCACGTTTGTTACTTACAATCAAATGTATATATTTTTTGTTTTTCCTTTCATTCTATGGAAAATACTTAATGTATGAAATAAATATTGGAATACGAGTATTTTATTCCATTTTTAACATGATCCGAAAGGGTAACATTTGTTGCAGGGCACAAACAAAAATACTTTTCATTTTAAAAGTGATTGTGAGTGTTTGTACCAACTATAGAGATATTTATGTATGAATATTTTCAATTCAATAAAATTGAGGGAGGCACATTCGGTACGTGTTTTTTTGTTTAATTGTTATTTTCATCTTCATTTCTACCCATCATCAATAATTTCAAATGAAATGCTTCCGTTTTATATTTTTTATGCAAAAATAAAACCAAAAGCATCCTTTGAACAAGTTGAATGAAATTTATTGAAATGTGAAGAGAAATATGATGAAAAATAAAAAAATATGACTTGAAATCGGTTTTTTTTTTTTGTTAAACTTTACGAAATGCATAAGAATGTAAGAAGTTTTTTTTTATATATTATAAGATCCATTTAAATGTGTTGTTCTTTGAATTTCAAATATTTGGTAAAAGAAAAATTTTTTTAATCAGTTTTGTTATACTTCCGGGTGTTTCAGCTTTTTAAATCAATATGTGATTGATGTAATCTGTTTATCTTGGAATTATAGAAAGTACAATACTTGTATCAAGCACTGTATTGATAGTTTATCAATTTGTAATACATTTACAAGTATGATCTGAAATTTACCAAAATAAGTGCGAACATTTGGTTTTTGTAAACTCATAAATTAGTATGTTTAAAGAAATTTTCTCAATACTAGTGGCCCATTGGAAGATATATCCATAGAAGGTATTACGGCAATATCATTATTTTATCTTTTAGAAGACAAAGTAATATTTTTTGCATATATTATTTTTATCAGCAGAAAGATACATCGGCGATACTGAAATAAAAATGCAAAAAATATATTTTTATTTAAAAAATTTAGCTTTTTATATCGGCACCTAAAATGCAAAATGGCATAACAACACTTTTTATTTTTTTACACTAGAACCAAAAAAAACGTTGTAGAATTAAAGATAATCTATATTTTCTTATCTTGTATAAAACACGACTATAGACTTATTTCGACATATAAGTTTAAAATTTTATAGGGAAATGTAATTTAGTCTAGTGCATCATAATCAATCAGAAAAGCGGCTTAAATTTTTTTGTTGTTACGCCCTTTTGCATTTTAGGTGACGATATGAATATTTAAAAAAATAAAAAAACAGGTAGATTTTGGATACTTCCGCAAAAAATATTTAAATAGCTGTATATTGCGAAATAAATTCAAATTCGGATAACTGGTAGATGAGATTATTTAAATTAATTAACAAAAAAAAAAACATTTTAAGATGAATAATTGTGAATTTAACCCCAGTGTAGAAAATCATTACCAGATATGTGGTTATGTAACTACCCAGTCAGAAATCGCCAGTGGTACAAAAAATCAAGCACTGGCATACCACTGGGTAACCACGGTATTAAAAATAAATGACTGGCAGAACACTCATTTGGGACGCTTTGCCAGCGTTTGCGAAGAGCGTTTTACCAGTATTTGTTTTACAAAAATTTCGGTGGTTTATAAAAAAAACCACTGGCAAAGAATTGGCTTAGAGTGATATGCCAAGGTTTGCAACCAGTGGTTATCCAGTGCTACCTAGCCAATGCTACCAGGCGTACAAAAATCAATTCACTGGAAAACCAATGATTTTATAAAAATGCTGACGCTTCGTTAAAAAATGTTTGTAGTCGGAAGGTTCCGAGTTCAAATCCGGTTGCAACCAAAAATTTTTTTTTGGATTTTTTTTAATTTAAAATTTTTTTTGTTTTATAAATTCAATTTTTTTGTTTGTGGGAAAGCTCCTTCAAGACCAACTTTTTTTTGCCCTCGCAACACTGGCATACTAGTTACTAAAAATTGTTTGCCAGTACTAGCATTTTGGCACAGCCAGTAGTTGTCCAGCTATTATCACTCATTTGTGTGTTTAGCCATTAAATAGTATGTCTCGTTAGCTCAGTGGGTAGAGCAATCGTCTGCCAATCTGACGGCCTGGGTTCAAATCACGGCAGGACCAAAAAAAATACATATGAACTTTTTTTTAATTTTATTTTGTAAAATATATTTCCAGACCACCTATTTCTTGGTTTTGCCAGCGTTTTGCCAACGTTTAAAAATTTTGTTTCTCCAGTGCTTTTCCGGCGCTTTTTGAACAGCCGGTCCTTTTGTCTAATGATGTTATCATTTTGGGAATGGGAAAGCACTTTTTGCCAGTACTTATACCACCTGTTAAAGTGCTTTGCCACCGCTTTCCCGTTTGTATTTTTCTGACTGGGTACATACTTGGTAATGGTAACTAGTTACTTTTGTTATTACATTTCTTATTACCTTTATATGGCGATGTCGCGAAAAATAATGAGTTGTCGTTACACACCAGCATACGAAAAATCAAAAAATATATCGTTACCTATGTGCTTACCAGTACTGACAAAAATAATGAGTCTAAAAATAGATTTTCAAAAAAATAAATTATATAAAAAAAAGTATTTTTTATTGTATTTTTTTTTTTTAAATAAAATTTGCTGGTGCGGGAATCGAACCTAGGTCTACAGATTGCCAGTCAACAGCTCTAGCATCTGAGCTATATCGACATGTAATATTTAATAGATAAAAATATAATTGACCTGCTGCACACAAGTAAGCTTACTCGCCAACATACAAAAAATCAAAAAATATGTGGTTACATATATCCTTACCAGTGTTTAAAAAATATTGAGTCTAAAAATAGATTTCAAAAAATTTTCAAAAAAATCTAAAAAATTATTTTCTATTTGAAATAATGATAAAAATAAGTCATTATCAGTAACTCATTATTATATGTTTTAAAATAATGCAGAAGGTAAGTGGGTGTCATTACTGGTACTCCAAAAAATAATGATATGTCATTACCGTTTCTACACTGGGACGTCCTCTTTTTTAATAAAAATGTATAAAAATTATGTTGAAACAGATTTTTAGCTTTTGTGTGGTTATAAGGCGATATATTCTTTTTAACTTCCGTATTATATATCGGCGATATATGCAAAATTTGTTTATATTCCAGATAATAATTTTGCTATATCGCCTATTTATCTTCTAGAGGAATTGCCTTCATATTGCTGTGAAATATTGCAGCCCGGACACGCTTTCTATCAAATGTGGTATCTTCCGTAACACGAAGATGGTTGTTGCCGCAATACAATTTTTCTTCCAGGCAATACAATTGGGTAATCGTATTCATATTGCTGTGTTTGCTGGGGTATTCAATAGAACAGCGGTTCCAATCACCTTTTTCTGAATGATATTTACAGGCTTACGGAAATTCGCCTCTTTTTTATCTGATTGTGTTGTTTCGTTTTTACTTTTTAAAGAAGTTGGTTTATTTCCCTGAAATAAACCGGGTTCTTTTCTATTGCAATCAAAACAACTATCAATTGTTACTGTTACCTACAAAAACGGTACATTTATCTCCTTTAGATAAACCGGTTTGGTGCTCTTTGCAATTAAAATAACACACTATTTTGTTTGATTCTGAGCTTATACACTTACTTATTTAACACTTTAAAACTATTTTGGGGGAATTTCAATTAGAAGACCCTAAACCAATTCAAAACTTCTTTTTGTAACTTCTGGCCAAGTGAAAATAGTTCACGTATTGTGGATAAGTACTTTAAAATATTTTGTATGGATTTAAATATACGAGTAAAATTAACTCTACTAAGTACAGTTTGTACTGATGTTTGTAACATCAAAAAATATTATCGCTTTTTAGACCGCGTCTTTTCAATATTTTTAATTTTTTTAATGAAATTTTTAATTTAATTTGTGAAGAAAACTTCATTAGTTTACTGAAAAATTTCATTAAATCTGGTCCAGCTAAATTGCATCTGTGTAGCGTGTAAATGTACATTTGAAATTATAAAAGTTATAGCCCAGAACTGAATGACAGGTTTTGGATTTAATTTTTGTTGTTGTTTGGTTTTATGCATTTTTGTGTTCAATATTTCATTTGCAAATTACCACACATCAAAATTAAGTTGCAATAAATGTGCACATAAAAAGAAAAAAAACACATTTTTTTATGAAGTTATCTGTTCATATAGCAGACCTTTAAAAACATAATTCTTAATGGAAACAACTACTACAGTAGTTTTGACATAGCTGCACAACCAACTTTTGCGTAAATTTTTGGGCAGATAAGCCAAAAATATTGCTAAGTCAAATTGTTTACGTTTCTTAATGTGCAGGTTTACAAACAGGGGCATTACCAAAAAAAAATAAGTTATAACAACATCGTTATCACTAGATGGCACTTTGTTCAAAAAATTAACAATTTTCTTTTTTTATTTAAATTTAAATATTATAAAACAACAAAGCAAAAAAGTAAACGGATATCTCAAATTTTATTATTTGAATATATTTCGCGTTTGTTTTTTTACTTATTTTACGTAGTTTTTGACTTTTTAAATATAGTCTCAACTGATAATAGTTGCTCAGGTAATACAAAATTTCAGCGCCCTCTATCGGTGAGTAGTGTAAGTTTTGATTTCCTATCTCTATAATTAATAGTCTCTGTATACAATAACAACATATAACGGTTTCATACAGACTGGAAACAAAGCAAATGAAGCTAATGATGACAACTTTGTGCTTTGCACTTGCACATTTATTTTATGTGTCTAGTTTTTTCCTAGAATTGCAAAAGAAAGCAGAATACAAGAAGCAGCTAACGGTGATCTTTTTTATGAAAATAATATACAACTTCCAAAAATATGAGACACTTATCTTAAATGCGCAGGTACAAAAAGTGCACTTAAAGAAGGAAATTGCGTACATAATTTTGTAAAATAAAAACGAAGCCAAAATTTTGAGCAGTTATAGAAAAAGTGCACTTAAGAAAAATGCAGTTAAATCAAAATTACTGTATTTTGAAAAACTGAACGCAATTTTTTTTAGTTTTAATTAAGAATAATATAGAGTGCTGGAAAATATATTAAAACCAAATCAAGTTTTTCTAATGTTATTCTCGTTGCCTTTATTTTTAAAGATAAAAATAGTGGCCAAATTCGCCCCGAAAGGCGAAAAGGTGGTCCAGATATTGTGCAGAATTTTAACGTAACAGTTTTTGTTTATTTTGTCACTTCCCTACGGGGAAAGGGACCGGTCCAAAGTGACATGCAGGATAGGTCCCAAGGGGGCAGATACCGGTCCTTGATCGGTATTTTTGTGTTTAAAGAGACACGTTTCTTTAATATGACGTTATCATTGGAATTGACCAATTGCCACAGTTTAGACACCTTGTGACACGTAAGGTGATGTGTCTAAAAATAAACTAAATAAAAATTAGAGCAAACTCGCTACCGTCTTAGCTAATGTTGCTTGTGCATGATGACTGGCTGATGGTAAAGTTATATATTTTTCGTTTCTGTTCAAGTAAAAAAGAAAAAACAAACACTACAAGCAAATAAAAAAATGAAAAGAAAAAATAGAGAAGAAAACAATATTAACACACAGACAAACATAGTGGAAGTGCCATAATTAAATTAAAAAAATCAATTAAAAATTAGAAAATTACATTAAATAATATAAAAAAAAAAAATTTAAAAGTTTCCATTAAGTTAAAAAGAAAAGTTAAATGAAATACCAATTGTTAAAACTAAAACTGCTTCAGCATTAAAAAAACGTTGAAGATACAAAACTTAAAGTTTCTTAGCAAAAAATTATTAGAATTTAAAATAAGAGCTAAAATAAGCAAATCGTAAAAAAAATAAAGTTAAAAATAAATAAAAGAGTAAAAAATATTTTTAAAAATATGTCGCGAATTTTGTTTTTTATTTCGATATCGGTCAAGTTTTTTAAAAGTAATAGTGAAGTAACGTACCGGAAAATACTTAGAAAATTAATTCATTCTCTTTTGTTCATATTTGTACTAATTTAGTAATATACCTTTGGTTGACCGGTCACGGGATAGTCCCTGGAGGGCAATTGACCCCTTATTCCCCGTAGGGTTGTTTTAAGTGAGCTTGGTTTTTAATGAAAAAGTGTTGTTAACTTTATTTTATAATCGCTAAAAACAAAGAATAATTCGTTTATATCCAGGCACTATTATTGTAAGTCTGGAGAACATTTGTGGATAAAAATAATGCATGATTTGAGGAAATTTTTTAGGATTTCCAACAATATACAGTTTGTATAGATTCGATGAGTACTCGAAAAATTTTACTAATTTGATAAAAGGTCGATATCGCTAATTTTTTATTAAAAGCCACGCCCACTTAAAACAAGTGACAAAATAAAAACCAGACATTACGTTAAAGTTCTATACAATTTCGGGCGAATTTAGACTATTTTGATCTTTGAAATTAAAGTCAACGAGAATAAAATTAGATAAAACTTGAATCGTTCCTATGATATTTTCCACCACTGTACATATTTTAATTTTAAATATCGACATTGCCTTAGCCAAAGACGACATGTGTTTTACAAGACTCCTTCAAACTGATTTATTTTGCCTTTCCGCAACATTTTTTTTTCAAATGCTTTAACAAGTTTTCTTTTGTAAAAAAAACTAACTTTAAAGAAACGTGTCGAAAAGCCAAACTAAAACTGTTTTATAAAACTTCTCAGAAGAGAAGCGTTGATATGTATATCAATATTTATTTGATCACATTTTCTGAAACAACAAATAAAATTTTGATTGAGTCGGTGATTCTTAAATCGTGTCCCATTAGTAAACTCATAGAAATAAACCTGTAAAATTAGCAGAAAAAGCTATTAAAAATTAATTAAAAATTACCTTGCTTAAAAAACTGCAGAAATCAGCATATTTTTTTGCTAAATAATTGTAAGATTAGAACAGCAAAAATAAAACAGTTTAATTTACAGAATTTTAGTTATATATGAGTTAAATGAGAATGGACAATTATCTGCAGAAAATTTTGCTAACTAGTAGCAGACAAAAACAAACTGTTATTTCTACAAAAGTTTTGTTATTTAGCTAAATTTAATTGAATGCAAATAACAGACCCTACTAAAATCAACAGAAATATTTGCTAAAAAAATAGTAAATTGCTAATTTCAGAAGTCTAGATTTTTTTATGCATTCCAGAATGGAAAAAATCTTTGAAAAATTTAATTGTTTTTTGGTTTTTTAGTTTATTAATTATTTACCAACATTTTTTGCTGATTTTAGCAGGTTAAGTTGTTATTTTCTATTAACTATAAATTAACTCAAATATAACTAAAATGCTGTATATTTAACAGTTTTATTTTTGCTGCTCCTCTCATACTAATATTTACGAAAAAGAATCTGCTAATTTCAGCAGTTTTTTCTTCAATATAATTTTCAGTTGTTTTAACGAAATATTTTACACATATAAGTTGTTTTAACGAAATATTTACAGGCGGTAGTGATCCGTGTGATCCGGTAGTGCTTGAAATGAATGGGGAGTTTCATTTAAATCGGAAATGGTTTCACTTATTAAGGAAATAATTCTTTTAAGATCTGCTACAATTTTAGTCACTTTGTATGAGAGCACTTGTTTAAAAAGTTTAGTGTTTGAAAGGAAAAATACAGATTGGGAACATGTGTTGTGTTAAGCACAGGGTGATTGTACTTATGCACATATCATATTGTGACAATGACTCAGTAATTAGTGGTGGTAATATTTACCAACATTACCATGTCCCAACATGTCTTCAAATACTGTAATGCGTGGTTGTATCTGTCAGCAGAAATATTGTATAATCTTTTTAATTGGTTGAAACATCTTTAAATTTTTTATCGCGTTGATCAGAAACTTACATTATGATTTTTTTATTGCACAAAGTTTATATAGATTTCTGTAACCATCTTTTCGTGAAAATTGTATTAAGAAAAGTTGAAAATATGTCATATTATTAATTAATATTATAGGAATAAGTTAACGTCATATCACAATATAGAAATCTATTGATTGATATCGCAAATATTCTATCTACGGTATACTTTGAAAACTAATTAGAGTTTTTACAACACCCTGTTTTTAAGTTCTATTTTTTGCTTCCTTTAAAAGCATAAAGAAAACTGTATGCAACAACAAATGAAAAAAGATTTTTTCTTTGTAAACAACACTACCAGCTTACTGATTAGTACAGGTTTTTAACAAATCAATATTAATCATTTAAGTCCAATTTTGCTTAACCTCAAATCTTATTTACTCCTCCCAAATGTTCATGTAATCGATTCGATATAGAATTCTAGGGCCGAATTAAGAAGTGAAATCATCAAGAAGTGAAATTTGTTCGAAATACATTTCGTCAATGGATAACTACGTAGAAGCTAACATTGATAACAGCAAATTTTTCCATCTACATCTATACTTGGGCCGAATTAGAACATCCCTGGCCTAGATAATTGTACATTAGACCGTACCTCAAAAAAACCACCCTCCAATATAAAGTATTTTTGCAAGGCAATTTCAAAAAAAAATTTTTTTTTGGCCGAACGTAGGGGTCGCCTTTTTCAATTTTTCGTTATAGCTTCGGCATTTAAAATCCGATTTTAAAGTGTGATATATCGCTTTTTGTGCCTCGAGGAGACCAGTGTTTTGCTATAAAGGAAAAATCCAATGAAAAAAAATTTAAAAAGGCGACCCCTACGTTCGGCAACCAATATATAAAAAAAAATTCTACTGGGTTTATCGAGAAACTTCATTAGCAAAAGTTTAATGATTTTTTGCGAGCTTTAATTTTCTGACATTAGGGTTGTACATTAGGGTTGTACATTTGGGTGGTAGCAACTTAGATCTGGTGGCTAATTACTAGAACGGGATACTTGAGGTCAATGGTCCTCGAGAGAAAAACACTGGTCTCCTCGAGAGAAAAACATCGATGTATCATACTTTAAGATCCGACTATAAATGCCTAAGATATAACGGAAAATGTAAAATGGCGACCCCTACGTTCGGCAAAAAAAAAAAAATTTTTTTTAAACCTCCTTGCAAAAATACTTCATATTGGAGGGTGTACGGCGAACTTTTTTTTTGCCTGTAAGGTGGTACGCTCTAATGTACATCTAAGTGCTTCATTTTCAAAAATAAAAGAACTAATTTCCAACGAAAAATTTCGAATGCAGTAATTTGACTCATGATAAAACAACGTATATTGACTTTTAAGGTATTATTGATTCCTTTAGTTCGTAAACAATGCACACAAGGAGATTTAATTCTAACAAAATCTATAAAAAAATATTATATATTCACCAGTTGTGGCCATCGAATTTGTTGCCAATCGAATTCATGCAGTTACGACAACTGTCTTTATATTAAATTATATTTTTGGTCGTGAAAGCCAATATTCAGTTGTCTAATTTATTAGTATTATATTCCACATAAAATGATTATGTTCCACAAAATTTTATTGAAATTAAAATTTTTTTTGAATTTTCTGGTATCGATCCCAGCCATTCAGATTCATAGTTCACACTCTTACCCACTGCACCACACCTACTTTTAACTTTCTTTGCTATATTTGCTCTTTAAATATATAAATATTTTATTTTAATTAAAAAAAAAAAAAAAATACATCTAGGGACCTTCTACCCTCTACACCACAAATACTTATTAATTTTTATAGCTAATTTCTATCAAAATAAATACAGTATAAAATTCGTTTACCAACCACCACTACGTGGACAGGGTATAATAAGTTTGTGCTGATGCTTGGACCTAGACCCTGGACCTTATAGTACACTCCGAATCGCTTTTTGTTTCGATTTAACGATGTCCGTCTGTCCGTCCGTCTGTCCATGCCCTCTTGTGCGCACTCTACAGGTCGCAAATATTAAGATATTTTGATGAAATTTCGTAAACCTTCCTACGTCGGCCCAAGGACGAAGCCTATTGTTTTTGGTTAAAATCGGTCCATTTTTAGACCTAGTGGCCATATAAGGGTCCCCCCAAAATTGGCTTGGTTAAACGCTGCAGGTCGCAAATATTAAGATATTTTAATGAAATTTGGTACACCGACCTATTTTGGCCCAAGGACGGATTTTGGTTAAAATAGGTCTATGTTTAGACCTAATGCGCATATAAGGGTCCCCCCAAAATTGGCTTGTTTACACGCTGCAGGTCGCAAATACGATAGATATTTCAATGAAATTTGGTTCGCTGACTCACATGGTCCCAACAACAAAGCCTATTGATTCTAGATAGGATCGGTCCATATTTGGACCTATCGCCCATATTGGCTATATTTTCGATTTTATCTTCTTTTACCATTTTATAGAAAATTTTGACGCAAGTCTGTTTTGACCCATTCGATTTAGAATCCAAACATTAGTTGCCTTTTAATCAGACTGGTGTAGGGTATTATATAGTCGGCATGCCCGACTTTAATTTTTTTACTCGTGTTTTTTTTATGTAATAAATATCACCAATTTTCTATTATATCCACTAAATACATGATTGTATCCACTGTACACTATTAGGTATATGAAAATTTTTGTAGAGTTTTTGCATGAAAAAGTGGCAACGATGGTCAATAGCTGACTGAAAAATTAACCTAAAAATAACACAAAATAATGTAATAAAAAAATTATTATAAATATAACTTTAGACCCAACGGAAATGTACTAATGATTATAAGAAGTGTTGCGGGGTTCTAATTTTTGCTTTCCGCGAAGCATAACTATGAAGAAAGCATTGGGAATTGCCTGTCTTGCTTCCACAAAAATATTGCAAAATCTGGCTTCTAGCTTGTCGTCCTTACAAAAAAAAAAAAACAAATTTACTAACATATTTAGCGTTAGACCTTTACATAAAATAATGTAAATTGAAGTCCGCGAATGAACAAAATGATTTTTAGAAATAGTTTTAATTTGAGGTTATTTTTTTATGGTACTTTGTTTCCAAAAAAAAAAAAAAATGCAGTTGTCAAATCGAAATCTCTCATAAAGTGCCAATGTAAACGGTCAAGATTTCGGGTCGAGATTTCCGTTGAAATCTAGGGATTTGAATACAGATGTAAACGCGACTTTAGCACAGTGTTAAATAGCTTATGTTTGTAAAAACATACACATGTAAAACATGTTGTCCGATCAAGTACTGAGGGTACATTGTATAAGTATCTGTTTGTTTGTACATGATATTTAAATAAATATAATACTTACTGTTTCCAACACTGTATAATTATAAAATTCGTAAAAAAAAACTGCAATCAACATTAATTTATTATCAATGAATTATTAAAATAATTATTTTATAATGGGTTGTATCCACAACATGTTGTATTGTTGGGTATGTTGCATTTAAAAATATGAAAACAAAAAGTTTATTAAAAATAGGTTCTAGGAATTTTTAGAATAAGTTGTTGTAAGTAAGTATGTTTGTTTTTTTTTTTTTTTAATTAATGATAAATATAATGTAGAAATTTACAAACTACAATTAATAAGGTTAAAAAAATAATTGTATTTACAAAAACAATTTATAAGTAAATAAATTAATTAATTTGTTTAATAATATTAATTTTAATAATATTTTATTTAAAAGTAATGAAAAGTTTTTGTTTTTTAACAAATATTTAAAAATTTAATAGCCTTAAATTTGTTTTATTTTTTTTAAATTTCAAGTATATTTTTTCTATAGGAGTTCCTACAAAAGATTGGATAACACTGTGGAACAAATTCAGGTTAGCAAAAGTTAGGTCGATTCTGAGAGTGAGGGGTGAAAATAGAGGCTAAATTAAAAGACCCATATCGCGGCGTTTGCTTATGTTAGTTCGAATTTTTTATAAGGTTTTTTGGCTATAACTCGTCGACTAATTGATATTTTTTAAATCTGTAAAAGCCAAATTATAGCTAGAGACCTGAACAACAATTAAAAAAAAAAACAAAAACAAAAAAAAAATCTATCAAATCAATTTTTTAAAAAATTTTAATTGTTGCACAGGTCTCTAGCAATAATTTGGCTTTTACAGATTTAAAAAATATCAATTAGTGGACGAGTTATAGCCAAAAAACCATATAAACAATATGAAAAAATTCGAACTAACATAAGCAAACGCCGCGATACGGGTCTTCTAATTTAGCCTCTATTTTCACCCCTCACTCTCAGAATCGACCTCACTTTTGCTAACCTGAATTTGTTCCACAGTGTAATTTTATCATCCAATGCATAAAGAGCTATCTTCAATGAAATTCAAACTACTTATCGTATATTAGTGATTTACCAAGGAACATGGAAACCAGGAAGTACAAACTGAATGTTCTCCGATATCTGCACCGATATGAATTAATTCAAACGCAATAACTAATTTACCGTAATGGGCATTAGGTTGGGGTCATTTTGACTCCATGTGTCTATTAGGGTTAATTTACAATTTTTTATTACTATATATAAAATCTGGTGTTAACAGAGTTATTTGGACAATTTTGGCGAAATACCGCAAGAAACAACACACACTGTTTTTTATATACTTTCAGGGAAAATCGAAAATTTTCAAAAAATTCACTTTCGACCTTGGCAAAGAAGGGTTAAAGTTATCGAAGTTTTACAAAATTTTCGGAAAACAATCTTTTATATCAGAATTAAAAAAAAAAAACGGAAGTGATTTTTTTACAGCTAGCTAAAAGCACAAAAATGAATACATTTATCTAAATTATTGGCCAAAATCACAGTTTTCTCCAAAATTTTCAAATTTGAAACGCCGTCGCTGCTAGTCAAAATAGGGATAATTATTCTCTGAGGTGTATTTAAAAAACTCTATGCGTTGACCACTTTTTTTTTATATTTTTTTAAACAAAATTTAAAAAAACTCAAAATTAGAGTTTTACAAATTAAAAAAAAAAAAAAATCGCATGTTTGGCCATACCTGGGACTGGTATTAACCCTACAATGATCTTTGGTAATTGCAATTACTTAGATATTTTCTAACAGATTTTGTATTCTTATATATTTCTATAAAGGTAATTCTATTCGTATTTTCCAGAAATACAGATACTTAATGGCCAGTATTTTTAAAAGAATCCAAACCATATCTCAAACTTCAGGGCCGATGCGGCACGTGTTTTTATTACACGATCACATTAGTTTTTAGCATGGTGTATTTTTATACCTAAACGAACATTTCTAGAGGGGGACGGCTCACAGTCGCTATTTTTTCGTCCATATTATATAATAGAGGTCCCACCGAACCCATATCTGCTAAAAAATTTATTCAAGGTCAAAGTTCAAAAATATGTTTTTTTTAATTTTTCTCGTAAACTGTAAGGGCTATCGTAAAATTATTCTGACAGAAGTTGTAGAGCATGCAATTGTCTACAAAAAAATGTTTAAACCCTTTTCTCCTAAAGATCACCATTCCTGAGATATTGCGATTCCAAAAGTTGAAGAAGTCGTATTATACATAATATGCACACTAGAATGTACCTCAAAAAAAAAGTTCGCCGTACACCGTCCAATCTAAATTATTTTAGCAAGCAGGTTTCAAAAAACAATTTTTTTGTTTTTTTTTTTTTGTCGCCATTTTACATTTTTCGTTATATCTTTGGCATTTACAGTCGGATCTTAAAGTATGATACATCGATGTTTTTCTCTCGAGGGGACCAATGTTCTGCTCTAAGGAACATTGACCTCAAGTATCCCGTTCTAGTATTTACCCACCAGATCTCAGTTGCTACCATCTTAATGTACAACTCTAATGTCAGAAAATTAAAGCTCGCAAAAAATCATTAAACTTTTGCTAAGGAAGTTTTTCGATAAACCCAGTATAAATTTTTTTATATATTGGTTGCCGAACGTAGGGGTCGGCTTTTTAAATTTTTTTTCAATGGATTTTTCCTTTATAGCAAAACGCTGGTTTCCTCGAGGCAAAAAAATCAATATATCACACTTTAAAATGCGACTTTAAATACTGAAGCTATGACGAAAAATTGAAAAAAGCGACCTCTACGTTCGGGAAATTTTTTTTTTTGTAATTGCCTTGCAAAAATACTTTATATTTGAAGGTGTACCGCGCGCTTTTTTTTTTTTTTGCCTATAAGGTGGTACGGTGTAATGCACACTAGGGTGAACCTTATTTTTCAACTTGCAATTTAAGGACGTATACATCTGGACGAAAAGCTGTCCAATTAGCCAAATGTTTCGATTTTTTTGTACGAAAGGCAAAAGTTAATGTAGGTATGAAAACGTTTAAATTTCATAGAGTTTCTGATAGCAATGAACAAAAAAAAACTGAGGCAAAAACTAGAGCAAAAAAGTTGAAATCAAATTTCACAAAACAATATATCTGCTGCGTAACGGGTGACGAGACATATGTACGAGGGCAGTTCGAAATGTTCTTAGCCTAACAATGAAAAACAAGAGCTAGATTTTTAAAATTACCTTACTTTTCAATATAATCTCCTGAAACTTCAATATACTTAGTCCAACGTTTAATTGATTTGATTCAAATAATTTTCCTGAAGCTACTCGATAGTTTTTCGACAACAAAAGTAATGAGTAGGTAAATACCCAGGTCGAAAAAAACGAACATCAAAGTGTTGGCAAGTACTGGCGATGTTTCGGATTTGTAACTTTTTCAGTACTGGTATGGTGTTAAAATGATAACACCAATATGCACTTAGCCGTAGTTATTGTGCCAATGTTGGGATTTAGTAGCCAGTACTTTAATTAAAATAATTCTGTATGTAGCCAGTGCAAAAGTACACTCACAATATTTTATCCTTAAAAACAACCTAAAATACATATCAAATTAGTTGAAAACACAATTAAAAAAAGGACTACTGATTTTTCATTATATTCCATTTTAATCCATAAAATAAATAAAAATAATTGAAAAGTCTATTAAAACAATCATCAATTTTTAACTGACAAAACGTAAAAAACAACGATTTTGTGGTTTGTTTTTTCATACTTGAAAGTTTTTTATTTTGTTTAATTTTCAAAATACTACACAACACACACGTTCATATTTTTATTGGCTATGTTTGTGTGTATGAGTAAAGAATTTCTTGTAATTTGACTTGAAATAATTTTGTATACAAACAAACTATTTTAACAAAAAATAAAACCGAAAATATTTGAATTTTTTGTTTTAAAACAGAAAACAGCGAAATTATTTAAATTATTTTTTCTAAAAATGTAAATATAAAGATAGAATATTTGACTGAAAAGAACAACATATTTTTTTCTGGTTTGATTTTTATTGATTGATAAAAAAGTTAAACAATATGTTTCAATGTATTTTATTTGATTCTTCAATTGAAAACAAACTTTACGTATTACTTTTTAAATAAACCTCAATTGGTTATGGAAAATATATTGTGAGTGTAGGGAAAACGCCTTATTTTTAAAGGTCGCCTAGTTTTTAACCAATTATAAGAGTTTCCCAAGTCTTAGCTCATTCAAAGCCCGTCCACAAATATACAATCAAAAAAATAAATTAGTAGAAAAATTAGTAAAACGTCTTGTATATCAAATGTACTAGTTTTCAGCAATTTTTTTGTTTTTGCTAAAATTCCGTTTTCAGCAAAAGTTTTAGTTATATATTTTTTTTATTTTGCTACAAAAATTGTGCTGATAACCGCATTTATAGCGTGGACGACAACCAGAGAGACAAGATGTAGATGTCGCAGCTTGTCTGGGTGTAGTACAGACAACGGATTTGATAATTAAAAAAAAACCACACAAATTCTATATTAAATTTTTCGGCAAAATACCACACAATTTCTATATTAAAATTTTCGGCAAATAAATTAACTAAAGTAAAATTTCTCTGTTAAACCCAATATTCAATAAATCGGGATTCCACTGTAGATTAAATAGGCGAAAGAGAATAAAATTTTTGATTTAAATAAATTTACCAAACCGTCGCAAATTTGCAGAAAACTGTACTGAGTGGTACTGGCGAAAAAAACAGTGTTCTTTCAGTATTTTTTTTTGTTTTACCGTTGGCAATTTTTAGCTGGGTATTTTTGAAAAAAAAATTTAGATATCGAAAATATTTTTTTATTTTTTTTTTTATTTCCTAGAAAATTTAAGATTTTCAAAAATCAACTCCATTTTCGCTGAAGGGTGCTAAAAATGTTTTTAAATCCATTTATAACTTATCTACTCTCTGCCCAAAGCGAAATCTATGCAAAGACTGACTGCCATCCATCCTACTTTGCATTTGTGCGGCAGAAAATTTGTTTATTTTGAATTAGATTTGGAATGTAAATTCCATTCAAGAATATTTGTTATTTTCAAATATTGTACAACATTGATTTCACACCATTTCTAAAACCAACAAAATTAAATGCGAGAATAAATATTTTACCTTTCTGTTTACATACACATACAACATGTATGTAACTAGAAGTAAATTATGTTATAATTATGCCAAGGACGCCTTCGAATATGAGTGTAATTATGTTTGTCGGCCAACATGTAATATAAAGATGATTTTGACTGACTTATGATTTCCTTTATGTATGAGTGGGAAATTCTCATTAACACGCAATTTTACTTGTTATAATGTTTTTTCTGCTGTTGCATTCTAGTCAGTCTCAGAAAATTCTCAAAACAATAATCATTATCATTAAAAAAGAAAAAAAAAAAAACAAGGGAAGGTAAAAATTGTAAAATATCTTAAACAAGCCGACAAGGTGTGATAGTAAATACACAGATAGGAAAACAGGTAGTGATACCTTTTATTGTTACAGAAGCTGGAGGAATTGAAAATAAAAACAAGAACTCTTTAAGATTTCGGCATAAACAGGAATCATTAGTTAATGAATGCTGGTCTACTACATGTAATTGTGATAAAGATAGATAGAAGAAATAAAGGAAAATTTATGTATCTGTATAGACAGAATTTGTAGCTACCGGAAATGCGTGGCATTGTAACAATCAAAAGTCAAAGCAATGACATTTTGTCTTCTTCTTCTTCGACTTAATAGATTTACTGCTGTTCACTTTTCTACTCTAGAAATTGAATCATGAGAACAAATACAAATACTTTGTATTTACACAATATGTATTGAAGGCAAAAAATAAAAACTGAATGAGAAATTTAAAAATTCCATTTAAAATAATTATACTCGTATAAAAGCGACCAACATGAGTAGTCTATGACTAGCAAGTGCTTAAAATGCAATTTATAAGATCATCCTTATTCCCAGCTCATCATCACCATCAGTTCTCATTCTCATTTTCATTTCCATTCTCATCATCATTGTCATTATCAATTTCATTTCCATTATAATTCGAATGAATATAAAAGAAGTGATTGACATTTTTAAGTAAAAAATATTTTAAATATGTTTTTAAAATACTCCCATCAGTAAGAAATCACGAAATATTTACAACACAAACAGTCTGTCTGTCTGCCTGTTTGTTATACTTGAGCAGTGCCTGCTTTCAGTCCAAACTAAATGCATGTTTTTGAATTGAAACACGCACATTTCATGATTTCATAAGATTCTCAATATTTTACATGTTCGTTGTAAATGTTTTGCAAATTGTCACATTCCCATCACCATGGATTTTGATTAAAACCAAAAGTAACAATAAATTTACTTTTCCTACTTTTGTATTTTTCAATTCCAATGAGACGACCGCATGATTCATGTGTAGACCATGTGTAAAGTAAATTTTTTTAGTTTAAAAATAAAATTGTTCTCTTTTTTGCAGGAAAATCTAAAAAACATTTGTCTAGACGTAGATTTTTACCATGATCTTGACATTTTAGCCTTAGAGACGGAGAATTTAGTTTGTTGTTAAAAAGAAAATTCAAAGAAAATATTTTAGCTAGAGCCAAAATGTAAGAAAAATCTGAAAAAAACGTTTAGCTAGAAATAAATTAAAAGTAAACGTCTGAAAAGACATCTAAATTGTGCCCAAGTTTTGTAAAAAATGGTCAAGTTTTGTAAAAAAAAAATTAAAAATTATGTTAAAATTTGTTTGCTTGACCATCAAAAACACATAATTTCAACCGAGGATTCGTCTTAATCAAGTTCGTATTAATAGATATTTATTCCCTACACCAATACGTGGTCAGGGTATTATAAGTTTGTGCTGGTGTTTGTAACACCAAAAAATATTGGTCCTAGACCCACCTTATAGTATACCGATCGGCTTAGAATTTTTTTTTATTTCGATTTAACGATGTCAGTCTGTCTGTCCGTCCGTCCCTCCGTCTGTCTGTCCATGTATTCTTGTGCGCACTCTACAGGTCGCAAATATTAAGATATTTTGATGAAATTTGGTACACAGACCTATGTTGACCCAAGGACGAATCCTATTGATTTTAGTTAGCAGCGGTCCATGTTTAGACCTAGTGCCAATATAAGGGTCCCCCCAAAATTATATTGTTTATATGCTGCAGGTCGCAAATATTAAGATATTTTGATGAAACTTGGTACAGAGACCTATGTTGGCCCAAGGACGTAGCCTATTGATTTTGGTGAACATTGGTCCATGTTTAGACCTAGTGCCCATATAAGGGTCCCCCCAAAATGATATTTTTTATACGCTGCAGGTCGCAAATGTTAAGATATTTTGATGAAATTTGGTAACCCGACCTATATCAGCCCAAGGACGAAGCCTACTGATTTTGGTTAAACCGGTCCATGTTTAGACCTAGTGCCCATATAAGGGTCCCCCCAAAATTGGCTTGGTTACAAACTGCAGGTCGCAAATATTAAGATATTTTAATGAAATTTGGTTCGCTGACTCACATTATAGAAAATTTTGACACAAGTCCAATTTTAATCCATTCGAATTTCGGGTCCAAACATTAGTTGGCTTTTAACCAAACTGGTGTATGGTATTGTATAGTCGGTATGCCCGACTTTAACTTTTTACTCGTTTTATATTACAATTGTTGGCAAAATGTCGGGACTTTTAAATTAGTTCGTATTCGTATTAACCAAGAATTTGTTTCATCCGGCTTGGTATTAAACGACTTTTACTCTAATACCTTTTCCTAAAAAAAAATTCGAAATCCATTATTTAAAACGAGGGCTGAAAAAAACTCACAAGGGAGCCAAATTCAGGAAAAATTGCGTAAATTTGAATAAATACATAAATATAGGAATAACTACATAAATATAGGCCAGTTCAGGGAGTGATCCCGAGGGATATACTGTTATGAAACAACCACCATGTTATATAATTTCTAGAAATAAACTAAATTAAAAATTTGGACATTAAAAATTAAAAAATTTGGAAAAATCGCGCAATTTGTTAACTTAAAAAAAAACCAAAAAGTATTATAATTTTTAATTTTGAAATTATGTTAAAATTTTTTAATTTATTAAAAACTGGACTTCACATAGATAATGGTTTTTGGGAGAACAAAAATTTCTCTGTGTAATAATTCTATAATACTGTAAGCTAAACTGAAAAATTTTTGTAAAAAAAATATTTCCATTGGAAAATTTTTAATCAGCGATATCGCGCAAACCGTTCCTCTGTTTAAATTTAGACTTCATATTCGTAATTATGGACAAAATATTTAAGAGATTTGATGTATCGCGTTCCATTATATGTGACCTTCTCCGAGAAAAGGGACCTAGTGTGTGAAAATGAAGTTTTGTGAAGAACGAATTTAAAGTTTCGTAACGCATTATCACTTTGAACACACCTTCAGTTGGGAGATGCGATTTGGTAGGGTTAGGTGCCTCAACTCATTTCATCTTATTCTACACCCTTTTAGGTACCAGAATCCACTCTTAAGTCCAAACCCGTTTTCTGACACACTAGGTCGCTTTTGTCGGAGAATGTCACATATTAAATTGGATATTTTTTTGTTCACCTATAGCCGTAATTTTATCGAAATTTAGGGACCTAAAGATGAAAAATTTTTAAGTTTTTTTTTTAATTGCATAAACTTCTAAAAGGTAACAACATTGATGGGGCCCTGGTGAGCTGGAAAATTCGAACGTCTTGTAATCTGAAGAACCCTAGTGAACACCCAGTCAAAAACCTCACCGCACGTCCCTGCATTATACATACGTTTTAAAATAATGCAGCAACTAAGTCGATGTCAATATTGGTGGTCCAAAAAATAATGATATGTCATTACCATTTTTACACTGGGAAGTGCATTATTTAGAATTCGTTTCTTTTCTTTTTGCTATGTTATACTAGCTATCATCACCTTTTCAAGTCAACCTATAAATATTTTACATATAAAGTGAAAATTTCTATTATTTGCATATTTTACATATTCCCAGCAAAACTTTGGTAATATGTGGGTATTACTATGCCTATTACCTGATAATACATCGAACCCCATACCCTGGCGGAAACTTACACCTTAACCTTGCATGATTTCGGATACCAAATTCAGACGTTTGGATGTTTTGTTGATAAGTACAGGGTGGCCCAAACATTTTTATTATAATTTTATTTTTCAATATTTTGTAAGAATACTTGAGGAATTTAAAATGGAACAGTACACAATTGTGTAACGTGCTAAATCATTTCCGGCAAAAAGCTGAAGAAAATCATGATTTTATTCATAATATAATTATGAGCGACGAGTAGTTCAACATATCGGATATTGGACAATGTTGGAACATTTTTAAAGGCCAGCCGTGAAAAACCATCCGCAAATATGTCTCCAACAGGATGGATCCACAGCGCACACTGCGATGAACACAATGGCTCTTTTAACTCAAACCCCTTCGGTAATTTTGGGCCACCCTGTATAAACAATTCGTTCATATATAATTCTTTTTTACCGTAGATTTTAGTTGATCTGAAGATTGTTATAATGAGTGTTATTTTTGATCGGTTTTAAGATCAAATATGACAAATTCCAATAATACGGAAAATAAATAATCGTTGTTAAAGTTCTATGCTTTCGTTCTAATCACTATAAATAGAATTAAAAGTCTGAATGTGAAACACAGCATACAAACTTTTGCTTTGCTAATGAAGGAGCTTCAGTCATAGCAACAACTATAACATAGAGAAAAATAATAGCTTTGTTAGAAACATGTCATTTACTTTTCCAAATGTTTTTCACTATTTGTTGTAAAATAAATTGTGAATTCTTTTGTTAAACATTTTTTAATTTCAAATAAATATTCTGAAAAAAAAATAAAATTTAAATAAAATAATTTTGAAAACTCCTTACGTAACCCAGTGTAGAAACGGTAATGACATATCATTATTTTTTGGACTACCAGTAATGACACCCACTTACCTTCTGCATTATTTTAAAACATATAATAATGAGTTACTGATAATGACTTATTTTTATCATTATTTCAAATAGAAAATAATTTTCCAGATTTTTTTGAAAATTTTTTGAAATCTATTTTTAGACTCAATATTTTTTAAACACTGGTAAGGATATATGTAACCACATATTTTTTGATTTTTTGTATGTTGGCGAGTAAGCTTACTTGTGTGCAGCAGGTCAATTATGTTTTTATCTATTAAATATTACAAGTCGATATAGCTCAGATGGTAGAGCTATTGACTGGCAATCTGTAGACCCAGGTTCGATTCCCGGACCAGCAACTTTTATTAAAAAAAAAAAAAATACCATAGAAAATATTTTTTTTAATATAATTTATTTTTTTGAAAATCTATTTTTAGACTCATTATTTTTGTCAGTACTGGTAAGCACATAGGTAACGATATATTTTTTGATTTTTCGTATGCTAGTGTGTAACCATAACTCATTATTTTTCGCGACATCGCCATATAAAGGTAATAAGAAATGTAATAACAAAAGTAACTAGTTACCATTACCAAGTATGTAGTTACATAACCACATATCTGGTAATGATTTTCTACACTGGGAAGTTAAGAATAACATGTTAGGGTTACCTCGATGGAAATAGCCTTATTAAAATAATAGCTTTTGTAGTAGAACAGAAAGAAGCTACCTACCTTTATTTCTTCTTACGAAACTTATTATCGGGTAATATAAAGTTTTACTTTGTTGTCAATAATTCTGCGGTATGGTTTTTAATAAGTGAATTAATTTGTAACACACTTAATTATATGTATTTTATGTGTAAATTAGCAAGAAGAAAGAGAAATAAAATTCATAAAAGAATAATTAGAACGCTTTCTTAGGATCTAAATTAAATTGTATACTTTCTTTGATTTTCATTTTTTAATAACTACACTCATAAAAAATTTCCTTGCAAATACTTAGTTGGAAACGCTTGTATGTTTGCTGGCGAAGAATAGCGGTCTGCCAAATTCATTGAAAATGTTTAATTAAATTTATAAAGTATATTATTAAATCAACAGAGTTTTTGGCCAAATTAAATGTAACTTTTTCCAGATATAAAATTTCGCTTAAAATCTTTTCATCTATGAATAGAACTGGGTGTAGGGGTGGTTGGAAGTGACGAATTTTTGTACATTTTGCTAAATCTCGTTTAATTTTCGAAAAATGAGCTGTTAAGTAGTACAAACAAAGGGCAAATAGCGCTGCCTACATGAGGGATTGATAGCGGAAATAGAAAAATATAATGATGCCAAAGCAGCTATAAATTAGCTAGACATTTTTTAAAATTGTGCAATATATATAACTGAAATCTGGCATCCATAATTAGTTCAAGCAGGGATGTAATTAATTGTTATGCTAAATTCCCATTACAAAATTACAAATAAATTCAATAAAACATTTTTTCACAGAAGAGCATAAAATTAGTTCAATTGTATATTTTTGTACCAACTTTTTTTATAAGTGTAGGTGTACAAAACATATTTTAAATAACAAGTACCTGTTGGTAAAGAATGTACTTTTTGCATGTGTACGTACTATAAGTTTAAACAAATTATGATGAACAATTTAATTTTTTTTTCTCTCATTTCTTTGATAAATATTATGTTTTATTTTACATGAACCACTTCTCACGCATTTTAAGACTTGAGTTGGGAATTTGTTTTGTTGTTTTAAGATGTAGACAATGCTTTCATTTGCTTAGTTTTGGAGTGTCACAATAAGTACATTGTACTACACCTTTATGGAAACAACCTATCCAACTAACATTATCCATTCAACAATATATTATAATGAGCTGCAAAAAATAAAAAAAAATCTCCTAATAAACAAATTCCCACATTTACAACTTTGCGTTGTTTCATACTTGTTATTTTACGGAAGCTGGAAAAATAGACATAATTTCATCATATAAACACGCAATATTTATAAAAAAAAAAACTGTCTTCTGGTGGTCAGACTTTTAAAGAATCTATTAATTTTGGAATGTGACATTTGAATTTTTTTTTTTATAAACGGTTTATAAAACAAATTTTTCATAAAAAAATCCTTTAATAAACGTGTTATAAGGTGTTATGCATAAGCACTTAAATATCTTATTAATTTAAGATTTTCTGGTAAATTCCTGGTAAATTGTAATAAGTTTTTTAATTAAAATTGTTGTTATTTTTACACAAAAAACACTCTCACAAAATCTGAGACTTTTGACCCTTCTAGATTCCGATATAACAAATTTAAAAATTTGATTAAAGACTTACTTTTGACTATCACAGAAGTCCCAAAATTCCACTAGTAATCATGCCAAGAGCCTATACTACTATAAATAAGTCGGTAAATATTTTACTTAAAAAAAAATTTGCTTTACTTTAAAAATACATTGCTTTGAACTTAAAAATTAATAATAAAATACTCCGATTTAGTGCACGTTAAAAGAAAAATAAAATGTCAGTAGAAATAATCAAAAAATCAGTTAATTTAACAGAAAATTCAATTATTTTTCAGTTTGAAACGAACTCCTTTATATCAAAAACTAATGTTTGCTTAAAGTAAAAACAATCTTCATATATTTGGTAGCAAAATTTTAATTGTCTGGGATGTAGAGAAATTCACATAGGTATGCAAGTTTTCTAAATTGAAGAAGTTAAAAATTAAAAGTTAATAGGATAATAGGTTCATCCTCTACAACAAATTAGTTATACCCTACACCACTACGTGGAGAGGGTATTATAAGTTTATGCTGATGTTTGTAACACCAAAAAATATTGGTCGTAGACCCACCTTATAGTATACCGATCGGCTCAGAATTTTTTTATTTCGATTTAACGATGTCCGTCCGTCCGTCTGTCTGTCTGTCTGTCTGTCTGTCCATGCATTCTTGTGCATGGTCGCAAATATTAAGATATTTTGATGAAATTTAGTACACAGACCTATGTTGGCCCAAGGATGAAGCCTATTGATTTTGGTTAACATCGGTCCATGTTTAGACCTAGTGGCCATATAAAGGTCCTGCCAAAATTATGTTGTTTACACGCTGCAGGTCGCAAATATTAAGATATTTTGATGAAATTTGGAACACCGACCTATGTCGGCCCAAAGACGAAGCCTATTGATTTTGGTTAACACCGGTCCATGTTTAGACCTAGTGCCCATATAAGGGTCCCCACAAAATTGGCTTGGTTACACGCTGCAGGTCGCAAATATTAAGATATTTTAATGAAATTTGCTGACTCACATGGTCCCGTGAACAAAGCCAATAGATTCTAGATAGAATCGGCCCATATTTGGACCTATCGCCCATATGGGCTATAGTTACGATTTTCTCTTCTTTTATAATTTTATATAAATTTTTGACACAAGTCCCATTTTAACCCATTCGAATTTGGGATCCAAACATTAGTTGGCTCTTAGACAGACTGGTGTAGGGTATTGTATAGTCGGCATGCCCGACTTTAACCTTTTTACTCGTTTTAATTTAAAACTTAACTTATTTAAGTACACAATTTTTGTGCAGAAAAGAAAATAGTCTTTAAAATCTCTGTCTTCTTTTAAGATTTATTATTTTAAGCATTTTTTTTTTAAACAATTACAATTAATTATATTTATACTTCTACTACATAGGTACTTCCATATTTTATACAATTTAAAAGAAAAAAAAAGAAAGTCAACTAAATTAAATTTTTTTTTCAAATTTAAATACTTTTCCAAGTTAAACCAACACGTATTTTAATGATTACATGCACTTTTCTTATAATTATTTCAAATCATGTTTCAAATTATAGAAAACACACGCACTTTGTTATAATGACACACACACACCCAGGTGTTTTTTTAAATTTCCAAAAAAAAAAAAAAAAAAATCTATACATACTTCCTGATTTCTTATACCCCCAGCTACAATAGCATCCTTTTGCTTTATATCGATGCTTTGTTAAATTGCATTGAAATAAAAATAACAAATTTTCTTTATTCAAATCTCTTTAGGGGAAACGTCACTATGGTTGACTTGTTGTGCAGTCCGGAAGGTCATCATAAATTCAATTCAATAATATTTCTTTATAACAGTGACTGACTTTCCTCTATAGTATTTATGACCTGGTGGTATGTGTGTATTTTTCATTCATTTACAATTGTTATATATTTGTTATTGTTATCATTAAACATCTTTTAGCAAAAGATTTTTTCATTTCTAGTTCTCCTTTGGGATTTTTCTTCTTGTTCCGAACAATTGACAGTAAGTAGCCGTGCTATTTAGAAATGATAAATAAACATTGATAGATGATAAAGACAATTAATGGTTGATTTTACAGTTGATAGTTAATTATACTACTTAAAATCCTGTTAACTGTAACTAGTGGCGCTAATAACGCGAGAGATAATCATAAGGATTTAAAAAGTATTCAAAAGAAAATATGTCGAAAATTTAAAAGAAATAAAATTAATGCTAATTTCAGAGTTGTGAAAAGTTAAGTATTAAATTCTTATTCCATAAAAGTAAAAAAAAATTCTTTATTTGCTAGATATTAAACCGACCCTTGTTAATGCATGTTTTATGTATGTTTTTTTTTTTCATTAAAGAAAAGTGCATCATAGTATACCTACTCTGTAATCTATATTACTGTTTGTAAGGTTTGTTATCATCATCATCATCATCGTAGAATGGACGATTTAACCAGAAAAGAGGAAAGAATTCTAAGAATGTAATGAAAACATCATTATAATAATATCAACTTAATTGATAAGATTTTAAATAATTTTTCTTTAATTTTTTCTCTCTCTATCCTCGAAAGATAAGACCTTCATTAAAATTAATGAAGTGCTACCAACTATGGGATAATATATAGTTTTTTTATGATTTATCTAAAAGAATGCTTATTTTGATACATAATCTGCGAAATTAGCAGTTTTTTCTGCAGCTACATTTTTAGCTAAGTTTTAGTGGTTTAACTAAATTTTTTACATACTGTTTTCTAATAGTGTACAGTTGGGGTGTCCAATAAAATAAATATGCGATTTTAAAGAGTGTCGGGGTCCAATTTGTTTCCTTTCTATATAAAACTAATAAATATGAAGTTTTGGGGCAATCGAATAAAGAAAAGTCGAGGCGGAAATCGATTGAAAATTTCAAGAGTGTTTATATGGGGAAAATGTAACTTTTTTCAGTTTTTAGGTAAATTTCGTTCAATAGTTTAATTTTTTCAACCACTTGTGTTATGAATCGATTTCAGTGTAAAATTATCTTTCCAAAAAGCTACATGACTTCCAAATCGGTTAAGAACTCGCCACGAAATAGCTAATGCCCCAGACCAATTTTGTGTCAAAAAAACACTAGGTCATGAAATTTGATGGCACTTTTTTAAACTTTCAGAAATTGATTGAAGCCATAATTGTTTTTTGCCCTCTATACTTCCCAGTGTAGGAACAGTAATGACATATCATTATTTTTTGAAGAACCAGTAATGACACCCACTTACCTTCTGCATTATTTTAAAACATATAATAATGAGTAACTGATAATGACTTATTTTTATCATTATTTCAAATAGAAAATAATTTTTTAGATTTTTTTGAAAATTTTTTGAAATCTATTTTTAGACTCAATATTTTTTAAACACTGGTAAGGATATATGTAAATGTAAATTAATTTTTTTGAAAATTTATTTTTAGACTCATTATTTTTGTCAGTACTGGTAAGCACATAGGTAACGATATATTTTTTGATTTTTCGTATGCTGGCGTCTAACCATAACTCATTATTTTTCGCGACATCGCCATATAACGGTAATAAGAAATGTAATAACAAAAGTACCCTACGGGGAATGAGGAGTCAATTGCACTCCAAGGACCTATCCCGTGACCGGTCACCCGAAGGCATATTACTTAATTAGTAGAAATATGAACAAAAAAAAAATGAATTAATTTTCTAAGTTTTTTCTGATCCGTTATTTTCACTGTTGCTTTTAAAAAACTTGACCGATACCGAAATAAAAAACATAATTCGCGGCATATTTTCAAAAAAATTTTTTATTTATTTTACTCTTTTATTTATTTTTAACTTTATTTTTTCACGATTTGCTAATTTTAGCTCTTATTTTAAATTTCTATAATGTTTTGCTAAGAAATTTTAAGTTTTGTATTTTCAACGTTTTTTTATGTTAAAGCCGTTTTAGTTTTAACAATTGGTATTTCATTTAACTTTTCTTTTTAACTTAAGGGGAATTTTTTAAATTTTTATTTATATTATCAGAGTTTTTGAGGCAAATTTGTAATTTTTTATTGATTTTTTAATTTAATTATGGCCAACGCAAAAAACAAGTCAACTGCCATTAAGGGACCTATTCCGTGACTGGTCAATCGGGGGCATACTGAAGGCACTTCCACTACACTCACAATATATTTTCCATAACCGATTGAGGTTTATTTAAAAAGTAATAGGTAAAGTTTCCCTACGGGGAATGAGCCTTTTGAAAACAGCAAATTACAATTTTTTAGCAAATATCTTTGCTGTTTTTAGCAGAATATAGTGCTATTTGCATTCAACTAAATTTAGAAATAGCAAAAATTTTGTAGATTTAACAGTTTATTTTTGCTATTTTTAGTGTACAAATATTTAGCGGATTTTACAGTACAATTTGCTATTTTCAATTAACTAAAAGTTAGCCTAAATATAACTAAAATTCTGTAAATTTAACATTTTTAATTTTGCTGTTCTCATTTTACTAGTATTTAGTAAAGAAAATCTACTAATCTTAGCAGTTTTTTCTGCAGCATCATTTTGAACTAATTTTTAGTAACTTTTTCTGTTATTGTACTTTTTCTGTTAATATGAACCAAAGAGAATGAATTAATTTTCTAAGTATTTTCTGATCCGTTACTTTCACTGTTGCTTTTAAAAAACTTGACCGATACCGTAATAAAAAACAAAATTCGGGGCATATTTTTAAAAATATTTTTTTATTTATTTTACTCTTTTTTTTAATTTATTTTTAACTTTATTTTCTACGATTTTCTTATTTTAGCTCTTATTTTATATTTCTATAATTTTTTGGTAAAAAATTTTAAGTTTTGTAATTTCAACATTTTTTAATGTTAAAGCTGTTTTAGTTTTAACAATTAGTATTTCATTTAACTTTTCTTTTTAACTTAGAGGGAATTTTTAAAATTATTAATTATATTATCAGAGTTTTTGAGGTAATTTTCTAACTTTTAATTGATTTTTTAATTTAATTATGGCCAACGCAAAATACGAGTCAACTTGCCATTAAAGGACCTATCCTATGACCGCTAAATCGGGGGCATATTCAAGGCACTTCCACTATATTTGTGTGTGTGTTAGTGTTGTTTTATTTTCTATTTTTTTCTTTTCCATTTTTTTTTATTTGCTTGTAGTGTTTGTTTTTTCTTTTTCTTTTTTATTTGAACAAAAACGAAAAATACATAACTTTACCATCAGCCAGCCATCACGCATAAGCAACATTAGCTCAGACGGTAGAGCGTTTGCCTAAAAAGCAGCAGGTTGGGTTATCGAGCCCTACTCTGACGCCAAGTAGATTTTTTTTAATTCTTAATTTTTTATTAGTTTATTTAAAAGGCTATTTTTAGACACACCACCTTACTGTCACAAGGTGTCTAAACTGTGGCAATTAGTCATTTCCAATGACAAGGCCATGTTAAAGTGACGTGTCTCTTTCAAACAAAAAGGCCGATCAAGGACCGGTCACTGCCCCCTTGAGACCTATCCTGCGTGTCACTTTGGACCGGTCCCTTTCCCCGTAGGGTAACTAGTTACCATTACCAAGTATGTAGTTACATAACCACATATCTGGTAATGATTTTCTACACTGGGTTATAAATAACCAGATATGAAATGTTGTTTTATTACCTGTCTGTTAACCTGTCGCCCAATAAGGGAAAAAACGCATACATTTTTTGGCATAATTTTCAAAACTCCATTTTCGATTTTTAAAAAATTTTCTTAAACAAATTAAAAAAAATGGATTTTACACTTCAAGGGCTTGTTAAATACATCGTAGATATAAGGTATGCCAATTTCAAGGTAAATCCCTCCATGGACCTGTCGGTCAGAAGCTCTTATTTTTTGTGGATTTCAAGAAAAATGTGATTTTTATAAAAAAAAAAAAAGTAAATTTACTCTTTTTAAGTAATTTGTAACAAAAAAGAATCAATTTTGTACTTTTAAATATTACATTTCATCTTAATAGCTTAGCGGTTTGGAAAAAAATAATATGATCTCATTAACCCTTTAGGACATGGCTAATAAAGGACAATTTGTTTTAAAAAACGCAAATATTTTCTAACTACTGTTGAATTTTTAGAAGTGATGCTTAAAATATAATATCCCAATGTGCAGGTCTTCCATGCTAAAAATTTGGAATAAATTGAACAACGTTAACCCATTCCTTGTCAGGGCCAAGCTTTAAAAATGCAAACGTTAGCATATAACTACGGCCAAGCGTCATTTCGACACCATTCCAGTACTGTAAAAGTTAAAAATCCGACACATCGCCAGTACATGTACTACCGTTTTCACCATTGCGCCAACACTGTGCCGTTCATATTTTTCTATGTGGGTTGTTTGTGAGTATTTCGGTAGTACGGACTCATACAAATATCCGTAAACGTCTTATGCGGGTCACTAAATTTGGGATGGTGGTAAAATTTGTTTTTCCAGATTATAATAGGGTAATTTGTCATTTTATATAAACTAAAAGAAAACTCAAATATAGCTAAAATTTAAAAAATTTAAATTCTTGTCTTACTACACTCAACAAAAAAAGTCTGCAAAAAAAGTTGCTGTGTAAGCAAACATTCCAAACCAAAAATCGAAAATGTGTTTTTTGTTAACAAATAAGTTTTTATTAGGAAAAAAGTACTTTCTATTTACTTCCGGCAAGGTTTTTTTGGGCAAAGTAAAACAAAAGTAAAAGGAATAAATTTTTCTTTTTAAAAATTCCAGAACACAAAAAAAAAATTCGAAATGTTTAATTTTAGATTTTTTTTGTACATTTTTCATTTACTTAATTGTTTGACAATCCAAAGAAATTTCGTCTTTCTGTTCACAGGGTAAATGATAAATTATTTAATTTGGAAAAAGTTAGTTTACCGTTAATATAAAATGTTTCGGTTTTAATTAAAAACATTCTTTAACTGAGCAACTATCAATATGCTATTTTTACCCGTTTATTTCTATAAAAGCATTTAGTTAATTTTTGTTGGATTTTACTGTCTATTAAAAAATAATAACATACTGTTTCAATACTTCAATTTCATTGAAATAAAAACAAAAAAGCATTTTAATCTACATTTTTTCTTAAAAAAAAACTATCAAAATTCCAAAATTATGAGTCATCAATTGTTTAGCCGCGATTTTCATATAGAGGCCAATATACCAAAGGGCCTTTTTGAGGCATTCGTTGCAGCTCAGGCTAAACTGCTGGGAATATGTGGTTATATTGAAAAAACTGCCGAAGGTTTTAAGGGAAGCATTGAAGGTGATAAAGAGACTATGGCAACGATACAAAATATCATTGAGAAATCTGAGCAATTTCTATCAATGATAACAACGGTGGTCTTTATGGAATTAAAGGAAATCAAAGAACATACAATGAAAAATTTCAGTATAAAAATTGAAAAAAATAAATTATAAAATGATTATTGATGATTGTGCTTGAGAAATAAAATTAAATAAAAGGGGAGTCTGTGTGGGAAATCAATAAATGTGTAATTTTTTTTGTGTGATATGGCTTTTTTCTTCTCAAGTTTTTTTCTCCATTTTTCAGAGAAATAGCACGTACATTTAAACATTTTGATTGTTAACAATCACTACCATGACAACAATGATGATTGTCACTTCACTTCATGATTTTTGTGTTATTTTTCCCTTTTTGTCTTCATTTCATTTTTCTCTAACAATAGATTTTATTTCTTTTATCATCAACTTTGCTGCATCATTTTGTGTCACTACATGCAACCTGTAAAATAACCGATTTCTAATGTGAAATTGACAAAAAAAAAATGCTGTTGCATTAGAACAATCATAGTTTGACAAGAAAAAATAGTCATTCATCAATAAACAGTGGGCTTTTAAAGTTGAGATTGATTTAATTTCCCAAGGTATTACAATAGGGTTACCACGTGGCCTTACATGGCATTTGTAGAAGACGTTCGTTGTCACCCAAACACCCTAAAAATGTGTGTACTTACTAGTATCTCCGAGTGCTTTCAAACTCTACACACAAGCTGGCTTACTTTACCCAGGGTATGGCCGCATTGTAATGGCCCACTAGCCAATATACTTCGTAAGTACACACAAGTATAGTGGCATGTAAGTTAGACAAAATTTTTGAAAATTTTCAAATATTTTGTGTTTCATATACAATTGTTATACACAGGTATCCCATATCGTAAGTACGCACAAAATGAAGTACACCAAATCGATTACATTGTGTGGCCTTACACGTTTTTCTAAAGGGAAGTTTATTAAAAAATTTTATTTTCTTACAAAAACGTTTTTCATCAAATTTTTGATGATTTTGTTGTATTGTGTTATTGACGAATGACAAAATTGGTTTTAGTAGGTACAATAGTTATAAGAAATTTTTATTATACCAATTTTATACAAAATCCTCTAGATCTCAAAACAACTGATTATAATGATTATGCATAATGATTATGCGAGAATGACATGTATAATATTATTAATAAAATACGTACTAAAAATTAATTTCTTCTTTATTTTGGGTTGTTTAGCTTTAAGCACAGCTGTGGTAAATATACGCATTTTTGGAGGACTTTTTCACACTTTCTTTGGATTTTGCGCATTTTTTGTGAATTTTTACACATTTTATGAGTACACTTTCACCTAAAACGTGCTTCTTACGCACAAATTTAGTAAACTACACACTAATTTCAAAATTTCATTTCATTTTTACGCACCTTCCATGCAAAATTACACATTATTTGTGCACCAACTTAAACATAATGTGCGTATTTTTTTTTCAATTACACATATAGAGTAAATTCGGCCAATTTATAGTTGGAGTACAGTTTCCTCCCTAATAAAATTACACATTTTATTTTTTGCGTGTATACAATAATTTTCAACGACAAACTTTTATTCTTCTTATTAACCTCAACCTTACTATCCCAGTGTAGAAAATCATTACCAGATATGTGGTTATGTAACTACATACTTGGTAATGGTAACTAGTTACTTTTGTTATTACATTTCTTATTACCTTTATATGGCGATGTCGCGAAAAATAATGAGTTATGGTTACACACCAGCATACGAAAAATCAAAAAAATATATCGTTACCTATGTGCTTACCAGTATTGACAAAAATAATGAGTCTAAAAATAGATGTTCAAAAAAATAAATTATATAAAAAAATTATTTTTTATTGTATTTTTTTTTTTAAATAAAATTTGCTGGTGCGGGAATCGATCCTGGGTCTACGGATTGCCAGTCAACAGCTCTACCATCTGAGCTATATCGACATGTAATATTTAATAGATAAAAACATAATTGACCTGCTGCACACAAGTAAGCTTACTCGCCAACATACAAAAAATCATAAAATATGTGGTTACATATATCCTTACCAGTGCTTAAAAAATATTGAGTCTAAAAGTAGATTTCAAAAAATCAAGAAAATTATTTTCTATTTGAAATAATGATAAAAATAAGTCATTATCAGTAACTCATTATTATATGTTATAAAATAATGCAGAAGGTAAGTGGGTGCCATTACTGGTAGTCCAAAAAATAATGATATGTCATTACCGTTTCTACACTGGGATATTAATATAATATTTTTTATCAATTTTTCCTTTGCCAAATTATTTTTTAAAAATCAATTTATTTTCTTTTTCTCGAATATCGGGTTTTTTTTTTTTTTACTTCAACAATGTGGCAACCCTTGTTGATTATGATATCGCCCACTGTTAATTGAAGGCTTTTAGTATTGTACTTGATACAAACTAACAATAATAATATCAACAAAAACAACAAACATCAACCAAATGCCAACTCATTTGACAATGATACAGTTCTTTTTGTCATCTATATTTTTTTCCTCTATATTTTCCTAATAATTCTTTAGTTCGATTCTGTTGTTAAAATTTCTATGCAGCACAACTCTTTTATTTTGTGGCTTTTGAAAATATCAACCTCAATGTTAATAAATGACAACAATATCAAAAACAACAACAACAGCAACATCATCATTGTGATAGTGTTATCATTTTCTTTTAATGTCGCAATGTCTTCTTAATTATGCGTTGTATACTCCTTCCTTCCAATACTCTTGTCTAAAGTATGGTAAAATTAATGTAGACGCCTATAAAAAAACATCAAATAAAGATAATAACTCCCCAAAAAAAAAAGAAAAGAATTTCCAATAAAAAATCAAATATAAAATGAAATGAAAAACTTAAATAAACCCGTTCAGTTTTTTTTTCTTTTTTCCTTAATCTGCGATTGTGTGCATTTTGGATTTTATTGTTGTAATGCTTTATTAGTAGTAATATCAATAAATTTTCAAAAGTTTTTAATTTAGTTTTCCCTTTTTCTTAAAGAACTATTTTCTCACATAATTGGGTATGAAGCTGTTGATGATGAAAATGGAAAAGAAATAAAAGTCAAACGTTTTAAATACTAAAGAGATTAAAGCTCAGTTGGTCTTTTCTTATATTCGTATGCTTGTGTATCTCCAGCTATTGGGTTTTAATTCAAAATCATTGATATCTTAATGAATATTAAAAATTTATGGTACTTGTTGTTTTTTTTTAGAATATTTTTTAAGTATTAGTTAAGTGTCAATGACCTTATTGTATTGAATTTAAGAGGAAAAGTTATGCTTCTTTTAAAAGTTGTAAGTTAATATTTATAAAATACGTTGCGTTGTTAGAGCGACTTAAAGTTTATTTCAGTGTAATTTATATGGAGTTAAACCTGCCAATTTTATTGAATTTAAAAATTCTCTTAGAAAGTTAACTGCTGTGGTTTCCTTAACAACTTTATGAATAGAAAGCTTCCGATATGCGTGACTTTTATTTTACCAGTTTTAGTGTTCTAATTCCAATCAATCTCCGTTCCATTACATTTCGTTTCAATCGTCTAGTGCAGCGGTTTCCACTAAGTTTTGCTTCACGGACCCCCTGAGACATTTCTACTAGCTCACGGACTCCCAAATTTTTTTTTTGCCAAATTTTAAAAATATATAAAAGTATCGAAACAGAAAAAAAATATTGTATATTTAATATGTTTTTATTTAAAAATCCATTAAGAGATCATTTTAAGGTTTTTTAAATAAAATAAAAACCCATTTATTTTATTTAAAATTCAGCAATAAAAAATTAATAAAAGCACCTGCTTAATTTAAATGATGGTCAATTTTAAGCAGGAATAAGGAAAAAAAAACATTTTTCAAATCAATATTTTGTTAAATAATTTAAAAATTATATAAAAAATTCTTTTTTTAAAGAATTTGTTGTGTGTCTTTTGTCAGAACTCTTCGCAGACCCCCTGGAATTCTGCTACGGATCACTGCCCCCCCCCCCCCCCGCCTCCATTTAGGAGCCGTTGGTCTAGTGCTTCAATTCTAATTTCTGGTTCTGGTTCAAAGTGTAGACTTTTCCGCTTTCCTGACAGAATTTCGTGAAATTGAAAGATAATACTTGAGAGGAATATTGTTGTTCTCAGGCACGTTGACACACAAATTTTCTATTTTTCTTTGAAATTAGAAGAAATATATTTAAAGAACGGAAAGCTGGGTTATTTTATACCCCACTTTTCAGTCCCTAGACATAAGTTCAGGCCGCTAAAGTAATACGTGTACATTATTTTTTTTTCTCCTCTATCACATATCTGAATCTTATTAAGATCGGTGAGACATGTGAGCAAAACATTATTCCCAACATTGCAAATAACACATTTTTAATTTCACTTCTATATCTCTACGGTCACTCTTTATTATCTATAATTTTTTATGATTTTTTTTTCAGTTTTTCTATAAATTATTCTTTTTTTTTTATTAATAAAAAAAATTGTTGTGTCAACATACAAATTAAATGCAAAAAGTCATTATATTGTTGTGTATTTTTTGTTAATAACATATATGTGTGTGTACCATACATGGGACTAATTAATTAGGTGGACTAATTAATTGATGATTTCATTACCATGACATTGATATCAATTGCAATGAAATTATTTTCATTACCATTTTTTTAATTAATGGTAATGATTCTAAAATTTAATTTCATTGATTAATGACAATGATTTTAAATTTCATTACCATTGATAATGAATAAATTTAAAAAAATAATTGCCATTGACAGAAAAACGTAAAAATGGAGTAAAAGTCGTTGAAATCGAAGATGGAATATGCTCATTCAGGCTCATGCTCATTTGAAATTAAATATTACTTTCCATTCCATTATTATTTGTATCCAGGTAAAATTTAACGGAATGGAATGGATCCTCCTTAAAAAATTATGTTTTATAACTTCCCTGGCCAAACCAGTTTTTCGTTTTCATTTGTCTGAATTTTTTGTAAACAAATGGTTTTTAATCAATTGTAATTAGTTTTTTTATACATTAGTGTAATTTCATTACCATTAGTAATGATTTTTCTAATGAAAAATATTTCATTACCATTAAATGGGAATGAAATTTTTTTCATTGTCATTAGTATGAACTAATGGTAATGAAAATTTCCCATGTATGATGTGTACGTGTTTTTAATATTGTAGTATTCATAAATAAATATGGATATAGGGAAAATCATATTGACTAATACATATACAAATATGTTTATATAAAATACATTCAAATACACACACATGCACACATATTTAATTATTAAAAAAATGCTATATAAGCTTAATTGCTTAATAAAAACCCTGTAAAATTTTATGGTTTTATATTGTGCCTATTATAAACTGCCTCGTCCGTCTTTCTGTCTGTCTATATGTCGCTCTGTCTATTCGATTGTAAGAGTTGAGTGTTCATTTATACAATTTTTTCCCTACATGAGTTTAATTAATAACAGGTCAAAGTGCATATAAAATAATAAAAAAAAGAAAAATACACTAAATATAATCAAACAACAACTGGCGACAGTACTTATATATCTTTTAAAACATTATTATTATTATGGAACTTATAGACATTATAAATTCATATTTTATATTATAGTCAATAATTTATGAGCACATAATTTTTCCCATGTTTTTTTCTTACTGGTTTTTTTTTATTTTTGATAAAGAAAATTATATAATAAACAATTTTATATTTAACTCATAAAAAAATTTAATCTAAGGAAAAACTACTGTTTATAATTTTTAAAGCCTTGTTAGACTAAACAAAAAATCGTAAAGTGGTTTTAAAATTGGCGATCAACGATTGGAAAATTTTATTTAAAAGTAAGTATTACAAAACTTTAAGGACAAATTGCATAGAGAAATATTTTTTTCTAGAAAGCGGGCCTTATTAAATGACATTAATCATTTTAAAAAAAATAACTTAAGCCATTACCGAGTTTTCAAGTGATAGGGGATCGATTTTAAATATTATCGTTCAATGAGTTCATTAACAAATTAATGAAAGAATAATTTTTCACATAAAATGCTTATTGTATTTTAATACAAACGGGAGAAAACTACATGATTTATTTTAATTTTTATTCTTATTTTGTTTCTAGAACCCCAAAAGGGGACACAGGAAATTTTCCATTGCCTGATTTGTTTTTGAATTTCAAAGTGACGTATTTTTGGCTCTAATTATTCTTTACATAAGTTTCCAAATGTTTGAATATCGAAGTTTCCTTTATCGGTGTTAAGAATTATATTCATTTGGTTCTTCCTTTTTTAGTGCAGTACAATAAATTATTCAATATTTGCAAATAATTTATTTTCAAATGCATGTACATTACACACACACACACACACACATATATTTAATATTTTAATTTAAATTCAATAATAAAAATAAATACATGTAAACATATGTATGTGCTTTCCCATAGTTGTGGATAATAATATAGCAATTTGAAAAAATTTTATTATCTAGCCTATATCAAATTTTATTAACCTTTATACGTATACGTAATATTAATTGATTATGCTTAAAATATTAATCATACGCATTCCTACTACTTTTTACATATCAAAAATTAATAAAATTTGACTATAACAAAATGGCCATTATAAATTAATTACTTTTGAAAATCTGATTTTGGAATATTACAATATCATATTTTAAAATATTTTTGGAAAGGCACAATTTAAAAAAATGCTGGCTGGTTCCATTCCCTTTCGGCTACTAAAAAGGCTGATTTTGAGTCCATTTTTAACAGACCAAAAAGTGCTGAAATATGGAATCTGACTTCAAAATTCGAATCTAGAGGAAAATTTAATAAAAACTGAATATCGTCATTCATAAACAGTGTAATTCAGTCTTATTGCATAATTTTAGCCTAATTTGTGAAAAACAGTATTCATATTTGTTTAATAACGGAAAAAATAATAAAGGTTTATAGTTGGTACTCATTAACTTTAAACCTTTAATAAAATTTGGAATGAAGAGGTCATTATTTAATAGTTAATTATTTAATTTTAAGGCATTAAATGATTTATTAAAGCCATCCTTTCCCTAGAAGGTGTAGATTCCAACAATCTTCATGCATCAAACTAAAAAAGCTACAACAATTGCGAAGCTATTGAACTTTTTCGAAAATATTTCCAAAAAGAAAAAAAAAAAATGTTAAAATAAAATTAGAAAAAAATCGGGGAATTTTTCCCAAAAATTATCTGCAAGAGCTGGGAATTTACTGTATTTTATAGCATTTTTTTAATGAAAAGGCTTTTTTTGGCAAGCCTTCGTAAAACTGGCATAATTGAAAAAATTGACAAAAGGCACTTAATGTCATATGCAAAACAAACTTTACCTGTTAATACCCAGTTTTGTAAATGGATTAAAACCACCCAGGAAAAAAGTGAGGAAAAAGAAGTAGTTAAACTGTTGAATTGGGAGTTGTTGTTCTTCGCGGTTTTCACCGATGAATTTAACATTGGCTTGTCATAGGAAGGAAGTTGTTCGTACAAATTATGTATATTTGAACCAATGAACAGGAAGTTCTTTTTCACTTCTTTTTATTTTAATTTAATAAAAAAAAAATTAATTAGAAATTTATTAATACAGTTCGAGTGCAATTTCCTTATTATGAATTAACATAATAAGTACATTTTTTTCAAAAACTGCTACATTTTTTGATGTAGCAGATTACATTTAATATGAGATTTTGATGCTTCAAATTGCATTGCACTATTGCCACCACTTTCTAAAGAAAACTGAAGAAGGGGACCTTGAAAATCCCCGAAACGATCGTCTTTTCAGTCCTGAAAGTGTAGAGGTTTTTGAAAGCAAAAACTCTGTGAAGTATTTGTTAGGAGAGTATCCTGATGAAGAAAAATAGCAGTTTTTGAAAAAAAGTAGGTACTTATTGTGTTAATTCATAATAAGGAAATTGGCCTCGAACTGAATTAATAAATTTCTAATTAATTAAATGATTAAAAGGTCGAAAAAACAATTTTTATTTTTAAATAAAAATTAAAATACCAACATTTAAAAAAAAAATCATCATGCATCGTGTGGGGTTTGAAACCAGACTTGTTGCCATTTCAAGCAGATGCTCTACCCCCTGTGCTATCGCTTGGTATCAAAGTTTTAAAAGGCTTAATTCTTTCATTCACTTTTTAAAAATTAATGAAATTTGGGTTAAATTTCATTCCTTAATAGCATTCTTATGGAATTAATTCGATAGCTTAATTCTCTATAGCTTTAAATTATATGAATTAATTCTATTTTGATTGAATTCTAACTGAATGAAACCCAATTTACTTGAATTAATTTAATAAAAAGGTGAATGAAAAATTACTTGTTTTCATTCACTTAATCAAATGAAAAATTTAAATTTGCATGTAATTGCTGAAATATTAGCATAATACAATGAAAAACGTTTAAAATTCATCTAACAGAATTAAATAGTATCGTATGCTTTGTTACAGCTTTGGTTTTGATTATATGTTAGTTTCAAACTACACTGCACTAAGTGAATGGCAATAAAATTTCTTCGTTCAATTAGTAAAATGGTGAATGAAGATGCGATTTGAATGATTCAAGTTAGGAATTCATTCAATTCATATTAAAGCTTTGGGAATGAAGCTTATGAATAAATTCTTTACGAATGGTTTAAGGGAATGGTACATGAATATTTTTAAAATCTGAATTTAATTTTTCGTGAATTAAGCTTAAATTGAATTAAGTTTTTCGAAGCTCTGCTTGGTATAGATGATACCTGACTTTTAGCAGTCTTGTTCAGTAAAGTGTTGTTATCATCATTTCTTTAATTTTTTATTAACAAAAATATATAACATGTTGGAAAAATATATAACTTTGTTTTTTTAAGTGTTATTTTTTATAAAAGATATTAATTCACGTATAGAAATAAATCTGTAAAAAGCCCAGAAAAAGTTACTAGAAATTTATTAGAAATGACCTTGTAGAAAAAACTGCTGATATTAGCAGATTTTGTGCAAAATTCTACTAAGATAAGAACTTTTAGTTAATTAAGAGTAATAATTACCTTGTTAAAATCTCAAAAAAATTCTGCAGCATATTAGTAGACAAACAATGGTTTATTCTGCAAGGTAATTCTTAAGTAATTTTTAGTAGTTCTAACTAAAATGTTTAAAGTTTGTTTTCTTTTTTTTTTGTGTAATAATAAATACATTTAATAAGAATTTTATTAAAATTATCTTTTTAAATTACAATTTTTTACATACAAGCAAAATTTTAATATTTACCTCTGTTATTATGTATTTTAACAAAAAATATTTTGAAACCCATGTAAAAATCGAAATATATATGAGCATACATGATCATACATTGGCTCGTATGTGATCATGCATGGGCATACATAGTCATATACGTACATGCATAGTTCAATGTATGACCATACATGATCTCATATATTTCCATATACCTTTGGATCCGAAATTTGAGGGTATATGGAGGTATATGACCATATATGATCATATATGAGCATACATGAATCATATGTGAGCATATATGGTCATATATGAACATGTACGGTCATATACCCTCAAATTTCGGATCCAAAGATATATGGAAATATATGAGATCATGTATGGTCATACATTGAACTATGCATGTATGTATATGACAATGTATGCCCATGCATGATCATATACAAGTCAATGTATGATCATGTGTGTTCATATATATTTCGATTTTCACATGGGAAATTAAATTTTTATTTGAAATTTTTATATTTTCATAAAATTTGATATAAATGAAGAGAAAATTTAAAAAAAAAATTTATAAATCGTTTCAAAAATTAATTGAGTGGACAAAAACTTAAAAAAAAATAAAAATTTATAGTAAAACAACAAAAAGTTAATGATTGTGTAAAAAAAGTTCCACAATTTTTTTTCGACCTGCCGGGATTCGAACCCACAACCCTCTGATTTCTGTGCCAGCACGTTCCCATGCAATCCCCATACAAAGTGTTAACTTCTTATCACCCATGAAAAAGAACTTCTGACTAGCATATATTTATTGCAGTTTGAGGTGTAGTTTAAAAACCCTTCCTAAGAGTGTAATTCTTTGTGATATAATGACGGAAGGAAGTCATTCCATTTATTTTTGCTGGGCAGTTATTATTTTTCTGGATACCTTAAGTTGTACTCGCACGTATGATTAATATTTTTAATTTAATGTTACGTATACGTAATAACATCATAAAAGTAATAATAACATCCCAGTGTAGAAACCAGTGTCGAAACGGTAATGACATGTCATTATTTATTAGACGACCAATAATGACATCGAATTACTTTCTACATTATTTTAAAACATATAATATAGAGTTACTAATAACTAGTTACTTGTTCCATTATTTCAAAACAAAAAATAATGCGTTACCAATAACAACTTACTTTTATTATTATTTCAAACATAAGGTATTCTTCTAGATTTTTTTTATAAATTTTTTTGAAATCCATTTTTAGACTCAATATTTTTTCAACACTGGTAAGGATATATGTAACCACATATTTTTTGATTTTTTGTATGTTGGCGAGTAAGGTTACTTGTGCGCAGCACGTCAATTATGTTTTTATCTATCAAACATTACATGTCGATATAGCTCAGATAGTAGAGCTATTGACTGGCAACCTGGGGTCCCAAGTTCGATTCCCGCACTAGAAAATTTTATTAAAAAAAAATTTTACATTAAAAAAATATTTTTTTTATAAAACTCATTTTTTTGAAAATCTATTTTTAGACTCATTCTTTTTCTCAGTACTGGTAAGCATGTAGTTAATGACATATTTCTAGATTTTTCGTATGTACGTTTGAAACCATAACGCGTTATTATTATTATAAGAAATGTTACCATTATCAGTATATAGTTACATAATCACATATCTGCTAATGATTTTCTAAAGTGGGATATAACGAAGTTTTGCCAAAGGAAAAACTTACAAAAATTTTTTACGCATGTAAACATAAATGGAAGAGTGCCATTTCTTACCTTATTTGTTTTTCAAAATATTACCAAAAAAATAAAAGCGTACTTTCGATTTAAACATTTTTCTGTGCTTCTAAAGCTCAAAATTGGATATTTGTTTAATATTATTGTATTAAGATTCAACTTAAAAAAGAGAATAAAAAAATTAAAAAATTCATATCTTTAAAAAAAACGCCCTCTTGAAAATTTCAGGATCTTTTAAGATCAGTTAGAGGTTTTATTTAAAAAAAAATTGAGGAAAAAAATAGGTTTTTGAGTTTTTCGATTTTTAAAATTGTAAAATTTTAAATTTTTTTATTTTTCAATATTTTTTTTTAAATATTTTTTTTAATACGCCTAAATATCCTTTTTAAAACGAGCTAAGAATAATTTTTGTACTTATTATAGTTTTCGAGATATCCAAAAAAATAACCCAGTAACAAAGCAAAAAATTAGAAAAATTATGACATTTTTTGAAATTTTAAATATTGCGTAAGTTTGGAAAAAAAAATTTGTTTGTCGCGACATCGCCTTACAAAAGTAATAAGAAAAGTAACTAGTTACCATTATCAGGTATGTAGTAACATAACCACATATCGGGTAATGATTTTCTACACTGGGATATGAATTCCGTGTTCCATCTACGTTTAAAGTTCATTAAAATTTTATTCAGCTATAACCAATATCGTTATTGAGTATCACAGCTTTGTCTACCGAGGATCGTTACTTTGTAGACCCAGTCGCAATGGAAGTTTTTTAATAGAAATTAAAATTTTTATTTAACTCAATATAAAATTTAGATATATCGAAATTGTATTGTTTTCGTTATTTCTGTAGTTTGACATTTACTTGTGTGTATGTGACTTACCATACCAACTGTCCCGCTACATCGACATTCATGTCGTAAAAACTTTTTATTTAAAATCAGTGTGTTCGTTTACTCGAATTTCTTACTACTTTTACTACAATTTGAAAGATTTGTTTGAAATTTTTCCAGCTGTAGTAAAAGTAGTAACTTGTAATAGTAAACGAACAAGCTAAATAGTTTTTGCTCAATATTTTTGAAATACCGCATATATTTTATGGACAATTAAAAAATGTATAAAATATATTTTACTACAATATTTGAATGTAAATTAATCAATTTGTAGTTTGTGTGCTTTAATGCAGATACATATACAATTACATTTTAAATGTTAGTATGTACGTATGTGTAAGTATGTATGTATGTGTAAGTATAATTGCAATTGTGTTGGTATTAGAATAAATGGAAAGGGATCAAAATGGATAAAAACCAACGGAACTAATTTCAATTGGCAATTGTTTCATAATAATGCAAACGTATGCATGCCTGAAACAATAGCAATAACAGCAACATAAACAACATGAACAACATAATGTTACTAAAGTTTCACTTTAGAAAATTAATATTTTATATATTGTTGACTATTGTTATTCTCGTTCATACAAATGTTAAGACACTTTGATCGCAAAGTATCAGCCAAAGAAACAAATTTGGATTTTATAGTCGATTCTTGTTTTGTTTTTAAACCTGAAGTTATTCATATCGAGGTTATGGTTAAAATTAACCCTCTGTTTAAATAGCAAAAAAAAAAAAATAATATTTATAAAATTATTGCAGCTACTTTTTATGCACAATATTTTCATCTGGACATATTGTTTATGTAGGAAAGTTTTTAAATTATTTATGTTTTCTTTTTTGAATAAAATATGAAATATAACAAATACAACAAATCAGCAGGTGGAGTAAGGTGTGTTAAATTTATTGATAAAAAAAAATAAATAAAATAACAAAAGTTAATAATTGTAATGAAATAGAGAAATATTTTATTGTATGTCTAAATAGTTCAGTACACCCATAGAAATAAATCTGTAAAAATAGCAGAAAAATCTACTAAAACTTTGTTAAAAACGAGTAAAAAGGTTAAAGTCGGGCATGCCGACTATACAATACCCTACACCAGTCTGGTAAAAAGCCAACTAATGTTTGGATCCGAAATTCGAATTGGTTAAAATATGACTTGTGTCAAAATTTTCTATAATGTGAGTCAGCGAACCAAATTTCATTAAAATATCTTAATATTTGCGGCCTGCAGTTTGTAACCAAGCCAATTTTGGGGGGACCCTTATATGGGCACTAGGTCTAAACATGGACCCGTGTTTACCAAAATCAATTGGCTTCGTCCTTGGGCTGATATAGGTCGGTATACCAAATTTCATCAAAATATCTTAATATTTGCGACCTGCAGTTTGTAACCAAGCCAATTTTGGGGGACCCTTATATGGGCACTAGGTCTAAACATGGAGCGGTGTTACCCAAAATCAATAGGCTTCGTCCTTAGGCTGCCATAAGTCGGTGTACCAAATTTCAACAAAATATCTTAATATTTGCGACCTGCAGCGTATAAACTATATAATTTTAGTAGGACCCTTATATGGGCACTAGGTCTAAACATGGACCGATGTTTACCAAAATCAATAGGCGTCGTCCTGGGGCCGACATAAGTCGGTGTACCAAGCTTCATCAAAATATCTTAATATTTGCGACCTGTAGAGTGCGCACAAAAATGCATGGACAGACAGACAGAGGGACGGACGGACGGACAGACGGACATCGTTAAATCGAAATAAAAAAAATTTTTGAGCCGATCGGTATACTATAAGGTGGGTCTAGCGCCAATATTTTTTGGTTTTACAAACATCAGCACAAACTTATAATACCCTGACCACATAGTGGTGTAGGGTATAATTATGTTGCAGAAAAAGCTGCTAAAATTAGCAGATTATTTTTGCTATATATTAGTAAGATAGGAATAGCAATAATAAAAATGTTAAATTTACAAAATTTTAATTATATTTAAGTTTAATTTTAGTTAATTGAAAATAAAAACAGCACAAAGTTTATTATTCTTTTTTTTTTTGAGCTTAACTTAGTTGTATGCAAATAAATAGCAGTATATCCTGCTAAAATTGGCAGAAATGTTTGCTAAAAAAAAGTACTAAATTGCTGATGTCAGTAGGTTCAGTTTTTATTTGCATTAAAAAAAATCGAAAAAACTTTGAAAATTTTATACTGCTTGCTGATTTTTCCGCCTACTAATTTGGGTATTCAATCGATTAATTGTTAGACGATTAATCGAACAATTTTTCTCAAAAATTGTTCGAATAATTTAAAATGTCCAAATTTCGAATAATGAATAATTTCATACGATTAATCGATTAATCGAAATTGGTAGAAAATTACAAAAATGTTTAAAAAATATAAATTTTTTATTAAAGTAAATGTGCTGAAATCTCAAAACTTTTTTAAAAAATTGTAATAAAAAATTTGCTGTAGGCTTGCACCTATCCGGATTTCATTCTGGCCTAAGAAAATAATTAAGGAAAAAATAAACATCTTAAATCCCAAAGACAAAACAAAAACAATATAAAATTATCACAATTTCCTTTGTCATCTTCCAAATTACTACTCTGTTGTTGTGACTTATCTAGTAAAGTAGTGGTATCTGTTTATATATCTTCCTCTAACTCCCATTATTTTACGTATAATAAATATTTAATTATTTTCTACAATTTTTTAAACGTTAATATTAAACGAAAGCATTAATAATTATTGTAATTAATGATTATTAGAATAATTAATTATAATTAATGCTCAATGTAATAAAGCTTGTTTAGTGAGCACTCTGAATTAATAAAATAAAATAAAATAAAGGGATGGAGATATGGAAACGTAGAGGGAAAATCAATTCTTAACAGAATTCCTCTCTACATTTTCGTTTTTATGTATTCAATGCATACGAAAGAGATACAAATTAATTTACGGGGTCATATATTCTTCTTTAACTCTTAACTCTTTGCGGTGTGGTTCTCCCCGATTTGGATAAAATTTTAATATAATTTAATATAAAATTTTAATTTTAAATTAATTATAATTAAACTACTTTCCCATTCGAAAAATGATAACATCATTAGACAAAAGGACCCGCTGTTCGAAAAGCGCCGGAAAAGTGCTGGAGAAACAAAATTTTTTAACGTTGGCAAAACGCTGGTAAAACCCATAAATAGGTGGTCTGGAAAAATATTTTCAAAAAATTTTAAAAAAGTAAAAAAATTTTTTTATCCTACCGTGGTTTGAACCTAGGCCTACAGTTCTTCCCACTGAGCTATCGAGACATATAATACTTAGTGGCTAAACACATATATGAGTGATAACAACTGGACAACTACTGGCTGTACTAAAATGCTACCACTGCCAAACTTTTTTGCAACTAATATGCCAGCGTTGGGAAAACAAGAAAAAAGTAGATCCTATAGGAGCTTTTCCACAAACAAAAAAAATTTAAATTAAAAAAATAAAAAAAATTTTTTGCTTGCAACCGGATTTGAACTCGGAACCTCCTGAGTACAAAACTTTTTTAGCGAAGTGTCATCATTTTTGCTTTTTTTACAGCTGGAAACTAGGTAGCACTGGATAACCACTTGTTGCAACGTTCGCATAGCACTCTAAGCCCATTCTTTGCCAAAATTTTTGTAAAACATATACTGACAGAATGTTTTTTGCAAACGCTCGCAAGGTGTACCAAATGAGAGTTCTGCCAATCACTTATTTGTAACATCGTGGTTATTCAGTGGTATGCCAGTACTTGATTTTTTGTACCACTGTCGATTTCTGAGGGAGGAGATAAAAAAAATAAAAATAATGACAAAATCTGATCTTAATTTTTAATTTTTTTTTATGAATTTCAGAAGATTTACTGAATTTATTTTTGTTCCCTTTTTTAAATAAAATTATTAAAAACACAACAAGTGTATGTATATTATTTCACAGAGAATTTTTTCGATTAATCGATTAAATTTTAAATTTTGTTCGATTAACCGGTTAAGAAAAAATCCCGAATAATTATTTGCACGATTAATCGATTAAAATAAAAAGCCGATTAATTAAATACCCTACTACTAATTATTTAGCAAATTTTTTTTGCTGATTTTAGCAGGTTAAATTGTTATTTTCTTTTAACAAAAATCTAACTCAAATGTAACTAAAATTCTCTATATTTAACAGTTTTCTTTTCTTACTAATATATAGCAAAAATAATATGCTAACTTCAGCGGCAAGTTAATTTTTAACTAATTTTTAGTAGTTTTTACAAAATTTTTTATAGACTTTTTTCCATTACTGTAGGTATAGAATAATTTATTAAATTTAGGATGGTCAGAGGAAAAAAATAAAATATAAATCATAAATTTATAAGTCAAACTAACTATTTATTAAATATGGTAATCGGTTTGCAAATAATGTAAAAAATTTTAGAAAATTTTCCAAAAATTCTATAATTTTTTGTTGCCTTTCAGATTTTTCATACCTGAAACAATTTCAACTTATAGAAAATAGTTTCGGGCTGACAACCGAAGTTGTGAGCCATCTAATGATTTGATTATAGTAACCGAGTTTTTTGGTTATGACGGCAAAAAGTCAATTGAGCCAACAGTTATTTGACTATGACAACTAAATTTCGCTTGTTGCAATAAATATTCGGTAGTCAATCACAATTTGCAAACGAAAATTGGCAACAAATTTGATTGTCAGCAAATATCACTTTCCTGGTTGCAACAATTTAATATTTATAATTTATCTTACCCACATACTGATGTTAGTATTAAATATAATTCCAGTGTCGGTCCAGCTTAATTATATAAATATCAAGAATATACTTGATATTCTTACCCACCGAAGTAGAGTGGATATAAATGGTCACCCTGGAATGAAAATAAAAATAATTAAACTACAATAAAATAAATATGAAAAGTGTTGCTGTATTGTAAGCAAATACTAATTTATTGGTTATAATTTTAATACATATTAAATATAAATCGAATCGTATCGAAAGTAATATATGAGTATGTGTTTGTATATGTATTAAATACAAAAGTTTTCAATATGCAAATAGCATTTGTTATTAAATGACATTTTTTTGTTTTGCTATATTATGTAAACTAAAATAACCGGCGCACTGTGGCTCAGGAATCGGATTCGTTGGCCAAAACCTAAATTTTTTTGTTGTCACCGATTTTCAAAAATGAAACGCCATTTAATAGTAAACATATCAAAACTAAGGAGACTTTTATAAATGAACTTAGGCACTGCTTTACCTATAATAAATAAAAAATAATTAATATTGATTTCAAATGAAATTTTACTGATAAAAAAGTCAGTAGTTTAGATTTTAAAGAAGTAAAATTTCGGTTTGGTTTTGATTTAATATTCGCAGCTAGGCAGCAATTAGGTGATACTCGTTTACTTTACTACAATTTGCTCACCCAAAATTACATTAAAAGGGAGCAAAGATGGGTGGTTAATTCAAAAGAACAAACAATAATGCATATAAAAAAAAAGTTACACAATTTAATGCAATATAAAACCAAATTAAAAATAAAGAAGATAAAAGAAATAAACAAAAAGTTATATAAACTTTTTCAAATCATGGTATCATAAAAACTCTTTTTTGAGCTTCTAACTAAAATCACTCATTTTATATTTTTTGGCTCTTATCAATAACAATCAAAATTTTCAAAAATAATAACGTTTTAAAAGTTTAATGGCGTTTTCTTTTCTGAAAAAAATGTTGCCTTTTTTTTGCATTTTGCTTTTGAATTGCCTTTTTTGTGTTCTTTTCTAAATTAAGGGTAACATTCTAAGAGGGCTAGGTGTTCTTTTCTAAAAATGTTGCCTAAATAAAGGGCAAAAAGGCAACATTTTTCGCCCTCAAAAAATTTACGGGGTAGAGTGTTGCCCTGTTTTTTTCTTTATGTCAACACCATGTGTATATACTGTAATGTTTTTTGCCAGCTAACTCACAACTTGGTGGCCTAGGGGGTACTATCATGGCTTCTGATGCAGTAGGTCGCAGGTTCAAACCCCGGTTGGAGCACAATATTTTTTTTTGTTTTTTTTTTTGTTTTTATAAAATTTTAATTAGATTTTTATAGTTTGGTGTTATTTAGTATTTAACAATTTTTTAGGCTAAAAATAAATAAAAAATTATACAATTTGCTTTAAATATGAAAAAAAAAAATTTAATTGAAAAAAGAAAATACACAAAAAAATTTATTTTTTACTTTGTCTGGAATTTGAACCCGTCCAGCCCATGTCAAAGGCAGGCATCACAACCACTAGGCTACAATTAGTAATAGTTTGCGTAAACAATATTGCATACGAGTATACAATACACATACATATGTTTAGAAAAATGCAACAGTGATTTTATTGTGTTCTATTCTGATTGAAAAAATGTAACATTTTAATGGGGTGAGGGCAACATTTTTAAAATGTTGCCTTTTAACAAGGCAACATTTTTTTCCAGAAAAGAAAACGCCATAAGTCTGGCCCTATGTTTTTAGTGGGGTTAAAGTTTCACCCCTTTTGCGAATGTTTATTGTGAATCGACATAGGAAACCATGTGAATCTTCCATTTTAGGTATAGAATGTGTTCAGCGAACTTATATAAAATGCTACGTGGAACATTTTTGTGGAATATATTATTCCATTAGCTTTTCAATCAAGGGGACTTTTTTAAAAGGAGAAAAAAAAGACCCGTAAGTTGAAGAGTTAGAGGGTTAAAATGTTGCGCAAAAATATTTCTTATGAAATTCTACTATATGTTTCTGAAGCCATTGAAGTTGAAAATTCGACTCTAATGCCAGAAATAAGTCAAAACTTAAAGCTAACCCTCCTAAAATCCAGGTTTGTGGGACATTTGAGCGCCAATTCTAAATAAGTACGAAATTAACCATTAAGCACATTTTAAGTTTTGACTCATTTCTGGCACTGAAGTTGAGTTTTAAAGTTTGATATCTTCAGAGACGTATAGCAAATTTACGGGTCTTTTTTGTCCCTTTACAGGTCTTTTTTGTCCAAAAAAGTCCATTTAATTGAAGGGTTAGAGGATTAAAATGTTCCAGAAAAATGTTGCTCGTATTGTTTTACATAAGTTCGCTGAACACATTCTATTCCTAAAATGCAAGAGTCATATGGTTTCCTATGCCGATTCAAAAGGGGGTTTATTTTAAGTTTGGACTTATTTCCGGCATTGAAGTTAAATTTTCAACTTTGATGTCTTCAAAGACTTATAGTATTTTATTGAACAAAATTTAAAAAAACTCGAAATTAAAGTTTTAAAAATTTACAAAAGAAATCCCATCTTTGGTCATACCTGGAAGATGGTTAGCATAATCCAAAAGAGACAAAATTTTATATTTGAATATTTATAGAGCTTAGAAGGTGAACCAGAGTATAACATCGTTAGTTCTTGAAAAAAAAACTATTTAATTTTTTTCATGATTTTCATAATTTATCCCCTTTTAATCCTACAATGGTCTGGGGTAATGGCAATAACTTAAATATTTTCCAAGCGATTTTGGATTTTCAAGCCTTCGTAGAAAGACAATTCAGTCTAGATTACGATTCTATTGACATTTTCAAAAATACAGTTACTTAAGAGCCAGTATTTTCAAAAAATACCAAAAAAGTAATTTTCGCCTTGTAAATCGTAGTACAAAATTTGAAGAGCCAGGGATAAATAAAAAATTCTTCGATTGAGCTGAAATTGTTTCTGAATTAACTTTTCCAGTAATTTCGCAAAATATGCCTCGGGGGTGGTTTTTAAATTCGCACATACAAAGAAGGCCCATTTTAATTCTTAGTGTCATAAATTTTCTTTTCCAATATTCGAAAAAAATAGAAAAAATCAAGAGCACATATCGAACCATGGCTTAAAAGTTGCGTAATATAGTAGAAAAATAGCAGAAGAAGTTACTAAAAGTTAGTTAAAAATGATGCTGCAGAAAAAACTGCTAAAATTACCAGATTTTTTTTCTAAATACTAGTAAAATAAGAACATCAAAATTAAAACTGTTACTACTGAAAACTACCGCCCAATCGCAATTTGCTCAGCGCTCTCAAAGGTGATGGAGAGCATGGTGAATTTCAAGTGAATCCAATTCACTTTTAAGTGACGACTTCTCTCGATTTATTTCGAGCTTTCTCAGAGATCGCACTATACGTGTTGTTATAGATGGGGTCTCATCCAACGAGTTTCAGCTTCATTCAGGGGTGCCGCAAGGTTCGGTTCTTTCTCCCTCCCTTTTCCTTATATTTATCAATGATCTTCTCGATCAAACTTTTAATCCTATCTACTCTTTCGCTGATGACAGCAACATCTGTCATTCATTTTCGTTTGATTGTAGGCCAAGCCTTTTTGATGTTGGGGGCAAAAGGCAAATTATGAATGACACACTCAATCGGGACCTTTTCACAATCTCTGATTGGGGTCTTGCGAATAGGGTCGATTTCAATGCACATAAGACCCAATGTTGTATGTTGACCCATAGGTCTGCGAGATCGTCAATGTCATCAGTCAATATGGGTGGTGTCGATATTCAGGAATCGGATACTCTTGATGTTCTGGGCATGCGAATTCAGTGTGATGTCCGTTGGAATAAACACATATTCGAAGTGTCGAAAGAAGCATTCAAGTGTCTTGGTTTTTTGAAACGGTGTAAAAGTTATTTCACTCCATCCGAACTCCTTACTATTTATACCACCTTTATCCGACCGAAGATGGAATACAACTCCCATATATGGGCAGGAGCTTCAAAGTCTATTTTGGAGCTTTTGGACCGTGTTCAAAGGAGAGCGTCGGCGCTCATCAATTACAGTAGGGTCTCCAGCTCTATTGATTCATTGGAGCATCGACGAAATGTGGGTTGTGCATCACTGTTCTATCGATATTACCATGGGAGGTGTTCTGCCGAGATTAGTGAACTTGTTCCTAGGCCCAGGGTTTTTGTTCGGAACACTCGATTCTCTGGTAGAGCACATCCGTTTGTTGTAGATTGTCCCGTGAATTGCACAATGCATTACAGGGAAAATTCGTTTATCAGTCGTACAAGCTGTATGTGGAATCAACTCCCCGCGGAAGTCTTCCCAGTCACTTACAATATAAAGAAATTCAAGTCAAACGTCCACAAACACTACTCCCTCTTTCCTCCCTCCTATAACCTATTTTCCTAATTCTAACACCATGCACTCGCATTAGTAGGGGGCAACCCCTGAGTGTTAGTCTATCGTTAAAAAACAAAAAAAATTACAGAATTTTAGTTATATTTAAATTAACTTTTATTTAATTGAAAATAGCAAAGTGTATTGTAAAATCTGCAGAAAATTTTGATAAATATTAGTAGACTAAAAATAAACTGTTATATCTACAAAATTTTTGCTATTTTTAAGCTGAATTTAGTTGAATGCAAATAGCAGTCTATTCTGCTAAAATCAGCAGAAATATTTGCTATAAAATTGTAAACTGCTGTTTCCAAAAGGCTCGATTTTTATTTGCATTTAAAAAAAAACCGAAAAAAAACTTCGAACATTTTTAATTTTTTGGTTTTTTTAGGCTACTAATTATTAAGCAAAATTTTTTGCTGATTTTAGCAGGTTAGTTTGCTATTTTCTATTTGATATTTCTGTATATTTAACAGTTTTATATTTGCTGTTCCTATATTACTAATATTTAGCAAAAAAATCTGCTAATTTTAGTAGTTTTTTCTGCAGCATCATTAATAATTTAATTAATTTTTAGTAACTTTCTCTGCTATTTTGACAGATTTATTTCTATGAGTGTAACTAAATGAGAATTACTTCGAAATTTGTTTTTTTCGAAAACTACATTTAAAGACGAAAAAATGATACCACACTTTTTTAAGATATCGATATTTATCACTGGTCTATCGTTAATTGAAAAATTTTTTACTCAAAAATTTAAAACATTTTTACTCAAAACCAGTTCAGAATAAAATTGTTGAAAATTGGTGTGGAAGTTGCTTTGAATACATACTAAAACATATCAAAATATTAGCGAAATCGAAGAGGGTTAGGTCAAAAACTAGGTGATTTGGCATGGAATGCCAAATGATTGTGATTTACAATTCGGACAGAATCCCTGGTGGCCATTTTATTATATAGTTTTTTAAGGCAAAAATCGGGTGCTATATTGCTGGCATGACCAAACATCTGAAAATAAAACAGAGGTAATTTTTTACAGACAAACAACTCCTAAGTCCCTGAAGTTGCCCGGATTTTTTAATTTTAGATTTGGATAAAAATAGAATAGTATGAGGTCCAAAAGTTTAAAAAACTCAAAAAATTCATTGTTTTTTTGCATTAAAGGAGTTAAATGTGCTAAAATCCCAAAACTTATTTGACAAATTCTGGAAAGTGAGCTGATGCTTTTTATTAAAAAAAAGTAGTCGAAAATTTCAAAATGTAAAACAAAATATATGGGTCGAAAATCGGTTGATTGGTTTAAGTCACGTACGAAGTAAGGACTATTTTTAGTGACTTAAGTCAGAACAATGCTGACGTTTTCAAAGTAAACGGGAGTCGGCAAAAATGACTTAAATTATCCTTTTGAATCTTATCGAGTCGTTGGAAGACGTTTAAATCTTTAAAAAACACTATGAAAATTTTAGGCTATAAACACTGCAAGTTTGATATTTATCCATCATACTTTTTCCTCTAGCTGGACAGTTTGTATGGAGAGCTTCATATACATTTTTTTAGTTATATATTATTCATTTTATACTATGTATATAGGTTTCCAGGTGATTAAATGAAAATAGTAATTATTTTAATTTATATTTCGATGTCTTTTTCGAGTTTATTTTTTGTTATAGTTTTTTGTATGCTGCCGAATTTCGCGCTTTAAAAAAAATTAACAACTCATTGTTTGCAGCTTTAAATTATTACGCACAAAATGTTAACACAGCCATTATGTTTTTTATTGTATTGTAATTGTATTGTCATTATAAACATTTACAGGGATTTAAAATTTATCTGTTAGTTTAATGAAATTTTATACTTGTTTTTTTTTCATAGTGTTTAACATGTTAGGAATTTTAATTTTTATCGTTTTAATATAAATATTACGGCGACATTTTTGAGAAACAAGTTGACTGGTTAGAAAATTTTGAAATGAACTATAAAGGAGACATTTGAAGATGAGGTATGATTTAAAGTAACATCAAAATTGTAGTCGATAATAATGTATTATTTGTAGGAATTATCATTTATAGAGTGAGATAGTCTTTTTATAAATATCACTTTTAAAATTTTTGAGTGGCTTATAAAACAAATTTTTTCATACAAAATTCATTTTAAAAATGTTGTATAAAATTTTGATAGTATTATGCATAATCACTTAAAATATTTGCTGGGTTATTTTTATAACGTAATCGCTACCACAAAATACCAAGATCCTTTTTCATACGTAAACAATTCAATTGATTTTAATAATTAAATATATTTTTGTAAAGGCAAAATGTTTTTATACATAATTGTGGTGTATTGAAAATAAAATGGGTTGAAATTCCGTACAGCCTGTTTTTAAAATACTTGTTCACAAATATTTCTTTATGGGAGGATGTTTTTTTTTCAGAAAAAACAACAAGAGCTTAAACCGGATACAGATGGAATTGTGAATGTAATTTAGTATAAAAATATAAAAAATTCATTCAATTTTCATAAGTCTTTTTAAATTCTATTTACTTTTTATGCAATAATTATCCTTTGGTAACAAAATGATTATTTTTTTAAGTTTTTTTTGTTATATTTGGATTGATGGTTTAAAAAGTATTTAAACAAAGTAAAACCTAGACGAGCCAAGTGAAACTTTAACTACACTCACAGAAATAACCTAGCAGAAAAGGCTACTACAGATTAGTTAAAATGATCTAGGAGAAATATTAGTAAAATAAGAACAGCAAAAATGAAACGGTTAAATTTGAAAAATTTTATTTATATTTGAGTAAACTCTTATTAACTGAAATAGGCAAAATATACTTTAAAATCTACAGAAAGTTTTGCTAACTATTAGTAGACTAAAACTAGCAAATAAAAACTGTTATAGCTACAAAATTTTTGTTATTTTTAAGTTAAATTTTGTTGCATGCTAATAGCAGTCTATCTAAAATCAGCAGAAATATTTGATAAAAAAAAAAATAATAATAAGCTTCTGTATTCAGAAGGCTTGATTTTTATTTGCATTATAAAAAAATCCCAAAACAACTTTGAAAATTTTATTTTTGTTTATGATTTTTTAGTATATTCCCTACGGTGAATGAGGAGTCCATTGCCCTCCAAGGGCCTATCCCGTGACCGCTCAACCGAAGGCATATTACTAAATTATAACAAATATGAAAAAAGAGAATGAATTAATTTTCCAAGTATTTTCTGGTCCGTTATTTTCACTGTTGCTTTTAAAAAACTTGACCGATACCGAAAGAAAAAACAAAATTAGCGGCATATTTTTAAAAATATTTTTTTATTTATTTTACTCTTTTATTTATTTTTAAAATTATTTATTTACGATTTGCTTATTTTAGCTCTTATTTTAAATTTCTATATTTTTGCTCAGAAATTTTGAGTTTTGTATTTTCAATATTTTTTTAATGTTAAAGCTGTTTTAGTTTTAACAATTGGTATTTCATTTAACTTTTCTTTTTAACTTAAGGGGAATTTTTAAAATTTTTATTTATATTATCAGAGTTTTTGAGGTAATTTTTTAATTTTTAATTGATTTTTTAATTTAATTATGGCCAACGCAAAAAATGAATCAACTGCCATTAAAGGACCTATCCCATGACCGGTGCATCCGGGGCATATTCAAGGCACTTCCGCTATATTTGTGTGCGTGCTAATGTTGTTTTCTGTTCTATTTTTTTTTCTTTTCCATTTTTTTGTTTGCTTGTAGTGTTTGTTTTTTTCTTTTTTATTTGAACAGAAAAGAAAAATATATGACTTTACCATCAACCAGGCATCATGCTCACGCAAAATTAGCTCAGAAGGTAGATTATTTTTAATTCTTAATTTTTTATTAGTTTATTTGAAAAGCTCTTTTTAGACACACCACCTTACTGTGACAAGGTGTCTAAACTGTGGCAATGGGTCATTGCCAATGACAACACCATGTTAAAGTGACGTGTCTCTTTCAAACAAAAAGGCCGATCAAGGACCGGTCCCTGCCCCCTTGGGACCTATCCTGCGTGTCACTTTGGATCGGTCCTTCTCCCCGTAGGGTTATTAATTATTTAGCTAATTTTTTTGCTGGTTTTAGTAGTTTAAGTTGCTATTTTCTATTAACTAAAATTTAACTTAAATATAACTAAAAGTGCATCGGTCTATCCGCAATGCAAAAATAAATATATAAATATAAAAAAAGAAGTGGTTACCAAAATAAGTAGTTATTCGTATGCTGATGTGCAGTTAAAAACTAACGCTGTTATTCAAAAAAAAAAAAACTACTTAATTTAGCTTTAAAACATGAATTTGCTAAAGCATTCATTATATCTATTAAACCTTTATTAAAAAATTGTATTCACAAACGTACAATAAAAGTTTATTAATTTTGTTTTTAATTCTGGCAACACTTTGTATATTCTTTACTTATTTATTATTGTTAGTGATACATGAATTTAGTGAACGATTGACTCGGTAATTGTAGGTAAATATATTGTTTTGTAAATTTTGGTAATTAAAATGTTTTATTACTAATCAAAACATATTAAAAAACGATTTTTAAAAATTACTGAGAAGTAATAATGGGAACAAATTGTGTTAATGAATTTTTTATATTACGAATACTGAAAGTATTCGAATATCGAGTATGGTTTTATTATAAATGCATCACTAATTTATTGAATTTATTTTTATTTTATTTTCATGCAAATTTGGGAAAATTTTCGAAAAAAGAGTTTAGTCTTGGAATTTTTGCAGTTTTTTTGTTTCGGTTGGATACAAAATGTTGTATTCCATCTATTCCTGGGTGGATGACTTTTAAACAATCCATTTAACCATTGTAAATTCACATTTTATAGTTTTTTACAGTGGTTTTATTTTTCCAAACTTTATCAAAGAGATATTTTAGGATATACCCTATTTAAGCGTTTAATAAATTTTTCTTTATTAATCATTTGTGAATATTGTTTTTGCCAAATTAGCTTAAAAACTTGTAATTAGGCTATTTTAAAAGTTTTTGAATAACACAGTAAGTCGTTACAAGGTGCTAAAAAATAAGGCTTACTCATGTACTTATTAGTAGTTAAAAATAAGTGGCTACCAACATTATATCATTATATCAAAGGCGAAAGGCACTGATGATGGCAGTGCTGTTAAATTTGGATTACGATTAGTAATCAATTAGATTACATTTTAAAAATAATGGTATTGATTACATAATTCTCTTTTGAACAATTCCTGATTGTTAAATAATTATGATTACAAATAGTCCAAAAATAATCAAGATTAATTAGGATTACGAGAAAATAATCAAAAGTAATCAAAAACATAATTGACTACTTTCAAGGATTATTTCTGATTATTTTAGATTATTTTTTAAAAATTTTGAATTTACATCATTTTATATGTACATACATTTTATTTTGAAAAATTTGCGTTTAGAACGTAAAAAAAATCTGAACAAATAAAACAAAATTAGATAGTTTTGTATTCAAAATATAGGTATATTCACTTCAATAACAAAACAATCAATAACAATTTTAGTACATCCTAAATCAGCAAAAAAGGGAAAAATACGTGAAAAAATAATAAAGAGACAAAAATACATTCAGACTTCATCCAATTCACAAAAAAAAAGTTTTATAATTTACATGTATTTAAAATTGGCCTTCCCCGTGTAAAAAAGTTTAGATCTGATCAGATCTTTTTAGATCTAAATAGATATAATTGAATCTAATTAGGTCCTGTACCAGATATCATCAAATATGATCAGATATGGCATATGTGATAATACCTTATGGCAAGATCTGATCAGATCTAGTGCCAAATCTGTTCAAATCTAAAGTGATCTGGACAATTGCGCCAGATATGCCTAGATCTGATCAGATCTAATTAGATCTCAAATTTGTCCCCAATTTTGAGATCTAATTAGATCTGGTAAGATCTACTGAGATCTGGCCAGATCTGATCTTTTTTATACGGGTCATTACAACTAAATTTTCAAAAGAAAAATCAGACAATGATTGCCGCCTTGGACTGTTGACGATCCCGGCAAAAGAAAACAGTCGTTCAACTGGAGCTGAAGACGTTAAGGACGTGTTAAAAAAAATAAATGCATCCCTTAGTAAATCATATTTTTGGCAAATCTCATCAGCACTTGCATTATCATTTAAATAGCTGAAGAACTGATATTTTAACTTTAATCTGTTCTTGTGGAGAAGGACTTACTTCAATTTCATCATCTGCAAAGTCAAATCTTTAAAGTAAAAAACAAGATAAATGTACTCATAAGCTCACCATCATCCCGCGACGAGAACTTTATAATTTCAAGAAAAATACTGATGTAAATGAATGGAAAGATAAAATCAGTACTTTAAAAATGAAAATCATTAAACGCATTATCCCGTCCAATATAAATGATTTTGACACATCATTGATTGCGACACATCATTTCTAATAGACTTTGGGACGCAGATCACGAATATGGCACTAGAATCTTAAAGTTAGCTATAGTTTAAGAAATATTTTCTGACAAAAAGAATTCAGTGGAATATGAATTTACGTCATGTGTTAAGACTTTGCAAATCCGATTAATGGATTTTATTTGATTTGCAAAATAGGAAAATAAGTGAATTTTTCATTTGAATTGCAATTATATCCTAGATCCTTTATCTAACAAAAATAAGTTCGTATGGTTCTAAAAGCCCAAAGTCTATACTTTTAAACAATACTAAAAATTATCCGTAGTTTAGTCAGGTATATGAATACATAAGAAATTTTAACGAAAAAACTGACTTTTTGCTAAAAGTTAAATTTGCGAATATTTCAAAAACTAGAGCTAATATTAAAATTTGGTGTTCACATTCGTGATACTCATCCTAAAATATATCAGAATTGATATGTCGCATGCCCGATGCAATTTTAGTGTTGTACTGTGTTATTAAGAGTTTACAAAAATTATGTTTAATACTCGTACTCACCAAAAAATATACGTAAAAAATATATACTTTATACAAATAGAGTACAATTGAAGTAAAAAACAAAAGGATGTATTAAAGTCGACAATAAGTCCCGAAAGCAATTGCTTTCAAATACATATAAAAGAAATTGAGAAGAATGCAGAATTATGAAGAATGCAAACAGGTTATCAATTATCAAATAGATCAACATTAATAATAATAACAAAAAATTAAAAAAAAAACTAGCATTAAATACTGGTAGAATTTCATGTAGCAAAATTTATTTGTGACAGTATTACCATAATTTCGCAAAATAAAAAAAAAATAATCAAAAACAATCAAAAGTAATCTTTGAAAGTAGTCGAATTATTTTTTGATTACTTTTTATTATTTTTGATTATTTTCTCGTAATTTTTATTAATCTTGATTATTTTTGGATTATCTGTAATCGTAGTCAATTAGTAATCGTGCGAATTTTAAAATAATCGTAAAATAGTCATTATTTCACCTTTCAAAAAAAAATAATCTAATTACTAATTATTACGATTAGTAATCATTACTTAACAGCTATGGATGATGGCTTTGTAGCGAAAGCCGAAAATGCGCATTCTGCCTTGCTGGTCTTATCGAATTCTTTCAAAAATTTTTATTCTTTGTAATTTACTTGTAAAAATTGTATCAGCTTTCTTTGATTTGAAAATAATTTAAACAGAAAGTGATATTAATTTATGATCTAGAGTCAAACTAAAATAACATTCATTTAATTATATAATTTTTGTAATTAAATAGGTAGTCGCACGTAACACTTCGTCGTTAGACTTCGTCTAACAAAAATAGTACTGACTCTTAAATTATAAGTAGTACAAATTTTTAGTTTCATTATATAACCACTTATTTGGTAATGAGAGATTTTACTGGGGTGTTACAGATGGATGGATTTTTGCGAGAAAAATAGTGAAAACCCTCAATTACCGAAATTTTTATTAGACCATTTAATTGCCCATTTTAACCCTCTAACCGGCCTAAGCTTTTTTGCAATGAAATTTATACCATGTGTTCCTCATGAAAAATAAACAATAAGTTCTTCTACAAAATTTTTTTTCGTTGCCTACTTTAGGAGATATGGGCCAAAACAGTTTAAGGGTGAGTCTCGAAAACTAGCGCATAAAAATTACTAGGCTTAGGCACAAATTATTTATCTTACCAAGATATTGCAATAAAAAAATTACATTTTTTGTGCTGTTACTTAAGAGGATGTAGCGATTTTCGTTTTTTGAAAAATGCGAAATTAAGCGAAAATGCACCAAAACTTCAATATATATTATTCAATTTTATAAGCTTTGCTACCTATACCAAATATATTCTTTTTACCAAATTTCAAAAAAATCCGTCCTCTCGCTTTGAAGTTAAGGCGATGTCCTTTAAAGGTGTCCTTATGGAATCCTGTGCGTCCTTGGACCAAAGTAAGGAACTTTATCTTTGACACTTTCCCGCTTCCAAACCGTGCATTGTATACAAAAAAATTCTTCACAAAAAATTTTATAAATTTTGTTTTCTATTGAAAAAGTATAATTTCTTATTATAAAATACCCCTTTGGCGCATTTCTGGTCAATTTAATATACCCCGCCTGGAGGCGGGCTTGCCGGTTAGAGGGTTAAGCAAATAAGAACACTTTTTGTAAGTACATTAAAGAGGGTTGCTATATTTATAGTAAAACTGTCCCAGCAAAATCTTTCATTACCAAATAAGTGGTTATATAATAGAAATTCATAGCTCCGCACAACTTATTTTTTGGCGTCTAAACTCATTATTTTTGTTTGGCGTGGTCGTTTTTATAAGTAGTCACGCTTACCCGCTCGCTTACGAAAAAATGAGAAGTAAGTAGTTATGAGATTCTGAACAATAAGTGGTTACAAACATGCTTACAAAAAGTTGAATTATAAGTGGTTATCCGACTGCTTACTTGATTCTTAAAAATAAAGAATTACACAAATACTATTAGCTTCAGGAAATACATTCAGAGAAATTAAAGTTTTTGCTAGAGTGTAATTTTGGAACTAGTCATAAAAATTTTGACACAAAACATATTTACATGTAATAAATATAAATGTATAAAATTTAACTTTGTAAAAAGTACTTATTTAAACTATTGCGAGTAAGTAATTATTTTGTATTTAAAAGCAATGACTACAATAGGCCGTTATTAGGAAGTCATTATTTTATATTACAAAATAATGCAAAAGGTAATGATATATCATTATTGGTAATGCAGACAGCAATGAGGTGTCATTACCAATATTTTGCTGGGATATTATGCATTTGGAAATACCTTCTTTTGTCAAAATAAAAGTTAACATTTTTTAATTAAGTTAAAAATAACATTAAAATATACCAGCAAAAAATACTACTTGCTTGGAAGCAGGTTCGTCAGGGAAAGAAAATAGTGTAGCGCTTGCATTATTGCTGACATAAGGCATGATTTTTGTTCGAGATACCTCGCGTGAAAGCACTTTATCGATATCCGATATGCGCTTCTATCATAGCTCCAAATAATGGCATAAACTCACAGCTTTTAGCTAGTAAATTCGTTTATCATTGTTATTCTTTCGTGCTTTGTTATAGCGATAAAGTGTGGTAAACAAAACTATATTGTCTTTTTTAACACACTACTGCAAGCTATAAATCCTCAGAATCAGTAAACGAAGCAGAAAAGAAGCACTAATCATTTTTACTGCTTCCGAATTTCTGCTGGGATACTGCACTGTAATTTAACCCGCTATTTGGATATTTGGGGCTAAAAAGTGAAACAAAAATGTCATCAATTTTATATAGAATGCATTTCACGATATTTAGATTTGTACACAAATTTAAAGTAATCGGGAGATGAAAACTTCTGATATTCATATTGTAAATGTTGTGGACCCTTATAAAGATCCCCTAAAAATGGGCGCGTTTGCACGCTACAGGTCGCAAGTATTAAAATAATGTTATTAAGCTTAGTACAACGATTTATATCGACCCAAGGATGAAGTATCGTAGGAAAGACACTTTAGTATTGGGTATACAAATCGATTTGGACAACATATGGCATAACTGTCACATATGGTTTGTGTGGATAATAACAAATATGGTATTTTGGTGGGTAAACATCTGTTATTATAATTCAGTATTCGATAGACGGCAAAGTGTAAACACACATTTTTTCAATCGCTATAATAATGTCGAATTTTGTGCCTAAAAAAGATGTTTTGCGGGGAAGTCTGATAACCATCTTTCATTTGAAGAAAACGGCTGCTGAAAATAGAAGCTTACGGTTAACATGCACCAACTAAAAAAACTTTTGAACGATGGTTTACGCGATTCAAAAGTGGTGATTTTGACATAGCAGACAAGGAGAGGCCTGGTCAGTCGAAAAAGTTTGAAGATGAGGAATTGGAAGCATTACTCCACGAAGATTGTTGTAAAACGCAAGAAGAACTTGCATTATCATTGGGTGTCACACAACAAGCCATTTCCCTACGTTTAAAAGCATTGGGATTCATTCAAAAGCAAGGAAATTGGGTCCCATATGAATTGAAGCCGAGAGATGTTGAAAGGCGATTTTGCATGTCGGAAATGCTGCTTGAACGCTACAAAAAGAAGTAATTTTTGCATCTTATTGTTACTGGTGATGAAAAATGGGTACATTACGATAACCCCAAGCGCAAAAATTCATATCTATAGCCCTGCCAACCAGCCAAATCAACGCCGAAGCCGAATATCCATGGCGCCAATGTAATGCTCTGTATTTGGTGGATCAGAAGGGTGTTTTCTACTATAAGCTGTTGAAATCGGGTCAGACTATCACAGTGTACACAGACTACCGAACACAATTGATTCGTTTGAAGAAAGCAATCAACGAAAAACGACCAGAATGTGCGACCAAACATGAATCAGTAATCTTCCATCATGACAGCGCTCGGCCATATGTTGCAAGACCGGTCAAAACTAATTTGGAATTCAGTGAAGTTTTGGCTCACCCGCCTTATGGCCCAGACCTTGCCCCTTCTGACTACCATTTGTTTCGATCGATGCAGAACGCCCTAACTGGAATACGCTTCACTTCAGAACAGGGCATCAGAAATTGGCTTGATTCATTCTTTACCGCAAAACCGGAGCATTTCTTTTGGCGCGGAATCCATATGCTACCAGAAAGATTAGAAAAAGTAGTTGCTAACGATGGACAATACTTTGAATAATGTATCAATTCATTTTGTTATTATGATAAATGCATTTTACAAGCAAAAAATCAACATTATTAACTTGTATACCCAATACTACGCCGTTGTTTTGACAGATCTAGCAATGTCGTGAGATCTATTTAGGTATAAACAATTTTTAACATATTTTTTTAAGGTTTTTAAAAATGTTGATATTTAGCGAAAGTATTAATAAATAATGCTTAACGTTATAAAGCTTATGATATGATACAGAGCGAATTAAGAGACAAATATATAGTTTTTTATATCATCCCAGAAGTTTTTTCTTATTGCAATGTAAAAAGGAAACCAAAGGAATTTACAAATAAATTTTTAACAAAATTATGGTCAAAATTAATCTTTATTGAGAACTTAATAACTTTTCGAAACTATAAATTCCCTGCGAAATACTCACTAAAACCATATAAAGGGACGGAAGGACGTAAATGTATAGGGAAAATCATTTGTCAATTGAATTTTTCTCTACACTCTAATTAATTTTTGTTTAAATTTACCTAACTTATAGTAGGAAACTAAACTCCTACTAGAAATATGGTAAATTTACTCTCAGTGCGTAAATTAAAAAAATTACACACATGATGCGTAAATTAATTACACGCAAAATTTGTAAATTTACATTGAAAGTGAGTAAAAACTCTTCAGAAAAAGTGTGTAATTTTACCAATTTTGTGCGTAAGTTTATTAAATAAATTATATGTCACCAAAAATAAAAAACTTAAATATTTTGAAATGTTTTACTAATTATAAATGTTTTACTACACTCAAAAAAAAAGTCAGTAAAGTCAGCAAAAAATGTTGCTATGTCAGCAAATTTTTAGTCAGGAGCGTGCTTGCAAAAAAGTTGGTAATTTCAGCAAAAGGTTTGCTGAAAATCAGCGAGCTGATTTTTACCAAAAAAATATTAATCTTCAGCAAAAGTTTTGCTAACACTTGGTTGACTGCAAATGAAAAAAATCCTTGCTAAAATCACTAAACTTTTTGCTGAATAGTAGTAGACTGAAAATAACTCAAAAAACTTGTAGCGAAATTTTACTTAAGTTAATTTATTTGCTGAAAATTTAAATATAGAATATGTGTAGAGTTGTTTTTCTTTTTTTTTCATATCCGTTTCCAGACAAGCTGCGACATCTACATCTTGTCTATCTGGTTGTCGTCCACGCTATGAATGTGGTTATTAGCACAATTTTTGTAGCAAAATAAATTAGTAAAACATTAGTTCAAAATTAGTTTAGTGCTAAAAAAATATAACTAAAATTTTTGCTGAAAACGGAATTTTAGCAAAAAAAATTGCTGAAAACTAGTACACCTGATATCCAAGACGTTTTACTAATTTGTCTACTAACTTATTTTTTTGAGTGTAACTATAAATGATATAATAATATTTAAGCCTAATACAATCCTCAGATTCTGAGCAGATTTTTCTCTTGACATCCATAAGAGTAATTTTTCATGTAAAGAAAGCCTTAGATTCTGAGCACTTTTTCATAAAAAAAAAGTATTTTATTATGGTACGTTTTATTTCCTAAAGGAGACTCATCAGATTCATAAGATTTTCCTATACAAAGCTTTATATTTTGATGACTTTTCAGTATGGATATGTCTCAGATTCAGATAACTTTTTGGCGTAGGATTTTGTGAATCTTCCTCAGAATTCGAGGGTTTTTTTATAGGCAGAGTCCTCAGAATTTGTTTCTCTTTAGGGAAAAATCTTCAGAAATTAATAATTTTTGTATAGGAAAGTTCTCAGAATCTGATGGTTTTAAAAGCAAAACTTCATCACAACCTGAAAGAAAAAGTTCTCCGAATCTTATAGTTTTCTTATAGAAATCTCCGGCGTACATATTTCCTGATGATTTGTTTCTAAGGCCCTCATATTTTAAGCACTTTTCTCCAGGGAGAAGGCAACTTTCGGCTTTTATATTAAATTAATTCGAAACTGGTGGTATCAGTTAAAACTTTCGATTAAGCACCAATGTACCTTTCTAAGTTGCCGGAGTCAAATTCCATAAGCCTGGAAGGAAAATATAATGTGAATCGAAATCTTTTAAAGATAAACAAAATTTACCGCTACCTCTTGTACAGACAATATTAGCATACGTTTTAGTAAAAATTTATGACAGAACAATTTTTTTAGAACATTTTATTTGTTATTTTAAAATTTCTTGAATTTTTTTAAATCTCAATTAATATGTATTTTCGTTACTATTATAAGTTAGTAAATTTACAAAATTTGTGAATAAAATAAAAATTTATCAACAAAATCAAAAGAAAAATTACGCACAACATATTTAATTATAAACAGATAATGCCTATAATTACATTATGTGCGTATTATTGTATATGAAAGTGTGTACAAAATAATTTTGCGCATTTTGAGTGTATTTTTATTCACTATGCGTTATATTAAACAAAAAAATACTCATTTTATAGTAGTGAATTTACAAGCATTTTTTAGAGTGTACGTTTACTTTTTTTTATGTGCTGAAAATACGAGATGCGTTTTCTTGTTAAACTCATTGAGTGTATTTTGTTGTAAAAATACAACAAAATTTGTATATTATTTTATATAAATTTTTTTTCGATTAATCGATTAATATTTTAATTTTATTCGATTAATCGGTTGGGAACAAAACCCGAATAATTATTTGCCCGATTAAACGATTAAAATAAAAGTCGATTATTATAAAAAAAATTTTCTTTAACAACTACGTGTTGTATAAAAACATAAATATAGTGCGTTTAGACATATAGAAATTAATCTACTCGATTAAAGTTAAACCCAGTTTTTAATCTTCATCGTTTACACCTTGATTTTTCGACAGTAAAAATTTTAACTTGACAGTTAAAAATTGTACTCTGTCAGTTGAAAATAGCAAGATGGCGCCTATAGCGAATCGAAACACGATGAACATGTAAAATCTCAGCGTCAGTAACATATTTGTCACCAGCGCCAATATATCTGGCCCTGCTTGGATGTTTTTTGGTGTTATAAACCGTCATTATAATAAAAAAAGGCATAGTATAAAGTATGGTAGTATAAATAGAGAGTCGTTAATCAAAAAGATTAAAATAGGGGTTAATCGAATTGTGTAGTACTAGATTGAGCACTTAATCCAACTTTTGCGAGATTAACTCTTCTGACGGGAATTACGGGTATTACATCTGCTTTAAAAGGCTCCTTTAATTTTAAAAACAGGGTTTGTTTAAAAAACTACATCTTCTAGTTTTACTTCTTTTAGAAATTTCTACGACTTTCTCTTTTTTGCTCTACTTAAAAGTCGTTATTAGTAAACTAATATTTATTTAAAAATCTACTAATATTAAAAAAAGCCTTGAAGACTTTTTATGCCAAAAATACAACTTACCTTTGACAACAACTAGTTCTTACGAAAAAGCCAACATGAGTTTCAAAATACTAGCATTCTTAAAAACTGCCATTTTACTATTTTTGAGTTTTTCATTTAAAAACAAAAAGTCAATATTTGCCAGCAAAAGTTTTTACGGTATTAAACCTAGGACTTAAAAATAATAGGAATTGTAAAAACAACATTCACATATACATATAAATACTTCTTATGTTCTTTTACTATGAAAATCTTCTATTTTCATTCATAAAAGAGTGATTCATTCATAAACCCATAATTCACGCATTCATTCAAACAACATACACTTCCACATAGTCCTTGATTCTCATTTTTTTTTTTTTTTTTTTGTTTTTTTGAAGAAATAAAAAATAGAAAGAAAAGCTGGATGAACAACACCAAATCAACATAACAAAACCAGAGAAGAATAAGTGGTATTTCATGACTAACAACAGAAGCAGCTTTGCAATAAAGCATAAAATAAAAGAAGGAAAAATTACTATGAGGGAGTTTTTACTCGAAAATATGAATGGGAAAGAGTTCAGAGAACTTATATACACATAAAACATTTTGCACTTGTTTTGAAATTTATGTATGTAAAAAAAAAAATGAATACAAGTACCCACCGCAATATATTAACCCTTAAAAGAAAAAAGTGGCCTAAGGACGCAAACCAATGACTCAAAAGGTGTATTTTTATAATTTAAGAGCTGTCGTCAGGATAAATTTTCTCGCTCAAAAGTAAGTTAAATTGGATTTTAGTGAATTTAAAATTATTACTGTGGTCAAAATCCTGGCCCATTAGAGTGTTAATGCTTTTATTCCTTCTTATACTTTTTATACACAAACTCATGTGAGTAACGAGTATGCTTTTGTATTGAGTGCTAGACTTTTTCCTTCCTGTTTTAGCTTTGGCTTACACAAAAAAGAATTCCTTGATTTTTTTTCCTTTGCTTATGTTATTTTTGTTTAATGCTTGTTTTTATTGTTTTTTGTGCAATATTGCTTGTTAAAAATCTGCATCACATGTAATTTTAGTGTGGAGTTATTTAGTTTGTTTCAAAATTTGTAACATATGGATAAAAAGAGGTAGATTTGTGTCCATGGCTTACACAGAGAAAACAGATTCGTGCTTACAACCGAATTTGTTGCCAATCGAATGATTGCCAATTGTTGCCAATCGGGTGCCGTAACCGAATTTTTCAGTTGAGACAACTAAATATCAATGAAGTGAATAGTCATTTGATAATGGCAACAGAATTTCTATTGCCTCAACAATAATTCGGTAGTCACAACTGAAAAATTCTGTTATCACAACCGAAGCATTCGATAGGCAATAAATTCGGTTGTAAGCACGAATCTGTTTTCTGGGTGTAGGTCCCAGAAATATTATTTTATCCAAGATAAAGTCCTTATTCCAAGATATAGTGTTTTATCCAATATGTAGGCTTTAATCGAAGACAAAGTGTTTATCTGAGACTTACTTAGTCTTTAATATAAGATTATCTTTAGTATAAGACGAAATTTTTTATTCATGACATAGTTTTTTATCCCAGATGTAGTCTTTTATACAATATATGTGACAGAGCATAGAGAAAGGGACCTAAGGGTAAAAAAATCAATTTTTTTTTTGTTTTTGTGGACAACATCTGAGCATTGAATGAGACCGATCCCATGCTGTCCTGACCTTAGGTCCCTTTCTATTTTGCGCGTCACATATAGTTGTTTATCCAATATTTAATGTTTTATCCTAAACACAGTCCTTTATTCGAAATATAATCTTTTGCCCAATATATGTACATTCATCCAAGTGTTTTATCCAAGACGAAGTTTTTTATCCAAGCCGTAGTCTTTTGTTACCAGCGTAGAGCTTTATTTCTTTTTTGTATTTTATCATAGACCTAGTCTTTTATTAAAATGGTTGTCTTTTATTCATGATGTAGTTTTTTTATTCAAGACGTGGTCTTTATTCAAGACGTAGTCTTTTATCACATGCGTAGTCCTATATCTTTTATCCAAAATGTAGTCTTTAATCCAAGATATATACATTTATCCCAGACGTAGTTTTTTCATTAAGACAGTCCTTTATTTGAAATATAGTCCCAGCAAAAACATGGTAATGACAGGTCATTACCATACGGATTACCAAGTAATGATAGCTTATTACCTTTTTTATTACTTTAAAATACAAAATAATGTCTTACCGATAATAAGTTATAGAAGTATTTATATATTCGTGCAAAGTAATAACTTACTGATAATTGAGTAAATAAGTACTGCCCATATGAAAATCGAAATATATATGAGCATACATGATCATACATTGGCTCGTATGTGATCATGCTTGGGCATACATAGTCATATATGTACATGCATAATTCAATGTATGACCATACATGATCTCATATATTTCCATATACCTTTGGATCCGAAATTTGAGGGTATATGGATGTATATGGACATATATGATCATATATGAGCATACATGAATCATATGTGAGCATATATGGTGATATGTGAACATGTACGGTCATATACCCTCAAATTTCGGATCCAAAGATATATGGAAATATATGAGATCATGTATGGTCATACATTGAATTATGCATATACGTATATGACAATGTATGGCCATGCATGATCATATACAAGTCAATGTATGATCATGTGTGTTCGAATATATTTCGATTTTCACATGGTGGTTAAGTCTTTTATATTAATTTATTTATAAATTTGTTTTGAACTAAATAGGAAATTTTCGAAGGTAAAGTTTTTCTTGCCAATGTGACCAACCATTTGACAATGTAGGGTAACCACTTATTTCCTAACTTCTGAGTAACCACTTATTCTATCTGTGTGAGTAACTACTTATTCTTTCATTTTGGGTAACTCGTTATTCCCACTTTTTTTGTAAGCGAGAGTGTAATGACCACCCATGAATTTTTAGACATCGCGAACAAAAGTAATGTTGCGAGTAAATTGCCTGGTAAGTAGTGAAACCCTTTGTGTGCTACTTATTCGCTTAATTACTCGGTAATGTCTGTTTTTGCTGGGGTTGTTTCTCCAAGACGTTATATTTTAGCCAAGAATTAGTCTCTTATTAAGCCTACTGCTTAGGGTATTTACAATTCCATTCAACTCTCAGATATTTTTAAAATCATTTTCAAATTTAGTACTAAAAAAATAAGGGGATAGATTCAAAAAAGGATATTCCCTCAAACTTGCATATATTCATACAAATTTTTGTTTTGTTTTCAACTCATTCTATAACGAAACACAAAAACTTCATTCATTTTCATTTCTAAGAAAAAGAAATTAAACCAAACATAACAGCACCCCCTCACTCATTAAAATTTGAAAAGTCAATGAGTGGGCGAAAATGTCTAGCAAATGCAAAAATCAAATAAGTGTAAGGGGAACAAATTAACTTTAGGCACTCAATGTTGTGACCACCCTTTCGAGTTTTGTTCGTGTGTTGTTGTTTTTTTTTTTTAGGTAATAATGTGATTACTCAAAGGTCTATTTATATATGACAAACAAAAACAATTTTATATTATGAACACATTTAAAATTTATATACAAAAAGAAAAGTATTAAATAGAACTGTCTAAAACAATTCCTAATTAGACACGCAAAAAGGATAAGATACCCACACTTACTTAGATACATGCATTTAGTTTGTGGAATAGATACTAATAGAACAAACCATTACTCAGATATCTTAGAATTGCATGTGATTGATGACTAACACCACCAGCTTACTAACATTTAGTACACTGAAAAAATCATAATCTGTTTACATTATGGAATCGGCTAACGGTGCAGCATTTTCAACCAAAAATAAAACAAGACCACAAAATCTGATAAAACTCCAGACAAAAACCAGAGCATAATTTCATAAAAGTTTTGGTCGACACGCTGAAAAGAAATACACTCATAGAAATAAATCTGTAAAAATAGCAGATAAAGTTACTAAAAATTTGTTAAAAATGATGCTGCAGAAAAAAACTGCCAAAATTAGCATATTTTTTTACTAAATACTAGTGAAATAAGAACAACAAAATTAAAACTGTTAAATTTACAAAATTTAAGTTATATTTTAGTTAATTGAAAATAGCTAATTGTACTGTAAAATCTGCAGAAAACTTTGCTAAATATTAGTAGACTAAAAATTGCAAAAATAAACTTTTATATCTACAAAGTTTTGTTATTTTTAAGCTAAATTTAGTTGAATGCAAATAGCAGTCTATACTGCTAAAATCAGCAGAAATATTTGCTAAAAAAATTGTAAACTGTTGTTTTCAAAAAATAGAAATGTAATCATATATTTCTTAATTTTTTGTATGTTGGTGAGTAAGCTGGTTTGTGTGCAGCACGTCAGTTATGTTTATATCTATCAGACATTACATGTCGAGAGAGGTAGAGCTATTGACTGGCAACCTGGAGTCCCAGGTTAGATTCCCGCACTAGAAAATTATATTAAAAAAAATATTTACAATAAAAAAATATTTTTTTTATAAAACTTATTTTTTTGAAAATCTATTTTTATACTCATTCTTTTTGTCAGTACATATTTTTAAAATTTTCGTATGCTGGCGTATAAGCATAACTCATTATTTTGCGCGACATCGCCATACAAAGGTAATAATAAATGTAATAAGAAAAGTAACTGATTACCATTACCAGGTATGTAGTTACATAACCACATATCTGGTAATGATTTTCTACACTAGCATCTATTAAATATTACATGCCAAAATAGCTCAGTAGGTACAGCTATTGATTGGAATTCTGAAGTCCCAGGTTCGATTCCCGCACAAGCAAATTTTTTATAAAAAATTTTAGAATAAAAAAATGTTTTTTTTTATAAAACTTATTTTTTGGAAAATCTATTTTTATAGTCATTATTTCTGTCAATACTGGTAAGCACATAGGTAACGATATATTTTTTGATTTTTTGTATGCTGACGTGCAATCATAACTCAAAATTAATAAGAAATGTAATAATAAAAGTAACTTGTTACCATTACCAGGTATGTAGTTACATAACCACATATCCGGTAATGATTTTCTACACTGGGAGGTTTTACTGTACTAACCCAAAACATTCATCTGGCATATTAATCACCCACTTTTTTACAGTCTTTTATCGATCGCTGTTATGTGATGTTTAGTGTTGCCATATTTTAAGCCCTTCATCGTTCACCACCTTTCATCTCTTCTATATTCCCTTTCAAAATAAAGCAACACATTCATTAACACTTATTATCCTAGCGTCATCATATGACGACACAAATTCAAGAATCGATATTTTCAAAACGGTATTACGGTATATACGACATGTCGCGACAGCGTAGAAAAAGCATAAGATGGTATAAAAGTTTGGTTAGAAACACAAATGAAACAAAATTTACCCTGTCTTAATGGGGTTGCCGCATATTGATTTTAAAATCTTAATATCGGATTTTTTTTAAAGTTCCACAAAATCACAAAACAAAAATTAGAGAAAAGTTCTTAAAAATTTATTGTTTTTAAATCTTGATTATTTGCGCAGATTTTTGCTTAGAGAACAAATTAGAAACATAATTTTGAAAAAAAAAACTGGATCCATTGAAGAATATGTCCGCCAGAATGTGCGTTGCGATAATAAAATTAACAAAAATTTTATTTGGGTACAGGCAGTGTTGCCATTTCAGTGCTTTTCGGGTATTTGTTGGTGCTTTTTTCCTTCCCGTACCCGGTGATTTTTTACAAATACCCGTTTAAAAAAAGCGGGTATTTACAGTGCTTTTTCAAATTTTTGGCAGTGCTTTTAGTGCTTTTTGTACAGTTTATATTTTTGGTATTTGTTCGCGTTTTTTTTTAATTTTTCTTCAATTTTCTGTCAAAGTTGAAAAAATAATACGAACTATACAAAAAATAAAATTTTCCAGTGTTTACAGTACAATTTTAAATAGCAACTTCGTTATATTTAAACTTCAAAATTTTTAAATATTAGTTTTTACCCCTTTTTTAATTATTTTTGAACCTTTTTTACACGAAACTAAAATGTGTTTTTAAATTCTGGACTTAAATTTTTCAAAAAGTTAATATCGTGTTTTTTACCCCATTTTTGGTAAATTTTTCCCCTTTTTACCCGTTTTCACAATGCTCACGGTGCTTTTCTGCCTTCAAGAGCTGGCAACACTGGGTACAGGTCTTTGACCATACCAATTTTCGTTTAAAAAAAATCCCACGATTTCTTAATTCAAGAGAATATATGTTACCTGGAAAAATTTCCTTAGTGTTGCTTCCTTTTATAAAAGAAATATATTCGAATTCAATCGTTTGCTTTCGATGAAAAATTTTTCGAATAATATAAAATGTCCAAATTTTGAATAACGAAATAAAAATTTGAATAATTTAATATGATTAATCGATTAATCGAAATCTGTAAAAAATTATAAAAATGTTTGGAAAAAATATTTTTGTATTATTCGAACTATTCGTTATTCGAAATTTGGGCATTTTAACTGCCCTAAAATCCTAGAGTTTATTTAAAAAATTGTAAAAAATTTCATTCTTGCCTAAGGAAATCGACGACTTTTTAGAATTTTTAGAAGTATTTGTTGGGTTAAAATAGAAAGTCGATGAGAATTTCTTGTTTTCATATCGGAGCATTATTAAAGTCTTAAATATCAAATAGAAAATGAAAACAACAGAAAACTCTCGCAATTTGCTTTGTCATGCTCCAAAATACTAGTCCGTAGTTTTGATAGAACTGGAGATATAGTGTATGTATTTACGCATAACCAATTTCTAAATTATTTTTTTAAGATTTCATAAATGTTGATATTGAACGGAAGCATTTCAGAGTGATCATAGGATTCGAATTTATAAAGGGCGAACCAAGAGATAAATAAATTATTTTTTTATATCATATTCAGAATTATTCTTAAAATACAAGTTACAAAGTAAAACATTAATCATTATTGAGATCCAAATAATCCTTAATGAGAACTAAATAACTTTCCATATATAAGAGCTTTTCACAAGCCAACTGAGCCAATTGTCTTTACAACAATTTTGAAAATATTGATCAGGTTTTTTTTTAATTCCCTGCGAAATACTTACCAAAATCAAATGAAGGGAGGGAGGGACGTAAACATAGGGGGAAATATATTTTCCATATAATTTCTCTCTGCGTTTATATTTTTTATGTATTCAATACGTACGAAAGAGGCAAAAATTCAAATTCCAGCGTTTCCATTCTATATTAACTCATTGAAAGCATTAAGGAGCGCTCGCTACGTTTACGTCTGCCTAATCCAGGCTTAACTTTATAAAATGCTAAATTTTGAAGGAAAATCTTCAGAGTGGTTCTCTGAGATTTAGAAAAAAATTTATTATATCGTTAGCTGAAATGCAAAACCACGTAACTAACATTTTTACTATTTTACAGGAGAAACAAAAAATGTTATATATTGAAAAATAAATGGAGTTTTGGTAATCAAATATCGCAGATTTTCTAAATATAGACTGATTAATTCATTTCTGGAATAAAAGTAATAATTTATTAATGTTTCAAAGAGTTAAGTTAGTTATGCGCTTTTGAACTCGTATTTTCTTAAACAAAAACACGTAACTACAATGAATATTTTTAAGTTTCAAGGAAAATTTTGTTTTGCATTCATAAAATGTAGAATAAAAGAAGTTGTTCTCTTGTTATTTAATATATCGCTTTATATATTTATTATTTTTTTTTAAATATGAAAATAAAAAATGATTTACAAAAGCAAAAGATAATTAACAACAATAACTACAATACAAATAAAGGAAAAAATTAAACCTTTACTTCTCAAATGGAATTTCATTGTAATAATAATGACAATCGGGTGGAAGAAATGGTTTAAGGTCCTGAAGATGTTGCCATTTTTTGCTTGAAATTTTTATTCTTTGTAAATGCAACTTCAAAGTTTCAAACGCTTTTAATTTGTTTCCAATTCTTTGTGGAAATTCCTTAAACTCATCTGTTGCACTTACGCTAATACACGAATCATATTGACTGTGGGATCTCCAAAAAAAAAAAAATTATTATAATTAACAAAGTAAAAATTTCAAACTATAATCACTATAATTATGAGAAAATAGGACTACTAGGGGAGGGGAGCGTAGTAGCACTATCCGCTAGTGAAATATAAAAATTCAAATCCTACTATGAATAAATAAAATTCAATAGAAATAAATATGTGTTAGTTACAATTTTCAAGCAACAAGTATGTAGTTACGTGCTTTCGATTTTCGCTAATAATATGTCTAATTTTTATTAAATGACAGTAAAAATTGGAGAAGACGTGGACCTCGTTGATATGCATCATAATCGATCAAAAAACCGATTTTGAATTTTTTGTTAGTTACGTGGTTTTGCATTTCAGCTAACGATATTTATGTTCACAGAAAAAACTGTAGGCACCAACAATGGGATTTGTAAAAGCAATCACATTTTCTTTTAAATTGAAATGTTATTCCCAAAACTATTTCTGTTTGAAATATTTGTTTGAAATTTTGTAAATTGTTATCTTTCATATAAAAATGGTTTAAAAATAAAAATTCAAAGTTACAAAAAAATAAAGAAATTTTTTTTGGGTTTACAAATTTCTTTGTTGGTGTCTTTTTAAATTTTTTTTTTTTGTATTTACAAATTTGGTATGAGGAAGGTGTTTAAAAATTGAATTTGAATTTTGTAAATTCTTTCTGTGTTATAGAGGAGACTGAAAATATACAAATTTTTACTGAATATACTCTCAATACAAATTTTATTTTTATTAATTTTATAAGAGTTACTGAAACAGTTTTCTTCCTTTTTCAAATAAAATTATTAAAAACACAATAAAATTTGTATATTATATTTCCCAAAATTTAGTTCGATTAATATATTAAATTTTATTCGATTAATCGGTTAGGAAAAAAAACCCCGAATAATTTTTTGCACGATTAATCGATTAAAATAAACAGGCGACTAATTGAATACCCTATTTGAAGATCATGGCTTATAAAACCTATTTCATGTAATCTTAAAATCAGTGTGTGACTTCGAGTTAAAAATGTTTTTTCACAGTGTATGCATACTGTGTGGGTAGTGCACACCAAACTAATTAAATACAATTGTGCTGACCTTAACAAAATGCCATTTGTTACTGATACTGCTTAAAATGCAACCCTCAAATAGAAAAAATAAGCTTCCCTTTCATTTATAACTAACTATTCACAGAGTATTATTAAATATCGAGATATTAAGTTTTAAACAGGGGGTGTTAGTTGTGCGAAAGACATGGGTGGGGGGAGGAGGGGCTCAAAGCATTTAGTGGTAAAAGTAGTAGTAGCAGTAGTGGTTTGTTTAGTCATACATGAGTGTTGAAAAAGTGCTGACCTGTTATAATCATTAACCGTAAGAAGGAATATTGTTACTGCAGTCAGGCATAACCTTAAAACCTATGTATGCGTGTCTAAGGTCTCTGTATGTGTTATATGGATGTATGCATGTTGGTTGGTGGTCCTAATTAAAGTTTTTCTATAGGTTTTTACTGCTTTTATTGCTGAATGTTGACGCAATTTAAGTTTTTTTTTATTCAGAAAAAATAACAAACTTGCAGAAATAAAAAAAGTACATTTAAAACTAAAATTATTGAACTTGAACCTTTTGAAGCGTGACTTGCAGGATTATTAGAGGATAATTTGTGGAAAAAAAACTTACGAAAAAGGTAATGTTAAAACAAACGTGAAAATAAATCGTAGCCTGACATTTTGTTATATGCATGTAGGTTGTTTATAGTAGAGTGCCTCGTTTTGCCACTTTTCTTTCGGAGCGTGCAAAAGTTGTAGTTTTGTTTTTAAATCAATTGAGATTTTCTGTTAGAATTTTTGCCTCAAAATTTCCGACTTTCACAAAAGATATCCAATAATACAAAGAAATAAAAAATAAAAATGCATATAAAATTAATTACCTATAAAATTATTTTCATAACTACCCACGGAAAAAATATTAACTTGCTATTAATAATATTGTAATAATTAACAATTTTAACCCAAGGGCAAACAAAAACACATGATTGTGTCATAGTTTGGATGGCAAAACTTCACTTCAAATTTTTAAAAATTTAATTAAACACAACATAACAATTAGTTTGGTTTTATTAAATACAAATTTGCGAATAAACTAAAAAATAATATCTGTAATTCCTTTGGCAAGTTTAAGAGATTTTAGTTAGCCGATTTTCAAGGAATTGCTTTTGTGACACTTTTGGGATTGAAGTAATACTTATTTTTAAAACAGATTTTTGGAAAAAGCCATCAACAACGGATATGGTACTAATTGACAACAATAATTTAGGTAAAAAATAGCAATTTTTTTTTTTTTGTTAAGTTTAAAACGAAAGTCGCCGAATGGTCTGTTCTATCGTCCCGTTAAATATATTTACATTAAACATTGTGTAGTTCGTGAACGAACTAGTTCAATTGAACTAGTCACTCAATTGATCGAAAGATCTAGTTAACTTCTAATCACTCTTCTAGTTCAATCGTCCATTTTATTACTTTTGTCCGTCGATAATTTTATTTCTTTTTATTACTTAAAAATATTATCTACACTAATCATTTTTCTTTTTATCTTAAAATTATTAATTTGTGTGATATTTTGTATACTTGTTAATTAAAAGACGAGCTATATGAATTAGCTACACGCAAAGAAAAAACACGTTTGGGATGACCATATTCGAAGAGCATCATATATTTTTTGGTATATGATTGCGACAATCATATTGCGAAATACATTTTTCTATCATAATTTGATCCCTTAATTACTACATTATGATTATAAACTGATCCCAATATTATCATATTATAGTCCTGTATATCATACTATAATCCCTATAGTTTTTTTCCCAGCAGGTGAAAAAGCTGTGCACGATTTGTTTTATTCACAATAGTATATTCAATGACTAATTTATAAACTTAAATAATTTAAATTAATTTTAGTTATCACTTATATATAACTAAAAAGAAATTATGGAAACATTTGATAACAGCGCGTATAAAAATATTGTTAAAAATACAATTTTACAATGCATCCAAAATGATCATAACATGTTCTCAGAGATCATATTATGTTTCTAATGATCATAATATCTTCCTCATGTTCATATTATGGTAATGAAGGAAATCTTTTGTTCATTTGGGATCATATTATGATCACCAGGAACATAATATGATCAGTACGAAAATATTATGATCATTTCGTCGTGCACTTACATATTTTTTTTATAAATTTTGCACTTTTTTTTTAATTTTGTTTTCGTACAAAACTAAAATCTATCACACTTCTTATTATAGACGCTCTGAAAAAAATTAAAAAAATTGATTACTTTTTTCAATTAATTTATAGCACTAACCACTTTATTGCATAATAAACAATAATTTTATTTGAGGATTGCTTGACAATCTATGTATATCTCTCTAGACTTCTTGGGTAGAGCGATTTCTTTCTTCCAAAATCAATGTCGCTATTAAAATCAATACCAATAAAATATTTTTATACTTTTTATGTATTTTTAAATTATTTCTATTATACATATATATTATATTATTTATTTTAGTGCTTCTTATAACTTTTTTTCACAAAATCTTAAACAAGACTGACACTAACTGATAGATGAAGCTCTTAAAAAAATATATTGATCATCTCATGGTTGTCGAAACTATACCAATGATTGTGAACATGATCCCTCTCAACTCAGATAATAATATCATTGCAATTCGAAGAGAGGAATATGATTGTCCAGATAATATATGATTGTAGACGAGAGAAATAATATGATAACCGACAAAAAGAGAGATTTTAACTATAAAATGATTATAGGCGACCATATCATTTGTAAAGTATAATTAATACATTAATAATTTGATTGCAGCAACCATGTATGGCAGTAGTGACCATAGTTTGGTAGCTGTGATCTTATTGCAACCATATATTTTCTCTGCGTGTATCTATTCAAAATTGCTAAACGAACGATCGAAAAAATTGTGTTCTGAACGATTGAACGAAATTGTCAAAGATCTATTGAACTAGAAGAGCGAACTAGTTCTTTACAACAAATTAAACTAGAAAGAGCGGTCACCAAAAAGAACTAGAATGCCCAAGTCTAATTTACATACACATACTAAGAAATTCAGCATAGTTAATATTGCCAGTTTCCAAGTTTGACACCCATGTTTTGCCGAGATAAATGCAGTGTTTTACAACAACTTAACCAAATACGCAAGAAAACAGCAAACATTTTATGATTTTTAAGGATATATTTAAAAATTTTTAAAAAATAACAAAAATGTAACATTTGTCTCTTTAAATAAAAAAATTCAATATTTTTGCCAGTCAAAAAAAAAATAGTTAAAATTTTTTCTTCATTGCCAGCTAGGATTTCACAAGGACATGTTAATAAACAATTAATGCTATAAACAATTATTAGATTTGCTTCGATAGTTAAACATTTTGAAGCAAAACCTTGTGAATACTGTGACACTTTTGTGAAATTACTTTGTGCTCATTAGATCGTACCTCAAAAAAGGTTCTCCGTATACCGTCCAATATAAAGTATTTTTGCAAGGCAATTTCAAAAAAAAATTATTTTTTTTTGGCCGAACGTAGGGGTCGCCTTTTTCAATTTTTCGTTATAGCTTCGGCATTTAAAGTCGGATTTTAAAGTGTGATATGTCGATTTTTTTGCCTCGAGGAGACCAGTGTTTTGCTATAAAGGAAATACTCAATGAAAAAAAATTAAAAAGTCGACCCCTACGTTCGACAACTAATATATAAAAAAAAAATTCTACTGGGTTTATCGAAAAACTTCCTTAGCAAAAGTTTAATGATTTTTTGCGAGCTTTAATTTTCTAACATTAGGATTGTACATTAGGGGTGTAGCAACTGAGATCTGGTGGGTAACTACTAGAACGGGATACTTGAGGTCAATGGCCCTTAGACCAAAACACTGGTCTCCTCCAGAGAAAAACATCGATGTATCATACTTTAAGATCCGACTGTAAATGCCAAAGATATAAAGAAAAATGTAAAATGGCGACCCCTACGTTCGGCAAAAGAAAATAATTTTTAGAAACCTCCTTGCAAAAATACTTCATATTGGAGGGTGTACGGCGCACTTTTTTTTTTTGCCTGTAAGGTGGTACGCTCTAGTGCTCATATTTGCCACACAGATAAAAATAACACTACATTTTAAGTGACAAAAATAAAAGCTTAAATTTAATTTCCATTTTAACAATATTTTTTATCGAATGAATTTAATATTTTGTTGATATGACAAGTTTCCAAATTTCCTTTCAACTAAACTTGTTTGCTAAAAATCAACAAACGTGTTTTTTAAAATTCGACAGGGTTTTTGCTGCCGATAATGATTGTCAATTCGAGTCAGTGAACTAGTTCGTTCTTTTTTTTTTGTTATTGAACTAATTTGTTCATTTCACAACTTTTTTACCCACTATTTACCTTTTACATATTTCTTCAAAGTTAAATTAAAAGCCTTTTGTTGGCCTGACAAAATTTCTCCAGAATAGAATCTATGTTAAATTCATGACGAAAATTTCACAGTCCTCTATTTACTTTCGTTATTTGTTTTTAGGGTTGCAACATTTTAACGAAACAATCTGTTATAAAGTATAGAGGCTGTTTTTTAAATGGCAGCTATCGCGTTATTTTAACAATTTTCTTCAGTATCTTTTAGCTTAATCACATTTAATCAACAATGGCCACTATCTTTTATTATTTTTCTACTCTAAAGGCATCATAAAGTCTGCAACTTTATTAAAAATAAAAAAAATTGCTTTTGGTACCATTTTTTTTCTTTTTATGAACCCTAACAGCTTTCCTTAATTTCCAATAAAAATATTATTATTTCCTAAACAAACAAATTTTTCTTGATCAAAATATATTTGAGAAATATGTCAGACTTCAAATTCATCGGATTGTAAAATTCGAGTGGATTATTAGCTTACAATGGAGAATCAAAACAAGTGCACCAAACAAATATTGAAACTATTCAAAGTAATCCATTGTGGCAACGTGTTTCCAGGATGGTCAAAAAGTTCAACAAGGACTTAATCATTGAAAGAAAGTCTGGAATGCCAAAAAAATTTAAAATATATTGAGGGTGATTCCAAATATTTCTGGTCGCAAAGTGGCACAATGCGTACAATAAAGGCAACCATTGGGCCTTACAAGTGGCCCTTTGTTCCTCATAGGAACCACAGGTCATATTATACATATACGAGTATATATATATGACGCATTCCACACCAACTGCCCCGCTACTGTGAAACATATGTCATATCAATGTCAAATTTTCGGTATATATACATCTGTGTAGCGGGAAACATAATCCGTACTTGTTTTTCTACTTTTCTACAAAGTGGACTGGGTACGCGTGGTCAAATGTTGATAAAATTTAAAAGCGTTTTTAGTTAGCAATATGTTAAAATTTTTTGAAACATGTCAAGAGCCTGAAATTAATCATAATCTATAGAGTGTCTCACGTGCTATTCTCTGAATGAAAAAAAATAAAATTTTCAGAACAAGTTCTGAATGTGGATTTTTTATGTTTTTATGAAAAACTCAATTTATCAAAAAACACCCTACTTCTTTTTAATTTTTTTATATTTTTAAAAAAATCTCGAGATAATTTTCTATTGGTAAGAAAAAAATTGAAGATGTGTTCGACTTCATTTTCGAGAAAACTTACATTGAATATGGTACAAATGTAGTTGCACCGTATTTGGGAAATTTGTGCATGGGTGCGTATGAGTAATATATATGTGGTATATACTGTTAGCGATAATAAATGTATTTTTTTTCGAAAATTAAGCCGAATGTCACTCTAAAAATTTTAAACCTATAAAAGATCATGCCGATGGTAATATGCAGCCAACCCTATTCAGAATTTGATATATGTTATGTGATAAAAGGAGTCAAATAACTCTTAACTAATTTTAGGAACGAGTTGACAACTTATGACAATCTTTATGTTTTTTTTTTATTTATGAATATTTTTTATATGTGTCAGATTTTTCTTATAAAGGAGCCTATGTTTTTTAGCTAAAATAACCCAAGTAAAGATAAGATCGTATATGAAAATATATGATCATATATGGATTCGTATATGATCATATATGGAACAATATAGGTTGTGGCAGCCCAATCAGTTCGGTTAGAAAAAATTCAGTTGTCACAACGGAATTGTTTTGAAAGTACATATTGACGTTTTTACTCAGGATTTGTTATCTTTCGCGAGAGTTCGAAACTTTGAGGTAAAAAGTCAAACAGAAAATTTCAACTGGTTTTAAAGAATTGATTTGGTATACCTATGGTTGTGGGCGTTCACGACTTTTTCCCGGTATTATATCTCGCACCTAAAGAAATCGAGGCACCCTATTAAACAGGTTGTTCGGACGTAAATGTTTTTTTGCATTTAATTATTGTAAAATAAAAAATAGCAGATGAAGAAGAGTAAAAAACACCAAGAAATTCATACATTACACCACAATAACATGTCTTAAAAAAATACACACAACAAAATTCCTTACCGAAGCCTTACGTGACTTGTGACTTGACACAAGCTCATTCTCCCGACACAGACACACATACACTCTTACATAGGAAGCAATCTACAAGTATCCTATAACACCATAAAATCTTTTTGTTTACGAAAAGGGTTGTTTTTATATTAAGATTAATGCAGAATTGGCCAAGCTTTGAAATAATTTTAATTCTTATTCGAAGTTGGTAATTATCGGAACTTCACACTTCTCTTGATTGCATCAAATGCGCACTATATATTTTAACAAATGTATACCTTTATTTTTTCACACAATTCTCAATCATTCATTACCACAATATCTTCTTTATTGAAACTCTAATCAATAAACAAAACCTACACAACTCATTACAAAATATTTTGAAGTTTTCTTTTTAAATGAAAATTAATGGTTTTATGTTGCACTACCTGTTCAAGAACCCCAGGTTAGATAGACCTGTTTTAGGTGCATTTTTTTTTAATTTTATTATTTTACTTTGAGTCTTTTTTATAAGTAATATAAGCTTGTAATATCATTATTGAAAGTAGTTTTTGTAAAAAAAAGTGTAAAAGCTAAAAAAAAAAAGAAGAAAAAAATTAAAATAATCAACGAAAAAAAGTTAATTTTATGTGACAACAACGTCTACCAAAAAATACATGCAATAATAACAATAAACTTTCCACTTTTCGTTATACGTTATAACTTAAGACATAAAACGATAAGAAAACATTAATTATAAAACAAAAAAATATTAAAACAAGTAATCCAAAATATGCAGTTATATCAAGTAATTACACTCAGAAAAAATAAATTGAAATTAAAATCAAATCATAAAAAATTGAAAGGATAAACGTTGTTTTGGCAACATTTGGAAAGGAGAAACTATGACCTTAAATTTGATACACCACATATTTCGACAGACAGGTGCAATAATATTTCCCGCACTTACGTTTAAAGTTTAAATTTCTCTTTTTTCACGATTAATAAGCTACAGCGAACTTCATATGTTACTTCATTTAGGAAAAACATAGCTTTCCTTTTAAATAAAAAAAAAAAAATTACTAAAGAAATATTTTTTGTTTAAGCACCGTAAGTTGTTTTTCACGTGGAAAATTTTCACTCGAACTTTAAATGCCTCAAAAGTTACTTTAAATTCAAAAAATTAATAATTTTTTTATTTTATTAGAAAGATCCAATCACAATAAATACAAAATGACACTTTTTTCACAAGAAAAATAATAGTCTTAAACATTAAATTTGCGTGAAAACAAAGTCTACACAATTTTCACGTGAAACTCATTGTCGTGAAAAATAATTTTTGTTATATGGAGTATAACAGTTTTTTCACGTGAAACTCAAACAACTTACGGTGCTTTACCTTAAAAATAAGAAGCCTTAATTAATAAAATTCATTTAAAATATTTTAAAATAAAAATCACAATATTTCTAATCACTACCATAAAAACTTTAGTCAATTAAATGATAAATTGTAAAAAATAAAATGTGCATATTCAAAACTTTAATCTATTTCTCTTCACCATACCCAGCAAAATTAGGTATTTTAAAGAATCGGTTATAGATCATCTTGCTTGTTAGAGCCCATTCTACCAAACATTCCAAAATTTTATTATAATAAATAAAATTTCTATTCATAGTCTCAATATATTATTATAATTACCAAACTAATGAAAATTAATAATTAAATGCACGTAAGTTGATAAAAAAATCTTAAATTGGTTGAAGAAACAAATACTTTGGATATAGTGATTGAATTTGATGAAATCGAACTAAAGTTTGATGACTAAATCTTCGATAAATTGTTGGTTGTTCTTAATGAAGCCAATATTTTGTGCGCCTATGATGGTGACAGGTCTTGGAAAGCAATAAATATTAGATATAAATTTGATCACTTCAAAAATCGCAGCACCCCTCTGACAATTCAGGGGGCCTCACTGATATAAACTCAGTTTCAATGAATAAAAAATATTATTGGGATTCCCCACATTCTATTGTTTCGAATTATTATTTAGCTTTTGTCGACGTGTACTTGAAACTTTGACTTTTTCTTTATTTTCTTCTGCTTCTGCTTCTTTGAATTATTAAATATTTTAAGGTTAGAGTGAAGCAAGTAAAAAAATGTATGACAACCTAAGTAATTACCATAGCTGGTAACCGAATCGATACGGTTATTGATACGCTCAAGGCACTTCTGCAGTCGCAGACGCGCCTCTAAAAAAGCTTTCATATGATACCCATATTGAGTATGTTTTCTTCAGCTAAAATGCAAATTTCTTACAAAAACTAAAAAAAATACCTTTTTTAAAAATGGCCCAGCTCGTGAGATCTCATTGCTAGACCCGAAATATTTTGGGAATCATCATAAGGCTTATTTTGAGGGGGCACTTTTTTTACTTTTTTTCATGAGTCGGTCTACGGTACATATTTTTTTTTTATATTCCAAGTACAATTATAATCGAAAGGTAACGGTAACGGTATTTCAGTTATTTCGGTAACGGTATTTTAAGGTTAACGGTATTTCAGTTATTTCGGTAATGGTAGTTTAAAGATAACGTTAGTCTTTTGAAGGGGTTTTGAATCGATAATGGTAGCGCTGTTATCTGCCATCCCTGGTAATTACCAGGCAAATTGTTAAAATAACAAAAACAACTACAGCAATAATATCAATGCCAGACATCATAAAATGACAAAATTTTGCAGTAAACTATTAATATTTTCTGCACCATCACAGTTTTGTAATAACATCAGGTATTAAGTGGTTTTGCTGCATCACTTAAATTACATTGCATGTATGCATCTTCCATACATCGAGAGGATAGATATTTTATGTGCTATACATAAATATGTTAATACATATACGCCGATATATATATATGAGTTAACACTATGATAAAGATATATCCAACTAAATCCAAAATAAAATTTAAAAAAGCTAAGCAAAAACCAGGAGAGCAAATGTAACCGGAAACAAACATTTTTCAAGGAAAACCAAAGCTAAAGCGATTAGTTTTATGGTAAGCTTAGAATAAATATGGCGTAAAATACCGTTGCACACATAATAATCCATGCATAAAAATACGAAATAAATGTCAAAACAACAAAAACTTTCGTAAAATAAACCATTTTTCGTATATTTTACAAATTTTTTTGTTATTTTGACATTTTTTCGTATTTTTATACATGGATTATTATGTGTGTGGAACAATTTAGAGGTACAATTTATCAATTAAAGAGTATGAAAAAATTTTAATTTACTATTTGCAGCCACATTTTATATATGTTCTCTTAGTAACTGAGAGGTCTGCAAGCTCTTTGGATAAACGTACAAGGAATATCAAAGTATATGCAAGACAATAAAAATGAGTAAAAAGGTTAAATTTGGGCATGCCCTACACCAGTCTGGTTAAAGCCAACTAATGTTTGGATCCAAAATTCGAATGGGTTAAAATGGACTTGTGTCAAAATTTTATATAAAATTATAAAATAAGAGAAAATCGGAAATATAGCCCACATGGGCGATAGGTCCAAATATGTACCGATCCTACTTAGAATCCATAGGTCTTATCCTTGGGACCACGTGATTGAGCGAACAAAATTTTGTTGAATTATTTTCTTATTTGCGACCTGCAGCGTGTAAACAAGCCAATTTTGGGGGGACGTTTATATGGGCACTAGGTCTAAACATGGACCCATTTTAACCAAAATCAATAGGCTTCGTCTTTGGGCCTACATTGCCATATTTGCGATCTATATAGTGCGCCCAAGAATACATGGACAAACAGACGGACGGACGGACAGACGGACATCATTAAATCGAATACATGGACAGATAGACGGACGGACGGATAGACGGACATCATTAAATCGACACAAAAATTGATTCTGAGTCGATCGGTATACTACAAGTTGCGTCTAGGTCCAATATTTTTTTGATGTTACAAACATCAGCACAAACTTATTATACCCTGTCCACCTAGTGGTGCAGGGTATAAAAATATATGAAGTCAAACGTTCGCTTTAACATGAACATCTTGCGGATATTCACACTTAAAGTGTCACTGAAATAAAGATTTTGTTGGCGACATGTTTCAAATTTCTTTTTAAATAAAACCACAATTTTTTTACACATAGTGTATTGATATTTTCCTGATGCATGATGTCTTTGAATAGTTTGATGGATGGTTACATAAATATCTTATAGTTAAATACACGCAAAAACACTCACACGCTCTCTCACATATTCCTGCATGTGGGGTAGCATTATAAAAGTTTATATAATTTTATATTCATACACGTCTATGTAAATATTACTTATATGTCAGTTTATAAGTTTATAACATTTTCTATGAATTCGGTTATAGCGTAAATCAAGTAAGTAAATAGCTTTTAATGACACTCATAGTTTTGCAAATTTTCAATATATTTTTTGAAGTGTTTAATAGTCTCTTAATAATAACCTTGACAAGTTTCTGCGAATTATTTTAATAAAATAACTTTATTTTCTTATAACTAATATCTTAAAAATTAAGTCAGGTATACAAAAATAACTTTTAGTTTTATGGATTTTTTAATAGGATTTAACACTGAGCTTCAAGCCATCAAAGGTATGATTAAAATAAGAATAATGAAAAATCTCGGTTCTCGATTCGTAAACATTTCAAGGTTCAAAATATGAAAGAATTAAAGAATTAAATTAAAGAATTCCAGCTTATCCCTTTTTCGCTACATATCGATATTTTAATATCTAAAATCTTATCTTAATCTCTATTTTTGTTTGTAAGCGACAATCTCACGAATTATTGTACCGATTTTGGAAAAGTTTATATCGTCACTTGAAACGCAAAAGGACATACTAGTAGCAACAAAAAAAATTCAAATCGAGTTTTTGATAGAATACACTGCATGACACAGAAAAAATTGATGGAGACCTGACCGTCAGTTCTATATATTTCGGACATGCTGATTACAATGGCGTACTTTATTTTTCGATCTATGGTACAGATTTCCCGCGAAATGTCCTTAAAGTTTAGTGGTTCTCCATTTAGTTTTTTATACAAAAAAAAAAAAATTCTTTTCGTTTATTTAACCTTCTTTTTTTTTTTTTTTTTTTTTTAAATTTTCAAATGCATTCAATATAAATATTTTGTGGCGAAATTTAGGCGCAGGACCTGCAGTCATATTTTGGGTTCATATCGGATGCAAATCTTGATATTGAAACCACTGTTCGCGTTTTATATGGATTTTCACAGTTTTTTATGTTTTTAACCAATTGATATTAAACCGATTTTGATAAACAGTAAGTTTGCCTTACCAAGGAAAATTTTTTACAATCGGTTGACAATCAGACCAATTCTGCAACTGGTTCCACTGCAACCGATTCCATGGAACTGGTTCCGGAACCAGTTCCAGGGATCTCATAAGGAAGGTATGACGGCCGTAGAATGAATTCTAGAACTAGTTCCAGAACTGATTCTAGGGCAACCGGTTCCACTTTGGAGCTATAGAAGTGGTTGCTTTTGGGACAATTTCAAACAAAAATAATCGGTGTTAGAATTGACAGTAGAAGGGGTTGCAGCTATTGTGCAACCGATTCTTTGGAACAGAAAATTTTGCTGGGTAGTAAAGAATTAATTTAAAGGAAAATATTTCAACAACAAAAATTTATTCATGTATAGCGGCATATATCATATATCACGATTTTTCGAAAATTTTATATGGCAGCATTGCTTTTCAAGTTGTCCCCAAAGTCCAACGTTAAGTATAGTATGGGGTTACCTCCTGTTCTTGCAAAATTTCAAACAAATAATTCCAGAAATTCTAAAAACATCGTCCCCTGACGATTTCCTTAGGCAAGAATGAAATCCGGATAGAGACATGCCTCCAACAGATTATTTTTCACAATTTGTAAAATATGTTTGGGATTTTAGCACATTTAATTCCTCTAAAAAAAGTTTCCATTTGCCAAAGTCATCGCAATAAATATACTTATTTACTAGGGATAGTATCGTACTAAAGAAATTATAATACTAATTTTAGTAAAAACTCTTGATACTTTTACAGTATCATGAAAATGATCAACCTTTTTGAAACAACAAATAAAATCTAATATGACAATATCTTATTAGAATTTGGACTTAGGATAGAACAATATTCTAACTTTTTATTATTATTATTTTTTTTTTTTTGTGAAAGTCAAAAAAAGCATTTTTTAATTTTTTGTCAGAAAACCCAGTAAAATTAAAAGAATTTTAACCCTCTATCCGTATCCTGAACAAAAAAGTTTAACTTTTATTTATTTGTTTTCCTTATGCCCAAATTAATTTTTAAAAATTGCCATTTTATTATTTTAAACTCTATCTTTTTTATTTGAGTTATGATATTTTCATGCACTTTTTGTTGACCATCCATTTTAAAGCAAAATAAATTATGCAGTATCGTTAATATTTGGACATAATTTTTATTATACTTTTTAATGCTAACGTGATTAACAAAAGTATTTTTGTTTACTTTAAGTAATAATTTACAAGTGAAAATGTATGCACCAGGTATTTCGTGCGCAAACCTTATACCCAGAGTCCATGTGTTTTCTGAATACTCTGAATATCCAATAGACCTCATCCGTTCTTAGTTAACTGCCTAGTGGACAGCAGGAATTAGTTCATTAGTCGGACTAGCTGATATCAATAATATAGAGAAATTCAAGTCCAATATCCATAAGTACTAGTCCCTCTTTCCTTCTCACATAACATATTATGCCGATATTGGCAAAAAAAATACCAAGTTCGTAGGGGACTGCTCCTGAATGTTAATTTAATTAATTTTTTAATTCAAGGCGCTCATCCTCTTAATCCTGACTGAAAATATTTCGCTTTAAGTTCAAGTATGCCAGGTCAAGACACACTGCCAGCTCGTGGTCAAGGAAATATTACTGATAATCATTAATTCAGCATAACATCTAAAGTTTGCTGTTGTTTCTTTTTTGGCCATACGGCTAAAAATGGAAACGATTAAACAGATTTAAAATAAAACACCTGCTCCAGTTAGTAGTGTATTTTATTGCATTGCTTTTTTTTTTTAAATCAATGCAAGCAACACTGAACATAAAGTATAGATTCTAAAATGACCTAAAGCGTTCATAGATCATATTAAAAGCTTAATACAAAGAGGGAGAAATACGTTTTATAAATCAAAATAGGGTGAAATTCTTTTTAAAAGAAAAATATTTTTTTACAAGAGAAAACTCATGAATTTCTAGCGCCCGAAAATTAATATTTTGTACGAAAAAACAATTATTTAAGTTCACAGAAAAAACTGTAGGCACCAACAATGGGAATTTGCAAAAGCAATCACATATTCTTTTAAATTGAAGTTTTATTCCCAAAAAATTTTTTGTTTGAAATATTTGTAACTCGTTTGTAAATTGTTATCTTTCATATAAAAATTGTTTAAAAATAAAAATTCAAAGTTACAAAAAGAAAAAGAAAATATTTTTTGGATTTTGAAGGAATTCTCAAAAAAGGAATTCTCAAATTTTATTATTTGAACATATTTTGCGCTTGAGTTTTTCTTATTTTGCGCAGTTTTCAGCAATTTTTTAGTTTTTAAATATAGGCTCAGCTGATACTAAATAGTTGCTCAGGTGATATTAAATTTCAGCGCCCCCTACCGGTGAGTAGTGTAAGTTTTGATTTCCTATCTCTAAAATCCAATATAGCATTTCAAAGTGCCACCCTAATCTAAATACTTGTAGACAATATGCAATAACATCAATACCAATAGTATGTCTTTTAAAGAAATACCATTAAAATGATAACATACTGGTATTAAATATAAGATGAAGCAATAAGAGTCAATATAAAATACAAAAAGTTAAAAGAAAATATAGAAAACCTTTAAAGCGTCAAACAAATCACTTATTTAAAGAACGCATTTCATTACAAAGGCTTAAAAAATATTTACTCTTAAAACTCGAATGCGTAAATAGACATTTCTTCCCCACTTAATCAATGTCCCCATCTTGTGTTATTTTGGTTGCAGCAGCAACAGCATCCTTAAATAATGTTTAAGAAGTTCTCCCCTAAACCATAGTTATATGTTTGCCAACCAGCCGCCACAGTACGACGGCCATCAGCTCCATCGGCATCATTCAGCTAGCTAAAGTTCCCTTCAATAATAAATTTTTATTTTTCCACTTAAAACTGAATATAAAAAGTCTTACAAATTGTTTTTGCCAATTTCTGATTGGTTGAAAAAGACCAGGTGGTCGTACTCCTGTTTAACCACTTTTATGATTGCCACAACCAACAACAGCAACATTAACCAATCTTTCAAATAAAGCTACAGACAAACAGGAAAAATACATTCTTTATACACAATTTAATACTTCTTAGCATCCTCAAAAGCATCAAGCAGTAACCAACTATTTACTACTACTTCTACTCGTACTACTGCAATAACTGCTGCCATCGCCAGTTGTGTTGCTAACAACATACGTCTCTTGTACATATGTGAAGATTTTGTGCAAGAGCATGTGTTAGTACGGTTAACAATTATTAGAGTTATGTATATGTATGTGTGTAAGAAAGAGTTTTTTTTTTAAATTTACTTGGGATGCTAGAATTTGGGATCAGCATCATCAACAGCTCTTATTAGATTGTGGTTATTATTAAAAAAAAAAAAAATATGTAGAGCTATGATAGAAGTTTGTTAGCAAGGTTGAATGGAAAAGTTTGGAGGTCACATAGCTGGAAAATGTTCGTACAATGTTTTTCTACTTATAATATTTCTTTAGATGCTGTTTCTGTTGGATAAGAAATTTTAGACTCCTAAATTTTGATATCCCAGTAACACAAGATACTAGTTAGGGTATTCAATTAAATAGTCGTTATTCGATTAATCGAAGAATTTTTCTCAAGTAACTGTTCCAATAAATAAAAATGTCAATTTAATTATTTTTTTTTATTTTATTTTAACGTATTTTATTAACGCTAAAGCTTGTTAGCAAGGAATATTGGCGAAAGCGATAATATTGGACTTAATAAAGGGCCATTAAAGGACAAATAAATAAAATTTTTGTTTGTGTTTGGAAATTATGGTTCGATGGACCTTAAAAAAGCCGCTTTTCTAAATTTTCCACCATTTATTTATACCCAGGTTGTTTGTTATTTCCCCAATCAGCGTTGGGATAAAAATTATCAATATCGGTGCAGAGGTTAAAAAGCTGCGAGTAAAAATATAAGGACATTTCGATATTTTCTATAAAAAGTGGTGCATTTTATTGCTTTGATAAATGGTCGTAAAATGTATTGAACTGTCAATTGAAATGAAAAATGTAGATATTTTTGAGGTGTCCATAAGAAAATCTTTTTTATGAAAAACGTAATCAAATAAATAAAGCGAGGGTTCAGAGTGATAAGATAGAAATAAACCCACTGATTTTCGTCAAAATTCTCTACGAAGAATTAGATAACCCTTACTGAAAACTAAATAATTTTTCTTATATATCAAGAAGAAATTTTGGCAAAATATTTACTAAAATAAAATACGGGGAGGGACCCAGCCAATAAAGAGATGCCGAAGCAGTCAAAAAAGCACTACAATTGATGGTCTAGATGTACTTCTTATTTAACGTACACAATAATGATTTTAACATTGAGTTGTCATAGGAGAGGAGTACCTACTCCCACTTCAAAAAATGTCAGTGCTTTTTGGAGAATTGTAAAGAAAGCTCAATTCACTGATTAAAAGTTAAAAAAATTCTTCGAAAAAAGTATATACTTTTTAAAGGAATTAAATGTGATAAAATCCCAAAACTTATTTAACAAATTGTGAAAAATAATCTGTTGAAGGCATGTTCCTATCCGGATTTCATTCTTGCCTAAGGAAATAGTCAGGGGACGACGTTTTCAGAATTTCTAGAAATATTTGTTAAGTTAAATTACGAACTCAATGAGAATTTCTTGTTCTAGTCTAGAAGCGTTTTTAAACATTTAAGATATCAAAAAGAAAAGAAAAATAATAACAAAACTTTTACCACAATTTGCTTTGTCATCTTCCAATATACTATTCTGTTGTTTTGACAGATCTAGTAATGTAGTAACATCCATTCATGTATAAACAACAATAGAAAATTTAGTAGGTTTGAGGTTAAGAAGAAGAATAACCCCTTTTCTCTAAAAATTATAAACATTAATATTTAAATCAGATTACATCTAGTCTGTGGGATTCGATAACATGTCTCCACATTACAAATATAACTATACTGAATTGCAATGACAGATTAGCCATCTTACCCAAGTAAGGCCTTGAATGCAATGTAACTAATTCATTATATTCTTTCCTTTCAGTTTTCTGTTATTGTCTTTTACTAAGAAGTGATCAAACACAGAGACATACAAACATTCCATTTTTAGGTTTTTGTTTATCTTCCAATCTCCTCCGTGTCGGCTTTTTTCGCAAATATTGTAGAAAATAATATGTTTTGTAAAGGTCAGTAACATTTAAATTTGCACGAGCACTTGCATATTATTTTTTTTTTTATTTATTTTTATTGAAATATACGTTAAAGGAATTAAATGTGCTAAAATACCACAACTTATTTAACAAATTGTGAAAAATAATCTGTTGGAAGCATGTCCCTAACCGGATTTCATTCTTGCCTAAGGAAATCGTCAGGGGACGATATTTTTGAATTTCTAGAAATATTTGTTAATTAAATTGTTAAACATTTAACATTTTTATTTTACACAAGTTTTGTTATTGCCGCCACCGGGTATCGAACTTAAGACCTCATGAGTGTTAGTCTAGCCCTCTACCGCTGAACTACTCTTTGATATGAAAGTTGACTGGCATAAAAAACCAATTTATTGCTAGATATTGTGCTTTATTTTTGTGAATAAAATTACTTTTTAAACACGTGAAAAAGGTGCAATTGAATATTGTTTTCAGTACTATTTTCATAAGCATATAAAAACAATTTTCATTATTTTTATTTTATATATTCTTAAAAACTGAAAAATTAAAAATATTGAATTAAAACAATTTAATTATAAATATTAAAAAAAACAAGAAAAAATTAAAAAAAATTCCGGGAATCGACTCCCCAAATCATCTGTTTATAAATATCAAATGATACCAATATCTCTTTTTAGGATCAATTTTAGAGCAATTATGCTTTAGAAGCAAATGCCTAAGTGATTTTTTGCATGTTGTTCAGAAGTGAGTCCAAAAAAATCTGTAAAAATGTACTAACAGATACTTTTGAAGCAATGAAAGAAGTGATTTTTTAAAGTCGTTCAAAATTACTTCTAAAAAGCAATAAAAATACACTAACGGATACTTGTGAAACCGTGAAGGAAGTAGTTTGTAAGGCATTACTTCCAAAAAATACACTAGCGGATACTTGTGAAGCCGTGAAGGAAGTAGTTTGTAAGGCATTATTTCCAATTTTTTTCCAGGTGGCTTATAAAAAAAATGTTCATACAAAATTCATTTTATAAACGTGTTATAAGGTTTTCAAATTATTATGCATAAGCACTCTACAATTTAATGAGATTTTGTAAACCTGCAAATGCTATAAAAAATCATATCATATCTACTGTCGCAAATATTTATACTTTACAAAATTTATGTACATTCTATCGCAAAACTTTCCAACTCTACCATGCTTGTTAAACCTGATGTTGTTGTGATGTTGATAATATCTGATGTATGGTTTGTCTTCCGATTACTACGTCCTCACTTTCTGCATATAACATATTCTGCTCTGGTTTTTTGGCGGATGTTTCAAAAACGCTTTATTACTATTAACTGCTCTATATGTTGCAGTTTTGAATGTTCTACCACTTCTGTTGAACTCGTTTTGCATGTGTGTTGTAAAAGTTCATGCATGCAGCATGAATTCTGACTTGGTTTAATACTATACCAGAATTTTAACGCACTTAAACAGGTTACGCTTTGTCCGTCTACGAAAACATGATCGAGTTCTAAAGGAAACAGCAAATGGTCAGAGATTTAGTACACAGGTGGCAGTTAGCGAAGCAAACAGGCAATATTATTTGTTGTTTAGCCTGCCTCAGTTGGCTCCATCATATATGTGAATGCATCAATTAACTTGAGAGCTAACCATGTTGCACAGTGGTACGATTTACGACTTAATATGGTATGAAAACATTAGATTGTTCAAATTAAGTCTAAATGAATATCATTGTTTACGATTACCACTTTTTAACTACTGATTCGTTCTTTAGTTTAATGCTTAACCTTAGAAAATACCAAGGTAATGCCTGGCTTATTTTATTTTTTTTTTTTTCAATGATATTCCCAACAACAAATCTTTCATGCAATTTCTACCTCGAATACATATTTAACCTTCTAAGGGGATTGAGAAGAATGCTCAACTTATGTAATTACTGGCTTGAAAGTCTGTAATAAGGCTTTAACGTGACAGACCTGTGTGTTGTATTTAGATACTTTCTATAAATAATTTTTTAAGAATTATTCAGAAAATGAGCCAATGAATATCAAAAATTTATTTTTCAAAGCTTCTTTTATAGCTGCTGTACCCAGTTCAATTTTATTTTTTTTTTTTATTTTTTTTAAGTCATATTATTTGCTTAATGCAAACGGTAATTCGATTATCATCCAACCGTACGTAATTAAAGTTGGCTACAAAATAATCACTTTTGTTTTAGAAAAAAAAATTATGAGTATTAGGAAATGAACCAGTTTCCCCTGATGTCAACTATAAAAAAAACTCAAATGCGTATTTTCTAAAGATGATATTAGCCCATTAATGGGTTAAAAAATCCACAGTGGATGCTGTTTTTATGGTGGATCACTAACTACAGTAACACGAAAAATAAAAGTGCACCTGTTGCTTGTTGTTGTAATGTATCATCTTTAGTTGCAGCAGCAACAACAATACTAACAAAATAAAAAGAATACGAATATTTTCTTTACAACTTCTTCTTTACCCTTTTTTTTCGAACAGAATTTTTAATGAAAAAAGAATAACACAAAATCATGTTTCAAAAGAACGATTTACACAATTGACTTGTGGACGGACGTTGGAAATGGACGGTCATTGTTTTATGTTCTTGGACACTGCACTTGTTGCCACTTATATAAGTACAAAACTCATACACACCATCATTTCGTATTGAAGAAATGTTACGACATGCGTGTACAAATAAATGATTTCCATCATAATCCAGTGCGATCATTAAACTAGATGACTGCCTGCTTTTGATTTTGTTCTCTTAAGTTTGCTTGCTCGATTCGATTGGGTTGGCTAGCTGGTTATTTGTTGTATGATTTTACCTGACAGGAGCCCAAGGCGACTCACTAAATTCTACATGCAACTATGATTGATAGTCATACGTATACGTTGTTTTTTGTTGTTATTATCGCATTCTGACGTGGACTTTTCAATTGCGACATTGTCAGTGATCTTTAAGAAAAGACTAAGAAAAAATACTTGGTATATTTAAGTGTATCATTGTTTATTTGTTAATAACTTTCCATATTGGAAGTGGGGTATATTCAGTTTGATCTAACGTTTGTTTGCAATTGTTTTGTCCCTGAGGAACTATTAAGTAGATGTACGCTAAATCACAAACCAATCCAAGAAAATGTCATATACAATCATTATACTTCTAACTATATTTGTCCAAAATTCATATTAAATGGGACTTCTCAGAACAAGAATAGTGAATTATAAATATTTAGGGGCATATTTACATTTGGAACAAAGAACGAGTTTTTTTTAAGACAAGCAATACTCAGAAAATTCTTTCGCTTAAATAACGTGTCACCAGTGTTGCCAACTCTTGAAGGCAGGAAAGCACCGTAAGCATTGTGAAAAGGGGTAAAAAGGGTAAAAACATAGCAAAAATGGGCTAAAAAAGGACGATCCCGGGTGAAAATGGTCATATATGATGATATATGACTAAATATATGGGTTCATATATGATTCCATATATGCTCGGATCCGTAATTTGAGGGTATATGGCCGTATATGATCATATATGGACATATATGAGTTCATATATGCTCATATACCTACTTTCGCTCATATATAAAAATATGATTTTTTTGTATTTTTCAACAAAAACTTTAAATAAATTGATTGTTAAGGTAAATTATTAACAATATCATAAATTTGTTTTAATTTAAAGTCTAAATAAAACAAAATCTATCGTATAATACATCTATTTATACGCTAATAACAATTTAGAAATTTTAAACTAAGTCAATGGATTAATAAACATAAATTATTTGACTTCAAGTAGAGATTATTCGACAACTTCACAGCTGTATCTCATACGTTTTCAATTGCATTTCATATTGCTGGACATATTCTTCAATATTGCTTGCAAATTCCAGCTATAATAAAAAATAGTAAATTTTAATACAATTGTTGGAAATGAAATAAGAGATTTGTATTGTTTTAATTTGTTTACTCCCAACATGTTTTTTCAATGAATGTTTTATAAGACTTTATCTTTTCTTCTGAAAGGAATATGTATGTCTGAATAAGAAATTAATTTAAAAAACTCCTTATCTTAAAATAGGATATAATTTAATTGGGTCGCACTCCATTAAATAACGTGATCTTAATTAATAAACAGAAAATGTTCTGTATTCAAATTTTTCAAATTGCTTTTGAACGAATTTCAATTTGGTGATCATAATTTATTTATTGTACAGACGTAAAGTCCAATTCATTCAAGAATCCATGTAAATATAGTTCATTTATACATTCATACCAATTTCAGCTTAAAAATTCATGCGGATTTTAATTCAGTTGAATATGGATAAAAAATAAAAACTTATATGACTCCATATATGGACGTACGTGACATATATTATCATATATGTAAAAATACATGAATTCATATATGAAGATATATGGCAGATATGGACCAATATATGCAAGGTATTATCATATATGGTGTCATACATTTTCATATATGAACTTTTATTTTGGATGCATTTACCAATATATGCTCCCATATATGTCAGATATGTTCATATATCATTCATATATGATCATACATGCAACGATATATGCCAATATATGAGCATATATGATCATTTTCACCCGGGATATTAATTTTTTGAAAAATTTAAATCAAGAATTTAAAATCACAATTTAGCTTTGTAAAATCGTGTAAAAAAGATTCAAAAAATAACCAAAAAAGGGGGAAAAAATTGAAGAAAAATGAAAAAAAAACGAGAACAAATACCAAAAATATAAACTGTACAAAAAGCACTAAAAGCACTGCTAGAAATCTGAAAAATCACTGTTAATACCCGCTTTTTTAAACGGGTTTTTGTAATAAATCACCGGGTACGGGAAGGAAAAAAGCACCGAAAAGCACTGAAATGGCAACACTGCGTGTCACTGTCTTTGGAAGGGGGATAGAGAAGAGATGAAAGGTAGTGAAAGATGAAAGGCTTCAAATATGGCAACACTATAATTGCGCTAGGAGAGTTGTTGCGAGCCATGTGATGGAAAATTGGCGAATTTGGTTAGACTTTTTTTCCTTGGTGTGGTTAAGTTCTATAGGAACACCGAAGCCGACGCTGCGATATAAATGAGGCTAAAAACATATACTAAATATTATTTTTCTAAATTAATGTTGTCGTCGCTGGGGATGGAACCCTCCACTTTATGCGCAACAGTCCAACGCGCTAACTGTTACACTACAATGCCCGGTTTGTTTGGTTTTTGGCGGCTTTGACAGTTAACGCTTCTAAAATTGATAATCTAGATCAGACGTCGGCAACACCTATGCCCATGGGCGCTCTCTCACACCTACATAAGCTCACACATAGAAGAAAAAAAAAAAAATTCACTCAGTCGCATACAAGCATTCAATGAAGTAGGTTGCATAGTGTTTATTGATACATTTTTTTGGTAATTTATTTTTAAGTTTTTTTTTTGTGTTGTTGTTTTTTGATATTTGTTTTTGTAGTTGTTGTTTGCTTCTAAATTTTTATTTTATATTCCAATTATAAACATTTAGTACATAATTTCCTAAAACACTTGGGTGAAGTGAAGGGAACTTTCAATGTAAATTGTTTTTGTAACAAAAACAATTTCTATAGAAATAACGCAACACTTCACCGAAGTGTTTTAGAAAATTACCCCTTTAAAATTTTCGAATTATTATACAAACGTTCTTTGTCAGTGTATTGAGAGTGAGAGGCTGCCACTCACTCATACAAGCACAAAATAAGGTTGTATATGTTTACTGATGCCTGATCTAGATGTACTTCTTTTTTAACACAAACACTAATGATTTTAATATTGAGTTGTAATAGGACAGGACTTCAACATTTTTTCAGTTCTTTCTGAACGAGTGCAAATGAGCTCTTTTTCACCAATTAAAAGTTTAAAAGAAATTCTTCGCAAAAAAAAATTATATTTTTTTAATTTCAAAAAAGTTATTGTATTGCCACCATCAGGTATCGAACTTAAGGTTCGATTGCCAGTCTAGTCAAGCTCTCCACCATTATTTGATATGAAAGTTGACTGGCATAAAAACAACCACTTTGTCGGTGCGAGATATTGTGCTTTTGTTCTCTTCAATAAAAGTGCTTTTTAAACAAGTGCAAAAGGTGCACTGCAGTTCAGCATTGTTTTCAATTCTAGTGTCATAAGCCCAGTAAAAGCAATTTTTAATAATTTTTATTTCATGTATTTTTAAAAATTTAAAAATAAAAAAAAATAATATATTTAAACAAATTAATTAAAACTACTTAAAAAATATAAAAAAAAAAATTTTAAATGTTGGTCCCTCCAGGAGTCGAACCCGCGATCATCTATTTAGAAATACCAAATGATACCACAATCACTTTTTAAAATCACTTAGAGCAATTATGCTTTAGAAGTAATACTTAAGTAAGTTTTTGGACATTGTTAAGGAGTAATTCTAAAACAGCTGTAAAAATATACTAACGGCTACTTTGGAAGCAATGAGAGAAGTGATTTTTTGAAGTTGTTCAGAATTACTTCTATAAAAGCAATAAAAATACTTGTGAGGTAGTGAAGGAAGTAGTTTGTAAAGCATTACTTCCAATTTTTATTTTTTTTTTTTGCTGGGTTATATCAATTTTTTATCGAATTTACCATGTCTTAGGTTTCCCAAATGATACCATTGTACAAATTCTGACCTGAGTGATAGAAAATAGATTTGATATAAACTTGAGCAAAGCATTCAACAGATTGTACTAGTTTTTCTGGAATCATTATACTTTCAACAATGAATGAGTTCCATATCTATGGCTTGGAAAATAAGCAATAAGTGCAATTTCGAAATTTTGCCATGTTGCCCACTAGGTTGCTTTTAATTGCACAATGTTCGAAATTTTCAGCTCCTTAAGGAACCGAACAATTTTGCAACCCATTAGAGGCCTACGCAATTAAATAAATAAATAGTTTAAAAGTTTTAATCTTAAAGTCCCTCAATGATGATACAGTTACGTCTATATGTTAGGTGAACAAAATAAAATTTAAAACAGTCAAATTTTATACCATAGAACGCGATATATCAATTCTATTCTTAATTTGTTTTAAATAATACTTTCCAGTGCGGGAATCTGGAATCTCTACCATCTGACCAATCTAAATATGGAATGTTTGATAAATAAAAACATAATTGGCCTGCTGAAAACAAGTCAGCTTATCCGCCAACACACAGAAAATCAAAAAATATGTGGTTACATACATATATCCTTACCATTGTTGAAAAAACATTGAGTCTAAAAATAGATTTCAAAAAATTTGCAAAAAAATCTATAAAATTACTTGCTCTTTGAAATAATGATTAAAATAAGTCATTATCAGTAACTCATTATTATATGTTTTAAAATAATGCAGAATGTAAATCGGTGTCATTACTGGTAGTCCAAAAAATAATGATATGTCATTACCGTTTCTACACTGGGTTGGTGAAAAAATTCTTTAAAACTCGTCCAGCTATATTCTCTCTGTGTAGTAACTGCAGAACTTTTCCAAGTGTAGGGTACATCAAAGTCGTTCTTAAACAAGTGCAATTTTTTTCTTTAATCTTTACACTAAACAATTTACGTTGCATCTGTTGGTCCATTGTTATTGCCTCCTTTAGTGGCTGCTGCTTGATATTAAGCTTGTTGTTCTTTATAGAAAATATACTTATATATAGGTGATCATAAGCTTGGATTTCTTGGTGGTGCTTCTTTCTACTTCTACTTTTTTTTTGTTGCTGTTGTTATTTTGATTTGCAACAAATGTGTAATTACGCAATAGTGCAAACACTATTGAAATCATAAATGGAAGAATGAGTGGCGCCATTTTACTTTATTAGTCAAGTGGCAGATTTATTTGTTTGTTGATGTTTCCACTGATGCTTTTTTGCTCTTGGTGCAGATAGTGTCTTTTTTTCCTGCTGTTGTTGTTGGTGGTGTCAGTGATATCATCATAAATGGTTATTGTAATCTGAAACTTGGGACGTGTTTAAAAAACTACAAAACGTAAGCGGGCCGCTAATTGCATTAGTGTAGTCAGAGTCATATTTAGTCATAATACATTTAGCGTTAACATGCCGATAGAAAATTGTTGATATGGTTTATGATCCTAAGGAATAATAGTACGCTTTTGGTCACAAGAGATGATAAATATTTAATACGGTGGGAATTTTGTGATACAAGTAGCATAAAGAAAAGCATAAAGTTTTTAATTTTCGGTTGGAAATTTTGTTCGAATTGAAATTGAAAGTAAGATGCACGTATTGGAATAAACTTTTCAGTTTCCAGTCTATGTGTTTTGAAGATGAATATTTGTTAACTGCGGCTCAAAATCTTAAATGCGCACGCTATTCATTAGTTTTAAATGCACATATTATTCATAGTTTGTTTTTTACTTGTTAGTCACATAAAATTCTCGTTTGGTTAGTTTTTATATTTGAATAAGAAATTCAGGTTTGTAGTCATCCAAATGGGGGTATGGTGGTTGATCTGAACTACTAGGGTTGTTGATCCGAGACCGGCTAGTATCGAGCTATATTTTTTAAAATTCCCATAAGCTTCGGTTGGTTGTCTCATTAAGAATTTACAGCCTTCGGAGTCTGTTCTATTATCAGAGCTTTAACGGTGACAAACTTTATATGATATTTCGTAATAGGTATATGAATAAAACAAGCCTACCCAGTGTAGAAAATCATTACCAGATATGTGGTTATGTAACTACATACTTGGTAATGGTAACTAGTTACTTTTGTTATTACATTTCTTATTACCTTTTTATGGCGATGTCGCGAAAAATAATGAGTTATGGTTACACACCAGCATACGAAAAATCAAAAAATATATCGTTACCTATGTGCTTACCAGTACTGACAAAAATAATGAGTCTAAAAATAGATTTTCAAAAAAATTAATTATATAAAAAAAAATATTTTTTATTGTATTTTTTTTTTTTTTTAATAAAATAGTGCTGGTGCGGGAATCGAACCTGGGTCTACATATTGCCAGTCAATAGCTCTACCATCTGAGCTATATCGACATGATATTTTTTTGATTTAATTGATAAAAACATAATTGACCTGCTGCACACAAGTAAGCTTACTCGCCAACATACAAAAAATCAAAAAATATGTGGTTACATATATCCTTACCAGTGTTTAAAAAATATTGAGTCTAAAAATAGATTTCAAAAAATTTTCAAAAAAATCTAGAAAATTATTTTCTATTTGAAATAATGATAAAAATAAGTCATTATCAGTAACTCATTATTATATGTTTTGAAATAATGCAGAAGGTAAGTGGGTGTCATTACTGGTAGTCCAAAAAATAATGATATGTCATTACCGTTTCTACACTGGGTAATTATGATAGAGTTCATTTCATTCAAAAGAGTGCATCGTTCAATTGAAGTAATGTAGTATTTCTCGTAAATTTGACAACTTTATATGGGTTAAACTTTAAAAATCATGGTATTTTACAAAGAGAGCACGTTAGCACTTAAACTGTGATTTCCTTCATTGTATTTGAAATTTTTTACTCAATAGGACTAAATCTTTGACTCCAAAGAGGGAAAATTTATTGTGTTCTTCCTTAAGATTTTCAGGGCCTCAAGTAGACCCCAGACACAACTTAACTAGCTCAGGCGACGACAAAACCCTGTTCTAGTATATTATTTTGGAATGAGTGTAAATGTAGGGATGTCTTCTCACAGTTTCACTCACAACTTTTAAACCGCCAAAGAGATTCGATTATTTGAAGCACCACACTGTCCAAGAGAATAACACGAAACATGGGTAGAATTGGGAGCCTTTGGGGTTTTGTTTGACTGATGGTATACCTTTTATTTTGGCACTGAAATTAATTAACAATTACAGCTTTATTTTCATAATCTAGATATTTAAATTAAGATAACTTAATCTCTTTAAGTATGAAACCCATTTTTGTTCATCTTTTTTATATCCTTATTGTAATCATGTGTTAAAATATAAGCTTTTATTCAATTTTTTGCAAAATCATATATATTTAAAAGTCTTACCTTAACGTACAAAACTAACTTTACAACATGATATCTATGAAAACCTTGGAAAAAAGAAAATTTTTGACAGTTGGGATAACTTAAAATGTTAAAAAAAAATAGACAAGAAAACTTTTTTACAAATAACAAAACGGTCTTAACAGGTCTCAAAGGAGAAGTTTAGTTTTATATCGTAAACTTAGAAACCTAAAAAGATAGGCATACATACATAAAATTATGAACGCACACTAACATACCCACATATTTATACACATAATATACAATAAAAGAAAAAAAATATGATGTACCTTTTTCAAAATCCTACTGAAAAGGATGAAAGGTAAAATTTGTTTCTCGGTTTACATGTAACAATAGTAAAAATTTGCCACAAGCAGAATTATGAAATGAAGGAACAAATTTTAATTATAACTGCCAGAACCGCCTCCAGACTATAGAAAACTTAATTTTCAAAAATTGTTTGTGAACCAGTTATTCGTATCAGTGCAGGGCTTAAATTCTAGAAAGTTTCAAAATCGAAATTATGTAATAACTGGTAAAATAAAGGCAAAATTTAAAAAGAATCCCATACACCTAGAAGAAAAATTTGTTATTACAATCGACTTTGGTAACAACCCGTAGACCAAGGACTGTTATTTGTGATGTTACTCAGAACAAAATCCAGAAACTACTTTGTCCTAAGCATTCCCATAATCCTGTTAGGTAATCTTTAAAGAATGTAGGGTTAGCATATGATCTACCATTGTCATCAATAGTTTGATTCACTGCGTTATTTTTAAACTTAAACAATTCAAATATAAATAGATATCAAAATCCGAAATACAAAAGTAAAAGGTGGTTTTCTTTCAATAAATATGTGTAAAAAGCATCAAAAGAAACATATCGCAAATTAGGCTTTAATACCTAGCCGTTGTTACCAGGTCGTAACAAACACCATACAGTTTTTTTTTTTATTTTCTCCTCATTTCATTCTAAAACTCTATACCTATGTATGTTTATAAGGTTTACGCAACAGTTTATAAAAATAAGAAGAAAAAAATGGCAGAAACAAAAGATGAAGAAGAACAATATCAAACACCACCAACACTGACATCATGTCATATCCATACATTTATTTGTTTAACATGGAATGGAGTCATGGCGGTAGTCATGCCATATTAACAAACTGTTACCCATTTCATATATCTTTCTTTTTACCGTACTTTTTTTTTTAGTATTTTTTCATAAACCCAACCAAATAAGAAAAAAAGATTCCGACCGAATCTCATCGCTTGTATTAGCATTTTAATGCGACGTTTAATGTTTTATTTCGAGCTGTCTTTGTGTCTTTGTTTACAAATCCGTAGATCAAACATAAAACAGCATGTTCTTTTCTTTTCTGAATGTTTCAAAAAACCTACAACCAAAAACAAAGTTTCTTTTTAGATTTTTTGTGTAATGTATAGGAAATAAATACACATGAATACTATAGTAGGGTGTTATTTAGTTATGAAATAAGTACAAAATGTTGTCATATCCCATCAAGGATTAGCTTCCGTATTCTACGATTTTAACTCTTTGACGATCAATGGTTTATATTAGAGATGGGCACATGTGCAGAATTTTGCGTGATTCACGTGATCACGCGTGAGTGTGAGTAAAACCTTAATTTACTCACGTGAACGGGAGTGAGTGTGAGTAGAAGAAAATTGTTCGTGAGTGAGTGTGCGTGAGTAAAATTTTTGCGTGAGTGAGTGTGCGTGAGTCGAATTTTAACGACTCACGCTGTTTTTTTTGGGGCTTTTTATTCATATTTTTAAGTAATTGTTTTAGGCGACTTTATATTTTTGGGTATTTTTAATACAAAATAAATGGCAAAATTTTGTACTGGCCTAGGGTTTCCCGCGAGATGGGAATGAAAATCGAAAAGTATCAGTTTTTTGGTAACATTTTTTTATTTTGATTTGTTTTATTAATATATTGTAGAAAGCATTTAAGTCGTATTTTATGTAGAACGTCAATTTTAAGAATGAAAGAATGGAAATATTTAAATCAATGAATTTCGGTTTAAATGTCTACTTTTTGTAAGACATTTAAATAGTTCTCTTATCAAGTCAAAAAAATCTATGCCAAGTTAATTTAGGTCTTGTCAAGTTTCAAGCTAAAATATAATTTGCCAAGTTAAAAATACAGGTTTACACCGTTTACGAGTAGAATACGGATTTATATGATATTGGTAATTACTAGGGCAAGGTATTCCATGCAAATGCATGTTTTTTTTGTCGATAGCCCAAAACTAATATGGATCCGAAAAATATTTATCCGAATCATCAAATTTAGAAGAAAATGGCATCGATTTTGTCAAAAATGCATGTTTTTGCATATTTTGACTTTAAATGCATATTTGGTGCGTCTTTAATGCATATTTTGTGTTTTTTAATGCATTTTATGCATATTTTTAGCTCTCAATTCATAAATGCTTTGCAAAGTTATAGCAGGTTTGCAAAACGTCATTTTCATGCAGAATTTGTTCAATAAACCTCCAATAATTTTACAAAGCGTTTATGAATTTAGGGGTTAATTTTTAAAAGCATTTTCTATTTTGTAAAAAAATATAAAAAATTTAAATTTTCATATTTTGATTCAATCAAAATAAACATTCTTAAAAACCTTATTGACCTATGGAAAATCTTCGAGTTGTGTGTCTGTTTGCAAAATAACTAACTTAAATATATTTTTTAGTTTTAAAGTGCATTATTTTTGAATGAATGATATGTATATTTGATCTTTTTATTTGGTAAATGAATATTTTTAGATCGATTTTAGATCATAAATTAATATCACTTTCTGTTTAAGTTATTTTTCAAATTAAAGAAAGATGATAAAATTTGTACAAGTAAATTACAAAGAATAAAAAATTTTGAAAGAATTCGATAAGGCCATCAAAACAGAATACGTATTTTCGGCTTTCGCTACAAAACCATCATCACTGTCGTTTGCCTTGATGGGTTGATCATTGATGATGATCTACTTATGCTAAAGTTGAAAACATATTATTAGTTTTGCAAAAATAATAGTTTTTGGTCCATATTTCTTATATTTTTAATGCATATTTTTATTTTTTAGTCGCATATTTTAAGCGCATATTTTCCATTTTTAAGTGCATGAAATTCCTTGCCCTAGTAATTACTTACCCACTAAAGCTTCTGTTCCAAAAAATCGGTTATAGAGTAGCTACCTTTTCTTTACAGACCGTTCTACTCTCAATTCTAATACCGATGATTTTTGTTTGAAATTGTCCCAAAAGCAACCACTTCTATAACACCAAAGTGAAACCTGTTGCCATAGAATTCGTTCTGGAACTAGTTCTAGAACTGATTCTACGTCAGTCATGGTTCCGGAACCAGTTTCATGGAATCGTTTGCAGTGGAACCAGTTGCAGAACTAGTGTGGTTTCCGATTGGAAAAAATTATTTTCTTGGGGATTCCCGTAAAACTTTTTTCGGGAAATGCCGCCCGGGAATTTCCGAACCCCAAACCCTATACTGGGCACATTTTCAAGTTTAATTTTTCTTAATTTTTGAATATTATTTTGTTTCGTGAATTTGCGTGATTCACGTGAATCACACGTGATCACGCGTGAGTGTAACTGAAGGTTCAATTTACTCACGTGAGCGTGAGTGAGTGTGAGTAGTAATTTTTTTGTCGTGAGTGATTGTGCGTGATTAGAATTTTTTTCTCGTGAGTGTGAGTGAAAACTCACTCACGTGCCCATCTCTAGTTCATATATGCCCCATTTTTACTTTTTTCTATTTTAGGAAATGTTGTGAGACGATTTTAACCAAACTATTGTTTTTGACACTAGAGAGATGTAGCTTTGTAAGGATATCCATAACTTGTAGCCAGATAGTCTCAGAGCAGTACAAGCTGAGCTCAGCTCGAAATCGAAAATTAAAAACTTTCCTTTTTAAGATTATTTTTTTTTAGTGTTTTTAATTTTCTACTCTATAAATGCAACTTTTAAGCGATAGTTCGAGGCGTGATCGTAATTTTTTCTATTTTTTTAGAATATTTAAATTTTTTTATGGCACTTTGTGTATAGTGAAAAATTAAAATTTTCGATTTCGATCTACTTAGTATTCGGAAAATTTATTCCGCAATATTACACATGCAAAATTTCATTTCCATCAGATGTGACCTCCATTCACCAGTAACTCGTTTATATTTAGAAAAAAACTCAAAATGGGTTAAATTTAGAAATTTGGCTGAACATTCAAGGACGTAAAAAAACGGAAAAAGCATAATTTTTACCCCACGTTTTGACACTTAAACATAAGACTGGGCCGTTAAAGAGGTATATATGTTTCTTCTTCCCGATCCCTTTATTAAATATCAAATTTTCATTCAAATCGGAATGAATCGCATCGCAGACCTTTCTCATTGCTAAATATTTCATCATCTATTAAGAGAGTTTCGATAGCATATCTTAATGAATGCTCAAAGCTATGGCTGCCTTTACATTGGTGGGTGCCCCGATTGCGATGCAAGGTTTTTTTTATATGAAAGAAGAGAAGAAAAAGACACACACATTTTTTAACGGCCCAATCTCACGTTTAAGTACTAAAAAAATTAAACATTACCCATATTTTGTATGAAAACATGTGTGAAGTTGATAATATTAAGATTTATTTTTATACAGCATCAAAGTAATCGAGTATACAACATTTCTTATATCCCATCAGAGGCATCAGAAATCTGAAGAATTAGTTCTGCGATTCAGTTATTAAATTCTGAATTAAAAAATCAATGAATTAATTCCTAAAAGACTATATATTGAATGGAATTAAATCATATTTGTTTTCGTTCGATTTCTTTTGTTACGAATTAATTCAATTTCTATAGTTATTTTTGTTAAATCAAATGAATTAATTCACCAAACGCGTTCAATTTTACGGATAAGGAGAGAAGTAATTCCGTACTGAATTAATTCACAACTGAATTCATTCAATTTAATTTTTCATTCAGTGAATTGAAATAAAATACGTTCAGTTAATTAAAAAAAAATTACGTTCTCTGAATCGAAAAGTAAAACATTTCGTTCACTGAATTAAAAAATAAAAAAATTACGTCCACTGAATTCAAAAGCTGTTTTCTGCCGAATAGTACATAGTGGAGTGTATTCAAAATATTTTGGAAATAAAATCAGCCGTTATTGGTTGGTCGGTATGAGATGAAACGCCCATAGCAAGACTCTTTTTCCTCCAGATTAAAAGTTTCTTTAAGAGCACATATAGTATTTATATTTTTCTGAAAGCATACTTCTTTTAAATGGGCCTAATGGAAAATTATTATCCACTTGTAAATTTTTCTTCCCCCAGATCATTCCGAATTCGACTAAAACATACCATTTTTGAAAATTTTTACAGTGTTTTGGGAGTTGTGGGATTTTTTCATCTTATCTCAAATGTTTTTCTATTTTTATGTAAAGAATAATAACAAATAAGAAATGGCTGAATTATTGCCAAAATATTTTGAAAACACTCCACTGTGTACTGAACGGCAGAAAACAGCTTTTGAAATCAGTGAACGTAATTTTTTGGTTTGCAATTCAGTGAACGTATTTTTTTTTTTATTCAGTGAACGTATTTTTTTTTTTTTTAATTCACTGAATAAAAAATGAAATTGAATGAATTCAATGGTGAATTAATTCAGTAAACTACTTATACGAATTCAGTAAATTACTTAAGAAAAAGAATTATTCCAATTTCCCATTATGCCCCAATAGTTTTTGTTTGTAATAGAAATTTTTATGGTCGTAATCCCGTGAACAAAATCAGCTTAAAGCCCAGAATTGGGGGCATAATTTCAATATCTTGGAAATATTGTATTTTTTTTTTGGAAACTATGTATCCCCGTGTAGAAACGGTAAAGACATATCATTATTTTTTGGACTACCAGTAATGACACCGACTTATTTTCTGGCTTATTTTAAAAAGTTTAAAATAAAAAATAATGCATTACCAATAATGACTTATTTTTATCATTATTTAAAACATAAAGTAATGTTCTAGATTTTTTGGAAATTTTTTCGAAATCTATTTTTAGACTCAATATTTTTTCAACAGTGGTAAGGATACACATATGTAACCACATATATTTAGTACTAAACTCAAAAAAATAAGTTATTAGAAAAATTAGTAAAACCTCTGGTATATCAAGTGTAGGTACTAGTTTTCAGCAAAAGGTAGAATTTCAGCAAAAGTATTAGTTACATTTTTTTAACACTAAGCTAATTTTGAACTAATGTTTTACTAATTTATCTTGCTACAAAAATTGTGCTGATAACCGCATTTATAGCGTGGACGACAACCAGATAGACAAAATGTAGATGTCGCAGCTTGTCAGGATGTAGTACAGACAACGAAAATGATAATTAAAAAAGAAAAAAACACAATTTCTGTATTTAAATTTTCAGCAAATAAATTAACTAAAGTAAAATTTCGCTACAAGTTTTGTGAGTTTTTTTTAGTCTACTAATATTCAGAAAAAACCTAAGTGATTTTAGCAAGGATTTTTTCATTTGCAATCGACTAGGTGTTAGCAAAACTTTTGCTGAAATTTCCAACTTTTTTGCAAGCACGCTCCTAACTAAAAATTTGCTGTCACAGCAAAACTTTTTGCTGACTTTACTGACCTTTTTTTTTGAGTCCCGTACGAGAAAATTTTATTAAAAAAATTTTTACAATAAAAAAATATTTTTTTTTATAAAACTTATATTTTTCAAAATCTATTTTTAGAATCATTATTTTTGTCAATATTGGTAAGCACATATGTAACGACTAATTTTTGATTTTTCGTATGCTGGTGTGTAACTCATTATTTTCCGCTACATCGCCATACAAAGATAATAAGAAATGTAATAATTAAAGTAACTAGTCACCATTACCAGGTATGTAGTTACATGACCACATATCTGGTAATGATTTTCTACACTTGATATGAATTAAAGCAGTCGGCCATAAGTGCTGACTTAATACATTGAAATACTGTAAGTATGACAATTTTGTATCTGTATGTGTAGGTGTGTATATGTTTGTGTAGGTTTTACGTTTATCTTTATGCCGTGTTTAAAAATTTTTGTGTCAGTTGGTATATTTTTGTTTAAACAGTCTAAAAACTACCAAAAGTTTTAGCCTTGGTTTTTTTGTATATTTTGGGGTAACAAATCCAGAGTCCTCTGAAACAAAGAAAGTTTAAGTTTTTTTTTGTGTTGTTGGTGTAGGCAAGATAACAAATAAAAGAATAAAGTTGTATAAAAATTAATGTTTTAAAACAAAGGACATTTTGAAACGATCTGTAAATGCACTATCCTTATTTGAAAATCTGTTCCGTTCTAAACATCTTTAAATATCAAATTAATTGCATCATTTAAAGTCAGTAAATGTTTAAAGCTTATATCTTATTAATTAATTGAGTTATATACTTAAAATATTATGTCTGTTGGCTTAACAGAAAAATTTGTTAATTTAACAAAATTTCTTCCTTTTGTGTTTTTTTTTTAATTGAAATTAATTTAGTTGATTTTAGTATTTTTTTTTTTTTGTTAAATTTAACAAATCCAAATTTAAGTAAAAAATTGGTAAAAGTAGATTTTTTTTAATAGGTTTGAGGTTAAGAAGAAAAGTAAAACTTTTCCTCAAAAGTTATAAACACATTAAATTTGCAAATCAGACTAGATCTAGTTTCTAGCTTTTTCTATGGACATGCTTCATCAGTTGTAGTAAAAGTTATTCAAATTATAGCGTCTCGGGGCCCTCCCTGTACCTATTCCATATCATCTAAGGGTACTCAAAAAAACCAAACGGTTTGTCCGTTGTGCTCTATCTCGCTTAGTTTTCAAGCTATGAGCCGTTTTATGAAATGGAAAATTTTTATTAAAAATTTCCTAGTATCCATTTTTGGACAGAGATAACATTTTCACGTTGGTGTTTTTGTAATTATGGGTAGAAAAATTTGCATTCATTCGGCTCTGCCTCTCTTATTTTTGGAGACATGGAACATTTAAAAAAAAAATCGAGAAAAAAAGAAATAGCGCCATCTTTAAAACTTCAGGAACACTGGTGTTCCGAAATATGAAAAAATTATATTTTAATAAAAGATTTTGTAAAATATAACAATCGGTTTTAAAAAATTAGTTAAAATGTTTAATATTGTGTGAAATACAGATAACTAAATCCTTATTTAAATCAGTGTTTCAACCAAAAATTTGTTAAAAATTAGTTAAGTCGATTTGAAACCCATTTTATAGATTTTTTACTGACATATTATTTTAAGTGTACAATAAATATTACCTCCCATAGATACAAACTTTCCATGTAGTGTCATACTAACCAGTTTTATAAGAATATTTCTGTAGGGTACTCTAATGTAAGATATGTTAATTTGTTTTTCGTTGGTCTTTGTTGTTTGGTTTTAATCTTCTCGTTTTTTTTCTTATGAGTTTTTTTTGGGCTTTTGTTTAAAATTAAGATTTTTAAGCAAGTTGTGACACTCGAGGATAAGTAAGAAACCAAAGAACCAAGTGCGTATCAAGGTAGCATCATGGTGCTTTTAGAATCAACTTTTTTTCTAACTTGTTGTTTTTTTTTTAATTTATTTTCTTTGACATTTTTGTTACGGTGTATGTGTGTGGCCCTCCAGATTAGAACAATAGCAGAGATAAATACAAGTAGTGACCCCTTATGGTGTGTATTATCACTGTCACTTGGAATCCATCCATATTATGCATAGCATAGTTTGTATTATGAGATACAAAAGTTTCCAAAAATAAAGTTTTGCTTAGCCATAGTAAAGATACATTATCAATGTCACAGTAGGTCTTAGAAATATATTTAATAACTTTGTATTTGAGTTTATCCGCAACCAGATTAACGAGTAATTAATAATATAAGCTTTAACAGTTAAACCATGCCTAGAGAAATGTAGACTACACAGTAAAAATAGTAGGCACCAACAATGGAATTTGTAAAGACAAAAACATTTCTTTATTTTAATTTAAAATTTGTTTTCAACATTTTTTTTTAAATGTTTTTAAATGGACATTTTTCATATCGATGGCTTATATTCAATAGGGGCCATCTGACGTTTTGAAGAAAATAACTTTTTGCCGGCAAACTCTTCAGTGGTACAGATGTAAGCTATGATATTAATTTTGGACAGAAAAAATAATTCTGTAATAATTTTTTCCAGTTTAGTTAATTTGCTATCTATCAAACAATTTTTTGACGAAATTTCATTTCTTAAAATCGACTAAATAAAATACAGAGATAATTAATTATAGAGATTGGAAATCAAAACTTACACTACTCACTGATAGAGGGCGCCGAAATTTAGTATAACCTGAGCAGCTATTTACTATCAGTTTAGTATCAGCTGGGCCTTTATTTAAAAACTCAAAAACTGCTGAAAACTGCTCAAAATAAGGAAAAACAAACGCGGAATAGATTCAAATAATAAAATTTGAGATATCTGTTTGTATTTTTTCCTTTGTTGTTTGAGTAATTAATAATTTAAATTTAATAAAAATTATTTTAACTATTTAAATTTAAATAAAAAAAGAAAATTGTCAATTTTTTTTACAAAGTGCCATCTAGTGATAACGATTTTTTTATAACTTATTTTTTGGTAATGCCATAGCCCTGATAAAATATCTCTGAAAAGTGATATTTTCGACTGCGGTTGCAAGTTCGTGTAGATTTCAACTCACTGATTTTAAATTCGTTTTCAAAATTTTTTTTCTCACGTTACAATTTTGAGAAATTCGGTTTTAATTGATTTTGAATGTCCGTGTACCGCGCAAAAGGATTCTTTTAGATATTTTATAACACCTAATATTAAGATTGGAGTTTGTTTTTTATAATTGGTGAAAAATTTTTAAATTGTTCTACCTATATACATGAAAATAGGTTTTTAAATTAGCAGTTCCATACAAATTCGAAAATTAATTTGAAATTCATTGGAATTCTGTGAATTGACGAATTTTGAAATGTGATAGTAGGAGTTCAGTTTCCTACTATAAATTGGGTAAATTTAAACAAAAATTAATTAGAGTGTAGCTCAAATAATAAATATTTAAATAAAAATAAAATAATTAGCTGCAGTAAGTATTTCTAGTTGAAATTTTCAACGCGAAATATGATTTAAAAAAAGTTCTCATATTCTGTAAATTTTAAAAAAAGGTTTTTTTTAAGGAAATATTTCTTAGAACTTGATGCAGTACCACTGTGCAACAACTTCTTTGTCATTGTAATAAGCATCAATGGTTCCAAAGCGAAATGAAAGTACACTATTACTAAAACAAAATCCGCAAAGTGTTTTGAAAGTAGCCTCGAAATTTTATTATATGTCCTCTTGAGGTATCTATATGTTTTAATATCGATCACGGAAGACGAATTTTCACCCACACACACACAGGAAAAAAAATTGCCAACCGAATTGCTAAACCTATTTTGGTTGCTACAACCAATAAATTCTGTGTGCATTGTTTGATATTTTCTCGGTTCAGAAGCTTTGATTAACACTTCGACATTTCGAAATTTTCCATTCAAAATTGTGCATTTTAATACTTTGCTAAAATGTAGAGATATTTTGGTGGTGTCCTTACATTTTTACTCACAATTTTTGAACCACTGGATTGATTTTTAAAAATTTTAAAACATTTTTGCGTGGTGGTCGTCATCAAAACAGACATATATTTCAAAACGCCATAAATTTAATATACGAGCTAACATTATAAAACCGTTTGGGAGTTTTTGATGACTGATTGTGTACTTTAATTCTCATTGGAACTATTGATAACGAAATTTTTTGTTACACAGTGTAATAAAATCAACTAAATTTTGTATTCCAAAGAACAGCTTGCAGAATAGCTTATTTTTCTTTATAACCCGTTCTACCATCAGAGCTGAAAAATGTGACAACAAATAAATTGGATGTAGACCCGCCTTTTAGTACAACGATCGACTCCGAAACACTTTTTGTTTCGATTTAGTTATTTCCGTCTGCCTCTAACCTCCTGTTTTTATAAAGAGAACGAAATTATTCCTCCAGAGGAATTGTGTGTATTTTGTTTTTGTGACAATAACAAAACTCATACATTCATGTAGAGATACAACCCAGTGATGGTATTTGAGAATTTTCGTTTGGTGCCTCAATGATGTCAAAAAAGTGCCAAAAAAGCTTTAAAAGTGCCAAAAAAAAAATTAAGCAACATTTAATGTTTCAAAAAAAATATGTTCAGCTTTTATTTCAAATATTTATACATTTAGTTACTTTAACCCTTAAATGCATGGTGTAGCCATTTGGCAACATACCAGTTTCTTAATAAAAAACGCCACTTGATGCATAAAACTCAATTTTTGGGCATTGGGGCTCTTTCTGCACAAAGTGCTCTTATAAACTATAACTCAGAGTTTTTAAACAGTTATAGGAAAAATCTTGGTTTTGCTTCGTATGTTTGTGAAAAATCTAAAACACGCGTTTTTTTTACAAAAAGTGCAATATTCAAAAATGTTTGTTTAAATATTTAAAGTGGTATTCTCGCAATAAAATTAGTTTTGGCAACAATAAATGTATAATTAATATTTCATATATTTTTTTTTGTTTCTTTTTTTTTCATACACGTTAAAATAATCACAATTTAGCTATTTGGCAATTTTTTTTGGTATTTTTCTTGAAATGTACACGCCTTTAGAAATCATATGTAAAAAAATTGTTAAAATTGTAGAGATCATGCATTTAAGGGTTAAGTAAAAGGACAAAAAAAAAAGGCGGGCAACTTATCTAAAAAGTAACCCGAGTTTAACATTACCTACCACAAATATTTTCATATAAAAATGCCATTCTTAACTATAGTAAAGCACTAAACTTACGTTATTTTAAGATAAGTTAGCAGGTCCAAGACTTTCAAAAAATTTTACAATTAAATTTGACAATACAATAGAATCAATTAAAGTTTTTCTAATTTTATCCCCGTTGCTTTTATTTTTAAATATCAAAATAATGATTAAATTGTCCCCGAAGGACTGGAGGGTGGTCCAATTGTAGATTTTTTAGTGTAGCATTTGTTTTTTTAATTTTGCTACCCCTTCTTAATACGCGTGGCTTTTAATGGAAAACCAGCGATATCGATCTTTTATCAAATTATATATAAATTTTCGTAAAAAGTGCCAAAATTCTATAGAGAGTGCCAAGGTGCCATTGAACATTCAATAGTGCCACAAATGGCACTTTTGTGCCACTTTTACCAACAGTGATACAACCTTGCGGTTTGTTTTGCGTTTATTTTTTTTATATGGAGTTTTGACAATTAAAAACGCACTGCGGATTCTCTCTAAATTAAAACTTAATTTAATTTCTCTGTGTTTTCTCTCATACTCGCATATTTTCATTCTCACCACTACAATGTTCCCATATTTTCAAAAAATAATCCCGATATTTGATGATGTTCAGAGATGGAAAAGTTGAAACGATTTAACTTTTATGTTGAAAAATCATTGTTTTTCATGTTTATTACTAGTTTCGAACTCATTTAGCCTATCATTTTAATTTAATGATATTTGCCGAAGTTAAAATGAAAAAAAATATAAAAAATTAAAAATGTTTCTATACTGAAACAAAAACATTATTTCCCATCGCTGGTGCTCTCCACACATTCACTAAGTGTACACACACATACATGTAAAAAAGTGTGAGTGTATGTATAAAAACAACCGTCACCGCAGCCGCAGTCATTTAATTTGTTTTTTCTCTCCGCAGCCGCAAGTTTGTATCTCTACTCTTCCTCAGGCGGAATTAGAGTAGAGATACAAACTTGCGGCTGCGGATTCCGCTACGGAGAGAAAAAATAAATTAAATGACTGCGGTGACGGTTGTTTTTATACATACATTCACACTTTCTTTACATGTATGTGTGTGTACATTTAGTGTATGTGTGGAGAGCACCAAAGATGGAAAATGAGGATTTTGTTTCAGTATAGAAAAATTTTTAATTTTTTATATTTTTTTTCATTTTAACTTCGGCAAATATCATTAAATTAAAATGATAAGCTAAATGAGTTCGAAACTAGTAACAAACATGAAAAACAATGATTTTTAAAAATAAAAGTTCAATCGTTTCAACTTTTCCATCTCTGTACATCATCAAATGTCGGGATTATTTTTTGAAAATATGGGAACACTGTAGTGAGAGTGAGAATGAAAATAGAGAAAACGCAGAGAAATTAAATTAAGTTTTAATTTAGAGAGAATCCGCAGTGCGTTTTTAATTGTCAAAACTCCATATAAAAAAATAAACGCAGAACAAACCGAAGGGTTGTATCTCTACATTTATTCCGGTCGCTTTATAAAAACAGGGGCTATTACGATATTTTGATGAAATTTATTAGACCGACCTATACCAGCCTAAGGAAAAATCTATAATTTAATGAAAAAATTCATTAAATTAATGAATTTTTCATTAAATCAATGAAAATTTTTCATTAAATCAATGAATTCAGATTAATGAAATCGATTCATTAATAGTATGAAAGAAAATTCTATCAGTGTAGGGAGTTCTTTTTTTGCTCGGCAGTCTCATTGTTTGCATTACAGCAAAGCTTTATAGATTTTATGCAAAAGTTCTTTGATAAAGATAATTTTTTTACTGTACAAATAACTATTTTAAGTACCTACATCTAAAAAATTTCAATACAAAAACAAAACTTTCAAATTATCATAAAAATAGTAGAAAATTACAAATAAACGAACAGTCTGTTTGTGATTTATAAAACTGTTTTGCAAATTTTTTTTTGCGATATATTTGATGGACATATTAATGATATATTTTATTACAATAATTCTAATATTTCATTAAAAAAAGAAATAAAAATTATGTATTTATAAAATTTTCATCATCATTGTCATCAATATGCCCCATCTCAATGTATTTTGTTTAGAAGATATAATAAAAATAATAAAAAAAAAACAATTTATTTAATGATTTAAATTGTTCAAACTACACTGTCACTGATTCATTCATTACAATTCACATACATTTTACAAGAGTGAGAGTTTAGCAATGGCTTAATGTAGAAAGGCCCTAAATCGACTTTTTATTACTTTACGCAGGAGACAAATTAAACTTATAAAAAAAGATAAAATAAACCCTGAATGCAATTTTTTACTTTATTGTTGCCAGTTTTATTTAAAATTGCATACAAAGAATTTTTGTAACCAAAGTTTTGTAGATTCAATTAAGTTACTTTTTTCCTGTAAAGTAATACAAATCAAGTTAGGGCCTTTCTACTTTAAGCCATCTCTATATAAGTATGTACTAGAGGAGCAACATGGAGTAGCAGAAAAAGCGCAAATAATAAAGAAAAAAGTAGAGGAAACAATTACGCTTATCTACCCAGTTGACATCGATAGTTATGGCGTTGACGATAAATGTGACACTGTCAACCTAACCTACCATTTCGCAAACAGTGAACAACCATACAATTGTTGTATGATGATGATGATGATGATGATGATGTTGACGACTATGATGCTGTTGACGAAGAGGAGGACAAGCGCGAAATGGGGGATGGTATGGGATATGAATGGAGTTCGAAGGGCAGGGATATACTGGTGACAATTTTCTTGATGATGGTTTGAATTTACAAAAAAATAAAGACACATCTAGAGCTATGAAGCCAGCTAGTAAAAAGAGCTATTGCTGCTGTTGAAACTGACAAGTTGCAAGAAAAATATTATTCAAGAAGAAAATAATTCCATATATACATATATACAAAAATATATAATAATAAAAACGCGAATAACAGCCAAAATCGATTTAAGAACGCACAATACAACACAACTCTTATAAGTTTTTCTTTTCGAATAAAAAAAGTTGTAAGAAATTACTGTGTTTTTTTCCTAAACTTTTCTTCAGTTCTTTTTAAGTGTCAATGCTGATGTTGTAGGTTGATACAAACTGAAAGAACCAGTAGTCGTAGTGAAAAAAAAAGTTGTTTGTATTATTGAAAAGCAACTAGGATATTATTATAGTTGACATAGCGCTATGAGGCATTGAGATGCGAGAACGAATATATTTAACCTTAAATATACAGCACCATCACTAACAGTGGCAGTAGCAATAAAACCGGAATGAGTATAACCTGCATGAGCAATGAAAGAAATATCATTATTATTTTTCTCGAGAAATATCTTAATAGGAAATGCTTAAGGGGTGTAAACAGTGTTGCCAGTATAGAGAACTATATAGCGAATGAAAATTTTGAATTAATTTATCTTAGTAGTTTCCGCTGACGAAAATGTGATTGAATAAAAACAATTTACAAACATTTAGTTGAACTTCGCCTATTCGAATACCAAATTGTTACATAGGGCAACATTTCAAAAACAATTTATACTTTCCGCTCAAGTTAACTGAATATATTCTGCAACAGCCAAAAGAAGCATTCAAATGTCTGGGTAGTTTAAAAGGGTCCAAGAATTACTTCACTCGATCAGATCTCCCTCTCTCTCTTTGTAATAATAAGGAAGCATGGGTTATTCTGGTTGGTGGGATAATATTGGGAACAAATTTTAGATATGTTTTAGTAGTTGGTAGCTTAATTGTCACCAAATTATTTATCAGGCGTTGTAATGCAATGTACCCTTTTCAATTGCTTTAGAGAAGAAGCAGAACAAAAACTGCAAAAAGAAGATTTTTACTGCAAGGAGAATCCACGTCAAACCACCATGCCATTCGGTTTCACCCACTGCAATTTCAATGAAATTCACTTCAACAAAAGATAATCTTTCGGATACCATATAACATATTATCGGTTTTCGAAATCTGACGTCACGAAAGTGGGGGAAAAGTGTGCTTACAAAACTGGTTACAACTTTTGATCTTTGGAAGATACAATTTATTTTTTGGTTCCCTTTTAAAGGTAAAAGCATATCCTTTAAATTTATGGATATCAAAACGCGTAGCTTGGTATGTTTTTTGTTCATTAAATACCTAAAAGATACGTACTAATACTCAAACATAAATACTTTAATTAAGTAGTTTTGAGGTTAATAAGAAGAATAAACATTTTTTTTTTTAATAATAAACACATTTTATTAATTTGCAAATCAGACTAGATCTAGTTTCTGCCTTTTTTATGGACAGGCTTCATCAGTGATTTTCCATTAAATTGTATTATTGTTTATATTTTATTGTCAGATTGTCTCTCTCAGAAGTGATGAAACAGTCATACAAACATTCTACTTTAGATTTTTGTTTATCTCCTTATCTCCTCTTTGTCACCCTTTTCACAAATGTTGCCACACTGACGTATAATTTTTACGTACAAGTGCAGGCAATTTGTGTATATCGGAGACAGACTGCCAGCAGGGAATTTTTATTTTTCTAGTAGTGTTGTTTTTTCAAACGCGTCATATAGACCAAATGCTTCAAATATGCCGTAGATGAACTCCAAACATGCTTAGGGCCACGTTGTGACCCATAACTCAAAACCCAATTGATGTTCCACCTTGACATTTTCTACACGAGTAGAAGAAAGTTTACTAATTACATAGATTTTCTTTAAATTTTCAAAAATATAGTTTTGCTAAATATGGGCTTTTGAACTCATGACTCAGAAAAATTATCTTTGACCTTTTCATAGAAAAAATCGAAATGCATATAATTGGTACACTTTCACCTTTATATTTTATTATATTTTGTTCAGAATTATAACCGATTTTATAAGGGCATTGTAGAGAATTTTTAACGTTTTTACCAATTTCCATGACATCATATTTCGGAAATGATCGAAAGTTCAAGTTTTGCTGAAGTCTAGTAATATGGAACATTTATGGTGAATTTCGTTGAAAAATTGCATTTTTTCATGATGGTTTGATGTAGTTTCTAACTTCACCGGTATATGCTATCAAAATGTTAAATATTGAATACTTATTCTAAATTAGACTATCATATGAAAGTACATATTGAAAGAAATTGCTCTGCTGGAAACATATTTGCGGATATTGTTATATATCTGTAGTAGGGTTTGGGGTTCGGGAAATCCCGGGCGGGAATTCCCGGGAAAAGTTTGCCGGGAATTCCCGGGAAAATAATATATTTTTCCCGGGAAAACGGGAAATTTTAAAAATATTAAATTTTTTAAATTGTTTTTGTATCGAATAGGATTTTTTAATTTTAGTCATAAAAACATTTTAAATACCAAAACAAAAATGTCATTGTTAAAATCTTTCAAAAGGGAATACATTTATTTGACACACAAATAAAATCTTTGCCAAGTAATAAGGAGCATTTCAACTAATAAAGATTTTTCGCATAACTTATTCAAAATTTAAGTAGTAAAATCTAAAAACTTGGTAAAATGTTTAAAAGAAATATGAACAAAAAGTCTTGTTTCTTACAAATCTAAATTTTTCAAATGTATATTTTAGTTAAATTCGACTTTGTTAAAATATTGGGTGGCTTGGTTTATTTTTGAAGCGTTCTGATTGGTTAATTTATTTTCAACCAATCAAAATATTTGAAAATATAATTATTTTTGTAAGGTTTTCATACACAAAATGAACAAAACCGTTTGATTAAAAATAAAGTCGACTTTAAATTTAAAATACGCCTTTATATTAAGGGTCAATAATTTTATAAGTAACGTTTTCATTAATAAATGTGAAAAGAAAAGACTAATGGTTAACGGTGGTATCTAAATTTGGTTATCCGACATCTAAATTTGGTTCACAAAAAAAAAAATTTATGGTCATGCAACCTCTCTTGAAGAAAACAACAAGAATAACGTTTCAGCTAAAATTAGCAAGGTACCTGAAGAAAAAGTGTAAGCCGAATAGGCATTAAAGGCTTTATGGTAGGGCAAACATTTCCTGAAATGGTATCCAAATTAGCTGCAATCAATCCGCACCATAACTAGATCTTCGTTTATTCGAGAAAGTTTTTATAATAAAAACCTGGCATTGCAAAAAAATGAAACCGATGTAAAGAACATTATATTAAATTACTACAATCATGTAAAAGATATCATGATAAAAGAAATATCGAGCAATATTTCTAACAGTAGGATATTTACTATAATCTTAGATGAATGGACAAGAATATCACAAAAGAGATATTTGGACATACATATGTATAAACGGAAATAATTAATTTTATAACCTGGGGTTGGTTTATATATCAGGAAGATGTAATGCTGATGAAATAAGAAGAATTGTAGAAATAAGACTAGAAGAGTTTTATTTGTCTTTGGAAAATAACATTGTGGCCACCATATCTAATGGGCCAAGTGTGATGAAACGGTTTGTTTGCGACAGTCCAGTAGTAGGTGCCTACTGGAATCATGCAATTCATTTGTCATGCTGCGAGTAATTTATGTGAAATCAAATGTTCAACATTCTGATATTTTTTACTTTGAATTCTCACCACACAGACTGCATTTGCACTGAAATAGTGCAATAGTCCCGGGAATCCCGGGAATAAAATTTTTTCATTCCCGTTTCCCGGGAAATAAAAAAGTCCGGGAAATCCCAAACCCTAATCTGTAGATAAACTGCAAAAATATATTTGGCTGTTTTTTAATCTATATATGTGACGCGCAAAATAGAAAGGGACCTAAGGGTAAAAAAGGGTTTTGTTCAGGAGAACCATTTTAAAGATTTAAATACGTGTATTTTTGGTGTACCATCAAAAAAAAAATTAATTTTTTTACCCTTAGGTCCCTTTCTCTATGCGCTGTCACATATATAAAAGAGTTCCGTGAGTGACTGACTGACTGACTCAACACCGCCCAGCCCAAACCGCTGAAGTTAGGAAGTTGAAATTTGGTACGTAGGTTCCTCTTTTGGCGTAGACGTCCGCTAAGACGGGATTTTTGGAAATTCCTACCGGAACGGGCAAAAATGGGGAAAGTCTCCCCCTTGACGGCCTGCCAAAACTGACTGACTGACTAAACATCGCCCAGCCCAAACCGCTGAAGCTAGGAAGTTGAAATTTGGTATGTAGGTTCCGCTTTCGGCGTAGACGTCCGCTAAGACGGGATTTTTGGAAATTCCTACCGGAACGGGCAAAACGGGTTTCCCCCTTGACGGCCTGCCCAAACCGCTTGAGGTAGGAAGTTGAAATTTGGTATAAAGGTTTCTGCACTATCGAAGACATCCACCAAGACGGGATTTTTGGAAATTTTTACAGGGAGGGGCAAAAAGGGGAAAAAGTCTCCCCCTTGACGGCCTGCTCAAACTGCTGGAGCTATGAAGTTGAAATTTTGTATGTATGTTCCTCGACTGGTGTAGACGTCCGTTGAGACGGCATTTTTGGAAATTCTTATCGGGAGGGGCAAAAAGGGGACAAAAACGTACCTTTTTTAAAAAAAAAGTACCTTTTTCAGAAAAAAGGTGGCATACCAAATTTCATTCAAATATCTTCGTATTTGGGACCTATAGCTTGCGAAGGATCCAATTTTGGGTGAACTTTATATGGGCACAAACGCCAAACACTGACCGATTTAAACCTAAATCAACAGGCTTCGGCCTTGGGCCGATATAAATCGGCATAACAAATTTCATCAAAATATTTTAATATTTGCGAATTGTAGCGTACAAAAATGTACACTTTGGGGGGATAGTTATATGGACACTGAATCTAAAACTGGACTGATTCTATATAAAATCAACGGGCTCTGCTCATGAGCCCATACGAATCAGCGTACCAAATTTCATTAAAATATCTTCGTATATGTGACCTGCAGCGTTCGAACAAGCTAATTTTTGAGGGACCTTTATATGGGCACTATGTCTAAACAAGGACCGATTTTAACCTAAAGGATTAAGATTTGTTCTTGGGCCAATATATATAAGTCTATATAAGTCTATGTAGCATGCGCACAAAGATATATGAACAGACAGACTGACATCGTTAAATCGAAACAAATAGTGATTCTGAGTCGATCGGTATACTAAAACGTGGATCTAAGTCCAATAGTTTTGGACTTATTATACCCTGTCCACGTTGTGGTGTAGTGTATTTCATATATTTTAAATTTAATTCAGGGAAATATGTAGGAAACATTTTTTTGTATGTAGTAAAAAGCAAGGGAATTTTTAAAACAAATGTAGGGAATTTTCAAAATATCTTCTGGCATCACTGACTACAATATCTGTCCTCACAGACAGCATATAGTCTAAATCCTTGGCCAATTCCGACATTAGTAAATTAGAATTTTAACTTTTAAAAAGCGTTTTTACAATATTGTACCGCGTATTGTGTTCTATAGGGTATAAAGACTTTATGCTTATGTTTGCTACTAACAAAAATATTAGACCACGACGCAATTTTTATTAGCCCCATTAATTGAAATTTCTTCCTGAAATATGACAAAAGTCGTACTGTGGTTTAAGGTATACACGGCTTTAACTTTTTAATTCGTTTTACTTCTGTGTTTATACTTGACACTAAATGAATGGTTTTATATTTTCATTCAATATGAAGTTAAGGCTTAGGGTATAAAGCCAATAAATGCTGAATTAAATTTTTCGTGAATTCAAACGCGAAGTACTTTGGTTTTTGGGCAGAGATCGGCCAAAATCATTACCATTACATTTTCACTAACATTACTCTTTTGTGATGTAATAAAAAATTCAATAATTGTTCTTTACTCTATTAAAAGATAAATATAAATATGTTTGTTTACATTTCTAGTAAAAACTAGTAAACTTAGAAAGTGCTGAAGAATTAGCAAAACTGATTTTCTTTTCAAGCGAAATGAAAGAAAAGGGTATCATAAGTAGTAATTAGAAGCCACTGAATTAAAAATTTTGCACATTTTACAGTAAAAACGAATCTGCGAGAAAAACCTAGTAAAAAGATTAAAAATTAGCATATAAACAAACATTATTTACTTTTGATCTGAATTAACGCATCGGGCTAGTTTCCTTGCAAGCTATAAACAGAAAGTCGCTAAGGAAGAGGTTTCAATGTTGCATCTGGCAGCACTATTTATTGGTTTGAAAGTACCACTATGAGTTATTCATGTTCGTTATTGTTGTTGTTTTTGTTGTTTTTATTCCGAATGTTGTCTTTATTCTTGTTAAAGGTATTCCCTGTGCGCGTACTTTTTTTTAAAGGATTTTAGGAACTTGTGTTTATAAGAAATTTTCCGTTGCTTTCTTTTCAATATCAATCTATTTTTCCTCTGTTGGTTTGGGTAAAAAGCAAGAGGAAGAAAATATATGCGGAATTTTCACTTCCGTTTTCCTTAAGTTATTGAATAGAAAATTGCATTTTATATAGAAAAAAATAAATAAATACGTATAATAAAATCTATAGCAAAGTAGGAGGAAAAGTTAAAAGTTTATGTTGAGGTAGAAGACTTTTTAACAAAATTGCAAATAAACCCCATTTTTAAATAAAACTACGAACGAAAAATAAAAAATAAACACATACATATACATATACACAAAACTACATAGGCAATAACCTACATGTGTGCTATAAACAAAGCGGAACCGGAGACAACACAACATTCATACATACATACACACAAAAAACAGGAAATTTTTAGTTTTTAATACATAATGTTAAAACACTTTAAAAAATTTGCCAAAAAAATTGAAAATTGAATATAAATTTAAACGATAAATGTTTTAAGCAAATTTAAGACTAATACAATTTTAAATAGTGGCATAAAATGAACATGTTTTAATAATACTAATAAACATGTAACAGGACAAAAGTGTAACAATAAGAACTGAGCTTATTTAAAAAGTTCTTTAAAAACTTTTTGATATCAAGCCGAATGATAACTTTGTATGACAACTGCTGTAATTTGTCCTTGTTTATAAGAATAAACTTAATTTATATACACAAGTTAATTCTTTCAGTGTTTCTCATATCAATTTATATTTATTTGTAATTTTCTTTCGATAGGTTTAGGTTTACCTCTTTCTTTTTGAATGACATTGTTATCTTTCAATTTTGTTAAAAGTTTCAAACTTAAAAAACAACATTGTTTTTAATGTTTGTCTATTCAATTTGCAGTAGAACAGTATTTGTACTACAAATTTTGTAGTACGTACTAACAGCAAATAACATACATATTGGTTATTTATTGTTGCCAACATATTAGTCAACAACAATGTTTTATGTATAAATAAGTAAACGTACAATATATATAACAATTCTTTTTCTCAGTAGTATTTGTCAGTTGTTTATACAATTTGTATTATTAAAAAAAAAATGTATTGTATGTACTTTTACGTAAGTATCAATATGCAAGAATATTTCTATTAAATTAGAGTAAATATTGCATAGTTATACAACATATCATTTATACTAATTTACGTTTTTATATAAGACCGCCTCATAGCCATTAATGTGCCATCCTAAAAGAGAGCCTTAGATATGAATTAAAAAAAAAATAATATCTACTTTAACAGCAAAAGTAAAAACGTTTTGATATAGTCATATATTATCATATAAAATTTTGCATAACTATATATTGGACCATATATACCAATATATAATTATATAAAATTTTACAAAATAATATCCTAAATATGTAACTATACATAACTATATATAACTATATTAAACAATATATAGTGCAACATATTACAATATCCAATTAAATATAGACCTATATATAGTTACACATGTCTCATATAATTATTTATAATTGTATCGAATTATATACCATTGTATCTAGTTGGATATGATTATATTATATTTGATACATTTGGATAAGGACAAAATCCGGATAGAATTGTATCAAACCATCCATATCTTATTCCATCAAATTAGATCTAATTGTGTCAAATTAGATATAATATGATCATAATACGATCTAATTTGATACCATAAGATGTTCTCATTTTTCAGATATAATTATATATAATATCAAAAGTCACATAATTTTTTCTAAGTAGGGTACACAGATAAAAATATCACCAAATTTTAAGTGACAAAAATAATTGTTAAAATTCTGTTGCCATTTCAAAAACATTTTTAATTGAATCAATTAAATATTTTGTTGATACGACAAGTATCCAAGTGTTTTTTTTCAATCAAACTTGTTAGTTAAAAATCAACAAACGTATTTGTTGAAGCTCAACAGGTCCTTTGCTGACTCAGTCATTATCGTCAATTCGGGTAAGTGAACTAGCTCGTTCAATTTTTCCTTTTTTATTTAGTGATTGAACTCCGTACATTATTTTTTTCGTTTTACTCTTTTTTATGTACTATTCAACTTTTACATATTTTTTCAAGCTGGATGTCTACAAGCTAAAAGTAGAAACATAATCAAAGTTAAAACTAAAAGCAAAAAAAAAATTCCCATACATTTTGTATGAAGCGCAAAGATTCGTTGGGCTACTGACTAAGTTTCGTGCGGGCGCTATGGTGTAATGGTTAGCACGTTGGACTGTTACACGTTAGGTTGCGGGTTCGATCCCCAACAAAGGTAACATCAATTTATAAAAAATACTAATATGTATGAGTTTTTCCATCCCTCATACATATCGCAGCATTCTCCTTCGGTGTTCCCATAGCACTTAACCCCACCGAAGTAAAATAATATGACAGGGAGATGAACTAAAAAGCTTCAACAAAGTTTGCCAATTCGCATTCGATGGCGCGCAATAACTGTTCTAAGAGTTAAAACCTCGCGCACTCACAGTGTTGCCATATTTGAGGCCCTTCATCTTTCACCACCTTTCACTTCTTCTCTATCCCCTTTCCAAAGGCAGCAACACGTTAATTAATAGGAAGAATTTTCTGTGTTGCTTCTCTTATAAAAAAAAAGAATAGAATCTATTCTATGTTCACATACTCTAATTATTTGTTTTTAGGATTGCAGCATTTTAACAAAAAAAAGTCTGGTTTAAAGAAACACGTTAATTAATAGGAAGAATTTTCTGTGTTGCTTCTCTTATAAAAAAAAAGAATAGAATCTATTCTATGTTCACATACTCTAATTATTTGTTTTTGGGATTGCAGCATTTTAACAAAAAAAAGTCTGGTTTAAAGAACAGCGGCTGTTTTTTTAATGGCAGGTACCGCGTTGGTTTAACAATTTTCGTCTATATATGTTAGCTTAATTATAGTTAATCGCCAATGGCCAGTATCTTCTATTGCGTTTCTACTCTAAAGGCATCAGAAAATCTGCAACTTTATTAAAAATAAAAAGAAAATTATTTTGGAGAAATTTTTTTTAATTTTTCAAAAATATTACTATTTCCTAAAAAGCGTTTCAGTTTCAAATAATTTGTTGGAAAAAGATACAAACAATTGTTGCAAAGCCGAATAATGATGATCAGTTCACATCACTGGAAAAGTGAATTGTTGAATTGAACTAGCTCGTATATGAACTACACAACCCGATGATTATACACACACGTAATTAAATTAAAATAAGTTTTTTAATTCAACATGTCACAATAAGTGAATTGTTGAATTGAACTAGCTCGTATATGAACTACACAACCCGATGATTATACATACACACGCGTAATTAAATTAAAATAAGTTTTTTCGATGAAAATATCTTTGAGAAATATATTAGATTTTAAAATACATCGGCTTGTCAAATTCGAGTGGTTTATTAATTTACAATGGAGAATCAAATTATACAAAAAATTATTGAAACTATTCAAAATAATCCATTGTGAAACTATATGTGTTTCCGCAGTGGTCAAAAAGTCCAATTGAAAGAAAGCCTTAAACTGGGTAAAGTAAAAGGACCGAGTAACGAGGCCAAAGCCAAAAAGATGAAGAAGTTATTGGCGGCGATTCAAAATATTTCTGGCAACGAAGTAGCTCGGTGGGTGCATTGTTTGGAAACTTTTGTGCGCGGAGTTTAAGCTAACGTTGGGATTAAAACTTGTAAATGTTCCGGACCGAAATGCTAAGAAGAATGGTGATGACAAAAAGGAGCAAAATTTCTCTGTTTTAAATTTTTTAGTGTGTTATGTTTTTTAGTGTTTTCTCGGTTTAGTTAAAAACATATGTTCCAATAAAATTAAATTGTAAAAAATATGTATTTTTTAGTCAAAGTATGTTTTCTAACTAAAAAATAAATTAAAATCAACAAATTTAGTAGGTTTGAGGTTAAGAAGAAGAACAAACATTTTTCTGTAAAAATTATAAAAATTAATTTATCAAACTAGATCTAGTTTCTGCCTTTTTGTATGGCCAGGCTTCATCACTGATTTTCCATTAAATTGTTAATTGTTTATATATTTATTGTCAGATTTTCTCTACATGATCAATTTTTTCAACAACCCGTCGGCTGTGGAATTCGAAAATATGTCCCCACATTAAAAACGTAACTATACTGATGTGCGACGACAGCTTAGCAATGTCAGCCAAGTAAGGCCTTGAATGAAATGTAACTAATTCATTGTTTTCTTTTATGTTCAGCTTTCTGTTATTGTCTGTACATCAGAATTTGTCACTTCTGATGTACTACAGACATATGACACAGCCACATACAAACGTTCTATTTTTAGATTTTTTGTTTATCTTCCAATCTTCTCCGTGTTTTTTTTTCACAAATACTGTCTGCCAAAAACTGTTTCGATATTTAAGTTTTAATTTCACCAAACTGGTTTTTTGATATCGCAACATCGTTTGTTAAAATTTGCTTTGAATTTCAAGAAATATGTTTGTAGGTTATTTAAATAACTTCAACAATCAAGTAACAAATATTTGTTTATATTTACAAAATCAATTGTAAGCTCAATTTCAATTAAAAGTTTAATTGTATTTACAAGAAGTTTAATTATATTAACAAACTATTTTTATCTGCGCAATTTTGGCGATTTATAAAATTTTACCGATACTTTGTTTTTAAAATATGATAAGTAATCTCTTTAAATTTCAGCGATTTTATTAATTTTAGCGTTATTTTTTATTTCTGAGATTTTTTCTTTTAATTTTAGCCTTTTTAATTTTTTTATTTTTAACGATTTTTTTTGGCGATTTTTTCAATAGTAGCATTTTTATCAGTATAAGATTTTTTCAATTTTATACAATTGTACCCTTTCTACTGACTTTTTGTTTGTGGACTAATAATTTTTTTACTCCTGATTCGCATTAAGGAGACTTGATCCCTTAAAGACCTCTACTATCTCAGAAATTACATAATATAGAAATCAATTTTCTTCTATCGATTGGTCCAAATATTGCACTCGTCACCTTAAACTAATTTTTATTTTTTTTTTTTTCTTCACCCATATTTTCTCTTTTTCGCTAATAAATAATCTACAACCAAAAGAGGACCCAAAATTTTTAAACACAATTACCTTTTTTTAAGTGCTTACCTAGAAAAGTACCTCTCATCAATTGATTCAACGTACTCTGAGTTTTTATGCTGCTTAGTCTACCAACCGGGGTCCGTTTTAGGTAAGAACATTTTGAAATATATCTTATTTGAGGCCGTCTAATGTTCGTATCAAACAACAATGCCAAGTATTTGAAAATTTATAATTTTAACATGGATTTAATTTCATTGTTATTGGTTAAATAATTTGTAAACAAGAAATAAAATGGAAATTTTATGTTAAAACAAGAATTATTGTAGAAATATCTATATGAATTCAGTTAGCCGAATAAGCATATTAATAAATATTATAAATATATATTTCTTTATTTGTTTTTGTTATACAAGAGGGAGTTCTTCAAAAATTAAAACTAATTTAAAGCAATGTTGTTTTAAAAACTAGAAATACTTAACCCTCAAACCGGTCTTCTGATTTTGGCATTAAAATATATGTCGATGTTTAAGTCTAAAATAAGTTTCTTATATTATTAAATATCAAAATTTAAATATTTTTATTTTCCCTCAGAAGATATGGCGATTTTCGTTTTTTTCTAAAAAAGTAAGTGTTTATTTTTCAACGATTTGCTAATTAAACTAAAGCTATTCGCTCTGTAAAATTTCATACAAATCATATATTAGTTTTTAAGTTAGTATAGTGTCCTTATAGGACACTGTGAATCCTTGGACCTGAGTAAAGACCTATTTTAAAAGTTAAGTCGTTATCTACAATATGCGTTTATAACACAACGGAATACGAAATTTGTGAAAGTGTACCATTAGTTATATGAAACTCCTAAAGGGCTTTTCATACACTCATAGAAATAAATCTGTAAAAATAGTAGAAAAAGTTACTAAAAATTAGCAGATTTTTTTTGCTAAATACTAGTAAAATAAGAACAGCAAAATTGAAACTGTTAAATTTACAGAATTTTAGTTATATTTAAGTTAACTTTTAGTTAATTGAAAATAAGATATTGTACTGTAAAATCTGCAGAAAATTTTGCTATAAACTGTTATATTTACAAAATTTTTGTTATTTTCAAGCTAAATTTAGTTGAATGCAAATAGCAGTCTATTCTGGTAAACTCATCAGAAATATTTGCTAAAAAATTGTAAACTGCTGTTTTCAAAAGGCTCGATTTTTATTTGCATTTAAAAAATTCAAAAAAAATCTTCGAAAATTTTAGATTTTTTCTTATTATTTTTTAGTCTACCAATTATTTACCAAAGTTATTTCCTGATTTTTGCAAGGTTAATTTGCTATTTTTCATTAACAAAAATTGAACTCAAATATAACTAAAGTTCTGTATATTTAACAGTTTTAATTTTACTGTTCTTATTTTTCAAGTACTTAGGAAAAAATTTGCAAATTTAAGCCATTTTTTCTGCAGCATCATTTTTAACTAATTTTTAGTAACTTTTTCTGCTATTTTTACAGATTTATTTCTATTAGTGTACAAACAAAGTTTTTTTTTGAATAATACGTTGGGCAGTAAAAATTTAAATTAGTTGCATAAATGTCATGTTTTTATTCTAAAACCATTGATAAACTCATGCATTTTGCTGTAGATTTACCGGTTGTTAAATCAAATGAATTGGAAATCAGATGTATTATTCTATCATTGCAATAATAAAAAAAAAATTCATTGCTTTAACAAATTTTTTCTTCGTACAAACATAGAATTAAAGAATTTCAATAATTACCAATGATTAATTTCCCCACAGATTCGACTAGAGATAGACCATATTTAATTGATTGAAAACTAATCGATTTATTTGCAGAATATTTTTTTTACATATACTCGTACATACATATATTTGTTTTGAATTGATCATTTATATTTTAGAACATCTACATAAAAGCATTAAAAGAATTTATCCATTAACAAAGTAAATAATAAATAAACAATAAAATTATCCAATTCGATACAGGCTGAGTTCGAGTTCCTGACAAACAACGGCAGCAACTGCGACAACGATTACAGCGACAATTCCAACTGTAACATCAAGTGAAGCAATAAATTTATCAAATATTTTGTTATTTTGGAAATGAATGCATATCAATCTATTTTGGTAGGGAATTGTATTTCATCGACGTTTTGTTCTTTGTGTATTTGTTACATTTGCGACGCGACAGTTTATTTTCGTAATCTTTTACTAAACTGTTAAATTACAAAATGTTCTGGAATGTTGACAAACTGCTCGTTCATTCGGACAGTGCCAGTGCCAAGTAAATCAAACAAGAAATAACGAGACAACAACAAGAAGAAAAAAAAACAGCAGAAAAATAATTCTTTCTTTTAACAGAATTCATATGCCAGCCAACTAACAACCATTACATCCATCTATCTATCCATCCATCCATCCAGTCTACTAACCAGTCCAAATATTTTTATTCATGTAATAACTTTGGAATAAACAGAAAAAAACAAAAGAAACAGAATCAGAAATTAAACTAGGATGGGGTACATCTTTACAACAATATGTAGATACTGACGAGATGTTGTGTCACAAAACAGAGATAGTGCGTCAAGTGCGTATGTGGTGATTTAAGTTGGCAACCCAACATACTGTATCTTCTTATGTGTAGCTTTACCATGCAGTCACTCAAACGGGCAGTCTGCCTGACACAGAGTAGCAAATATGCTGCAGTCAGCCTGGCATCCAGTCACCAAGATGAAAAACTTGGCAAAAAATATATTTATTTATAGATTCCATTAAATATATGTATATTCCCCTATTTGATAATCATTTTTTTGTTGTATTTTTATTCATTCTTTGGCTTTGTACTAGTTTTGTTTTCATATCAAAGAAATGAAACAAATATGTTGTACTAAAGGGTTGGCATCTCACAATATTCTCAACATATACACTGAAAAAAAAAAAATTAACACAAATTATGGTGTACCACAGATAATTTCTGTTGAAATTTAAACAACCTGTACTAGGAAATTTGAATCCTACTATAAATTGGATAAATTTACTTCGTGTGTGTAAATGAAAAAGAAAATCTAAGTTGACTCACACATAATGTGTAAATTTACATTGAGAGTATATAAAAATTAAATGAAATTTTTATATCTATATATATAAAAATAAGTTGGTATATGTTCGTCATTTTATAAATCGAGAAACACTCAACCGATTTACAAACCAATCCATGCGTTGGAAAGGTCTACTTTTACTGTTGGTTCTTAAAAAAAATGACGAAAAGTGTCTACGCAAACGCGCTATACGCACACTTTTGTGATGGTGTGTTTTTCCCATATAAAATGTGTGATCGATATACAAATTTTTATTTTTCGACGGATTTCTGACAACCGATTTCAACCAATCAATTTTCAGGGTACGTTGAGGATGGCCTGTAGATGGTTTATGTGAAGTTTGCACGAAATTGGCCCGGAGATATGGCGTCCCTACATATAAAATTATCGTGTTGCTGTGACAACCAGGCCTTGGCGTTACTACTACAACCAGGCAGCACTTATAGCATTAACCTAATCTAATCTCAGCTCATCCTATCACATTTATCCCATCTTAATTTTTTTTTTTTGTGGAAACATTTTTTTTTGTAAATTTTTTTTTTTTGAAATATTTTTTTTTTTTGCGAAAAAGTTTTTTTTTTTTTTGGAAACATTTTTTTTGTGGAAACTTTTTTTTTTTTTGAGGAAACTTCTTTTTTTTGGGTGCAAACTTTTTTTTTGCTCATCCATCTCATTTTCTCATCTCAATTTTTTTTTTGTGGAAACTTTTTTTTTTGTGAAATATTTTTTTTTGTGGAAAAAGTTTTTTTTTGGAAACACTTCTTTTTTTGTGGAAACTTTGTTTTTTTTGTGTAATTTTTTTTTTTTTTGTGGAAACTTGTTTTTTTTTTGTGGAAAAAGTTTTTCTCTTTTGGAAACAATTTAATTTTTTTTTTGTGGAAACTTTTTTTTTGTGAAATATCTTTTTTTTCGAAAGAGTTTTTTTTTGGAAACATTTTTTTTGTGGAAACTTTTTTTTTTTGAGGAAACTTTTTTTTTTGGGAAACTTTTTTTTGTGGAAACTTTTTTTTTGTGCAAACACTTTTTTGTTTTGTGGAAAAATTTTTTTGTTGTGGAAACTTTTTTTTTTTGTGGAAACTTTTTTTCTGTGGGAACATATTTTTTTTGTGCAAACTCCAAATTGATTTTGTAGTCGCTGGGGATCGAACCCGCAACCACATATATGTTCATACAGTTCAACGCGCTAACCATAACACCACAACTCTCACATCGTTATTTATTCTTAATTATTAAGTGTGTCTATTTGATTTTATTTTTACTTAAAAAGTAGAAAAATTGTTTTAACCTAAGCTTCCTCTGAATAATTATTTTTGAAATTATTTATTTTTTATATAAGCTCCTAATAACCATTCTGATCGAAGGGGGCTTTTAGTTTGAAGATTTTTACATTAATAAAAACATTGTATTTTATTTTCATAAAACTATTTAATTCCTATACAAAACAAATTACATTTTAAACTTTAAGGTACGCTAACAACGTAGCGGGCTTGCCCGATACGACTAAATTCCTTTTCGGTTTAACTGACATCCCAAAAACTAGGCCTAAGGCACGCCGCTAAATCTAGCGGGCTTGCCCGATAGTTTATTTATAAATTTACTAAATTTGTGTACAAAAAAGCTTGTTTTAGGAGTCAATTTATTCATTGAATTCTTAAAAATACTGTGCATGTTTAAAATCGGCAATGCCGATTATATAAATTATTTGTGACTTGAAATGTATGTTAGCCCGGTGAAAAATGCTCATATTCGATCAAACATGTCCATATATGGTTTATGTTTGGACACAAATGAACAAATATGGATTTTTTATGAACATATATGGATTTTATATAAACATATATGGAAGTATATGTGATTCCAAATATGGAGACCGATTTCATATACAGACATATATGGAGGCATCTGTTATTTCATATATGGAAATGGCACTCATATATGGACAAATATGGAAGTATATGTTATTCAATTTATGCAAACGGGACTTGTATATGAACATATTTGAAAGAATACATTTTTTAATATGTGTAAAAGGAACCATATTTGGATAAATATGGAATTATATTTAATGCCATGAATAAAAAAAGGAACATATGTAGCGCCTAATTTGAATGTCATACATAAATTTATATCTATAGTACAAACTTATATAAAAAAAAATAATTTTTTTCTAAAGGAAAAATTCAATGAAAAAAAATTTTGAAAGGCGACCCCTACGTTCGGCAACAAAAAAATTTTTTTTTATTGATTTAACGAAAAACTTCTTTAGCAAAAGTTTACTAATTTTTTCCGAGCTTTAATTTTTTGACATTAGGGTTGTACAGTAGGGTTGTAGCAACTGAGATCTGATGTGTAAATACTAGAACGGGATACTTTAGGTTAATGGCCCTTAGAGCAAAATATTGGCCCCCTCGTGAGAAAAACATCGACGCATCAATCATACTTTAAGATCCGACTGTAAATGTCAAAGGTATAACGAAAAATGTAAAAAGGCGACCCCTTCGTTTGGCAAAAAAGAAAAACAAATTTTGAAATCTCCTAGCAAAAATAATTTAGATTGGACGGTGTACGGCGAACTTTTTTTTGAGGTACGATCTAATGAGCACTATCTAATAAATGAATAAAAATTAATAATAGGCCACGAGCAAGAAGTCGCTTAAAATCCTATTGGTTTGGTAACACCATTTAAGCCCAATATATTCCAGCTCAGATAAGACCTTTATATGACGAATAGAGACGGATGGATGGACATCGTTAAATCGACTCAGAAAGTGATTCCGTATCGATCTGTATACTAAATATAAGGTGGGAGTACGTGCCAGGAAAATTTTCTGTTCCAAAGAATCGATTGTAGAATAGCTACTTTTCATTCACAACTAGGGTTTGGGGTTCGGGAAATCCCGGGCGGGAATTCCCGGGAAATCCCGGGAAAAGTTTGCCGGGAATTCCCGGGAAAATAATATATTTTTCCCGGGAAAACGGGAAATTTTAAAAATATTAAATTTTTTAAATTGTTTTTGTTTCGAATAGGATTTTTTAATTTTAGTCATAAAAAACATTTTAAATACCAAAACAAAAATGTCATTGTTAAAATCTTTTAAAAGGGAATACATTTATTTGACACACAAATAAAATCTTTGCCAAGTAATAAGGAGCATTTCAACTAATAAAGATTTTTCGCATAACTTATTCAAAATTTAAGTAGTAAAATCTAAAAACTTGTTAAAATGTTTAAAAGAAATATGAACAAAAAGTCTTGTTTCTTACAAATAATCGCCCTTACTATCTAAAATTTTCAAATGTATATTTTAGTTAAATTTGACTTTGTTAAAATATTGGGTGGCTTGGTTTATTTTTGGAGCATTCTGATTGGTTAATTTATTTTCAACCAATCAAAATATTTGAAAATATAAATATTTTTGTAAGGTTTTCATACACAAAATGAACAAAACCGTTTGATTAAAAATAACGTCGACTTTAAATTTAAAATACGCCTTTATATTAAGGGTCAATAATTTTATAAGTAACGTTTTCATTAATAAATGTGAAAAGAAAAGACTAATGGTTAACGGTGGTATCTAAATTTGGTTATCCGACATCTAAATTTGGTTCACAAAAAAAAAAAAAAAAATTGATGGTCATGCAACTTCTCTTGAAGAAAAGAACAAGAATAACGTTTCAGCTAAAATTAGCAAAGTACCTGAAGAAAAAAGTGTAAGCTGAATAGGCATTAAAGGTTTTATGGTAGGGCAAACATTTCCTGAAATGGTATCCAAATTAGCTGCAGTCAATCCGCACCATAACTAGATCTTCGTTTATTCGAGAAAGTTTTTATAATAAAAACCTGGCATTGCAAAAAAATGAAAAAGATGTAAAGAACATTATATTAAATTACTACCATCATGTAAAAGATATTATGATAAAAGAAATATCGAGCAATATTTCTAACAATAGGAGATTTACTATAATCTTAGATGAATGGACAAGAATATCACAAAAGAGATATTTGAACATATGTACAAACGGATATAATTCATTTTATAATCTGGGGTTGGTTTATATATCAGGAAGATATAATGCTGATGAAATAAGAAGAATTGTAGAAATAAGACTAGAAGAGTTTTATTTGTCTTTGGAAAATAACATTGTGGCCACCATATCTAATGGGCCAAGTGTGATGAAACGGTTTGTTTCCGACAATCCAGTAGTAGGTGCCTACTGGAATCATGCAATTCATTTGTCAGTGCTGCGAGTAATTTATGTGAAATCAAATGTTCAACATTCTGATATTTTTTACTTTGAATTCTCACTACACAGACTGCATTTGCACTGAAATAGTGTTTTGTTTAACAAAAATTACTTATATAGGTGGTTTTCATTAGCAATTTTGTTCAAAAGTATTTCCCGGGATTCCCGGGAATAAAATTTTTTCATTCCCGTTTCCCGGGAAATAAAAAAGTCCGGGAAATCCCAAACCCTATTCACAACCCCTTCTACTGTCGATTCTTACACCGATTCTTTTTGTTTGAAATTGTCCCAAAAGCAACCCCTTCTAAGCCCCAAAGTGTAACCGGTTGCTCTAGAATCAGTTCTGGAACTTATTCTATGTCATCCACACCTTCCATATAGGATCCCAGGAACTGGTTCCGAAACCAGTTCTATGGAATCGGTTGCAGTGGAACCAGTTGTAGAATGGATGTGGTTGGCTACCGATTGTAAAAAATTTTCCTGGGGTCCATTAATTTTGGTGTAGGGTATAAAAACTGTAAAAATTAAAAACTATCATCTTCATTAAAAAAACTATAAAATAAAATCACCACAATTGAAAAAACCGTTAAAATTTAAAAAAAACAGTAAAAATTGGTGCAACGAAAACCGCTTAAATTCTAAAAATAAATATATGATATTGAAAAAAATACGACTGAGATTGAAGAAAATGCCAAAATAGAAAAAAATTGTAAAATTGAAAAAAAATATTAATTAATTCTATTAGGCAATACGAGCTTCACTTCGTCGGCATTAACTCTTTACTTTCACCTACCAGGATTCGATTTATTCTAAAATACGCGTGAATAATTACACTCAAAGAAATAAATCTATAAAAATAGCCGAAAAAGCTACTAAAAATCAGTTAGAAATGATGATGCAGAAAAAACTGTTAAACTAGCAGATCTCTTTTGCTAAATGCTAGTACCTAAAATAAGAACATCAAAAATAAAACGTTAAACATACATACACAATTTTAGTTATATTTAAGTTAGTTTTTAGTTAATTGAAAATGACAAATTGTACTGTAAAATCTTCAGAAAATTTTGCTAAATATTAATACACCCAAAAAAAGTCAGTAAAGTCAGCAAAAAATGTTGTTGTGTCAGCAAATAAATTTGTTTGGTATAAATCTCTTTGTTTTTACAAATGTTATTGACAAAGAACATACAGAAATACATATAAATAGTACCCAAAGGATACTTTTATGACAATATCATATTAGAATTTGGATTTAATGTAGAACAATATTCTAACTATATGAAAATATAGAAAGTCTAAAAAAATAATTTTTCAGTAAATGAATGTTGTTTTTAGTTTGACTCAAGATCATAAATTATTTTCACTTTCTGTTTAAATTATTTTCAAATCAAAGAAAGATGATACAATTTTTACAAGTAAATTACAAAGAATTCATTCATTTACTTAAAAATAACAGATCAACTAAAAACATTTCCCCCATTCATCAAAATAATTTTTATATTTTTTAATGCAAGAATTTAAATACTTGTTCAACAAAGTAAATTACGGCTATTTATTTCATAAATTCATTATTGCTTTTCAATGTTCGTAAATTAATTAAGAAAACTGGTTCCAGGACACATTCCTGAGGCAACCGGTTTCACTTTGGGGGTTATGGAAGCGGGTGCTTCTGGGATAAATATCAACCAAAAATCATCGGTGATAGAAGTGACAGTAGAAGGGGTTACAAAGGAAAAGAACTATTCCGCAACCGATTCTTTGCAACATTAAATTTTCCTGGGATTAGAAAGAAATGTGTACAAAAATATCTGTGAAAGAATTATACATATTTGTTATCTAAATTTTGGCATTATAAGCAATATTAAACAAAAATTGTACATATTTTATAATAGTGAAATTACAATAATTTTTAGATTGCTGCTAACTGATGTTTTGCTATTACAATATTTTCAAAAATACTCTAAATCCCAACTGGATCAATCAAAACAGTTCTTTACCTGAAAAGCCTCTTTCTTATCCTTTTGACCCATATTATTTTTGTAAGTGTTTTTATAAATGCTCATGGATATTTACATACATGTACGATATAATGTAAGTATTTTGTTCTGCTTCATATTATTTCTTCCTTTACGTAATATATTTATACTTCGATTAAAACCTTTTTTTATATATATTCTTGTTTAAATAAATGTATATGGAATATGCTTTTAACATTTTATGAAAACTGCACAAGAAGATGATGACTGTCCGTCTTTTCTGTCTTCTATATGTTTATCCCTTTATTGGTAGGGTCACCATGTAAAAGAAAACTATCAATATAACTTGACTCAATTATTTCAATTACTAGTATCTTGGAAGTCTTTTTTTTTGCATTCATTGTTGAATGTTTTGTAATCATTTATAGTTATGTTTTTGTTAATATCTGTTTTCATTACTAACAATTTGTAGGGTAAAAAACATTTAAAATAAGTACGAACCAATATTTGCCATATTGATGGTAATTTTAATAGTAATTCATGCAATTGAACGCACATTGAATTTTGTTTGAATTAGACATAATACCATATGACAAAGTCCCACAGATTTGCGGAACCTGAACAAATAGATATATACAGTGCTGTTCAATATAATAGGCACATTTAAATTTTTTCTAATTTTATTCTCGTTGCCTTTATTTTTAAATATCAAAATAGTGGATAAATTCACCCCAAAATGCGAGGAGATTGTTCAGAGAATGGTGCAGAATTTTAACGTGATGTCTGTTTTTTTATTTTGTCACTTATTTTAGGTAGGCATGGCTTTTAATGTAAAATAAGCGATATCGACCTTTTATCACAAATTACATAGTAAAATTTAGAGAGTACTGATCAGTTCTGTAAAAGCTGTATATTTTTGGAATTCCTATAATATTTCCCTAAGTCTTACATTATTTTTTCTCTACAAATGGTCGCCAAACTTATAACGACAGTTCCTTAAACAAATTGTATAAACTTTCCTTAAATCTTGCATTATCGTTAACCACAAATGGTCTCCAGACTTAAAATGACAGCGCTTTAAACATGACCAGATTTTTCTTTGTTTTTAGCGATTTCAAAATTGAGTTAACAACACTGAAATTTAAACACGGAATGCTTTATGCTATAACGTAAAACAGCTTGAATGATTTGTTATATCGCAGCAAGTATAGAATAAGGCTATTCACTTTAAAGTTTCAGTGTTGTTAACTCTATTTTAAAATCGCTAAAAACAAAGAAAAATCTGGTCATGTTTAAAGCGCTGTCTTTTTAAGTCTGGAGACCATTTGTGGTTAACGATAATGCAAGATTTAAGGAAAGTTTATACAATTTGCAAAAATATACAGTTTGTATAGATCCGATCAGTGCTCGCTTAATTTTCCTATGTAATTTGATAGAAGGTCGATATCGCTTATTTTTCATTAAAAGCCACGCCTACTGTAAACAAGTTGCAAAATAAAAAAACAGACATTATGCTAAAATTCTGCACCATTTTCTAAACAACCTCCTCGCATTTTGGGGTGAATTTATCCACTATTTTGATCTTTAAAAATAAGGGTAAGGAGAATAAAATTAGAAAAAATTTATATGTGCCTATTATATTACACAGCACTGTACATACATACATCTAACTAGAGATCACGGACTGAAAAGGTTTCTTTATGCCCATGGGGAATATGTAGATTTTTAACTGGGATTTATGACCAAAGTTATAATCGTAATTGTCCCCATTTTAATTTGAGGATTATTACCGAAACAATTTCCCCAAATCGTAAGTTGGCCATGTCACCTGCAAGTCATCAAAATCGAAGAGATTTACTGTTATTACTTTTAACGGCAGAATTTTTTGTTCCATTAAAAAAGGTATCCTTGGTTTTAGCCACTCATAGCGCTGAAATTTGTATATGAAGCTTTCTATAACAAACCAGCAAAAAAAGTCGAAGTAATGCTTTACAAACAATTTCTTTCACTGCTTCACAAGTATCCGTTAATGTATTTTTACTGCTTTTTTAGAAGTTATTCTGAAAAACTTCAAAAAATCCCTTCTTTCATTGCTTCCAAAGTATCCGTTAGTATATTTTTACAGCTTTTTTTAAAATTACTTCTGAACAACATCCAAAACATCACTTAAGTATTGCTTCCAAAGCATAATTGCTCTAAATGTGATCCTAAAAAGTGATTTTGGTATCATTTGGTATTTCTAAATAGATAAATATTTTTTAATTACAATAAAAGGAACAAAATACTTTTTTTTATTTAATATATATAATTAATTTTTTAAATTCAATATTTTTTTTTAAATTTTAAAACATATATAAAATAAAAATGATAAAAAATTGCTTTTTATGCGCTTATGAAAATAGTACTGAAAAATGCTCAATTGCAGTGCACCTTTTGCACTTGTTTAAAAAGGAATATCTCGCAATGGCAAAGTGGTGTTTTTATGTAAGTCAATTTTCATATCACAGAATAGCTCAGCGGTAGAGAGCTAGACTAGCAACAATGAGGTCGTAAGTTCGATATTCGGTGGCGGCAACAAAAAAACTTTTGTAAAATAAAAAACATATAATTTTTTTTGCGAAGAATTTTTTTAACTTTTAGTTGGTGAAAAGGAGCTTCCTTTGCTCTCGTTCAAGAAGTACTAAAAAAATGTTGAAGTGAGAGTACTCCTCTCCAACAGTGTTGCTAAATTGTGCTAAATTGAGAAAAATTAAAAATATGCTAAAAATATGCCAAATAAAAAATTACAAAAGTGTAGAAATATTCATTATGCTAAAAATCTGCTAAGTTACCACATAAAAAATATTGCAATTTTTACTCTACTAGCCGCGTTTTTGTTAAGTTTTCGTATTAGATAAAAATTTTTGACAGTTTTTTTTACGTATACGCGTTTAAACATTTAAAAAATTAGTGTAATCATTGTTAAAAAAAAAAAAAACTAAATCTTGCATGGACAAAAAAATGCTAAAAATCTGCTTTTGTCAAACGAAATATGCTAAAAAGCATTGATCATATTTTTCTAAAATAAATATGCAGTTTTCAAACTCAATCTGCTAAATCTAGCAGAAAATATGCTAAAATGACAACAATGCTCTTCAATGATCAGTGTTAAAATCACTAGTGTTTATGTAAAAAAAAAGTACATCTAGATCATCCATTGCAGTGCTTTTTCTACCGCTCCGGTATCTCTTTTTTCGGGAATAGCCCGGCTTTGAGAAAAGTTTCTCATTTTAATGTTAGAAGTACCGTGTTTGTAGTTCTTTATGACATAAATTAAACATGGAACAACTTTCATGTCGTCAAAAATAGATTAATTTAGAAGGTTTTTTTAAATATTTTTTTGAAATATGGGAAATGATAAAAATTTTATTATATCTATAGAGTTTTCTATTCACTATTAAAAACAACATTTAGAATACATTTAGAACTAATTCAGAATTTTTTACTCAGTTTATCTAAAAATTGGTCAATTTAGTTTTTCTCTTTTCATTTATAAATAAATCCTTGATATTTGTCTATCGCCGTGGAAAGTTTCAGATTTTTAGTCGTCTACATTTTGGAGAAAATAGTTGTAAAAATTCAAATATTTGCTATATAAGCATGGTGTATACCAGGCTAACGGGTAGTTTTAATAAATTTATTAAGGCGGCCTGAAAGGCGCTGAAATGTTAACAAATATCCAAAAGAAAATAAGTTAGTTTTGTTCGGCATTTACGTTAACCCCCTAACCGGCAAGCCCGCCTCCAGGCGGGGTATATTAAATTGACCACAAATGCACCAAATGAATATTTTGTAATAAGAAATTATGCTTTTTCAATAGAAAACAAAATTTATGAAATTTTTAGTGAATAATTTTTTTGTATACAGTGCACGGTTTTGAAGCGAGAAAGTGTCAAAAATTAAATTTCGTAAAATTTCGAAAAAAAATATTTTAAAACAAACAAAGTTTTAAAAAATATTAAAAACATATTTACTTAAATTGACTAAAACAATTGATAATGAACACGAAGTGAGATTAAAGCTTAAACTATTCAAAAAATTCCTTACTTTGGTCCAAAGACGCACAGGATTCCATAAGGATACGCCTTAACTTGAAAATGAATGGACGGATTTTTCTGAAATTTGGTAAAAAGAATATATATATATTGCTATAAGTAGCAAAGCTTATAAGTTTAAATAATATATATTGAAGTTGTGGTGCGTTTTCGCTCAATTTCGCATTTTTCGAAAAACGAAAATCGCTACATCCTCTTAAGTAACAGCACAAAAAATGTAATTTTTTTTATCTTGGTAAGATAAATAATTTATGCTTAAACCTAGTAATTTTTATGTCCTATTTTGGTCCATATCGCCTAAAGTAGGCAACGAAAAATAATGTTGTAGCGCAATATTCATGCAGTAAATGATTACTTAAGGTTTATACTGTACACACAATATAATTAACTTATATACACGTTTAGGCTTTAATATTTTATTGAATCCTTTTGATTTTATGATTGTAAATTAAAGTCATTCAATTATAATAGATAAGTTTTTCTACGAATTTAATTAAATTGAACATTTACGGATATGTTTTTTCTTTTTATCTACCATCCAATAAATATAGATTTTTTACAGATATGATTTAATTTAAAGTGTTATTGCAATTTTACTAAGGATATACTTAAATTTAATGATTTTATGAAATGCAGCATTAAATATAAATGGAGTTTTTTAATACAAAACAAGTTCATATACATAATTCATAATAATAAAATCAAATTTTCTAAGCGAATAACAAAATTTTACTCATTAACTACAAAATGAATGGTGAATTTCTATAGAATTCATTATATTTAATATTTAATAATAAATGTATTTGGCTTCATTTCAAATTACTATATGTATTAGAAAGATTAAGGACTTAAAGATAGAGAAGAACATTAGCAAGCTATTAAGTATTGGAAAAGATTTCAGGGAGGGCATTACTCTTTTCTGTGTTATATTCATCTTAGAGCAGTTACATTATGGCCTCAAAGCAAAAATTTGATAATAGGTGCGATATACTCACGCATTACCTTGTAATGATAACTCCCCAGTCAGAAATCGCCAGTGGTACAAAAAATCAAGCACTGGCATCCACTGGGTAATCACGGTGTTAAAAATAAATGACTGGCAGAACACTCATTTGGGACGCTTTGCCAACGTTTGCAAAAAGCGTTTTACCAGTATTTGTTTTACAAAAATTTCGGTGATTTATAAAAATAACCACTGGCAAAGAATAGGCATAGAGTGATATGCCAAGGTTTGCAACCAGTGATTATCCAGTGCTACCTAGCCAATGCTACCAGGCGTACAAAAATCAATTCACTGGTAGACCAATGATTTTATAAAAATGCTGACGCTTCGTTAAAAAATGTTTGTAGTCAGGAGGTTCCGAGTTCAAATCCGGTTGCAAACAAAAAAATTTTTTTTGGATTTTTTTAATTTAAATTTTTTTTGTTTTATAAAATCAATTTTTTTGTTTGTGGGAAAGCTCCTTCAAGACCAACATTTTTTTGCCCTCCTAACACTGACATACTAGTTACAAAAAATTGTTTGCCAGTACTAGCATTTTGGCACAGCCAGTAGTTGTCCAGCTATTATCACACATTTATGTGTTTAGCCATCAAATATTATATGTCGCGATAGGTCAGTGGGTACAGCAATCGTCTGCCAATCTGACGGACTGGGTTCAAAGCACGGCAGGACAAAAAAAAATACATATGAACTTTTTTTAAATTTTATTTTGGAACATATATTACCAGACCACCTATTTATTGGTTTTGCCAGCGTTTTGCCAACGTTTAAAAATTTTGTTCCTCCAGTGCTATTCCGGCGCTTTTTGAACAGCCGGTCCTTTGGTCAAATGATGTTATCATTTTGGGAATGGGAAAGCACTTTTTGCCAGTACTTGTACCACCTGTTAAAGTGCTTTGCCACCGCTTTCCCGTTTGTATTTTTCTGCATTGTTTCAAAACAAAACGATCTCTAATTAAATATTAGATGATTAACGCAAAGTAATTATTAAAATATTTTTTAAATCTATGTTTTAGACACATTTTACTCTGTGTGTTTCTTTGTAAGCATTTGGGTAAGGAGTATATTTTTCGATAGCTCAGGCGAAAGAGTTCTCAGCTAACAAGCGGGGATCCCAGGTTTGAAAACCAGCGTGACCACTAGACCGGAGCTCAAAAAAAAAGTTCGCCGTACACCCTCCAATATAAAGTATTTTTAGAAGGCAATTTCCAAAAAAAATTAGGTTTTTTTTCCCGAATGTAGGGGTCGCCTTTTTCAATTTTTCGTTATAGCTTCGGCATTTAAAGTCGGATTTTAAAGTGTGATATATCTATTTTTTTGACTCGCGGAGACCAGTGTTTTGCTATAAAGTAAAAATCCAATGAAAAAAAATTTAAAAAGGCGACCCCTACGTTCGGCAACCAAAATATAAAATAAATTTCTACTGGGTTTATCGAAAAACTTCCTTAGCAAAAGTTTAATGATTTTTTGCGAGCTTTAATTTTCTGATATTAGGGTCGTACATTAGGGTTATATCAACTGAGATCTGGTGGGTAACTACTAGAACGGGATACTTGAGGTCAATGTACCTTAGAGCAAAACACTGGTCTCCTCGAGATAAAAACATCGATGTATCATACTTTAAGATCCGACTGTAAATGCCAAAGATATAATGAAAAATGTAAAATGGCGACCCCTACGTTCGGAAAAAAAATAATTTTTTTTTGAAACCTTGCAAAAATATTTCATATTGGAGGGTGTACGGAGCACTTTTTTTTGCTTGTAAGGTGGTACGCTCTAGTGACCACGTTTAGATATTTAATACTCGTACAAAAATATTTATAATAGATTTTTTTTTTAAATATTTTCCCATCCTCGTAACCACATAACTTTATCACCTTCTACCCATTCATTAGCTTGGGACTCATCGCCTGTAAAATTCATCAAAGAAGTAACCCATGCAAAAATGTTTATTCAATTTAATCCGTAAAATGGATTAGCATTATTTAATAAAACCAAGTCCAATTATATCAATTAATATATTTTTGAGTACAAAAACTCTTAGGTCCGATTACTGAATGTGCAGTTAACTACTAACTAGGACTTTAACTGCCGGATAAATTGTAACTGGACATTCAGTAATCGGGCCTTAATATGCGTTGCATAAAATCATATTATTTTGTACTATTATTATTTTTTCTTCTATTGCAGATATAAAAATTACAAAAGTGTGTCTCAAATCAGTCAAAAACATAAGAAAATTAATAAATATTTATTAATAATATTTTTAGTAGCACATATTTTAATAAAAGCGCCATGACTTAATTGAAAATTTCGACGAATTTTGATTAAATTTTTAATTGATATGATTAAAATTTTAATTGACAATTTTTCAATTAAAACTTTACACTTAATTGATATAACGATTTTCTTAATTATATGAATTAATTAATTAAAACTTTACAAAACAAACTTAATTGATATAACGATTTTCTTAATTGACTTTACAAAAAAAACTTAATTGATATAACGATTTTCTTAATTGGTCCGAATTCAATTAAATTTTTAATTGTATTTACAAATACTTTAATTGGAACTCGATTTTAATTTTTTCTGTGTATACAATGTTTTTTTTTTTGCAATTATAATTGGTGTAGATTTCATTAACATTAGTTTAAGCAAAAAATTTTAAAAAATTGCATTGGCAATGAATTTAATGAAATTTTTTGATATTGACTGCCAATTAAATTTCAATGCCAATGAAAAATTATAAAATATGCTTGGTGCTGAGTAATGTTACTACCAAAAATAGACCAACCCAACTTTTATTACACCCATTTTTTGTATATTTCAGTATATTTATTATACCGTAAATTGAGATTCCCTTCCCGGAATCAGATCTGCTACTCGAAATATGCCCAAAAACTTACTTTGGTATAAGATATCATAGTCACTATGCCCGACTTTAATTTTATTTCTGTTTTTTGTTACAGAGCTTCTACTTACCACTTTTGATATAATTACCTTTCATTCCAATTAAAAAGAAATGAATTTTTGGGCATTTGTTCGTACTTTCGATGTTTAATACCTCGTACTAGATATACCCAGCAATAACAGACATTACCGAATAATTAAGCGAGCAAATAGCACACAAAATGTTTCACTACTTACCAGGCTATTTACTCGCAACATTACTTTTGTTCGTGGTGTCCAAAAATTCATGGGTGGTCATTACCCTCTCGCTTAAAAAAAAGTGCGATTAACAATTTACCCATAGTGAAGAATAAGTAGTTACTCACAAAGATAGAAAAAGCGGTTACTCAGAAGTTAGGAAATAAGTGGTTACCCTTTATTGTAAAATAGTTGGTCATATTGGCCAAAAAAAACTTTTTACCTTAGAAAATTTCCTATTTAGTTCAAAACACATTTATAAATAAAATATTAATATAAAAAAGACTTAATAAGTACTTATTTATTCAATTACCAGTAAGTGATTACTTTGCACGAATATATAAGTAATTCTATAACTTATTATCGGTAAGTCCTTATTTGGTATTTTAAATTAATGCAAAAGGTAATGACCTATCATTACTTGGTAATCCGTATGGTAATGACCTGTCATTACCATGTTTTTGCTGGGTATAAACAAACAGACTCACTCTCAGAAGTTTTAAATTGAAAAGTTTAAAATTGTCGAAATGTCGGTAGCCTGTTATATAGGCGAGGTGTTATCATTGCCGATATTAACAAGGAGAGCCTCTTTGTGGGTTCCCTCAGATGTCGATGAAATTTTGATTCATGATAGAGGGGGTAGATAAAGTACTTATGTGTACCGTTTTAGCTGCCCAATCCCACTAAAAAATGCACAACTTTTTTTTTTGTTTTAGTTTTTCTAAAGATATATGTATATATAAATTGGATATCAAATGAAAGCTGTTGTGAATATACGAGTATATAGAGTACTAAAAATATTGAAAAGTTTTTGAACCGAAATTTTCCGAAATACTTTGAAACTAATTTTTACACTCCAAACATCAACTAGGGGTATTATGCATATGACTCAAAGTGTTTTTAATAGTGTGTCCTCCATCACGTATCCAGATTTCGTTAATATCTGAGAAAACCTCTCCTTATTGGCCTGCTCCCTCTGTTATAGTTGTTTTTTTTTTTACTTTCAATCCTAAATAAACGACCACATGCGAATAACATATTTATATGTTCATCAACTGCATGTAAGTATATTTTTACCAATTTAATTTTAATTTTTTTATGTAAATTTTTTTCTATACAAACCTAAAGTAGTTAAATTGGTTTTAGATACAATTTAGCTGCCGAATGGCTATTGGCTATTACACACACAATGTACTTTATTGAACCGTAAAACAACTACAATTAAAAAACTCAATTTGCAATAAAAAAATTGAACATGTCAATCACGGTTGCGATTCACATGAAAAACACAAAAACCGTTTATTAGTGGCCTCTACACCACAAGGAATTTTTTAGGTAACATTGTTCAAAGAATATTGAGAAATATTCTCAATACAATTAAGAAGATTCGGGATAAGTGTTGTAAGGGATTAATCGCTAACGCTTAACTTTCATTTTGTAAATCTGGGGTGTTATTAAAGGAATAAGTAATTAAGACGATTTACATAAATAGTACAGCAAAGGCTAGAGCCGAATTAAAAAAAGCAAGTTACAAAAGCTGACCCATTAATAAAATTCTAATCATCGATGAAAATTGTGGCAGGTAGAGTGCATGATATTCTCTTTTACCAATTTTATCTACACTCATAGAAATAAATCTGTAAAAATAGCAGAAAAAGTTACTAAAAATTAGTTAAAAATAATGCTGCAGAAAAAACTGCTAAAATTAGCAGATTTTTTTGCTAAATATTAGTAAACTGAGAACAGCAAAATTAAAACTGTTAAATTTATAGAATTTTAATTATATTTAGGCTAACTTTTAGTTAATTGAAAATAGCAAATTGTACAGTAAAATCTGCAGAAAATTTTGCTAATTATCTGTAGACTAAAAATAGCTAAACTAAACTGTTATATCTACAAAATTTTTGCTATTTTTAAGCTAAATGTAGTTGAATGCAAATAGCAGACTATTCTGCTAAAATCAGCAGAAATATTTGCTAAAAAATTGTAAACTGATGTTTTCAAAAGGCGCGATTTTAATTTGCATTTAAAAAAAAAATCGAAAAAAAAACTTCGAAAATTTTAAATTTTTTGGTGATTTTTTAGGCTACTAATTATTTAGCAAAATTTTTTGCTAATTTTAGCAGGTTAATTTGCTATTCTCAATTTACAAAAATTAGCAAAATATAACTAAAATTCTGTATATTTAACAGTTTTGTTTTTGCTGTTCCTATATTACTAATATGTAGCAAAAATAATCTGCTAATTTAGCAGTTTTTTTCTGCAGCATCATTTTTAACTAATTTTTAGTAGTTTTAACTAAATTTTTTACGAACTATTTTCTATTAGTGTAGTTTACTACAATATGCATAGTTTCTAATAGAATTTACAAATTTGGCTTAAATATATTTTTAAATGTTTTGCTCTTTTTATTATTATATTGTTTTGCAAACATTTATACTAAAAGTAATTATGAATAAAACTAACTACATAAATTGACACTTTATGTTGGGGTCACATACAAATGTATAACTAAAATGTTTTACCTTGAATGACACAAAAAAACTCTATAAAATGACAAATAGTTAAAGACAAGATCATTATTATTGTTAATACAATTGTTAAAGAAGTACACAATATTTACGAAATGTGTACAAACAAAAACATAAAAAAAAATAATTACAAAAGCTCAAGTCTAGCAAAACCGACTATATAATAAGCTATAACAGTCTCGGTTAATTCCGACATTTAAAGCGTTGAAATGGATTTGTTTCTAAAACTTTTTTTTAACGAATTTGATCAATGGTTAAAAAATACAGTTTATTTTTTGGTGAATTAAAAATTCAGTTATATGAGGACAAGGTCCAAACATGGATGTATTTAAGCTAAAATCGAAAGAGTTTGTTGCTGCGTTAATATGAGTCAAGATACCAAATTTTATTGACATATTTTTATATTAGCGGCCTGTAGCATACGAAAAAGGATAAAATCTCAGATCGGGGTGCATTTGTATGAGCACTATGTCTACAAATGAACCCATCCTAACCAGAATCACTAAGACTAGTCTTTTGTCTAATATTTATCAGTTTAATCTTTTTTGTTGAATTATCTTCTATTTTCGAATTGTACAGTACGCACATGGACAGACGGGCGGACAAGTATCATTAATAAATCGACTTAAGACTGAATCTAAGTCTATCGATACACTCAAACTATACAAACTCATACGCTGACCACACAGTTGCGTAGGGTATAAAAATAATTATTTGAAAACTTTAGAGAGGAGAACCGAAATAATAGCAACATACTCGTATGTTTATTGTGTTGCTGAACTATGGGACAGTCATATACGATATACTTTGAGGAAGCAGAACAGAGGAGATGTCTTACAGCTCTTGGAAATGGTATTAGACTTTTAGCAAAGTATACTCACATTTATTGGTTTTGTTCCCTCACTCGAGTGAAACAAAAATTAATCTCGTGAAATATCTACCCAGGAACATTTTCGGTTCCAAAGAATCGGTTGTAGAATAGCTACTTTTCCTTTGCAACCTCTTATACTGTCAATTCCAACAAGGATGATTTTTGTTTGAAATTGTGGGAAAAGCGGCCGCTTTTATAGCTTCAAAGTGTAATCGGTTTCCCTAGAATCAGTTTTGGAACTACTTCTAGAAATGATCCTCCGTCAGTCATACCTTTCATATAAGATTCGTGGAACTGGTTCCGTAACCAGTTCCATGGAATTGATTGCAGTGGAACAAGTGGCAGAATTGTGGTTTTGGTGACCGATTGTAAAAAATGTCCTGGTTAATCATATCCAATTTCATGTTCTTTAATTTCTTCTATAATATCTAGCTGGTCCAATTGTCTCGAATTCGTATGAATATGAATAGAGGGAAGAAAATCGGCTATTTTAACACTCGATTTAACGCTCGAATTCAGTTGTCACAATCGAATTACGAGGTTATGGCAACCAAATCAATTTAGTTGACAAAAAATTCGATTCGATTCACATGTCTGCCAAGTTGTTTCAAAAAAGCACCATAAAAGGGTTCAGGAAAAAGTTTGTTAAAGTCGAAATTAGCACGAATATAAAGACAATGAGTACGAAAGAAAAAGAAATGCATACCGACTATATATTTATACACTCATAGAAATAAATCTGTAAAAATAACAAAAAAAATTGCTAAAAATTATGCCGCAGAAAAAACTGCTAAAATTAACAGATGTTTTTCTAAATATTAATAAAATTAGACCGCAAAAATTAAAACTGTTAAACTTACAGAATTTCAGTTATATTTAAGTCAACTTTTAGTTAATTGAAAATAACAAATTGTACTGTAAAATTTGCAGAAAATTTTGCTAAATATTACTAGACTAAAAATAGCAAAAATAATCTGTTATATCTAAAAAATTTTTTCTATTTAAAACCAAATTTTGTTGAATGCAAATAGCAGTATATACTGCTAAAATCAGCGGAAATATTTGTTAAAATTTATTTGTATTTAAAAAAAAATCGAAAAAAACTTAGAAAATTTTAATTTTTTGTAATCCTTAGGCTACTAACAATTTAGCAACATTTTTTGCTGATTTTAGCAGGCTAATTTGCTTTTAGCAAAAATTTAACTCAAATATAACTAAAATTCTGTACATATAACAGGTTTATTTTTGCTGTTCCTATATTACTAACATATAGCAAAAATAATCTGCTAATTTTAGCAGTTTTTTCTGCAGCATCCAAATTTTTTACAGATTTTTTTCTATTAGTGTACCAACCTTGTTGAAAGTCAACTAATGATTGGATTCGAAATTTTAGTGGGGCTGAAATGGACTTGTGTTAAAACATTTTAGAAATCGCTTTCGCTGCGGGAGGTTTTTTTACCAAATTGATTTAAAAAAACTGTTTTTATTATCAGGACAATATTATGTACATATTAGATTTTGCCTTGGGAGCTTGCACCCCAGAAAAGTTATACCCCTAATGTACATGTGCCTGAATAAAAACTACAAACAATCCCTGCAAACATTTGGAAGATATCTTCCAAGAAGATAATAAGGCTATATCTTCTATTTTTCATTTGAATGAAAATAATGAAGTAGTGATTTGAAATTGTCTTCCTTTTATCATTTGGAAGATATTTTGAAGATATTTGGAAAAACAATTCAAAAATTGTGTTTTTTGTCATCATTTTTTTATGAAAATATTGCGGCAATATCATCTTTTTATCACCTGGAAGATAAATAAAATTCGTTTAAAATTTTTGGTAAAAATAATAAAAAGTTTGTACAAAAAAACAATTTTAAGAAATATGGGAAACAAATTCGTTGAAAAATTAAGATTTAGTGCGCGGAAAAAATCAGGTATGATGGCAACAAGATAATGTTTTTGTCAATGGATTACGAACGCAGATATTCTTTTTCAGAGATAAATTTCATAATGAAAAATATAAATCCTTTAGTTTGTTTCGAGGAGCTAATTTAGCGATATCACCTTTTTATCTTCCAGGTGATAAATTAGCGATATACGATTATCTAGCGATATCGCCGAAGTATCATTAAGAAGTATTGCTTTCGTATTGCTTGGGAGTATCGCTATAGAGAGGACATTTACTCCCGAAAGGGGAATCTTCCGCAATAGGAATATGATTATTGCCGCAATAAAGTTTTTCTTCCAGGCGTATTGTAATGTTTGCAGGGAATTTGTTTCCAATTTTGCCTTTAAATATTACATTTGTCAAGTGTGTCGGTCTAAAAGTAATTAAAATTTTTCTTGCGTATACGCAATAATCGAGGGGTGAATCGAAAATGAAGTTTTTCAGTTTTATTTATAAAATTACATTAACTTAAAAATGCAGTCATGGACCAAAATTAATGAAAAAAATTTTTTTGAATGTTTCTATAAAAAGCTTTATTTTACAAAACTACCGAAAACTACAGAAAACAAACAATTTTTTTTCGTGAAATATCAAACTCCAAACGCCTATGGAGGAGTTCTTTATATATCCTACAAATTTATTTCTGTCATTTTCCAATAATCAGCTTAAAATTGCGCAACGTTTTGTTAACTACTAACAAAAATTGGGACACCCTACTGTCCATGCATGAATGTGCGCACGCTACAGGTTGCAAATATGAAGACGTTTAGGTGAAATTTAGTATAATGATCTATACTGGCCCAAGAAGGAAGCCTATTCATTTTTGTTAAAGTCGGCCAATGTTTTGTCTTATATCGGCCCTAGAATAAAGCCTACTGATCCTTTAGGTGTTTTAGGTTAGGTGTTTATTTGCGTTAAAAAATCGAAAAAAAACTTCGAAAATTTTAAATTTTTTTGGGATTTTTTAACAGTTTTAGTTTTTTATGCTTCTAATATTTAACAAGATAATCTCTTAATTCAAACAGTTTTTCCGCAAGGTTATTTTTAACAAATTTTTATTAGTTTTAACTAAAATTTTTAAGAACTTTTTTCTATTAGTGTGGGCAAAATCAAAATTTCTTACTGACTTGCTATTTTAAACCAGTTTATAGACAAATTTAAAATTTTTTATTTTTTGTTAAAAAAAAATTATTTTATTAACTAAGAAAAATGGTGGGCAATAATTTTACTAATTTTTGTATTAGAAAATTAGGAAAAACTCACTAATATGGAGTGAAATATTGCTTTTCTTAAATAAAAAAAAATATTTAAATAAAATTTCAATGCGTTTGATGCGGGAATTTCAAAATCTCGAAAAAGTAAAATCGTAGTTCTTAATATTTTCCCATGCTCCACTTGATTTTGCCTTGGGAGAAATGACATTTGCGAAAATTGCAAAAAGTTATATCCCTGATGTACATGCGAGAGAAAACTGCTACAGATAGAGTAAAAAGCAACCCCAAATAGCCCAAACCACAAACAAATCGATAGAGTTATTTATCGATGTTTCTTGCTCTATTTCTAGCAGTTTTCTCTCGCGTGTAAATGTGCCTTAATAAATATTTTCCAGCTTATCACTATAATATTTTCGCGCTTAATACTTTCAAGAAAATACGCTGTAGTAACATAAAATCATTTAAAAGTTAAAAAAACAGTTAAAAATTTGCACAAAATTCGTAACTAAATTTTAAGATTTTTAAATTCTGTACAGCATATAATCCGTTTAAAAGTTATATAATATTTAAAAGTATCTAATTTTTATATTTGACTTACTTTCATGATTTCAGTCCCAATATGCAGTTGTTTCAAAATAATTTGACACATAAAGTATTTAAATGGAACATGCAAATCTCTTATTCATTTCATATCTGTTGGTACTGCATGAATTCATATGAATGAATGTATGTTACTAATTCTTTTTCATTGTCAGTAATCATTTGAGATTATATTCATTAAAAATGTTGGAGTACCAAATAGCAGTAGTGTGTCTTTTCGTTCAAGTTATTTTTTGTCCATCATTTTCGATTTAATACCGTTTTTGTTTCCTTTTGAGATTTTTTTTATTAAGTGTTTGTTATTTGTAGCTTCTGTTGTTTTGTTGCTGTTAAATGATGATTATGCTGATGTTGTGATGCTGGTGTAAAGCTGTTGCTGTTTTTGGTGATGGTTGTATATTTTTTTCAGTTATTGCCATAAACATTTCCACCTCTAATTACAACACAATGAGGTGGCAAAATTGTAATTTTCTGTACATCTTTTATTCAGTTGATACGACACGATTTTTTTTCTCTTCTTTTTCTTCATCATTACAAAATCTTTTTTTTAGTGTTTTTAAAAACATGATTTGCAATATATTTAGTTACCATCTACATATGTGAGTAAATAAAGACATGTGTATGTAATCATTTGTTGGAATTTTTTTTATAATTTTTTATGATTTTAATTTCGTATTTTACAATTTCCATATGTAAACTTGCATAAAGGTTTTTTTTAGGCTTTTATTACTACATATTTTTATTGCTGTTGTTGATGAGCACATATGCAATGTTGCCAATTTCGAATAATTGACGTGATTTTAACGTTTTTTAAAGTAAAAAACAACAACAGTATTAAAAGTAAAGTAGAAAAGGACATCTCTCAGAACAACTGTCGATTTTATGTAAAGTATACGAGAGCGACCGCAAAAGTAACTGGCCTGGCACATTTTCTGTTTTACTAGCAACTTTTTTTTTTTTTAAAGCAATCTTTTATAAGCCATCTGTCAAAATTTCCGAAATATTTAACGATTATTTTCTTTGTTACAGGTGATTGAAGTAAACAAGTTTTGTAATTTTTGAAAAATGGAAAATAAAGGGTTTCGTGCGGTAATTAAACACTTTTATATGAAAGGTTATACGCCACAATTAATCAAAGATGAATTGGATTCTGTTCATGGTGATAATGCACCATCATACTCCACCGTGAAATCCTGGGTTCAACAATTTAAAATGGGTCGTTCAAGTACGGAAGATGAACAACGCTCTGGAAGACCGAAAACTGCTACTACTATTGAAAACATTAGAAAAATATTTAATGAAGTGACTAAAGATAGACGAATAAAGTTCAGAGAACTTGCTGATATTGTTAAAATACACGAAAAAAAAGTTTGGAGTATTTTACATGATGAACTCCACATGAAAAAGCTATCTGCAAGATGGGTGCCGCGTTTGTTGACTTTGCCCCAAAAAATCGTCCGTTGGACCAATTCCGAGGAGCTTTTACCGATTTATCAGAGTAATCCAATAGAGTTCTTGCGCCGATTCATAACTGTTGATGAAACATGGATCCATCACTACATCCCAGAATGCAAAGAACAGTCAAAACAATGGATAGAAGCTGGTAAAAGTGGTCCCAAGAAGGCGAAAACTGTTAAGTCAGCAGGAAAAGTAATGGCCACAGTATTTTGGGATGCAAGGGGTATAATATTTATTGATTATCTTGAGAAAGGAAAAACTATAAATAGTGAATATTATTGTGCATTATTGGATCGGTTGAGTGAAGAAATCAAGATAAAACGACCGCATTTAGAAAAAAAAAAGTTCTTTTTAATCAAGATAATGCTCCTTCACACACTGCATTTTTAACTCAACAAAAACTGGCCGAATTACGATTTGAAATTGCTCCGCATCCACCATATAGTCCAGATTTAGCTCCTTCTGATTATTTCTTGTTTCCAAATTTAAAAAAATTTCTCGGTGGCAAAAAATTTTCGTCCAATAGCGAGGTTTTTGCTGAAACTGAGGCATATTTTGAAGGTCTTGAAAAATCTTATTTTTCGGATGGAATTAAAAATTGTATTGAGTTGGAAGGAGATTATGTTGAAAAATAATTATAATAATTCCAAAAAACGGTTCTTTTTATGTTAGGCCAGTTACTTTTGCGATCGCCCTCGTACTTACCGATATAGAGACAACATTTTGAATTAATAGGCACGAACCAAGTTAATATCTTTAATAGGTCCATAATGGGTTAATCCAAAAACCATATAAACGAGGAGTCTCAATCGCTATCAGATCGCAAATCAGACCAGATGCGGACAAAACATGTGCGTAAATGATGGCATGATGCCAAACAAGAATATGTGAAAGCGCATAGAGAAAGGGACCTAAGGGTAAAAAAATCAATTTTTTTTTGATGTGGACAACATCTGAGCATCGAAAGAGGCCGATCCCATGCTCCAAAAGTGTTCCCTCCCAGAGATATGCGCGTTTTATGAAAGTGAAGTCGACGATTCTAAAAAAATTTTCGTACTAACAGAGTGATATTCACAATTTAAAAGAATTATAAATGAGTATTTATTATAATTCACAATTAATAATTTCAGAAAATAAAGCTGGATTCGAAAAACCGCGAGCAAAATTGATATCAAACTCATGGAAACAGCGCGCTAGGTAGAAAATAGTAAAAACCAACTACACAAAACAAGAGGTAGGGACGACCTACGCGCGTTTTCAAGGTTGACCAACACGTTCCTGACGTCATGAGATGTGTCGCTTTCAAATGAGACCAATACCAACACGCTCAGTGATGGTACACTAAAGATGCACTTATTTAAATCTTTAAAATGGCTCTCCTGAACAAAACCGGTTTTTACCCTTAGGTCCCTTTCTATTTTGCGCGTCACATATATTGTTTTAAAACCATGATAATGCCCAAATGTAAAAAGGTTATACCATTATAAAAAAGTATTTTTATGTAAGATTGGGAAACGATGAAATTTTATCTATAAAGTAAAAAAAAAATTAACTTTTCTTAAATCTTTAGTTTTCATTTCTGTAAATTTTTAATTTTGACGATTTTTTAGAAAAAAAAGTAGGCAGCAGTGCTTGTCTATATAAATGTACAACTTCGAATTCAATGCGAAAAGAAAATATATAAAAATGAACAAACAAACAAATTATTACAAATAATAAGCAACCAATGAAGAATTTAGGGAAAAAAATAATTGAAATTATTTAACACTTTGTAGACCACTGTAATTGGCCAGCAAAACAACTAAAAGGAATCAAAATATTTTAGTCGTTAGGTCGTTTTAAATTTAAAAACGTAACATAGTGCATTGACATGCAATAAAATGATAGCAAGCAATTGTCAAAATGATTTCATCTAAAGTGAAGACACTCAATTTCAATTTTAATGCACTATCATGATATTGCTGATATGCCAGCGGCTCTTGCAATGATGCCATGAAATGTCACTTTTCGTTTTAATTTTGTTTATTTGTAGATAAAAACTAATGTTTGATAAAATTTTGTGTTTTTCGAAGAAATATCTATGCTATTTCTCAGCCATAAAATGGTCAAGTGTTCTCCACCACTTTGCAATTGATATCATTTTGACGTTTCTCTGCAATGGTTTTGACATTTCATATCATATAATTTATTGCATTTGTTTGATGTTTTATTAAGTGTTACATTTGAAATGGTTTATATCTCCAAGTATATACACTCGTTGGCTTAACTATTGGTCTAACCTAGTGTCTTCACTTGCAATAAAATGATAGCAAGCAATTGACAAAATAATTCCAACTCAAGTAAAGACATTAAGTTTCAATGTTATTGCAATATCATAATATCGCTGACATGCAAGCGGTTCTTGCAATGATGTCTGCCATCTAATGTGACTTTGAGTTTTCTTTTTAAATTAGCAATCAAAACCAACAAAAATTAAATTTAACAAATCTAATACTGAGTCGTAGAATTTATCCAAATTTGGGGTCTCGGGTCTAGTCTATATCATGTAAGGGCATATAAGGGCACTCCAGCGGAGCAAAAATTTTGTCCGTTTTGCTCTATCTCGCTTAGTTTTAGAGATATTGGCCATTTTATGAAATGGAAAATTTTCGAGGGTCCAAGGCCCCGCCAAGGTCCATTTTTGGATAGATATACCTCATATTATATTATTATTATACGGTTAGGGGTAGTCGAAATTTTCATCAATTTTGCTCTATCTCTAGTTTTCGAGATATGGGTAATTTTAAAAAATCGGGAAGGAACGAAATAGCGACATCTTTAAAACTTCTGATACATTTGTGGCACCATCTACCGGGTACAAACAGTAACATGAAAATATTATACATATTTTAACAATAAATTTTGTAAAATTTAACGAATGTGTTCTTAAAAATTAGTTTTAATTTTGAAAATTAACACTCAAAATTAGTTAAAGTACCGAGGGATTTTAGTATTGTGTTAAATTAGGATAACTAAAATCTTTGCTTAAATCAGTGCTTCAACTAAAAATCTGTCAAAAATTAGTCAAATCGATTTGAAACCGGTTTGACAGGTTTTTCTACTGACGTATTGTTTTAAGTGTAGGAACATGGAAAAGTTGAATTATTTATTACGAATATATAAATAAAATAATTGTAGATAAGATTTGATGTTTACAAAACAAAAAAAATTATGATATTTCTTAATTAAATGGGTAAGTTTTCTCCACTGCAGTACAATTGATATAATTTTGAGGTTCCTCTGCAATCGAATTGATATTTAGCATAATATCACTTATTAAATTTGAAGATACCGGGTAATGCAATTGGAATTTAAAAACATTTCTGCTGAAGTTCGCTTTTGTTTAGCAACTCCATCTCGACTTTATTAGGCAGTATTTTGTTGTCGTTATAAATTTGATTAAATTTTTCATAATTAGTTTTTAAATTTTATAGTGTGACAAAATTTGTCAACCCTTTTTGAGTTAACAAAACAAATAATCAACTTTTTAGTTAATATTTTAAGATCATCTACGATGTCTTGTCATTAGTTTTGTACGTCTTTTAAAATTACTTTCCTCCCAGTATGGTATAATCTTGAAAAAGAAGAAACTTTATACATCATTCCAAACAAATTTCAAGAGGTGTTTTTGTACGTTTCTTTAATAATGACGTCTGTGTCTCTACAACGATTAACTCAATGACTTGTAATTCGCTTAACAAAATACATGCTAAAGAAGGTCTTAATTTTCTTTCTTGGCGCGTCTGTCTTTAGAGTTGAGCCAGTTGAGCTATAATCGGCGCCGAATGCATCCTCTTTAGTAAATTTTTAACTCAACCAAAGTACAAAATCAAATGGTACTCAGTCAGTTAGTTGTCTTTATATTATCGACGAATTAGATTTTCTAACAGACATTATCACTGTTTATGTAACACAAACAGTCAACACCTGCCACAGCGACAAGTGAACTTTAGAGGACATCATAGAAGTGCTGCAATATATAAGCCCTGCTTAAAGAAATAGCTTTTCGTTTAAGGTGTTTGCCTTTAAAACAGTGATTCCCAATGCGGGGCGCTTGTCTCACTGGGAGGCAATTTCAATAGTTTAGGGAGGCAATCAGCGAATTCTTAATATTTTTTTATTTTGATTACTTTTTTTTAATCAAAATGGAATTTCGTTGATTAAAAAGAGCGTTTAAAAAAATTTTATTTTTGTGCTAATAAAGTTTTTGGTCTATGAGGAACTACACCTTTTGCAACTGTAATTCAGAAAATATCAATTGAAATTCAGAATTTCCATTTGAAATTCAGAAAATATCAATTGAAATTCAGAATTTCCATTTGAAATTCAGAAAACATCAATTGAAATTCAGAATTTCCATTTGAAATTCAGAAAACATCAATTGAAATTCAGATTTTCCATTTGAAATTCAGAAAATATCAATTGAAATTCAGAAAATATCATTTGAAATTCAGAAAATATCATTTGAAATTCAGAAAATATCATTTGAAATTCAGAAAATATCAATTATTATTCAGAAAACATCAATTGAAATTCAGAAAATATCAATTGAAATTCAGAAAATATCAATTGAAATTCAGAAATCGTCATTTGAAATTCAGAAAATATCAATTGAAATTCAGAAACCGTCATTTGAAATTCAGAAAATATCAATTGAAATTCAGAAAATATCATTTGAAATTCAGAAAATGTCAATTGAAATTCAGAAAATATCATTTGAAATTCAGAAAATATCATTTGAAATTCAGAAAATATCAATTGAAATTCAGAAATCGTCATTTGAAATTCAGAAAACATCAATTGAAATTCAGAAAATATCAATTGAAATTCTATTGATATTTTCTGAATTTCAAATGACGATTTCTCAATTTCAATTGATATTTTCTGAATTTCAATTGATGTTTTCTGAATTTCAATTGATATTTTCTGAATTTCAAATGATATTTTCTGAATTTCAAATGATGATTTCTGAATTTCAATTGACATTTTCTGAATTTCAAATGATATTTTCTGAATTTCAATTGATATTTTCTGAATTTCAAATGACGGTTTCTGAATTTCAATTGATATTTTCCGAATTTCAAATGACGATTTCTGAATTTCAATTGATATTTTCTGAATTTCAATTGATATTTTCTGAATTTCAATTGATGTTTTCTGAATAATAATTGATATTTTCTGAATTTCAAATGATATTTTCTGAATTTCAAATGATATTTTCTGAATTTCAATTGATATTTTCTGAATTTCAAATGATATTTTCTGAATTTCAATTGATATTTTCTGAATTTCAAATGGAGAATCTGAATTTCAATTGATGTTTTCTGAATTTCAAATGGAAATTCTGAATTTCAATTGATGTTTTCTGAATTTCAAATGGAAATTCTGAATTTCAATTGATATTTTCTGAATTTCAATTGATATTTTCTGAATTACAATTGCAAAAGGTGTAGACGAATTATGAGGAAACATATTTATTCACAAAAAACTTTTTGCCCTATTAGAGGCGAATTGAAGTATTTTTGTTGTTGCTTTGCATGTTAATTTGTATTATTAAACAGTAGTAAAATTCAAAATATTTTTGTGAATACAAGCCAAAATATTTGAAACCCAATTAACACTACAACTAAAAACCAGTAGATTTTAAAAATTTTAGTTTTTGCTTCAAAATTTATAGGGAATTTGACAAGTAAATACAAGTAGTTTTCAAAAGACAACAACTTGTATTTACGCTACACAGACGGAATTTTATTGGACGAAAAATAACAATATTCTTCAGTAAACTAATGAAACTTTTTTTCACAAAGTAAACGAACTTTTTTTTTGTAATTTTTGAAAATCTTTATATTTTTTATAAAACTTTAATGAAATTTGATCATTGAGTGTATGAATATTTTTTAAATAAAATTTTATTTTTCATAACTTTTTATCGAAACTTATATTAAATTAATGAAAAGTTTCAGTGGGCAAATTCTAATGCACCTCACTGCTTCTATAAAAAAAAAAAAAATTCATTATCATGAAGACAATTTTGCCAGTGTGGAACAAATATCAACACCACGAGTGTAATTTCAAATTTATCAAAGTTTTTGTGCAATGTTTTTTGTTCACCTTTTGTAAAGTGAACAGTGAAAAGGAAAATTTCTCCAGTATTCAGTTTGTTGTTTTACACAAGGCCCTCCATCGGTATACATATTTTTTATTATATTGTTAAGTTTTTAAAACTTTAAAATGGCGCTTGGCATAGAAAATGTTTAGAACTACTGCTTCAAAAGGAAAAACAAAATATGCAAAGTACAAAATAGAACATACATGCATACATAAAAGTACAAGCCATACGATAAGATATAAGAAGATGGAGATGACGATGATGATGAACATGTAAGTACATGGAGTTGGTATGAAATGTGTAAAGCTTTGACTTTACTTTAATGCTGATGCAATCAGTATGCGTGTTGTATTTTTTAGCACAGGGATATGTAAAAATGTGGATTGATTGTTAAGTCACTAGAATCGTAAGGTGGAATAAATTATAAGTACGGGAACAAATTTTGTATTAAAAATATTATTACTACACAGATAAAAATATCATCAAATTTTAAGTGACAAAAAGAATTGTGAAAACTCAATTATATTTAAACAAAATTTTTAATTGAATCAATGTAATATTTTGTTGATATGACAAATTTTCAAGTTTTTTTTTACTTAAACTTGTTTTTTGAAACTCAGCAATAGTGTTTTTTGAAACTCAAAAAGTTCTTAGCTGCCCAGCAAAACTGTCCGATGCAAGCAACCGGTTGTAGAACAACTTGTACTTGCATGCAACCTGTTCTACTTTATGTTCTAAAAGCAACAGGTTCTTTTCTTTCAAACTAGAACAGGTTTCTATGGAACTAGATCTGGTAGCAAATATAGAGTTGGTTCTCCGAGAGAGAACCCTTACATTTTGACTACCTGGAATCAGTTCTAGGACCTTTTCCTAGGAACCGGTGGTAATTGTATGTAAGATAGTTATCAGTAGACTCAATAAATAAATAAAATAACTGTTCTGGAACCGATTCGTAAGTAACCAGTTCAAAAAATTTTTTTAGTTTGTTCAAATATTATAAGTTTGTGCTGATGTTTGTAACACCAAAAAATATTGGTCCTAGACCCACCTTATAGTATACCGATCGGCTCAGAATTTTTTTTTATTTCGATTTAACGATGTCCGTCTGTTCGTCCGTCCGTCTGTCTGTCTGTCCATGCATTCTTGTGCGCACTCTACAGGTCGCAAATATTAAGATATTTTGATGAAACTTAGTACACCGACTTATGTCGGCCCAAGGACGAAGTCTATTGATTTTAGATGAAATCGGTCCATGTTTAGACCTAGTGCCCATATAAGGGTCCTACTAAAATTTTATTGTTTATACGCTGCAGGTCGCAAATATTAAGATATTTTGATGAAATTTGGTGCACAGACATATGTTGCCTGAAGGACGAAGCCTATTGATTTTGGTGAATATCGGTCCATGTTTAGACCTAGTGCCCATATAAGGGTCCCCCAAAATTATATTGTTTATACGCTGAAGGTCGCAAATATTAAGATATATTGATGAAATTTGGTACACAGACCTATGTTGGCCCAATTATGCAGCCTATTGCTTTTAGTGAACATCGGTCCATGTTTAGACCTATTGCCAATATAAGGGTCCTACCAAAATTATATTGTTTATACGTTGCAGGTCGTAAATATTAAGATATTTTGATGAAATTTGGTACACAGGCCTATGTTGACCCAGTAACATAGCCTATTGATTTTGGTGAACATCGGTCCATGTTTAGACTCAGTGCCATATAAGGGTCCCCCCAAAATTATATTGTTTATACGCTGCAGGTCGCAAATATTAAGATATTTTGATGAAATTTGGTACACAGACCTATGTTGGCACAAGGACGAAGCCTATTGATTTTGGTGAACATCGGTCCATGTTTAGACCTAGTGCCCATATAAGGGTCCCCCCAAAATTATATTGTTTATACGCTGCAGGTCGCAAATATCAAGATATTTTGATGAAATTTGGTACACCGACCTATGTCAGCCCAAGGACGAAGCCTATTGATTTTGGTGAATATCGGTCCATGTTTAGACCTAGTGCCCATATAAGGGTCCCCCAAAATTATATTGTTTATACGCTGAAGGTCGCAAATATTAAGATATATTGATGAAATTTGGTACACAGACCTATGTTGGCCCAATTATGCAGCCTATTGCTTTTAGTGAACATCGGTCCATGTTTAGACCTATTGCCAATATAAGGGTCCTACCAAAATTATATTGTTTATACGTTGCAGGTCGTAAATATTAAGATATTTTGATGAAATTTGGTACACAGGCCTATGTTGACCCAGTAACATAGCCTATTGATTTTGGTGAACATCGGTCCATGTTTAGACTCACTGCCATATAAGGGTCCCCCCAAAATTATATTGTTTATACGCTGCAGGTCGCAAATATTAAGATATTTTGATGAAATTTGGTACACAGACCTATGTTGGCACAAGGATGAAGCCTATTGATTTTGGTGAACATCGGTCCATGTTTAGACCTAGTGCTCATATAAGGGTCCCCCCAAAATTATATTGTTTATACGCTGCAGGTCGCAAATATTAAGATATTTTGATAAAATTTGGTACACAGTCCGATCCGAAATTCGAATGGGTTAAAATGGGGCTTATGTCAAAATTTTCTATAATGTGAGTCAGCGCACCAAATTTCATTAAAATATCTTAATATTTGCGACCTGCAGTTTGTAACCAAGCCAATTTTGGGGGGACCCTTATATGGGCACTAGTTCTAAACATGGACCGATGTTCACCAAAATCAATAGGCTTCGTCCTTGAGCCAACATAGGTCTATGTACCAAATTTCATCAAAATATCTTAGTATTTGCGACCTGCAGCGTATAAACAATATAATTTTGGGGGGACCCTTATATGGGCACTAGGTCTAAACATAGACCGATGTTCACCAAAATCAATAGGCTGCGTTATTGGGCCAATATAGGTCTGTGTACCAAATTTCATCAAAATATCTTAATATTTGCGACCTGCAGCGTATAAAAATTATAATTTTGGTAGGACCCTTATATGGGCACTAGGTCTAAACATGGACCGATGTTCACCAAAATCAAAAGGCTGCGTTATTGGGCCAATGTAGGTCTGTGTACCAAATTTCATCAAAATATCTTAATATTTACGACCTGCAGCGTATAAACAGTATAATTTTGGTAGGACCCTCATATGGGCACTAGGTCTAAACATGGACCGATGTTCACCAAAATCAATAGGCTGCGTTATTGGGCCAATATAGGTCTGTGTACCAAATTTCATCAAAATATCTTAATATTTGCGACCTGCAGCGTATAAAAATTATAATTTTGGTAGGACCCTTATATGGGCACTAGGTCTAAACATGGACCGATGTTCACCAAAATCAAAAGGCTGCGTTATTGGGCCAATGTAGGTCTGTGTACCAAATTTCATCAAAATATCTTAATATTTACGACCTGCAGCGTATAAACAGTATAATTTTGGTAGGACCCTCATATGGGCACTAGGTCTAAACATGGACCGATGTTCACCAAAATCAATAGGCTGCGTTATTGGGCCAATATAGGTCCGTGTACCAAATTTCATTAAAATATCTTAATATTTACGACCTGCAGCGTATAAACAGTATAATTTTGGTAGGACCCTTATATGGGCACTAGGTCTAAACATGGACCGATGTTCACCAAAATCAATAGGCTACGTTATTGGGCCAATATAGGTCCGTGTACCAAATTTCATTAAAATATCTTAATATTTACGACCTGCAGCGTATAAACAGTATAATTTTGGTAGGACCCTTATATGGGCACTAGGTCTTAACATGGACCGATGTTCACCAAAATCAAAAGGCTGCGTTATTGGGCTAACATAGGTCTGTGTACCAAATTTCGTCAAAATATCTTAATATTTACGACCTGCAGCGTATAAACAATATAATTTTGGTAGGACCCTTATATGGGCAATAGGTCTAAACATGGACCGATGTTCAAAAAAATCAAACTTGTTCGTCCTTGGGCTAACATAGGTCTGCGTACCAAATTTCATCAAAATATCTTAATAGGTGCGACCTGTAGAGTGCGCACAAAATTGCATGGACAGACAGACAGACGGACGGACGGACAGACGGACATCGTTAAATCGAAATAAAAAAAAATTCTGAACCGATCGGTATACTATAAGGTGGGTCTACGACCAATATTTTTTGGTGTTACAAACATCAGCACAAACTTATAATACCCTGACCACATAGTGGTGTAGGGTATAAAAATGGGTCAGTTTGACACCAAATGGCACTTTTTTACCCTTTAAAAATCTGGTATCATGATGATGTAAGGATTAGTATTTAATTGTTTCTTACTGTATAAAAAATGTGGTGCTAACAGGATTACTTGGACAATTTTCACTGAAAAAATGTACAAGTTTTTTTTTATAATGTGACACGAAATGATCTCTACATGACCATAATAAGATCACGGGGAAAATATTCCGATAATTGGAATATATTGTGATCATTGTGGACGTGGTAGTGGTCAAGTCGTTTGACTGTTTCACATAAAAAAGTTTGCGGATTGATCACCAGAGATGGCAACATGCATTTGAAAAAATAGTATGTATGAGTTTTGGATGTACCCAGCAAAAATGTGGAAGCAGTAAAAACGATTACTGCTTCCTTACTGTTACTTTTACCGCTCTTAAAAATGTATAGCTTCGTAAACAGCACCAATGAAAGGCCTAAGTTGATTAATTGTTTACATCGCTGTTTGCTGTGCTTTTCAAAAAGGCATGAAATGAGCAATTTGTGAAACGGCATAGGAAACCAGGTGAGTCTTCCATTTTAGGTATAAAATGTGTTCAGCGAACTTATGTGAAACACTAAGGGGAACATTTTTGTGGAACATTTGAATCCTCTAACTCTGCAATTAAAAGGACTTTTTTGGCTCATTTTTAAAAAGGGACAAAAAACAACCGTAAATTAAATGATATCTACATGACCATAATAAGGTCATTGGGAAAATATTAAAGAGTTATAGGGTTAAAATATTCCGCGAAAATATTTGCATTGAATTTTACCATAAGTCTCTGAAGACATCAAAGTTGAAAATTTAACTTCAATGCCAGAAATAAGTCAAAGATTAAAATGTGTTTTAGGGTTCAAATTTACCACTAATCGCATCATAATAATCTTAACCGCTTGTGGTGGTTTCAGCAATTCATATAAGTGGAAAAATCATACGCCACCGTAGACAAAAAAACAACAATCACGTTGACAATTGACAACCATGCCTAGTGGCTTATGAATATTAATTGCTGAAACCGCGCATTTAATTGCTGGATTTTCACACAGAGAATTTTGTCGGACGAGTTTTAATGAAAAATTTCAGTTGGCTAATGAAGTTTCCTTTACAAAAGTGAATGAAAAATTTCTTAAATTTCATGAAAAGTCTTCATATTTTTTATGAAACTCCACTTAATGAAACTTTTAAATTGGGTGAATGAAATTTTTATAAATAATATGAAATTTTTCATAAAATTTGATTAAAACCTGCATTAATTTAATTAAAAGTTCTAGTTGGCCATTTCTAGTGAAACTTCCTTTAATTAATGTAAAAATTCATTAATAATATCGTACAGATAAATCTCTCATTATAGGAACTCAAAACCAATTGCACTAAAAATTTGAAATATAAAATTTATGTTCACTGTTGTAGGGGATAATTCACAAATTTTTTTAGACTTTTTACTCGTAAAATGGCATTTTAATGGGAAAAACTCCCCATTTTAATGACCTGTGTAAATTATTTAAGCTAGAAATCTTAAACACTGAAATTCAAAGATTTTCTACAGATGATTTCAGATGAAACTATACTCTCTAAGATCAAAATACTTGAGCAAATATCTGTATCCATATCTGCAAACTTCTCTAGCACTTAACATTGTTGAATTTTGCAATTGAATTAATAAATTTGGAATTAACTGTTTGGATTTTTTGTCTTCTTTTTTTTTTACTAGTGGTCTCTGATATATAGAGCTATGTTTTATGACTTGATAATAAATTATCAATGGTACTACGTATGTGTATGTGCCTTACAATAAAATGTTATCCATATTGCAATCAGTGTTGCCACTTTTTGGATAATTATTCAAAAACGGGACTGTTTACACATTCCTTGGATAATTTTTGAATAATGACATTTTTGTGTAGTTTTTGTGTAATTTCAGTTTAAACTTCAAATTTTACTAAATTCCATGCTTCTAAGTCCCATAGCAGATAAAACCAGTTTGATTGTGTAACATCTACCACAAATTTCCAGTTTCTGGTGAATTATTTTTGTAAATTTGTTCAACACGAAGCCCAACTTAGTTAGAGGAAGTCGAAAATGTTGTTTAACACTTTTTTTGTATAGTAACCCCGTAGTTTGTTAACTTTTTGAGAGAATATTTCTCAAATTGCATGCACAATAAATATTTTTATGTTGGGTGGCAAGACCATTTGAAAGTAAGCAAAAGAAATTTGGGCTTGTTATGATTATGACTTTTTCATACTTGATAAAAACTAATAATTTTCATAGGTTTTATAACAGTTTGATCAGACAAAATTTTCTTATAGCAGCACAGTGGGGCAGACCAAAATATCTTTTAAGTAATTTGTTAATTCAGTCTTTGTTAAATGGCACCCTATAATTGATTTAGGGCATTTTAGAAGAATGGAATTCAAACACCATTTGCCAACTTTCTACTAAATGTAATTTTTTGTTAGAAATCTGTTGATAAATCGAAAAGCTTTAAAAATTTTACGTTTTAGAGGTGTCTTTCTTTGGAGCTCAAAACTTAAGCAAAACTGACAGTGTAAAATTTCATAGTAATCCCACCAGCCGGTAAGACGTAGCTACATTATTTCCAAATTATTTCGATTCTGCCCACTGTATGCAGGAGAGTCCAAAGGACATATTTAAATTTTTTTTTGTTTTAAATTATTATTTTAAACTTAAAAAAAAATATTAATTTTTTGTGTAATTTCATACGGTTTTGGATAATTTTTGACCTACGGCTGTGTATTTTTTTGTTTTTCTGGTGGCAACACTGATTGCAATGCAATTTAACCTCCCGAATGCAGCTGTGTGTGTGTGTGTGTGTGCATTGGAATATGTATGTGTGTACGTATGTAAAGTAAAATCAAGTGAATTGGCACTTTTGTACGTGTGTTGTTTTAGCTTAAGGGGTTCTCGTCGTCTTTTTCTTCTTCTTTATTATGTATGTATTTTTTTGTTCCATCTGATTTAAAAATTCGTATAGAAAACAGTTTTACTTATTTCTGGTGCTGTTGTGACATCAAAAATATCTTTTCTAGAACATCAAACTGAAATACTCTCAAAATAAGATCTCAAAAGTTGCGTTGTAGACGATTTTCTTGTTTTGTTTTAACCTTTTTTATTGCATCTTTTCCCTCAACTCTTTAAACAACTTTCAAAGGGTGAGTTTATTATTTTTTTATCATTCTGTTGCTGTTGTATCGTCATACAACACTTGTTAATCTTTAGATTGAATTTCTTCGATTGAGCACATGCATACTTGCAATTTCTAAAGCCCTTTTTTGAGTTTTTCTTCTTCTGGTTGTTGTCTGAATGATGGCCATCATAGTCGTCGGCAACAGAAACATCAAAATCATCAGAAGCAACAACAGCAGCAGCATCAACATGCAATCTAAACAGTAGTATGAAGTAGCATTTTTGATTGACATTAAGGCCCTGCCTCGTATTGACAGTTCTTCGACTCATCCTTTTTCTACTGCTGCTTTGGTTTCTTTATTTTCGGTAAGTACCATATTTCTTCAACATTATCATCATCCACAACAAGAATAAGCTTGTTTTTTGGCTTTTGCTCCACTTAAGTTAGCAATGTTTTTTATGTTGAGTATGTGTTTGGTATTTTCGATAAAATATATAGAAAAAATTATCTTGTAGGTTGAGTTTTTTTATTCTGTTCAGTTCAACATTTTGTTGTAGTTGTTGCAAGGACCATAGATATTTAAAGGATGCGCAAACCTAAAAAAGTTATTGGGTAAAGATGGTGCCAAGATAGCAATATGCAACTCAGTAACTGTAACTTTAGATTGAGTTACACAAAAAAACCTTAACCAATTTGAGCCCACCAACTTAACAAATAAACACACACAAATTTACGATAAAATTCTATATGAACTTACGATAAAATAACTCGACATGAAGTTCGTAACTTATTTACGATACGCACTGCTGCTTAAGTTGTTATTGTTATAGATGATATAAACAATATGTAAGATACATATATTGTTGAAAAAACAACTGACATACGTGCATCAGTTCTTTTTGTAACATAAGTAAAGTAAACACACTAAAAATGCCAATTTTGAGTTATGAAATAAAGAGACAATGAAAATTTAGTAATTATAAAGCAAACTTTTTATTAAATATGAATAGAAAAATATAAAGTACTCGACACACATAATTTGGTTATTATGTATTTGTTATATTGTTGATTATTAGGTGATCCGAAGTTTTGGCCATTTTTTTAAAATAAAAGCTTCGAAAAATTCCGAAACACTTCCTGTCTACTTATTTTGCATTTAGAATAGAGTATTCAAAAAATCGATCGTTTAAAAAAACCGGGTTTCGGTTTATTCGAAAAATCGTCGGCTTTCGCTTGAAAACGAGTTTTTATTACGTTAAAAATTTTTTGGAAGGATGTAAAAAATTCAAATAGCGATGTTAACAACAAAAAACATTTTGAAGGATTTGTAATATTTTTAAAAGATTCGGACGGAATCATGTAAAATTGTATTATTGAAATGTTGTATTTCAATCGCAATTTTTTCAAAAAATTCTCCTACATTTCTTTGAAAAATTTGTCTCAAAAACATTCGAAATGCACAGTTGCGAATTTGGCAATTTTCTCGTCAGTTTAAGCGATTTTAATTTGTCTTCAGAGTTAAAAATTTCCGATAAGCCCAAAAATCTAACGTGATTTTATTTTTATAAACCAGTTGCAAAATTGACAAATTGATATAAGTTTCAACCACCAAAATGATTTTTTTAATAAGGCTTTTTAAAAAACCGATATTTAGATAAAATTTAAATTGATAATTTGACAAAAACTTTTCATTACTTAGTAGAAAATTTTAGCAAATTACACAGCCGGAAAAAAATACTACTTTTTGCCAGATATCGCCAATTTGAAGTCTTAATTTTATACTCGTATGCTGACTATGAACTTTTCAAAATTTTTTGGTCAGATTGCTATTGCCAAATTGCCGTTACAACCTACTTACCATACATAAAATAGTTGAACAACTGGTTAACCGGATTTCGGTTTTGAATACTCTAATTTCTAATCCCGAATGGCGAATGGCCAAAAAGTTTCTTTTGTTTTTCGGTGAAATAATGCATACTTTTTTTGAATAAAAAATTAGAAATCCTTTAAAAAATTACTGACCTCCAATGAAATGCTATGTTATTTAATCTTCCAAAACTACAAAGAAACTACACAGGAAAATCAGTTCTAGAACTAGTTCCAGAACTGGCATACACCTCGCCATTCAGAATTATAAATAATAAAACACAACTCCATACGTACTTTATTTCATACATGGGACTATTTAATTAGGTGGTGATTTCATTACCATTGCATTGATATTAATTGTAATGAAATTATTTTCATTATCATTTTTTTTAATTAATAGTAATGATTTTAAGGTTTAATTTCATTGATTAATGATAATCGGTTTAAATTCCATTACCATTGATAATGCATCAATTAAAAAAAATTATTACAATTGACAGAAAATCGTAAAAATTAAGAAAAACTCGCTGAAATCGGGAATGGAAATTGCTCATTCAGGCTCACGCTCACGCTCATTTGAAATTAATAATTACTTTCCATTCCATTGTTATTTGTATCCAGGTAAAGTAGAACGGAATGTAATGAATCCTCCTTACAAAATTATGTTTTATAACTTCGCTGGCCAAACCCGTGGTTCGTTTTTATTTATCTGAATTTTTTTGTAAACAAATGGTTTTTTAACAATTTTAATTAGTTTTTTTATACATTATTTTAATTGTATTACCATTAGTAATGTTTTTCTAATGAAAAATATTTCATTAGCATTAAATGGTAACGAAATTTTTTTCTCTGACATTAGTATCAACTAATGGTAATGAACAATTCCCAAGTATGCTTTATTTTCGAAATGAGAAACACCAAAGAGTATACATAATAAAGAGATTGGGGGACTCTCTATCACTGATAAAGCATTTGTTCTATTATGTGCCTTGGAACAGGAACATACTCAAACCAATATCACCCAGCAAACATGGCAATACGAAGAAGATTCTCCGAACATATCGCCAGGAAGAAAACATTTATTGCCGGCAATATCAATTTCGTATTCCGGAAGTTTCCTCCGTCGAAAACAACTGTTACACTAAAACAATACTTCCAGGCAATATGAAAGCAATAACTCATATCGAAGATAAAAGGGATATCGCTAATTAAACTCCCGGTACAATAAAAAACGATTTAATTTTTTCATTATTAAATTTAAGCCTGAAAAACAATATCTGCATACATAATCCATTGACCAACTTATAAATCATCTTGATTTCATCTTAGCCGATTTTTCCCGCGCAATTAATCTTAACTTTTCACGAGTTTATTTCCTATATATCTTTTGATTGTTTTGTAGGAATTTTATTTTAAATTTTTTCCAAATTGATAAAAGATTTCCAACAAATTTGCTTTATCTTCCAAATGATACAAACAAAGATGATATTGCCGCAATATTGTCATAAAAAGTTATGACAAAAGATAAAATTTTTGAATTATTTTTTTCCAAATATCGCCGAACTTCTTCCAAGTGATAAAAGGAAGACAATTTCAAAGTAAATACTACTTGATTATTTTCATTCAAATGACAAATAGAAGATATCGCTTTAATATCTTCTTGGAAGGTATCTTTTAAATGTTTGCATGGTCATTATGTGCGCTCTTTGTATGACTCAAAACATCGATTGTAACCAGGGATGGAAAATAATAAATTAGTTATAAAAATCAAGAATGGAACTATACTATGGAATTATACTATTCCAACAGTATTATAGCCCTAGATTATGAATTTTAAAAAAACCATACCTAAAAAATTGCAAAATAATATCGGAATGCGAAAAAAGGCTTTGGGGTTCAAAATATTAATTAAAAGATTTACATTCTGCAAACGATGCCAAAATTTTCTTTTTTTGCAACTAACCACCAAACTTTGTTTTATGAAATGGGCATTATACTCCGTAGATTATAAATTTAAAAAACCGCACTTAAAAAATTGCAAAATAATAGAGGAACGCGAAAAAAGACTTTGTGGTAGAAAAAAAAATAATTAAAAAACTCAAACAGCGATTAACAATCTGCAAATGAATACAATGACGCAAACATTTTCCTTTTAGCAAATATTTTTTTCGCGATTTATTTTTTTTTTTTTTTGCAAACTAAGCACCAAACTTTTGTGTATAAAATTGATACTATAGACCCTAGATTATAAATTTAAAAAAACCACACTTAAAAAATTGCAAAATAATCACGGAAAGCGAAAAAAGGCTTTATGGTACAAAAAATTAATTAAAAAACTTAATCAGCGATTTACATTCTACAAACAAATATATTGATGCAAAAATTTTCCTTTTTGCAAATTTTATTTTTCGCGATTTTTTTTTGCAACTAGCCACCAAACTTTGTTGTCTGAAATGTGTATTATAGCCCCTAGACTATAAATTTAAAAAAAACGCACGTAAAGATTTGCAAAATAATAGCGGAATTTGAAAAAGACTTGATGATACAAAAATTTAATCCCTAGGTTATATATTTAAAAACACCGCACTAAAAAATTGCAAAATAACGGCGGAATTCGAAAAAGGCTTTATGGTACAGAAAATGAATTAAAAGAAGTAATCAGCGATCGACATTCTGCAAGCGAATATATTGTTGCAAAAATTTCGCTTTTTGCAAATGTTTTTTTTTTGCTAATATTTGCTAATATCTAAATATTTAGTTTTTATGTTTTTTAACGAGCCAAAGAGGAAGCTATTTTTTAGTTACTTACATTTTTAAATATGTAAGAGCGATCTAACATTTTTTGGTATAAGAGCCCGATTAAGTGAGCCTTTTCCATCCCTGATTAACCAGTCGGAGTTCGTTCCTGTTCCAAGCCGCCTAATATTTTTTCAAATAAAAAATATTGAGAGAGTTGCAAGGCCATTGGAAACACACACACAAACTATTTAAAGATTTTTTTTAAATCAACAACTACGTATGTAGGTATATTTTTTGAAAATGTAAAGTATATATGCATGTACTTATCCATATGTAGTGTAAAGCTTTGAAGACTATTTTTTAAAACAAATATTATTAAAATATTTTAGAAAAAATTTGTTTTTAAAAAATATACTAAACTTATTCTTTATCTTTTAATGATTATACTTAAAAAGAGGAAGAAGAAAAAAAAATTCCTTAATTGAATGTTTTTCAATTTTTCGGCAAATAAAGTAATTTGCAATGTTGTCAAGTTTCACTTGAAATCGAAAATATATATTGTAATAATGAAAATGCTAATTAATACCAAACTAAGTATATTTTACAAAAATGTATTTGTGTATGTGCTGTAAAGTTTTGAAGACTTTTGAAAAAAAAAAATAGTTTTTAAAAAATGTATTAAAGTGTTGTCTTATTATTGTTTTTGATTAATATTTTATGTTTCTGAGCAAGCTTTTTCAACTTTGCCCACACGGAAAATAGTTTGTAGTTTAAATTAACTCAAAATGTAATTTAAAAAAAAAATGAAAAATCACTTGAAAACCGGTCTGCTGACTTTTAATTTAAATCAAAAGAACTTTTCATTTTTAAATGTTAATAAAGTAACTACAAAGTCCTTAAAAAATAATGATTTTTCATTTATTTCGTTTTTTTTTTAACCTACAAAAAATTAACTACAAAATCCGTAAGCATTAATGATATTTACTTTATTTCGTTTTTATAACTGACCTAAAAGTCTAAAAGGGTTCCTTTTTTTAACAAAACATTTTAAATGAAAATATTAACTGTAAATCTATATTTATATATTTATATGTAATTTATTTTTTAAATAAAAGACAAAAACAGTTGTAAAATGTATTTCTTTTCATTTTAACTGTATAATCATTTAAAAATAAATGTACGGATAACTTTTTAAATAAACTACATTGTAATAATATTTTCAGTGCATAATGTTGTCAAATTTCACATGAAATAGAAAATACCTATTAATTAATAAAAGAAGAGTTTTTAAAGTTGTTAGGTAGGTACTTACATTCATTTCTGCAGTTTTTTAGTTTCATTTTCAGCTTTCGTTTTATTTCTTCAGCAAAAACCTAATTTTAAACAAAAGTTGTCTATAGAGAGCAGAATAAAAGAAGAGTTTTTAAAGTTGTTAGGTAGGTACTTACATTCATTTCTGCAGTTTTTTAGTTTCATTTTCAGCTTTCGTTTTATTTCTTCAGCAAAAACCTAATTTTAAACAAAAGTTGTCTATAGAGAGCAGAAATTTTGTAGGAAGCCATGTCCAAAACTGTAACCGTAAACCGTGTTTTTTTCAATTTCAAAAAACCACACACCGGTTAGTAGTTGTCGGTTAACCGGTGTTTTAAAAGATGATTGTATAAAAACTATTTTTAAACTAATTGTTTGAAAATTTAATATTTCGACTGCATTTTATTTCCAAATAGTATTTTAATAAAAGAAACTGCAGTTAAAAAATTATATCTTTTCACATGTATTGAAATATATGATACGAAAATGTAGGTAGTCGTTTAAAATCTAGTTAATGTTAACATTTTTACTTTATTTGCTCAATTAAATTAATTAAAAATATTCCTCATTAACAAATGCAAAAAAAACTATAGCTTAATAAATAATTATTTTTTTTTTAATTTTTGTAAGTTTAAGAAAATAACTGTATATTTTTGGAAATCCTATAAAATTTGCTTAAGTCCTGCATTATTTTTATCTACAAATAGTGACCAGACTTAAAATTGCACCACTTTAAACATGACCAATTTTTCTTCGTTTTTAGCGATTTTAAAAGAAAGTTAACAACACTGAAATTTTAACATCAAATGCTTTTCATTATAACGTGAAAAAAATCTTGACTCATTTGTTACATTGTGGTAAGAAAAGCATAAAACTATTCATTTTAAAATTTCAGTGCTGTTAACTTTATTAAAAATCACTAAAAACAAATAAAAATTTGAACAAGTTTAAAGTGGTGCAATTTTAAGTATGGTGACTATTTGTAGATAAAAATAATGCAGCACTTAAGGAAATTTTATAGGATTTCCAAAAATATACAGTTTGTACAGAACCGATCAGTACTGCCTAAATTTTACTATGTAATTTGATAAAAGGCTGATATCGCTAATTTTTCGTTAAAAGCCACGCCCACTTAAAACAAGTGACAAAATGAGAAAATAAACATTACGTTAAAATTCTGTACAATTTTCTGAACCATCTCCTTGCCTTTCATGGCGAATTTAGCCACTATTTTAATCTTTAAAAATAAAGGCAACAGCAAAAAAATTAGAAAAAACTTGAATTGTGTTAAATTCGTGGCCACCACTGTATATGAACTTTTTTTAAATTTTATTTTGGAAAATATGAAATCTGGTATCATTCATATAAAAGCTTCTAGCAAAAAAAATTTAAACATAAATTTTTTTACGTTCATTTCAAAGCCTATTAAAAAAATAAATTTGAGTGATTTTTAAAAAAGTTATTACAAATAATGACAATTTTTTCAAATGCAGTCCTTAAATCTGAAAATACTATATATTGGCCAATTAATTCTTTATGTAATTAGGAAATTAATCTACACTCACAGAAATATACCTGTAAAACTAGCAGAAAAAGCAACTAAAACTTAGTTTGCAGAAAATAGTGCTAAAATTATCATATTTTTTTGCTAAATAATAATAATCATTTAAAATTTTTTGTTAAAAAAGGAATTCCATTTCGATTTCTAGGTCAGTTAAAAAAACGAAATAAACTTAATATCATTTATTCCTACGGGTTTTGTAGTTAATTTTTTGAAATTTAAAAAAAACGAAATAAATCAAAACTCATTATTTTTTAAGGACTTTGTAGTTTATGTATTAACATTTAAAAATAAATGAAAAGTTCTTTTGATTTAAACGAAAAGTTAGTAGACCGGTTTTCAAGTGATTTTTCATTTATTTTAAATTACATTTTCAGTTAATTTAAACTACAAACTATTTTGAGTGATCTACAAAATTTTTGCTGTTTTTAAGCTAAATTTAGTTGAATGCAAATAGCAGTCTATACTGCTAAAATCAGCAGAAATATTTGCTAAAAAAGTTGTAAACTGCTGTTTTCATAGGGCTCGATTTTTATTTGCATTTAAAAAAAAATTGAAAAAAAAGCTCCAAAAATTTTTTATTTTTTTTTTTTTTTGATTTTTTGAGCTACTAATTATTTTGCAAAATTTTTAGCTGATTTTAGCAGGTTAATTTGCTATTTTCCATTTACAAGAATTTAACTGAAATATAACTAAAATTCTGTACATTTTACATAATCTGTTAATTTTAGCAGCATCATTTTTAACTAATTTTTAGTAGTTTTAACTAAATTTTTTATGGACTTTTTTCTATTAGTGCTGCACAAAACTTTTTGCAAAGAAAAAAAAAACATAAAAATGCGTATAGGTTTAGTTTGAAAAATCACACAAATCATTTAAAGTTTTTTTGACTTTATTCAGTTAATTTTTTATATGTGACGCGCAAAATAGAAAGGGACCTAAGGGTAAAAACCGGTTTTGTTCAGGAGAGCCATTTTAAAGATTTAAATACGTGTATCTTTGGTGTACCATCACTGAGCGTGTTGGTATTGATATCATTTGAAAGCGACACATCTCATGACGTCAGGAACGTGTTGGTCAACCTTGAAAACGCGCGTAGTTCGTCCCTACCTCTTGTTTTGTGTAGTTGGTTTTTACTGTTTTCTACCTAGCGCGCTGTTTCCATGAGTTTGATATCAATTTTGCTCGCGGTTTTTCGAATCCAGCTTTATTTTCTGAAATTATTATTGTGAATTATAATAAATACTCATTTATAATTCTTTTAAATCGTGAATATCACTCTGTTAGTACCGAAATTTTTTCACATAACCTTATTATGTTATTCGCGAAAATAATTTAAAACTGATAACATTCTTACTGCTTGTTTTAGGATGAAATGGTGGACGAATTCGAAGAAGTAGATTTACTTTATCGTCGACTTCACTTTCATAAAACGCGCATATCTCTAGGAGGGAACACTTTTGGGGCATGGGATCGGTCTCATTCGATGCTCAGATGTTGTCCACATCAAAAAAACAAATGATTTTTTACCCTTAGGTCCCTTTCTCTATGCGCTGTCACATATATAGAATACAATCTTTTGAGCGCTCTCATTTATTCAATTTCCGAGTATGGGAACGCTTTTTGGTAAGAATTGTTCCCGCCGTAATGCAAAGGAAGTTACTTTTTATGTGATAATTGAGCAGAAAAATTAAAAGACAAATTTCTTTAATTAATTGCCTGAGACTGATAAGAAACGAAAGAAAATTTCAACATAAAAATATTTTTAGAAAATAGTCAGAGGCAGAAAATTTTATAAAGATATCAGCAAAAAACGCAAAAAGCTAAAGAATTTTGAAACTTTTTAAATATTATATTAAAGAATAGCTAACAACCATAAAATAAAATTTTTAATGCTTTTTCTAAGTTCTATTCTAAATTATATATTTCAAGTATAATTTGATTTCTATTTAAGGTGATGTCAGACTTTCCAAAGTTTTAGTATTTTTGTCAATATAAAAATTTTCTGCAATCCGTTTCTGATATGGAGTATGATGTTTAACCCATTTTTTCCAAGCATCGATTCCATATAACTTTTCTGGCAAAACGTGGTTGAAGGTTAGGTTGGTTCCGCTGTAGGCATTTTTTGTAATGTTTATATCTTGGTCGCACACTACACAAATTTAAAATACAAATTTAAAACTTGAAGCATTAATATTTTATAAAAGACTTAATTTTTATATTTTAGTAATATAAACTTGTGTGAAAAAATTGCAAAAATTCGAATTATTTCCTTCGCAGTATTTTGAATAATTTTGTACCGCTGGCAATTGCTGACTAGGTAGTAATGGATAACCACTGGTTGCAAACGTTGGCATAGCACTCTAGGCCCATTCTTTGCTAGCGGTTTTTTTAGAAACCACCGAAACAACTACTGGCAAAAAGCTTTTTGGAAACGCTGGCAAAGCGTCCCAAATGAGTGTTCTGCCATTCATTTATTTTAAACACCGCGGTTACCCAGGGGTATGCCAGTGCTTGGTTTTTTGTTTCACTGGCAATTTTCGACTGGGTAGTTTTCGAATAAATTGTCCAAAAACATGCCATTTATCAAATAAAAAACACTATATTTTTTATTGTTCATTATATTATTAATAATAAATAATAAGATATTACACTCACGCAAAAAGCACCCTGCAAAAAAACTATTGAAGTCATTGCAATGTGTTTGATATATCAAACAAAAATCCTATGATTGTCAAAAAAAATTTTCGCAAGTCTAATTATTTTTACACCATCTGGTGCAATTAGAAAAAAAAAATATTAGTAGAATAAAACCGTCATAAAAACAATGACATTTTCAAAATTTAATTCATATATATTTTTTTTAATGGGAAAACAATCTGCTCTTCTGAAATCAGCAGAAATACTTACTATTTACTGTTCTAAAGTCTATTAATATTTAGCATAAATTTTTTAGATTTTAGCAGGATAGAATGTTATTTGCATTCAACTAAAATTTATTTATATATAACTAAAATTTTTGTCGATTTAACAGTTCTTGTTTCATCATCCTAATATTTTCTTAAATTGAAAGAACAATCACTAAAATTACAAAAATTAAAAAAAAAATTATTTATTAAGCTATAGTTTTTTTTGCATTTGTTAATGAGGAATATTTTTAATTAATTTAATTGAGCAAATAAAGTAAAAATGTTAACATTAACTAGATTTTAAACGACTACCTACATTTTCGTATCATATATTTCAATACATGTGAAAAGATATTATTTTTTAACTGCAGTTTCTTTTATTAAAATACTATTTGGAAATAAAATGCAGTCGAAATATTAAATTTTCAAACAATTAGTTTAAAAATAGTTTTTATACAATCATCTTTTAAAACACCGGTTAACTGACAACTACTAACCGGTGAGTGGTTTTTTGAAATTGAAAAAAAAACACGGTTTACGGTTACAGTTTTGGACATGGCTTCCTAAAAAATTTCTGCTCTCTATAGACAACTTTTGTTTAAAATTAGGTTTTTGCTGAAGAAGAAAAACGAAAGCTGAAAATGAATCTAAAAAACTGCAGAAATGAATGTAAGTACCTACCTAACAACTTTAAAAACTCTTCTTTTATTAATTAATAGGTATTTTCTATTTCATGTGAAATTTGACAACATTATGCACTGAAAATATTATTACAATGTAGTTTATTTAAAAAGTTATCCGTACATTTATTTTTAAATGATTATACAGTTAAAATGAAAAGAAATACATTTTACAACTGTTTTTGTCTTTTATTTAAAAAATAAATTACATATAAATATAGATTTTCTGTTATAGTTAATATTTTCATTTAAAATGTTTTGTTAAAAAAAGGAACCCTTTTAGATTTTTAGGTCAGTTATAAAAACGAAATAAACTAAATATCATTTATTCTTACGGATTAGTTAATTTTAGTTAATTTTTTGTAGGTTAAAAAAAAACGAAATAAATGAAAACCCGGTGAAAAATGTTCATATACGCTCAAACATGTTCATATATGATTTATGTATGGACACATATGAACAAATATGGATTTTTTATGAACATATATGGATTTTATGTCAACATATGTGATTCCATATATGGAAAAAATTTCATATACAGACATATATGGAAGCATCTGTTATTTCATATATGGAAATGGCACTCATATATGGACAAATATGAAAGTATATGTTTTTCAATTTATGCAAAAGGGACTTGTATATGAACATATTTCGAAGAATACATTTTTCCATATATGTAAAAGGAACTCATATTTGGATAAATATGGAATTATATTTAATGCCATGAATAAAAAAGGAACATATGTAGCGCCTAATTTGAATGTCATACATAAATTTATATCTATCGTACAACCTTATAATAAAGGACAGCAACGTTCGCATGTATTCGCATATATTTAATAAATGTATATGTTCATATATGTCCATATATGAACATATACTTAGGTGTTACCTCATTTTTCGGATCCATACATATATGGTTGAACCATAAATGTTCAAATATGGACATTTTTCACCGGGAAATCATTATTTTTTAAGGACTTTGTAGTTACTTTATTAACATTTAAAAATGAAAAGTTCTTTTGATTTAAATGAAAAGTCAGCATACCGGTTTTCAAGTGATTTTTCATTTTTTTTTTAAATTACATTTTGAGTTAATTTAAACTACGAACTATTTTCCGTGTGGGCAAAGTTGAAAAAGCTTGCTCAGAAACATAAAATATTAATCAAAAACAATAATAAGACAACACTTTAATACATTTTTTAAAAACTATTTTTTTTTTCAAAAGTCTTCAAAACTTTACAGCACATACACAAATACATTTTTGTAAAATATACTTAGTTTGGTATTAATTAGCATTTTCATTATTACAATATATATTTTCGATTTCAAGTGAAACTTGACAACATTGCAAATTACTTTATTTGCCGAAAAATTGAAAAACATTCAATTAAGGAATTTTTTTTTCTTCTTCCTCTTTTTAAGTATAATCATTAAAAGATAAAGAATAAGTTTAGTATATTTTTTAAAAACAAATTTTTTCTAAAATATTTTAATAATATTTGTTTTAAAAAATAGTCTTCAAAGCTTTACACTACATATGGATAAGTACATGCATATATACTTTACATTTTCAAAAAATATACCTACATACGTAGTTGTTGATTTAAAAAAAATCTTTAAATAGTTTGTGTGTGTGTTTCTCATTTCGAAAATAAAGCATACTTGGGAATTGTTCATTACCATTAGTTGATACTAATGTCAGAGAAAAAAATTTCGTTACCATTTAATGCTAATGAAATATTTTTCATTAGAAAAACATTACTAATGGTAATACAATTAAAATAATGTATAAAAAAACTAATTAAAATTGTTAAAAAACCATTTGTTTACAAAAAAATTCAGATAAATAAAAACGAACCACGGGTTTGGCCAGCGAAGTTATAAAACATAATTTTGTAAGGAGGATTCATTACATTCCGTTCTACTTTACCTGGATACAAATAACAATGGAATGGAAAGTAATTATTAATTTCAAATGAGCGTGAGCGTGAGCCTGAATGAGCAATTTCCATTCCCGATTTCAGCGAGTTTTTCTTAATTTTTACGATTTTCTGTCAATTGTAATAATTTTTTTTAATTGATGCATTATCAATGGTAATGGAATTTAAACCGATTATCATTAATCAATGAAATTAAACCTTAAAATCATTACTATTAATTAAAAAAAATGATAATGAAAATAATTTCATTACAATTAATATCAATGCAATGGTAATGAAATCACCACCTAATTAAATAGTCCCATGTATGAAATAAAGTACGTATGAAGTTGTGTTTTATTATTTATAATTCTGAATGGCGAGGTGTATGCCAGTTCTGGAACTAGTTCTAGAACTGATTTTCCTGTGTAGTTTCTTTGTAGTTTTGGAAGATTAAATAACATAGCATTTCATTGGAGGTCAGTAATTTTTTAAAGGATTTCTAATTTTTTATTCAAAAAAAGTATGCATTATTTCACCGAAAAACAAAAGAAACTTTTTGGCCATTCGCCATTCGGGATTAGAAATTAGAGTATTCAAAACCGAAATCCGGTTAACCAGTTGTTCAACTATTTTATGTATGGTAAGTAGGTTGTAACGGCAATTTGGCAATAGCAATCTGACCAAAAAATTTTGAAAAGTTCATAGTCAGCATACGAGTATAAAATTAAGACTTCAAATTGGCGATATCTGGCAAAAAGTAGTATTTTTTCCGGCTGTGTAATTTGCTAAAATTTTCTACTATAAGTAATGAAAAGTTTTTGTCAAATTATCAATTTAAATTTTATCTAAATATCGGTTTTTTAAAAAGCCTTAATAAAAAAAATCATTTTGGATGTTGTTTTCTTATAGAAAGTTATATCAATTTTGCAACTGGTTTCTAAAAATTAAATCACGCATGATTAGAAATCGTTAGATTTTTGGGCTAATCGGAAATTTTTTACTCTGAAGACAAATTAAAATCGCTTAAACTGACGAGAAAATTGCCAAATTCGCAACTGTGCATTTCGAATGTTTTTGAGACAAATTTTTCAAAGAAATGTAGGAGAATTTTTTGAAAAAATTGCGATTGAAATACGACATTTCAATAATACAATTTTACATAATCCGTCCGAATCTTTTAAAAATATTACAAATCCTTCAAAATGTTTTTTGTTGTTAACATCGCTATTTGAATTTTTTACATCCTTCCAAAAAATTTTTAACGTAATAAAAACTCGTTTTCAAGCGAAAGCCGACGATTTTTCGAATAAACCGAAACCCGGTTTTTTTAAACGATCGATTTTTTGAATACTCTATTCTAAATGCAAAATAAGTAGACAGGAAGTGTTTCGGAATTTTTCGAAGCTTTTATTTTTAAAAAATGGCCAAAACTTCGGATCACCTAATAATCAACAATATAACAAATACATAATAACCAAATTATGTGTGTCGAGTACTTTATATTTTTCTATTCATATTTAATAAAAAGTTTGCTTTATAATTACTAAATTTTCATTGTCTCTTTATTTCATAACTCAAAATTGGCATTTTTAGTGTGTTTACTTTACTTATGTTACAAAAAGAACTGATGCACGTATGTCAGTTGTTTTTTCAACAATATATGTATCTTACATATTGTTTATATCATCTATAACAATAACAACTTAAGCAGCAGTGCGTATCGTAAATAAGTTACGAACTTCATGTCGAGTTATTTTATCGTAAGTTCATATAGAATTTTATCGTAAATTTGTGTGTGTTTATTTGTTAAGTTGGTGGGCTCAAATTGGTTAAGGTTTTTTTGTGTAACTCAATCTAAAGTTACAGTTACTGAGTTGCATATTGCTATCTTGGCACCATCTTTACCCAATAACTTTTTTAGGTTTGCGCATCCTTTAAATATCTATGGTCCTTGGTTGTTGTGTAATGTCTGATATTTTGATGACCACAAAAATATCCTTATGTTGATTGTGTAATTGGAGATTTTTCTTGTTGTTGCTACTATATCGTGGTTGGTAAGGTTTAGTTTTTTTATATATTTAGAATATGTCTACTTTTATTTTCCAAGAAATCATTGAAAGAACCCTTTTTAACACTAGTTGATTAAAGTCAAGGTTGGTCAGTTTTCCAAAATAAAAATAAATTAACTAATACTGGAGAAATTATGCAAAATTATGCATCAGTCGGATTATTTAAATCATACGCAATGCTGCGTTCACATCTGTTTTTAAATCCCGAGATTGCAATGGTAATATCGACCGGAAAATTTTATCGTTTTCATTTGCACTTTATGACAGTAGCGAGATTTCCATTTGACAATCGCATTTTTTTACCATAACAAAATAATCTAAATTTAAAAAAATTTATCAAAAGCAGTTTATTCATTGACGGAGTAAAATTTACATTATTTTATGTAAAGTTCTAATGCCAATTATGTTAGTAAATTTGTTTTTTGTAAGAACGACAAGCTATAGCTTAAGTGCCATTTACTTCTGTTTATGTATATCAAGTACCCGATGAAACTTATTAATTACACATCATTTAGTTATTTGAAAAATTAAAATCAGTCTTATATGGTATCAATTTATGACCGTAAATATATTTTTTATATTTAGTAAAACTCATTATCCAATTCTGAGAAAAAAATTATTTAAATTAGGCCTTTTTGTATGATTACACTATGCGACAGTCAAAATCGGGATGGGATGAAACCAACGGGAAATGTTATATCGGTCAAAAACAAGTTAGTCCCGGCGTTTCGCTGGGTCACGTCTAGGAATCGAGATATATCTTTTTTTTGACATAACTCGAGAACCACTAGTCCAATTTTGCTCAAACAATTTTAAAACGAGTAAAAAGGTTAAAGTCGGGCATGCCGACTATACAATACCCTACACCAGTCTGGTGTATTGTTTGGATCCGAAATTCGAAAGGGTTAAAATGGGGCTTATGTCAAAATTTTCTATAATGTGAGTCAGCGCACCAAATTTCATTAAAATATCTTAATATTTGCGATCTGCAGTTTGTGGGTTTGTGGGCCAACATAGGTCTATGTACAAAATTTCATCAAAATATCTTAATATTTGCGACCTGCAGCGTATAAACAATATAATTTTGGGGGGACCCATATATGGGCACTAGTTCTAAACATGGACCGATGTTCACCAAAATCAATAGGCTTCGTCCTTGGGCCAACATAGGTCTATGTACCAAATTTCATCAAAATATCTTAATATTTGCGACCTGCAGCATATAAACAGTATAATTTTGGTAGGACCCTTATATGAGCACTAGGTCTAAACATAGACCGATGTTCACCAAAATCAATAGGCTGCGTTATTTGGCCAATATAGGTCTGTGTACCAAATTTCATCAAAATATCTTAATATGTACGACCTGCAGCGTATAAACAGTATAATTTTGGTAGGAACCTTATATGGGCACTAGGTCTAAACATGGACCGATGTTCACCAAAATCAATAGGCTGCGTTATTGGGCTAACATAGGTCTGTGTACCAAATTTCGTCAAAATATCTTAATATTTACGACCTGCAGTGTATAAACAATATAATTATGGTAGGACCCTTATATGGGCACTAGGTCTAAACATGGACCGATGTTCAGCAAAATCAAACTTGTTCGTCCTTGGGCCAACATAGATCTGCGTACCAAATTTCATCAAAATATCTTAATAGTTGAGACCTGTAGAGTGCGCACAATATTGCATGGACAGACAGACAGACGGACGGACGGACAGACGGACGGACGGACAGACGGACATCGTTAAATCGAAATAAAAAAAAATTCTGAACCGATCGGTATACTATAAGGTGGGTCTACGACCAATATTTTTTGGTGTTACAAACATCAGCACAAACTTATAATACCCTGACCACATAGTGGTGTAGGGTATAAAAATTAAAAATTACAATTCCTTTAATCTGTTCATATAATGTTTTTCTATATACTCAACAGTTTTGCCGGTAAAAATAAATATTTGTTACCGCTACCATAAAAATCAATAACCTTTTGTTTATTACTTTTTTTTAATATTTTAGGCAAAAAATATTTTTTTCTTCATACATTTATTTTTACCGGCAAAACTGTTGAGTATATAGAAAAACGTTATATGAACAGATTAAAGGAATTGTAATTTTTAATTTTTTTAAAATTGTTTGAGCAAAATCGGACTAGTGGTTCTCGAGTTATGTCCACCAAAGATCACCAAAGGTCAAATCGATATATCTCATTTCCTAGAGTTGACCCAGCGAAACGCCGGGACACGTATAACTTCTTTTTTATCGATATAACTTTTCCCGGTAGTTTGAATCCTTCCCGATCAGTGACCCCTACCATTTGTCTCACAGTGTTATTTATCGAATTTTTTTAATTTTTTTTAATAGAAGCAACACTCAGGAAATTCTTTTTATTAATTAACGTGTTGCTTCCTTTGGAAGGGGATAGAGAAGACGTGAAAGGTGGTGGAAGATGAAGGGCTTCAATATTATTTTACTTCGGTGGGGTTAAGTGCTATGAGAACACCGAAGGAGGACGCTGCGATATGTATGAGGGATAGAAAAAACTCATACATATTACTATCATCAAGTATTTACCCACCAGATCTCAGTTCCTACCATCCTAATGTACTACCCTAACGTCAGAAAATTAAAGCTCGCAAAAAATCATTAAACTTTTGCTAAGGAAGTTTTTAGATAAATCCAGCAGACTTTTTTTTAATTTTTTTTGTTCCCGAACGTAGGGATCGCCTTTTTAATTTTTTTTTTCATTGAATTTTTCCTGAATAGCAAAACACTGGTCTTCTCGGGGCAAAAAATTCGATATATCACACTTTAAAATCCGACTGTAAATTCCGAAACTATAACGAAAAATTAAAAATTTAAATTGCCTTGCAAAAATATTTTATATTTGAAGGTCTACCTCGCACTTTTTTTTGCCTGTAAGGTGATACAGTCTAAAAATCAAAAAATATGTGGTTACGTATAATCTTACCAGTGTTTGAAAAATATTGAATCTAAAAATTGATTTCAAAAAAATTTACAAAAAATCTACAACAATACTTTATGTTTGAAATAATGATAAAAAATCATTCATTATTGGTAACGCATTATTTTTTGTTTTGAAATAATTAAAAAAAGTAACTATTTATTAGTAGCTCATTATTATATGTTTCAAAATAATGCAGAAAATGTTTCGGTATCATTACTGGTAGTCCAAAAAATAATGATAAGTTATTACCATTTCTACACTGGGTACATATATTTGTGCATCCATATTTTGAGAGCGGAATTTTATTTAGGCGAAAGTTTTGTCTTAGCTTCTTGTGGAATCAAATATATAAAAATTCTTAATAATATAAAAGAATTGTTAAGATATCGATTGGGGTTAAAGTGGATACATATTTATGTGACTTTCGTTGCAGAAATCTCTTTGGAAACATCTTTTCTTTTTAATATTACAATTTTTCTTTATTTTGTATTGACAAATAAACAAATTGATGAAATACTCGTATGTATGAACTTGGTTTCAAGTAGAGATGGGCACGTGAGTGAATATTCACTCACACTCACTCAGGTTCACGAGAATAAAATTCTAATCACGCACAATCACTCACGACAAAAAAATTACTACTCACACTCACTCACGCTCACGTGAGTAAATTGAACTTTCAGTCACACTCACGCGTGATTCACGTGAATCACGCAAATTCACGAAACAAAATAATATTCAAAAATTAAGAAAAATTAAACTTGAAAATGTGCCCAGTATAAGGTTTGGGGTTCGCAAATTCCCGGGCGGTATTTCCCGAAAAAAGTTTGACGGAAATCCCCAGGAAAAACATTTTTTTCAATCGGTTTCAAACCAAATAGTTCTGCAACTGGTTCCACTGCAACCGATTCCATGAAACTGGTTCCGGAACCATGACTGACGTAGAATCAATTCTATAACTAGTTCCAGAACTGATTCTATTGCAACCGGTTTCACTTTGGTGCCATAGAAGTGGTTGCTTTTGGGACAATTTCAAACAAAAATCATCTGTATTAGAATTGAGAGTAGAACGGTCTGTAAAGAAAAGGTAGCTATTCTATAACCGATTTTTTGGAACACAAACTTTAGTGGGTAAGTAATTACTAGGGCAAGGAATTTCATGCACTTAAAAATGCAAAATATGCGCCCAAAATATGCGGCTGAAAAAGAAAAATTTACTTTAAAAATATAAGAAATATGCACTAAAAACTATTATTTTTGCAAAAATAATATCAATGATTAACCCATCAACGCAAACGACACTGCTGATGGTTTTGTTATCGAATTCTTTCAAAATTTTTTATTCTTTGTAATTTACTTGTGAAAATTTTATCATCTTTCTTTAATTTGAAAAATAACTTAAGGGTGAAAATTTTATCATCTTTCTTTAATTTGAAAAATAACTTAAGGGTATACTGTAACAACAGAATTTTAAGGGGCATATTTAAACGGTTGTGAAAAATTCAAATAACAATATTTTTACTATATTAATTTTTTATTTAAAATATATGTTATTGTAGTATTTTTAAAAATACTAGTTTTAAATTTCTCCCACCAAAATCGCCAGGGTTGCCACTTAATTATAAGCCAATTTTAAAAAAGGCAAAATCGGCTGCCACTGTACAGCCTTCATTAATTATTGGAAAGTAAAAATGTAAAGTGATTCTTAATACCAGACAAATTCTCTAGTCCTTATCGTGGCCCGATTTGTATTTTTTAAAAATTTTTTTAACAAAGTTGCCACACAAACTTGAAAATTCCAAAAACGGCAAGAAAAAACAATTTTACTTGGGAATATAAAATTTATTTAACTTAAATTCCAAAAAAGGGCCACGATAAGGACTACAGATTTTTGTTGACTACGAAAGAAAAAAACCGGATCGAAATCGGCTGCACAGTGGCAGCCGATTTTGAACTCATGGTTGTGAGAAAAACGCGTTTGAAGTCTAAAGTTAATTTTAAGCTAAGAAAACAGCAAAAAAAAATTGTAAATGAAGAAAAGTTATATCTCCTGGCTTACTACATGTCCACCAAATTTGGGATGAATCGGTTAATGGGTATTTGATATATTAAACCTAATAGTCTTAAAAACGATGGTAGATACATAATTATACATAATGCTACTCATATTATTTTGTAAAAATGCTATAATTTTGTACAGTTTTTATTTTATTTCGTATTTTTTCCCCATTTTTATATATATTGATTACTTTTATAACTTATTTTATGTCTTCAACATCCATCAAGGAATCGTCATTGGCTTTTCTTTGAAAACTGCGTGCAATTTTACATCTTTTGATGTAGTTTCCATCTTTCTATTCTGCCCTGTTATTTCTAATAAAAACAAGTTAATAAAAATGCAAACAAAAAGTGTTACACACAAATTTACCAAATAGTGTATTACTTTGGGACTAAAACACATTTTACAAAAAAACATGTGAAAATTTTATTTCTTCTAATTTTTTATTGAAATTTTCGGAGCATATAGAGAAAAGTATGCTCCATCCAAATAAAATATAAAAAAATTCGAAACAAAAATTTTCCTAGAGTCGATACCCCCTTAAACAGAAAGTGATATTAATTTATGATCTAAAATCGAACTAAAAATATTTATTTACCAAATAAAAAGATCAATTATACATACCATTCATTCAAAAATAATGCACTTTAAAATTAAAAAATATATTTTAGTTGTTTTGCAAACAGACACACAACTCGAAGATTTTCAATAGGTCAATAAGGCTTTTAAGAATGTTCATTTTGATTGAATCAAAATATGAAAATTTAAATTGTTTATATTTTTTTACAAAATAAAAAATGCTCCTAAAAATTAAAAATATGCACAAATATGCTTTAAAAGCACAAAATATGCATTAAAAACGAACCAAGTATGCATTTAAAGTCAAAATATGCAATTACAAATCGATGCCATTTTGTTCTAAATTTAATGATTCGGATAAATATTTAGTCCATATTAGTTTTGGACTATCGAGAAAAAACATGCCTCTGCATGGAATTCCTTGCCCTAGTAATTACCAATATCACATATAAACCCGTATTTTACTCGTAAACGGTGTAAACCTGTATTTTTAACTTGGCAAATTATATTTTAGCTTGAAACTTGACAAGACCTAAATTAACTCGGCACAGATTTTTTTGATTTGATAAGAGAACTATTTAAATGTCTTACAAAAAGTAGACATTTAAACCGAAATTCATTGATTTATATATTTCCATTCTTTCATCCTTAAAATTGACGTTCTACATAAAATACGACTTAAATGCTTTCTACAACATATTAATAAAACAAATCAAAATAAAAAAGTGTTACCAAAAAACTGATACTTTTCGATTTTCATTCCCTTTTCCCGGGAAACCCTAGTCGAATATGAAATTTTGCCATTTATTTTGTATTAAAAATACCCAAAAATATAAAGTCGCCTAAAACAATTACTTGAAAATATGAATAAAAAGCCCAAAAAAAAACAGCGTGAGTCGTTAAAATTCGACTCACGCACACTCACTCACGCAAAAACTTTACGCACGCACATTCACTCACGAATAATTTTCTTCTACTCACACTAACTCACGTTCACGTGAGTTAATTAAGGTTTTACTCACACTCACGTGTGATTCACGTGAATCACGCAAAATTCGTCTCACATGCCCATCTCTAGTTTCAAGTTCAGTATTGGACATAAAATCAAGTTACATTCAAGGTGATTTTTAAACCCTTGTAGGTCAGTATTCAGTAGTAGTATTCATTGTGTGATGCTGCCGTGCCAGTGAGACAACGGGTTGGTCGAAGTGACGAAAATATAGCAGCCGTTCAGGCGTCCGTAGCAAAAGATCCAAATCAGTCGATTCTGCGGCGTTTTTAAGAACTGGGCATCGCCAAGACCACTTTATGGCGAATTTTGCGTAAAGATCTTGGTTTACACCCATACAAGATCAAGCTGACTCAAGAATTGAAGCCGATGGACCATTTGACGCGTCGTACGTTCTCACGTTGTCAAGTCCTTATTGGAAAACCCTATATTAATATTTTATTTATTAATTTATATTGAACTAAATAGGAAACTTTCCAAGGTAAAAAATTATTTTGCCAATATTTCACAATGTAGGGTTACTACTTGTATCCTACCAACTAAGTAACCACTTATTCTCTCTTTGTGAGTAACTAAGTATTGTTACTTATCGTGTAAAACCTAAATTTAAGCAATACATACCAACAAAATCAGCAGAATACGGTGTCAAAGTTTGGTGGACTTGTGATTATAAAATGAAATATCCACTGCAAGGAACATTTTACATAGGTTGACAACAAGGAGAACAACGTGTAGTAAATCAAGGAGAAAATTTCATGTTACAACTCGCAAAGCCGTATAGTAATAGTGGCGGTACAATTGTCGCAGACAATTTTTTCTCAACATTGGACGGAGTAAAGCATCTGATCAAACTGGTTCTTTCATTCGTGGGTATTTACTAGCATTTTTTTTTTAATGAATTTGTCTTTGAAGACACGTTCGTTAAAAATTGTTAATTCAATATAGTTTTAAATTTCTGCTAATTACGTTTTCCATATTGCTTTGGCCAATATTTGCAACGGTACTATATGATTTTAATTAATTTTAATTTTTTTGTGTAAATTTACGCACTGAGTATACAATTATACTGACAAGGCTTAAGCTTTAATTTTTCAGACCATTGTTCTTTTTGTGCATATTGAAATTGTTCATATTATATTTGAATGCATGTAAATTACAATAAAATCGTTTAATTGTTAAAGTTCAATGGAAAATATTCATATATAATTGTAAGAACTGTATTTATCCAGAACTATTTGTATGTATTTTTTTTTCTTTCTTTTTTTTGTAATAAAAGTTTAAACCATAAAAAAATTTACACACAACTAGGGTTTTTCTTTTCCCGGGACAGTGGAATTTTTTCCGATTTTTCCGGAATCCCGATTTTTTTCCGCTCATATAAAAACAATTCAATCCACTAGAAATTTACCTGAATAATTCGTTTTTGTTTTTAAGGAATCTTTTAGGTAAAACTTTTAAAAGTTTTTTTTTAATGTTCGAAGTCGTGTTTAAATTAATACCCTTATTCTAGGAAAATGTAACAATTTGTTTTGTAATAACAAAAATTGTCATGTTTCTTGTCATAGAAATTTTTCTGAAATTTGTTATGGTATTCTATTTTTTTTTATGACAATAAAAAGTTTTAAAAATTTCACTATACTATGGTGAAAGCTGTACAGGAATCACAGAACACGAGAGCAGTTGGATTTTTCTTTAAATATTTGCTTTAGCCACAAAAATCCCATCTTAATATGTAATCTTTTGGAGGAATTTTAGATTCGGTAAAAGATTTTGGGGGAATATTTAGTTGATCTCTTATTTTTAAGTAAATGAATGTTCTTTTAGTTTGACTCTAGATCATAAATTAATATCACTTTCAGTTTAAATTATTTTTCAAATCAAAGAAAGATGATGCAATTTTTACAAGTAAATTACAAAGAATAAAAATATATTTGCAAGAATTCGATAAGACCAGCAATACAGAATACGTATTTTCGGCTTTCGCTTTTTATTCTTTGTAGTTTACTTGTAAAAATTGTATCATCTTTCTTTGATTTGAAAAATAATTTAAACAGAAAGTGATATTAATTTATGACTTGGTTATCTGCGACATTCACATCTTGTCTGTCTGACTGTTGTTCGCACTATAAATGTCTTTATCTGCACAATTGTGATATAGAAATAAATCAGTAAAACATTAATTCAAAATTAGTTTAGTGCTAAAAAAATATAACTAAAACTTATGCCGAAAACACAATTTCAGCAAAACAGTTACTGTTATACTTGGCATACAAGACTTTTTACTAATTTCTCTACTAAATTATTTTTTGAGTGTTCCAATATAATGCCGTTGCCAAAATAATTAAAATGCTTTAACCAGTATATCATGAAACCGTTTTTTTTTTAATTGTGCGTCATATTGTTAACTTTATTTAAATTAAATAAATTGGTTTTAAATTGACTTAGAATACCGTAATCTAAATAAATTTAATTCCGTTACTAAAACAGCTAAAATGCCCTTAGATATAATTAAATAGCATTATCTTAAAAATACCGTTATCTTAAAAATACCATTATCTTAAAAATACCATTACCAAAATATTCCAAAACAAAATTACCATTGTCAACTATTAACAAATCTCGGGAAATCCCAAAAAAAAAATCTGGGGATTACGGCTATAGAAAGTAAGTGGGATACCCGTGACATAAACCCTACACAGAAACGGACTTTGTATGTGTTAACCATTGATGGTAACCGAAACGATGCGGTTATCGGTAAGGGGAACGTTATTTTAAATTATTTCGGTAACGGTATTTTAAGGACAACGCTATTTTATTTATTTCGGTATCGGTATTTTAAGATTAACGGAATTTCAGTTTTTTTTTTTTTCGCTAATGATAAATTAAGGATAACGATATTTTGATTATTTCAGTATTGGTATTTAAAAGTTAATGGTATTTCAGTTATTTCGGTAACCGTATTTTAAGGGCAACGGTAGTCAGTTATTTCGATGCATACAGGAATTTTTTTTTATAGAAAACAGACAAAATAAAACAAAACAAATTTTTCAATTTAATGTACGTCAAATACTCAATAAACATTTGCAATTACCAAAAGACGAAAGCTGTGGGCGCTGTGGTGTAATGGTTAGTGCGTTGGACTGTTACACGTGAGGTTGCGGGTTCGAGCCCCAACCAAGGCAATATCAATTTATGAAAAATAGTAATATTTATGAGTTTTTTCTATCCCTCATACATATGGCAGCGTCCTCCTTCGGTGTTCCCATACCACTTAACCCCACCGAAGTAAAATAACAACTGTTCTAAAATTCAACATCTCGCACAATTACAGTGTTGCCATATTTGAAGCCCTTTATCTTTCACCACCTTTCCAAAGGAAGCAACACGTTAATTAATAGGAAAAATTTCCTGAAAGTTGCTTCTCTTAAAAAAAAAAGCTGAAAATAACGGTAATGGTATTTAAAGATAACGGTATTTCACTTATTTATGAATCTATCGGTATTTTGAAGATAACAGTATTTACGTTCTTTCGTTAACGGCTTTTAGGAATAACGCACTCAAAATAGTTTGTAGTTTAAATTAACTGAAAATGTAATTTAAAATAAATGAAAAATCACTTGAAAACCGGTCTACTAACTTTTCATTTAAATCAAAAGAGCTTTTCATTTATTTTCAAATATTAATAAATTAACTACAAAGTCCTTAAGAAATAATGATTTTTCATTTATTTCGTTTTTTTAACCTACAAAAAATGATCTACAAAATCCATAAAAATAACCGATATTTAGTTTATTTCGTTTTTTTTACTGACCTAGAAATCTAAAAGGGTTTCTTTTTTTAACAAAACATTTTAAATGAAAATATTAACTATAACAGAAAATCCGTATTTACATATATGTAGTTTATTTTTTAAATAAAAAACAAGAACAGTTGAAAAATATATTTCTTTTCATTTTAACTGTATAATCATTTAAAAATAAATGTACGGATAACTTTTTAAATAAACTACAGTCAGTTACTGTAATAATATTTTCCGCGCGGTTATTTCGGTAACTATATATATTGTAGAGGTAACGACAGTTAGAGTTTTGAATTACTAACGGTATTTTAGAGGTATTGCTTGACATTCCTGGCATTAACACATATACAAACAAACTTTTATAATTACACATATTTTTAACACATATATACACAGAGCCATATCCATACATACAACAGATAATGAATGAATTGCAAAAAAAAAACAAAATCAGAAATTTCCGCTGTTATGAATAATTATTAAATAGGAATAAACGAGTGGCATCAATAAATGACTTGTAAATATACATACACACGGGCATACATTCAAATGCATGTATGTAAATATGTATTAAAGGATATGGATATGTTTATTTTTATGTGTATTTGTCAAATTAAGTATATTCACACATACTAACAGTTACTCCTATAATGGAATGCACAGATGCGAATACTATTTATAAATGAAAACAAGTAAAAAAAATTACAGTCGATCATGCCGACTGTATGGTACCCTACACCACAGTATGATGGTGGTCATATTTCAGGAATCGGGTTAAATTTCACGAATTTAAAATGGCGCTGCAATAAGTATAGTGAAACATAATAACTGGTATAGTTAAATATAGGTCTGGGTAACAGATTTTTGGCTAACAAAAATCAGCACAAAATCATTATACCCCAACAAAAAGTATCTATCAAAAAGTCCTTCTAATTTGGCATTTTCATCGACGAATTTAACATGGGCTGGTCATAGAAAGGAAGCATTATTTTAAGATTCTTCGGATGTTGTTTTTCCTAAAGAACTTCTTTGAAAATGTATATACAGTTGATCTCTTAATTGGTAAATTAATGTTTTTTTTTTTGTCAGATTTGAGACTAAAGCACAGAGAATAAAAATTTTAAAATTCGATAAGGCTAGCAGGATAGAATACGTATTTTCCGCTACAGACCCATCCTCCGTATACATGCATTTGTGGGTTAATAATGGTTTAGGAAAACCAACATCGGCAGAATCATAAAAGAATGCTTCCTTCCTATGATAAATTCATCAATGAGAATGCCGAATTAGAAGGACTTTTTGATAGATATATTTCCTGCGACAAGCCCATGTTAATTTCATCGATGAAAATGCCGAATTAAACTTTTTATATAAATATTTTTGCTATGACCCTATACCGCCTAGTTTGGGGTGATGCTCTATTAAAATGCATTCAGAAAGTTCAAATCCGGATTCCTCCAAAGTAGGAATGAAGAGGGGCTTCGTAGTATATGCTGTCTGTAAGGTCAGATATTTTAGTTTCCACATCAAATTGTAATGAATAACAGTAGGAAAGGCGAATAGCAGTTTAGTAATTTTTTCATTATTGTTTTTTTTTTCTGGGCAACCTTTTATAATGGGCCTTGAATATCGTCTATATTTTTTTTGAAAAAAAATTTATAACTTTGTCTGAAAACTTCAAAATAAAAATCGCTTTATCTCAAAATATGTCATTTTGACTTAAATCTAAGTGTTTTTAGACGAAGAAGACATATTTTTCTATCGATACAGACTATTTAGCTATCAATTCAGTTTTGTTTCCGAGACAATCGACTCTGAAGTTTGATGCTACGTAAATTTTCATATGTTTGCATATGAATCCGCTGGAAAAAATTACTGCTCGTTTAATTTTTCTGTATCGATAGCAGAATATGGCCTCTTTCGTCCAAAAATACTTTTATAAAAATTAAGACTGATATATTTTGAGATAAACTGATTTAGACATAGTTCAGAAATTAAAAAAAAAACTTGTCCACTAATCGGTAGCCACAAATAGTCCTTGTGAAAAGTGTAACTCTAAACATTCTGATTTGCTTCGACAAAAACTCTAAATGGTAATATCAAGGAATATCATGGAATTTTTTTTTTTTTTTTTGAAGAGAAGCAAAACTCAGGAAATTTTTCCTTTTAATTAACGTGTTGCTTTCTTAAGAAAGGGGATAGAGAAGAAGTGAAAGGTGGTGAAAGATGAAGGGCTTCAAATATGGCAACACTGTAATTGCGCCATCTGATGAAGATTTAGCGAACTTTGTTGAAGCTTTTTAGTTCATTGCCCTGCTATATTATTTTACTTCGGTGGGGTTAAGTGCTCTGGGGACACCGAAGGAGGACGCTGTGATATGTATGAGGGATAGAAAAACTCATACATATTATTATATTTCATAAATTGATGTTGCCTTAGATGGGGATCGCACCCGCAACCTTATGTATAACAGTCCAATGCGCTAACCATTACATCATTCTACGAACATTTTTATTACCTAGCAGAACATTTGTGGTAAATTTGAATATTTTATGTTATCGGAGCTAAACAGTCAACTAAGTTTGCCTTAAAAATTAAAAAAAGTTATTAAACACTAGCCGAATAGAAGTAATTTTCTGGTCAACTGCGATCTTCTTGTCACTACTGAAGTGGATAAATCTATATAGTCCTCATATCCATGATTATTATATTAATTTAAGATGAAATTTAGAGGAGGTCTGATGAGATCTGATAGTAAAATTCAGCGTTTTTTAATTGTGTCATCGTTTTTAAGGGGCCGTATTATTACAATTTTACCATCGAACATTAATTTCCCAAAAATGTTAATACTGTGCGTTCATTTGTAAGAGTTACTGTATATTGGCATTAATGCATTTGCATAGTTCGAGCATGACTGTCTGTATGCCAGCTCACTGTGATATGGCAACCAAACAAATAACAAAAAAAAAAAAAAAAGAAATGAAATTAATTTTAAACGAAAATAAACGAACAAGCAGCAGGACAAAGCAAAAAATAAATGGCAACCCATGTGCAGAGTTGTTTGAACTGCAATTATAACGGTTGTAGCACATTTAATTATTGGAATCGGCTTTCAGGTAATTACTGTAAATGTTTTATAGTATGACACATTAAATTTTTACAATGAAGCTGTTTGCTAAAAATTACCAATTGCAAGTATGCATGTGTGTGTGTGTGCGTATGAAAGAGTGCGTGTATGTGTTAAAACTTATACTTATGCAGTATAAACCGTTGTTTGCATATTCTTATATAGTTTATTTATGCATGCGTGGGTTCATTTTTAATTTACTGATACATTAAATTCTTTAGGCAACAATGAAATTTGGATAGGGAAAGGACTACAACAAATAATTTTTCACATTTTGTTAAATAAGTTTTGAAATTTTAGAACATTTAATTACTTTAATGCATTTAATGTTTATCACGAGAAAAATAAATTTAAAAAACACAAATGTTCATTTGAAACAATCTGCCAGTAAAGTAACCCAGGAAAATTTCTTACAATCGGTAGCCAAACACACCAATTCTACAACTGGTTCCACTGCAACCGATTCCATGGCACTAGTTCCAGAATCAGTTCCAAGGATATAATATGGAAGGTGTTATTGACGTAGAATCAGTTCTAGAACTAGTTCCAGAACTGATTCTAGGGCAAACCGGTTCCACTTCGGAGCTATAGAAGTGGTTGCTTTTGGTACAATTTTAAACAAAAATCATCGGTGTTAGAATTGACAGTACCCGAGTAAAAAAAATTGATCTCGCGCAGTATCTAATTATATCCAATTTGATATTGTTTAAGATCTGCTGTAATATCTAGCTGATCCAATTAGATCTCAAAATTGGGTGTATCCAATCATATCGTATTAGATCCAATTGTATATATGGGGATAAACTAAGATCAAGTTATATCTCAAAATTGGGAGGTCCAATGATATCTTTGGGGATAAACCTAGATCTATTTTGATCCGAAAATTGGCGGATCCAGCTATATATTTGGGGATGTTTTTAGATCTAATTTGATCCGAAAAATGGCGGATCCAATTAGATCCAGCTATATATTTGTGGATATTTTTAGATCTAATTTGATCTCAATTTTGGCAGATCGAATTAGATCCAGCAATATATTTGTGGATAAACTTAGATCTAATTTGATCCGAAAAAGTGGCAGATCGAATTAGATCTAGCAATATATTTGGGGATAAACTTAGATCTAATTTGATCCGAAAAATGGCACATCGAATTAGATCCAGCCATATATTTGTGGATAAACTTAGATATAAATTGATCTGAAAAATGGCAGATCAAATTAGATCCAGCAATATATTTGTGGATTAACTTAGATCTAAATTTATCCGAAAAATGGCAGATCCAATTAGATCCAGCAATATATTTGTGGATAAACCTGGATATAAATTGAATAGAAAATTGGCAGATCAAATTAGATCCAGCAATATATTTTGGGATTTAGTAAGACCTAATTTGATCCGAAAAATGGCAGATGGAATTAGATCCAGCTATATATTTGTGGATGAACTTAGATCTAATTTGATACGAAAAATGACAGATCGAATTAGATCCAGTAATATATTTAGGGATAAACTTGGATCTAACTTTATCAGAAAAATGCCTGCTCGAATTAGATCCAGCAATATATTTGGGGATAAACTTGGAGATAAATTGATCCGAACATTGGCAGATCAAATTAGATCCAGCAATATATTTGGGGATAAACTTGGATCTAAATTTATCAGAAAAATGGCAGATCGAATTAGATCCAGCAATATATATGGGCATAAACTTGGATCTAAATTTAACCGAAAAATGGCAGATCGAATTAGATCCAGCAATATATTTGGGGATAAACTTGGATCTGAATTTATCAGAAAAATGGCAGATCGAATTAGATCCAGCAATATATATGGGGATAAACTTGGATCTAAATTTATGCGAAAAAGTAGGTCTAGGTATATGTGACCGTGTCCGAGAAAAGGGACCTAGTATGTCAAAAAACGGGTTTGCACTTAAGAGTGGATTCTGGTACCTAAAATGGTGTAGAATAAGATGAAATGAGTTGAGGCACCTAACCATACCAAATCGCATCTCCCAACTGAAGGTGTGTTTAAAGTGATAATGCGTTATGAAACTTTAAATGCGTTCTTCTCAAAACTTAATTTTCACACACTAGGTCCCTTTTCTCGGAGAAGGTCACATATATATTTCAGGATTAAGTTGTATCTAACTTTATCTGAAAAACGGCAGATCGAATAAGATCGAGGATTATATTTGGGGATTACGTAAGATCTAAATTTATGAAAAAAATAACAGATGAAATTAGATCCAGTAATATATTTCGGGATTGCGTAAGATCTTAACTTTTTCAATAAGTTGCAGATCGAATTGAATCCAGTGATATATTTAGTGATTTGGTAAAATCTTAAATTTTCCCATAAATTGCAGACCGAATTAGATCCAGCAATTTATTTAGGTATTAAAATGGCAGATAGAATTAGAAACAGCAATATATTTGGGGATTGACATCTAAAACTATCCATAAAAATGACAGATAAAATTAGATGCCGCATTATATTTGGTACTACGTAAGATCTCCATTTATTTGGGATTAAATAAGATCCCAGACATATATTGCCAACTGTTCAAAAAATAATAGACTGGCAGAGCACTGATTTTATAAAAATTACAATATTTTGTTAAAATAAGGTTTAAACTCAGAAGGTCTCGAGTTCGATATGCATTTTTTTTACAAAATGAATTTCTTTTTATAAAATTAAAATTTTTTTTCTATAAATTTTTTTATAAAATTATATATTTATTTTTTTATTAAATTGAAATCTTTGAATAAAATAATTTTATTTACATCTTTTTAACGCTCTACACCATTTCAATTGTATTAATTGTTTTTAAGATTTATTAATTGTATTTCAGAAATAATCAATTGAATTTCAGTTTTATCAATTGTATTTCAGAACTTATCAATTATTTTTCAGATTTATGAATTGTATTTCTGAACTAGTCAATGGAAGTTCAGTTTTATCAATTCCGTTTCAGAAATTATTAATTTTATTTCCGAAATTATCAAACTGTATTTCAGAAATTATCAATTGTATTTCAGAAATTATGAAATGTAATTTAGAAATTTTTCTCTATTAACTATGATAAACAATCAACAAGTTTTGAAATAGATTTGATTATTTCTGAAATACAATTAATAATTTCTGAAATACATTCCATAATTTCTGAAATACATTTAAAATTTGTGAAATGCAATTAATAGCTTCTGAAATACAGTTAATATTGTAGTTGAGTTACCATTTATGACCATATATTGCTTAAATGGCACATTATATGACAATATACTGTTTAAATGGCACCATATATGGTATGTTCCCTATTAAAAAAATAATATGGAGCTTTATATGGTAATATATAACTTAGAGTCATCCACGTACCATTTGATCCGAAAAATGGCCCGATAAAATTGTATCAGTTGTTTATCAGTTTTTAACTTGTTGTATCAGTTTAGATCTGACCTGATTAAATTATGTGTTAATCAGATGAAATTGTATCTGATTTTTGACCTGATACAATTTTATTGGTTTATATCACATGGTATCAGTTTAGGTCCAAATAGATATATTTGTATACAAAATTATATAGTTATATCCCAATTTTGACCTGATATCAGTTTAAAACTTTAATACAATTGTATAAGGTAAATGTCGGATACAATTATATTTTATTTATATAAAATTGAACCAATTACGGTCAAACCTGACACCATTACATATAAACCGACAAAATTGCATCAAGTCAAAAACCGGATACAATTTCATCTGCTTAACACATAATTTAATCAGGTCTGATCTAAACTGATACAATTAGATAAAAATTTATAAACAATTGATAAAAATATATCGGGCCATTTTTCGGATGAAACTGTATATTTATACAGATATAACTTAATCACATATATGACTATATGTAACTATTTTTATTCGGGTTGTTTAAATGATACGATATATCAAAGTATATGGTACTATATATGGTAGCATATATTATCATATCTGGAACTGTATTAAAAATGTTGTTGAAATGGCACCATATATCATAATGTATGGTTTAAATGTCACCACATATGGTAATATATTGTTAAAATGATACCATATATCAATATATATTGCACCATATATAGTAGCATATATTATTATATCTGAAACTGTATTAAAAATGTTGTTCGTGAGGTCCCATATATGAGCATATTTTGTTGAAATGGCACCATATATGATAATATATGGTTTAAATGGCACCATATACAGTAATATATTACTTAAATAACACCATGTATAAATATATATGGCACTATATATAGTATCATATATTATCATATCTGGAACTGTATTAAAATTTTTGATCATGAGGTACCATATATGGTCATATATTGTTTAAATGGCACCATATATAATAATATATGGTTTAAATGGTACCATATATGATAATATATGGTTTGAATGGCACCATATATGATAATATATGGTTTGAATGTCACCGTATATGATAATATATTGCTTAAATAGCACCATATATAAATATATATCGCACTATATATAGTACCATATATTATCATATCTGGAACTGAATTAAAGATTTTGTAAATGAGGTACCATATATGACCATATATTGTTTAAATGGCACCATATATGATAATATCTAGTTTAACTGTCACCATATATAATTATATATTTTTTAAATGATACCATGTATAATTATATATTGCTAAAATGCCACCATATATATTAAGATATAGTTCTATATATAACTATATATGCAATAAGATCAACCATGTCATGTAATATATAATTATATATGCCTTATCTAATATTACGAGGGCCGATATCTAATTAGATGAAATTATATATGGCATAATATAAGGAAAAATTTTGTGAAAAAACGTCATATATAATTATATATGGATATACATAACGACATGTATAATTATATATTGTAATATATGCCATATATGATTATATATAATTTTTTTTACTCGGGTTATTGGATATTTTTTGTAAAAGTCGGAAATTTTGAAGCAAAAATTCTAACAGAAAATCTCAATTGAAAAAACAAAACTACAACTTTTGCTCGCTCCGAAAGAAAAGTGGCAAAATGAGGCACTCTACTATAAACAACCTGCATGCATATAACAAAATGTCAGGCTACGATTTATTTTCAAGTTTGTTTTAACATTACCTTTTTCGTAAGTTTTTTTTATTCCACAAATTATCCTCTAATAATCCTGCAAGTCACGCTTCGAAAGGTTCAAGTTCAATAATTTTAGTTTTAAATGTACTTTTTTTATTTCTGCAAGTTTGTTATTTTTTCTAAATAAAAAAAAAACTTAAATTGCGTCAACATTCAGCAATAAAAGCAGTAAAAACCTATAGAAAAACTTTAATTAGGACCACCAACCAACATGCATACATCCATATAACACATACAGAGACCTTAGACACGCATACATAGGTTTTAAGGTTATGCCTGACTGCAGTAACAATATTCCTTCTTACGGTTAATGATTATAACAGGTCAGCACTTTTTCAACACTCATGTATGACTAAACAAACCACTACTGCTACTACTACTTTTGCTACTAAATGCTTTGAACCCCTCCTCCCCCCACCCCTGTCTTTCGCACAACTAACACCCCCTGTTTAAAACTTAATATCTCGATATTTAATAATACTCTGTGAATAGTTAGTTATAAATGAAAGGGAAGCTTATTTTTTCTAACTGAGGGTTGCATTTTAAGCAGTATCAGTAACAAATGGCATTTTGTTAAGGTCAGCACAATTGTATTTAATTAGTTTGGTGTGCACTACCCACACATTATGCATACACTGTGAAAAAACATGTTTAACTCGAAGTCACACACTGATTTTAAGATTACATGGAATAGGTTTTATAAGCAATGGTCTTCAAATAGGGTATTCAATTAGTCGCCTGTTTATTTTAATCGATTAATCGTGCAAAAAATTATTCGGGGTTTTTTTCCTAACCGATTAATCGAATAAAATTTAATCGATTAATCGAACTAAATTTTGGGAAATATAATATACAAATTTTATTGTGTTTTTAATAATTTTATTTGAAAAAGGAAGAAAACTGTTTCAGTAACTCTTATAAAATTAATAAAAATAAAATTTGTATTGAGATTATATTCAGTAAAAATTTGTATATTTTCAGTCTCCTCTATAACACAGAAAGAATTTACAAAATTCAAATTCAAGTTTTAAACACCTTCCTCATACCAAATTTGTAAATACAAAAAAAAACTTTGAAAAGGCACCAACAAAGAAATTTGTAAATCCAAAAAAAAATTTATTTATTTTTTTGTAACTTTGAATTTTTATTTTTAAACAATTTTTATATGAAAGATAACAATTTACAAATCAGTTACAAATATTTCAAACAAAAATAGTTTTGGGAATAACATTTCAATTTAAAAGAAAATGTGATTGCTTTTACAAATCCCATTGTTGGTGCCTACAGTTTTTTCTGTGAACATACATATAATAAATTTTTTTCTAAATCTCAGAGAACCACTCTGAAGATTTTCCTTCAAAATTTAGCATTTTATAAAGTTAAGCCTGGATTAGGCAGACGTAAACGTAGCGAGTGCTCCTTAATGCTTTCAATGAGTTAATATAGAATAGAAACGCTGGAATTTGAATTTTTGCCTCTTTCGTATGTATTGAATACACTCTAATTAAATTCTGTTGAAATTTACCCAACTTATAGTAGGAAACTGAACTCCTACTATAAATTGGGTAAATTTACTCTATGTGCGTAATTGAAAAAAATACGCACATTGTGTTTAAGTTGGTGCACAAATAATTTGTAATTTTACATTGAAAGTGCGTAAAAATTAAATGAAATTTTTAAATTAGTGTGTTAATTTACTAAGTTTGTGTGTAAAAAAGCACGTTTCACGTGTAAATGTACGCATAAAATGAGTAAAAATCCACAAAAAATGCGCAAAAATCCACAGAAAGTGCGTAAAAATCCAATATAAAGCGTACATTTACAACAGTTGTGCTAACTTTAAGCACCACCCTAAAATTTTTTTTAAATAAAATAACAAATTAATTTTTATTAATAATAATATCCGACTCATTCGGATAACTATTGGATGGGTGCGATGACTCCTGCTCAACAAAATGCCTTCTTTGAAAGGGAGGCAGTAACCGTCAACAATAACGGGAGAAAACGCATTAAGAGAGATATAGCCTACGCAGGAACAACTGAGTGCAATGACTCCTGATTTACAAAATGCTTTCTTTGCAAGTTAGGTAGTTCTCAATGAATACTGACTTTGTTGAGCAGGACTCATTGCAACCAGTTGTTTTACCAAGGCCGTATCTCTCTTACGGCATTTTCTCCCGTTATTGTTGACGGTTGTTGGTTGACTGCCTCCCTTGCAAAGAAGGCATTTTGTTGAGCAGGAGTCATTGCACCCAGTTGTTCCTGCGTAGGCCGTGTCTCTCTTACGGCGTTTTCAATTTTGAAATGAGGTTTAGATTACCACATGCGTTAGCATGAATTACCAAAAACAATTTCATGCTTATCTTGCTATTTCCAGACTATAATGTGTTTGTGGAAATGTTGTAATTCACAAAAAATAATCCGTTTTCACTTTTTCTTTTTATTATTTATAATTTTTTTTAAATTTTTTCCAATTTGAAATGTCAGAGTTTTTATTACTATTATAGGATAGTATATTTACAAACTTTTTGCGTAAAAATTTTATTTAAGAAAACAATAGTAATTTTAGGCACAATGTGTTTATTTATAAACACATAATGTCTAAAAATACTTTGTGTGTGTATTAGTTGAAGTTGAAAAAATAATACGAACTATACAAAAAATAATTTTTTCCAGTGTTTGTACATAGTACAATTTTAAATAGCAACTTCGATATATTTAATCTTCAAAATTTTTAAATATTAGTTTTTACCCCTTTTTTTAGTTATTTTTGAACCTTTCTTACACGATTTTACAAAACTAAAATGTGTTTTTAAATTCTGGACTTAAATTTTTCAAAAAATTAATATCGTGCTTTTTTACACCATTTTTGGTAAATTTTTACCCTTTTTACCCGTTTTCACAATGCTCACGGTGCTTTACTGCCTTCAAGAGTTGGCAACACTGGGTACAGGTCTTTGACCATACCAATTTTCGTTAAAAAAAAATCCCACGATTTCCTAATTCAGGAGAATATATGTTACCTGGAAAACTTTCCTTAGTGTTGCTTCCTTTTATAAAAGAAATATATTCGAATTCAATCGTTTGCTTTCGCTGAACAATTTTTCGAATAATATAAAATGTCCAAATTTTGAATAACGAAATAAAAATTTGAATAATTTAATATGATTAATCGATTAATCGAAATCTGTAAAAAATTATAAAAATGTTTGGAAAAAATATTTTTGTATTATTCGAACTATTCGTTATTCGAAATTTGGGCATTTTAACTGCCCTAAATACCTAGAGTTTATTTAAAAAATTGTAAAAAATTTCATTCTTGCCTAAGGAAATCGACGACTTTTTAGAATTTTTAGAAGTATTTGTTGGGTTAAAATACAAACTCGATGAGAATTTCTTGTTTTCATCTAGGAGCATTATTAAATGTCTTAAATATCAAATAGAAAAAGAGAACAACAGAAAACTCTCGCAATTTGCTTTGTCATCCTCCAAAATACTAGTCCGTAGTTTTGATAGAACTGGAGATATAGTGTACGTATTTACGTATAACCAATTTCTAAATTCTTTTTTTAAGATTTCATAAATGTTGATATTGAACGGAAGCATCACTCTGAATCATAGGATTCGAATTTATAAAGGGCGAACCAAGAGATAAATAAATTATTTTTTTATATCATATTCAGAATTATTCTTAAAATACAAGTTACAAAGTAAAACATTAATCATTATTGAGATCCAAATAATCCTTAATGAGAACTAAATAACTTTCCATATATAAGAGCTTTTCATAAGCCAACTGAGCCAATTGTCTTTACAACAATTTTGAAAATATTGATCAGGTTTTTTTTTTAATTCCCTGCGAAATACTTACCAAAATCAAATGAAGGGAGGGAGGGACGTAAACATAGGGGGAAATATATTTTCCATATAATTTCTCTCTGCGTTTATATTTTTTATGTACACTCTAAAAAATGTTTGTAAATTTACTACTATAAAATGGGTAAAATTTTGTTTAATTTTACGAAAATTCGGTAAATATAAACAAAAAATGCGTAAACTTTTTTCATACACACTTCCATATTTATTATATTATTTAAAAATCGCTAAAAACAAAGAAAAATTTACTCATATTTAAACCGGTGTCATTTTAAATCTGGCCGCCATTTGTGAATAAAAATAATGCAAGATTTAAGGAAATTTTATAGAATTTTCAACAATATTTAGTTTGTGCAGATCCGATCAGTACTCGCTAAATTTTACTATATAATTTGATGAAAGCTCGATATCGATGATTTTTCATTAAAAGCCACGCCTACTTAGAACGGGTAGCAAAGTTAAAAAACAAACGTTACACTAAAATTTTCTACAATTTTCTGGAATATCTTCCAGTACTTCGGGGACAATTTAATCATTATTTTGATCTTTAAAAATAAAAGCAAAGGGGATAAAATTAGAAAAAACTTTAATTGGTGCTATTTTTTTTTTCGCAGCTGTATATGATAATATATGGTTTGAATGTCACCATATATGATAATATATTGCTTAAATAGCACCATATATAAATATATATCGCACTACATATAGTAGCATATATTATTATATCTGAAACTGTATTAAAAATATTGTTCATGAGGTCCCATATATGAGCATATATTGTTTAAATGGCACCATATATGATAATATCTAGTTTAACTGTCACCATATATAATTATATATTTTTTAAATGATACCATGTATAATTATATATTGCTAAAATGCCACCATATATATTAAGATATAGTTCTATATATAACTATATATGCAATAAGATCAACCATGTCATGTAATATATAATTATATATGCCATATCTAATATTATGAAGGCCGATATCTAATTAGATGAAATTATATATGGCATAATATAAGGAAAAATTTTGTGAAAAAACGTCATATATAATTATATATGGATATACATAACGACATGTATAATTATATATTGTAATATATGCCATATATGATTATATATAATTTTTTTTACTCGGGTACCCAATAAGCACGTAGGTTTTAAAAATTCAAGTGCTTTAAATTTTGCTTGAAGTAAAGTATATTTTAAATTCTAGCACTTGTTTTTTTAACAAAAATATTTCAAACTTGAATTTTTGTTTCCCTTTTGCTGGAGTATGCTATTGAAATAAAATGTAATAAAAGTTGAATTCAAGCCTTGAAACTGGAAAACAGGGCTGGAATTGAACTTGATTTCAACTTGCATTCCAGTGAAAATGTTTATAGGGTAGAAGGGGTTGTAAACGAAAGCTATTCTACAACCGATTCTTTGGAGCAGAAAATTTTCCTGGGTTACTATGCGAAGCAGGTTATATTTAATTTGTACTGATGTTTGTAACTACCACAAGTATCACTGTGCGACAAATGGTAGGGTCAGCAATCGGCGGGAGTTCTGTCTACTGGGAAAAGTTATATCGGTAAAAAAACATTATTACATTATATATTCGAGATATATCGATTTGAAGTTGGTAAGTATCGTATAGGAGAAATTGTCATTTTTTGTGCTTTGTCATACATTTTGACCATCTAATTGTCAGAATATCGCGTTAAGGTTAACAATTTTGCTGAACATCACTTTGAAATTTAGGACATGGTGAAAATGCATGAAAAATGCACAAAAAATGATAATTTCCCCTATACTTACTAACTTCAAATCGATATATCTCCCCATCCCAAAGAAATCCGAAAAGTTCACGATCGCTTTGTAATTGGTCACAACCCCAATTTTGTAATCTGGATTATGACCGGAAGTTTTTCGGATATTGACCCGAAAGCGGAAACAGATCTCCATTTGTGATTTGGGGTAATATTCGGCGACTGGAATTACTGTAATATTCCAATATTTAAGCAAATTATCAAGTAATTATGGTACTTCCTAAGTTATATGGTCCTTGCTAAGTACCTATAATTCTTAACATGTAACATAGCATTTAGAGGTGGCAAAAACACTTAGCAAGTACCGAAAGTACTTAGCAAATACCATAGGCTTAGCAAGTACCTATAGTACTAAACAAGTACTATAGAACTTAGCAAGTACATGTCTGAAATTTGTGAAATTCAAAATAATTTTTACATTGCCGGAATGTACTCTCAAAAATAAAAAGTTTGATACCCATATTGCTTATGTTAAATAGACAGAGGTTCCCAAATCTTTAAAAATATTGACCTTCCGGAGTATTCGTATCAAACCCGAAGTAGGCCGAGTATCACCCCCTCACTTAAATATGATAAGGATTAATATATGTAAATTTTACCCTTAACCGTGTATACATCCCCATACAAAACCACCTAATATCTTGATGTTTTGTGTTATGGCATAAACAAATAAGCATGCTTAAGTATTTTTTACATCTATAAAAAGACCTTTTTCAAATACCTTTCGTTTGCCACCAAATTTTCCTTTAGTTACTTTGGAAGAAATATGAAATAATACGAAAAAAAAACAAAATTGGGCCTTTTTTGACCCCAATTTTAACCTTTAAATATGAGTTTGGACAGCTAAAAAAATAAGTGTCCTTTAAATTTGTCTCCCCTACAACATATCCGAAGTTCATTAAGATCTGGCGGTCCGCGTTGGGAGTCCTTCCGTGTAATTAATTTTTTGGTTGTCAGAATTATTTCTAAAAAAGCTGTAAAAATATGCTAACGGATATTTTGAAGGCAATGAGAGAAGTGGTTTGGAGAGTATGGCTCCCAATTTGTTTTTTGCTGGGTAATTATAAAGGGTTCTTCAACAGGGACGCTACAAAAGTAGAAAGCCAGGGACAGCAAACGACGTCATATTTCTTGCCGCTCTTTTGACATTTCTCTTCAGTAAAGTTTGCCATTTCATGATGGAAATATATACGAGCCAACAAGTCGAAATTATTAAAATTTACTACCGAAATTCGGAGTCAGTGGCCTCAACGTTAAGAGCGCTACGTCCAATAAATGGTCGTCATAATGAATGGCTTCGTCAATAAATAATTCGTTATTGGTCAGACAGCAATCCACACGTATTCCATGAGTCATCATTGCATCCCGAAAAAATTACGGTTTGGTGCGGTTTATGGGCCGGCGCCGTCATTGGGCCGTACTTCTTCCGTGATGATCAAGACCGGCACGTTACTGTGAATGGGAATCGCTACCGTTCAATGATAACCGAATATTGTTGGCTCCAATTGGATGATATGGACTTGGATGACATGTGGTTCCAACAGGACGGCGCCACAAGCCACACAGCGAATGTCACAATCAATTTATTGCATACCAAGTTTGGAGAACGTGTTATCTCACGAAATGGTCCAGTCGATTGGCCGCCTCGGTCGTGCGATTTGACGCCGTTGGACTATTTCCTGTTGGGCTATTTCAAATCTATGGTCTATGCCAACAAGCCAGCGACGATTGATGAACTTCGTACGAATATCGGCCGATTTATGCTTGAAAACCGTCGAAAATTGGGTTCAACGTCTGGACGTCTGCAAGCGTTCCCGTGGTGGCCATGCAAAAGAGATTGCTTTCCATACATAATGGCATCGAAAGTACTTTCACAGGAATAAAGAATTTCGTTGATATCCAAAACCGTTTTTGTTTTATTTAAAAAAAACTTTTGTAGCGCTCTTATTGAAAAACCCTTTACTTTGCCTCCCTTTTTTTTCTTTGCTGAGCCGTAAAAGATCAGATGTTAAAAACGTGTACATTTTTGACTTTTGATTTGGGTTTTCGAGGTCAAAATACTTAAAAATAGGTTTTCGTAGAAGGCTGTGCAAAAAAGTAAATTTTGGGTCAGTTGTTATACCCTACACCACTATGTGGTCAGGGTATTATAAGTTTGTGCTGATGTTTATAACACCAAAAAATATTGGTCGTAGATCCACCTTATAGTATACCGATCGGCTCGGAATTTTTTTTTATTTCGATTTAACGATGTCCGTCTGTCCGTCCGTCTGTCTGTCCATGCAATCTTGTGCGCACTCTACAGGTCGCAAATATTAAGATATTGTGATCAAATTTGGTACGCAGACCTATGTTGGCCCAAGGACGAAGCCTGTTGACTTTGGTAAACATCGGTCCATGTTTAGACCTAGTGCCCATATAAGGGTCCTACCAAAATTATATTGTTTATACGCTGCAGGTCGTAAATATTAAGATATTTTGACGAAATTTGGTACACAGACCTATGTTAGCCCAATAACGTGGCGTATTGATTTTGGTGAATATCGGTCCATGTTTAGACCTAGTGCCCATATAAGGGTCATACCAAAATTATACTGTTTATACGCTGCAGGTCGCAAATATTAAGGTATTTTGATGAAATTTGGTACACAGACCTATGTTGGCCCAAGGACGAAGCCTGTTGATTTTGGTGAACATCGGTCCATGTTTAGAACTAGTGCCCATATAAGGGTCCCGCCAAAATTGGCTTGGTTACAAACTGCAGGTCGCAAATATTAAGATATTTTAATGAAATTTGGTGCGCTGACTCACATTATAGAAAATTTTGACACAAGCCCCATTTTAACCCATTCGAATTTAGGATCCAAACAATACACTAGACTGGTGTAGGGTATTGTATAGTCGGCATGCCCGACTTTAACCTTTTTACTCGTTTAACATTTAAGTTAATGTTCAATTCTACCATTTATAAAATACGTAATTGATCGCGATATTTTTACTGATACTTTTTTATTCACATACCCAGTGTAGAAAAACCATTACTAAAAATCAGTTATATAACGCATTACAAGTTACTGGTAAATGTCTCGTTACTAGAACGTAAATGTAACGAGAACGAGTCGTAACGTGGTATTTTATTTTTGTTAAATTACTCAAAATATGTAACGTGCTATTAAGGAATGATAAATTTGATTTTCAGAATAGTACCAACCAGGTTAAAAATAGTACATTTTCGACCCCAATAGTACCAAAACTTACATTTTTGTTTTTTATAAAGTAACAAGCAAGAACTTTCATAAAAATTCATTGTGGATTATATTTTATCCCTGAAAATCAGATTCAATTTCATTTTAAATCGAAAATAATTTGTAGGCAATTTAGCTCATTCGATTCATTCAATCATTAAATTAGTTTATGCCAAATTGAATTTATTTGTGAATTCAATCGATTTTTATTTTCTTAATTTGTTTACTTTCCAAATATAATATTTTATGTGTTCGTTTTAAACACAAGTTTTTGTTTGAAAATTAAAATAAAAATTTAATTGTTTTTGCCAATAAATTTCTTTTTTAAATAAATCAGATTTCTATAGAATTTTTGGAAATAACCAAAATGTGCTAGTGTACCAATCAAACTTTGATTGTGCCAAACATGGTACAATTGCTACCAACATGCTACCAAAAACAGCTGTTTGCCACTCTCACGTAAAAACGGAGAAAAAATTCTGTTTTTAACAGAAATGTCCGGTACGTTACGACTCGTTTACATCTACTACTCAGCACTATGTATTTCTTATTAAGCAGGTTGAATTAGCTGATTCGTCACGTTACATTTACGTTCAAGTAATTTGGGCTTAACTTTTCTTTTTACGTTTCGCATTAATTTTATATGGGGACGTCGAGCTAAATAACACACAACACAAAAAAAACAAGTTTTTGACAGCAGATTGTGGCAGAGAGGACAAAAAAAAATACAAGTGTATCGGCATTTTAAAAGTTAACGCCTGGCCCTATGTTTTTTGGGGGTTAAAGTTCCCTCTCTTGCAAAAGTTTATTGTGAATCGGCATAGAAAACCATGTGAATCTTACATTTTAGGTTAAATTTAAATAACAACAAACGTAAAAGCAAAAAATCAAACCCATATCTCAAATTTTATTATTTCAGTATATTACGCGCTTTTTTCTTATTTTGCTCAGTTTTCAGAAATTCTTGAGTTTTTAAATATAGGCTCAGCTGATACTAAAGTGATAGTAAATAGTTGCCCAGGTAATAAATACATTTTAGCGCCCAGTACCGGTGAGTAGTGTAAGTTCCGATTTCCTATCTATAAATAATAGTCTCTGGTTACAATATTCTAAAAGTACTTGCTACTGACCTTTATAAAAAAATTCAAACCAAAATGTGTTTAAAAAGTTACCTCATAAAATTCAAAATATTCAAATTTTATTTGTAAATGTTATGATTGTGTCGATACCAGGTCTTAATTTTTTTGAGGTTTTCAAACAATAATTTTAATAAAAAGTTAATTTATTATGACTTTGCAACAACAAAATTAGAAACCGGTAAAAAATTAGAAACCGGATGCTGTTTATCAACCTACATGATTCAAAAATAAAGCCTTTTACTATTAAAAATAAAAACTTTACAGATATAGATAAATTTTTATATTTTTTTTCCAAATTTATCTATATCTGTAGAGTTTTTATTTTTAATAGTAAAAGGCTTTATTTTTGAATCATGTAGGTTGATAAACAGCATCCGGTTTCTAATTTGTTACTAGCACACGCTGTAAAATTGCTTATTTAAAAATTTTATTTGTACATTATTATTGTCTTCTACTGAACGGCAGAAAACAGGCTTTGAATTCAGTGAACTTATTTTATTTTTTTTCAATTCAGTGAACTTATTTTATTTTTTTTTTCAATTCAGTGAACTTATTATTTTTTTTTTAATTCACTAAATGAAATTTTATTTTTTTTTAATTAACTGAATGAAAATGAAATTGAATGAATTCAGTGGTGAATTAATTCAGTAAGGAATTAATTCAGTAAGGAATTAATTCACTTTTTTTTCCGTTCGATTTATAAAATTGAACGCGTTCACCGGTGAATTAATTCAATTGATTTAATAAAAAGAACTATTGCAATTAAATTAATTCGTAACAAAATAAATCAAACGAAAGCAAATATGAATTAATTCCATTCAATATATGGTGCTTAGTGAATTAATTCATAGAATTTTTAATTCAGAATTAAAAAATTGAATTAAGGAATTAATTCTTTAAAGCTCTGAATATACGTCTGCATTTAATTCAGTTCTGTTCATTCTCAAATTTCCAATTATGCACAAAGGCGTTAAATAACATTTTACATTAAATGTGATTGGCATCAGTATAGTATTATGAGTGTTAAAATATAACTAACGTTGAAGTTCTATAACAATTTTTGTACGGGGGGAAAAAAAAACTTTATACTGGGAACAATTTAAATTAAATCGTAGCAGTATTGCGAAAATATGTTCCGAAAAAACATTTTAGTTTTAGAATTGTCACCAGAAGGCGGAATGTATAAAGCAAGAAGAGAAGTAGAAGTAAGACTTGCATCAATCGGTAACTCGGATTAATGTGCCATTTCGACATCATCTTCGTTCTCCGAATAATTCGAAAAAAGCTAGGCAATGTTCAATTTTTATTTACTGAAAAGTACGTTGGGATGAGCTCTACGGGGTTCATGAGGGGTTTCTGGTTTTGGAATAAGTTGCTGATTTTGTTTTTCAGTTTCTTGTTGTTGGTTTTGAAATTGTTGTTGTTTATTTTGTGATACTCAAAAAATATAACTAAAACTTTTGATGAAAATGGAATTTCAGAAAAAAAAATTGCTCAAAACTACTAGTACACTTGAAAACCGATTCGGTGCTGACAACCTCATTTGTAGTCAATCGAATGGTTCAGTTGTGGTAGCAGTTGTAACAACAGAAAACCAACTGATAGAGGACTAATTTGATTGTCGAAACGGAATTTTAGTTGTATCAAGAATAATTTGGCAATCGCAACCGAAAAATTAATTTGATTCGATTGAAAACAAATTCGGTTGTCAGCATCGAATCTGTTTTCTGTGTGTGTTTAAAAGATTTTTTCGCTGGTCTTCTAATAAAGATTAAATTTTGCTGAAAATATTCAAGAAATCTTCGCGTGCATTTAGTTTTGCCATCCCTGATCTAGATGGATCAGCCTATAACAATATATATTTAGTGAATATTTATATAAGAACTACGCCAATTTAGCATTTTTTTTCTAAATTTTTTCTTTTATTAAAGCTAAATATTTGTGGTACTTTTAGGCACTCAACAATGCCAATTGAAAAAATTTTCATTGGAATTTATCAACTGTAGAGGCAATAAATTTCATTATCATTCTTATCAAACAATGACAATGAAATCATCAATTAAGTGGTTCTTTTAATTAACTGGTCCCAAGTATGGTGAGAGCTCATAACATGCTGATTTTCTGGCGTAGATGTATATCATATTTTTGCATGATCATGAAGGGACGGATAGCCCTTCCTCTTTTCAACCCAACCTAATCTAATTTCAAAATATTTTATTTTGCCCCACTGTGCATCATCGTAATCTAAATCGCTTCCTAGTCTAAACTACTACACTTACTGATGAGAACTTTGCAGTAATTAAGCCAAGTCTAAGAGGTTAATCACAACTGTGTCGATTGTCGACCGACGACAGCAAAAGTCGTGGCGAATAATTTAAATTCAGCGACAATAGATTGTTGACATTTTTTGACATTTAGAAAAAAATTAAAGCAAAACAAGAATATGGTTGTATTTTTTTCGCCACAATTCTTCACCAATTCAATTGGTTTTCCATTATTTCTTGTTGTTTTACATTTTTTTTGTATTTAATTTTGCTTTTTTGCGGTAAATTATGCATTTTTATTTCCAATTATATTTCTTCTGTCAAAAATTTTTTTTTGTAAACAAAGTACGAATTTTTGCAACTCTAATACGAATTTCTGCAACTCTGTTCCCTTAATTAGTTAAATATATGGCAACTATTTGACAAATATTTTGAGTGTGTATTAGTGTGTCGTCACGAAAATAGAATAGAATCTATTACGACGACAAATCGCCGGACGACATGGCGACATTTTGCTTCCCATACAAAATATATGAAAAAGCACATGTCGTTGTCGTTGTCGACCCAGTTCTGATTAATCTCTAATCAAATATCACAAAATATTACATAAATTTAGCAAAATATAATTTTCGGATTCATTTAAATACAGAAAATCTTAAAATTTCTTTATATTATTGTATTTATATTTATAAAAGGAATTAAACTGGGTCAGGCTGATGAAGAATTTTTTTGTTATGTATTTTTTCGGTCAACAACATCTGCCTTTACAACTATAACAATTATTTTCGTTTATATTTTCATAATGATCGCAGCCACATTATGAATTTATTGTCATTAAATAATCCTGAATAACAAGAACGAATGAATAAAATTAATAATTATTACAAATTTACACGTAAATACACACACACACAAAAACATACACAAACGCACTCTTATTTATTCATTCAGGCATAAAAAATTGGTTTCATAAAGAACAAGTAGCAAGTGCAAATTTGTTACAGCATATTAATGTTGCAAGTAGCAACTTTGTTGTTGTTGTTGATGTTGTTGATGATGTTGGTGTTTTTGCTTTTTTTGTCAACATTTCATTGCAATGTATTGTGGCAAAACGAAAAATAATGTATCGAAAGAAATGAAATTAATAATAAAGAACATTTTCATCGATTGTAGTGGTTGGTGGCTAGTAATGGCGTTTATAATCAATGACCTCTCTTCTTCGTCGATTTATTAAATTTTTTCCTTCATTATTTGTGTGGCTCAATGAGTGGCTGAGATTTTTGTTTGTGTTGGTTGATGTCGAGTTATTCAATACTTTTCACACAAACACACGCACACTCACACACAAAGTCATCTGTTTGGATATTTTACAATATTTATTTATTGTAAACTTTTGCATTAATCAGAAATGATGATTAAAGAGCAAATAAATGAGATTAAATGAATTTTAACAAATAAAAATTCTTTTTTATTAAAATTAATTAATAGTAAGTTGTAGTAAACGAAGTATTTTTATGGAATACAATAATTAAAGATAATCGCCAGAAACAACTTATGGAATAAGTTTCCCGTTAACAATTTGAAGAATCGCAAAATGTACCAAAAAATTTGATAAAAATTTAAGTTTTTCTAAAATACCTGAGAGATAAAACAAAAATAACAGCCCTCATATTTTTTTCTATCATTTATTCTATTATAGTTATACTTTTGGGGGGAAACTGGGAAACAAACTTATATTATGAATTTTTTTCCTTTAAATAAAGAAAACTATACTTTAAACAATTTGACACTGCTACGAATTAGTTTTTTCAAAATACTGTGGTTTTTTGCAACAATATTAAATATTATTTATAAGTCTTCTTCAACATCATATCTTCTTTTTATACCACCATTATCATCTTTATCGTCTCCCAAAAGATTTGTGGGTTTGTAACATTCATCCATATATCATTAATAATAATTTGCCAATCCTTTTACCAACAAAAACAACAATGACAAAAGAAAACATATAACGATTTTTTTTTATACTTTTAATAAGTTAAACCAAGTAAATCTGGATGATATTAAAACAAAAAAAGAATGTGTTTTAAAAATAAAATAAAAACGTGAACGGAAGATAAATTCTTGGAATTGATTTCTTGTGGTTTTTGTGGTGGTATCGTAACATACTACGTATATAAAAATATACAAATATTCCTTCCACAAAAACACAATGTATTATAATTAGGGTTGCCAGATACCAAAAGTCGAACAATTGGACAATGGAAAAAATTCAACTGGATTTTAAAAAAATAACTGGACAATTTAAAATTGCACTTATAGTTCATAAAAGTAAAATCTTATTTAAAAAACATTTTTTTTTTCAAATTCACTAAATTTTTTGCTTTAGTTGTAAGCAAAAATGTTTAAACATTTTTGTAACTCTCTTCAAAATTTATTCTTATTAAAATTTCAGCCTTTACTAGGTCGAAGAACATCCCTACGGGAAATTTTAACAAACTGTCACCGAAATGGCCCCTTTATGTGAAATAGAGTGGTCACTTTTATATGGCGTTGTCATAGGAGGGGGAAATTGACCCCTTGTGACATGTCACAAGACAAATCGCAGGACAGGTCCTTGAATTTTGTTTTTTTATAAGAGTTCAGAAACCTGTCCCATGATTTTAATTTAATTGTCCTTGAATTTTGTTTTTTTATGAGAGTTCAGAAACCTGTCCCATGATTTGTCTGTGACATGTCACAAGGGGTCAATTTCCCCCTCCTATGACAACGCCATGTAAAAGTGACCACTCTATTTCACATAAAGGGGCCATATCAGTGACAGTTTGTTAAAATTTCCCGTAGGGATTCTATTCCTCTCTTGTGAGTATAGATTATTTAAAATACTAAAAATTCTTTTATATAAAGCATTGCTAATTGGTATGGAAAAAGCCAACGAAATCAATTTAAATAGATCTTGTATGTTATTTTTATCGCATTTAAAAAAAAATGGACCATATTTTATCAATTGGAATATCTTTCGGCAAATTATCAAAGGTTTTTTCGCAAACAGCAGAAGTCAATGTACAACATGTTTGTTGTCAATTAAATTTGATATTTCTAAAACTTTTGGAAGCTCTGATAAGTTGTCCCACGATAAAAGAGATTGTTTTAAATTTAAAACACAAATTTGGCTGTAAAGTCTTGTTGTCTCCAAAATCACATCGTTGCCCTAAGTAAGTAACAGCATTTCTTAAAAACTGATTTGCTTCTAATCTGAAAGACCCAAAATAACTGGATAATCCAGGCCATTCCAGACCGTCTGGCAACCCTAATTATAATATACACATCATAAAAGAAAATAAAAACATTAAAAGAATATTTAAACTAATAAAAGTATTAAAAAAAATTTACTTTACCACATTAAAATGCTATAATCTCTGCTGAAGTTATTGCAGAAAGTAAAATATTTATTAGTTTTAAAAACTAATTCATAAAACTATTAGTATTATTAGTTTCAGGAAAAAGTTATTTCTAGTATTTAGGTTACATATTGGAACAACGATTTCCAAATGGAAGGTTAACTCCAGGCGCGGATACCAAAAAAAAAATTATTTTTGTTCCAAATAATAGGCCTTTTTTTTAACCACTGGATTTTTTTTTTTTTGGATTTATTTTATTTTGTCAAAAGATCCATATATTGGTTTTTAGTATTCAAAATTTATAATTTTTATCAAAATCTAACAGTTATTCGCCAATATAATGTGCAAGAAAATCATTAAATTTTGTACAATTGGGAACATAGGAATTGAAATAAGCTAAATCCAAAATGGATTTATAAAATAAATCCGTTTTGGATTTAGCTTAATTTTATTCCAGAAATTGCATTTTCGCAAAATTTTAATTTTTTCTTTCATATTCTATTAGGGAATAAGTCTTAGATTTGGATAAAAATATAAAATTTTGAAAATTAAAAAACAAAATGTGGATTTTTTAACAAAATAAAATAAATCCAGTGATAAAAAAAAAGGCCTAATACTATAATGGACAACATGAATAATTTTTTAAACAAACATTTTAGAATTTCACATTAAGGCAAACATACACGTTCAATATTATTGATCAATGTTTTTAAAATCAACCAATCATGCACGTTCAATATTATTGATCAATGTTTTTAAAATTAAATCAGAACAAAAAAATTAAATAAAATGTTCTGATTGTTTGAAAAATTGATCAATAATATTGAACGTGTATGCCCTACTTTAAACAAACATTTTTAATTCTAAACTAGGGCATACACGTTCAATATTATTGATCAATTTTTGATTGTTTACAAATTAATTGAAGGTCTGTACCCTATATTGAATATTTATCAATTAAATTGAAAAAATCAAAATGTTTTGGATTTTTGTGTTTCAATTTCATATTATTGAAAAGTGTGTGGTAAATTATTGCAAAATAAAAAAGTAATCACCTTAAACGTGGTTTTATTTTAAAATCTGCAAAATTTTGCAATTTTTTATAGGATGGAAAATATTGATCAATTTAATTTTAACTTATTTTTTTCTAATAACATTGAAAGTGTGTGTGAAAAGATCAATAAAATTGAAATAAATTATATTGACCGTGTGTGCTCGGCTTAAGAATTTTTTTTTGTTCTGGAAATCATAGCGTTTCTACATTTTTTCAAGGGATAGTTCTCAAAAAAAATTTTTTTTTTATAGAATTCACATGAAACCATCAACCATTTTTTTTAATAGAACAAATGTTTTGAGTCATTTTAGTGAACAGTTAAGCCCAAATTACTTGAACGTAAATGTAACGTGACGAATCAGCTGATTCGACCTGCTTAATGAGAAACATATAGTGCTGAGTAGTAGATGTAAACGAGTCGTAACGTACCGGACATTTCTGTTAAAAACAGAATTTTTTCTCCGTTTTTCGTTAGAGTGGCAAACAGCTGTTTTTGGTAGCATGTTGGTAGCAATTGTACCATGTTTGGCACAATCAAAGTTTGATTGGTACACTATCACATTTTGGTTATTTCCAAAAATTCTATAGAAATCCGATGTATTTAAAAAAAAATTTATTGGCAAAAACAATTATTTTTTTTTAATTTTATTACAAAAACTTGTGTTTAAAACGAACTTATAAAATATTATATTTGGAAAGTAAACAAATTAAGAAAATAAAATTCGATTGAATTCACAAATGAATTAAATTTGGCATAAACTAATTTAATGATTGAATGAATCAAATGAGCTAAATTGCCTACAAATTATTTTCGATTTAAAATGAAATTGAATCTGATTTTCAGGTATACAATATAATCTACAATGAATTTTTATGAAAGTTCTTGCTTGTTATTTTATAAAAAAAAAAAAAATGCAAGTTTTGGTACTATAGGGGTCAAAAATGTACTATTTTTAAACTGGTTGGTACTATTCTGAAAATCAAATTTATCAATCCTTAATAGCACGTTACATATTTTGAGTAACTTAGCAAAAATAAAATACAATTTACGATCTAGTAACGAGACCTTTAATATTTAGCGCCAGTTATATTGTCGGCACTAAGACCGATTTCGCAACCAATGTTATAAGCTCTTAAAAAAAGCTCGCAATAACAGTAAAACAAGCAGTTAAAATGCAAAACTAAGCCCTCAAGCTTCATTATTTCTTGATTAAAATCCTCATAAAATTAAAATTTATCATTTAATACAATGCTACATTTCTGGGAACTTCAGGAATTAGACAAAATTGTGACATTCTTAAATTTATTTTCATCGGGAAATACATTAATTTCATTATAGAACTAAATGTGCTAAAATCCCAAAACTTTAACAAATTGTGAAAAATATTCTGTTGAAAGCATGTGCCTAAGGAAATCATCATTGTCATGTTTGTACTATGTACAACGTATGATTATTCCTCACGAAAATCTTTTCAAGATGAAACAATTTTTACCCTAATCAAATATTATTAGCACAATTCTTTTTTATAATTACATTAGAAAAATACACCTGGTATTTTGTTGTTGTTGGTGTTGTTCTAGTATAAATTTTAACATGTTTTTTTTTTAATTTTCTAGTTCAATTCTTGATCAATTTAAAACCATGGGAACATTTTTTAAGTTTAATAAACAAAGAACTTTTTCTTTTTTTTTGTGTTTTGTATCCAATGTTAGTTATTAGTAGAAAAAAATACATAAAAAACTCTAAAAAAAAGATTGACCAAATACACTGTGGTGAGGAAAATCTAAACTGGCCTCTGCCAATGCATTTATTTAATATCATTCATTATTCCACATACACATTAAAAAAACATGCAAACATACATTCATATATGTATGTATGAATGTTCCATTAGAACACAGGCGTATTTGCGAACGTACACACATCTAAACTTGACTTAATAAATAAAGAAATATCAATGTAAAACTGTTAAGAACAGAACAAACTACCAACAGCATGGAATAAATAATAATAACAACAACAAAAAGGCAAGAAAAAATAACAACAATATGAAATGAGGTCTTTTAATAATACCGAGATTGAATAATATTAAACTAGTTACTACTACTTCACTCTATTCCACACATACCTGTTAACAATTATAGTTAGTAGAACTAAACGACAATGGAACGAAGATTAAAAATTTTTTCAATTAAAAGTTCTATCAAATTATAGTTATCCTGAGATTTCAAACAATATAAAGCATTCTTTTATTTTTTTTTTATTTCTCGCGGCAAGAAACTACAAACATTTGTCCGTTTTGCTCTAACTCGCTTAGTTTTCAAGATATGGGCGATTTTATGAAGTGGAAATTTTTTTTTTTAAATTTCCGAGGGTCCAAGCCCCCCCCCCCCCCAAGGTCAAATTTTGGATAGAGATACCCCCTTTCGCTGGGGGTATCGCTATCTGAGGGCATGTTTAGTTTTCGAGATATGGGCCATTTTAAAGAATCGGGAGGAAACGAAATAGCGCTATCTTTAACACTTCCGATACATTAGTGGATGGCGCCACTAATGTATACCGGGTAATAACAGTAACATGATTTGCAAACTTAATGTGTTTATAACTTTTGAAGAAAATGTTTACTCTTCTTCTTAACCTCAAACCTACTAAATTTGAATTAATAAAAATATATATTAATTACAATATTAATTGTATTTGATCTATACGACGAGTTTGGAAAAACAACACTTTATTGAAAATATTTTATTTTAATAATAAATTTTATGAAATTTAACGAATGGGTTCTTAAAAATTAGTCTTAAATAGTTTTAAAAATTAACACTCAAAATTAGTTAAAGTACTGAGGATTTTTAGTATTGTGTTAAATGAAGACAACTAAAATCTTTGCTTAAATCAGTGTTTCAAGTAAAAATTCGTTAAAAATTAATCAAATCGGTTTAAAACCGGTTGGACAGATTTTTCTACTGACGTATTATTTTAGGTGTATGTAATTTTTACATAGGGGGGAGTACACCCATTTCGATATTTTTTCAGCACTTCTTGCGCAAGTGCAAGAGAAACTCTATTACATCAATTAAAAGTAAAAAAAAATTGTTTTTTATTTTTTAAAAGTATTTACATATATTATTGCCGCAATTTAATATTTTCCCACCTTTTTCAGTACTTTTTTTCACAAGGGCTTAAAAGCTGTTTTTAATCATTTTTTTTTTCCTTTATTTAAAAAAAAAATAAAAAAGTATTGACTTTAAACAAATAATATTGGTTCCGCCGGGATTCAGACTTACTGTCATCTGTTAAGAAATAACCTGTAAAGAAATTACTCCTTAGGATCAGTTTGAGCTACAGTACTTTAACTCTTTGCGGTTTAGTGGGCAGTAGACCGTACCTCAAAAAAAAGTTCGCCGTACACCCTCCAATATGATGTATTTTTGGAAGGCGATTTCAAAAAAAAAAAATTTTATTTTTTTGCCGACCGTAGGGGTCGCCTTTTTTAATTTTTTGTTATAGTTTTGGCATTTAAATCGGATTTTAAAGTGTGATATAGCGATTTTTTGCCTCGAGGATACCAGTGTTTTGCTATATAGTAAAAATCCAATTAAAGAAATTTAAAAAGGCGACCCCTACGTTCGGCAACCAATATATAAAATAAAATTCTACTGGGTTTAGCGAAAAACTTCATTAGCAAAAGTTTAATGATTTTTTGCGAGCTTTAATTTTCTGATATTAGGGAGTACATTAGGGTGGTAGCAACTGAGATTTGGTGGGTAACTACTAGAACGGGATACTTGAGGTCAAAATGTTCTTAGAGCAAAACACTGGTCTCCTCGAGAGTAAAACATCGATGTATCATACTTTAAAATCCGACTGTAAATACCAAAGATATAACGAAAAATGTAAAATGGCGACCCCTACGTTCGGCATAAAAAAATAAAAATTTTTTTTTTTTGAAACCTCCTTGCAAAAATACTTCATATAGAGGGTGTACGGCGCACTTTTTTTTTTTTGCCTGTAAGGTGGTACGCTCTAGTTGGCAGTTATCTAGCCACCTCGGTTTTTACGATTTTTTCTAACTTATAACTTTAGTTAAACGATTTTCTGATAGCCTACAAATTTAGAATTAAAAATAAAACAAAGTTTTTGCTAACCTAAAAATTTTAATATGTATTGTTTAAGTTTATCTCATTGAGAATTTTTCACAAAGCAAAAGTTTTGAGCGTTGAAATTTTTAGTAAAGGTCTTATGAAATATATTATTAGCGTCATATCCATAATCACTTTTAAAATTTATAACTGAATTATAAAACAAAATTTTCATACAAAATTCATTTTATAAAATTTTTATAAGGTTTTCAAATTATTATACATAGGCACTTCAGTGTAAAAATATTATTTATTCAAGCACACATTAAATCTGTTGAATCAAGTTTTGGAATACCGAATTTCTTAACCGCTCATTTGGGGGAGCTGTGTTTCACTTTTTGCTCTTTGGCAATTTACAAAGATAACTTACAACTTTTTTCAATTTTTATTTCACTTTTCCCTGTTTGACGTCTTTTCCACTTATATAAAAATATTTTTAATTGAATTCTCTCCGCCAGATTTCATTTAGGCCTTAAAGAGTTAAAGGCAATAATTAAGTGATTTTTTGTTGGATTTTGTTCAGAGCTACTTTAAATCCGTTCGTCTGTGTTGGACATACTAATTTCAGAAAATATTAATTGAAATTCCGAATTCGCATTTGAAATGCAGAAAAAATCAATTGAAATTCATAATTTCTGTTTAATACTCATAAAACATCAATTAAAATTCAGATTTTCCATTTGAAATTTAAAAAATATTATTTGAAATCAGAAACTATCAATTGATATACAGAAAATATCATTCGATATTCAGATAATATTAATTGTTGTTTATGAAATTTCAATCGAAAAACATCATTGAAATTTTGTAAATATCAACTGATATTCAGAAAGTATTGAATTCAGAAATCGTCAACTGAAATTCAGGAAAAATCAACTAAAATTCAGAAATTATAAATTAAAATCCATATTATGCTTTCTGAATTTCAATTTATGTTTTATGAAATTCGATTGATATTTTCTGAATTATAATTTCTGATTTCTAAATCTCAATTAATATTTTCTGCAATAACAGTTGTTGTTTTCAGAAAATCAATTGATATTTTCTAAACTTCAATTGATATCAAGTAGGTTTGAGGTTTAGAAGAAGAAAAAACATTTTTTTTTTTAATTATAAAAAACATTTTATTAATTTGCAAATCAGACTAGATATAGTTTCTGCCTTTTTTTATGGACAGGCTTCATCAGTGATTTTCTATTAAATTGTATTATTGTTTATATTTTATTGTCAAATTGTCTCTATATGATAATTTTTTCAACAACCTGTCGGCTGTAGGAATCGATCCCATGCCCTCCCACATTACAAACGTAACTGTACTAAGGTTCGACAGCTTAGCCATCTCACCCACGTGAGATGCTCATAGTGTGGCTAATTCATAGTTTTCTTTGCTATTCATATTTCTGTTATTGTTTCTACTCTCAGAAGTGATCAAACAGACATAGAAACATTCTACTTTAGATTTTTTGTTTATCTTCTTATATCATCCTTGTCACCTTTTTCGCAAATGCTGCCACACTGACGTATTGTTTTTACGTTCAAGTGCAGGCAATTTGTGTATATCGGATACGGACTGCCAGCAGGGCATTTTTATTGATACCCTTCTAAATTTCAAATGAATTTAGATTTTTTCTGGATTTAAATTTTTTCTGGATTTATAATGATATTTTCCAAATTTCAAATGATATTTTCTGAATTTCAAATGGCAAATTGGAATTTAAGTTGAATCTTTCTGGATTTGAAATGAAAATTCTAAAACTCAATTGATATTTTCTTAATTTCTAATGAAAATAATGAATTTGAATTCATATTTTCAGAATTTCAAATATGAATTCTACATTTCATATTTTCTAAATTACAATTGCAAAAGATGTAAATTTCGTTGTGAAAATATGATTTTTGAATATCGTCAAAAAAAGGATGGCGTAATTTTTCTAATACCAACTATTTTCATTACCTTTCATTGGCTAAAAACGCTTATTTCGCTTATTTAACTTCAGCATTAGAAAAAAAAATTTATTTTGTGCTTTTGATATGCTTCAGATAGTTTTGTGATTGCCTACTTTTCTACCCATCCAACGTAGAGTGTGCCCAAAAGAATTTTTTTTGAGCAAAAGCCCAAAAGCATTTTTCAGGCCACAATTCTTACATTTCTTAACCGATTTTCAAAATTTTTTTTTTTTTGTATTTGGGTCTACAAAATTTCAATTTCTAAATATTTTTATTATTTTTTTTGTTGTGAATATCGAAAAAAACTAATTTTTTTAATTTTTTTCAGAAAACCCAATAAAAATTAGTGGACTTAAATAATATGTACCTTTAATTAAAGGTATTTAAATACTCTATCAGTACCCCGAACAAAAAAAAAAGTTTTTCTTAAATTTGTTTTTGTCTCTTTTGATTATTTTAATTTTTAAAAATTGCCATTTTATTTTTCAATCCTTATTTGGTACCATATTCCACTCGATATATTTTTATATGACAACTACTACTTCCTTATTGAACGTCATGTTGCCAAATACTTAAAATATTTTTTTTTATTTCTTTCCAAAGATAGGTGGACTAAGGTAATCATAAATCATAATCTGACTTTTACGAGATTAACTTTTCTGCCGAAATGAAGTATTACGCAAATTGTTTAACTTTTGACATATTTCAAAAGTGTTCCAAACTCACGAGTCCTAATTAACTAAAGGACTTCCTTATTTTAAGGCCCGGCCGATACATTAGATGGCGAAAACTTAATAATTCGGAGAAACTCGGTTGTCTTAATAATGGTTATCGGTAAGGGTAACGTTATTTTAGATTATTTCTTTAACGGTATGCCCTTAAAGGGGCAATGCTATTTCATTTATTTAATTATCGGTATTTAAATTATACCGGTATTTCAGTTATTTCGGTGACAATATTTTAAGAATAATGATATTTTGATTATTTCGGTGATGGTATTTCAATGTTTAAGCTATTTTAATTGCTTCGGTAACTGTATCTTAAGGGTACTGATAGTCAATTATTTTAGTGAATATTTTTGCAAAAACAAACCGAAATAAAATTAAAACAAATTAAGCAACTAAATTCACGTAAAATACATAGTAACCACGTGGAAAATACCAACAGTAAAGAAATATAAATAACGGTAATGGTGTTTTAAGATTAACGGTAGTGTGTTGAAAGGGCTTGAAATCGAGAACGGGATTTTAACGGTATTGCCTGCCATCCGTAATTTTTATTAAAAATATTTCAAAATTTTACCAACCCATAGTGCAGTGAAATGTTATAATACTTTAAAACAGATTGTCAGAACATAAGAAAAAACACCTTGCGTTCTTCTACTAATACTAATACTTACCACTAAAACAACTACTACCATAAGGTTTTAGTGTGAAATGTTTGCAAAAAAAAAAAAAAAAATCAAAACGATATAACAAAACCAAACACGTTTAAATATATTGTTGATCCATCATCAACTAACTACAACAAAAAGTAATAATTTTATTACAAGTTTCTTGAAAAAAAAACTATTTCCAACCCAAGACTCTTTAACAAATTTCAAAACAGATGCTGTATTTTTAATACACCATCAAAGCAGAGATTCTAAAATCAGGAGGGGAATCCATTCAAGACACACAACAAAACATAACTTTACTAAAGTGTATGTGACTGTGACCATACGTTCAACTCTATACGACCACCTTAGTTAGAAGCCCAAAGTCTACGAAGAGATAAAACGAGAAAAACAGCATCATTTGACAAGAAACGCTCCTCTGTTGGAAGGAAAGAAAGATTAAAAAAAAAACACAGAACAGCTGCTTTAGAAAACGTACATTTTGTGTGATTGGATTATAATGCGCCGGCGCCGTAATATTACCCAACTTGGTTTTAAACAATGTCGTTTTAACGCTTTGCTAACGTAAAAATATACAAACACACAACGTGGTTTGGTTTTATTTTTAAGTTAGTCTTTTGAAGTAAACATTGATTTGTAAGCTTAGAATCGGTTTAGAACAGTGGTTTGCGGAGGGATTTGATATTTCGCCTCGAAAATTTAGAAAGTTTTGATAAATGAAGCTACATCATTTTTTGACAACTTGCTAAAAAGCCTGATACAAAATATATAGCATGACATAGGAAAATAAAACCCTAATGTAAAAATAAGGAAAATGCTAATTTTAAATAAGCACCCATACTAAACGTACTATGGCATCACAAAAGTGTAACCAGGCTGAACTGCAGTTTATGGGGTTTCGTCAAAAAAGTATAAAAAAAATATGACCCCCTCTGGAATTAAAAAAGAAAAAAAATCGAAATTAATTTTGGGAGGGGCGCGGCCCCGGGAGGCCCGTGGGGGGCAAAAAACGAGGGGACATAGTAACATATAAGTGTGGGTACTCAAATTAAAGGAAATTGTCTCACGATTTCAAAAATGTTATTTTTTTTAATCCATAAAGCGTAGCCCTAACTAGAGCCCCCGTTTTTTGTCCCCCACGGGCCTCCCGCCCCTCCCAAAATTAATTTTGATATTTATCTATTTTAATTCCAGAGGGGGTCATATTTTATTTTTTTTTTGCCGAAACCCCATAAACTGCAGTTTTGCCGGGTAACCACCCAGTCAGAAATCGCCAGTGGTACAAAAAATCAAGCACTGGCATACCACTGGGTAACCACGGTATTAAAAATAAATGACTGGCAGAACACTCATTTGGGACGCTTTGCCAGCGTTTGCGGAAAGCGTTTTACCAGTATTTGTTTTACAAAAATTTCGGTGGTTTAAAAAAAAACCACTGGCAAAGAATTGGTTTAGAGTGATATGCCAAGGTTTGCAACCAGTGGTTATCCAGTGCTACCTAGCCAATGCTACCAGGCGTACAAAACTCAATTCACTGGAAAACCAATGATTTTATAAAAATGCTGACGCTTCGTTAAAAAATGTTTGTAACCGGAAGTTTCCGAGTTCAAAACCGGATGCAAGCAAAAAATTTTTTTTGGATTTTTTTTAATTAAAAATTTTTTTTTGTTTTATAAAATCAATTTTTTTGTTTGTGGAAAAACTCCTTCAAGACCAACTTTTTTTTTGCCCTCCCAACACTGGCATACTACTAACAAAAAATTGTTTGCCAGTTTTTGGCACAGCCAGTAGTTGTCAAGCTATTATCACTCATTTATGTGTTTAGCCATCAAATATTATGTCTCGTTAGCTCAGTGGGTAGAGCAATCGTCTGCCAATCTGACGGCCTGGGTTCAAATCACGGCAGGTCCAAAAAAAAATACATATGAACTTTTTTTTTATTTTATTTTGGAAAATATATTTCCAGACCACCTATTTATTGGTTTTGCCAGCGTTTTGCCAACGTTTAACAATTTTGTTCCTCCAGTGCTTTTCCGGCGCTTTTTGAACAGCCGGTCCTTTTGTCTAATGTTGTTATCATTTTGGGAATGGGAAAGCACTTTTTGCCAGTACTTGTACCACCTGTTAAAGTGCTTTGCCACCGCTTTCCCGTTTGTATTTTTCTGACTGGGCATCTTCTTTAAAAGTTCACACTCATCGTTGATTTTTAAGAAAAATATTTAAACAACTTCTTTCAAAGTCCCAAATTATGCAGTTATACACTTAAAATAATACGTCAGTAGAAAAATCTGTCAAACGAGTTTCAAATCGATTTGACTAAGTTTTAATAAATTTTTAGTTGAAACACTGATTTAAGCAAAGATTTTAGTTATCTTTATTTAACACAATACTAAAAATACACAGTGCAGCACTAAAATCTTGAACCAATTGAGACCCCCAAAATCTGAAAGCTTATGATGGTAGAAAAAAAATCCTAGCTGGGTTTTGAATTATTCGCTAAGGCTTTTTTTAATTCATTTTTGAAGTTTTCGACTGGGAGGAGGATTTTAGTACATTTTTCAAAGAACATGTACTGATTCTTAAGTCTATATCTCGTGAACTATTCGAAATATTGTTTTTCTCACTTCAGCAAATTTTTACCTTGAGATGAAATCAAAAAAACAACAACATCTTACTCAAAAAAGCAAAACTGTCAAAAAATGTAAAATTTCGTCATATTTTTCTATGGTTTTTCACCCTTATTTCAGAAATTGCTATGAACTCGATCAGACAATATTAGATCTGCCCAGGATAGAAATGGTAATGACATATCATTATTTTTTGGACTACCAGTAATGACACCCACATAATTTCTGCATTATTTTAAAACATGTAATAATGAGTTACTACTAATAATGATTTATTTTTATCATTATTTTAAATAGATAGAAATTTTCTAGATTTTTTTGAAAATTTTTTTAAATCTATTTTTAGACTTAATATTTTTTCAACACTGGTAAGGATATATGTACCCACATATTTTTTGATTTTTTGTATGTTGGCGAGTAAGATGACCTGTGTGCAGCAGGTCAATTAATTTTTATCTATCAAACATTACATGTCGAGATAGCTCAGATGGAATAGAATTTATTTTTTTTGTATCTATTTTTAGACTCATTCTTTTTGTCCGTACTGATAAGCATATAGGTAATGACATATTTTTAGATTTTTCGTATGCTGGTTTACAAGAATAACTCATTATTTCTCGCGACAACTAATTACAAACGCGTAATTGTTTATTAAAGTCTTCTTGGCTAAGAACTATTTTGAGAAAAAAAAATTTTATTTTACGGTTATTTGTTTCCAAATTAATGTTTTGTAGATTTAATTTTTAGGATTTATCATGGGAAAGGCAAAAGCTGCACTCCTGAAGAACGGAGCCCAATTTTTAACTTTAGAAGTCTGGAAAGTCTTATAGAAAAATAGCAGAGCAACTAAAGTGTTCCAAAAAAATGGTTTTTAAAGTTTTACAGCATATCAACAAATATAAGACCATAGCCAATGTTCCGCAAAAGAAGGGACCCAGAAACACATCAGCACATACCGACCGAATGATAACGCGAATCTCCAAATCCCGCCCAAAAAAGTCATCTACTGACTTCCAACGTGATATTCAAGAAGGACTATTGCACGTCGTTTGGTGGAAGCCGAGCTACATGGAAGAGCAGCACGAAAGAAGCCACTTCTGAGTAGGATTCAAAGAAAACGTCGTGTCCCATTGAAATTGGACACCAAATCAATGGAAATATTTGATTTGGGACTATGAAACAAAGATTAATCGCCTTGGTCCAGATGGTCGGAGATACGTTAGATGACCCATTAACCAAGAATTTAATTCTCGCTTCGTTTCACGGGTAGTGAAGTATGGTGGAGAGTCAATTACGGTATGGGGATGTTTCTCCTGGAATGGTGTTGGCCCAATTTATAAAATTTATGGAATCTTAAATAAGGAGAAATACGAAATACCAAATACTGTCATGCTCCCGTGGTCTGAGGAGAATTTGCCTATTATATGGCAATTTCAGCAGGATAATGATCCGAAGCACACGGCGAGGCTGACAAAAAAATTCTTTGACATAACTTCATCAACGTTTTGGAATGGCAATCATCCAGTCCGGACTTGAATACCATAGAACATCTATGGGGGGACGTAAAAACATCCGTTGGTCTGACAAATATAACAAATATGGTTACTCTTTTTGAGGATATTAAGAAAGCATGGGAGGCGATACCAGTAGAGCGATTTCGACGTCTAATAACGTCAATGCGCAACCGATGTGAGGCTGTGATAAAGCAAAAGGGATTTGCAACAAAATATTGATAAAAAGTCAGAAAAATAAATTAATATTAGTTTTTTTTTTCTAATAATATAAAATCGTTTCTAATTAGGTGTCGCTGTTATATTTCAAACAATATAATAAATTTATAAAATATTTTTAAGACTGAATAATTTTTTTAGTTCTTTTTGTATATTTGTAAACAATTGAATATATTTAATTAAAATATTATGAAATAAATGAATATTAATTTTGTTTTATATAAAAACTTAAGCATTATTTTAAAAAATAAAAGGCGTTTCTAATTAGTTGTCAACAGCTGTATGTGAATATGATCCTAACCCTGTAAACAAATAAGCATGCTGAAGCACGTTTATACACCGACAAATATCCTTCGTTTGACACTTGCTTTGGAACAAATATGAAATAAATCGAAGAAATTAAGAATTGAGCCATTTTTCCTCCATTTTTAACTCTTAAATATGAGATTTAAGGTGCTAAAAAAATACGTGTCCTTGAAATTTCGCATACCAACATATGCGAAGCTTATTGAGGTCTGCGGGTGTGTGTTTGGAGACTCATCTTGTGAATCGTACACTAATAAAATAAAGTTAGTACAAAAGTCTGTTAAACGCGTTATGATTAAATTGAACTAATTTTTCTGATATTTTCTCTAAAAAAGTCAGTACAAATAGGTAAAAATTCTGCTAAAATAACAGGAAATAGTATATGTATTTGCGCCAGCACATTTTTGACCTATTTGTACGGACTTTTTTTTATGAGTGTACCTCTGTCGTACCCATAACTTGAATTATTATGGTTACCCAATGTATCAGAAGTTCTATGCATAGTTCTTCTCTTCAGCCGCATTAGTTTGTATTAGAAATCCAACACCTCCAGTTTTAACCACTGTTCTTTATTACATAGTTCATATGTATCGTTTGTGGTATATTATAATCATACATAATAGAACGATTAAATTTTAGAAACTGGTCTTTTTCGCATCAATACCTGTTTAGTAAGATTGAATTTATGTTTTTCTTTAAAATATTTTTTTTATTTTTTTCACAAACAACTGCTAAAAGGTGGTGTTTTATCGAAGAAATAACGTTCTCATATGTCGTTCTAAAAACAGACACTGGTGGCTCAAAATTATAATGATGATAATTATACAAAGCCAACACAAAAAACTACATATAAAATCGATTTAAATGACATTAATGATTGACTAACTGAAATACTTGCCAAAAGCATTTAGAACATCTTAGATCTTAAGGCATCATTCAGTAGTACTAACAATTATTAATAACTCTCTTTAAGTCATTTGTCAAAATTATCAAAAAATGTATGCAAACTTTAAAATTTGTATTTATTATAATTTTATTTTTCACTTGTCACTGCTTTTTTTGTTGAAAATTTTAAAGTTTGTTAAACTTTTAAGCAATTCTGTTGCTGGTTATTATTTTATAATTTAAAACTAGTTGTGTAGTTTGAATTTGGCTAAAAATATCAAAGTTTAAAATGTTGCCTAGTTTTGCATCACTTTTGTTTTTTGTGTGTTATTTTCTATTATTAAATGTTTTTTTTTTTTTTTTGGTGTGTTATTGTTAGCAGTGGAAAATTTTGTTATTGCAAAAAATAAAGGTTGGGCTGTGCTGTTTTTCTATACATTACACCATTTGCTTTTTTTTGTGGTCTAATCTTACATTTAGCGCATAAAAAAGCAAGAGGAAAATCGTTGTTTTTAATAATTTTTTTTTCATACTTTGTGAAACTAACCACAGCAAAATTGGGTATCATACGAAAGGTATTTAAGAAACCAATTTGACAGTGCATAATTTAAAATACAGAGAAATAAGAAAAACTTTAAATACCAATTTTTAGGTTGGACCAAGAAGCATACATGAATAACTACACTCAACCAAAAAAGTCTGTAATGGCTACTGAAAATTTTGCTGTTATAAGGGGAAATTTAACTGTGTTGAGCCCAGCGGTATTTTTTGCTCATTTTAGCAACACATGTCTGCTGATCTGTTGTATAAAAAAATTAGTAGAAAAAATTAGCAGCCGCTACTAAATTTTTACAAAATTGTTGTAAACTGCAATTCAAGATCGATTTGCGAAAATCAGTTAAAAAACTTACTAAATATCAATAATTTTAGTACAATGAAATTAGTATAAATAATTAGTTGCAGCTACTAAATTTCAGTAAATTGTTGTAAATTGTAATTTAAAATCAATCTGCTGAAATTAGCAAAGAATGTACTAAAAAATAAAAAAACTGTAAAATCTAAAAAAAAAATGAAAAAAAAACTTTTTTTCTTTCAATTGTAACAAGCGTATAATTATTTCATCGTACTTGAAATTTGGAGTCAAAATTTGAAACGGTTCTCCAGTTATTACCTTTTTATGCATGAGAGATACAATAAAGTTTTCTGAGTGTTATTTCCAAACTAAGAATATATCAATAGTAACAAATATAAACTAAAGAAGAACTGTAAAAAATCAAAAAAAAAATTTTTAAATTAGTATATTTTTCTGCTAAATTTAGCACTCGGTTTTGAAAATTAGTAAAATCTTTTGCTGAAACCAGCAGCGAGAATTAGTAAAAAAAATACGTAATAGCAAAAATGGTTACCAAAAAAAATTGTACTAAAAATCAGTATAAAATAGTAAAGTTCGATTGGAAACTGCCCAGGAAAATTTTCTGTTCCAAAGAATCGATTGTTGAATAGCTGCTTTTCCTTTACAACCCCTTCTGCTGTCGATTCTAACACCGATTATTATACCCTACACCACTACATGGTCAGGGTATTATAAGTTTGTGCTGATGTTTGTAACACCAAAAAATATTGGTCCTAGACCCACCTTATAGTATACCGATCAGCTGAGAATTTTTTTTATTTCGATTTAACGATGTCCGTCTGTCCGTCCGTCTGTCTGTCCATGCATTCTTGTGCGCACTCCACAGGTCGCAAATATTAAGATATTTTGATGAAACTTGGTACAGGACGAGGCCTATTGATTTTGGTTAAAATCGGTCCATGTTTAGACCTAGTGCCCATATAAGGGTCCCCCCAAAATTATATTGTTTATACGCTGCAGCTCGCAAATATTAATATATTTTGATGAAATTTGGTACACAGACCTATGTTGGCCCAAGGACGAAGCCTATTGATTTTGTGAACATCGGTCCATGTTTAGACCTAGTGCCCATATAAGGGTCCCCCCAAAATTGGCTTGGTCAGACATGTTTTGTATATCAGTGGATGCAGATTGTCTACTTTTCTTTGTAATTATATGAAATAAATTTAAAAAAAACGAAAAATTGGGTCATTTTTTAACCAACTGCTTAACCCCTAAACATGAGACTGGGCCGCTAATCTAATACGTGTACATTATTTTTTCTCGTCTAGCAAACATCTAAATCTAGGTAACATCAAAGGGAACCCATTGGTATGCCTTCCTTGTAAGCCGTAAAAAGTTTCTGTATGAACAGAGTCGATTTTCTAAAGTTCTCGCTACTAATTGGAGCAGTAGGACCTTTTGGTCTTTGGTTAAAAGAGTAAGGGATAATGTTAGGTCCTCTATCTCATCTTTTGTAATGATGATCAAATACCCAGCAAAAAATAGACACGATTTTAGAAGCAATGCAGAACAAGAAGCGAAAAAAATCCTTCTGAAATTCCACTAAAATAATGACACCATTGGGCTTCTTTGTCTGGGGTTATGTAAAGAGTATGTTCTATGTTAATAAGCCGGAGATGATTCCAGGGCTGAAGGATGAAATCATACGCGTTATAAATGATATACCGCACTTTGCCAAAAAGTCATGGAAAATTTCGATACGCGCATCTGGTGTTGCCAGAGAAGTCGCGGTGGACATTTAACTGATATTGTGTTTTATACGTAAATGCCATAGACTAATAAACATGATAAAATAGAAAAAAAATATAGTTTTGACCAATTTTGATGTGTTTTATTTATAAAAGAAAATCTGCGGTCTTATTTAATCATCCTGTATTTCTAAACGACTTTTTTGGTCAATCTCTCAATGCTTAGCTACACTTTCTTAGGTGACAGCAATATTTGTCAATCATATTATCTTGATTACTCAATCAGATAATTAATTTGAGGATATTAAGAAAGCATGGGAGGCGATACCAGTAGAGCGATTTCGACGTCTAATAACGTCAATGCGCAACCGATGTGAGGCTGTGATAAAGCAAAAGGGATTTGCAACAAAATATTGATAAAAAGTCAGAAAAATAAATTAATATTAGTTTTTTTTTCTAATAATATAAAATCTTTTCTAATTAGGTGTCGCTGTTATATTTCAAACAATATAATAAATTTATAAAATATTTTTAAGACTGAATAATTTTTTTAGTTCTTTTTGTATATTTGTAAACAATTGAATATATTTAATTAAAATATTATGAAATAAATGAATATTAATTTTGTTTTATATAAAAACTTAAGCATTATTTTAAAAAATAAAAGGCGTTTCTAATTAGTTGTCAACAGCTGTATGTGAATATGATCCTAACCCTGTAAACAAATAAGCATGCTGAAGCACGTTTATACACCGACAAATATCCTTCGTTTGACACTTGCTTTGGAACAAATATGAAATAAATCGAAGAAATTAAGAATTGAGCCATTTTTCCTCCATTTTTAACTCTTAAATATGAGATTTAAGGTGCTAAAAAAATACGTGTCCTTGAAATTTCGCATACCAACATATGCGAAGCTTATTGAGGTCTGCGGGTGTGTGTTTGGAGACTCATCTTGTGAATCGTACACTAATAAAATAAAGTTAGTACAAAAGTCTGTTAAACGCGTTCTGATTAAATTGAACTAATTTTTCTGATATTTTCTCTAAAAAAGTCAGTACAAATAGGTAAAAATTCTGCTAAAATAACAGGAAATAGTATATGTATTTGCGCCAGCACATTTTTGACCTATTTGTACGGACTTTTTTTTATGAGTGTACCTCTGTCGTACCCATAACTTGAATTATTATGGTTACCCAATGTATCAGAAGTTCTATGCATAGTTCTTCTCTTCAGCCGCATTATTTTGTATTAGAAATCCAACACCTCCAGTTTTAACCACTGTTCTTTATTACATAGTTCATATGTGTCGTTTGTGGTATATTATAATCATACATAATAGAACGATTAAATTTTAGAAACTGGTCTTTTTCGCATCAATACCTGTTTAGTAAGATTGAATTTATGTTTTTCTTTAAAATATTTTTTTAATTTTTTTCACAAACAACAGCTAAAAGGTGGTGTTTTATCGAAGAAATAACGTTCTCATATGTCGTTCTAAAAACAGACACTGGTGGCTCAAAATTATAATGATGATAATTATACAAAGCCAACACAAAAAACTACATATAAAATCGATTTAAATGACATTAATGATTGACTAACTGAAATACTTGCCAAAAGCATTTAGAACATCTTAGATCTTAAGGCATCATTCAGTAGTACTAACAATTATTAATAACTCTCTTTAAGTCATTTGTCAAAATTATCAAAAAATGTATGCAAACTTTAAAATTTGTATTTATTATAATTTTATTTTTCACTTGTCATTGCTTTTTTTGTTGAAAATTTTAAAGTTTGTTAAACTTTTAAGTAATTCTGTTGCTGGTTATTATTTTATAATTTAAAACTAGTTGTGTAGTTTGAATTTGGCTAAAAATATCAAAGTTTAAAATGTTGCCTAGTTTTGCATCACTTTTGTTTTTTGTGTGTTATTTTCTATTATTAAATGTTTTTTTTTTTGGTGTGTTATTGTTAGCAGTGGAAAATTTTGTTATTGCAAAAAATAAAGGTTGGGCTGTGCTGTTTTTCTATGCATTACACCATTTGCTTTTTTTTGTGGTCTAATCTTACATTTAGCGCATAAAAAAGCAAAAGGAAAATCGTTGTTTTTTATAATTTTTTTTTCATACTTTGTGAAACTAACCACAGCAAAATTGTGTATCATACGAAAGGTATTTAAGAAACCAATCTGACAGTGCATAATTTAAAATATAGAGAAATAAAAAAAAACTTTAAATACCAATTTTTAGCCTCTATATTTGAGGTTGGACCAAAAAGCATACATGAATAACTACACTCAAAAAAAAATCTGTAATGGCTACTGAAAATTTTGCTGTTATAAGGGGAAATTTAACTGTTTTGAGCCCAGCGGTATTTTTTGCTAATTTCAGCAACACATATTTGCTGATCTGTAGTATAAAAAAATTAGTAGTAAAAATTAGCTGCCGCTACTAAATTTTAAAAAAATTGTTGTAATTGAATTGCAGCAAGATCGATTTGCGAAAATCAGTTAAAAAACTTACTAAATATCAATAATTTTAGTATAATGAAATTAGTATAAATAATTAGTTGCAGCTACTAAATTTCAGTAAATTGTTGTAAATTGTAATTTAAAATCAATCTGCTGAAATTAGCAAAAAAATGTACAAAAAAAAAACTGTAAAATCTAAAAAAAAAAAATGATAAAAAACTTTTGTTCTTTCGATTGTAACAAGCGTATAATTCTTTCATCGTACTTGAAATTTGGAGTCAAAATTGCAAACGGTTCTCCAGTTATTACCTTTTTATGCATGAGAGATACAATAAAATTTTCTGAGTGTTATTTCCCAACTAAGAATATATCAATAGTAACAAATATAAACTAAAGAAGAACTGTAAAAAATCACAAAAAAAAAATTTTAAATCAGTATATTTTTCTTCTAAATTTAGCACTCGGTTTTGAAAAATTAGTAAAATCTTTTGCTGAAACCAGCAGCGAGAATTAGTAAAAAAATACTTAATAGCAAAAATGGTTACCAAAAATAATTGTACTAAAAATCAGTATAAGATAGTAAAGTTCGATTGGAAACTGCCCAGGAAAATTTTCTGTTCCAAAGAATCGATTGTTGAATAGCTGCTTTTCCTTTCCAAACCCTTCTGCTGTCGATTCTAACACCGATTATTATACCCTACACCACTACGTGGTCAGGGTATTATAAGTTTGTGCTGATGTTTGTAACACCAAAAAATATTGGTCCTAGACCCACCTTATAGTATACCGATCAGCTCAGAATTTTTTTTATTTCGATTTAACGATGTCTGTCTGTCTGTCCATGCATTCTTGTGCGCACTCCACAGGTCGCAAATATTAAGATATTTTGATGAAACTTGGTACAGGACGAGGCCTATTGATTTTGGTTAAAATCGGTCCATGTTTAGACCTAGTGCCCATATAAGGGTCCCACCAAAATTATATTGTTTATACCCTGCCGGTCGGAAATATTAACATATTTTGATGAAATTTGGTACACAGACCTATGTTAGCCCAAGGACGAAGCCTATTGATTTTGGTGAACATCGGTCCATGCTTAGACCTAGTGCCCATATAAGGGTCCCCCCAAAATTATATTGTTTATACGCTGCAGCTCGCAAATATTAATATATTTTGATGAAATTTGGTACACAGACCTATGTTGGCCCAAGGACGAAGCCTATTGATTTTGTGAACATCGGTCCATGTTTAGACCTAGTGCCCATATAAGGGTCCCCCCAAAATTATATTGTTTATACGCTGCAGGTCGCAAATATTAAGATATTTTGATGAAATTTGGTACACCGACCTATATCAGCCCAAGGACGAAGCCTATTGATTTTGGTTAACACCGGTCCATGTTTAGAACTAGTGCCCATATAAGGGTCCCCCCAAAATTGGCTTGGTCAGACATGTTTTGTATATCAGTGAATGCAGATTGTCTACTTTTCTTTGTAATTATATGAAATAAATTTAAAAAAAACGAAAAATTGGGTCATTTTTTAACCAACTGCTTAACCCCTAAACATGAGACTGGGCCGCTAATCTAATACGTGTACATTATTTTTTCTCGTCTAGCACACATCTAAATCTAGGTAACATCAAAGGGAACCCATTGGTATGCCTTCCTTGTAAGCCGTAAAAAGTTTCTGTATGAACAGAGTCGATTTTCTAAAGTTCTCGCTACTAATTGGAGCAGTAGGACCTTTTGGTCTTTGGTTAAAAGAGTAAGAGATAATGTTAGGTCCTCTATCTCATCTCTTGTAATGATGATCAAATACCCAGCAAAAAATAGACACGATTTTAGAAGCAATGCAGAACAAGATACGAAAAAAATCCTTCTGAAATTCCACTAAAATAATGACACCATTGGGCTTCTTTGTCTGGGGTTATGTAAAGAGTATGTTCTATGTTAATAAGCCGGAGATGATTCCAGGGCTGAAGGATGAAATCATACGCGTTATAAATGATATACCGCACTTTGCCAAAAAGTCATGGAAAATTTCGATACGCGCATCTGGTGTTGCCAGAGAAGTCGCGGTGGACATTTAACTGATATTGTGTTTTATACGTAAATGCCATAGACTAATAAACATGATAAAATAGAAAAAAAATATAGTTTTGACCAATTTTGATGTGTTTTATTTATAAAAGAAAATCTGCGGTCTTATTTAATCATCCTGTATTTCTAAACGACTTTTTTGGTCAATCTCTCAATGCTTAGCTACACTTTCTTAGGTGACAGCAATATTTGTCAATCATATTATCTTGATTACTCAATCAGATAATATGATTGAGTAATGACTATACCTGAGTGGGGTCATGTAAATAGGGCCGAGTTTTACGGACATAAGTTTTAATGTTATTTGTTGAGATGGTAATAAGTTTGTGCTAATGTTTGTAAGTACCAAAAATATTGAACCTAGACCCAACTTATACTCGTAGTATGCCACTCGAATCAGAATAACTTTTTGAATCAATTTATCGAAGTCTGTCTATCAATATAAACCATGTAATCAAACTACAGGTCGCAGATATTAAGATATTTGGACAAAATTTGGCACATGTGCCTCCTTGAACCAAAGACTAATCCTATTTAAATTGATTAGAATCGGTGCACATTCTGACGTACCTCCCATAAAAACACCTATCTGGTTATTAGACATACAATATAAACCCATACATATGTATATACCCGGCATTTGCTCAAATAAACTTTTTCTCCAATTTTATTTATTTATTTATTGCACCGTTTATTTTTCAGCCCACATTACAAGGAGCAGGTACCTCTTACTGGGGTGTAGAGCATCTCATGATTAGGTCGACTATATTTTTTTTGCTTGTTTTAAAATTTTCGAAGTAGCAAATTTTCTTCTTCCAAATTTGAACATCCTGCATCAGATTTCAGAAATTGAGTACAAAAAATTAAAATTTTGAAGTATAAACGTTTTTTCAAAACTAAATTTGAAAATGGTGTATTTAGTAAATCGGTTGGTTATTGTGTACTGTATATTCTATTTTATAGAGCAATGATGTGGTTAGTGGCGGTAATTTCGGTCTTGTTGGTTGATTGTGTGTTGGTGGTTCAACCCAAATTTGGCTAATAAACGGGTTTTCCAAATTCACACAAAGAAACAACAACAAATATATATACATATATATAAATTTGTTCACTTTCAATTTTTAAATGCTGCTGGTACAATATAGTTCGACCGACTGAACAAACGTCCACCACTGCCATACAGCATGTGCAATTTTTGGAGTCTAGTGCAATTTTTAATAGGTTGAAGATTAAATTTAAAATTTAGTTTTTCCTCATTGCCATTGTGAAAAGGTCAAATGTGAATAAGTTTTTAAATGCAACTACGATGAATATTATTATTACCATAAACAACAACGACGACAACAACAACGAGAACAGCAGCACTGGAAAAGAGGATGACGTTCTATAACTCTACTTGTAGTCTGTCCAACAAACACATTTAAATTACACACCCATAATAAAAATAAAGTGTTTTTTTTTTTGGTTGCTTTTGTTGAAAATGAGAATTTTAAGTAACGTAATTACACTATAAAATTCTATTATTTTAAAACATCCGCTAGATAAATTTTTATGAAATATAAATTTTTTTTGTTTAATTAATACATCAAAGTTTGACAGAGATTATGCATGATGAAACCTATGAAATTAAATCTTTCATACATGTGAGGTAAAAATGATAAAATTTTATAACCTTTAATTAAAAACAATATTGCTTTTAATTATTCGATTTATAATCAAGTTTTGTAAAAATTTTTTAGTTTGCCAATTTTTTTGAATTTGATGGGATTTTAATTGGAACCTTGACTACGGGTGCCAGATGTAACAATTTTACGTAATTCTGACTACTATTTAGCAGAAATTTTGCGTAAAGGTGCATTTACAATTGTGGAGCATAAATTAAAATTCTAACTTTTCAAAATGCAGATTAGAGTTATTTCAAAACTTATTTGAAATTTTAGTACTTAAATACTTCATTTTTCGCCCTAATTTAAAGCGTTTTTTTTTCTTTACCCTTTAGAAAAACGTGCAAGTCCACACAATTTAATCGATTTCGTGTATTTTACATTGTGTGTACTTTTTTTATTTTATAAAATACTGAAAACACCACAAATTTTGTATTTATTTAGTTATTCTGTTATTATATTCTTTTTTCTTTTAATCTGTTTGCAATTAGAGATTTGAACAAATTAGTTATGTGTTTTTTTAAGGTATACCTATTTGCCATGTTAAACAGTTAAAAGACCAACGTTAACTCTAGAGTGGACATCTGTACTAGAGTCATACTCAGTAGTGGAATAAAAAGAGATAGCTAAATACAAAAATGTGTTAGTATGAAAGAGGAAAAAACTACATTTGCTAAAGATTGGAATACTCCGTCATCGTAAAAGTTAAAAAATAGATATAAATAAATATTTACTTCTTTGAAAATTATTATCTTCTCTGAAATCAACAATATGTATATTATACCGTCAGAAAGAATTTAAAATATATCCTGACCCCCAGTCTAGATTAGCAATAAATATCTTAGCAATAAGTTAAGTACGTCGGCTGAATAACGGCATAAAATTGCTTATTGCCGAGCTTATGTTAAGGGTATGAGCCAACGTAATTATGTTAACTCATAATTTGCAATAATTCAACGAAGAAAGTTATGCGACGCTTACTAGTAAATACCCTTGAAAAAATCCAAAATATATAAATTTTTTTGTTTTTTTATTTATAATTAGTTGAATTGTATTTAATTCTTCTTAATTTAATTAGTATTTTTGTTTTTCTTGCTTTAGTTTCTCTTATTTTATTAGTGGCGTCCTTTTTTATAAATGTCAAATTAAATGTCATCTGAGTTTGACATTTCATCTCAGCAATATGTCGGCAATAATTGTTAACTAATCTGCGTTGACAATTATTGCGACATATATTGCCAGCAATAAATATGTACGCAATTTGGGGGTCTACACTGAAGATAACATAATTTTGACATTTGCTGCAATATATGTCAACATATTGCTAGTCTAGACTGGTGGTGAGAGAAGGCACAAGAATAATACAGCCATGTCTTCCAGTTTTTCTAGATCATTTAGTTCAGTCGCGCAAATAAACCATTTTCGTAACAAATAAAACTAGTAGTTTTTGGTCACATTTGACGTACAATTTAAAATACGAAGTTTAACACCCATATTGTGAATACTTTTAGTTACACTCACGCTCAACTCTATGACAGTTCTTTTTAGAAGAAAGTTGTTGAAGCTAAAAATTGAGAAAACAAAGCAAAAAAGCGAAACACAAGCACATTTTTCCCATGATGCTTTTTTTATACGATGCTAGAGTCACTCTGAATGTGTTCGCATTTTTTCCGGAACCTTCGCAATAATTCTACACTAATAGAAAAAAGTCTGTAAAATTTTTTGTTAAAACTACTAAAATTATTTAAAAATTCCCTTGCAGAAAAAACTGCTGAAATTAGCAAATTTTTTTTGTTAATATTTGTAAAATATTTAGGAAAATTTTCTGTAGATTGTATATTATAATTAGGGTTTGGGATTTCCCGGACTTTTTTATTTCCCGGGAAACGGGAATGAAAAAATTTGATTCCCGGGATTCCCGGGAATCCCGGTAAATATTTTTGAACAAAATTGTTAATGAAAACCACCTATATAAGTAATTTTTGTTAAAAAAAACACTATTTCAGTACAAATGCAGTCTGTGTAGTGAGAATTCAAAGTAAAAAATATCAGAATGTTAAATATTTGATTTCACATAAATTACTCGCAGCACTGCCAAATGAATTGCATGATTCCAGCAGAAAGCACCTACTATTGGACTGTCGGAAACAAACCGTTTCATCACACTTGGCCCATTAGATATGGTGACCACAATGTTATTTTCCAAAGACAAATAAAACTATTCTAGTCTTATTTCTACAATTCTTCTTATTTCACCAGCATTACATCTTCCTGATATATAAACCAACCCCAGGTTATAAAATGAATTATTTCCGTTTATACATATGTATGTTCAAATATCTCTTTTGTGATATTCTTGTCCATTCATCTAATATTATAGTAAATCTCCTATTGTTAGAAATATTGCTCGATATTTCTTTTATCATGATATCTTTTACATGATTGTAGTAATTAAATATAATGTTCTTTACATCGGTTTCATTTTTTTGCAATGCAAGGTTTTTATTATAAAAACTTTCTCGAATAAACGAAGATCTAGTTATGGTGCGGATTGACTGCGGCCAGGAAATTCAGGAAATGTTTGCCCTACCATAAAACCTTTAATGCCTATTCAGCTTACACTTTTTTCTTCGGGTAGTTTGCTAATTTTAGCTGAAACGTTATTCTTGTTGTTGTTTTCTTCAAGAGAAGTTGCATGACCATCAATTTTTTTTTTTTTTTTGTGAACCAAATTTAGATGTTGGATAATCAAATTTAGATACCACCGTTAACCATTAGCGAAGGAGTATTTTAAATTTAAATTCGACGTTATTTTTAATCAAACGGTTTTGTTTATTTTGTGTATGAAAACCTTACAAAAATATTTATATTTTCAAATATTTTGATTGGTTGAAAATAAATTAACCAATCAGAATGCTCCAAAAATAAACCAAGTCAAGGTATACTGCCACCCAATATTTTAACTAAAGTCGACTTTACCTAAATTATACATTTGAAAAATTTAGATAGTAAGGGCGATTTTTTGTAAGAAACAAAGCTTTTTTTCATATTTCTTTTAAACATTTTAAAAAGTTCTTAGGTTTTACTACTTAAATTTTGAATAAGGTATGCGAAAAATCTTTATTAGTTGAAATGCTCCTAATTACTTGGCAAAGATTTTATTTGTGTGTCAAATAAATGTATTCCCTTTTAAAAGATTTTAACAATGACATTTTTGTTTTGGTATTTAAAATGTTTTTTATGATTAAAATTAAAAAATCCTATTCCAAACAAAAACAATTTAAAAAATTTAATATTTTTAAAATTTCCCGTTTTCCCGGGAAATATATATTATTTTCCCGGGAATTCCCGGCAAAATAATATATATATTTCGCAGCGTCCTCCTTCGGTGTTCCCATAGCACTTAACCACTGCAACGTCATTATACCCTACACCACTACATGGACAGGTTATAATAAGTTTGTGCTGATGTTTGTAATACCAAAAAATATTGCACCAACCTCCCCCTTTTGAGTATACCGATCGACTCAGACTCACTTTTTGTTTCGACTTATCGATGTCCGTCCGTCCGTCTGTCTGTCTCTCCATGCATTTTTGTGTGCACTCTACAGGTCACAGATATTAAGATATTTTGATGAAATTTGCTACACCGACCTATGTGGACTCAATGCTGCTATGTGGTTAAAATCGGTACATCCTTAGACCTGATGCCCATATAAGGGTCTCCACAAAATTCGCTTTTTTACACGCTGTAGGCCCAAATATTTCAATGAAATTTGGTCCCAAGACAAAGCCTATTGATTTTTGATAGGATCGGTCCATATTTGTACCCATCGCCCATATGGGCTATGTTTCCGATTTTCTCCTCTTTTATTATATTATAGAAAATTTTGACACAAGTCCATTTTAACCCATTCGAATTTCGGATCCTAACATTAGTTGGCTTTTACCCAGACTGGTGTAGGGTATTGTATAGTCGGCATGCCCGAATTTAACTTTTTTACTCGTTTCTAACTAACTTTTAATAGCTTTTTCCACTATTTTTATAGGTTTATTTTTATGTATTTGCTTTAGCGAATAAAACGAACACCAATAAATAAATTCATATATTTAGAATAGTTTTATCGCTAATCGTCCATATCTGCAAAATTGAACGAGCTAAACAAAAATGTTTGCATCAGAATTCAAAATCCACCCTTAATATCAAAAGGCCAGTTCTCAATTTTTTGGCTTTATTATCTCGAAAACTAAACATCGCAGAGAGAAAACGCTTTTATTTGGAAACGAAAACGGGTAAGAAATGCATTAAAAATAACTAACAATGTCGTAAAATTAACTAACAATTTTTAATACAACAATTTCAAAATTTTACAATTAATTCTTCTCGTATTTAAAAAGTATATCGTAATAAACAAAAACAGTTTTTTAACTCTACTATTTTCTTGAGCTTAAGGTTTGGTTTTTATTTATAAAAAGTTTTTTATTTTCGATATTTCGCTACTCCAATATGTAGCATCTTCAGGAAATAACAATTAAATTGTAATAACAATTAAATTGTTATTGGAGTAGCGAAATATCGAAAATAAAAAACTTTTTATAAATAAAAACCAAACCTTAAGCTCAAGAAAATAGTAGAGTTAAAAATTGAAAAAGAAGGTTAAATAAACGAAAAGAATTTACAAAAACAGTTTTTTTTTACTTTCGATTACAAAAATGTAATTACTTCAGTCTATTTAAAAATATTATCCTTTTTTGCAGTACTAGGAATATATAAATAATAGCAAATATAAACTAAACAAGAATTACTAAAATTCACCGAAATTCAACGAATTTTTTTTTTCAAATAACTAACAAAAACAACTGTTTACTGTGAAAATACTGTTCTGGTAGTTGTTTATTATGATATTAAAAATAACTGTTACGAAATTGTAGTACTTTTCGTTTTATTTAAATAAATAACTGTCATAACAACTATCTTGAATTGTTTCATAGAAAAACAACTGTAATTACAGTTAAAAACAACAACTGATGATTGCTATACAAACAACTATCAAACACTATTGAGTGTACGAACTTTAGAAGCAATAAAAGAAGTGATTTTTATAAACTTGTTCAGAATTGCTCTTAGAAAAGCAGTAAGTATGATTTCCAATCTTTGTGCTTTGAAACTACAAAAAAAATAAAGCCCCAAAATAGAAATGAGGAAAATTGAGTGAAGGTTATACCTGACCTTAGACCAATATTTCTTATTTTGACCCTATCATCTATGTGGAGGGTATAAAAATTTGGCGTCAACATTGGTGTGAAAATAAAATATCTTACTTAACAGGCTGCATACATTCCGGAATATTGAAATGTTCTCATATCGATGAAATCGGGATTTGAACTTTGTATACGCTTTTATAAAATTATTCCCAAATTATAGTAGAAAACTTGGGTAAATTTACTCTATGTGTGTAATTGAAGAAAAAAAATACGCACATTATGTATAAGTTGATGCAACAATAATGTCTAATTTTACATAGAAAGTGAGTAGAAATTAAATGGAATTTTGAAATTAATGTGTTAACTAACTAACTTTGTGCGTAAAAAAGCATGTTTTATTTGAAAATGTACGCATAATATGTGTAAAAATTCACAAAAAATTAGCAAAAATCCCCCAAAAACGCGTATATTTACCACCCAAAAACATTTCTTTTTTTTTAATAAAACAACAAATTAATTTTTATTACATATTTTATTAATAATAATATCCATGTCATTCTCACATAAGTGTTTATGTCGAAATTAGTCATTTTGAGATCTTAAGGTATTCCATATAACTATTGAACTAAAATCAATTTTCAAAAGAGGTTGAGACTACCACATGCGTGGTAGTCTCAACCAATAATCAATAATTACCAAAAATAATTTCATTCTTATGTTGCTATTTCCAGATGAAAATGTGTTTGAGGAAATGTAGTAATTCACAAAAATAATCCATTTTAACTTTTTTTTTTTATTTTTTAAAATTTGAAATATTTTTCCTATTTTTTGTTATTATTATAAGTTACTTTATTTACCAACTTTGTTCGTAAAAATTGTATTTAACAAAAGAGCACTAATTTTAGGCGTGATATGTTTATTTGTAAACACATTATGTTTAAAAATACTTTGTGTGTGTATTATTGTGTATAGAAGTGTGTACAAAAGAAGTTTACGCATTTTTTGTTTACATTTACCGAATTTTGGTAAAATTAAACAAAACTTTACCCATTTTATAGCAGTAAATTTACAAACATTTTTTTTAGGATTTAATAACTTTGCGCTGATTTTTATTGCTACTAAAAATACTTGACCAAGACACATTGTTTATTACCACTAATTACATATACGTCGCTATATTTATTGCACCGTTAATTGAAATTCCCTTACCGGAATTTGATAAATTTCCCGATTATGATGCAAATCGTAGTACTATGGTTTAGGGTTTTTAGCTAATTTTTAATAACTTTTTTAGCTATTTTTACAGAATTATTTTTATGAGCGTACAAAAATATCCGGTATTAAAATACTAAGTTTAACAGACTAATGCCAGATTTCTGTATCTAATAAATACTTCCAGATTTATTATTTAAACATTTTTTTCCCACTGACAAATTAAAAGTTTCCTTTTACGTCTGGTTAATTTCACAGCTATTTGTGTTGCTACCGTTTAGTAAGCGTCCGCCTTAACTTTATCTATTTAAATTTTATTTCATTATAAAAGTTACTTATTTGTATAACTTAATGATTTTATATTCCAAAATGGTGCCACATCTGTATATTTTTGATTATAAAAATCAAAAAATTTAAAAATTAATCACATCAAATTAAATTGAAAACTTTAAGTTTAATATTAAATATTTTGTTTTAATTTTAAATGTGCATAAATTAAGATTATATTTGGACTCGTTAATCACATTAATTTAAATGGACATATTGGTTTAGTGTTTTATTGAAAAATAAAATACAAGAATAAAAATTAAAAAAATATTTAAATACAAAATAAATTAATGAGCTTTAATAAATTATAAAATCAATACATAGCGCACGAAAAAATAAAGAATTCAGTAAAAAAAGAACTTTAATGAGAAGTAGTTAAAAATATTTATAGGAAAGTTTTTATTTGATTTAAAAAAAAAAATATGTTTTCTTAAAGCAAACATATACGTTCAATATTATTGATGAATGTTTTTAAAATCATCCAATCAGAACAAAGTATTTAAAAATAAAATGTTCTGATTGGTTTATTTTTTAAAAATTGATCAATAATATTGAACGTGTATGCCCTCCCAGCAAAATCTTTCATTACTAAATAAGTGGTTATATAATAGAAATTCATAGCTCCGCACAACTTTTTGGCGTCTAAACTCATTATTTTTGTTTGGCGTGGTCGTTTTTATAAGTAGTCACGCTTACCCACTCGCTTACGAAAAAATGAGAAATAAGTAGTTATGAGATTTTGAATAATAAGTGGTTACACACATGCTTACAAAAAGTTTAATTATAAGTGGTTATCCGATTGCTTAATTGATTCTTAAAAATAAGGAGTTAGGCAAATACTATTAGCCTGAGGAAATACATTCAGAAAAATTCAAGTTTTCTCTAGTGTGTAATTTTAGGACTCGTCATAAAAAATTAAACATAAAACATATTTACATATAATAAAAAAATTAACTGTGTAAAAAGTACTTATTTAAACTAATACGAGTAAGTCATTATTTTATATTTAGAAACAATGAATACAATAGGCCGTTATTAGGAAGTCATTGTTTTATATTATAAAATAATGCAAAAGGTAATGATATGTCATTTTTGGTAATGCAGATAGTAATGAGGTGTCATTACCAATATTTTGCTGGGCTACTTTAGATGGCCTTAGAAATAGTAGATAATTAATATTAAAATCAAAAAATACTTTATTATGAAGCATTTGTTACAGTCCATATGACACTAGCTTCTTTCTTCACTCTATCTTGACTTTTCGGATTTTTATTAAAATTTTGCATATCTACGAAAAATGGAAGAAATTCTAGAAGGACTCCTAGACATGTCAAGAAAAAGTGCTAGTGTCATACGGGCTTAATTATACTCTACAATACAGTGCATACAAATCGCAAAGCATTTGAACATAACCGAAAAGTAAGATGAACAAAATCTCTGGTATTTTATGCAAAAATCTATTGTGATTGAATTTTGTAACAAATATAAAGTTGCATTAAGCTTAAACAAAATTTAATAAAAGAAATTTCAAAAGAACGTAAGTTTAACCATTTCAGAGTGTCACAAAAAAAACGGACTAAGTCAGATTGCTGTCATAGACTGCCAAGTATATAGTCAGCCACTGGTAACAATTTGAAAACATTTCCAACCGCCTAACTATGATTTCTTTTCAAGGTTTAAAAGTATATAAATACGTTAGAGTATTTAAATATTCACTATAATTCCATATAATTCTATCTTTCTAAAACTAAACCACATTCAAATACATAATCCAAATGGAGTGATATGCTCGTAAAAATAACCAAAGCTATTGCAATAACAAAATACTTTAAATAATAACTGCTATAAAATTCGGTCATAAAGTACTTTTAGTATCTTGTGTTATTGGCCATAAATACATGACAAAACTTGTTTAGAAACATATTTTATATGTGCTTTTCTTGGTTTTTTTGTCTGTTAGTTAGTTAGCTATTTGTATCTTTTAATACGTTTTAATGTTACTCTTATAAACTTCAAGTTGAAAACAACACAAAACAAAAATCCCAAAACAAAAGAATAAAAATAAAAATCCATCCATTCAAGTATTCACACAAACATCATTTACAATAAAAACGCATTTTGCAGCTTGAATTCGCTTTGAGATAGTGTAAATGTACAGAGTATTAAAGAATGGATTCCAGGTTCCTCATACTTGAAAAAAATTTTGGCACTTATTACATGATAACTATTTTTGTGGTCATCAGAAGTTGTGTATTTAAAGAAATAAGTAATGAAAAGTAATTTATTTCGTAGCATCTGTTTAAAGCAGTTATTTTTAGTACTATAAAAAGCAACTATAAACAGTATTTTTGCAGTTAATTTTTTAGTTATTTTAAAAATAAAAAAATCCCTGAGTTGTTGAAAATCCTTGTTAAGTTTATAGTTGCCATTGTTGAAATTTTCTTGGTTTGCAAATCAAAATTTGAATATTTTATTGTATCTCCAATGCGTAAAAACTAGGGTATTCAATTAATCGGCTTTTTATTTTAATCGATTAATCGTGCAAATAATTATTCGGGTTTTTTCCATAACCGGTTAATCGAACAAAATTTTAAAATTAATCGATTAATCGAAAAAAAATTTATGTACAATAATATACATAGGTACACTTGTTGTATTTTTAATAATTTTATTTAAAAAGGGAACAAAAATAAATTCAGTAACTCTTCTGAAATTCATAAAAATAAAAAAAAAAAAATAATTGCCCTACGGGGAATGAGGAGTCAATTGCCCTCCAAGGACCTATCCCGTGACCGGTCAACCGAAGGCATATTACTAAATTAGTAAAAATATGAACCAAAGAGAATGAATTAATTTTCTAAGTATTTTCTGGTTCGTTACTTTTACAGTTGCTTTTAAAAAACTTGACCGATATCGAAATAAAAAACAAAATTCGCGGCATATTTTTCAAAATATTTTTTTATTTATTTTACTCTTTTATTTATTTTGAACTTTATTTTTTTACGATTTGCTTATTTTAGCTCTTATTTTAAATTTTTATAATTTTTTGCTAAAAAATTTTAAGTTTTGTATTTTCAACGTTTTTTAATGTTAAAGCTGTTTTAGTTTTAACAATTGGTAATTTTCATTTTAACTTAAGGGCAATTTTTTAAATTCTTATTTATATTATCAGATTTTTTGAGGTAATTTTCTAATTTTTAATTGATTTTTTAATTTAATTATGGCCAACGCAAAAAACGAGTCACCTGCCATTAAAGTACCTATCCCGTGACCGGTCAATCGGGGGCATACTGAAGGCACTTCCACTATATTTGTGTGTGTTAGTGTTGTTTTCTTTTCTATTTTTTTTTCTTTTCCATTTTTTTACTTGCTTGTAGTGTTTGTTTTTTCTTTTTTATTTGAACAGAAACGAAAAATATATAACTTTACCATCAGCCAGCCATCACGCATAAGCAACATTAGCTCAGACGGTAGAGCGTTTGCCTTACAAGGAGGAGGTTGTGTTATCGAGCCCTACTTCGATGCCAAGTAGATTATTTTTAATTCTTAATTTTTTATTAGTTTATTTGAAAAGCTATTTTTAGACACACCACCTTACTGTCACAAGGTGTCTTAACTGTGGCAATTGGTCATTTCCAATGACAACGCCATGTTAAAGTGATATGTTTTTTTCAAACAAAAAGACCATTCAACGACCGGTCTCCGCCCCCTTGGGACCTATCCTGCGTGTCATCTGGGACCGGTCCCTTTCCCCGTAGGGTGAGATCAGATTTTTTCATTATTTTTATTTTTTATGTCGCCTCTTTCACATATTAATATTTTATCCAAATCGCGGAGAATCACACCTCAATGAGTTAAAGAGTTAAGAAGAATATAAGACCCCGTACATTAATTTGTATCTCTTTCATATGCATTGAAAACATAAAAAACGTAAATGTAGAGAGGAATTCTGTTGAGAACTGATTTCCCCTCTATGTTTCCGTGCCTCCATTACATTGATCATTAATTATAATTAATAATTCTAATAATCATTAATTACAATAATTATTAATGCCTTCATTTAATATCAACGTTTAAAAAGTCGTAAAAATAATTAAAAATTTTTTGGGATATTTTTTACATTATTGCTCATAACATTATATTAATTATTTTAATGGAATGATATAAAGCCTATGACCATCCTTAAGGACTACTCTAAATACTGGAACAAACATTTTTGAAATCAGATGAGTAGTTGCGGAGATTATCTCCTACAAACAAACAAATATACACACATTACCTCTTTATTATATTAGTATAGATAAATAGACACCACTACTTTACTAGATAAGTCACAACAACAGGGTAGTAATTTGGAAGATGACAAAGCAAACTGTGATAATTACAATGAGTGTTATTTTTGTTCGGTTTAAGATCAAATATTACAAATTCCAAATAGAATTTACAATTTTATTTTACAACCAATAGAGAAAAAACTTATGAAAAAAACTTTTCTTGAACCAATGGTTGACAATTAATGCATTTTCAAGTGTTTCCAAAATACACTATTATCAGATTGTCTTTATGGCGTTCTCTCTAGGCTATAATGTAGACTTTAGTTTTTTGTACAATTTCAAAGAAAATCATTTGAGAAGTAAATTCAAACATTTTTACTTAAGGCTTCATTAGTCTAATCGTAAAGTAAAAAAACGTATCTATAATCAATTCAATGTGTTAAAATAATATAGAAATATATTTTTATCTTTTTTCTATGCATTAAAACTGTTATCAAGTAAAATCGTAAAAAAGTTCTGTTGAAAATAGAAATTTTCTATTTTATTACTTTACATTTAATTCTATGCACAAGAAAAAGATAAAAAATACAATATTTTTATTTTTTATACTCTTTTTATTCATTATGAGAATGATACGTTACTTTTTTACGATACTTCCAAACTAATTTGGGCTTTATCCATTTCATATTATTATAACAACGAAAGCCACATGTTTTTTTAACAAAGCAACTTTTTCTCTATGTTATAGTTGTTGCTTATTTATTGAAGTTCCTTCAATGGGGCAAAGCAATGATTCCTGCTTTTTTTTAACATTCAAGCTTTTAATTCTATTTATATAAAATTTAGAACGTAAGCAAAGAACTTTTACATGGTTGTTTGTTTTGTGTATAACATCCTAACCCATTATGCCGTATAAATGACTAACATGTTGCAATTAAGGGATATTACCTAACAATTTGGACTGTACCTTGTCTGTAGGTATTTTATTGTAGATGTTTAGTTGATCAACTAAAAATCTACAATAAAAAAACTGTGATAATTTTATTTTTTTTTTTGTTTTTTCTTTGGGATTTAAGATGTTTATTAACGATCCTACATAAAACATGAAATTCTCATTGAGTTCAAGCTAACAAATATTTCTAGAAATTCTAAAAGTTCGTCCCTTAATTAATTTCTTAAGCCAGAATGAAATCCGGATAGGTACAAGCCTACAGCAAATTATTTATCACAATTTTTTAAAAAAAATTTGGAGTTTTTAGCATATTTACTTTAATAAAAAGTTTATATTTTTTAAACATTTTTGTAATTTCTATCAATTGCGATTAATCGATTAATCGTATGAAATTATTCGAATTATTCGTTATTCGAAATTTGGACATTTTAAATTATTCGAACAATTTTTGAGAAAAATTGTTCGATTAATCGATTGAATACCCTAGTAAAAACCTAATAACAGGAGAATTTGGAATTTTGGCTTTAAACTTCGTTGGTTAGTTGTGCAAGTTGCATCTGACAATATGCTAGCAACAAGTAGAGTATTAGATAATATTTCGGAAAATCACACCACCCTGAGAGTGCTAATGCTAATGCTGGTTCCGGAACCAGTTCCATGGAATCGGTTGCATTGGAACCAGTTGTAGAACAGGTATGGTTGGCTACCGATTGTAAACATTTTTCCTGGGTATTATCTTACAAAAAAAAATATATTTATTTTTCCTAACTTTAAAAAAATTGAAAAAAATAACTTTAAACAAAATTTGTGAAAATTCAATTGTTGAAAATATTTTCAGTTCTCAACGTGTTTAAAAAACAAAGAAACAAAATCTTTAAATGTTTAATATTTTGTTCCACAGTTATGAGGAAATAGCATTCCAGTGCGTTTCCAATTCGATGAAAAGTTTATCACCGTTTACGGACTACTGGGGTGGCCATGAAATGAATACCCAGCACAAAAAAAAAAAATAAAATTGGAAGCAATGCTTTACAAACTACTTATTTCACTGCTTCACAAGTATTTAGTGTACTTTTAAAGATTTTTTAGAAGTAATTCTAAACAAATTCAAAAAATCACTTCTTTTGTTGCTTTCAAAGTATCCGTTAGTATATTTTCACAGCTTTTTTAGAATTACTTCTGAACAACATCCAAAAAATCTAAATCATAATTGCTCTAAAAGTAATCCTAACAGTGACTTTGGTATCAGTGGGTATTTTGGTTTCGATTCCTGGAAGAGCCAATATATTTTATGTTTTTTTTGTTTTTTTTTTTATATTCATAATTAATTTGTTTAAATTCGTTATTTTTTTATTTCTTTAATTTTTAAAAATATATAAAATAAAAATTATGAAAAATTAATTTTTATGCACTTATGAAAATAGTGCTGAAAAGAACACTGAATTGCGATGCACCTTTTGCACTTGTTTAAAAAGTACTTTTATTGAGGAGAATAAGGCACAACATCTCGCAATGACAACGTTTTGTTTTTATGACAGTAAACACTCGTATCAAAGAATAGCTTAGCGGTAGAGAGCTAGACTAGCAATCATGAGGAGCTAGACTTTTGTAAAATAAAAAAAATTTTTTTTTTTTGCGAAAAACTTTTTTAACTTTTAATTGGGTATTTCTCTCCTATAGCAACTCAATGTTAAAATTATTAGGGTTTATTTTAAAAAAGTTTTCTTTCTAGATCATCTAGATCTAGATCATCAATTGTAGTGCCTTTTCTACTACTTCGGCATTTTTTTTGCTCTGGGTAACTAAGCTTTTACAGTCCTTGCCGTATCTTTGGTATCGTTATCGTGCTAGAATGTTCACACTCGAAAAAGTCTATCGGTAGAATCTACTGAAAATGACAGTTAAAATAAAGGAATATGCAGTTAAAAAGGCGACAAAAATATTTACCTTTAAAATAGCTAAAAAAAATGGTTATTATTAGCTGTTGAAAAATAACTAACAAATGCATTAAAAATAACTGACAAATTTTTACTACAAAAAATTTAAAACAACTGATAAAATTGGTAAAAACTACTATTTTTTACAGTTAATTCTATTAGTTTTATAAAAGTTTATTTTAATAAAAAAATCAATTTTTTTCTTTCGATTATAAAAAAAAAGATGTATAATTACTTCATCGTACTTCAAATTTGTAGTAAAAATTCCAAAAAGTTCTCCACTTATTATAATTTTATGCATTGGAGACACAATACAAGTTTCTGATTTTTATTTGCAAACTAGGAATATATCAGTAATAAAAATATAAACTAAACTAGAATTAATTAACAATTATTTTAATTCCTGCATTAAAAAATACAAATATTTTTTTTTGCGAATTTCTTTATTTTCATATATTTTGTTACCTCAAGTCCAAATTCTAATATGATATTTTCATATTAGATTTTATTTTTTGTTTCAAAAACGTTGGCCATTTTCATGATAGACGATACAGTTGTTTCGTGGGCATCATCCCAACTCATCAGTTGTCCGCAATAAGAAAATTATGATTGAAATACGCTAACCGAGATTAAAAATTTAACAGGACGAGATTTTGTATTTTTGTTGATGAGCTGTCTGATTTGGTAAAACCAGTCATAAATCAACACTTTTTGAAAAGCAACATTCTCATGTTTATGTTATTGACAACGAACACACAAACATACATACAATAATACCCAAAGGGTACTTTTATGTAAATGTTGATTTTCAAAAAGTGTTGATTTCATCTTCCAAAGTACTTCCTTGTTGTTCTTAAAGATCCAGCAATGAAGTGATATATATTTACGTACCCATGTAAAAATCGAAATATATATAAACGTACATGATCATACATGGACTAGTATGTGATCATGCATGGGCATACATGATCATATACGTCTATGCATAGTTCAATGCATGCCTATACGTTATCTCATATATTTCCATATGTCTTCGGATCCGAAATTTGAGGTTATATGTTCGTACATGTTCATATATGACCATATATGCTCGTATATGATTCATGTATGCTCATATATGATCATATATGGCCCTATACCTCCATATACCCTCAAATTTCGGATCCGAAGATATATGGAAATATATGAGATCATGTATGGTCATACATTGAACTATGCATTGACACATTTGATCATTTATGCCTATGGATGATCATTTACTAATCAATGTATGATCATGTATGTTCATATATATTTCGATTTTCACATGGGTACTACCAAATTTTTAATTATTTGTTTACGACTTTGTAAATGTGGATATTAAACGAAAATATTAATAATTATTATAATTAATAATTGTATTTAATGCTAAGTGTAATTAAGCTTGTTTAGGGAGCACTCTGCATTCGAAATATCTTTTAGCAAATAAAATTAAGGGAAGTAGAAAATTAATGTAGAGGAAAAGCAAATCTTAACAGAATTTCTCTCTACATTTACGTTTTTCATATGTTATATTCATACGAAAGAGATATTTATAAATTAATGTATGAGTTATTCTATTCTCCTTTAACTCATTGAACATATTCTAGAGTTACAAAAATAAGAGGAGGTGCATCTTTGTTTGCACCTTTCGTCTCAATAACTTAACCTTGCAGGACTGTTTAATTCGTTAATTGATAAGATTTTTTAAAAAACGATAAAATAGAGCAAGTCTATGAAATAGTAAAAAACACGCTAAAGTCGGTAAAAACTTAGCTCATATCGATAAATATCACTTAAGACCTGGCTCGATTCGTACTCCTTGTTTAGTGTTCCAGTATTGTTTTTTGTTCCAATTTCTCAGATTTATAATTTCCATGTAGCTCTGACTACGAATAAGTTTTCAATCCCATTAAAGGATTTCGTTGAATATGGGGTGACTTATTTTTTTTATTATCGGAATGGTATATTGAGTAGATCCTTAAAAAAATTATAATTACAACTTTCCTGGCCAAAACCTATGCACATTTTTATTCATCTGTACTTTTTTTTTACAAAAATTCTTTATCAACTGTAATTGATTTTTTTTTGCATACCATCAGTTTAATTGCCATAATAATATAATAATGCTCTTACGAGAAAACCCATGTGCCTTGACCTTGCACATAATTCTGTAGTTTTCATTATTTTAGATTAAAGTATTAATCATTTTAATTCTCTTGTGTATCTATTCGAGTTTGACACCATTATGCATAAATATTCGTACATAAAGACAGACATCTCTTACATATGTAGATCGCCCACGCGACCAACTTTAATATTCAAATGTTTAGGTTTTTGTGGTGCCTAAAAGCAACCATATTCAACCAACACACATTCACAGACAAATCGGTTTGCAGTTAATACTAAACTTGGTGCTGCTGCTGTTGATGCCATTTGTTGGCTGGTTGGCAAGTTGGTGTTGTTTGGAGCTGCTGCTTTGTAAGGTTGTTTAGTTTAGTGCAAATGGACAATACAACAGCAGTGGGTACTAAACACTTAGCAGCACCCCAGTACCCTAACATTGTTTGTGCCCAGTTTAAAAATAAAACTGTTATAGCTACAGGCTGGTTAACTGGTTGGTCTTGTGTGTTTTTTCCACTTTATATTATTTTTTGTTTTTGTTTTGTATTAATGACTTGACGTTCATTTGAGATTCAACAATAACAACAGCAACTGCGACCAAACTTACGAAATGGTTTATGAATACAACACCATCATTTCAAGCGTCATTGAGACTTGTTTAGGCGCCACATCTCTTTTGAACTGAATGCTCCGAAATTGAAGTGCGCGCGCGAATGCATTTCAGAATTAATATAAAAAAAAAATAGTAAATCTTTTTTTTCTGTTAACTTTATGCAAATGTTACAATTTACAATTTTTAACTTGTATGCAGTAGCATTGAAGCGTATATAAATTTTATAGTAAGTTGATGTTTGATTGCAAATACCACCACAAACAATTTGACAAATTTATATAGTAAGAGGGTTGTAATTTAATGTTATTATAAATTCATATAGAGCAATAATTAATTTATACAAAAAATATGTAGTTATTAATAATTACAAAAAGAAAAAAAAAATATTATTAGTACATATTTGAATTATACATTATTAGAATTGATAATTTTATTATAGTACCTTACTTGTAAATTTATAATCTAATTTTTATGAAATATTTTGCAATTATAATAAAATAATTACAAAACAGTAGAGCTTAATTATATTTACACTCATATGTAGACCATTACATTTTAATTAGATAAATAACTTCATTCTAAATTATAAATCAAAAAAAAATTCTTTAAAACTGCTGTTTATTAAATTCTTTTTAGTTAAATAGGGTACGTTCGTAAATGCAGTAAATTTATACAAAACTGCGGCAGTTATGCCAAGTTTTGTTGCTGATGCATGATCAGCTGTTGCAGACGCTTTGCTACTTCTCAACAACTGCACAGAGTTTGCTTTTTAGAACGTTTTGCAAAAACGAAAAAAACATATTCGCAATGACATTAACAAATATTATTGCAAATCTTGATGGTAAAAATGACAACTTTTTGTTAATTAATTTTGTTAATGTTCGCAATAACATTAAAAAATATTAATGAAAATCTTGATGGTAAAAATGGAAATTTTTTATTAATTTTTATATAATACACTTCTTACTCTTCCATTATGCACCAACGTTTATTAAATGATTTTAACATAAAAATTTAGAACGCGCTGATGCAATAGAAATTAAAATGATGCGATAGTTGCAAAAATTTGCGGCAGCACTGCCAATTGTTTGCTTAAAAAAACGTTTGACGTAAATCAGTGCTATCAAGTGATGCTTTTTTGAACGTTTTACTTTTATTATGCAGCAGTGATGCCTAACTACTGCATTTACGAACGTACCCATACTGTTTTAACCTTTTGGCGAGTGGCGTACATTATAATGTACGTCGACTTCATCAACTCGTCACTGATTTGAATTTTAAACAAATCGCTATTCATTTACTGTTATCGGTTCGTTATTTTATTCTTATTAAAATTATATGCAGGCTGTGAATTTTTAAAACAACATAATATCAGTAGAGTACGTTTTATCTTGTGATCACTAACGCTGCTGAGAATGTGTTAAAAGTTAAAAAAAGGCTAAAGTTTAGTCTCAAAAATTGTGTGATGAATAAAATTCAAAAAATCTATAGATTTCATGTAGAGTTTAGTAATAGAAAAAATATAAAATGAAATTTTTTCAAATATTTTAACACGCTCGAGATCGGCAGCATGTTAATGTTTGAACTTTAATTCCAAATATCTCCGCTAAGGGGTTCTGCAAAGCCATAAAAGTAATAAACAATATTTCTTGGGCATACATCTGAATTTCCACGAAGTTTGGTCGAAAAATTCCCAGCCATTAAAATTCTCGTGTCAAAGGGTTAAACGAATATTTAAGTTATTCCCGTTCAGGTACCCGGGCGCGTAGGCATCTTAGAGAACACCAATCAACTCAGAATTCCTTGCTGACTCGATTTAACGCTGCTTATCCATTCGTCTGTCCATGTAAAATCAACGTCCAAGGACAAAACTTATTGAAAATGGCTAAAGTCGTTCCATATTTCAATCTTAGCTTAATTATATTGAGCTTAAGTGGTATTACTAAACAAACTCTTGTTAAGCTTTGCACGGAAACTTTATATATATAATAATTCATTAATCTGAATGTGCTCATTCCAGGTCAAAAAAAGTGGGTCCAACTTTGGCTCAGTTCCTTCACAACTTGATGAAATAGCGAATATTTATAATCGACAAACCGGTTTTTAAAAAGTTGTTTTTTGGAAACACTGACTTTCCCGCAATTATTATGAATGTAGAGTCATTTAGAAATGGTAATCACATAAAAAGTTGAATTAGCTGTTAATCGATCAGATTAACTGACTTATTTAGTGCTCCATTTAGAAGTTAATTCGACTTTTACTTCATTAACTTTTCCATCTAAATTGTGTCTTAAAATTTTCCAGTTTCACTGAAGACAAAATCGTCAGAATTTGATAAACCCCTACGGGGAATGAGGAGTCAATTGCCCTCCAAGGACCTATCCCGTGACCGGTCAACCGAAGGCATATTACTAAATTAGTAAAAATATCCTCCTATGACAACGCCATGTAAAAGTGACCACTCTATTTCATATAAAGGGGGCAGTTCGGTGACAGTTTGTTAAAATTTCCCGTAGGGTACTTTCACTGTTGCTTTTAAAAAACTTGACCGATACCGAAATAAAAAACAAAATTCGCAGCATATTTTTTAAAATAATTTTTTAATTATTTCACTCTTTTATTTATTTTGAACTTTATTTTTTACGATTTGCTTATTTTAGCTCTTTTAGCTTATTTATTTTTATAATTTTTTCCTAAAAAATTTTAAGTTTTGAATTTTCCACGTTTTTTAATAAGAAAGCTGCTTTAGTTTTAACAATTGGTATTTCATTTAATTTTCTTTTTAACTTAAGGGCAATTTTTAAAATTTTTATTTATATTATCAGAGTTTTTGAGATAATTTTCTAATTTTTAATTAATTTTTTTAATTTAATTATGGCCAACGCAAAAAACGAGTCAACTGCCATTAAAGGACCTATCCCGTGACCGGTCAATCGGGGGCATACTGAAGGCACTTCCACTATAATTGTATGTGTGTTAGTGTTGTTTTATTTTTTATTTTTTCTTTTCCATTTTTTTTTATTTGCTTGTAGTGTTTGTTTTTTCTTTTTCTTTTTTATTTGAGCAGAAACGAAAAATATATAACTTTATCATCAGCCAGCCATCACGCATAAGCAACATTAGCTCAGATGGTAGAGCGTTTGCCTTATAAGCAGGAGGTTGTGTTATCAAGCCCTACTTCGACGCCAAGTAGATTATTTTTAATTCTTAATTTTTTATTAGTTTATTTGAAAAGCTATTTTTAGACACACCACCTTACTGTCACAAGGTGTCTAAACTGTGGCAATTGGTCATTTCCAATGACAACGCCATGTTAAAGTGATATGTCTCTTTCAAACAAAAAGACCGATCAGCGACCGGTCTCCGCCCCCTTGGGACCTATCCTGCATGTCATCTGGGACCGGTCCCTTTCCTCGTAGGGACCCAATACCCGTAAATAAAACAAACTTAATCATAAGAATATAAACCTCAAGTTAATTATGTTATAAAGAACAATTTAGATGATTAAAAAATAAAACATTGAATAATTTTAATGTTTCCAGTTAAAATTTGCACACTATGGAAGAAAAAAGAAATTCGTGCGAAAATTACGTTTAATCAATTTATATTTAAATGAAAATGTTGAATTGCAACCAAGCTTGCTAAATTCTCGTGAATTTTGTTCTTGACTGGAATATTAAATGTTTTCCGCAATTACTTTTATTCTGTTAATTTTAATTAAAATAAAAATAAAAGAATTTTACAGTTTTAACAATTTCTCTTGAATGTATTTTCTATCAAACGTTATTATAAAAAATGTTTATCATTGTGATTCTAAGTACTTGTACAAAGCAGTAGAGTAGGTCATCTTAAAAAGACCATTTTTAAATCATAATCTTTTGCGAAAATGAATTAAAACTTTTACTACGTCATTTTTATCTCTTTGAAACATTTTTTTTTATTAAAGTAAAAACTACCTTAAAAATAACCACCTTAATATAAAAAATTTATGTCGTTTTATGTGCACAAAAAAAAAATAATTTACAACATAGGATGATAGTAAAAGTATGTATTAAATTTCTATGTACATAGTTATTAAAACACTAAGAGCAATTCGAATAAGAAACCTGCAATTAAATTCAATGATGGCAATTGAGAGTAATGTATGTATAATGACTGTTGAGAGTCAAATTTAAACAGCTATTAATTCAGAATGTTTGGAGAGAAAACATTTAAATTAACCCTTATATGCACTGGGTCAGAATGCATTTGAAAGTACAAAAATTGTTTTATCCGACTTTCTATATTTTCATATATTAAGTTAGAATGTTGTTCTACCTCAAGTTCAAATTCTAATATGATATTGTTATATTATATTTAATTTGTTATTTCAATAAGGTTGACCATTTTCATGATAGACAATACAATTGTTTCGTGGCATCACCCCAACTTATCACTTTTACTCAATAAGAAAATGATGATTGGAACATACAAACCGAGACATTACATAAGGTACAAAAAAACGGGGTGGGAATTTTGTACTTTTATGTATGAAATGTCTGATTTGGTAAAACCAGTCATAAATCATCACTTTTTGAAAAGAAACATTTCCACAAAAGTACCCTTTGTGTACTATGTATGTTTGTGTGTTCATTGTGAATAACATTGGTAAAAACAACGAGATTTATCCCAAACAAAATATATATTTTTCATGGGACATGGGTATGCTTTGTTCAACAATTATTTTAATTTTTGCATTAAAAAGTACAAGAATTGTTTTTTGGGACTTTCTATATTTTCATATATTTAGTTAGAATATTGAAATGTAGAAAATCCGAAAAACTATTTTTGTAGTTTTTAATTCAAAAATTAAAATAATTGTTGAACAAAACATAACAAGGCTAAGGCCCATGCAAAATATTTATTGAAGGGTATCATAAAGTCGGCATATTTTCAACCTGTAGCATGCGTACAAGATTAACAGCCGAATCATGCGGGAGTTTTATTTGGGCACTAGGTCTAACGACGGATCGATTTTAATCAAAAATTGATAGGCTTCGGTGTTGGGCTGATGTATGTAAGTCGGTGTATCATATTGCTCCGAAATATCTTAATATTTGTAGCATGTAGCTTGCACACAAAAATTTTGTACAGATAGACAAATGGACGGACTGGAAGGAATCCAATCGAATCTGAAAACAAAAAATTTCCCTATATTCGGAACCAGTTTTTAAACTCTTAGTCACAGAGTAGTCTTAAAAGCCGAGACAGGTCGATCTTCTTTCTTTTTATTACAACTTATTAAAGTGTAAAGTGCTGTTTACCTTTGAATTCCTTTCATTTTAGATATTTTCTAGATTTCTTAAAATTTTACATTGACTTCAAGCCAGAAAGCTGGTCGTCATCCTATTAAGATTAGATGACATCGCATGTTTTTTCTTTTATTTTTAGATTTATTTTTACATTAATTGTATTAAAAGAATTAAATGTGCTAAAATCCCAAAATATGTTGTTGTATCTTTAAAAATATCCAAATTTTCTCATATTCAAATAACTTGTAGTGTAGTGTGCAAATAAATAAAGCAGTACATAAAATTTAATTAAAAACTCTCCAGTAAGGGTCTTCACACCACCGTAAATATATTTTTCATAATAATAACACCAACAACAAGAAAAACATAAACAAAAATATTAATAACAAAAGCGTTATAAACTTTTCAATGAATAAAGACCCATTAAAGGAACCGTAACAGAAATCATAAATTTTAGTAATTTTTTAGCATAAGCTTTAGCAGCATTAGCTTTTAAGTACCTTATTTTAAAAGTCTTTTTCTTCGTATTTTGTGAAGCATTAAGTGTTGCCACAAGAGAAATTAAAAATTACACATGATGACTGCTAAAATTACACAAAAAATATCAAATTTATAATTTTGTCCCATGAAAAATTTCTCAGAAGTTGGGTGATTTCTGTAAGAAAAGGAATCAAAGCATATTTAAATCTGATCATTTTTCCAAACGAAAAAATCGCCGAAATCGAAATGTTTTTCTATTGGGAAAGTTTTTGTAGAATCTGAAGGTTTTTATATACGAAAAATTATTAAAATATGATGTAAAATATCCTCAGAATTTAGTAGATTGCCTTAAAATACATATAAGAGATATTCTACATAGAAAATTTTACTAATCAAAGTGAATTGAGAGTATTATCTACATGATATTAATGAATTTTTGCATAAAACCAATGAAGTTTCACTGGAACTCGTCTAATAAAACTTTTCATTGAATCAATGGAATTTTTCATAAAATATTGTCAGAAATGTAATTTTATTTATTAAAAGTTTTATTAAAACTAGAATCATAAAATTTATGAAGCTTTTTCATCGAATTTAAGATATTATACATTTATGCTGTAAGGAAAACTTCATTAGTTTACTGAAAAATTTCATTAAAGCTCGTCCAATAAAATTCCCCCTGTGTGATTATTCTTTTGGAAAAACCCTTAGAAGTAAATTTTAAGAAAAATATTTTTAAAATCTGATATTTCAACTAGACAGATTTTTAGGGTTCTGAACACTCTGTAACAAAGTTTTCCTAGAAACGAAAAAATTTTTAAATTTTCTAAACAATAAAGTCTTTAGAATTTGAAATTTATGAAATAATTTATAAAATATATCTCATATGGACCACAAAAACAAGTCAAAATTACACACAATTTGTGTAATAAGCACATTACAAGTGGCAACACTGTAATAATTAAAAAGTATAAAGGTACATATATATTTGTTGTTGCAAAAACAGAGGTGACTACAGTTTAATGTTGCTGTTAATTTGAAATTGTACTGGTGCTGCTAACTAATATTGCTACTGTTGCTGATATGTTTATCCCCTTTCCACCTGTCCTCCTTGCCCATAGCAAAGAAAAACACACACACACACATACACATATTTTAGCTTTAAAAACTTAATTACTTTTAAATCATAAAATAAAGACAGCAAAAACACACAAAATTGCAAAACAGAAAATCACGTTAAAAGCAAGTGAAAACCAACATTCCGCATAATCCAAACAAAAAGAAAACAACTCCCAATGGTCATCTTGCTGTTGTGTTTCATGCTCCTTTTGGTAGTGGGTGGCCAGGAGTCGAGGCGAGATGGTAGGGTTAAGAAGTTTAACTATTTTGTAATAAGGTTTTTCAGTTGAAGTTGAGTTTGTTGCGTGGTCCCCAACAATGTAGCTGCACTTTTTAATGCAATACAAAAACAAGGTATTAACGTGAAAAATATGCAATTTTGCTTTAACAGTTAAGAGGAAAATTAAATCAAACAACCATTAGCTTAGTTATCAGGGGGTTTAAAACTTTGTTTCTGTTGTAAAAATTAGTTGATTTAAAATGAATTTGTATTCAGGATAAACATTTAAATTCTTTTTATTTCAGTATAAGAAAATGTTTTAAACTATTGGCAAATTAATTGCGGAGCTTATGAAAAAGTTTGTAAAATAGGGTTAAAACTTCTTAGCTAATTTTAAGGGAACAAAAATATCTAAATGAAAGAACATTGAAAGCTTTTAATTTATTTTACGCAGAGCTTCGAAGAATGAATTCTTTTTTAAGTGAGTTCCTTAAAAATACCATTCGATTTCCTTTTAAGTGGAATTAATTCATATTTTAACAATCGCAGGCAATTCCCCAGCAAAAATAAACATAATTTTTGAAACACTGCAGTACTAGAAGCACGTTTTTTACCTCTTCCCTCTTCTTTCCCTTCCAAAGAGCAATAAACGAAGGCAGAGTTTTTGATGTTGTTGTATTTTTGTTGTTATTTATTGCTTCTAAGTGGAAAATTGCGAACAAAAATCATGTCATATTTTATTATACCCTACACCACTATGTGGTCAGGGTATTATAAGTTTGTGCTGATGTTTGTAACACCAAAAAATATTGGTCCTAGACCCACCTTATAGTATACCGATCGGCTCAGAATTTTTTTTTATTTCCATTTAACGATGTCCGTCTGTCCGTCCGTCTGTCTGTCCATGCATTCTTGTGCGCACTCTACAGGTCGCAAATATTAAGATATCTTGATGAAATTTGGTACACAGACCTATATTGGCCCAATAACGCAGCCTATTGATTTTGGTGAACATCGGTCCATGTTTAGACCTAGTGCCCATATAAGGGTTCTACCAAAATTATACTTTTTATACGCTGTAGGTCGCAAATATTAAGGTATTTTGATGAAATTTGGTACACAGACCTATATTGGCCCAGTAACGCAGCCTATTGATTTTAGTGAACATCGGTCCATGTTTAGACCTAGTGCCCATATAAGGATCCTACCAAAATTATACTGTTTATACGCTGCAGGTCGTAAATATTAAGATTTTGATGAAATTTCGTACACCGACCTATGTCAGCCCAAGGATGAAGCCTATTAATTTTGGTTAACACCGGTCCATGTTTAGACCTAGTGCCAATATAAGGGTCCCCCCCAAAATTATATTGTTTATACGCTGCAGGTCGCAAATATTAAGATATTTTGATGAAATTTGGTTTTTTCCATTTATTCAACAGACCTATGTTGGCCCAGGGACGAAGCCTATTGATTTTGGTGAACATCGGTCCATGTTTAGACCTAGTGCCCATATAAGGGTCCCCCCAAAATTGGCTTGGTTACAAACTGCAGGTCGCAAAAATTAAGATATTTTAATGAAATTTGGTGCGCTGACTCACATTAGAGAACATTTTGACACAAGCCCCATTTTAACCCATTCGAATTTCGGATCCAAACATTAGTTGGCTTTTAACCAGACTGGTGTAGGGTATTGTATAGTCGGCATGCCCGACTTTAACCATTTTACTCGTTTTTATTTATCTTTGACCTCAAAATAGGTCTCTGTTTCAGTAATCAACTCTTCATCCGAACCAAATCTCTTTACATCGCGCATTTTTTTGAAGTCTGAAAATAGGCAAAAATCGTTGGTAGCCACATCTGGCGAATAAGGTGGGTGTGGAAGCAACTGAAATTATTATTCGTTCAATTAGGCCATGGTAGCTAACTTGTGACACGGTGACACGGTGAATTGTTTTGGTGAAGGAGCGCTGTTTTCTTCCTTATATGGGGCGATTTCCTCCTTCAAATGCAGCATTTGGGCCATGTAACGATCACTATTGATAGTCTGGTATTTTTCAAGGTAAACAATGTACAAAATTCCAGCTTCTTCGGGCGAGATTCACCAGTTGCTGTCCACTCAGCTGCCTGCCGATTCGACTCTGGAGTGGCAGATCCAGATTTTGTCCATTGTTACATACCGACGCAAAAAGTCCTTTTTATCCCACCAAAGCAGCTCCCGGAATCATCGACACGTTGTTGTTTTTAGTGCACTGTGAGCAACCGCGGCACCCATTACGAAAACAGAAAGCTGGACAAATGTTCATGCAAAATAAAGCCGACACGTTCCTTCGATGTTTTTAAGGTATCAGTTATCTTCTGCAACTTCACTTTGTGGTTTGCCAAAACGATTTTGTTAACTTTTTTGATGTTTTCCGGTATCACCACCTCTTTTGGGAGACCAGACCGTTCGGTGTCATCGGTGTTTGTACGACCACGTTTAGAGTCAGGAAACCAGTTTTCTATCATTTGTCTCAATGCAACAGAGTCCGAATAACATTTATCAGGCCAAGCTTTGGCTTGAGCGGTATTTTTCCCAAATGAAAAGCAATGATGAATCAACACACGAAATTACTTTGAATCCATTGTTTTCCAAATCGCAAAAGTAGCGTCACTAAAGCAGCTGTAACTTGTTCACTAATAAACAAATTTTCATTAAATTTTGACAGGTAGCATCTGAAGCTTGGTAGTTCCCATAAATCATATAGATTTTTTATTAGTGGCGCCACCTATCTGTCACCGTACGTATTTTTTGGCCGATGTATTATCGTATCGAATCAACTGATTCAATCTATCTTATGGAAAACACGCACAGGCACTTACCCTACATAAACGAGACGAGTCGTCACGGATGAATCTGTTATAATTCGATTTTTTTGCGTATTAATGTTTATTGAATAAATGGAAAAAACTTCTCAATACAAAAGTGATAAAATTAAATATTAAAAAACTTTTTTCAAATTAAATATTAAATAACAATGAAAATTCAAAACTGTTGCCAAAATCATATGACACGTTTTCGCTTATCTATAACTGCACAGCCTCTGACCCGACCAATTTAATACTTTACGTCTACGTATGGCTAAAGAGGCTATAAGTCTTCACTTTATTTGTTCCCATGCCATCATCTAATCATATTTAATTAGCCACCGCTGTAAAAAATATTTATTAAAACCAATTCATAGAATATGTTGGAAAGTTTTTTTTTTTTTTTGCTTCTTTTATATGCATACTTTAATTCTCAACAATTAATTTATGCTGTTTGTATATCAGTCTGTCCATTGGTCTCCTCTTAAGTTTTTGTCTTTCACATCATCGTCATCATCATCAGTCGGCGGCAATAACATCCAAACAAATAAACAAAAGAGGCGGTCAACAACTTCTGTACTAATAATATGTGATAGCGGATTTTCTAATCAAAAATTTTATATATATATTTTTTTTATTTCTCAAATTTATTTCTTTTTTGTTTAATTCTACTTAATTAAAAATTTTATTTTGCGGTTAGTTTGTATGTAAAAGCTACTGTTGTCATACAACAAACACGGTCATGGAATAGTCAGTCAGTGGACTGTCTGATAGTGACCAGTAGTGGAAAGTATATACAATACATAAGTAGAATTTAAATGTATGTTTGAACATATTTTTTTTTGTAGTAGTGGTATATTTTTCTGCCGTGTTTTTTGTCTAATGCCCTTTTATTAATTTTCTGCGGAATTCTATTTGAAACCGGAAGCCATTAATTTTTGTTACTCAGAAAATAACAACAACGAAAAAAATAAAGTACTAGTAACTTTCAAAACTCCGGTATTATACAGCAGGACTTGATAAGTGTTTTCTATATCTTTTATTCTTTTGTTTAACTATCGTTGCTGCACTCATAAAAACGAATTAGTTAAAATATATAGTATACAAATTAATATATTACCCGCAAATAGCAACTAATTTTAAGTATGTTCACGAACATACATTTTTCTCTGAGTGTAAAATTTGTAAACATTTCTGTCTAATTTAATGAATGGCCAACGTACAATTTTATCATTAGGTTTTGAAAATTGTGCCATTCAATTTATAAATTTCCCAAATAAAAAAGAAAAATAGGACAACATATGTATGTGCAATTTTTCCATTGTCCTTTCTGCCAGGCATAAAAATATGGCTAAACTGTTAGTTGGTGTTTTTTTGGTTGTTTTTTATTTGTTGGATAATTGATATATATCGGCCAGCTTTTTATTTTTATAAAGATTTGTTTTTTATTTCTTCAATTTATATATTTTTCTTACGTTGTGCTTCATTTGTGTCAGTCAGGTGTCGGTGGTGGTAGTGGTGTTAGGTAGTTGATACTTTGGCCTTAGCCCATACTAAATTCATACATCCAGTCAGGTATATTGTAAAAATACTACATAAATAAATTAAAATGTAGTTGTTAACCTGAACAAATTTATTATTTTGTACAACTTTTGAAATGAATTACAATCGGTACAGGAGGCCGACGACCCACTGCTGTGCGTTGTTGCCTATGTAAGGTACTCTATACACTTTTGTCCATTCATTACTTTTTTAAGTTTTTGTGATTTTTTCTCTCTTTTTTTTATGTGTTGGCTGGCCCCCAAAAGAATCTAGGAAAAAAATTGTTTTACTATTATTCAGCTTTACACTTGGCCATATTAATACTTATACAGTGGTTTGTTAAAGGGAAAATATTGTTAATACACTTTTAATGATTTATGTTTTAATTAAAAAACAAACATTATGTGAAAATTTTAAAATCATAATTATTTAACAGAGCCATAAAGTGTTATAATTTTTAAAAATGAAAGTATAATACAGATTAGTGGTGATAATCTTAGAAATGCTATAGTAGTTATATTGCCAGTTAGATAAGTGATAAATTTGTCAGTGTAATGTGAAAGGCAGAGATACGTATGTATTTTTTTTTTTTTTTTTTTTTTTTTTGAAATGGATAAATTTACCAAAAAAAACTGAGAAGAATATTACTTGGATTGTAACTTTTCCAACAAAATTTATGTAATAATATAAAATAATGCTAAGTCACGAAACGACAGCTAAAAGATACGATGTAAAAAATCTGCAAAATCGTACAAAGTGCCAAAACTACATAAATATGGAAAGTGCTCACCCGGTTTTAGAGGGGTCGAGCATCCAAGCACACTTGGAAGACGCTGCCAGAGAGCAGATTGGTTACAGAATACCGCGGAAAAAACTTTGGATATCTGATGAGATGAGGTGTGTAAGCATAACTCATATATCAAAAATATGTCGCGAAAAATAATAAGTTATGCTTGCACATCAGCATACGAAAAATTTAAAAATATGTCATTACTTATATGTTTACCAGTACTGACAAAAAGAATGAGTCTAAAAATAGATTTTCAAAAAGAAAAGTTTTATAAAAACAAATATATTTTTATTGTAAAATTTTTTAAATAAAATTTTCTAGTGCGGGATTGGAACTTGGGACTCCAGGTTGGCAGTCAATAGCTCTACCATATGAGCTATATCGACATGTAATGTTTAATAGATAAAAACATAATTGACCTCCTGCACACACAAGTCAGCTTACTCGCCAACGTACAAAAAATCAAAAAATATGTGGTAACATATATACTTACCATTGGTGAAAAAATATTGAGTCTAAAAATATATTTCAAAAAATTTTCAAAAAAATATAGAAAATTCCTTGCTATTTGAAATAATGATAAAAATAAGTCATTATTAGTAGCTCATTTTTATATGTTTTAAAATAATGCAGAAGGTAAGTGAGTGTCATTACTGGTAATCCAAATACCGTTTCTACACAGGGCTACTAAGTACATGGTGTCACTGAAGGTAAGTGGTTGCCTATTTCTTACGGATATAGATCAAATAAATCATTACGAAGAAAGTACTGAAATAAGTTGTTACTTTTAATATTAAATTCACTAGTTAGCAATAGCAGCTAGAATAAGTACATACTTGTAGGGAGTAAAATAAGTCGTTACACATTAGTACGTTATTCACTGGTTACATATAGGAAATAAAATAAGACGTTACCATTAATGACTTTAAAATCAACACAAATAAGAGCAATATAACACACTATCAGTATCGCATTATTTTAAAGCTTTTTTTACCTCCAACATAAGTATTGATGTAGCACATTATTACCCAGTGTAGAAATGGTAATGACATATCATTATTTTTTAAACTACCAGTAATTATAACGACTTACTTTCTGCATTATTTTAAAACATACATATAGCAATGACTTGCCAATAATGACTTATTTTTATCATTATGTCATATAGAAAGTAATTTTTTTGTTTTTTTTTGGAAATTTTTTTAAATCTATTTTCAGACTCAATATTTTTCCAACACTGGTAAGAATACATACATGTAACCACAAATTTCAATTATGTTTTTATTCATCAAATATAAAATGTCGAGATACCTCAGATGACAATCTGGAGTCCCAGGTTCGATTCCCCCACGCGCAAATTTTATTAAAATAAAATTTTACAATAAAATATATTTTTTTATAAAACTTATTTTTTTGAAAATCTATTTTTAGAATCATTATTTTTGCCAATACTGGTAAGCACATAGGTAACGACATATTTTGGAATTTTTCGTATGCCGGTGTGTAACCATAACTTATTATTTTTCGCGACATCGCCACACAAAGGTAATAAAAAATGTATTTAATAATAAAAGTAACTAGTTACCATTACCAGGTATATAGTTACATAACTACATATCTGGTAATGATTTTCTACACTGGGTATTAACATATTACTTAATGTTTCAAAGTAAACTAAAGGGTAAAGGGGTACCCATTACCAGGCAATGTGTGAAAAAAATCCAATCGGTTACCAAGATTTTTCTGGGATTTTTAATAAACACGAATTAATACAAAATTATTTTTCCAATAATGTTGAAGTTTGAATTTTTTTTGTTTTGACAGTGATAAGAACTGGAGTTTTGTGTTTGTAAAAACAAGCTAAGAAGGTTTAGGCATTTGCTTTTTATCCAAAAGACATATTATTTTAGATGTAGCAATAGGGTTATAAATTTTTTTTACAAAATTTTTATCTGTCATCAAGTGATGGGCAACACTATATTAATAATAAAAATCATGTTTTCTTTTTATTTTGCGAAGAAAACCCCTCTGCATCATGAGCAATTTCTAAAAATATTTCACTTTTTTGTCAGTAAAAACAAGCGTACAAAATGATTTAAGGAATATTTTACATAACGTGTTCGCGGTTCTGCACACTTTGATCTTCATTATCGCGAAATAACTACATAATCTTTTTTTCAGAACTGCCAAATTTATAACATTTTATCTAAAAATATGATTTTAACAATTTGTCGAAATATAGTAATTTAGTTCGATTAAATGAAAACGTATTCCAAATTTCAAAAAGGTTTATGCGTGAACTTTTTTTAAAAATGCAAAAAAGTAAAATCATATTTCTTAATATTTTTTAAAAGACTTCACGGCAAGGACGGGTAGAATTTTATATTTGCAAAAAAAAAAAAAATTGAAAGTTATAACCCTAATATAGCATTCATAATGTGTAAAGGTATAAAATAGTTTCAGGTGGTTCATTTAATGCTTCCTCTATGAACAAATTACGATGACCTAAGTGTCAACTTCATATACGGTCGGTCAAACTTGTTGCATCACAGTTTTCTGTATAATCAACAAAGTATGAAGCTGTCGTCTATAGATTCTATAGATTCCTTGTTATGTTCATATCAAAGACATAATTCAACTGCAGGTAGCTTAGATGGTCACAATCTAGATGGTCATATTTTAAAACTATAAAACATGAAAACAAAATTGTTTTTAGAAAAAAGGAGGTGTTTAAAATTTGGTATTAGAATCACGCAGAGTTGACTCGAACAAAATTCTTTTCATATATCTCTCATTCTGTCTAGCTTGGACACGTAAATAAAACTGTAAAGCTTAAGTTTTATTTTTTTGCGGGTGCTACATGAATTCAATTTGCTAAATGGTTGGGGATAGCACATATTTAACATTGTATGTGTACGTAAGTAGATAGTTAATTGATTGATGGATTGCGTAGCACTAACTAAAGCTCTATTAAGACCTGACATGCATACATACAACATAATTTTCTATTCGAAATAGAGACGATAATATTATCACAGAAGTACTTTTTTGTGATATCTATCGTTTTAAAATTAAAGACACTTAAAAAGAAAGTCCCTAGAATTCGAGGAATGGAATGGCCTCCTCTACTAAAAACAAGTCAACTTACTTATCGTTAACACATTAATGTATGAAGTACTTTGGCAACTTTTTGCAAATATTATTTTGGTATTATGAAATTATGAAGTTAAATATTTTGAGTAAAAAAAAAGTGTTTTTTGCCTTGATCTTTAAATTAGCGAAAACTGTATAACAAAACTGGATAAAAACTGGAAAACTTAACTAATTCCGAAAGACTGGACATTACTGTAAAAAATGAGATAAAGTGAAAGTGTCTTGAATATTTTTGAAATTAGCAAAGAAGGTCTGCCGTGTGGTTCACGCCGAATTGGACGAAATTTGGATATATTGTAGTGGAGAAAAAATTATTTAACACGTATTATTTTTTGCGTTTTTTGCGGTCCAATCTCATGTCAAGTGGTTTAAACCCAGCAAAATCTTTCATTATCAAATAAGTGGTTATATAATAGAAATTCATAGCTCCGCACAACTTATTTTTTGGCGTCTAAACTCATTATTTTTGTTTGGCGTGGTCGTTTTTATAAGTAGTCACGCTTACACACTCGCTTACGAAAAAATGAGAAATAAGTAGTTATAAGATTTTGAATAATAAGTGGTTACACACATGTTTACAAAAAGTTGAATTATATGTGGTTATCCCATTGCTTACTTGATTCTTAAAAATAAGGAGTTAAGCAAATACCCAGCAAAATCTTTCATTACCAAATAAGTGGTTATATAATAGAAATTCATAGCTCCGCACAACTTATTTTTTGGCGTCTAAGCTCATTATTGTTGTTTGGCGTGGTCGTTTTTATAAGTAGTCACGCTTACCCGCTCGCTTACGAAAAAATGAGAAATAAGTAGTTATGAGATTTTGAATAATAAGTGGTTACACACATGCTTACAAAAAGTTGAATTATAAGTGGTTATCCGATTGCTTACTTGATTCTTAAATATAAGGAGTTAAGCAAATGCTATTAGCTTAAGAAAATACATTCAGAAAAATTTAAGTTTTTTTTAATGTGTAATTTTAGGACTCGTCATAAAAATTTAAACATAAAACATATTTACATATGTGACGCGCAAAATAGAAAGGGACCTAAGGACCCCTTAAGTCCCTTTCTCAGGAGGGCATGGGATCGGTCTCATTCTATGCTCAGATGTTGTACACATAAAAAAAAATTGATTTTTTTACTTTTAGGTCTCTTTCTCTATGCGCTGTCACATATAATAAATAAAAATGTATAAAATTTAACTGTGTAAAAAGTATTTATTTAAAATATTACGAGTAAGTCATTATTTTATATTTAGAAACAATGAACACAATAGGCCGTTATTAGGAAGTCATTATTTTATATTATAAAATAATGCAGAAGGTAATGATATATCATTTTTGGTAATGCAGATAGTAATGAGGTGTCATTACCAATATTTTGCTGGGTACTATTAGCTTAAGGAAATACATTCAGAAAAATTTAAGTTTTCTCCAGTGTGTAATTTTAGGACTCGTCATAAAAATTTAAACATAAAACATATTTACATATAATAAATAAAAATGTATAAAATTTAACTGTGTAAAAAGTACTTATTTAAACTAATACGAGTAAGTCATTATTTTATATTTAGAAACAATGAATACAATAGGCCGTTATTAGGAAGTCATTATTTTATATTATAAAATAATGCAAAAGGTAATGATATATCATTTTTGGTAATGCAGATAGTAATGAGGTGTCATTACCAATATTTTGCTGGGAAAGAGCGTGAAAAAGGGAGAATAAACCTGTTTTTCAGATGTTTCATATTTTTTCAAATAAACTATGGCTAATTGGATATCAACTGAAAATTATTTAGAAGACCTATCTCTGGTTGTACAAAATTAGCACCAACATGTTAAACTTTCAATATTTAAGAACATATTAAAAATAAATTCATATTTGGGGATTGTGTATAGGGACAAAACAATATATACCAATATCATGCCTTAAATTTGATATTGGGCCGACAAAAAATTATTATGTTTTATCTACAACATATCCGAATTTCATCAAAATCGGAATAAACCACTACGCCAACTTCGTTTGTAAGAATACCAAAAAAAAAAATACCGTCCCTTAACTATTAAGTTATTGTTGGGATTGGGAAAAATATTACACAATTTTGTTTTAAGATTTCTATTTTGAGACTATTAATTCTAAATTTTTTTCTATATAATATAGTTTCCAAGTAATTTTCCAACAGAATTTGTCTAAATAGTACTTAATTAAAAATTCTAATTTATCATGTCTGGTTCGTAAATATTTTTTCTTTTCTGTGTTTGTTAATTTTTTGACTTTGGACTTCAGCTTTACTACATACTACATACATTTACTATGAACTGTGTCGTCTATCTTTGTTAGCCTTAAAACTACACTAAGGAAAATTCAATTTGGACCTCATTTAACTTTGTAATCTTCTTATGATATTATAACTACCCAGCAGAAGTAGACATTACCACCCAGTATATAAACGGTAATGAAATATCATTATTTTTTGGAATACCAGTAATGACACCGACTTACTTTCTTCATTATTTTAAAACATATAGTAATGAATTGAAAATAACTAGTTACTTTTTTTAATTATTTTAAAACAACAAATAACACGCTACCAACAATAACTTGTTTTTATGATTATGTCAAATATAAAGTAATGTTCTAGATTAGGGTTCTATGAATCGATTTTAGACTAATCGATTAATCGACTTTTTGCGAAAATTTTCGACTTTTTGAAAGTCGACTTTCTTGTGATGCAAAAGTAGAAAAGTCTACTTTTGCTTTCGACTTTTCGATTTTTATACTTATTACCAGGGCAAGTTTTTTTTGGCATTTGCCATTAAATGCCATTTTTTCACTTATTTTGTAAAAATACCATTTTTAAAAATTCTTGCCAAAAAAAGCCATTTTGGCTATTTTTTTAGACTTTTCATTATAAAAATGCTATAAAATTCAGTAAAAACTCAATCTTTGTAAATAATTTTTATAAAAAATAAAAAAAAACGATATTTTTTAGAGTTGATTTATAGGAACAAGGAGAAGAAAACATTTTTATTGAAAAATTTAACAGACACAAGGGAATCATATTTAATATTTAATAAAATTCCAGATTTTTTTTTAAATCATACTAATATACGGCGAATGCACTTTAGCAGTTCAACGATAAATTACTTCATTATTGTATTTTTGTTAAAAATATTCAGAAAGACACTAAAATCAACTATTATCTTTAAAATTTTTGGAATAAGCGTGCCATTTTTGCGTTTTTTGTGCCAATTTTACTATTTTTTCGTACCATTTTGCCTGCCAATTTCAACTTTTTTTGTGCCATTTTAAACTTGCCCTGCTTATTACCATATGGCTTAAAAGTAAATTTTGTTTTTGCTAATATAACACAATAGAAAAAAATTAAGCAAGTGTTTCTAATTCTATTGGAAAACAAAACCGTGAAATATGACATAAAAAACTCTAAAATGTCTACGACACACAGTGGTTTTAAACTAAGAGAAGTTGTAATACATAAACAACTTCTAAACTAATGGTCCGATTTGGACAAATTTTATAGAATATTGTAGAGTAGGAATAAGGCTTTTGTAAAAATTTATAGTCACCCTGTTTTATTAATCGGGCACCTATTTAGCACAAGCGTGCCAAAGTAGACCACCTCGGGTGTAAACAAGCTTTCGGAACCTTTGGCTTCTTAAATTGTCGACCGATTTCAATGACATAAGACTTTTTGAATTATACTTAGGGCGAGTAACTTTTTTCCAATGCAACCATGGCTAAACGTTAACCACAGATATTTTCATATAAATTTGAATTTTTCAACAAAACTTTACGTTAATTTCAGCGGGATAGAATATTATTGGCATTTAACTAAGTTTAAGTTATAACAAAAAGTTATAGAAATAACAGTTTTTTCTTTCTGTGTTTTGTTTACTAATATTGAGATAATTTTTTTTTGCTAATTTGGAGAAGGGTAGCTGTCATTTGAAATGAACTAAAATATAACCCAAATACAGCTGAAATTTTGTTGAGTTTACAGTTTTATTTTTTCTATTTTATCTAAGTAAAATTTACTAAACAGATTCGGCAGTTTTTTCTACAGTGCCATTTTTAACTAATTTTTAGCATATTTTTCTGCTATTTGAACAGATTTATTTCTATCAGTATATAAATATTGCTGGAGTAAGTCATAAAATCAAAGTGAAATTTAAACAAAACGTAAGCCTTGACTTTGATTTTACTTAAATTTTTATAGCACTTATTGGGTAAAGCTTAAAGCATAACTTGTCAGAAAAGCGACACTTAAAATAATACGTCAGTAGAAAAATCTGTCAATCCGGTTTCAAATCGATTTGACTAATTTTTAACAAATTTTCAGTTGAAATACTGATTTAAGCAAATATTTTAGTTATCTTCATTTAACACAATACTAAAAATCCTCAGTACTTTAATTTCGAGTGTTAATTTTCAAAATTATTTAAAACTAATTTTTAAGAACCCATTCGTTAAATTTTACAAAATTTATTGTTAAAATATAATATTTTCATGTTACTGTTGCCTCCCAATTTTTTAAAATGGCCCATATCTCGAAAACTAAGAGAGATAGAGCAAAATTTATGAAAATTTCGACTACCCCTAACCGCATAATACTACAGAGAAAGGGGTTATCTCTATCCAAAAATGGACCTTGGTGGGGCCTTGGACCCTCGGAAATTTTTAATAAAAATTTTACACTTTATAAAATGGCCCATATCTAGAAAACTAAGCGAGATAGAGCAAAACGGACAAAATGTTTGCTCTAGCGGAGTGCTCTTATATGCCTCACATGATATGGACTAGGCCCAGGGAGGGTCCCGAGACCCTAAATTTGGAAAATTCTACGAGTCAGTGTAATTACAGATAAAACTAGTTTTACAAATTTCTTACTTAAATTTAGATTTGTTAAATTTAACAAAAGAATTTGTTAAAATCAACAAATTTTATTTTAAGCCAAAAAACAAGAATAAATTTTGTTAAAGTAACAAATTTTTTTTTGCGTTTTTCAATTTTTCGTTATAGCTTCGGCATTTAAAGTCGGATTTTAAAGTATGATATATCGATTTTTATCCTCGAGGAAACCAGTGTTTTTCTATAAAAGAAAAATCCAATGAAAAAAATTTAAAAAGGCGACCCTTACGTTCGACAACCAATATATAAAAAAATTTCTACTAAGATGAATGGGGGAATATTTAGTTGATCTCTTATTTTTAAGTAAATGAATGTTCTTTTAGTTTGACTCTAGATCATAAATTAATATCAATATCTGTTTAAATTATTTTTCAAATCAAAGAAAGATGATACAATTTTTACAAGTAAATTACAAAGAATAAAAATATATTTGAAAGAATTCGATAAGACCAGCAATACAGAATACATATTTTCGGCTTTCGCTACAAAGCCATCATCAGTGTTGTTTGTCTTGAGTGGGTTACTATTTAATGAATGTCTACTTATGTGCTTTTTATTCTTTGTAATTTACTTGTAAAAATTGTATCATCTTTCTTTGATTTGAAAAATAATTTAAACAGAAATTGATATTAATTTATGATCTAGAGTCAAATTAAAAGAACATTTATTTAATTTCTACTAAGTTTATCGAAAAACTTCCTTAGCAAAAGTTTAACAATTTTTTGCGAGCTTCAATTTTCTGACATTAGGGTCGTACATTAGGGCGGTAGCAACTGAGATCTGGTGGGTAACTACTAGAACGGGATACTTGAGGTCAATGGCCCTTAGAGCAAAACACTGGTCTCCTCGAGAGAAAAACATCGATGTATCATACTTTTAGATCCGACTGTAAATGCCAAAGATATAACGAAAAATGTAAAATGGCAACCCCTACGTTCGGCAAAAAAAAAACATTTTTTTTTTGAAACCACCTTGCAAAAATACTTCATAGTGGAGGGGGTGCGGCGCACTTTTTTTTTGCCTGTAAGGTGGTACGCTCTAATGTACATACATTTCAAGAAAAATAACAAAAAAAAATTATTTTACAAACAAGGTGACTTTTATTGAAATATATGGTTTTTTGCCAAATATATTATTATAGCTAAAATGTGATTATTTTAACGAGTATGACAAAAAGAAAAAAATAAATGAAAAAAATATATAAACTATGAATTATACATTTATGTCGCCAAAATTAATTTTATTCCGAGAATATCATTTTAAATATTTAAACAAACATTTTTGGATATTACACTTTTTGTAAAAAAAAAACGCGTGTATTAGATTTTTCACAAATATACGAAGCAAAACCAAGATTTTTCATATAACTCTTTAAAATATCCTCGCGAAACTATAAGAACACTGTGTATAGAAGGGACCCCAATACCCAAAAATGCAGTTTTGTACATCTAGTGGGTTTTTTTTTATTAAAAAAAAAACTGGTATGTTGCCATATGGCTACACCATGCATTTAAGGGTTAATGTTAAAGAATAAAATAAGCCTTAATTTCTATAAGTTTTGTGCTACATTTTATGTTTAAAACCACTGTGCGATGATAAAAAACAAGGAAAAATTTTATTTTATATGCATAAAAGTCGAATTTATGCTCACTATCAACAAGGTGACAATTCTACGTTCCGAATCTAGTTAACTGACCCCCAAATAAGCTAAAAAAAATATGATTTTTTGCTATTTAGACATTTTCATATAAAAAGTCGATTAATCGATTTTTACCTATAAAAATTCGACTTTTAAAAATTTGAAAAAAATCGAAAAGTTGGGGAGCCATTTTCTTAGAATATTCGAATCATCTCAATAATATTTTCAAAATGGTTTGGTAATACAATATATATTCGCAAATGAAAATTTATATTTTCGGTGGTTTTAATATTGCAATGGAAATTGTATTTTTTCCCGAGCAACAATTTTTGTATTAAGTTTTCTTTTCATATCTCGAAAAGTTTTCGAATAAATTCGAAAATTAAATTTTCAATTTTCAAATAAGTTTTTGCAAAAACCGTTCAATTGAAGATTTTGATTTTTATCGCAATATTATTTTAAGACATCCCAAATATATAGTCAATAAAAACATTTTTGTGATCGCACACTATCTGAATTTTTCCAATCGAATTGATTCGGTTGCGTAACCTTGAAATTTGGTTGCGTCAACCGAAATCAGATGTGACAACCGAATTCGATTGCCATTCGTTTATGACAACCGAGTTATCGGTTGCCACAACTAAATACGGTTGGGAAAAATTCAGTTGTCATAATGGAATTGTTAAAGTTCATTCCGCCGAAGCGTGAATCGTTTTTGCTTAAATTCATAAAAGAAAAAATATGTTTACCCTAACTTAATTTCCCTTAGTGTATCACATAACCTACTATAAGGTAATGCATCAATGTCTGTTATGAGAAGTTACCTATAAGTATATGGTTGTCCATGAGTATGTAGCAAGGTTGGCAACCGAAACGAATAACGGTATAGGTATCGGTATAGGTATCGATTTTTTATTTGTTTCGGTATCGGTATCGGTAACGGTATTTTAATCATTTCGGTATCGGTATAACCGATATCGAAACATTAATACCGGTATATACCGGTATTATTGAAAAATTTACAAAAATATAAAAAAACGTTCTTTTAATTATAAAAAAACTCAATTTTATTAAATTTTTATAAAGGATATGTATAGTTTATGGAAATGTTTTTATAATATGAACAAACAACAATAAGTTATTAAAAATTTCTAATTGTGTTTTATTTTGTAAACACAAAAATTTTTTTAAATCTATTAGGAACACAAGTTGATTCACTACAAATATTTTATATTTGTATTGAGATCATATAATTAAATAAAAAAAATAATTTTATAAAATTAATAAAAGGATTCTCTAAAAGAAACTGTAAATTCAATTAAAGGTTTAAGAAACCAGTTTATATATTAAATTATATTTACTAAATTTGTCACAAGTTAGAGAATATTTATGAAGTTAAATAAATTAAAAACAATGTTGCCAATGCAAAGTAAAGGCTGATAACCGCACTTTGAATTTATAACACGATTTTCTATTAACAATAAATAATAAAGTTTAATTGTTTGACAATTTTGGAAATTTTATATTAAAAAAATTTGTATTTTTGCTAAAAACGTGAAAAAAACAATTTTTTTTAAAACCGATTCCATACCGGTACGACACCGGTATTAAAGGAAAAGGTTTTTGAATACCGGTATTTTTTGAAATCAAGAATTTCGGTATTGGTATCGGAATCGGTTGTCAATTTGAAAGGGTTTTGCCAACCTTGGTATGTAGTCGTAATTGTGTTCAATGGCTATTTTATGCTGTCAATTTCATAGTCAAAACTTCTTTAACTATTACTACTACTACGATCAACCAATGACTTTTGCTTGCTGTGTTTTTATAGGTTTAATCGTTAACTTAAAGGTTTTCAAAATATTTTTATTTCAACCTTTTTACATTATAATGCCACCTCTACTGTAGTCATTTTCTATAAGAAACGTATATTTGGTAAAAATTTTTATTTTGATTACAATATTTAATTATTGTTTTCCATTCAATCTCAATTATAATATGAACTTAGAGCAGCTTGCATTTGAAGCTTAAACTCTCACGCCATGACTACAATCTTTCAACTTATGGACTACTACTACTTTTGCTACAAATTTGTTTTGAAATAGCCAAAGTATCCGTTTACTTAAGTGAGTTTTAAATTATAATTAACTTTTTTTTTTGTTTCTCCAAAATTTTTATTTTGTTTCTTATTTATATTTCATTTTTTGTGTATCAATTTGTTATTCTTCAATTGGCTAACGATAAAAGTAATTTCCTCTAAATTAATATATCAAAATTCTCACGAAGAACTTTATTTGAACAAATCGTTAATGCAATACGATATTTAAGTTTCTTTGTGAAAAATTAAATTACTTTTTCCTTGCCCTTATTTTGCTGTAGATGTTTAAATTGTTTAAAATTCTAATTTTATAAAAATTGTTCTTTATTTTATTGTTTTTTAATGTATTTTCTTCAAAAAGTTTGTACAGAAATAGTTCATGCTATCCAGGAGATTTGAAAAGCATTTAAAATGACAAAACATTTTTTTTTTTTTTTTAATTTTATGTACATACATACGAGTAAATATCGGTGTTTCCATGAATGATCAGCCAAAAAACGGCATCATTTGACCTTCCGATTTTAATTATATTTTACATTCACAAGCTCTGTGGAGCTACTTAGGAACTTTTTTTTTTTTTGTTAAATTTGATAGACTTTGGTTGTATTCAAGGTTTAATTTTTAAAAATAATCGAAAATATGAAATAAGGGTGTAAGTTTTAATCTACATATTTTCTTTAATATTTACCGAGTTATCACCATTTAACTTACTTTGGGATGTTATACTTTCTTCAAACAAAACGTATATGTAAAGTGACTTTTAGTTTCTATTTGAGAAATGAAATTACTTTTTCCTTGCCCTAATCTTCTTAGAAATTCTTAAATTGTTTTGAATTTCCATTTATTTTAATACAATTTGTCTTCATTTTATTATTTTTTTTTATGCATTTTAAATGTATTTTTTTAACAAAAAATTCATTAAGCACGTGCAACTTTAATTCAAACAAAAATAGTCCATGCTATTCAGGAGATTTTAAAAGTAACTAAAATGAGAAAAAAAATTTCTTTACAATTATAAATAAATATTTTTTTTATTTTATGTTGTATATTTAAGCTCCCCAAAGTATATTTATTCAAGTTTATATACTTACTTTTTAATATTCATATAAAGTTTTGTTACAAAACAACCAACAACCACATACTACAATCCAACCATGCAACATCTATATATTCAAACCCCAATTTCATCAAAAAAAAAAAAAAACGCTGTGAAAAACTTGTAAACAGTCACCAAAATACGAAACATTTGCCAATGCCAGTTTTGGGACAAATACCAACAACATTCAGTACGCCATCATGACGAAAAAGTTTCTCATTTAATGTTTTCATAAAAAATTTTTGATGGTGTTTTTCAATTGGCCCGGTATTTATTAAGTGGGCAAAGGAAGATTATTTTTTTAATTATTTACTTAAAAGTTAGTAGAAGGTGTACGATATACGTGCTGTTATTTTAATGGTAGATATATTGTGCTCAGTGTAGATGGAAATTCGGAAACGGACAGTCCAATGTTCTAAATTTGCATTAAACAAACGTACTAGATTTGTATGTAAAATTTAATTACAAAATTTTAATATAGAAATTATAAATAGGACTAATTAATTGACTGCCCTTATTAATGATGATCTCTTGGCTTGTATTGATATCAAAGGTAACGAAAGTGTTTGCAATACAATATTTTTAGTTAACAATAATAATTTGAAAGCATCTGATTTCAGTGATCAATGTAAATACATAAAAAATTCTATTGCAATCAAAAACAAGTTAATAATATTAGCTGTGTTTTCGACTTAACTATATCCGCTAACCCGGGTAAAAATCTTAATATGGTGTCATATATAATTATATCTTATTTGGTAAGTCTCCATATACAACCACATACAGCTTGATCCGAAAAATGGGTCATCTACATGTATCTAATTATATAAAATTAGATATAATTTGATATAGTTTTAGCCGAGATTTGTCTATATCCAGGACATCATATTATATCTAATTCGATATAAAAATATCTGATTTTATATAATTTTGTCTGATAGCAGGTATACTTTTTATTCATAACAGCTATTACATTGACATTGAAATTTGTATAGTTTGAACAACTTTAAAGGCCCAAATTTTATAACATAAAATAAAAATTTAGTTGAATGCTTTTGTCTTCTAAATCGTACGCATCATTTTTTAACATGATTTTACATGAAAAAAAATCACGTGAAAATTATTTGGCTATGGAGAAATTAACTCGTAATTTGCAGACTACTAAATTTGATGTTGAACTATATATTAATTTCTACGGGATTATATAGAAAGTTATATAAAATTACAAGAATATATGTTTAGTATGACGACACATACAGTGTTATATAACTTAGTATCGAACCATATATAATCATATCGGTCACTAGATATATTTTGATCAGTTTTATGTGGCTTATGTAGTTATATATGGAGTCAGATTTGGGGATATGTAATAACATCATTTACCATACAAAAAATTCGTTGAGAAAATAATATTAGATGTAGTTGTATATAATGATATGTGTCTTAAAGTGACTCCATTCATTGTCAGATATAACCCAATCACATTATATATGTTAATATATAACTATTTTTGCTCGGGAACGCACAAAAAAAACCCAAAGTGAATAAAAACGCGTTTAAGACGAAAACTAACGTTAACTTTCAACACAGATAATTATCAACGTTGAAAACTCAACGTTTATACATTTTCACATTTAATGTAACTTATTCGCGTTACTTCCTAAAAACTTTTGGTGACATACGTTCGATTATAACAGAACAATTATAAACATAACCTGTTTAAAATTAAAATTAAAAAAGGGTATTAAGTGTATAGGTAGTAATGTCCTTTTTTATTTTAGTATTAGTAATAAATCAGAAGATGGAATACGGATTTTTTTAATGTGGAATTACACCTTATGTAATACTATTTAAAGTTATGTAACCAACAATTTTGTATTTAAAATAGGAACTTCAGAAACATTTTCTAAGTAAGATCACAAAATAATATAAAATATACAGGTGATGGTGCCCAGACTTAAAAGAAAACTAAAAAACAAAAATATTCTAAAGTGATCAGTGCAATATTTGGTCCAATCGACAGAAGAATTGTTTTTTTAGATTATGTACTTTCTGTTATAATAGCGGGAAACAAGCAAATTCTAAATGAATAACCCTTATAGAAAAAGTGAGAAATTATTGTTGTATGCACATGCTGCCTGTTCTTGAACCTAAAAACGATACATAAGTTAGGCAACATTTGAGAAAAAGGAGACACGGAGGAGATTGAAGATAAACAAAAAATCTAAAAACAGAATCTTTGTTTGTACGTGTCTATGTTTGATCACTTCTGAGTAAAAACAATAACAAAAAACAAACTAAATAGGAAAAAAAAATATGCATTAGTTACATTGCATTCAAGGCTTTTACTCAGGTGAGATGTATAAGCGGTCGCTCCTTAGTACAGTTACGGTTGTAATGTAGGAATACCCAGCAAAAACATGGTAATGACAGGTCATTACCATACGGATTACCAAGTAATGATAGGTCATTACCATTTGCATTTCTTTAATATACAAAATAATGACTTACTGATAATAAGTTATAAAAATATTCTTGCAAAGTAATCACTTACTGGTAATTCATTAAATAATTACTGATTTAGTCTTTTTTATATTAATATTTTATTTATTAAATTGTTTCGAACATTTTTCCAACTGAATAGAAAATTTTCCGATGTAAAAAGTTATATTTCCAATATGACCAACTATTTATTTCACAAAGTAACTACTTATTCTTTCACTATGGGTACCTCGTTATTCCCACTTTTTTTGTAAGCGAGAGGGTAATGACCACCCAAGAATTTTTGGACATCGCGTACAAAAGTAATGTTGCGAGTAAATGGCCTGGTAAGTAGTGAAACCCTTTGTGTGCTACTTACCCGCTTTATTACCCGGTAATGTCTGTTTTTGCTGGGTAAGCATACATGTGTTCGATTCCTATAGCTAACGGGTTGTTGAAAAATGAGCATGTAGAGATAATCTGACATTAAAATATAAACAATAAGCGCATTTTTTAATCACCAGGATTTAGATTTTTTCATACAGAAAGTGAATTTAATAAATCCAAAAAATAAGCTGGATTTATTTATCTAAGTTTACACATAATAATAAAAACACAAATATATGAAACATTCTGTTAATTTAATGTCAGAAAAAAATAAGGATGAAAGTTAAAAGAGAAACAAAAAAATTGTAAAACTAGAAAACAAAAGCATTTTCTTAAAATTTTTTGTATTAAATATGTTTAGAAAAAAAAAACTACACTTCGCTAAATATTTATTTTCTATTTTGGACATGGAGAAACAACTGAAATAAAAATGGTAATTTTTCACGCTACTGTAAGTAGTTTAATTAAATCCAATTGGTGATTATTAAACTTGCTGTTTTATATAAAATATAATAAAGTATTTAAAGTTACAATAGCCCTATTCATAATCTTGTGCAAATGGTCTTGCATCATTGCATTTGCAAAGTGGTAGAGTATAATTTTACTTTACATTAACAAAATATACAGAGTTGAATTTGATACACCTTTGCAAATATACAACACCAAAAACCAAAAGTTTATATTTACTATGCGTATGCAACACTTAATTGCAAACTGCTGATAGCTGTCAGCTGAAGTGAAATAAATAAATGCTAATAAATTTAAATTAATAAATTTCTAATTAAAAAAATAAACGCTAAATTCTAAATAAAAATTTGACGCTTTTTTCGACATGAAATTTATTGTAGCGAAAATGTCAGTATAAATTAATTTTGTTTTTTTACTAATCAGCTGTGAATTTTGTGCTTTGCAACAAATGCTGCAAACAAATATAAAAAGGCCGTTCACAATTGATAGTAAATATTTGCAATTGCACCATTTTACAATCTCAAATGCACAGGATTGTGAATAGGGCTAATAAAATCCTGCATCATTGTGTTTATTATTAAAAATTAGGGTGAACGAAGGTCGGAAAGAAAAATTCTGTTAAAATAGGTGGAAACTAACTCGATTTGAGAACTAATTTTTGGATTTATTAAACCCAAGCGATTGAAGAAAGTGGTTAATAATACAATTTAGTGGAAAATCACTGATGAAGCCTGTCCTTAGAAAAAGGCAGGAACTAGTTCTAGTCTGATTTAAAAATTAATGTATTAATAATTTTTAGAGAAAAAGGTTTACTCTTCTTCGTAATCTCAAACCTACTAAAAAAAAATATTCGTTTTTGTATTTTCTAAAGCAAAAAAGTCTTTGTTTGATGGGTTCAAACCTAATTTAAAGTTTTACAACCGGTTTAACAGTTCTTCTCAAATTTTAAAAACCGAAGTTATTATTTAATTGGACCTAATCTTTCCTTCAGCTTTTGTCATTCTGTTATTATAGCCCACATATCATCAGTCATCCATTGTGAAATACCCTTGTGCGCTTGCCCTAATGTGGGCCCAATTACAATTCACTGAAGTTAGAGATTAATCGGGTATGGGCACCTCACTCTTTAAAAAAAAAATTTAAAATATTGGTGAGAGAACTCAAAAACTGCAAAAAGTTATATTCCTATTGAGCATTTTTAACAAAATATTGGTACTCTCATGAATATGCTCCAAAAAACTGTAAACTACTAATATTGGTCAGTCCAACGACCCCAAATTTAGATTTCGATTCAATGACTATCAAATTTATTGTTGTAATTATATAGCAAATACATACTTATCTACCAAAATACACACTTAATTCATTCAATTAAAATATAGTAAAAATTACAAGTGTAATAACATTAAAATGCATTTTGTTTGGTTTAAGTTTAATTTCATTTTACGGTTTATTTTTTATATTTTTGGCCACAATTTGTCTCGCCACAAGGGGTATTAAAAATTATTGCCATTAGAGTATTACGGCTGGTATATGTGCTTGCTCATCGTATATGAAAAAAAAAAAATACACACACTTTTATTCATACCGAACTACACAATCTGACTATGGCTATTGTTTTCAGTATAATACATAGTGAAATTCATAGATACAAAATACAATGTGAATGAATACAGAGATAAAGTATGAAAATCGTCCAAAAATAGCTTGTGCAACATACAAAATTTTAGGACTTTGGATTTAGTTTGATTTTGGTTTTTATCAATGAAAATATTTATGTTGCATTAAATTTAAAACACATTTATATTCTCATAGTCGAGCCCATACGCATTCCATAAAATTTACCTTTAAAAGAAGAACAAAAATAATATTGAGCCGTTTCGATGAACAATGTATGAGTTATCTAAGGTGACACTTATTGTTAAAAAGGAAATTTTAAAGTTTTTCATTTCCTGGAATTTATATAGACAGAAGACACTCATACGCCACCATGCACAAATGAATTAAGCCCATACACGAAACTTTATTCTTATGGTGGCGTATGATTTATTAAATGGATCACTTCAAGTGAATTATGCTTTCAATATTTTAATAATGGTACCGTTTTATTAAACCAAACAAAAACATATAAATGCCACCCTAATGTGTATGTGTATAAATATGTTTAGATATTGATGATATATATTTTTTTTTGTTTCAATTTAAATTTAGTTTCGGTCATAAATTGCTACCATGTACAGATAATTAAAGTTACAAATTTATTGGTTTTTTCTCTATATTAACTAAGTGAATGTAAGTGAATTTATATTGCGTGTATGTGTATGTACATATGTACGTGACGGTGTGGTATGTGTGGCATGGCTTGGCTTTTAGAGATGGATCAGTGATTGAGTTATAAGCTGAGCTAAGCTAAAATATACATAGTAGCGAAGCGCTGTTAGTTTATTTGCAATTGCACTGAATGAATGTGTTCAGATCTGAATGATTTAATAAAATGTATGTATGCTTGCGGTTGCATTGATTTAAAATAAAAAAAAATACATATTTAAGTTACTGTTGTGGTGTTGTTGATGGTGAATTAAATGTGTATTAGATTATGGAAACAGCTGTTTCTTTCAGAGTACTTGCTTGCCGTTAGTTAGGTGTTTTCTATTGGTGCCATCAGAAACAAGAAATGTTTCCTAAAGAATCTTACCTGATAGGTATACACAAAAAGACGTCTTCTGAGCATTCCCAGTTCCGGGAATTCCCGCTCAAAACTCTAATTTTTACAAAAAAATGTGTTAAATCAACGCTAAATAGTGATCACCAAGGCAGCAACTTTCATGCAAATGCAAGTTTGAAGTCAGTAACTTAAAAACGATTTTGGCTAAATACTTTTACGAATGAAAGAACTTGTAGCAAAGTGTCACGGATTTGTTGTTGCACATTTCTGCATATTCTGCTTTAAAGTGCAGATATTCTGCATGTTTTATGATTTTCATTACATATTTTTTTGATATTTTGCATTAAGTTGCATATTTCTTAACAACTGAAAGTAGAATTTAATAATAAATATTTTTTTTGGTTTTAAGTGATCATTTTTGGCTTTTCAATATATATTTTTTAGTTTTAGCAGGGGTATCCATTAAGGTGTTTTAAGAGACCGTAGTTTGCTAAAAAATTTCACACACGAATGAGAAGAAAAACACAAAGAATTTGTTAAAATTTAACAGCGATCGAGAGAAAATGAAGGACGTCGCGAAAACAATAAATTTAATAAAAACGGTTTTACAAGCAAAAAACAACAATAAAAAATAATTAAAATTGATTATTTATTATTTCATTCTTAAAGTTGTTTTTGTTACCGCTTTAATCAAGAATCATAAGAAACAATAAAAACAGTGCACTGTTAACTTTTTCGGTTTTCCTTTTTTCTCTTATTCTTCACGGGAATTAACAGAATCACAATCCATATAAACTTTAAGGGAACCAAAGAGTGTACTTTTTTCGTATGGGAAATCTTTAGCCTTTACCGTCGTTGGTGTTAGCCTCGTGGGGAGAAAAGAACTTTTACTGGGAATATATCTGTGGAAAAATAAATGCGAGAACTAAATTTTGGCGATTTTCTCAGTTTTGTAAAATTTTAAAACCCTGACGATTTCTTAAAATTTTGCAGATTTTTTGACGTTTTTAAATTTTGGAAGATTTTAAAAAAATTTGGCGATTTTTTCACCTTGGGGGATTTTTTAAAAATTTTTTTCTAATTTTGGTGATGTTTTAAAATTTTTGCGATTTTTTTAAATTTCGTAGATTTTTTTAAATTTTTACGATTTTTCTAAAATTAAAAAAATTTGCAAAAATTGATTATTAAAATTGTGGTGTTATACAGAAAGAAGCTTTTCATCTCTATCTCATTCTGCAAATCACTGCAACATTAAAAAAAATTAAAACTTTTTTTTGGCTTATATTATTGTTAACCTCAAAGAAGGCAAGTAAACCCTCGGACAACCATCTCTTTCTTACACCCAAGGAAAAGTTAATTTTACTGCATTTTTTCGGTTAAATTTTTTTAAGTTTCGTTTTTTTTGTGTAATTTACAGTTAAATGCCATTTTGGTATAATCAATTGTCATTTTAAGTTAATTCGACCAACAAAATTATTTTAGTGTATATTTGTGGAGCCACGGTTTTGAGGTAAATGCACTCATAACTCTAATGACATTTTTTATTCATAGTGATTGTGGTTGTTATTTTTTATTTCTCATTTTTTTGAAGGGAATTTATGTATAAAAAAAAATATTTATTTTTTGTGAGTTTTCTATTCATTAAAATAAAAAACTTTAAATCATTGTTGGGGAGTAAACATAATATTTTATGGTTTCTTTCTTTTTTTATTTTGTTAATTTTTAATATTAATTTACTGGTAAACAATATATTTTTTTTTATCCTTATAAACATAAAAACACAACCAGAAAGTCATAAATATTTAGATTATTTATTAGGATGAGAATTTTAAAATTAAATTAAAACGAATAATGCATTTCAGATTGTTCACTTTATTTTACTGGGAATTTTAGTGGTAATAAATACAACAAATTCAATCATTATTGAAAATACAGTGACATTTTATTGAGAATATATTTTTACTAATTGACATGTAATACGGATATGTAGGAGAAGCACTTGATACCGAAAAATTGATACCGAAAAAATTTAAGCCGAATAACTTCTAACTATTCAATAATTTTTTGGTTTAAATTTTGTTTGAAAGATTTCTGAAATTGGTATCGTCTGGTATGTCTGGGTTTATATATTATTAAGCAGTAAATAATTAAAAATATAAATCGCCATAAATGAATCAAGTGTTTTATACCGTGAATGCACTTGAAACCTATATGTAACACACTAGATCCCGGGATCAATTGCGGTTACGAAGACATTTGATCAAGTGTATATAAGAAGCAAACATTTACAAGAAATAGTTCATCAAATTTAAATAACTAACTTAAAATCGTTTGTTTTGTGTTTACTAGAGTTGGGCTTAATCGTTCTTTTTGGTGACTCAGTCATATCGTTCAATAAAATTCATTGAACTACTTCGTTCAAATCGTTCAATCGTTCTTTTTTGTTATCGTTCTTTTTTGTTATGAGCTGTGTCTGAATAGTGATTCGTGAACGGTGTCGTTCGTTCGACAATTTATTGGCGCACTACATGTTAAATGATTATAGCTGTATTTTCGTTCATACCTATCAACGCTAAGTATTTATAGCAAATCTACGTTAAACTGATTGGAGAATCAAATTTTTTTAAATAGTGAGTATTTATCATAGTTCCGGTATAATCGAACGTGCGTTAGCAAAACTTTTTAGGTAGTAACGCGGAGAAGTTACGCTAGGTGTGAAAATGTGTAAACGTTGAGTTTTCAACGTTGATAATTATCCACGTTGTAAGTTAACGTGCATACCAAAAGTAATATGTTAGTTTTCGTCTAAAAAACGTTTTTATGCACTTTGTGCTTTTTTGAAAGTTAACGGATATAGTTAAGTCGAAAATACAGCTTATATTAATTTTATTGTGCATATCATATAGTTCAATGAACTGAACCGTTCAAATGAACTAGTTCGTACATGAACGACACAACTCTAGTGTTTACTTATTAGAGGCCTTTAGCTCCTGTGTTCAGCTTGTCTTATTTTATCTATAAATTATTATATATTTTCTTTTTAAAATAACAGTTATTTAATACTTCAAATTTAATTAATTTAATCACTTCTGACAAAAAGACAATAACAGAAAGCTGAATAGGAAAGAAAACATTGAATTAGTTACATTGCATTCAAGGCCTTACTTGGGGGTGAGATGGCTAAACTGTCGTACTTTAGTATAGCTACGTCTGTAATGTTGGAATAGGCACAGGTTCGATTCCTACAGGCGACGGGTTGTTGAAAAATAATCATATAGAGACAATCTGACAATAAAATATAAAAAATAATACCATTTATAGGCAGAAACTAGATTTGGTAAAATTTAAAAATTAGTGTTTATAATTTTTAGAGAAATAGGATTATTCTTCTTCTTAACCTCAAACTTATTAAATTAAAATTGTAAAAATGCATATTAATCACAATATTAATTGCAGCTGTCTATATGACGCTAAAACAACACTGTACTAGAAACCCCGAAGTTTTTACATAAAATTGATTAATGATCATACCCAGTGTAGAAAATCATTACCAGATATGTGGTTATGTAACTACATACTTGGTAATGGTAACTAGTTACTTTTGTTATTACATTTCTTATTACCTTTGCATGGCGATGTCGCGAAAAATTATGAGTTATGCTTACACACCAGCACACGAAAAATCTGAAAATATGTCATTACCTATATGCTTACCAGTACTGACAAAAAGAATCAGTCTAAAAATAAATTTTCAAAAGAATAAGTTTTATAAAAAAATATTTTTTTTATTGTAAAATTTTTTTTAATAAAATTTTCTAGTGCGGGAATCGAACCTGGGACTCCAGGCTGCCAGTCAATAGCTCTACGATCTGAGCTATATCGACATGTAATGTTTCATAGATAAAAACATAATTGACTTGCTGCACACAAGTCAGCTTACTCGGCAACAAAAAATCAAAAAGCTTGTGGTTACATATGTGACAGCGCATAGAGAAAGGGACCTATGGTAAAAAAATCAATTTTTTTTTTGTGGACAACATCTGAGCATCGAATGAGACCGATCCCATGCTCTCCTGACCTTAGGTCCCTTTCTATCCTTAGGTCCCTTTCTATTTTGCGCGTCACATATATTGAATCTAAAATAGATTTCAAAAAATTTTGAAAAAAAATCTAGAAAATTACTTTCTATTTAAAATAATGATAAAAATAAGTCATTATAAGTAACTCATTATTATGTGTTTTAAAGTAATGCAGAAGGTAAGTGGGTGTCATTACTAGTAGTCCAAAAAATAGTGATATTTCATTACCGTTTCTACACGGGATATGCCCGTGTTGTGTATGAACATTATCGCAATTTTCAAATGTAATTGCATAAAAACGGTATAAACGGATCAAGGATATTATGGCAGACCAATTGTGGTGGTTACGCCAAAAACGTTTAAGAAAATCTCAAAAATGGTATGGAATGCTCGTCGCCTCAAGGTGCGTGAGCTAGCTGAAATTATAGGCATTTTAAAAAGTGCTATACATTGCCTTTTGACCGAAAATTTTAAGATTAGAAAGCTTAGCGCGTCGTGAGGATATTTCAATAGAGGGTTTGGCGATGTTTTACCGCAATGAAGCCTAGTTTTTGCTTCGCTTCGTAGCCGTGGATGAAACATGGGTCCGCCACTTTACATCAGAGATAAAGGGACGGTCAAAACAGTGGACTTAGATGGGAGAATCGTGTCCATATTAAGGGCAGTATTTGCAGAAAAAGAAAGTTTTGTCTCATTAAATATTAAGTGTCCTATTTTTATTCATAATATTTCTATTTCGTCTAATCATAACATAATTCTTATATGCTTTCACTAAGAGTTCTAAAGTTATTTAAACCTCATATCATATACATAATCACTTTTTAAATTCTAAAGAAATTTTCATAAAAAATTCGTTTTATAAAAGCGATATAAGGGTTTCAAATTATTATGCATAATCATTTAAACCTTTACATAAAATTGAACATTTTATGGCTGATTACTCTCACTTGAATTAAATGATTCTTTGATTGGCAATTTTGTGTGCGTGCGAACATTTTTGTCCTTTGGCATTATTTAAACTATATGTCAAACTTGTTTTAAATCATACATTTAACAGGTCATAAATATCAATATTTGAATCTCACAAATAAATGTCTATACTAATCTAAAATATGACATATACTACGTAGAACAAATACCAATACAATCGAACCCAAATTCATATTTATTAGTCTAATATAACTAACTCTTAAACATAAACCACAAAATGCTCAAATTTCATAAAAGCAAAAACACCAAAAAATTTTACGATAATCTTTATAATATTTCAAGAATACAATACCAAAAACCATATACTAAATATGTTCCTTACATACCAAATGTAACCAAATCATACCGAACCATATAACACATTCATCGAAGCATTCGTCTCCCATCAGAATTTATACCAAAAAAGAAAGACAATCTCTACCAACTTACGCACATTTAGTGCAGCTGTCACCTGTATAAAAATCTTAGTATGTAATAAGTACAACTCATGTGTTTAAGCACAGAGTTTTTAAAGAATAAAATGTTTAATTCGAAATATGAAAAGTACAAGCCATATGATTATCTGTCATTTAAGGTTTTTGGTGGCTGTAACACCTTTTTGAAAACTAATATTTACGAAAATATATCGTCACCTAAAATGCAAAAGGGCGTAACAACAAAAAAATTCAAAATCGAGTTTTTTATTGATTATGATGCACTAGTCTAAATTACATGTCCCTACAAAATTTTGAAGTTATACGTCAACAAATAACGATTTTACGAACGAAATTCAAAAGGCCGTAACAACAAGTGTATGAATTTCAAAAACAAAAAGGCGTAACAACACACTTGTATAAAAATGTAATTCTTTTTATTTTTGAATAACTAAGTTCGCTTAGATTTTTTTTGTCAATTTGTGTTTGTAATTTTTTCGTTTGATGTTAACGAACATATTTCGAGTGAGTGCACTCATAAAAGTTTGACAGTTACTACATGACAGTTGTTTGTGTAGTAATCAGTAGTTGTCGTTTTTAACAGAAATACAGTTGTTTTTCTATACAAAAATGCAAAACAACTTTTATGACGGTTATTTAAGAAAACACCTAACGAAAAGTACTGTAATTTCGTAACAGTTATTTAAATCAGTTATTTTTAATATCATAATAAACAACCACCAAAACAGTATTTTTACAGTAAACAGTAGTTTTTGTTATTTAAAAAATAAAAAATTTCGTTGAATTTTAAAAATTCTTGTTTAGTTTATATTTGTAAATTAATAGAAATTAAAAAAAATTTTAGAATTAAGAAAAAAGATTACAAAAAAATATGCATATATCGAAAATAAAAAAACTAAACAAAAATTAGTGATAAAATTTCAGTCTGAAAAATTTTTATCTTCAGATATTTCATAAATTATTGCACATTTTTAATTTCTGATTTTACCAATATTTTTCTTATTTTTTTCTCATAATTTAGATTGTTTTGCTTCTTTATTCACATTTAAAATTTTTTTCTGCGAAAATTGCCTTATATTCGTGTGCTACCTACCATTGCATCATACCGTAATTGATGCAATTGTTTTGTCCGATGTCCGGTTCGGACATCTTATACCCTTGTTGCATCTAGTTCATAAAATATCTAGAAATAGGACTACCGTATAGGATACGAAAAATGTATAGCTCCCCCCCCCCCCCCCCTTGAGTGAATCCTGGAGCGCCTGTACATACCCAAAGATTAAAAATTTCGAAGAAGAAATGGGATCATCTCAAATCTTTACTTCCTATAGATTGTCATTACTTTTATGAAAACATTTCATTTGAAAATTAAATATAATTTTTTAACATTCTATACTGAATTATTGGTAGCATTCGGCAGAGAAACCTTAAACTGATACCGGTGACTTGTAGCGCTTTGTGATTACTTACTCTGCTGAACGATGTTTTCTTTGTTTTGTTTCTAAATACAATTTTTCTATAGTTTCCTTTCATTTTCTAAAATTTTTGTTTTCGAATTATATTTGTATGTTTTTATTTGTAATTTTTACAAAACAATTTTTATTCAAAATGCACAACAACATATGTATGTATCACTAATTGATCAAAAGTAGCAAACATTTTTACGCTACCAAAATATGACAGCGCTACATGGACGCTCAAAGTGAGCGGTTACTGGTCACGTCGTTCAGCAGATAGTTGTACAACAGTTGTAGAACTGTTGACTATCAAATTGTATCTGCCGAACGCACCCATTGTTTCTTTTTATGTAATGAATTATTACATACATATTTAATAAATTTAATATTTTTAAAGTTTTTTTATCATTTGAAATATTAAATTAACAAATATTTTAAAATATTTATGTACTATGAAAATAAATTTTAATAAATTTTGTTGTTGTTACGTCTTTTTGTTTCAGAAAAGCCAATGTCAAAAAGGCGTAACAACCATAACTTGAAGAATATTAACAAAAAATAAAAAAAAAATCTTCAGAAATAAGTCTTTAGTCATGTTTTAAGCAAGAGAAAAAAATATGTCCTTTAAATCTAAAATATCTTTAATTCTACAAAGTTTTTTGCTTCTCCTGTAAAAAAATAAAAAGTGTTGTTACGCCCTTTTGCATTTTAGGTGACGATATATAGGTGATTAAGAACATTTTGTTTGGCACAATAACCCACATTAACAAAACATTTTTGCGGTTTAAATATATTTCAAAATAGGTTAAAGTTTTTTTATTGCTAAAATATGTAAAAAAAAAAACTTATCAGTCGTGCCCTAAAAACCACTTCTTTCATTAGCTTCCATTAGTGTATTTTTACTGCATTTTTAGAAGTAATTCCGAACTATTTAAAAAAAAGTTCTTCTTTCACTGCTTCCTAATAGTAAAATAGTAAAGTTTTACATTTTTGTTGGAATTAATTCTGAACTACACTTAAAATAATACATCAGTAGAAAAATCTGTCAAACCGGTTTCAAATCGATTTTATTAATTTTTAACAAATTTTTAGACAAAGATTTTAATTATCTTCATTTAATACAAAACTATAAATCCTCAGTACTTTAACTAATTTTGAATGTTGATTTTCAAAATTATTTATAATTAATTTTTAAGAACCCATTCCTTAAATTTCACACAATTTTTTGTTTAAATATAATATTTTCATCTTTCTGCTATTTTCCGGTAGATAGCGCCACCAGTGTATTCAAAGTTTTAAATGTGGCGTTTTTCTTTCCCTCCCAATTTTTTAAAATGGCCCATATCTCGAAAACTAAGAAAGGTAGAGCAAAATTGACTAAAATTTCGACTACCCCTAACCATAGAATACCTCCGTAAAAAGGTTATCTCTATCCAAAGATGGACCATGGTGGAACCTTGGACCCTCGGCAATTTTTAATAAAAATTCTCCATTTGAGAAAATGGTTCATATCTCTAAAACTAAGCGAGATATAGCAAAAGAGGACAAAACGTTTGCTCTTTCGGAGTACCCTTAAATGCCTTGAGATGTAATGGACTAGGCGCGGGGAGGGTCCCGAGACCCTAAATGCGATAAAATTGTACAACTCAGTACAATTACAAATAAAACTGTAGTTTTCTCATTTTTTTTCATAAATTTGGATTTGTTAAATTTAACAAAAAATATTTTAAAATCAACAAATTTTATTTTAAGCCAGAAACAAGAATAAAATTTTTTAAATCAACAAATTTGTCTGCTTAACCAACAGACTTATTATTTTGGGTGTATATTCAGAACTCAGATCGAGTTCTTTCGTAAATATTTAGTTTAATTTTTAAATAAAATTTCCTAAGAAATATTAAAAAAATCGTTCTTAGTTCTGATTATAGAACTGGTCAAAAAGAAAAAAAAAATTATGTGTATTTTACAATTATGATTTAAAAAAAAAATCAAAATGTAATATAAAACTTTTACAAAAATCTTGTATTTTATGATGATTTAATCGTAACATCATGGATTTTTATTCGGTTATGGTTAAATAGTGCGATTAATCGCAGTTTGGATTACGATCAAATCAGAAATGCAAAATCTTATTCTGACTAACATCCAAAAAATCACTTAAATATTGCTTCCAACGCACTATTGCTCTAAAAGTGATCTTAAAAAAATTAGTTAAAACTACTAACAATTACTAACAAATGATGTTGCAAAAAAACTACTAAAATTCGCAAATTATTTCTGGAACAGGAAAAATAAAACGGTTAAATATACAAAATTTTAAGATGAATGGGGGAATATTTAGTTGATCTCTTATTTTTAAGTAAATTAATGTTATTTTTAGTTTGTAGAGTCAAACTAAAAAGAATAATAAATTAATATCACTTTCTGTTTAAATTATTTTCAAATCAAAGAAAGATGATACAATTTTTACAAGTAAATTACAAAGAATAAAAATATATTTGAAAGAATTCGATAAGACCAGCAATACAGAATACGTATTTTCGGCTTTCGCTACAAAGCCATCATCAGTGTATTTCGTCTTGTGTGGGCTAATATTTTAATGTTTGTCTACTTATGTGACCGCTGAAAGAAAATCGAATTTCGTATCAACAACTCAACTTAGACTAACATCAACGAAATTTAACAATGCCATTTTTATCCTTTGTTATTATTACTCTATTTTGCTTTGAACCTTAATTCTTAGTTATATTTGAATTAAATTTTAATTAATCAAATCAAAAAATGTTGCTAAATAAATAGTAGCCTAAGAAATATTCTCGAAAAAATTTAAAATTTCCGAAGTTTTTTTAATACAATTAAAAATCGAGGATTTATAAATTTTTTAACAAATATTTCTGCTGATTTTAGCAGGATAGACTGCTATTTTCATTCAGCTAAATTTAGCTTAATAATAATACAAATTTTGTAGACATACCAGTTTGTTTCTGCTATTTTAAATCTACTAATATTTAGCAAAATTTTCTGCAGATTTTACAGTACAATTTGTTATATTTAATTAAATAAAAGTTAAATAAAACTAAAATTCTGTATATTTAACAGCTTTATTTTTGATGTTCTTATTTTACCAGTATTTAGCTAAAACTCTGCTAATTTCAGCAGTTTTTTCTACAACGTCATTTTTAACTAATTTTTAGTTGCTTTTTTTTTTGCTATTTTTACAGATTTATTTCTATAAGTATACAATTTATTTCCAAGCATATGATCGCAGGTTCGAATTCTGACGGGACCACTGCTTTGTATATTGTTTTTAATTTTTGTTTTTTTAATATATTTATAACACTATGCGACAGTCAAAATCGGGATGGGATGAAACCAACGGGAAATGTTATATCGGTCAAAAACAAGTTATACGTGTCCCGGCGTTTCGCTGGGTCAACTCTAGGAATCGAGATATATCTTTTTTTTTGACATAACTCGAGAACCACTAGTCCGATTTTGCTCAAACAATTTTAAAAAAATTAAAAATTACAATTCCTTTAATCTGTTCATATAACGTTTTTCTATATACTCAACAGTTTTGCCGGTAAAAATAAATGTTTGTTACCGCTAGCATAAAAATCAATAACCTTTTGTTTATTACTTTTTTTTAATATTTTAGGCAAAAAATATTTTTTTCTTCATACATTTATTTTTACCGGCAAAACTGTTGAGTATATAGAAAAACGTTATATGAACAGATTAAAGGAATTGTAATTTTTAATTTGTTTAAAATTGTTTGAGCAAAATCGGACTAGTGGTTCTCGAGTTATGTCAAAAAAAAAACCACCAAAGGTCAAATCGGTATATCTCGATTCCTAGGGGTGACCCAGCGAAACACCGGGACACGTATAACTTCTTTTTTACCGATATAACTTTCCCCGGTAGTTTGAACCCTTCCCGATCACTGACCCCTACCATTTGTCTCACAGTGTAATTAATTGGCTTAAATCCACTATAAAGTACTAAACATTTCTAGTAATATTTTAAACGAAGATAACTAAAATATTTATTCAAATCAGTGTTGCAACTAGAAATTTTTTAGAAATGATTCTAATCGATTTGAAACCCATTTGATAGATTTGTCTACTGTCGCATTATTTTAACCCAGCAAAGTATTTCATTACCAAATAAGTGGTTATATAATAGAAATTCATAGCTTTGCACAACTTATTTTTTGACGTCTAAACTCATTATTTTTGTTTGGCGTGGTCGTTTTTATAAGTAGTCACGCTTACCCGCTCGCTTACGAAAAAAAGAGAAGTAAGTACCTAGTTATGAGATTCTGAATAATAAGTGGTCACAAACATGCTTACAAAAAGTTGAATTATAAGTGGTTATCCGACTGCTTACTTGATTCTTAAAAATAAGGAGTTACACAAATACTATTAGCTTCAGGAAATACATTCAGAGAATTTAAAGTTTTTCCTAGTTTGTAATTTTAGTACTCGTCATAAAAATTTTGACACAAATCATATTTACATGTAATAAATATAAATGTATAAAATTTAACTTTGTAAAAAGTACTTATTTAAACTATTGCGAGTAAGTCATTATTTTATATTTAAAAGCAATAACTACAATAGGCCGTTATTAGGAAGTCATTATTTTATATTACAAAATAATGCAAAAGGTAATGATATATCATTATTGCTAATGCAGACAGCAATGAGGTGTCATTACCAATATTTTGCTGGGAAGTGTAGGAAATATTAAGTGCAGATCTTCAAAAGTATGATTTTTGAAAACATTTAATTCTTTCATATTATTCCTTAAGACCATACATTAGATATATATTTGTGTAGTTGGTATTGTATATCTGATTGTTTGGTTGTACTATGGTTTTATGGTGTCTATGTGGGTTTTCTTTTTCCAAAATTTTTTTTTATCTGCTTCTTTTTACATATATACGAATTGACAAAAAAATGTGAAATAATATTTACAACTAACAAGCCAGACAACAAACAACTGAGCAACCAACAATCTACAACAAATTTACCCATTGCTACTACAACACACAAATAGTAGCAGCAACAAATTGTCTGTAACCAAGCAGAAATTATCATAAAATATTTAAATTCACTTTCACTTGTACGAAAAGTTACAAAAAACATATTTTTTTGTTTTGCATTTATTTTAAGTGCTAAGGAGGATTAGAATAGTATTCATATCAACCTTTCATATTCTTCTCTCACAGAAAATAGATTTTTTGTTATATAATTTATGAAGGGAAAATAAGTACAATGCGTATGTTGCCATGGTCTACTAAGGATATATCTTACAGTAAACGTTCTTTATGCGAGGGTGGCCTTAACAATTGAAGGTCAAAAAAATATAGCAGAGAAAAATTTAAATAAATGTATTAAAAAAACATTAAACTTTTAGGAATCTCTAGAACTTTGAGATATTTACCAAATATATCTCAGTTTTTACCCCGGATCTGCCGATTCTAATGTTGGTTTTCTGAAATTTCAAAAAAGTTTTAATTTGCTTGAAAATTATACATTATATATAATTATACAATATTCTATTAAAACCATTTTTAATCGGGAACACAAAAATATTTTCCAATTTCAAACACTTTTGGTTAAAACGATGAACAATATTGCTGATGTAGTTACTTCATTCACTGTTTTTTTTATTACCAACCCTCGTATAAACGTATGTGCTTGAATAGTAAATTTAAATGTTCGAAATCCTTTGCTACAAATTGTCCAATTAAAATTTATATTTATACCAGTTAAAAAACAATATCAAGTTTAAAATACTTCTAAATTATGTGTTAGTATAGTTGTTAAATCATCTAGGCAGTTAATGTGGAAATATATTTTAAAGTTGGATAATGGAGAATAAATACTTTAAAAATATAAAATTTTTTTCATTTTTAATTGTCTGTATGCAATTTTAAAATTTTTCTCATGCAATTTTTATAGCTCTATTCAAAATTATACAATTCCGACTGAATTGAATAAGTATTTATAACCGTTAAAAAGAAACTCGTATTTTCTTTTAAATTATAAATTCCAGTGCTTCAGATTCTATGTTAATTTCTGTAGAAAAATTTAAAGACAAAATAATTAACTAAATTTTCTGCTACTACCCAGCCGAACCTTGGTAAAATGTTGGCATTACTATTCATATTGCCTGGTAATGTCTCACACCCCATTCCCTTGCATTACTTCGGATACCAATTTCAGGCGTTTGAATGTTTTACTGCTACACTAATAGCAAAAAGTCTGTAAAAAATTTTGTTAAAACGACTAAAAATTAGTTAAAATTATGCTAGAGAAAAATTTGCTAAATTTGCAGATTGTTTTTGCTATATATTTGTAAGATAGGAACAACAAAAATATAACTGTTAATATAAAGAATTTTAGTTATACCCAGTGTAGAAAATCATTACCAGATATGTGGTTATGTAACTACATACTTGGTAATGGTAACTAGTTACTTTTGTTATTACATTTCTTATTACCTTTATATGGCGATGTCGCTAAAAATAATGAGTTGTCGTTACCACCAGCATACGAAAAATCAAAAAATATATCGTTACCTATGTGCTTACCAGTACTGACAAAAATAATGAGTCTAAAAATAGATTTTCTAAAAACTAATTATATAAAAAAAAAATATTTTTTATTGTATTTTTTTTTTATATAAAATTTGCTGGTGCGGGAATCGAACCTGGGTCTACAGATTGCCAGTCAACAGCTCTACCATCTGAGCTAAATCGACATGTAATATTTAATAGATAAAAACACAATTGACCTGCTGCACACAAGTAAGCTTACTCGCCAACATACAAAAAATCAAAAAATATGTGGTTACATTACCAGTGTTTAAAAAATATTGAGTCTAAAAATAGATTTCAAAAAATTTTCAAAAAAATCTAAAAAATTATTTTCTATTTGAAATAATGATAAAAATAAGTCATTATCAGTAACTCATTATTATATGTTTTAAAATAATACAGAAGGTACGTGGGTGCCATTACTGGTAGTCCAAAAAATAATGATATGTCATTACCGTTTCTACACTGGGTATTTGAGTTAAATTTTTGTTAATAGAAAATAGCAAATTAACCTGCTAAAATACGCAAAAAAGTTTGCTAAATAATTAGTAGCCTAAAAGGTCAAAAAAAAATTTAAAATTTTCGAAATTTTATTTCTTTTTTTAAATGAAAATAAAAATTGAGCCTTTTCAAAACAGAAATTTACAATTTTTTCTTACCAAATATTTCAGTTAATTTAACAGGTTAAACTATCATTTGCATTCAACTAAATTTAGCTAAAAATAACAAAAATTTTATTGATATAACAGTTTGTTTTTGCTATTTTTAGTCTACTAATATTTAGGAAAATTTTCTGCAGATTTTACAGTACAATTTGTCATTTTCGATTAACTAAAAGTTAACTTAAATATAACTAAAATTCTGTAAATTAAACAGTTTTATTATTGATGTTCTTATTTTACTGGTTTCTCTGCAGCATCATTTTTATCTAATTATTAGTTGCTTTTGCTGCTATTTTAACGGATTTATTTCTATGAGTGTATAAACCAAGGCATGTATTTATATGGGCACTAGTTCTAACTATGGACCGATTTTAACCATAATCAATAATCTTCATACTTGGGCCATTATAAGTCCGTGTACCAAATTTCATCAGAATATCTTAATATTTTCCACCTGTAGCATGCGAAAATAAACATTTTTGGGAGCTTTATACGGGCACTAGTACTAAACATGGACCGATCCTAGACAAAATCAATAGGCTTCTTCCCTGGGCCCATATTGTCGGTGCACCGAGTTTCATCAAAATATCTTAATATTTGCAAAATGTAGCGTGCGAAGAAGCCAATTTGGGGAAGAAATTTATATGGGCAATAGGTCCAAATATGGACCGAGTTAAACCAAAATCAATAGGCTTCTTTCTTGGCCCGATATAAGTCGGTGTACTAATTTCATCAAAATTTATTAATGTTTGTAACATGTAGTATGCGAGCATGTCAATTCTGGGGAGACTTTTATGCGGACCCTTGCCCTAAACATGGACAGTGTACTTAATTTCATTAAAACAGTTTCGTATTCACGACTATAGCTTGCGAAAAAGCCAATTTTGGGGGACTTTATATGGGCACTAGATCTAAACATGAACCAATTTGAGTTAAGATCAATCAATAGGCTTTGTCTTTGGGCCGACAGATGTCGATACAAGAATTTTCATCAACAATTCTTAATATCTGTGACATTTACCATATACACAAGAATACAGGGACATACAGATAAATGGACGGTCGGACATCTTTAAATCTAAACAAAAATTGATTGTGAGTTGATTGGTATACTACAATATGAGCAATTGTCTGCGTCATGTTTCTCCAAGCATGATCTCATTTTCATGACTTACTATTTCCAACTTGTAATACCAGTTGAGAGAATCACTTTTCGAGATTTCAAAAATATTAATTTTAGAATTCTTGAGGAAGAATTTTTAAAATCGATTGGAATATTTTGTATTCTTTGTATTCTGTAGATGATCAACTTTCTTTTTTGGATCAAAATCTAAATTATCTGTTTGATCTAACTGTACCAAGAAAGACAAAAATTATTAGTAATAAACAAAAACCCTGGTTTTCATCTGAAATTAAAACTTATATCAATCAAAGAGATTTTGCGTATGCTCGTTGGAAAAGATTTAAGACTACAACGCTTTATGAGGATTATCTGACTGCTAAAAGAAAAACAAATAAAATTATTAAAAAGCCCAAATCTGTTTTTTACGCTGAAAAGTTTTCTTCCGCCATTGACTCCAAAAGAACATGGCAAACGATACGCGAAGTTGGTATCGGTAAATCTACGAATCAAGAACCATGTTCGATTGATGCCGATACAATCAATGAAAAGTTTTTAAATGTCCCTATGGTTCAAGCAGATCAAAATTATTATATCAATAATAATTCGAATAACGATTCTGAATCTTTTTTTTCTTTTGCTGCAGTAGATCAATGTGACTTTTTATCCAGTATATTGTCTATAAAATCCAACTCTATAGGAGTGGACGGAATTAATCCAAAGTTTCTAAAGATTCTATTACCTCAACTACTTCCAATGATAACATTTTTATTTAACAAAAGCTGTATTTTGTCTCATGCCTATCAACGTTAAGTATTTAAAGCAAATATACCTTAAACGGATTGTAGTACAAAAAAATTTTAAAAACGTTATATTTATAATTGTTTCGTTATAGTCGAACGTACGTTAGCAAAAGTTTTTTGGAAGTAACGCGAACAAGTTACGTTAGATGTGAAAATGTATAAACGTTGAGTTTTCAACGTTGATAATTATCCGTGTTGAAAGTTAACGTGCATACGAAAAGTCATATGTTAGTTTTCGTCTTAAACGCGTTTTTACGCACTTTGAAATTTTTTATGAGTTAACGGATATAGTTAAGTCGAAAACACGGCTAAAATATTAACTTCAAGTTATTTTCCCTCGATGGAAAATAGCTCGAATTGTTCCAATACCCAAAGCTGGTTCTGATTATAGACCAATAGCGATTCTTCCATTTCTCTCTAAAGTATATGAACGTATTATGCATAACCAAATGACTTGTTCCTTGGATAACAATAACTTTTTAACAGATCGTCAATCTGGGTTTAGAAAGAAACACAGCTGTATAACGGCCTTAGTTGATGTTACAGAGGAGATAAGGGAGAAACTTGATGATGGCAAGACTACATTTTTAATACTTTTAGATCATTCAAAAGCGTTTGATACCGTGGATCATAACATTCTTTGTTACAAACTGAATCATTTTTTTAATTTCTCTTCGACCGCTACTCAGTTATTGTCAACATACTTACGTAACAGATATCAGTATGTTGAAACTGGAATCCGGAAATCCAAGTCACTGCCTGTGGCAAGAGGAGTACCTCAGGGGTCCATTGTTGGGCCACTATTATTCTCACTGTACTCTAATGACCCCCCAGGCATTTTAACAAATTGTAATGTAAGAATGTACGCGGATGACGTTCAACTTTATCTCTATTAATCAGCAACTCGATCGTATTTATACATGGGCAACGGCAAAAAATTTTTTTAATGACACTCTTTCGTGGTCGAACCACATTAACTATGCTTGTGGTCGCACATTCTCTATGATTAGAACTCTTTGGCGGACCCAGCATTGTACACCTATGAGAATAAGAATACTACTTGCCAAAACTTTTCTGATGCCCGTTTTACTGTATGGTTGTGAGCTATTTGCTAAATGTGATACAACTAGTAAAAGGAAATTGAACGTTGCATTTAACAACATAATCCGATACGTGTATGGACTTAGTAGGCGTTCTAGTGTATCATTGTTTTCATCTCAGCTATATGGGCTTTCTTTGGATAATCTACTAAACATAAGAGTTTTAGTTTTCTTACATAAAATAATATACACCCATAAACCTGATCATCTGTACAGCAGACTTTGTATTTCAGATATAAGCAGGGGAAAACGAATTAGATCATTTGGATACAAAAGTTTAATTTCGGAGTGGCATTTCTACATATTCGCAGTAATTCTCTGGAATTCTATACCCCATAGCACGCAACTTTTAAGTAACGCACGAAAATTCAAAGAAAATATTTTTAAACTGTTTTCGGCATAACAATTTGAAAAAATAATTATTTGTTATGATATGACTTAATTATTTAAATTGATTTTTTTTTTTTTTTTTTTATATTTATATTTATTGTTTAATTGTTTTTTGTATTTTGTATTTTATATAAAAATTTTAATTAGTTATTAACTTATTAATTGATTAATGATTTCATAAATTTCATAAAGTTCCATACTGCAAAATAAGACTTTTAGTCTTGTGTATGGAGCAATTCTACAAAATAAATAAATAAATAAAATATGGGTATAAGTCCAGTCCAGTAGTTTTTGCTGTTACAAACATGTGTGCAAACTTATTATACCCTATCCACGGAGTGGTGTAGAGTATAATACCGATATATCTCGGCCCAAGGACGAAGCCTATTGTTTTTGGTTGAAATCGATCCACGTTAAGACCTCATTCGGTTATTCGCAGGCCACAGGTCGCAATTATAATGAAATTTGATACAATGATTCACACGTACACTGTTCAGACACAGTGCCCGTATTAGATCGCACGATACAGGTCTCAAATATTAAGGTGTTTTTATAAAATTTGGTACAGCGACTTATACTGGCCCAAGAACAGAGCTTGTTGGTTTTGGTCCAGGTTTAAACCTAGTGCCCATATAAAGGTATCACCAAATTGAATTTTTCGCTTGCTGCCTTAACTCATATGTTCTCAAACACAAAGGGTGTTGATCATAGATAAAATCGGTCCATATTTGAACGTACCGCCCATATGAACTATATATTTACGATTTTCTATTAAATTCAGCTAACATTAGGCAAAATAAATTTAAAATTTTTAGATATATATTAAATATTTTTTTTTTTGCAAAAACTTTATACCAAACCAAAACAAATACTTTGCTTGCTAAAAAATTCAACGGGACGAGAATTTTGTACTTTTGTATATGAACTATCTGATTTGGTAAAGCCAGTCATAAATCAAGACTTTTTGAAATAATAGTTTCAAATAGGAGACGTAAATACCAGGTTCCAATGGGTTTTGAAAAGTATGCTTAGATTTTTATTTTATGACCTCTTGAAATACCTCTCAGTTCAGGAGAAATAAAAACTATCCGAATAAAACTTAGCAACCGTTCTTTAGTATCCGCCACATTGCCGCGATTGGATGCCATGAAAGCCCCAAGTGTTTTATATAACTGATGATGATACGAGTATGCCTCTTTTCCCCCATTGAAACCACTGACGCTTAAATTTCTTATTGCACCGTGTGATTTTTTCTTTAAAATTTTTATAACAACAGTATCTTTTTTGAAGCCATATGTATACAATAAAAATTTTTATTTATTTTTTTATTTAATTTTTCATACATTTATTTTGTTCTTAAATACATCTACAAACAATACCTAATGATATGTAAATAAATTCGTATAAAGCTGAAAAAAAGAAACAATGTTCGAGTAGGTGGGTTAACTTAGAAGTGACTCAAATTTATAATGAATAAAGGTCATTTCCTTTTTGGAGATATTTTTTTAAAAATTATTTTCAAATTAAAGAAAGAGGATAAAAACCGAGAATAAAAATTGAAAAAATTCGATAAGGCCAGCAGGATAGCATACGTATTTTCGGGTCCCGCTACAGACCCATCCTCAGTATCCTATGCCTTTATGGGTTAATAATTGATGCTGATATATTTATATTGAATGTGAAACAAATAAGCAAATGAAACAACTCAATTAGACTAACATCAACGAAATTCTGTTAGAATTCTAAAGCGCGAATTATGGGACCGGTAACGTAAATGTGATGTAACTGTACCGTGCCGTAGCTAAAAAGTACACTTATAGAAAACCACAAACGACATTACTATTTAGCATTTATTTCGTGTGTTTTCTTTATTTTATTCTAAATTTTTCCGTTTATTTGTTAATTTTTATTCCTTATTTGTTGTTTGAATCAATTTTCTTTATTCATTTTATATTTTTTCTGACTAAAATCACTCAGCTGTTTCGATGACGGATAGAAAATTCTGATTTCAACAGAATGATCTGGAAAGTACGTTTACATTTACGTCTTAGTAACCATTCGTATACACTTCTTCTTGTGGTTTCGAAACAGCTGATTCGTTACAGTTACGTTTACGTTTACGGTTGGGTAACTCAGCCTTAACGTTTAAAAATTTTATCATCTTTCTTCTATTTGAAAATACCTAATTTAATAAGAAAATATGATAATTAATAATTGATCTCAAATCGAACGAAAAACGTTCATTTATCAATCAAAATTTATAATTTAAAAAAATAAGTGAAAACAATTTAGATAAAAATACATGATTTAATTAAACATTTGAGGTTATATACAAAATTTTCACTCATTACATTTGGATCGTAACATGAAATATAAAATCGATAATTTTTATTTCTTGTGCAGTTTAGGGACCCGTTTGCACATTGGAATTGTGAGTATACGAAAATTGAGGCCTTTTGGAGCATTTTTTTTTTTATCAGGGTTGAAAGGCAATAATGTACCGATAACCGTGTTTCGTAAATACTTTAATATATACATTAGAGTGTCCCTTAAAAATAGATTTGTCATTACGCTCCCTAGTTTTATTGGAAATGGTCCCAAATGGAAGAAATCGATTTTTTTTTGGAAAGGGTTAACCCGTACCGAAAGTTGGACGAAAATGGCCCATTTTGGAAAAAAGTGTATTAATTATTTTTTTTTTCCATTTATTTATTTAATGTAGTCAAAATGATTCAGAGATGGAAGTTTCATGGGTATTTTCTGACCCCAGACCACTAAGGGTTAAATATTTTTTAAACAAATGTATATATAATTATAGTCTAACCAAATTTAAATGATGTTTTTCCGAATACTGTGTAAAATTTTATGAAAAGATTCAAATTTTGTTGAATTTTTGAAAAAAGGAGCAATTTTTGTAAAATGTGCTGGAAAGCAATCGCTCCAAACACAAACTCGAATTATCATTTTTCCAATTTATTTTTTTTCTGTAATATCAACTATTATGTGGTACAAATTGCAATCAACACCTCCAAATCAGGCAAAAAATCTTTAAAATTAATTTAAAAAAAAAACACGTTTTTGCATTTTTATCAAATTCGTGGGTCATTTTGGATTCCAGGCTAAAGTGGGTTAATGATATCCGATGAAGTTAAAATTCCATGTCTGAATCATTTTGACTATATTAAATGAAGAAATGGAATAAAAAATATTTTTTTTCGAAATTTCGAATTTTGGGAATTTTTAATAGTAATAAATTTTTTTTCAAAATGAGTAATTTTCGTCCAACTTTCGGCACGGGTTAACGATTTCCAAAAAAAAAATCGATTTCTTCCATTTGGGACCATTTCTAATAAAACTGGGGGTGAACGAAAATCGTCAAATCGCTATTGTAAGGGACAGTCTAATATACATACGTTAGTAATTCAACGAAAATAATTTTAAAATATTAAAATAATATATCCAACCGAAATAAAAAGATGTTAATCAGTTTAAATTTAATACATATATCAACAAAAAAAAGTTAACAAAATTTTATATATTTACTAAATATTAGCTGAATTGCTTTTTCGAAAGACTTTATTCTGCTGTAAAAGAAAAGTATTATTTCTAGTTTAATTATCGATGACCCCACTTTTTATTATACAATTTACATACATACTACATAGTAAATATATATAAACATGTACTATAGTAAGTTATTTGATTGTAAATGTTTAACCATTCAGAATGCAATAAATTAAATGTTGTACTACATACACTCCAAAAATTTTACGCATAATCAGTAGAAAATTATCTTAATTTGATTTCAAATCAAATTAAGCTAATTTATAATGTTTTGTTATTTTCCAACTTAAAGGTTCTAATTTTATCCTCAAACCACTTGATACAAATCTATGCAAATTGAATGACATTTTCATAGAAAAATTTGTAGATGATGTCTGAGGAAGAAGAAGCTAAAGTGGAATATTAAAATATTTGTGTAATGTTGTAGAAATTTTTTGTTTCAAATGATCATTAAATAAGAATGACATGTTACATGTTTTTTTTTTGAAAAATGTAAACGTTACTTCTTTCACACACTAATTTGAATATTTTATGGGTGTTACATGGTATTAGTGTTCTTAATTAAAAAAAATAGAAACTCACGAAGAACAATAATTACAATAAAAATCATAAAAACAAACTGAAGTCGTAATTTTTATTTGCTTTTATTTTTACTGATTCACTCAAAAAAATTTATCGGTAAAAAGGCGGCAAAGGTATTTATTTAACTTTGAAATAACTAAACATTTTATATTTAAAGCACCGTAAGTTGTTTTTCACTTTGAAAAATTTCACTCGAACTTTAAACGCCTAAACAGTTTATTTTAATAGTAAAAATTAATAATTTTATTTTTTTATTACACAGAGAGAATTTTGCTGGCCGAGATTTAATGAAATTATTCAGTAAACTAATGAAGATTTCTTCACAAAGTAAATGAAAAATTTCTTAAATATGATGAAAAAGCTTCATATATTTTATGAATCTGCTTTTAATGAAACTTTTTCATTGAATGTATGAAAGTTTTAATAAATGAAATGAAATTTTTTGAAACATTTTATAAAAATTCCATTAATTCAATGAAAATTTTCAATGGATGAGTTCCCGTGCAACTTCATTATTTTTATGCAAAAATTCATTAATATCATGCAGATAATTCTCTCAGTATAGAAAGACATAATCACAATAAACACAAAATGACACTTTTTCACCAGAAAAATAATACGTCGACCGGCCTACAAAATGTCACATGTGTTTTTTAATAGATTTTCAGGAGAGCGAAAAAACTGTTAAAAAATCGACTTTTAAGATATTTGATTGGCATCATATGCCTTAATGATTCACGACCTCATTTAGTAAAATCATCATTAAGGCATATGATGCCAATAAAATATCTTAAAAGTATATTTTTTAACAGTTTTTTCGCTCTCCTGAAAATCTATTAAAAAACATATGTGACATTTTGCAGGCTGGTCGACGAATAGCCTTGTATATTAAATTTGCGTGAAAACAAAATCTACACAATTTTCACGTAAAACTATTTTCGTGAAAATTATTTTTTTATATGGAGTGTAACGTTTTTTTTTTCACGTGAAATCGGAACAATTTACTGTGCTTAACTATTAAGAATAACCAACAAATGCATTAAAAATAACTAACAACATTGTAAAATTAACTGACATATTGTTATTAAAAACTTTTAAAACAGCTGCTAAAATGGGTACACTCAAAATAGTTTGAAAACCGGTCTACTGACTTTTCGTTTAAATCAAAAGAACTACAAAATCCTTAAAAAAATAATGATTTTTCATTTATTTCTTTTTTTTAAATTTAAAAAAATTAACTACAAAATCCGTAAAAATAAATGATATTTAGTTTATTTCGTTTCTTTGACTGACCTAGAAATCGAAAAGGAATTATATTTTTAACAAAACATTTTTAAATGAAAATATTAACTGTAACAGAAAATCCGTATTTATGTGTAATTTATTTTTTAAATAAACGATAAAAACAATTAAAAAATATATTTCTTTGTTTTTTTAACTGTATAATCATTTAAAAATAAATGTACGGATAACTTTTTAAATAAACTACAGTCAGTTACTGTAATAATATTTTCAGTGTAGAAATTACAATTTTTACATTTATTTTTTTAATTACAATAACATTCTTTTTCTTTCAACTACAAAAAAAAAATGGATAATTACTTAAGCCTAGTTGAAATTTGAAATAAAAATTCTAAACAGTTCTTCATTTATCACGTTTTTATGCATTGGAGATACAAAAGAATTTTCCTATTTTTATTTATAAACTAAAAATATAAAAAAATATCAAAATATTGGTTTATAAGGAGAATATTTGTAATAAAAATAACTGACCTCGAGCTCAAATATCTGAAGTTTTATTTAAAAAACATGAATTTTAAAAAATTCATTGAAAATTTTCATTTTTGAAATAACTAACAAAAAATAATAGTTTACTGTTTATTATAGAACTAAAAACAACTGTTTCGAAATACAGTACTTTTAGTTAGTTGATTTTTAAATAACTGTCATAGTAGGTGTTTTTAACTCCAGTTAAAAACAACAACTACTGTTTACTACAAAAACAACTGAGCACGTTAATTTCATCTTAGTTTCTTATCACTTTATAACGTATACTTCTGCATAAACGTTAACGCTCAAACACCACTGCGACGCTGCTCCTGCCAGATTAGGACACCGACTTATATCGACGAATGGTATCGGTTAAAATCGGTCCACGTTTAGACATACGCTCATAAAAAAAGCATCTATACATGCTTTTTTTATGAAATCCCTCTAAAATAACAGGAAATAGTACCTGTATTTGCGATAACAGAATTTTCAATGAAGTTCAGAATTAAGGTCTGGTAAATTTAGGTAAGCTAAATTTTACGTACCTACTACTAAATACACAGATCATTTTACTTAATTCAGCTAAAAACTTTAAGTTAAATTGAGCAGAAAATTTCCCTTATTTATCTCAAAATTTCTGCTAAAATGTATGGGTAAAAATCTGGACTCCCCAGAACTGACCCGAGACAGGCCCTTAATTAATATTGGGACTATAGGTGACCGATAATGGTTGATAAGTACAGAGTAACGATTTTTTATTCATTGTGCTCTATCTCGCTTAGTTTCCAAAATATACGCCATTTTATATAATCATCTGGTAATCATTGTGGTTTAATCAAACGCGTCATATAGACCAAATGCAATTAATATTGTAATTAATATGCATTTTTATAAATTCTAATTTAGTAGGTTTGAGTTAGAGAAGAAGAATAAACATTTTTTCAAAAGTTATAAACACATTATTAATTTGCAAATCAGACTACATCTAGTTTCTGCCTTCTTTTATGGACAGGCTTCATCAGTTATTTTCCATTCAATTGTATTATTGTATATATTTTATTGTCAGATTGTCTCTATATGATAATTTTTTTTCAACAACCTGTCGGCTGTAGGAATCGAACCCATGCACTTCTACATTACAAACGTAACTATACTAGAGTTCCACAGCTTCTCCATTTAACCCACGGTAAGACCTTGGTTATAGTGTGGCTAATTCATAGTTTTCTTTCCTATTCAGCTTTCTGTTATTGTTCTAACTCACAGAAGTGATCAAACAGACATACAAACATTCTACTTTATATTTTTTGTTTATCTTCTTATCTCCTCCCTGTCACCTTTTTCGCAAATGTTGGTTTAAATTATTTATAAAAAATTTTAAAATTAACAAACACAAATTACTAAAAATTGGCATGGAAAGCTAATTTAACTACAGATGAAAATAATTGTTATGCTAAATTGAATTTTAAAAAAAATATATTAGTTCAATCCTAAATTTTAAAGCAAAATAACAGAAAAATTAGTTCAATTGAATCAGAGAGGCGTTTAATACACTGTAATATCGTTCTATATGAGTGTACTACCCATATGAAGGTCCCCCAAACAACATATTTTTATTTTACCATCTTTATACAAACGCCTTAAAATCTAAAACCACGAATTTCGACAAAACGATTATACGAGAATCACACAGATATTAATATTTTATTTTGTTTAATTTTCATTCAGTTAATTTTTCTTACATTTATTGCATTATTTTTATTTAAAATTATTTTTATTTACAATAATTTATTTATTTTAGTATATATTAAATAAAAAAATTATTCATTGCTTTATTAAAAAAAAACTGGTTTTGGGTGGTTTAACTTTAAACACCGCTGCAGTAAATATACGCATTTTATGGTTAAATTTACACATAATATATTTTTTTATGCACAAATTTAGTAAATAAACACATTGCTTTCAAAATGCCTTTTAACTTTTAGGCACTCTCAATATAAAATTACACATTGTTTGTGCACAAATTTAAACATAATGTGTGTATTTTTTTATAATAAATGTGTAGAGTAAATTTACTTGATATAAGAAGTACAGTACATATGTTGTGAAAATTTCAACAGAATTTAATTAGAGTCCACCTTACATTATGTAAAATCAAATCTTCTTATTCTTTTTCTATTTCTTTTTTCTTAATATATAGAAAAATTTTGACGCAATTCTATATCAACCCATTTTAATTTCGGATCAAAACATTAGTGGGCTTTTAAACCGTCTAGTGTATGATCGGCATTCCCGACTTAATAATTTTACTCGTCTTAAGTTATTTTTTTACAAATAGAAACTTTAATATCTCTTAAAATATTTCTAAAGAATGTTACTAAAAATTTATTGCGAAATGATAAAACAAATCCTTTTTTCAGGAGTCTTTTCGAACCAAAGGTTTAAAAGGCTTAATTCTTTCATTCACTTTTTAAAAATTAATGAAATTTGGGTTAAATTTCATCCCTAATAACATTCTTATGGAATTAATTCGATAGCTTAATTCCCTATAGCTTAAAATTATATGAATTCATTCTATTTTGATTGAATTCTAACTGAATGAAACCCAATTTACCTGAATTCATTTAATAAAAAAGTGAATGAAAAATTATTTGTTTTCATTCACTTAATCAAATGAAAAATTTTAATTTGTATGTAATTGCTGAAATATTAGCATAATACAATGAAAAATGTTTAAAATTCATCTAACAGAAATAAATAGTATCGTATGCTTTGTTACAGCTTGTATGCTTTGGTTTTGATTATATGTTAGTTTCAAACTACACTGCACTAAGTGAATGGTAACAAAATTTCTTCATTCAATTAGAAAAATGGTGAATAAACATGCGATTTGAATGATTCAAGTTAGGAATTCATTCAATTCATATTAAAGCTTTGGGAAAGCTTATGAATGAATTCTTTACGAATGGTTTAAGGGAATGGTACATGAATCTTTTTAAAATCTGAATTTAATTTTTAGTGAATTAAGCTTAAATTCAATTAAGTTTTTCGAAGCTCTGCTTCGAACACGTGCAGTAACTGGCTCGAGTAGCATCGACTAGTACTTTCATTATATTCCAGTTACTTCAAATTATTGAAAGATAGCATTCCAGTGTATAAACGGTAATGAGGTATCATTATTTTTTAGACTACCAGCAATGACTTTAAAGTGCCTATTCCTATTTGTGACTCATTGTGGCCACCATAAGACTATTTTTAAGGCTGAGAGTCATAACTTTTCATAAAAAACAGCAATGAAATTCAAAAAATTTCATTTTTATTTGTCAATGTTATGATTGTATCGATACCAGGCCTCAATTTTTTTGAAGTTTTCAAACAAAAATTTTAGTAAATATAATTTATTGTGACTTTGCAGCAACAAATACATGGAGAATACAGTCTAAGACTAAGAGTCACAGATTTTTCGTAGGAATAGGCACTTAAAATACCTTCTGAATTGCTTTAAATCATATAATAATTAGTTACTAGTAAATAGTTACCTTATTTATTATTTTATAACAGAAAATAATGATATATTTTTATCAATATGGCCAGTACAAAGAAATTTTTCTTTTTTCTGTTACTAAAGGTTTTGTTATTTTTATATAACCATCGCGCCATAAAATAGTTTTCTATATTTTTTTTTTTACAATTATTTGTTATTCTTATTGTTTAATTTGTTACAAATGTACATGATAAGCATATCCAAATAGGGTAATAAATATAATATGATGTTTGATTGTTATTGCTGCTAGTTTCTTCACATAGGTGTATTCCCTTGTACGTGCTGTTGCCACAAACTTACACCTCATACTTCATTCTACACAACCTGCTAGTCATAATAATCAAAGTAGTTTCGTTTTGTGTATATCTACACATATTTAGATTTTTGATATGCTAATCAATAATAGTTAATCAGGCCCCCAAAACGATCGATGTTAATGATCTATGTACACAACTAAAACGAAATAACATTTTTTCTTACCATTTTTGAATTCTCATCATTGTAGATATTTTTGTGAGTGCACAGTGTTTTCAAACAAAAAAAAGTGGTAATAAATGTGCAAGTTCTAAACTACCGGCCTGACAAAAATATCCAAGCGTATTTCTATAAAACACTTAATAAATAAAGGGTTCTTCAACAGGGACGCTACAAAAGTAGAAAGACAGGGACAGCAAACGACGCCATATTTCTTGCCGCTCTTTTGACATTTCTCTTCAGTAAGGTTTGCCATTTCATGATGGAAAGATATACGAGCCAACAACGAGTCAAAATTATTAAAATTTACTACCGAAATTCGGAGTCAGTGGCCTCAACGTTAAGAGCGCTACGTCCAATTTATGGTCGTCATAATGAATGGCTTCGTCAATAAACAAAATATGCGTTATTGGTCAGACAGCAATCCACACGTACTCCATGAGTCATCATTACATCCCGAAAAAATTACGGTTTGGTGCGGTTTATGGGCCGGCGACGTCATTGGGCCGATGATGATCAAGACCGGCAAGTTAATGTGAATCGCTACCGTTCAATGATAACCGAATATTTTTGGCCCCAATTGGATGATATGGACTTGGAGGACATGTGGTTCCAACAGGACGGCGCCACAAGCCACACAGCGAATGTCACAATCAATTTATTGCAAACCAAGTTTGGAGAACGTGTTATCTCACGAAATGGTCCAGTCGATTGGCCGCCTCTGTCGTGCGATTTGACGCCGTTGGACTATTTCCTATGGGGCTACGTCAAATCTATGGTCTATGCCAACAAGCCAGCGACGATTGATGAACTTCGTACGAATATCGGCCGATTTATGCTTGAAAACCGTCGAAAATTGGGTTTAGCGTCTGGACTTCTGCAAGCGTGCCCGTGGTGGCCATGCAAAAGAGATCGATTTCCATACATAATGGCATCGAACGTACTTTCACAGGAATAAAGAATTTCATTGATATCCGAAACCGTTTTTGTTTTATTTAAAAAAACTTTTGTAGCGCTCTTATTGAAGAACCCTTTATTAAATATTTTAACAAAGTTTTGAACACCTGATTGCAGGTACTTTTGAAAAACGTCCTACTTTTTTACTTTAATGTGTTTTTCTTTACAAAACGGGTTTATTTTAATTTAATAAAAATCTTTCCGCATTATTTATGATTAATTCGCAGTAAAAAATTTCTGACGGTACAAAATCAATGCACTGGTAGAGCAATGAGTCTATAAATAATGACGCTTTTTTTTGAAAAAAAAGTAGTTCAAATCCGGTTTCAGGTAAGCATTTTTTTCAATTTAAAAAAAATTTTTATTTCATAAAATAAGTTGTTTTCTTTGCGTAAAATAAATTGTTTCTTTAAGACCTACTCCTTGCTAGCATTTTAAGGCAACTACCAACATGTTGTATATTCCTTAAAGCCCACTGTACATTGTTTTCTTTTACATCATCATCTTCGTAATCATGTTGTTGTTTTTATTTATATTTATTTACAATACTTTTTGTATATAAAATAAATATTGTTGTGTTGTATTGTTTAAATATTAAATACAACGTTACTACCCAGCAAAAAAAGAAATGCCGAAGCAGTAGAAAAAGCACTAAAATTGATGATCTAGATGCACTTATTTTTAAACATAAAGACTAATGATTTTAACATTGAGTTGTCATAGGAGAGGAGTGCTCCCACTTCAACATTTTTTCAGTACTTTTTGAACGAGTACAAAGGATGCTCCTTTTCACCAATTAAAATTAAAAAAAAAGTTCTTCGGAAAAAGAATTATGTTGTTTTTATTTTCCGAAAGTTCTTTTGTTGCCGCCATCGGGTATCGAAATTGCGACCCCACGATTGCTAGTCTAGTGCTCTACCGCTGAGCTATTCTTTGATATGAAAGTTCACTGGCATAAAAACATCACTTTGTTACTGCGAGATATTGTTCCTTATTCTCTTCAATAAAAGTACTTATTAAACAAGTGGAGTGTGCACTCCAATTCAATATTGTTTTCAGTAATATTTTGTCAGGTGAATAAAAAGCAATTTCTAATCATTTTTTTATATATACATATTTCTAAAAATGAAAAAAATATTGCATTTAAACAATTTAATTATAAATATTTTAAAAAAAATAATATAATAAAAAAAAATTTAAAAAAAGTAAAAAATATTGCTCCTGCCGGGAATCGAACCCGCGACCCTTTGTTTGGAAATGGCAAATGATACCAAAATCACTCTTTACTATCACTTTTAGAGCAATTACTCTTTAGAAGCTATACTTAAGTGATTTTTTGGATGTTGTTCAGAAGTAATTCTAAAAAAGGTGTAAAAAGATACTAACGGATACTTCAGAAGCAATGAAAGAAGTAATTTTTTGAAGTTGTGCAGAATAGCTTCTAAAAAAAGCAGTAAAAATACACTAACGGATTCTTGTGAAGCAGTGAAAGAAGTAGTTTATAAATCATTACTTCCAATTTTTTTTTGCTGGGTTAGTATTTAAATTTTTGATGTCGATGTGCCGCTATTGTGATTTCAGCCATAATCTTAATATTGTTGTTGTTGTTGCTTTAATGATACTACCAACTTGTAATGATTACTTTGATTTTTCATTTTTATTTTTTACATTGTTAGATTTTATACAACTGATACCAATATTGAATAAATCGATTGTCGTATATATTTTTGTTTTCTATTATTTAGTTTAAATTAGGGTAGAATTTTTAATGAAAACAATAATAAGTTTTAAATAAATCGAATATAGTAAATGTTCTTTCTTTTAAAAGTAAGAAGCACAGCTGCTATTTAAAATTAAAATAATAACACGAATTACCACACCGTTTTACATATAATAAAAAATAAGTCAAAAATCGGGCATGCTGAATATATGATACCCTCCACAACTTTTGTTGAAAGTCAGCTAATGATTGAAACCGAAGTTTTAACTGGTTAAATGGACTTGTATTAAAATATGTCTATAACTTCGTTAGAAAATCAATAAGAAATTTTCTTAATGTTAGGTATATTTAAGATAAAGTCGGATAAATATATAGTTCATATAAGCGTTAGATCCAAAAATGTTTTGAAATAAAAAGAATTTGGCTTTGGGCCCATATGAGTCAGTGTACCAAATTTCATTAAAATATATTAATCAATTGAAATTCAGAAAATATCAATTAAGATTCAGTTAACATAATATCCATCTTAATTTATGATTTCTATATTTCAATTGATATTCTCTGAATTTCAATTAAAGATTTCTGAATTGAAAAAAGTGTATTGAATGTTTCACAGAATGTTTTAAATGCTTTCATGCAAGCCTTTAGTGTCCACATAGTGGTGTAGGATACAGTTTTAAAAACTACACATTTTGCAAAATATTCCGTCAGATCAGTAACTTGATACATTTAAGGATACATATCTTCAAAAAGGGAAAATTTGTCATTGTTCAATAGCTGCTCCTCAAATTATTACAAAAATTTGTTTTTTACATATAAATGTCATCCTATTCTGATACATATTTGGTTGACTCTATAATTTGAGTTATTTAAACATTTTATTATTAAAAATATATATAAACAACAACGAACAGAACAAAAGCCTATACCAAATACATGTATTTGGTTGGTAAATATCATAAAATGCACAAAACTCGGTTAAATTTTGAATAAATTCATTTTTAATTTTAATGTTACTTTTTGTGTATTGGGAGTATTTTAAATTGAATTTTAACTTTTAAGCGGAGAATACACGAAGGAACATTGAGTAAGGAACAAAAAATATCAAAAAATTTTGTAAACATGAATTGCACGATGTCAACACGTACACACACACATTCACAAAAAAATGGGAATTTTTTCACGAATGTGCCCTCGTGTATTCTCCGCTTTATATTTTATAACCACAGCTGTAAACATTTTTGGCATTCTACTTACATATTTTTTGGAAAGAATTTCAATACTCTTGCTGTGATTTTGATAGTAAATTATTGCTGGCTTTTAGCATACTATTTAAGTTATAAAATTTTATAGACGAGTTTATAACAGTGTTAATTTTTAATTAATTTTGTTGTACTTTTTTTTGGGTTTAGTAATTAACATAGATAAATTGTTGAAATAATAATTTAAATTTGTGGTCATATTTTTTTTTTATAACAGACCAAAAACTTATTTATTATATAAAATTAATTATAATAAATAAATATTTTCAATTCTATCCCAGGAAAATTTTTTACAATCGGATGCCAAACATGCCAGTTCTGCAAACTGACAGGATTGAATTGACAGGAGATGTGGTTGTAAAGGAAAATTAGCTATTCTACAACCGATTCTTTGGAACAGAAAATTTTCCTGGGATTTTTCATACGCTCGTAATTTTAACAGCCCATGTTAAAATCGAAATATACAATACATGAACGCATATGACAATACATGAGGGTGGGTCAAAGTTTTTGCGACAACGGCGCATTGCGATTCTTGTTCTATGGGTCATTCAAAGAAAATTTGCCGAAAAAACCATAGAAACCCGGAAAAAATAGGTATTTTTCCAAAGTATTCAAGAAGCGAGGCAAAAGAAAATTTTATTTTATTTGTATCGAAAAATGTTAGCCTTTGCAGGCGTGTGTAATTCTTATGGCTGAATTTTCGATACAAATTAAGAAGAGAGTGATTTAACAGAGGTAGGGAGATTTGGGTAGTTCAGAGACCTGTCCTGGGATTTGTCTTGTGACATGTCACAAGGGGTCAATTTCCCCTCCTATGACAACGCCATGTAAAAGTGACCAGTTTATTTTATATAAAGGGGCCAGTTCGGTGACAGTTTGTTAAAATTTCCCGTAGGGATATTGTTAGTTCATAAAAGTCAGATTAAAAAGTTATTTTCCGGCTTTTATTTCTTTGATAAAAAAAGTTTTTTTCAGACTTTTATTTGTGGGAGTAAATATAAAATATATTCTTTGACTACTATTTTTTCAAGCATAAATAATAGTAATTTTTTGATTTTAATTTTTTTGGGCAAAAAATGGTTTATTTTTTTAAGTAAAGTCGGTTGAAATTAGGGTTGAGAAATCGGTATTTCGGTATTGAAAAATTTCCAGTACCGAATTTTCGGTATTTTCAGTATTCATATAAATATTCTTACTTAGCGGGTAAACGTAGATATAGCACATCTCAAATTCAATATTGTTTAGGAAAATTATTGATTCCAAACCGGCTTAATCTTTTCTTTTGTGTTTCATTCAGAGCTTGAAAAAGATAATTCTTTTTTGAATTAATACGAATAAAAGTTTATTCATTTTATGAATCAGTGAATATTTTAAAATAATTTTAAATCAATGATTTGATATCGAACAAAGTGAGATAATGATTTGGTATAATTTACATCGATTCAATTTTGTTTCGACTGAATAATTTGTAATAAGAGATAATTCGCGAGGTATAAATCAGATCAGAGCTTTGAAGAATTGATTCAAAATAATTATTTTCAAAGATGATAAAAAAAGCTGAGTTATAAGTTCGCGAATCAAAAAATATAAAGATAATTCGCACGAATTATTTTTATATTTTTTTGATTCGCGAAGACATATTATTGCGTAAAATTAATTCGCAAATCAAAAAAACATTTTTAAATCCTGAATAAAAACAAAAAATTATAATTCGCGAGAATCAAGAAAATCAACATAATCAAAAATAATTATTTTATTATTATTTTTTAGAAAATTTAGAATGAAAATTTGGACAAATTTGACAATTCCCATCACCAATGCTGAGTAATCGTAGACACAAAAGTGAACAAATGGTTATTAGACTAATTTTTTAATCTTTTGACTTTCTCTCAAGAAAATTTTTAGGAAAAACATTATTTTTATGTTTGAATTAATAAAGTTTCGTGTAAAAGTCATACTATTTATAATAATCATAATCCGACATTTTTTGGCTGAGTTAATTTTATTTTTGCTTTATCCAAAGTTCTAGTTAAGTAAAAATTCGATATATTCGTATGTTTGCATCTTTAAAATATAAAATTTATAAAGAATTGCAAACCCAAAAACAGAATTATTGCCAAATTTGTTAAAATTTCTCTTAAAAAAGACATAAATTATTAAAAAAAAAATAAACAAAAAAATTGTATGCAATACCGAAATCGGTATCGTTCTAAAATCGGTATTTCGAATTTGCTAAAATGGCTCGAATTTCGATATTACCGAAATCGGTACTGGAAAGCCTAGTTGAAATGGTTCAGGAATAATGACGGTTTTTTAGCGGTATTGCCTGACAGCGCTGGAAATTATAAAATAAATCCCGAAACCGTTGAATAACATTTCTTATAGTAGTATAACTGCAGTTGCAGTTAAAAACAACTACGACCAATTATTTCACGAATTACTGGCACAAAGTAATTGCATAATTTTCTACACATGAAAAATATATATCTTAAATTCCTCCTAATAAAAGTTTTATTGCATAACTGAGAGAATTGTCTGCACGATATTAATGAATTCTTGCGGTCTTATGCATGAAGTTTCACTGAAAATCGTCCATTGAAATTTTTCATTGAATTAATGGAATTTTTCATTAAATAATGTGAAAAATTTAATTTTATTTATTAAAAGTTTTATACACTCAATGAAAAAGTTTCATTAAAACTGGATTCATAAAATATATGAAGCTTTTTTATTAAATTTAATAAATTTTTCTTACGTTGTGAAGAAAACTTCGTAAGTTTCATGAAAACTCGTCCAGCAAAATTCTCTCTGCGTAGTAAATCACTTCTGTAATTGTTCAAAAAAAAATTATTAATATTACAAATGGTGAATAAAACATATGAGAGTTTTAATATTGACAATATTTTTGATTAAGTCCATAACAAATTTATTTCACTATAACTTATTCAACAAAAAATTTAATACGAAACATATGTGTTTTGTATTAAAGCTGTTTTGCTCTAATAACAATATAATATATAATATTAACAAATATTAAGTAAATAGAGAAATACCTGTAAAATATGGTTATTAACATAAATATTTGAAATCACCATCTACGTGAATAAATATAACAATAGCCAATGTGTAGGTTTCAATGCAAATATTTCAAATATTTTTTTGTTATGGAACATTTATTGATAATTTTTGTATTCTTTTTGGTTTGTTGGTAGAATATATGTATTTAACTACTGTTAAGTAGCTTAAAATATGCCCACTTTAACTGTTTTCAATTAGAAATCAATAATATTGAAAGACAGATAGAAATTCGAACAAACACTCGGCATGCTTACTAGGGGTATAACCAAAATTTCGCCCACCACTAATTTTTTAATGGTTGTGAAAACATTCTATATAAGTCATCTTGAAACGAAACCCTTCCGAAAGGTGGACAATTTCCAAAATACCAAATTTTTATGTATAATATCCAACAAAATATTCTTTAACTATTAAAGACATAATTGTACTAAAAAAAGGTTAATTTGTGGAGATTAAAAATTTGTAAAGGCCAATTTTATGGTCAGAACTAAGAATGATTTTTATCTCAAATATTTCTTAAGTAAAACTTTAGAGAAAATTCTTTCTTAGCTCTGACTATAACACTGGCCCTTAAGTACTTTATGATTTAACAACTCAATTTCTTGAAATAGAGTCAAAAATTCTTAAGTTTAAATTCTTAACGAAAATAAAAACCAAATCAAAAAGGATTTCAAAATTCTTAGCAAATTTGTGTTTAGTGTATCAATATTTATTAGCAAATTTGTATTGCAAAGAGATATTTATTATCTTTTTTTTTTTATTAATATTTCGGTTTTCAATGTGTTTCAAATTTTGTAATGCTTTTCATACGTTATAGAACTAATTTTATATTTTTAAAAGTTATACCACTAAAGTTGCGTTTACACCTGCATTGAAATCCCGAGATTTCGATATTCACCACTGTGAAAAACAATGAAGGAAATCATATAAATGTTCAATATTGAAAAAAGCACACATAGTTAGGTCTAATAAATACATTCTCTAAAAATTAAAATCTATATGCTTTCCTTCATTGTTTTTTCGGAGTGGTAAATATCGAAATCTCGGGATTTCGATGCAAGTGTAAACGCAACTTAACACACACACTTGTTTATAGAGGTTTAGTTGGTTGCTACATTGGTTTCTTTTAAGCAGTACCTATAGTACAACAAATACCAGTAGCTGAATGAGCTTAAAAATAAGATACAACACTCGTGGGAGTATTATAAATGTAAAATCCTCATCCCTTGACTGTCTAATGGAGGAGGGTATTAAAACACATAATAATAATAATAATAGTAGTGGTCAAACAGTTAGATGACTATTTTAACTGGTTACACTATACCAAGTGGCATAAATGAAAAAAGATAAAACTTTAGTATTTTGTTACTTTCATAGCACAGCAAAAACAACGAAACTACCAGCTATAGGTACTAAATGAGCCATGATGGAATAGAGATATTGGTATAAGGAAATTGTTAGTTCTTTAAAAGAATTAGGGCATTGAGTAAGTTGTTTACTAAAAAAATTCGTAACTAAACCCATAGCTGCTGTAGAAAAACCTTTAAGCCCTATTTTCACAATATCCAGCTAGCAACTAACTGGGTCTTTAACTGACACATGTGTACATAAGTACATTACTGTTTTACATATAAAAATTTAATATTACCTATTTGTTACAATCATAGAAATAAATCTGTAAAAATTAGCTAAAAATGATGCTGCAGAAAAAAACTGCTGAAATAAGCAAATTTTTTTGCTAAATACATTTTATTAGTATTAAAATTGGTAGAATTAAAACAGTTAAATTTACCGAATTTTAGTTATAGTTAGGCTATCTTTTAGTTAACAGAAAATAGAAAATTGTACTGTAATATCTGCATAAAATTTTGCTAAATATTTGTTGACTAAAAATAGCAAAAATAAACTGTTATATCTACAAAATTTTTTCTATTTTTAAGCTAAATTTAGTTGAATGCAAATAGCAGTCTATTCTGCTAAAATCAACAGAAATATTTGTTAAAAAATTGTAAACTGCTGTTTCCAAAAGGCTCGATTTTTATTTGCTTTTAAACAAAATCGAAAAAAAAACTTCGAAAATTTTAAAATTTTTTGTAATTTTTTAGGCTACAAATTACTTAGTAAAAATTGTTGCTGATTTAACAGGTTAATTTGCTATTATCCATTAACAAAAATTTATCTTAAATATACAGTGGTGGCAAATTTAATAGGAACGATTCAAGTTTTTTCAAATTTTTTTTTTTCGATGCCTTTATTTTTAAAAATCAAAATAGTAGGTTTAGAATATTGTGTAGAATTTTAACATAATGTCTGTTTTTTTATTTTGTCACTTGTTTTAAGTGGGCGTGGCTTTCAAAGTAAAATTAGCGATATCGACCTGTTATCAAATTACATAGTAAAGTTTAGCGAGTACTGATCGAATCTATAGAAACTGTATATTTTTGGAAATCCTACAAAATTTCCTTAACTTCTGCATTATTTCTATCTAGAAATAGTCGCCAGACTTGAAATAAAAGTGCCTTAAACATAAAAAAAAATTTTATTTGTTTTTAGCGATTTTATAATAAAGTTAACCACACTGAAATTTTAATAGGAAATGCTTTATACTTAATATAGAAAAAAACTTCACTTTTTTGTTATATTGTAGCAAGTATAGCATAAAACTATTCGCTTTAAAATTTCAGTGTTGTTAACTTTAATCGTTCCTATTAAATTTTCCACCACTGTAACTAAAAGTCTGTGTATTTAACAGTTTTTTTTTGCAGTTCTTATGATACTAATATATAGCAAAAATAATCTGCTAATTTTAGCAGTTATTTCTGAAACATCATTTTTAACTAATTTCTAGTAATTTTAACTAATTTTTTTTACAGAGAAAATATGTTATTGTAATAATAGAAGAAGTAAGGACTTATTTTTATGACATAAACCGGAACAATAAAAATACTGATGTTTACAAAATCGAAGGAAATCGACTAAAACGAATCTAATTATCTGTACATGTTTTCAGTCGTTCGAAGGCATTCAAATCTTTTAAATAGATTTTACTCTTAAAATCAAATTTTGTTTAAAATTTTTTAATTTGAAGTGTAAAACAATTTCGATGTAGTTTAAAGCAAAATATTTTAGTGTGAATTCAAATCAAAAATGCTGGAAATTTTTTTTATTATTTTCATTTAAAATTTCGTAAATATAACTGTTCTGATACACTTAAAATAATACGTCAGTAGAAAATCTGTCAAACCGGTTTCAAATCAATTTGACTAATTTTTAAGAAATTTTTAGTTGAAACACTAATTTAAGCAAAGATTTTAGTTATCTTCATTTAACAAATCCTCATTACTTTAACTAATTTTGAGTGTTAATTTTCAAAATTATTTAAAGCCAATTTTTAAGAACCCATTCGTTAAATTTCACAACATTTATTGTTAAAATATAATATGTTCATGTGACTGTTATCACTCGGTAGATGGGTGATTTACCTTCCATTTTAAAATGGCCCATATGTCGAAAACTAAGAGAGATAGAGCAAAATTGACGAAAATGTGTAAGCCCAGTGAAAGGGGTTATCTCTATCCAAAATTAGACATTGGCGGGGCCTTAAACTCTCTGGAATTTTTAATAAAAATTTTCTACTTCATAAACTGGCGCATATCTCGAAAACTAAGCGAGATAGAGCAAAACGGACAAAATGTTTGATCCGCTGGAGTGCCCTTATATGCCCTCACATGATATGGACTAGGCCAGGGGTGGGTCCCGAGACCCTAAATTTGAATAAATTCTACGACTCTGTATAATTACAGGTAGTTTTATAAATTTTTTACTTAAATTTAGATTTGTTAAATTTAACAGAAGAATTTGTTAAAATCAACTAATAATATTTTATGCCAAAAAACAGGAATACAATTTTTTAAAGTAACAAATTTTTCTTTTCAGCAAACTGACTTATTATTTTAAGTGTAGTTGTCAAAAAAGCAGTAACGATGACAAAATACTTTGGGAGAATCACTGCTTAATAATTCCTCCATGCTTAATTACTGGTAAAAAAATATTTTGTCTACTACTATAGTTGGTTGTTGCAATCAAATTGCTTTTGTATAAATTATTATTTATCCGTTTATCATATTATGCTCTTGTCTGCAATCATATATTATCTGGATAATCATATTCCTCTTTTCTAATAACAATCATATCGTGATAATAATCGAAATCATTTTATATCTCTAGAAATCATATATTTTCCATTCTAGTTTGAGATTTTGTGAGAAAAAATAAAAATAAAATAATATTAAACAAAAAAGTAGGAAAAATAAATATGTTTTGAAATGAAAGGTGAATAGGAAATAAAACTATGAATTAGTTACATTGAATTCAAGGCCTTACTTGGGTGAGATGGTAAAGCTGTCGCAACCCGGTGAAAAATGTTCATATACGCTCAAACATGTTCACATATGGTTTATGTATGGACACATATGAACAAATATGAACTTTTTATGAACATATATGGATTTTATGTGAACATATATGGAAGTATATGTGATTCTATATATGGAAAAAATTTCATATACAGACATATATGGAAGCATCTGTTATTTCATATAGAGTTTGCTGTTCGGTTTTAATCGAAACCGAAACCGCGGTTTTTCAAGCCTCAAAACCGAAACCGAAAACCGACAAAAAATAAGTCGGTTTTTAATAAATGCTTAAAACAATTAAAATACTTAAGTAAATTACATATTATTGAGTCTTGAATTTTGAAAAGGGCTCAGCTCCTATTTTACAAAATTCTGTATTTAATTGTAGTAAACAATTTCGCCATTAAATATTAATTTAAAGATTTTTTTTATTTTTACAGATAATATAAGCTGAGGATTATAATTTAAAAAAAAAATTGCACCAAAAAGTCATGGAGTTTAAGAGATATTGAGTTTCACGTATTCAGTTCAGATTTTCACTGCTTATTTTTCAATAACTTTTATTTCGTAGTCCGCGCAATTTATTGTATAAAATTTTAACCTTGTATTATTTTAAACAAACCGCTAAATTTCAGATTAAAACTCTTATTGCCTTTATTCGAGTGAGAAATTCAATCGAATTTTAATAAATATCTTGAATGTATTAAAATATTTAATTTTTATACATATTAAATTATTTTAAAACAATTCTATTAATATCACAACAAAACCGAAAAATAACCGAAACCGCGGTTTTTTTTAATTTTGAAAAACCGAAACCGCGGTTTTCAATTTTTACGGTTTTTAGCAAACTCTAATTTCATATATGGAAATGGCACTCATATATGGACAAATATGAAAGTATATGTTATTCAATTTATGCAAAAGGGACTTGTATATGAACATATTTCGAAGAATACATTTTTCCATATACCCGGTGAAAAATGTTCATATACGCTCAAACATGTTCATATATGGTTTATGTATGGACACATATGAACAAATATGGATTTTTTATGAACATATATGGATTTTATATGAACATATATGGAAGTATATGTGATTCCATATATGTAAAAAATTTCATATACAGACATATATGGAAGCATCTGTTATTTCATATATGGAAATGTCACTCATATATGGACAAATATGAAAGTATATGTTATTCAATTTATGCAAAAGGGACTTGTATATGAACATATTTCGAAGAATACATTTTTCCATATATGTAAAAGGAACTCATATTTGGTAAATATGGTATTATATTTAATGCAATGAATAAAAAAAGGAACATATGTAGCGCCTAATTTGAATGTCATACATAAATTTATATCTATCTAACAACCTTATAATAAAGGACAGCAACGTTCGCATGTATTCGCATATATTTAATAAATGTATATGGTCATATATGAACATATACTTAGGTGTTACCTCATTTTTCGGATCCATACATATATGGTTGAACCATAAATATTCATATATGGACATTTTTCACCGGGAACTTAGTTTAGTTTGTAATGTAGGAGCATGTATTCGATTCCTATAGCCGGATGGGTTGTTGAAGAAATTATCATTCAGAGACAATCTGGCAATAAACATATAAACAGTTAATACAATTTTATGGAAAATCCCTTATGAGCCTGTCCATAGAAAAAGGCAGAAACTAGATCTAGTCGGATTTGAAAATTAATGTGTTTTAATTTTTAGAGAAAAAAGCTTTTTCTTCTTCTTAACCTCAAACCTACTAAATTAAAATTGAAAATGCATATTAATTACAATATTAATTGCAGGAATTAAAAAAACGCTGTACTAAAATTAATTATGAAATGCCCTGTGGCAACCCATCTCCAATATTTACTCAAACTGTCTGCTCTTGAACGTAAAAACTAAGTTAGTTTGGCAACATTTACGAAAATGGAAACACGAAGGAGATTGATAGATAAAAAAAATCTGAAAATAGAATGTTTGTATGTATTTGGATTGAATTGAAGTTGAATAGGAAAGAAAACAATGAATTAGTTGCATAGATTTCAAGGCCTTACTTGGGTGAGATGGTTAAGCTGTCGCACCTTAGTATAGTTACGTTTGTATTGTAGGAGCATGTGTTCGATTCCTATAGCTGGACGGGTTGTTGAAAAATTATTATATCGAGACAATCTGACAATAAACATATAAAAACTTAATACAATTTAATGGAAAATCACTGATGAAGTCTGTCCAAAGAAAAAGGCCTTGATTGATTTGAAAATTAATGTGTTTATAATTTTTAGAAACCTACTAAAATAAAAAAACGTGAAAATAAAATAACGTGAAACCTACTAAAATAAAAAAAATTGTTTGCAACCGGATTTGAACTCGTAACCTCCTACTTGCAAACCTTTTATAACGAAGCGTCATAATTTTTCTAATATAATTGCTCTACCAGTGAATTAATTTTTTACTGCTGGCAATTTCTGACTATGTAGCACTGGATAACAACTGGTTGCAAATGTTGGCATAGCACTCTAAGCTCAGTTCCAGTGTTTTTTTTTTATAAACCACCAAAATTTTTATAGAACAAGTACTGTAAAAACGGTTTTTGCAAACGATTACGAAGCGTTCCAAATGAATGTTCTGCTAGTTATTTTCTACCACTGGCAATTTCTGACTCTTTACTCTTTTGATGATAACGAATAGACGGTATGTCAGCGTCACTTTAGAAAAAGAAAAAAATGCATCTTTAACCATTTGAGTACCATAAGTTTTCTGCCGAAGCGATTTTTAAATTTTTGCGATTTTCATGACCTCTGACCTATTAGGTCATCTCAAGAAAAATTAGCTTCCTAGAATTCCTCTTTAACCTCATATTGCTTGGCAAAAATATTTGCCATTTGACTACCCTGCAGTTTCGGACGAAGCGATTTCTATTTTTATTTATTTTTATTTTATGTATGTGATCTGCAACTAAATTATATATATACAAAAAAATGGGCCCATAGACACCTTCCTTGCCTTTCATATTGCTTGTCAAATTTTGTAGTTTTTACCACTTAAATAAAAAAGTCTATTTGATCAACTTTGAGGAATCGCAACGACAAAATTCGGTAGTAAAATTGACAAATTTTTATAGTAAACTCACAACTTAACTACCGAATTTTGTCGTTAAAAATTTATAGAATCCCACTACAGGTAGAGATTTATCGCCTACTAGATTTTAGTTGCGCCAACCCTTCTCTACAAATCACCTTTGGAGGTGTTTATTCTATCTTCAATCTGAACAATTATAAGCGCCAAAAACCCTTGACCAAGCATACTTGCCTGTGATTTTCAAAGGCTCAAGAAGTCCTTGGTATATTTCCGCTGACTTTTCCTTTAAATGGCATTGCTGACTTTGGCTTTAGGACACAATTTCCAGCTGGGTAACTATGTTAGCATTTTTGTAGTCTGCAAAGTCCTAAAAAATATTTTTTGACAATAACTTCAGATCTTGGGGGTGTAATAAAATTCTGAAATTTATAATTTGATCTATTCGACCAGACCAACAACCCAAAATACGTTGTTTTTTAAGTATATAAATTATGCAATATTAATAGTTTTTAACGAAGATAATTGGTAATTGAAGGGGTTACAGGTTTCCTCGACTTATTCCATTCAAAATGTGAAACTAAAATTTCTCTTACCCAATTGCATAAAGAAAATATCTTTTTGGTAGTGCTCATAAGAACTTATCTTGTTAGTTGATAAAATTTATAGAAAAACATAAATGAATATGTGTCTGTTTCTCAATATAAATATATATGCGTGCGTGTGTGTGGTTACTTGCAGTACTTTTATACTAAAAGTATAAGTTCCTTATATTTATTATAGTTATTTTCCAAAAAAAAACTACTATGTTTGTGCACATGGACTTCTTAACGTTATGTGTTCATTCAAGTCGCCACTACCATCGCCATAGCCAGCTCATCTCCACCTTCCAGTTAAAATTTCGTTACACTCCCAGCAAAAAAAAAAGTTGCAAAAGCAGTAGTAAAAGCTCAATACAGGTAATGATCTAGATGTATTTCTGTTTTTAACAGAAACACTTATGATTTTAACATTGAGTTGTCAGAGGAGGGCAGTACTCGCACTTCATAATTTTCTCAGTACATTTTGAACGAATGCAAAAGGCGCACTGCAATTTTATATTTTTTTGCACGTAAATAAAAAGCAATTTTTATTCATTTTTATTTTATTTATATTTAAAAATTTTAGAATTAAAAACATACTAAATTTTAACAAATTAACTACAAAAATAAAAAAATTTAAAAGTAACAGGATTATAATACGCGATCATCTGTTTGGAAATAAACTGTCTGAATGAATTCATAAGGTCATTCAGAGCAATAATGCTTTAGAAGCAATAATTAAGTGATTTTTTGGATAATGTTCAGAATTACTTATAAAAAAGCTAAATCTGTTCTGAATTACTTCTAAATTTGCAACAGAATATGCTAACGGATTATTTGAAAGTAATGAAAGAAGTAGTTTTTAAAGCAAGACTTCCAATTTTTTTTGCTGGGCTTACCATATTTGTTTTTATTTGAACCACCTTCTATTACTACTGCTTTGTCTTAACCCTCTAATATGCTAGGCGGTTAGAAAAGTATTTTGATAACTAGACCTAAGGTGAATTCATATTTTGGAAGATTTTGAGATTGGATTTTAACATTTTGTTTATGATAAAAAAAAACAATTAGAATCATAAAGTTTTATTGCAGGTTACTACGCAGGTTTCTTGGCGAAAAAATAAATTTCATTCTAGTTCACTCTTTGGATAAATAATATCGCCTTAATTTAGAAGCATTAATGGGACCAGCTGAATTAAAAGCTTTATGTTTTCGCTGTGTTTTCGTAAATCGATCCTTAAAAATATCATACCAAAATTTCAGAAGGAAATGTTTAGCAAAACTATAGCCTATTGATCTGAGTAAATTCGGTTACATTGAATGCGGTTTTAAAACGTTAACTGTATTTGCTTTAAACATTTTTTTTTAAATGATCGTAATTTTGATCTAAATTATGTTCTACTTAGTGTTGATGTACTAAAAATCTTTATTTTGAAATTTTTTTCTGAAATTTTAATATGAAATTTTTGGGTCTTTTCTGAATTTTGTTTCTGAAATTTTAGTATGATATTTTTAGAGAGATGTACCATCAAAATGTTAAATTCGGTCCAGTTCATTCTGAAATTTTAGTATAACATTTTTCGGGAGATGTACCATCAAATATTAAAGTTTCTATTTCAGGTGGTTCCCTTGAAGGGTTTAAACAAACCATGTTCATATTTCGTTTATTTATGTGGCAGTTGGGTTTTACAAGTTTTATTCTTGGTTTATAGTGTTTATTTCAATTTTCATGATATTATTTTTTATTTTATTTTGTTTTCGTATGTTTTTTTTTATCTTAGTACATAAATGTTATTTGTATGGGTTGAGTTTATATGTGTGTTTGTGTTTGCGTAAATGGTTGGTTAGGGAGAAACTAAGTTGTCGTTGCGTCTATTAGAATTTTCTATTTTATTATTTTTTTTTTCTTTAACGCTTTTGTTTTTATTGGCTTGCTAGAAATTGCTGTCTTACATTTTAAGTATATTTAAATAAATTATTAACAATCATATAATTTAATATACCCGTTTAACGGTTTGTAAAATTATATCTAGCGTATAAAAGTAGCAGAATTAACAGAATTTGTACAGCAGGCTACAAGCGCTAAAATTTTCATATTATTTGCAGATCGCTAACTCTATGCTAAAGCATTGTAATAAATATTAAACGAAATGTTGAATTTTTGATAAAAAAATAAAATCTTTTAAAGGCCTATCAAACTTCTAATGCACCAATTTTTGAATGAATGCACCAATGAAAAGAAATCTAAATTATATACATATAGAAAACATATTAGTATCATTGTATCATTTTGTTCGTCTTTAAATGTATCTTTAGAAAAAAGAACTAAAATAAAATTCGAAGTAATACTCACTGAGTTAATAACGTATATTATATATACAACCTTCAAGCGATAATTCGAGATGTTTTATTGGAAATTTTTCTATTTTTTATTTCCAATACTAAAACAAAAATTTTTTTATGACACTATGTATTGGTTGAAAAATGGGATTAAAAAAAGCTTAAAAAAGAAATTAATAAATTTTTTCCAGAACTTCCATTTTCATTTCTAAGATCTGTAGTTATATTTTGTTGAACAAAATTAAAAAAAAAAAACTCAAAATTAGAGCTTCGAAAATTTACAAAGTAATCCTACATTTGCCCATACCTGGGAAAAAATTAGCATAACTCAAGAGAAACAAAAATTTCCATCTGAATATTTGTAGATCTTAGAAATGAACATAGAGTATAAAATCGTTCTTGAAAAAACTATTTCATTTTTTCACGGTTTTCATTATTTATGCCATTTTAAATCTACAATAGTCTGGGCGAATTGCAATTACTTAAATATTTTCCAACCAATCTTCGGTGCTTGAGGCCCTATGTTCCTTATAGGAACGATGGGAATATATATATATACAATCTATATAAGAATATATAATATATAATCTTCGGTGCTTGTGCCTTTTTAGATATATCATTTAGTTTAGATTACCATTCTGTTAACATTTTCTAGAAATACAGTTACCTAAGAGCTAGTATTTTCAAAAAACCAAAACAGAATTTTTCCCCTTGTATATCCAATTTCAAAAATTTCAAAGGCCAGGGATAGCTCAAACATTCTTCGATTGAGCTTAAATTTTGGATAAGTTTTTCCAGTAACTTCAAAAAATATGCCGTGGGCAGCGGATTCTTAAGTCGCACATACAACAAAGGTCCAGTCTAATACATATTGTCATAAAAAAACGATCAGTAAATATTCGAAAAAGATAGAAAAAATTGCAATCACATCCCGAACTAATTCTTGAAAGTTTCGTAATATGGAGTAACATTTTTAGAAATTTTTTGAAAAAGTTGATTTTAATTAAAAAAAATTACTTTGAAATTTTCTTTTTCGAAAATTATATTTATTTAAAGACGAACAAAATGATAACTTACTATTCTAAGATATCAATATTTATCACTGGTTTATCGTTAACTTAAAATTTTTTGCAAAAAAAATAAAACAGTTTTACTCACACTCAAATTAGTTTGTAGTTTAAATTAACTGAAAGTGTAATTTAAAATAAATGAAAAATCACTTGAAAACCTTTTCATTTAAATCAAAAGAATTTTTCATTTATTTTCAAATGTTAATAAATTAACTACAAAGTCCTTAAAAAAATAATGATATTTCATTTATTTGGTTTGTTTAAATTTCAAAAAATTAACTACAAAATCCATAAGAATAAATTATTTTAGTTTATTTCGTTTCTTTGACTGACATAGAAATCCAAAAGGAATTATATTTTTAACAAAACATTTTAAATGAAAATATTAACTGTAACAGAAAATCCGTATTTATATGTAATTTATTTTTTGAATAGACGACAAAAATAGTTAAAAAATATATCTCTTTGTATTTTAACTGTATAATAATTTAAAAATAAATGTACGGATAATTTTTTAAATAAACTACAGCCCAGCAAAACCACACATTACCAAATAATGTGTTAAGTAATGTGTAGCCATACGGGCCGATGCATTACTTTACACCTTACTTCACTGATGAATTTTACAGGCGATGAGCCCCAAAGTAATGTATGGGGAGGAAGTGATAAAGTAATTGGTTATCTTTGTTGTTACGAGGATGAGAAAAGTAATGGGTCTAAAAATAGATTTTCGTTAAAAAAAATTTTTATTTAAAAAAAATTTATTAGAAATATTTTTTTATTAAATATATAAACGTGGTCACTAGAGCGTACCACCTTACAGACAAAAAAAAAAAAAAAAGTTCGCCGTACACCCTCAAATATGAAGTATTTTTGCAAGGATGTTTGGAAATTGCCTTGCAAAAATAGTTCATATTGAAGGGTGTACGACGAACTTTTTTTTTGAGGTACGGTCTAGTGGTCACGCTGGAATTGGAACCTGGGATCCCTGCTTGTTAGCCAAGAACTCTACCACCTGAGCTATCGACACATATAACACTTTATTGCTTAAAAAGTAAATGAATTGTTGTGCTTCATATATTCTTTCGTAATGGCGAAAAATATACACCTTACACCCATGCTTACAAAAAAACACAAGGTAATGTGTCTAAAAATAGATTTTCAAAAATGTTTTAATCATTACTTTCCGTTTATAAATCATGCAATACGTAATCAGTAATTGGTAAATCATTACTTTTTGTTTTGAAATAATACAGAAGCTAAGAAGCTATCATTACAAGGTAATGCGTGAGTATATCGCACCCATTACCAAAGTTTTGCTGAGAGTCAGTTACTGTAATAATATTTTCAATGCAAAACCAGTTCGGAATGAAAGGCTGAAAATTTGTATTGAAGTTGCTTTGAATACGTAACAAAACATATCAAAAAACGAGTAAAAAGGTTAAAGTCGGGCATGCCGAATATACAATACCCTACACCAGTCTGGTGTATTGTTTGGATCCGAAATTCGAATGGGTTAAATTGGGGCTTGTGTCAAAATTGTCTATAATGTGAGTCAGCGCACCAAATTTCATCAAAATATCTTAATATTTGCGACCTGCTGCGTATAAACAGTATAATTTTGGTAGGACCCTTATATGGGCACTAGGTCTAAACATAGACCGATGTTCATCAAAATCAATAGGCTGCGTTATTGGCCCAATATAGGTCTGTGTACCAAATTTCATCAAAATATCTTAATATTTACGACCTGCAGCGTATAAACAATATAATTTTGGTAGGACTATGGGCACTAGGTCTAAACATGGACCGCTGTTCACCAAAATCAAACTTGTTCGTCCTTGGGCCAACATAGGTCTGCGTACCAAATTTCATCAAAATATCTTAATATTTCCGACCTGTAGAGTGCACACAAAATTGCATGGACAGACAGACAGACAGACAGACAGACAGACAGACAGACGGACGGACGGACAGACGGACATCGTTAAAAAAGTTAAAGTGGGGCATGCCGACTATATAATACCCTACACCACTCTGTTTAAAAGCCAACTGATGTTTGGATCCGAAATTCGCATGGGTTAAAATTGACTTGTGTCAAAATTTTCTATAAAATGGTAAAATAAGATAAAATCGGAAATATAGCCCATATGGGCAATAGGTCCAAATTGCATTGAAATATCTTCATATTTACGGCCTGCAGCGTATAAAAAACCAAATTTTCGGGGACCTTTATGTAGGCACTAGGACTAAACATGGACCAATTTTAACCAAAATCAATAGGCTTCGTCTTTGAACCGACATAGGTCGGTGTACCAAATGTCATCAAAATATCTTAATATTTTCGACCTGTAGAGTGCGCACAAGAATACATGGACAGATAGACAGACGGACGCAAAGATGGGCATCGTTAAAACGAAACAAAGTGATTCTGAGTCAATCGGAAGTGATTCTGATTCGATCGGTATACTATAAAGTGGATCTAGGTCCAATATTTTTTGGTGTTACAAACATCAGCACAAACTCTCCACATAGTGGTGTAGGATATAATTAGCGAAATCGAAGGGAGTCGTGCTGAAGACTCGTTGATTTGGCACGGAATGCTCCATATATTACATTATTTGGATATAAAATTAGCGGTAAGCATTTCAAAAGTAAAAATGCTAAAAAATTATAAAAAAATTTATGTACTAGTGCTTTGAAATACTTCCATGCCAATTACAAAGCTACACCTAAAATATTTTGTATGTAAAGACCGCTGAAAATGTATTTGAAAATTAACAAAATTCTACTCGAAAACCACACAATTAACATTTATTTAAATTCAACCCACATTTTCTTTTGTTTTTGACTGTTGATAAAATACACCAAAAATTTGTCAAAACAACTAACAAAAATTACTTACATGCGAATTCATTATTTTTGATTTATCTTTTTAGAAACCAAAATGCCTAAATAAAATCAATGTTACGAATTCTCAGTATTTTATGTTTGTTTTTTTTTATGACTTAGGAGTGTAGTTAAAATTTGCATTACTTCTACAAATAAATATTATTTTCACGTAAAAAAAATAAAAATAAAACCGAAATACTACTTAAACAATTAGCAATTTCTGACTGCAGAAGTTACCTGAGTGTAGTTTGGAGTAAGCATCCAATTGAAAAATGTATACCTAGTAAAACAGCCATCAATTTATAAAATATTCCATAGCCAAATTATTTATTTCCTTTTTAATTTTTACCATTTTTTATCACCCTGGTCGAAAGTATTTCACAATATTAATATACATATTTTAGTAGAAAACACAAAGGAATACAATGCACAAAAAAAAAGTTGGACACCTTATATATTAAAATAAAATGAGCTTTAATTTAAAAAAAATACAAAAAACAAAAGAAGATATTGAAAAACATAAAATTACTGTTAATTTAACGTACAAGTGATTGTGTTTATTTCAAAAAATTCAAATAACATGGTTGTTCTAAATTTATTTTCACCGGGACAAACAATAATTGCATTAAAGGAATTAAATGTGCTAAAATCCCAAAACTTATCTGGCAAATTATGAAAAACAATCTGTGGGAGACATGTCATTCTTGCCTAAGGAAATTGTCTGGGAAGACGTTTTAGAATTTCCAGAAATATTTAATAGGTTAAATCACAAACTCAATGACAATTTCTTGTTCCCGTCTTCCTAGTCATTTAACATGTAAGCAGGGCTGACAAATTTGCCGATTTTTCGGCATTTTGCCGAGTTTTTTATTGAAAAAAATGCAAAATTCTGATTTGCCGATTTTTAGTCGAAAAATTCCGATTTTTTTTTCAAAAAACACGCAATTTTAATTTTTTTGTGTATATTAATAAATAATAAAATAATTCTTTCTTCGAAATTCTTACAGAATTTTCTATTTTACTAAAGGAATCGCAATATTCTTATACAAATTTTGACATCAAATATTCATTTGATTGTGTCATATTGCAATTTTTGGATTTCTCCAAAATGTAAGAAAAACAATATGCAATATTTTGTAAAAGTATTATACAACTTATTGCAATATGTAGCAAGAGGACGATATGTTGCCAAATTTTAAAAACATACACCTTTACTATAAAAAAAGAAAAAGTCGATTTTAAATTACAAAAGTCGACTATTATTTTAAATTTCTTACCATACAAAATATTTACCCCTCAATTCATAAATGCTTTGTAAAGTTATGGCAGGTTTACAAAACGTCATTTTCATACAAAATTTGTTCAATAAACCTCCTATAATTTTACAAAGCGTTTATGAATTTAGGGGTTAAAATGTACCTTAAAATTCTGTTTTAAATTTGAAGTTTCCATATGTTTTTATTTAATATTTATTTATTGTTCTCAAATTTTGTTTACAATTGTGATGCAGTTTTGTCTGAGGCCGGGGTAAAACTCAGTTTGTCCAGGTCTGCCTCCTTTGAAATAAAACAGCAATCGTTTCTTTTGTTCAATTCAATTGTACGATCCTGTATCGAACACAGTTTTATTTACCAAGATCTTAAACTACTTAAATTACTTATTTAATCTAATGACTGTTATTGTTTAAACGTCTTCGATGATTCGGTGCTCAGGATGATCTTCGGCAACTCTGGCAGTGGTTGCAGTTCCTCCCAACGTCGATAGCTCTGTCACTGGTTAGATATGATTAGGTATTGAACTAAGTATCTCACGAAAATAGTAAGCAGGTGAGTCGGGTTATTCCAGGAAAACGAGGATATGTTGTAAATACGATTAGTAAATATTTCTAAGTAACTCACGAGAATAGTAAGCAGGTGAGTCGGGTTAATTCGGGGAAACGAGGGAATATGGTAACTACGATTAGTAAATATTTCTAAGTAACTCACGAGAATAGTAAGCAGGTGAGTCGGGTTAATTCGGGGAAACGAGGGAATATTGTAAATACGATTAGTAAATAGTTCTAAGTAACTCACGAGAATAATAAGCAGGTGAGTCGGGTTAATTCGGGGAAACGAGGGAATATTGTAAATACGATTAGTAAATAGTTCTAAGTAACTCACGAGAATAGTAAGCAGGTGAGTCGGGTTATTTCGGTAACTCCGACCTTGTTGGCTTATTCGTATATACTTCGCCGAAGGACGAAGTATAGTAAAACTCCAACTGGGTTCGGGTTACCTCGGGAACACGAGGAGATGTAAATACGATTAGTAAAATATTTCTAAATAACTCACGAGAATAGTAAGCAGGTGAGTCGGGTTAATTCGGGAACTTTAATCGGGCTGGCTTATTCGTGTATACTTCGCCCACGGGACGAAGTATAATAAAACTCCAACTGGATTCAAGCTCTCCCCTAGGCTATACAACTTTTCCCTTATAAGCAATACGTTCTATTAACCTAATAAGAATTATTAGAATATTTGCCCAGCCCAGTGAAAATATATTGTTGGTTATTGGGGTATCAGCATTTCCATTAGGTATATGAATAAGTAGGTTATTTGTAACAGCACGTTACACAATTATTTACAATTTCCTTATTATTTTTTAATATTTTGTTTTGATTTTCAATAAAAATAAACAAAATTTTTTAATGTATATGTTTGGCATTATTTTAAAAGTTCTATTTTAAATATTTTCTATGGTACGGTAAAAACAAAACCTTTGCTTTAAAATAAAGTCAACTTTAACAAAAATATACCTTTGAAAAATATTGATATTAAGGCTGATAATTCTTTAATTTTATTTTGAAATCTGATTCGATTTTATCCTGACGATTCGCATCATTTAATCATTTTATAGAATAAATTATTTGCTACTTTATTAAATAAATATCTTATTCAAAGAATCAGTTTAATTTTTGTTGACTCATTTTGTATAATCAAGCAAATTAATAAAATTTTAATAAATCATTTCTACTAAAAATGGTTAAATTGATTTGAACTTCGCGAATTATTTCATTAAATAAATTATTTAATCTAATCAATATTAATTCAATATAAATTGTACTAAATCATTATCTCACTTTATTAAATATCAAATCATTGATTTAAAGTTATTATAACATAAATTATTCACTGGTTCATAAAACCAAAACTTTTTTATGCGAATTGATTGAAAATCTCTAAAAATTGTGGAACTAATTTATGTAGTATTGGCATAAGTTAATATCTGAACTAACATTTATTTGTTATTATTTAATTTATCTCAAAAACCTTTATTTTAATTTGATTGCTAGTTATTAAATTTAATTTATTTTCAGTGTAAGTCATATTTTTTTTAACTGAAATGTTCTTTTTATATATTTTTTTAAGAGTATATATATATATATTTATAAGTGTTTTTGATTGTGCCGATTTTATTCCGATTTTTTTAAATCAAAGTGCCGAAAATGCCGATTTTTTTTTGGGAAAAATTGCCGATTTCTCATAAAAATTATCTGGCAGCCCTGCATGTAAGATATTATTGCTTTGTCATCTCTTTGTTCATTTTATTTTATATAATGTCCAACTTTTTTTTTTTTTGTTCACTGTACATAATAAATAAAAGAAAAAAACAAACACACTGCTGTAAATTTTAGATTAAAAAAAAAATTTTTTTCAAAAAAAATATCGATCAGATTTTGACTCTTTTTATCATTAAAAATTATAGGTTACTATAAGTGTTATCATACAGTTGGTTAATCGCAACGTTATCCTGCATTTATATTGTTTAATTAGATCACAAAAACGCAGTGTTGTTCTTGGGTGACACTGGGAAAGGAAAAAATAACGAATACATTATTTTTTTATTAACCTAAATATCTGAATAAAGAATTGTGTATTTAAATAAAATATTGCTCATAAATTTAATACGCAATTAATATTTTGTGACTATTGCCAAAAAAAAAAAAAATTGTAGTCAACATAATCTATTGTATAGTCGCCATGGTGTGCCATATAAAATGTCTCCATTTTAACTGGGACTTATATGAACACTGAAAAAATATATGGGCTATATTGCAAATAAATTGGTTGAAAAAGAGTGAAAACAAACTAAAAGAAAATTGAGTAAAATTGAAGAAAATATATTAAAATTTGTTAAACAAAGTTGAGTTAAACTGTACTAAATCAACAGAAAATCAGAGACAATTTGTGCATCACCCTCTCTGCTTTTAAAAAAAATTGGAGTGGAAATTAATGTTTATAAAACGGATACTCTCACAAAATTGCGAACTTCCGGCACTTCTAGTTTTCGAAGGTCAAAAATTATCAAAAAAATTTACGAATTTTATTTATATTTCAAAATCTTTTAAACACATGTATAATAAATATCTCATATAAAAGTTATTAGAAACACCTTTAACATAAAATGCTAAATGATTTTTATGTAAAATGGTAAAAGTTAATTTTTCAAGACCAAAAATTCAGAAAACTATATTTTAGAAAGCATTTTCACTCTAGCTAGCTTTCACCAGAAGCTAATAACCCGAGTAAAAAAGATTTGATATAATCACATATTATTTTATCTAATTGCATATAGTAACTTATAGTTACATATGGCCACATATGCTTTTAAATTCAAGCATTTATACTTTTATATAGTCATATATTAGATATTTTTTCCTCAAAGGTTTTAATATGGAGACATATGTGATTTTATATTATTACATACTGGCCTACATATATATGTATATGCTATATGTAAGTACATAAAGTAACATATAAAAGATATAATTACATATACGTTTATATATAATTTAGTATGATACTATACATAATAATATAAAACTATGTGGATCCATATAAAAAATATTTTATAATTTGTGTTAGTTATGATTATATATTGACGAATATGAACCCATATATAACTTATAACATAGGCAATTTTTTCAAAGTGATTTTATATAAAAATATATAAGGTCCATATAAAACCGCATTATATTATATTTGGTTCCATGTTATCAATGATTTTGAACTAGTTTGAGATTTAGTAATTACTAGGGATTGGCGCGTGACACGAAATGTTCGTGAGTCACGTTATTCACACGTGATCGTGAGTAATAATTACTATACTTAAGTGATTCGTGCGTGAGCGTGAGTAAGAATAATCCGTGCATGATTCGTGTGTGAGTTTATTTTTTGCATCATATATTTTAGTAATTTTTACTGTTTTGAGTGAGAATTTTCTGATTGTAAGTTTTTAATATACTCATGTGTGCTGAGTAAGAAACGAAATGCTCGTGCGTGAGTAATTTGTTTTTGTTTATGAGCATGAGTCAAAAATGGCTTACGCACCCATAAAATTAACAACACTGAAGCTCTAATACGAAATTCTCTATTCTATAACTTACACTTGACTGATTTTTTGTATTATATCTTGGTTGTATATAGGGTTTTTCTTTTCCCGGGACAGCGGGATTTTTTTCTGAATTTCCCGGGATCCCGGGAATTCCCGCTCAATAGAAAATAAATAAATCCGACATATGTTGTACTTGAAAAACTCGATTTCTATTAAAACACCGTCCGACAAAGTTCATCTTTGGTTGTACAAATAACAAAATCTACTTAATATATTCTGAAAGAAGGGCTAAATATAAAACATCCATGACTTCCACTTTTTCTAGAACAGTTCGTTTAACAGTTTAAATCGCGAAGTACTATCTAGGAAATATTTTCGTTGTCGTTCTCTGTGCTTTATAAGTTGTCGATCAGACTTTAATTCCATAGGAAGCAGCAAAAACTAAAACAAAATAACAGCAAAAACAGTAATAACAGAAGATAAAAATAGCATTGTTAGAATTTCGTTGATGTTAGCCTAATTGAGTTATTTTCTTTCAATTTGCTATTGCATTTTGTAATTAATTACACATGCAATTACTCAATTACATGTAATTGTAATTGAAAAAAAACTCAACTACAATTAATTGTAATTGCAATTCAGAAAAGAACAATTACAATTACAAGTAATTGAACTTGTATTTTTTGTATATTGTTAGATATGGTCCTATATAATATGATAAAAAGTATAAGGTTAATATTTAGATATAATTGTATCAAACATTGTCCACTTTTATAACATTTTATATAATTTTATACAAAAAGATATAATTTGATGTAATTGGATGAGGACAAAATTCGGATACAATTGTATCGAATTGCATAAAATTGTATCAAATTGTACCAAATTGTATACAATTGTATACATTTCGATACAATATGATACAATAAGACGTTCTCATTTTTCGGATATAATTATATCTAATTACATAAAAGATTATATATAATTAAATATAACTTCATATGGCTCCATATCAATTTTTTTTACTTGGGAAGCCATTTCACAGTGGAATATTTCACAAAATTGTGGGAAATAATTCGGCCATTTCTTACTCCCAGTTGTACACGGGGAGTATTGTTTTGTATTTAAGAAGTAAACCTTTGCTTGATTTGAAATGGATTAAGTTACTTAATTTCTTTGAAACTAAAAGTGTGTAGAAAATCAAATAATGGGTCATATGAATAAACCTTAGCAATTATTTCGAAGTAATTACTTTTGGCTTAGGAATGACTTGTAACACCAAATTTATCGATATACTTGTAGAACGGCATAAAATATAAACGAAAATCGAAAAACAAAATTTTTAGTCTACTCGCAAGCAGACTTAAATTGTGAAGTAATTGCTTAAAATAGCCAATATTTCCCCCTATTAGTAATATCTATTTTTTCTTCATACGAGCCAATATGTTTTTTTTTTGAGGTTAAGAAGAATAATAAACCTGTTTTCTCTAAAAGTTGTAGACACATTAATTTGCAAATCAGACAAGATCTAGTTTCTATGGACAATTTTTCTATTCATAAATTTTTTCAAGTGTATTAACTGCTACGTTGGCATATATAAAAAAATACATATGATACTTCACATAACCCACATACTAAAATGAAAATAAAAGGAAAACTTGTAACATTTTGGCAACTTTTCCTTTTTTTTTTATTTGCAATTATAATTCAGCTCCAGATAAGTTTGTTTTAACATTTTATATTTCCTACTAATGAGGATGACAATTTGACATGTACTTTCTGGTATAATTTAAAAAAAAGAAAAACTTTTGTAACAAAAAAACAAAATAATAAAAATAAATATCTCTTTTAAAAGATTCGTTTCCGAACTAATGAAATATTTATACATTCACATAAGTTCACATGTATGAATTTCTAAATGTAATGGATTCAGCATATTACTGTAACAATGGGATTAAAATATGTATGACAGTAGCATATTTTCCTGAGTTCATTTCAAAATCAAGTCTACAAAAAAAAAAAAAAATATAGAAATAATGTCCCTTTGAAACATTTTTATTGATTTTAATTTAAATCATTTCTTCTTTCTTTTTTTTTCTTGGTAAATGTTGCTTTTTTTTCTTAAACTTTTTACTTCTATAAATGTTCTGAGAAAAAAATGAAAAATCATTTTGTTTATTATGTTTCCTTTGTGTATGATACATACACAAAGGCATACTTATATAAAAATCTTCGTTTCCGGTTGCAACCGTAACTTGAAGTCTCTTTGTGTTGCTCTTCATACATGAATAGCTTCATGGAATATAGAGACAAATATATATTTTTATGTTGCAATAAGCTTTAATGTTGTAGTAAAATATTTAATATATATTTCTATATTTAATTTCATTTAATTTTTAAAAGATAACTGAACTGTGAAAAGAAACAATATGGATAAGTGTTGATCTTTTGCTTTAAAGAACTAAGTTTTTTCTCTTAGTTTTAGTTTTCTGAAGTTCAGAAACAGTTGAAAGACAGTCAGTAGAAATATGCTACTTAGGGCGAGTAACTTATTCCCAATATTACCATGGTTAAACGTTAACCACAGATATTTCCATATATATTTGACATTCGTAACTATGATTAAGCAGTAAACTCAGTTTAGTTTGAGATAAGTTAACAGGTCTTAGTAGAGTAACACGGCATATTTTGGAAATAACATTTAAATTTTTTTTAAATATTAAAAAAAAGTGCTATCCTGAATCTTAATAATTTTGCTAATATCATAATTTATACCCATAATAAAAGATCGGGAGAGCATTTTTTTTTTAATTTTTAAAATCAGACGAGGGGAAAATTGATGTACCGAAAAACGTTTGCATTTGAAACGTCCCCAGCAAAATTTTTAAGTACAAGTTACTTCTGAATCTATTTCAGAACCGGTAATTTTAACACCGTTTCCATGGAACCGGCTCTAGAACTGATTCCCAAAAGTCAAAAGGCACAGTTTCACTGTCACAGAGCCAGTTCAATAAATAGTTCGTGAACTGGTTTTAAAGCAATATATGTATTCTATTTTGTAGCAAAAGAACGTGCATACAAGAAAACGGTTTGTAGAAATAAATTAGTACCTATGAATGCTGCTCTGCATTCAGTTTCTTTGATTTTATCTTATTGCTGGGACTGTATTGGGTATAAAACTTAAAAATTCGGCATTCTTGGCAGATTTTGGGTGTTTATTGTAAAGCATTGCTACAATATACATCTATGCAAAGTATTGGCCATCCTTAGCTATGACCTTTTCCCATCTTTCTGTTAACATATGGATTCCGCTCCAAAAGAACTGCACATTTTTTGATACCAACAACGAATCAAGCCAATTTTGGATACCCTGTTTTGAAGTGAAGCGTATGCCAGTGGGACCGTTCTCCATTGATCGCAATAAATGGTAGTCGGACGGGGCAAGGTCCATACTAAAAGGCGGGTGAGGCAAAACTTCCTTGCACCATGTGGCTGAGCGTTGTCATGATGGAATATTCGGTCTTCATGTGTGGTCACATATTCCGGGCCTTTTTAACCAATTCTCGCCTCAAACGAATCAATTGTATTCGGTACTGGTCCCCTGTGATCGTCTGGCCCGAATTCAGCAGCTCATAATAGATGAGACCCTTCTGGTCCCTCCAAATACAGAGTATTACCTTGGCGCTATGGATATTCAGCTTTAGCGTTGATTTGGCTGATTGATCGGGCTTCACATACGATTTCTTGCGCTTCGGGTTATCGTAATGGATCCATTTTTCATCGCCAATAATTACTCGATGCAAAAATTACTTCTTTTTATGGCTTTCAAACAGCAGTTAGGACATGCAAGATCGTCTTTCAACGTCCCTCGACTACAACTGGAGTAGTACCCAATTTCCTCACTTTTAGATGACTACTGCTGCTTGCAAACATTTTGAAATTGCTCTTTGAGTGACTCCTAATGATTTTGCCAGTTCTTTTTGAGTTTAGCAACAGTCTTCGTTGTAATGCCTCTGACTCATCATCTTCGAACTTTTTTGGCTGACCTGGACGGTCTTTGTCTTCCGTGTCAAAATCACCATCTCTGAACCGTATTCAGTATGGAAAGTATTCACGATAAGCTTCGGTGAGCAATCGATATACTTCAGCTGCACTTTTTTCATATTGAAGAAGTAAAGAAATAAAAATCTTGGTTTGTTGCCAAAAAATTCGATATTTTCGAAGCAAAAAAAAAAACTTTGTTGTTTCGTTTAATGACTAAATGAGAATAAATGTCTAATGTTTACTCTTCCAAAACACCATATAAGTTATTAAAGACACAAACCATGTGTAAAAGATATGCCATCTTTTATGAATCCTGAATTTTCAAGTTATACACCCAATAACTCCACCAAAAAGTTTTGCATAAAAGCCGAACTATTTGTTTAAAAGAAATAATTTGTTTGTGCACCTGTTTTTGATTCTCCATTGTAAACTAATAAGCCACTCGAATATGACAAGCCGAAGCATTTTAGAATCTGGAAAACGAATGAAAAAGGTGTGTTACAATTTTTAATGGTGCACTTCTTACACAGAAAAAAAGAGTGGAACACAGAAAAAAAAGTTGAACAATGGAATTTGTAAAAACAAACTCATTTTTTTTAACTTAAATTTTATTTCCAACAATTTTTTGTTTAAAATGTTTGTAAGTTTTTCGTATATAAATTTGTTTAAAACAAAAATTCAAAGTTACAAAAAAATATACCTACCCCAGAACACAAAGATGATCATTAAAAACTCAGAAATGAGCTCCAAAAATGTTTATATTTTTGAAGCTCATGAAAGTGGTCCGTCCAAAAGAGCCCCCTGTGTACTCAGAAATGACTCAGAAAAAAGAACTTATAAATTCTAAATTTTCCTCATAAAATTAAGTAATTTTGGAATCTTCTTTGAGTCCGAAAAATTAACCCTCATTTTGAGACAGCTTTGTAGAGACAACTTTTTGGATTGTTTTCTGAGGGTTCATATTTTCTATCAAAAAAGAGTGTTTTCGAAAAAACAATAATCATTTCTATGAGCCATTTAGGAATCTTATTTATGAGCGCTCCGAAATTGCTAGCTGGGTACATATATTATTTTTTATTATTTACAAAATCCATTTTTGGTGCCTTTTCAAAAAGCTTCTTGTATTTACAAAAACCGTATGAGAAAGATGTCTAATAATTTAATTAGAATTTTTGTAAATTCTTTTGCGTACATTGGGAGTGAAAATTTTGAACATTTTATGCATTCAGCAGATAAAACTGTTCCTTAACACTTGTGCAACTATCTGATGTATGATTTGATAACCTAACTCACTCATCATGTTGAATGTTTTGGTGTCGTAAACTTTTTATAGTTGTTTGGCCTGAAAGTTGTTTTTTATACCCTACACCGCTACGTGGTCAGGGTATAACAAGTTTGTGCTGATGTTTGTAACACCAAAAAGTATTTGACCAAGATTCACCTTTTAGTATGCCGATCGACACAGAATCACTTTTTTCGATTTATCGATGTCCGTCTGTCCGTCCGTCTGTCCGTCCGTCTGTCCATGCATTATTGTGCGCACTCTACAGGTCGCAAATATATATTAGATATTTTGATAAAATTTGGTACACAGGCCTATGTCGGCCCAAGAACGAATCCTATTAATTTTGGTTACAATCGGTCCATGTTTAGACCTAGTGCCCATATAAGGGTCCTCTCCAAAATTGGCTTGTTTACACGCTGCAGGTCGCAAATATTAAGATATTTCAATGAAATTTGATTCTCTGACTCACATGGTCCCAAGGACGAAGCTTATTGATTCTAGATAGGATCGGTCCATATTTGGACCTATCGCCCATATGGGCTATGTTGCATTATACTTTACTTTATAATATTGTACTTGTATAATTAATTCATTAGTAGGCTTTGACTTTAGAACTTATAAATTTTATATTAATTTATTATAAAAAATAAAATCAGTCATGATTTGGAAGCTACGTGTTTTACAGGCTGTATTTTGGATTTTCTCTTTGGATTAGAATTTCGAATCCAAACGTTAGTTGGCTTTCAACCTGACTAGTGTAGGGTATAATATAGTCGGCATGCCCTGCAACATATTAATGAATATTTGCATAAAACCAATGAAGTTTCACTGAAACCCGTCCATTGAAACTTTTTATTTAATTAATGGAATTTTTATAAAATATTGTGAAGAATTTCTTTCTATATATTAAAATTTTCATTAAAAATAGATCAATAAAATACAATATATGAAGCTTCTTTATCAAATTTAAGAAATTTTTTATTTATGTTGTGAAGCAAACTTCATTAGTCTACTGAAAATTTTTATTAAAACTTGTAGAGCAAAATTCTCTCTGTGTCATCTTAATTGTTGCAGAGCAATTTTTTTTTTTACAAACACAATCACTGTTATTTTTACGCTTTAAAAATGACAACTTTCTACAAAAGTTTTTCAAGGGTTTTATTAAAAATTAAGAATTTTTTGTTTGTATTTTTCAAAATATTCTAAATAAAAACTTTTGAAAAGCATCGCTACTCCTAAGAAATTGGAAATTTATTTTTAAATTTTTTTTTGAGATTCCCAAATAAAGTCCTTACTTTCTACTTTAGCTATGATTTTCGGAAAGTAATTGTTTTATAAGTGGAAAGTTTGAAATCTTGTTTATACATATATGTGACTTGTAAGAATATAGTTAAAGACTGAATTAATTCTATTTTGTAGGTCTCCTCATGAGCATTTTCTTCTGCGAATAGCTACTTTCTTTTGAGTAATAATGATTTCTTAATTTTTCCAAGTACTTTTTAAACAAGTTTTATTTGAATAATTTTAAAAAACAAACACATAATTATTTTTTTTTTAATTTTCAAATAATAACATTTAAAAAATTGTTACCGTACTTACTTAATAGCTTAATAAAATGCTGCTAAAATCTGGCACATGTTTTATTCTGAATGAAGAAAAACTTTTTAATTTTAAATGAATTTAAAAACAGAAATTAGAAGAAACTGCTGTTAAATAACAAACGTTTTGAGTGTTCATATGAAGATGTCTGTACAGGTATGTTTGTATACGAGTTCATATCTTTTGCATATCGTTCAAGTAAAAATATGTTTACATGTGTCTGTTTGTTAAAGATTTTTTTCCTTTTCTTTTAAAGCAATAAAAAAAGTTTTTTTTTTCTTTCTTACCTACTCTACTAGAACTTTTGTTCTCGTTTCAATGTCCTTTTTTAAAAATTGTTCATGCTTTTGCATGAATTCTTGCCTCCCTGATGATGTTGCTGATGATGACTAAAACAACAGCAACAACAACAACTACGGCATCGAATCTACTACAACAACTATGATATGATGTCTTTTTTATATCTCCAGGCCTTTTGTATACAAATACACTATAGCACAGATTCCTGCTGCTCCATAGGAATGGTACGGAAAACAATAAGGAAGAACAAAATTGAAAAAAAAAAATTTGAAAATGCTTGAATGACGCTTGAGCGCACACTACTTAAATTAAGCATTTTTACGACAATTTAATACAAACCAGATTCAATATACCAATCATTCAGCTGTACATATAAGCCTCCTTTCTAATGTTTTGTTTTTATATCCAGACGTTCTTTTTTTTTTTTTTTTGTTTTGTTTTGTTATTTTTTGGTCATTTATATTGCATGGGTGGATTTTTGAGGTAAATGAAAAAATGTAATAAAAAATGTTCAAAACATTACTAGAAAAACTTGGGAAATCCAGTTTTTTAGAAGTTTTATTGAAATTGCTTATGTAAGTTTAATATAAAAAACTAACGTATTTCCTGCGCCTTTGTTGGCAAGACTTTATTGACGAATCAATAATTATGGAGAATCGATAAACGTTTGTCACATTAAAATCACTCTTCAATGCGAACATGTTAAAGAGAGTTATGTGCTTTTTAAATCTGACGTAGTCAAGACAAAGTTTTTTGTTTGTTTAACAAACCTGGAAAATATATAAAATATGCAACACACAGTGGGATAAGGATATAAAAAAAAATATTTAACCTTACATGATGTTTTATGCTTTATCCATAGAAAATTGTTAAGACTTTGATGATATATATACCAAAGATTTGCATATCACTGTTACTTGGACTTGAATTTTGAATTTATTTAATTATCCAAGTAATTTGTTTAACTGCTTACTAATTCCATATAAAATTTTAAAAAAGTTGAGTAAAACTGATGGCGTATGATTATTTTTATTTAATAATTTGATGTCACTCATACGTACACTGTAAATATTATTACAGTAACTGACTGTAGTTTATTTAAAAAGTTACCCGTACATTTATTTTTAAATGATTGTACAGTTAAAATACAAAGAAATATATTTTTTAACTGTTTTTGTCGTTTATTTAAAAAATAAATTACATATAAATACGGATTTTCTGTTACAGTTAATATTTTCATTTAAAATGTTTTGTTAAAAAAATAATTCCCTTTCGATTTCTAGGTCAGTTAAAAAAACGAAATAAACTAAATATCGTTTATTCCTACGGATTTTGTAGTTAATTTTTTGAAATTTAAAAAAACCAAATAAATGAAAAATCATTATTTTTTAAGGATTTTGTAGTTTATTTATTAACATTTAAAAATAAATAAAAAGTTCTTTTGATTTAAATGAAAAGTCAGTAGACCGGTTTTCAAGTGATTTTTCATTTATTTTAAATTACATTTTCAGTTAATTTAAACTACAAAATATTTTGAGTGTATGAGTTAAATTAAATGAAAATATTAATCATACACACACAATATCTATTACTGGCACTATAAAAAAAATAAAATACCCAGGAAAATTTTTTACAATCGGTAGCCAACCACAGCAATTCTGCAACAGGTTCCACTGCAACCGATTTTATGTAACTGGTTCCAGAACTAGTTCCAGGGATCTCATATGGAAGGTATGGCGGACGTATAATGAGTTCTAGAATTAGTACCAGAACTGATTCTAGGGCAAACGGTTCCACTTTGGAGCTATAGAAGTTGCTTTTGGGACAATTTCAAACAAAAATAATCGGTGTTAGAATGGACAGTAGAAGGAGTTGTAAATGAAAAGTACTCAAGAAAATTTTTTACAATCGGTTGCCAAGCAAACCACTTCTGCAACTGATTCCACTGCAACCAATTCCATGGAACTGGTTCCGCAACCAGTTACACGGAACTTGTATGGATGGCACGACTGACGGAGAATCAGTTCTAGAACTAGTTCCAGTGCCGATTCTATGGCAACGGGTTCCACTTTGAAGCTATAGAAGCGGTTGCTTTTGGAACAATTTCAAACAAAAATCATCTGTGTTAGAATTGACAGTAGAAGCTGTTGTAAAGGAAAAGCAGCTATTCTATAACCGATTCTTGGGAACAGAAAATTTTCCTGGGTAGTTGAAGACAAGGTAATAGTTAAACGACAAAGTAATGTCAGAAGTCGGGTTAGCTGCCATTTTTATTGAAAATAGAAAAACAATAATTTCATATTTTTGAGGTGTGTATCGTTCCATTGCTTATTGGAGCGATTCACTATGGCGTCATATTCCATTGTGTCGAATAGCATTTGCAAATATTATGGTACATCAACATTATGACATTACTTTTGACACACCTTTTATTTTGAGATTTATCGTATATATGACATCTGAGAATTTTTATGAATGCCCCATTATTCCCAGCATATCCAGACACTACCAAATAATGTATAAGGTAATTTGTAGCCACAGGCGCCCATGCATTACTTTACACCTTACTTCATTGATAAATTTTACTGGCAATGAGCCCCAAGATAATGTAAACTGAGCAGGTGATAAAGTGAGTGATTACTTATGTGGTTCCGAGGATGGGCAATTAATGCATCTTAAAATAGATTTTCATAAAAAGATTTTATTAAAAAAACTTATTAAAAATATCACGCTAGAATTCGAACCTGGTATCCTTGCTTATTAGCCGAGAAATTTATCTATTGAGGTATCGACACACATACATAATGTATGATTATTTGAAAAGTAAATTAATTTTTGTGCATGGTATTTTCGTTCGTGATGTAGAATAATACACTACATACACTAGAGCGTACCACCTCACAGGCAGAAAAAAAAAGTGCGCCGTACACCCTCCAATATGAAGTATTTTTGTTTTTTTTTTGCCGAACGTAGGGGTCACCATTTTACATTTTTAGTTATATCTTTGGCATTTACAGTCGGATCGTAAAGTATGATCGATCGATGTTTTTCTCTCGAAAAGACCAGTGTTTTGCTCTAAGGGCCATTGAGCTCAAGTATCCCATGCTAGTAGTTACCCACCAGATCTCAGTTGCTACCACCCTAATGTACGACCCTAATGTCAGAAAATAAAAGCCCGAAAAAAATCATTATACTTTTGCTAGGGAAGTTTTTCGATAAACCCAGTAGAAATTTTTTTATATATTGGTTGCCGAACGTAGGGTCGCCTTTTAAAAATTTTTTCATTGGATTTTTCTTTTATAGCAACACCCTCGAGGCAAAAAATAGATATATCACACTTTAAAATCCGACTTTAAATGCCGAAACAATAACGAAAAACTTAAAAAAGCGACCCCTACGTTCGGCAAAAAAAATTTTTTTTTTTGAAATTGCCTTGCAAAAATACTCCATATTGGAGGGTGTACGGCGAACTTTTTTTTTTGAGGTACGGTCTAATATACACTTTATCCCCATGCTTACAATATTAACCCATTTCTTACCAATTTGACTTTAAAGTCACATCTACTTTTAAGAGCCTATAATTTTTGATAGGAAGGCGATATTACAATGGCGTAGAAAGAATGTGATACTTTGAGGCCTTGTCTATAAATGATATTTAAAAAACTACAAAAATTTGGCTTCCAGCATTGCCATCTAATGATTAAAAAAACAATTTTTGACTTTTTTTCAAAGCACTTTTTTCAAAAAATATTTAAAAATATAAGGAACAGTGGCTTAATAAAAGTGAAATGTTGATTTTGATAAAGACATGTAAAAAAAGTATGTTAGAGTAGAAAAATTCTGAGTGCAGTTGGCACTTTAAAAAATAAATTGGTTATTCGTATTTGTAAAATTGTGAGTATGTAGAAAATTAATCTATTCTTATTTGTTGTATCAAAAAATGCGCTATTTTCTCTCAACTGCCAAAGAAGCATACAAATCGAAAGAGTTAGTGTTGCCAAATAACAATTTTTAGAAAACCTCTAAAAATACAATTTGTTTTAAAAAGTTATTAAAAATATTGCAAAAGAAATAATTTAAATTTCTTGCAATTTTTTCACAGAAATTTGTATTATCAAAATAAGAAAATTTAATTTTTGAAAAAATATTAACCATTTAGGGGAGTATAGAGCGTTAAAGTTTCAATTTTAATTACTTATACCACCACTGAAAGGCGCGACTTGGTTATTAAAATTACAAAAAATGCTTGTTACGAAACCGGCTTCTCTTCCTACCAAGTTTTGTCAAAAAATGTCCACGAAATCCATGCTTGGTATGAAATGGGTTAAAAAGGAATAGAAAACAAATCAAATAGAAACCCTAAAAAAAAGTGAAGTGAGGGAAAAAGCTACAACTTTGCAATTGCAATTCAGAAAATAACAACTGAAACTCAGAAAACATCAACAAAAATTCAGAATTTAAATTTGAAAATATCAATTTAAATTTAGATTTTCCCTTTGAAATTTAGAAAATATTATTTGAAATTTAAAAAACATCAGTTGTAATTCAGAAAATATCAATTGATATTAAGAAAATCATTAATTAAAATTCACAAATATCAATTGAAATTCAAAATCGTCAACCGAAATTTAGAAATCATGAATTAGAATTCATGATACAGTCGAACCTAGATTATCCGAGTTGTTCGGGACCAGGCTCAGCACGGATAATCGAAAAACACCGTCAAAAGAGTCATATATTTATACCCTACACCACTATGTGGTCAGGGTATTATAAGTTTGTGCTGATGTTTGTAACACCAAAAAATATTGGTCCTAGACCTACCTTATAGTATACCGATCGGCTCAGAATTTTTTTTTTATTTCGATATAACGATGTCTGTCTGTCCGTCCGTCCGTCTGTCTGTCTGTCCATGCATTCTTGTGCGCTCTCTACAGGTCGCAAATATTAAGATATTTTGATGAAACTTGGTACACCGGCATATGTCGGCCAAAGGACGACGCGTATTGATTTTGGTGAACATCGGTCCATGTTTAGACCTAGTGCACATATAAGGGTCCTACCAAAATTATATTGTTTATACGCTGCAGGTCGTAAATATTAAGATATTTTGATGAAATTTGGTACACAGACCTATGTTAGCCCAATAACGCAGCCTATTGATTTTGGTGAACATCATCGGTCCATGTTTAGACCTAGTGCCCATATAAGGGTCCTACCAAAATTATACTTTTTATACGCTGCAGGTCGCAAATATTAAGATATTTTGATGAAATCTGGTATACCGACCTATGTCAGCCCAAGGATGAAGCCTATTGATTTTGGTGAACATCGGTCCATGTTTAGACCTAGTGCCCATATAAGGGTCCCCCCAAAATTGGCTTGGTTACAAACTGCAGGTTGCAAATATTAAGATATTTTAATGAAATTTGGTGCGGTGACTCACATTATAGAAAATTTTGACACAAGCCCCATTTTAACCCATTCGAATTTCGGATCCAAACATTAGTTGGCTTTTAACCAGACTGGTGTAGGGTATTGTATAGTCGGCATGCCCGACTTTAACCTTTTTACTCGTTTTTAACTAAATCTTTGGTATTTAAATTAGCCATTTTCACAAAAATACATGTTGAGATATTTTTAACTACTAAAAGCACGGATAATATAGTTAAACCACGCTTAGTAGAGGTATAAAATCAAATACCAGCATGCCGGTTAACAGATGTACCCGGTTAACGGAGGCCCGGAAAATTGAGATCCAACTATGCTAAAATATATTATGAAATGCTCTGTGGCAACCCGTCTCCAATATACGCAAGTTGGATACTTTTTAACGTAAAAACTATACGTCAGTGTGGCAACATTTGTGAAAAAGGAGACACGCAGGAGATTGGAAGATAAACAGAAATCTAAAAATAGGATATTTGTATGTGTCTGGGTTTGATCACTTCGGAGTAAAGACAACAACAAAAAGCTGAATAGGTAATAAAACAATGAATTAGTTAAATTACATTCAAGACCTTACTTAAGTGAGATGGATAAACTATCGCACTTTAGTATAGTTACGTTTGTAATGTGGGGAACTATCACATGGAGACAATCTGACAATAAACATTTCATTCATTCAACCGTACCTCAAAAAAAAGTTCGCCGTACACACTCCAATATGGATCATTTTTGCAAGGCAATATTAAGTTTTCGCAAACTGATTGCAAATCTTTGTCTTTTAACCCACTGTTCATCAGGTTACTTTCTAATACTGATTGCTTTTACTTAGTTTTACTTTAAAAACTTTTATTCTTCATACTACGGTATATCAGTGTAAGTGTGTAACATTTGCTATGGTTGTCTTGGCAGAAGACTATACGGCTGGATGCTGGTTTGGTTCGATGGCTAAACAGAACGCCTTTAGAATGTTGTTGTCCTCCTCGAAAGCAAAACTAAAAAAGCAAGCATAACTTTTGAAAAATTTGGTAATTTTAACAAAAGACGAAACTTGACAATAAATCCGTTTAAAGTTGGGGTTTGTTAAAGTGAAAAAGAATTGTATATTTTTAGAAACTTGTGAGATTTGCAAAAAAAATAACAAAAAAAAACTTTTTGCAAAGTGGAACGTTTGTTATTTTGCCAAAAAAAAAGTAAATGTTATAGAAAATAAAAATTGTAACGAAAGTTAAAGTATAAAAGTATAAAAATTGTATTTAACTCAATGTTGTCCAACTACTATTGTATGTCATTGTGACAAGTGATCTAAAGTATAACACACTTCAAATGAAATAAGAAATTTGCACAACAAAAGTTAAGAGACATTTAAAAAGCCACAAAATTAGGAAAAAAAAACAAAAGGTGACGAAAGCTTTTCTCTACACTAACCACATGAAGAAGCTTGTCATGGACAGAAAGAAGGTTAGGGTTAGCACACGTTAATTTTTTTTTTTAACCAATTTGTAAATGCTGTTATCAAACACATGTATATAGATAACATCGTATAATATACAACTACATACCTACAAAGAGTTTTGAAAGACTGAAATGGTTACATTTAATTTCAATTTTTATTTAAAAAAAAATTGCTACTGTTAAATTCTACCGAAGAAAAAAAAATAAATCCTTATAAACTTTCACAAATATAAGTTAAATATTTGCAACTCGTTTGATTGCAGTAGCCTTTTTAAGAAATATTTTGCTTATATAGACAAAATTAATTTAAATAAGAACACATTCCTTTAAGTCTCGCTAACCATCCCTGACCATCGTCTATAGCTGACAAAAATATTTCGTTTCGAAATACAGTTTTACCTCATATTTTTTGAAATTCTCATAAATTTTCCACAAAGAAAAAATATTTTCAGTATGACGTGTCTGAAAAGGATATGATGACAACATGCGAAGTCAACACAACACAACACAACTCATTTCAGTTTAACTCCTTTCAATACAAAACGCAAAACAACGACAATAATAATAACAACAAGAAATAAAAGACGGCATATCATTTTAATAACTAGGTGTGAGAATGTATGTGGTGGTATAGTATATGACAATGGTTTGGAAGATGACGAATGGCTGTTTGTTGACAATTATGACGACTACATTCACTACCACCACTAAGATAATGAATGACTAACATATACCAGGGATGATAAATGCCATTTTTAAAATAGTACCAAGAAGTTTAAAAATTAGTTTAGCATCTTCAGGGTGCTAAGAAAAATTTGTTTCATAAATTAAGAAACAGACTGGTTTTCTAAGGCCTATTTTTTACCAGAAGATTTGTTTGTTCGCTAGTGAAATCAAAAATCTTCTTTCTCAGAAGTGTTTTATTACGTTTGTAGTAAACTATTAACCGGGCCTATTTAGTTAAGCTAAAGAACTAGGAATTTGACAACAGAAACATATGGCAACATTATATAATTTTATATATGTTAGGCCCGTTAATTTATCTCAATTTATACCCTGATTAAGACCCCTACTAGCCTTAACCACTGGTAAATATATTTTTTGAATAACTTATCTAAATTTTAACCAAGCATTTCTTCTAACCAATGCTAAAATTTAACCATAGAAATTTCTGTGGTTAAGAAACTTAACCAAGGCTATTTTAGAACAATTCACCCTACATAAGATATTTTAATACATTAGACTTGTAATCCCAGTGTAGAAAATCATTACCAGATATGTGGTTATGTAACTACATACTTGGTAATGGTAACTAGTTACTTTTGTTATTACATTTCTTATTACCTTTATATGGCGATGTCGCGAAAAATAATGAGTTATAGTTACACACCAGCATACGAAAAATCAAAAAATATATCGTTACCTATGTGCTTACCAGTACTGACAAAAATAATGAGTCTAAAAATAGATTTTCAAAAAAATAAATTATATAAAAAAAAATATTTTTTATTGTGTTTTTTTTAATAAAATGCTGCTGGTGCGGGAATCGAACCTGGGTCTACATATTGCCAGTCAATAGCTCTACCATCTGAGCTATATCGACATGTAATATTTAATAGATAAAAACATAATTGACCTGCTGCACACAAGTAAGCTTACTCGCCAACATACAAAAAATCCAAAAAATATGTGGTTACATATATCCTTACCAATGTTTAAAAAATATTGAGTCTTAAAATAGATTTCAAAAAATTTTCAAAAAAATCTAGAAAATTATTTTCTATTTGAAATAATAATAAAAATAAGTCATTATCAGTAACTCATTATTATATGTTTTGAAATAATGTAGAAGGTAAGTGGGTGTCATTACTGGTAGTCCAAAAAATAATGATATGTCATTACCGTTTCTACACTGGGATGATGATTAATAAAAAAATATCTAAAGCGCAGCTTTAGCAAAACTTTGACTAAGAATCGTTTATGATACATATAAGTATTTTCGATGTGCATTTCCCCACTTTACCAAAACTTACAAAAATTGCGTCAGTACTTAAAATCGTGCACAAATTTTTGCTATTTAGGATTTAGGTTTCTGTGATAGCTTACAAAAATTGGCCTCACATAAGGAAAGAGGAAAAATTTATTTCTTTGTTGGTTCAAGGAGCCAAAATCTGTCTTGAATAATTAAAACCAAAAATGGTGACCAATATTAGAACAATTTGACACGAATTATACACCTCTACAAAATGAAAAGTCGCTGTCGGTAGAAGCTTGGTACATACTTTTAGTATTTTACTTGCTGATTCCAAATCTCTATTCCGAATTCTCTATCACCTCTCAATTTTGAGAAAATCGTGATTAAAAACGCGAAAAATAGCTTTCTACAAATTTTAAAATACTATACAAAACGCATTCAAATAGCTTAAGACTTTTTGTTACGATGGTAGTAAAGAATGAATTTTGTTCTCTACTACCATTTTTTAATTTGTGTACCGTTATAGGAAAAAATTCTTTTGAAAACCACTCTCAGAAAAACAATTATTCCATAAATTTTGGGTAACTTTCATTTAAGAATTTGGAATCAGCGTATCAAATTCAAAGTGAATCATGTATCAAAGCTCAAGACTACTGAATGAAGTACAAAACTATTAAATTTAATTCTTAAATATAAAAAAGCGCATAGAAATTACTCTTGAATTTACGAAATGTGAACCAATCATGTTTTAAATATTTTAAAAGTATGTGAGGAACCCCTGAACAACCCACAGTTTGACTCGCAATTACAAAAAGATACAAAATCATGCATAGCGATTATTTTTCTACTCACTTTGATGTACTGATCACATAAATTGCCTTAATTTAATTATCTATCACAAAATTTCCACTATTTTTTTTTAAATTTTATTCGCGGTTGTCTCGATTAGCACGAAATACTTATTAATAGTTCAAATAATCCACTTTTATTTTATAGACTTACCAAATGGATTTAATTAAATCACCTCACGTAGTATGCAAAAAGACACAATCATTTTACAGCATTTAGCGACCGCGAATCTTAAAAAAAATGACTTGGTCAAGTGTATTATTTTTTTTACGACCAGAAACACACAAAAAACCGCGAGAAAAACTTTTAATTTTCCCGTATTGAAAAAAAAATTTTTTTTTATTAATTTTTGTTTTTCCTTTTGTTTTTATTCTGACATTTCATACTAAGGTTAACTACCCAGAGTTAAAATATTGAAAAGTTATTATGGTTAAATTTTCATAGGGATAAATATTTAGTATTGGTTAGTTACCCATGGTTAAGGTAAAGTTAACTTCTCGAGAAAAGTTAATGGGCCTTAGAGATATATCACAATTGGCACGACAACCACCGTGACAAATGTTTTTTACAGAGACCATTAATTATAGAGATAGGAAATCAAAACTTACACTACTCACCGGTAGAGGCGCTGAAATTTAGTATTACCTGAGCAACTATTTAGTATCCGTTTAGTAACAGCTGAGCCTATATTTCAAAACCCAAAAACTGCTGAAAACTGCTCAAAATAAGGAAAAATCAAACGCGGAATATATTCAAATAATGAAATTTGAGATATCGGTTTACTTTTGTTTTTTTGTTGTTGTCAATTTTTTGAATAAAGTGCCATCTATTGATACCGATATTTTTATAACTTATTTTTTTGGTGATGCCATACCCCTGGTTTTTTATCGTCATAATAGAATATATTCTATTACTTAACACATACTCAAATTATTTGACAAATTATTGCCATATTTTTACATTAACTATGGTTGCCAAATAGTACAGAATATATATATATATATATGTATGTATTCTGTACTATTATATATATAACAAATTCCATTTGATTTAAAAAAGAATTGATCGAGTAACTTGCGATTTTCGTCAGATACACCATGGATCCATTTGGATAAATCCATTTTTACTTCTTCAAAATCCCAAAAACTGATTTTAAAATTAATGCGCATCCGCTGCACAAAAAATGGAGGATACAAATTTATAGCAAAACTTTTAGGCTTTCCAATAAAAATATTTTCAAAAAAATTTAAAGAGATAATCAATTTGAAAAATGTATTCTATTTAAGAATAGTTTTCTAGAATATTGTTTTCAAATAAGGACAAAAGTACCATGGATATACAGTAGACTGGTCCAAAGAAAAAGTTGAAATTCTCACGCTCCACAACCATAAAAATATGCCACTATGAAAATAAATATGGTCTGATAAAAAAAATCACCAAAAGAGTTTCATTTAAAGGTTTCACATCACAGTTGATGTTTCGAGCTTGTATGGTACTTGTTCTATTATTTTTAATTAATTAAAAATAATTTTTAACTCTACTATTTTCTTGAGCTTAAGGTTTGGTTTTTATTTATAAAAAGTTTTTTATTTTCGATATTTCGCTACTCCAATGTGTAGCATCTTCAGGAAATAACAATTAATTGAAAAAATTATAAACAATTTCAAAGCTTGAAAAAATTTTTGAAAAGCATTTGTCAAATATAAATTGTATGTATACATTTATACCAGCAAACAAAGTTTTTGGTATAAAAGTATAACAAACAAAAATAACAATAATTAACAATAAAAAAATGTATTAATATAATGTGTTATAAATTAATGTAATGTGTGTTATTTCTTTTGTATTAAATATCTATAATTCTGAGCTACATTTTCAATATCTGCTTTAAAGTTAATTCTATTTGTTGTTGGTGTATTAATTATCTGTAACATTTCTAATATATACCTACGTTTATAATTATGTTCTGTATTTAAAACTGATACATTTTCAAAGTCAGGATAGTGACTTAAATTTGAACAATGAGAAGATAATGCTGTCTTTTGTGAATTAATATGTCTATATTTCTGATCTGATTTATGTCCAGCTATTCTAGTTCTCAATTTATTCTTTGTTGTACCTATATATACCTTATCACAATTCTCTCTGTCATTTCCATTACATGGTATTTTATATACTATATTTGACATGTCCAATTTCTGTATCCTATCCTTTGTCTTACTATATAATTTATTTATTGTATTGTATGATTTAAAAGCTATTCTATATCTATTAGTATCTATTATCTTTGATTTTTCTAAACGTTCTGATATTCCCGGTATATAGACCATAGACTTGTAAATCTTCTGTTCAATTAAATTTCCTGTGTTACTATTCTTCCTAAATTTATATTGATTTATTAATGAAGAAATTAATCCTATCGGAAAATCATTATCTCTTAATAAATTCCTAATTATTTCCTCATTCTTTCTATGAAATTTTCTGTCACTAATAGTCAATACTTTTTCTATCAAATTCTTTGCAGTGTTAATAATGATTTTCTTACTATGTTTTGAATAAAAATTAATAATTCTACCTGACGCTGTTGGTTTTTGATACCAATCCATTATCAAATTATTATCTCTTCTTATTACCAAAGTATCTAAATAAGAAAGTTTAGAATCACACTCCTTTTCCATGGTAAACTTAATATCAGGACTAAATTCATTTAATGCTCTTAACATATCATCAATTGCATTTTCAGAAATGATACAAAATAGATCATCCACATATTTAATCATTATCACTGGTCTAACATCAAGTTTTTCAATACAAGTGTCCAATAATTCTTCCATAACTATATCAGCCACAATTGGAGAAGCAGGTGATCCCATTGGAAGTCCTTTCCGTTGTAAATATATCTTCTCACTGTATTGAAAGTATCTATTATCCTCTATACAAAATTTCAAAATACGGAAAAATAAGCCTTTTTCAATAGTTGTATATTCTTTAATAACATTCCATTTTCCCCTTATAATATTCATTGCCAAATCAACAGGAATACTTGGGAATAAAGAAACTACATCAAAAGAAACTAATTTTTCATTATTCTGTATCTGTTTGTTCAATAATCTATTCTTAAATTCAAGTGAGTTCTTTGATTTGGCAATGAATATTATAAGGGGAAAATGGAATGTTATTAAAGAATATACAACTATTGAAAAAGGCTTATTTTTCCGTATTTTGAAATTTTGTATAGAGGATAATAGATACTTTCAATACAGTGAGAAGATATATTTACAACGGAAAGGACTTCCAATGGGATCACCTGCTTCTCCAATTGTGGCTGATATAGTTATGGAAGAATTATTGGACACTTGTATTGAAAAACTTGATGTTAGACCAGTGATAATGATTAAATATGTGGATGATCTAATTTGTATCATTTCTGAAAATGCAATTGATGATATGTTAAGAGCATTAAATGAATTTAGTCCTGATATTAAGTTTACCATGGAAAAGGAGTGTGATTCTAAACTTTCTTATTTAGATACTTTGGTAATAAGAAGAGATAATAATTTGATAATGGATTGGTATCAAAAACCAACAGCGTCAGGTAGAATTATTAATTTTTATTCAAAACATAGTAAGAAAATCATTATTAACACTGCAAAGAATTTGATAGAAAAAGTATTGACTATTAGTGACAGAAAATTTCATAGAAAGAATGAGGAAATAATTAGGAATTTATTAAGAGATAATGATTTTCCGATAGGATTAATTTCTTCATTAATAAATCAATATAAATTTAGGAAGAATAGTAACACAGGAAATTTAATTGAACAGAAGATTTACAAGTCTATGGTCTATATACCGGGAATATCAGAACGTTTAGAAAAATCAAAGATAATAGATACTAATAGATATAGAATAGCTTTTAAATCATACAATACAATAAATAAATTATATAGTAAGACAAAGGATAGGATACAGAAATTGGACATGTCAAATATAGTATATAAAATACCATGTAATGGAAATGACAGAGAGAATTGTGATAAGGTATATATAGGTACAACAAAGAATAAATTGAGAACTAGAATAGCTGGACATAAATCAGATCAGAAATATAGACATATTAATTCACAAAAGACAGCATTATCTTCTCATTGTTCAAATTTAAGTCACTATCCTGACTTTGAAAATGTATCAGTTTTAAATACAGAACATAATTATAAACGTAGGTATATATTAGAAATGTTACAGATAATTAATACACCAACAACAAATAGAATTAACTTTAAAGCAGATATTGAAAATGTAGCTCAGAATTATAGATATTTAATACAAAAGAAATAACACACATTACATTAATTTATAACACATTATATTAATACATTTTTTTATTGTTAATTATTGTTATTTTTGTTTGTTATACTTTTATACCAAAAACTTTGTTTGCTGGTATAAATGTATACATACAATTTATATTTGACAAATGCTTTTCAAAAATTTTTTCAAGCTTTGAAATTGTTTATAATTTTTTCAATTAATTGTTATTTCCTGAAGATGCTACACATTGGAGTAGCGAAATATCGAAAATAAAAAACTTTTTATAAATAAAAACCAAACCTTAAGCTCAAGAAAATAGTAGAGTTAAAAATTAAAAAAGAAGGTTAAATAAACGAAAAAAATTAAAAATAATATAAAAAAATAAGAAAAATTAAATATAATTATTATGGTCGTGACATATCAAATCTAATATATATTTTAGGTGTACATTACGAATATGAAATCAAAATTGAAATCGGAGTCGCAAATTTCGCGAAATTTGAGATTGTCACACAAAACATGTACAATTTTGATCAAGATGTCTTTTTTATATTTACCACAATGAAAATTTCTTTTTTTGCATCAATATATATCTATGGAATGCCCTATTATGCGAGATAGGATTTGTGATAGCAATAAAATCAATAGCGAAATATTAAAAAAAGTCAAATTTTAAGTCAATTTGTAAGGATATCTGTTATCCTTTTTAAAATTCAAATCAGTCTTATATATAGGGGAGATTTGTGTACCTTGGTACTGTTGAAAATTATGTGCCAATATCTCTAAGATAAGATAGGTGCGAAAAATCTTTAAATGCAGAAATATTAGTGTTGGTGTTCTTATTCATTCTTATGCATTTTAAGAAATTACATATTTTTTAGAAAAGCGAAAAAGTTTCCAAATTACACCTTGGAACTCGTAAAAAATTAAGGGAGTTTCTTAAAAAAAATATTACCCCATAATGAAATTTGTTGCATTATTTGCAATAGAGTTGATATCTACTTGCAATGAGACAATGCAATTTAATATTTGCATAAAAACATCATTTTTAAAAAATGGCGAAAATCCTAAATCAAAAGTTATTTTGTAGCGAATTGAATTCAAAAAGTACAATTAGCCTATGGAGCTTTAATTAATCATGTACTGGAATTTGTTGGATACACAGAAGAGGAAATATTCAAAAAGTTCCAAGGTACACGCATTTTAATGTTTGCGAAAAAGATAATTTTTTTCTTATTTGTACAATATAGTTAAGAAATTTACTGGTTACTGCATTTAGAAAACGACAAACTTTATATTGATTTAAGCGCATATCTTGAAATATCTTGATTATTTTTAAAAAATTAGTTTAAATTTTTTACAAAAATTTACTTTTGTCAATCCAAGGTACACGCACCCAATTACCCTTATAGCCTTATCTGAAACTCTGAGTAGTTTAAAATGATCATTGGGCAAAATAAAAAACTTCATAGAAGAAGGCTTCTTAGTAAAACATTAACAAATAAGAGAAAAATGCTAAGTTCCAAGGTACACGTGATCCAAGGTACACGACTTTTCCCTAATGAAGGCCCTTGGTAAGTAAATTGCAAATGTAAAACAAATTGAATTTTTCAATAACACCGTTTAGAGGTAGTAAGGAAAATACCTAAAAAAACTTGAGTTTTTTTAAATTTTTGAAAACTTACTTAATTTCTTAAGTTTGACGGGTCATAGCCTGTGTGGAGGGTTGCCGGTTCGATTCCCGCTAATTTTTTCATATAGAGACAAATTACAATTAAAATTTCTTTCACGAATTGACACTGACGAGTGGGTAAGAAGAAATTGCAGCAGTCTGGTGATTTTTTTGTGTCTATTAAAAAAATTTTCAATAAAAGTGTGCCTCCTGTAAATAAAATTTTAAAAAATTCTTTAGTAATTAATTCTAAGATGAATTACGGTTGCCCTACGCGACGGTTACAAACACTACTCAAAAATAATATATTTTTATTTTCTAAAAACTCTTGTAGTGCCGCCACCTATACCCATGTTTGGAAATAAATCGCTATTCTAACAAATCTGCAAAAATATATCAACAGATACAATGAAAGAAGTGATTTTTTTTTAATTCTTCAGAATTACTTCCAAAAAAGCAATTAAAATACACCAACCTATACTTTGGCAGCAATGAAAGAAGTGGTTTGTAAAGCATTACTTAGGCCCAGTTTTTAGGATGTGGATTATCTTTAAACTTAGTTTAACGCAGTTTGTAACTAGAAGACTGCATTAAAAATGTGGTTTATTTCATTTTATTTCAGTAAAGGAATAAATTATACACGGGAAAAAGTTTTCTTAGTAAGTTTTTATTAAACTTAAAATTAAAGAAATGGCTGACAAAATTCGTTAATTTTATATTGGCAGACGGATCAAGCAAAACTTTGGTAATGGGTGCGACATACTCACGCATTACCTTGTAATGATAGCTCGTTATCTTCCGCATTATTTCAAAACAAAAAGTAATGACTTACCAATTACTGATTACGTATTGCATGATTTATAAATGGAAAGTAATGATTAAAACATTTTTGAAAATCTATTTTTATACACATTACTTTGTGTTTTTTTTTTGTAAGCATGGGTGTAATGTGTATATTTTTCGCCATTACGAAAGAATATACGAAGCACAACAATTCATTACTTTTTAAGCAATTAAATGTTATATGTGTCGATAGCTCAGATGGTAGAGTTCTTGGCTAACAAGCAGGGACCCCAGGTTCGAATTCCAGCGTGACCACGTTTATATATTTAATAAAAAAATATTTGTAATAAATTGTTTTTAAATAAATTTTTTTTACAAAAATCTATTTTTAGACCCATTACTTTTCGCATCCTTGTAACCATTACTTTATCACTTCCTTCCCATACATTACTTTGGGGCTCATCGCCTGTATAATTCATCAGTGAAGTAAGGTGTAAAGTAATGCATCGGCCCCTATGGCTACACATTATTTTACACATTATTTGGTAATGTGTGGTTTTGCTGGGGATGGGCGAATATCGCTAAATCCACTACGCATGTGGCTTTGAATCGATCGGTTGGTAAGGTTGGTCTATGCCAATTATTCTTAGTATTTTTTAACTAGAGAATAAACTCAAAATACCCTGTTTTGCCGTCTTGTTTAGGGCATAAATATGGAATTTACCATCAAAATGTAAAATAAAATTCATAATAATGTTAGACATCAAAAGTGGATGAAAAACTAGCTCCACTATTGAAAAATGTGACGAAAAAAAACAAATTCTTGTTTTGCTTATGCTTTTTTTTCTAAACACCAAAAAATGTCGTCAATTGATTATTACTTAATTTATAAATCACGTCCACAACTGTTGTCGTTCATCAATTATCGCCCAATCCCTTAAACTATCGCTAAAAAAATATGCTCTTGTAATTTTACCATGATGTGTTGATTCCTTTCTAGAAGAATAGAGAAAGAAAAAATTATTCCTTCAAATAAAACTTTTCTTAAATTCAAAAAGTTTTTAATACTTCAGTAACTTTCCTACAATTTTTACTTCTTTAATTGAGCTTTCAAGTTTAACATAATTTTAACATTATGTTTAACATCTGCAATACATTTTTTATCTTAAAATATAGATTTTTGTGTTGTGTTCATTATAAATTGAATAGATTGTGTGAACAAATGCTAAACGGATAGAAAGATTTGTAAATTTTAATAGATAAGTCATAGAAGAAACATAGTGCTTTTGAGATTAAAGTAGTACCACAAAAAGTACTATAGTACCAACTTTATCATTCCTGCCATCTAGAGAATAATGATGTTTAAGTGTATGAACGGTATAAAAGGGGTCCGTCTCTAACCTTAAGCGAAACCTCATTATAAAAGTATTATATGCTAGCATACGACCATAACAATTTATGTATTTATACAACCTTAAGGCGCAAATTCGGAAGGAAACAGCTTTCAAATAAATAGGAAAACATATTTTCTTCTACATGGTACTACTGTCAATGTGTTCATTAAAGAAAATAATAGAGTTTTGAGTGTTTAAAAAAGGAATAACATTTTATTAATAGACTGCAAAAAGAAGCAGTTATCGGCTTTAATCCTACAATGGTCATACATTATTCGCCGAAGCCATTCTGAATTATCATATTATGATCCTAATATAAACAGGACTGATCATATTATGATCACGGAGGACGATTATACCATCACTTAGGAACATATTGTGATCACTAAAATTATATTATGAACGTTACCCAATGCAATCATAAAATGATATTTTTGTATTTCCTTGCCCATCATTTCGCTTGCCAAATAAAATTTACATTTGGCGACCACATTCTTTTGAACGAATTTTATTTTCACTCTCAGTGCCTGGGCCTAAATAATAGTAGAGCTTTGTATTTCGGCAATTTGAATTAATACATTTTTGCAATAATCTGATCTAATTTTTAGACAACCGGAAATATTAATTAATTAATTTCCATTTAATTATTCTGTGCAGTAAAGGAAATTGCAAGACAATACCTGTTTCAAATCTCAGAAGGGTATTCAGAGAAAATATAAATAGAAAAAAATCAATCCCCGCGGAATCGATGAGCGAAGGGTAATGCATTTAATGTACTTTGCTTTGAATTCAACCGTTGTGTTTGAAAATAAAAATAAGTAGCTGACCCAGTAAATCTTTTAGAACCAGTTAACCATGAATTTGTTCGAAAACAGGTGCTTTCACCACCGACTGCACGGAACCAAAGCTAGAACTGATTTTTGAAAGTTAAACTGTAACGATTCACTGCCCCAGAACCAGTTCTATAACTAGTTCTAGAAGCATTTCCAAAGCAACATGTTATGGTTTGATAGAAAAAACCTATTGTTTTTGGGTCAAACTCCGTATAAAATGAACCGGTTGTAGAACATAAATTATAACTTATGCTAATGCAGTACAACCCAGGAAAAATTTTTGCAATCGGTTGCCAACCATGATATTTCTGCAACTAGTTCCACTGCAACCGATTCCATGGAAGTCGCTCGGGATCAGTTCTACGGATCTTATATGACAGGTGTGACTTACATAGAATCAGTTCTAGAACTAGTTCCAGGACGGGTGTTAGAATTGACAGTAGAAGGGGTGGTAAAAGAAAAGCAGCTATTCTACAACCGATTCTTTGGAACAGAAAATTTTCCTGGGAAGGTGTTTTGAAATCAGTTCTTTTGTACTGGTTAGTATTAACAAAAATTTTGTATTATCGCTTACCGTTGGTGATAATTAGGCCAACCAAAAAGAAGCCAGAGCATGTTTTTTATTTGAAATGATAGAACACCCAGCAAAATATTGGTAATGACACCTCATTACTATCTGCATTACCAAAATTGATATATCATTACCTTTTGCATTATTTTATAATATAAAATAATGACTTCCTTATAACGGCCTATTGTATTCATTGTTTCTAAATATAAAATAATGACTTACTCGTATTAGTTTAAATAAGTACTTTTTACACGGTTAAATTTTTTTATTATATGTAAAGAAGTTTTATGTTTAAATTTTTATGACGAGTCCTAAAATTACACACTAGAGAAAACTTAAATTTTTCTGAATGTATTTCCTTAAGATAATATTATTTGCCTAACTCCTTATTTTTAAGAATCAAGTAAGCAATCGGATAACCACTTATAATTCAACTTTTTGTAAGCATGTGTGTAACCACTTATTATTCAAAATCTCATAACTACTTATTTCTCATTTTTTCGTAAGCGAGCGGGTAAGCGGGACTACTTATAAAAACGACCACGCCAAACAAAAATAATGAGTTTAGACGCCAAAAAATAAGTTGTGCGGAGCTATGAATTTCTATTATATAACCACTTACTTGGTAATGAAAGATTTTGCTGGGCAATTTATATTAAATACAAGTTCTGATCTTAAAAATATAAAAATTTTAAGCTATATTTGTTAGAGCTTTGTTTTTGCTTATTTTATCTAATTTTGCTTATTTTCGCTTATTTTGTAAATATTGGCTTATTTTTGCTATTTTCTTAAAAAAATAAGCTTATTTTAACTTTTTTATGCGAAAATAGAGCATATTTTAGCTTTTTTCATAAAATCAGTAATTTTAAACATTATTTTAAGTCAACGTAAATTTTTTTTATATTTAAAAAAAAGTTTATTTTAAACTAAAAAATTTCTTATGTTAAAATAAAAAGAAAAAAAAAGGTTTAGGCATTTTAGCACATTTAATTCCTTTGGCGCAATTAATGTGTTTCCAGATGAAAATAAATTGAGGAATGTCACAATTTTGTCTGATTCCTGAAGTCCGAGAAATGTAGCATTGTATTAAATAAAAAATTTAATTTTTATGAGGATTTTAATAAAGAAATAATGAAGTTTTAGGGCTTATTTATGCATTTTAGCTGCTTATTTATTATTTTTCCGAGCTTTTTTTAAGAGCTTAAAACACTGTTTTTAGAGCTTTTTTTGGTTGCCCTAGTGATAATGTTCAAAGAAGTTGGAAAGTCATTTAGAAAACCTACCGAGAAAATTAGATTTGTACTAAAGATACAACTTTCACCGAGATGTGAAATTACACTGTACAAAAAAAAGTAACAAGGTTCTGACAACCGATTATGGCAGAGGGGACAAAAAAATTAAACGTGTATCATCGCCTTAAAATTTTCATCTGACGCTATGTTTTTGGGGGTGAAAGTTTCTCTCCTTTTACAAATGTTTATTGTGAATCGGCATAGGAAACCACGTGAATCTTCCATTTTAGTTATGGGATGTGTTCAGCGAACTTATGTGGAACACCACGGGGAACATTTTAACTCTTTAACTCTTCAATTAAAGGGGCTTTTTTGGACCCCTTTTAAAAAGGTACAAAAAAGATCCGTAAGTTGACGAGCTAGAGGGTTAAAATCTTCCGAAAAAATATTCGTCACGAAATTTTCTGATAAGTCTCTGAAAACACCAAAGTTAAAAATTTAACTTTAATGCCAGAAATATGTTAAAACTTAAAGAAAAGGTTGTCCACGTCCTTAATTGTGGAGCACAAAGAGAAAGAGAAAACTTACCCCGTTTTGCAAATGTTTATTGTAAATCAGCATGGGAAACCATGTGAATCCTCCATTTCTGGTATAGAATGTGTTTAGCCAAATTATGTAAAGCACTGCTCAAAAACATTTGTCGTGAAATTGTAAGTCTCTGAAGATTTTAAAGTTGAAAATTCAACTTCAGTGCCAAAAATAAGTCAAGAATAAGTGCCTATTTAACTACACACACCTCTGTTTTTACTTTCATTTTCAACAGGTTCTACCGACAAACTTTTCTAAGTGTCTCAGTGTAGAAACGGTAATGACATATCATTATTTTTTGGACTACCAGTAATGACACCCACTTACCTTCTGCATTATTTTAAAACGTATAATAATGAGTTACTGATAATGACTTATTTTTATCATTATTTCAAATAGAAAATAATTTTCTAGACTTTTTTGAAAATTTTTTGAAATCTATTTTTAGACTCAATATTTATTGAACACTGGTAAGGATATATGTAACCACATATTTTTTGATTTTTTGTATGTTGGCGAGTAAGCTTACTTGTGTGCAGCAGGTTAATTATGTTTTTATCTATTAAATATTACATGTCAATATTGCTCAGATGGTAAAGCTATTGACTGGCAATCTGTAGACCCAGGTTCGATTCCCGCACCAGCAAAGTTTATTAAAAAAAAAAAAATACAATAAAAAATATTTTTTTTATATAATTTATTTTTTTGAAAATCTATTTTTAGACTCATTATTTTTGTCAGTACTGGTAAGCACATAGGTAACGATATATTTTTCGATTTTTCGTATGCTGGTGTGTAACCATAACTCATTATTTTTCGCGACATCGCCATATAAAGGTAATAAGAAATGTAATAACAAAAGTAACTAGTTACCATTACCAAGTATGTAGTTACATAACCACATATCTGGTAATGATTTTCTACACTCGGGTATGAAGTAAAATTATTTTGCTAAATTTAATTTAAATATATTTACCCGTATATCCTTTGAGAAGATTACATTTTCTGAAATATCGCCGTAGACGGTATAGACAAATGAAATTTTACTTGAAAACGGGACCACTGCATTTCATTAAATTAAACTTATATGTTCTATCGTTTTTCACTGTTAATAAAATAAACAAATTATTCAAACCAGCTAACAAAAAATACTTACATAACAACTAACAAAAATTATTTACAAACATTTTTTTGTCAATCTTTTTAACAAACAGAATGACTGAATAAAGTGAATGTTACGAATTCTCAGCAGTTTATCTTATTTGTTTTTTTAATGACTTGCGAATAAAGTTGTTTTTCATTTGAAATAACCAAACCTGAAATACTACTTAAACAATCAACAAATTCTGACTGCAAAAGTTCTCTGAGTGTATAATTTCTATCAAAATAGATAAACTCTTTAATAAAAAAAATTTAATTTTAATCGCATAAATTTATGCGTTTTTAAAACAATGCGAAGATGTATAGTCTAAGAACAAAACTTAATAATATTTTCTTAAACTTCAAAGAGCTTGAAGGAAAAAAATATAGACTTTGTAGACAGACGCCTTTGTCGTTTAGCCGACAATTAAAAATTATGTGTCAACATTGCCTGCCGTAAATTATGACTAGACGATAAAAAAAGGCTTAAAACAGACCAAACATTTAAAATACTTTGAAAGCATTTAAATTTAAATTTCATTTAAATTTCACAATTTTAATATCAATAAACTTTTCTTATAAATATTTTTTTCAAACACAAAATTTTATCTTAAATAAACATAATAGTTGATGGTTTACAAACTCTAGGAGTAAATACTTAAGTTCTTTGGTCCTATAACATAAATTGAATGACATCCATCGATATTATCAGCATTTTGTACAAATATCGATTATTTTTTATACTTACTTTTACTTTAAACTGCTTATTTTTGTCACTGCTTTTACCATATCCTTCTTAAATTGTCCTTTTTAGAAAAAATAACAGAGTAACAACTATTTTTAGCAACAAAAACATGCTCAATTGTTCCATATTCATATAAAAGTGTATGAAAAAAATATATAAAATAGAAATTCTAATATAAAAGATTTCTATGCACTTATAAAAGGATATTTTGTTCAATACAAGGAAGGGTACATGCATGTAAGTGTATGTACAAATAATTGTAAGTGTGCATATGTGTGTATTAAAGGGAAACATTAAACGTATTTTTCTTGTGTTGTCTATGTAAATATATCATCGACATGAATAATAGTCAGAGTTGAGTTAAAGCTCTTACGGTTTCTTTCATTCCATATTATTAGTCCTTTTTTTCTTTCAGGGTAGTATAAACCTTTTTTTACTTTTCTTATGCTCACACCAAACAAGAAAGAAGCCAAAAAATAAACAAAGTGCAGAAAACCAACGACATAGTCGTCTGAATCAACCATAAGTTGTGTCAACTGTATGTACAAAAAAAGTCTAGCCCAGTTTTATAGTCTGAACTAAAACCTATTTTTTTCTTAAGTAAGAAATTTTGTTTGGAAATTTTTTATTTAAGAAATATTTAAGAAAACAATTATCTTAGTTCTGACTATAAAACTGGCCCTCTATATTTAATATTTACTATGTACTCCTTTTCACAAGAGCTGAGTACGTACGAAAAATGTAACTAATGCACCTCCTGTAGGTATACTAAACAATACAACTCAGCTCTACACGTATATATAGATAGAGCTGAATAAACACTGATCCCTCGTTGCACGATTTTGCACTCTTAATGATGATAACAAGTTGTGAGGACAAAAATGCGGTCCCCAAGTTTTGGGGCCGAAGTGAAGGGCACTCGTTGAATTACTTACAGTATAACGGTGTTGCATTACATCTGGCACCTAGTAATTGTTAACTTTCCTAATGACAAAGAGAGAACAGGCAGGAAAAAGAAACAAAGAAGGAACATGTGGGAGAAAGAAACAAAAAGAGAGAACAAGCAGGACTCCTGCGGCAGCAGGAGCAATGAAGCGAGTGAATAGGGGTATGGGAACAAGGTGAGAAGGTATTTAAGAACTGAAATAGCGGCGTTTGGTGATTAATTTTGTTTATGAACTAAACAAGGTATTTACGAACTAAGTGTGCAATGCCATTAGGTTGTCAAAAAATTTGAGAATTTGTAGCTGCGACAAAAACACGTAGACGCTGCAACAGGAGCTATAAAAGAAGACAACATTGTGGAGAAGTGCTGCGAAGTCTACCGCGAGGTGAACAAGTTTTTCTTTCGGTACATTGCCTACCGTCAAGTGAACAAGATCTTTCCAATTTACCACCAGTCAAGTAAATAGCGTTTACCAACAGTAAAGTGAACGGTGTTTCTAGTGATTTATCAACGGTCTAGTAGACGGGATCTTTTGTGATTTATGAGCAGTCGAGCGCAAGGTGTGAAAGTGAAGCGAACCGCTCTTTTGTGTATTACTAACGGTGAACAACTCTTATAGTGTACTAAGTCAAGTGGAAGTTTTTGGTGAAAGAGACTCAACCTGGTGAAGGTGACCGTTGACCAGTGTGGAGAGCCTGGATTACATCCCGAAATATTGGTGCAGATTTCATCTGCAACATAGTAGCGACAGGGGCTGGATTACATCCAAGGATATTAGTGCGAATTACATCTGCAGCATTGTAGTTTCAGGGGCTGGATTATATCCAGAGGTATTAGTGCTGATTATATCTGCAGCAGGTCCAAGTCAGGAGGAAACAAATAGCAGTATTTGATCATGCCAGGGTAAAACTCACCGAGCAGCTTTAGAGGGAGCACAATCTACCACGAAGGAAAAAGCTGGACGATTCTAAGAGGCGTTTGCTGCAGAAGCGGCTTAGTATAAAATAAGGCAACAACATTCTGTACAATAACACATCGGCGTCCGTAGGATGACACATAGGTGGCGACACTAATGAAAAATCCATATGATTTTTTGGAACTACTAATTGGAATTTGTCATATATATAAAACCTAACAAAAGTAACACTCATTGCAACAATCCCAAGATCAACTAAAAATTTACAACAAATATACAACAAGAAATATTCCTTAATTTCAACATGTTGGCCATTAATATGGCAGGTGGGTTAGGGTGTAACACAAGCAGCCAGCAAAAAAAGAGATGCCGAAGCAGTAGAAAAAGCACTACAATTGATAATCTAGATGTACTTCTTTTTTAACATAAACACTAATGATTTTAACATTGAGTTGTCATAGGAGAGGAGTACTCCCTTTTTAAAATTTGTTCAGTACTTTTTGAACGAGTGCAAAGGAAGCTCGTTTTCACCAATTAAAATCTAAAAAAAGTCTTCACAAAATAAATTATATTTTTGTTATTTTACAAAAGTTTTTTATTGCCGCCACCGGGTATCGAACTTGCGACCTCACGATTGCTAGTCAAGGGCTCTACCGCTGAGCTATTCTTTGATATGAAAGTTGACTGGCATAAAAACACCACTTTTTTATTTCGAGATATTGTTCTTTATCCTCTTCAATAAAAGTACTTATTAAACAAATGTAAAAGCTGCACTCCAATTGAATATTATTTTTAGAACTAGTTTTACAGGTGCATAAAAACAATTTCACCATTTTTTTATATATGGGTGAAATCAAAAAATGTGATAAATTTTTGGGCCAAATTTGTGAGAAGCAAAAAGTGTTAATATTTCGGTTTTTTCTTAATGGAATCAGTAAGTTTAGTCATTATAAACCTAATTGCAAAAAATCTCTTCTACAAGTTGTCGCAATAACTTTTTTTGCACAATTTTAATTTTTTTTGTTGTAACTGAGTTTAGATTTCTGCAAGCAAAAGATATAACAAAAAAAATTGCGTACGAATTTTCTTCAATTTATTAATTTTTCCTATTTGGGTTTTCAGCTTGCTTTCGAATGATATATAATTTGTGTTTATTAAATTAGCGGTTTCGCAAATAAAAATACAATTTTTTTTTTAATTTTGTATTTTTGGTCTTTTTAAATGCTTTTCGAAAATATAAAATTTTTTAAAAACCCAACAGCGGTTGCGCAGTTACAAAATAATATATTAAAAACATAACATTTCGCGATCAAAAAATCCTTAAATTGTGTGAAACAAATTTAATTTGTCAAACTAATGTCAGTAATGACTCGAAATATCGATTCAAAACCAATGAAATGCAAAATCAATCGTTTTTCGCTCCAGCAGCTTAGTATAAAAAACTGATAAATATTTTTGATTTGACGCAAAATTATTAGTTGAATCGTCTTTTGACGCATAAATATTAGTTGAATCACCTATATTTATGGTTATTTTAAAATATTTTAAACATTTATCTACATTTATTTGAATGAAATCTGATGCAAACAATTGTGGCTACGGAGTTTACAGTTACGGAGTTTACATTTGGTTACTTTTTTCGTTTTCTTTCAGAAACGCTTTGTCAGAATTTTTTTTCCGAAACAAAATCGCATGATGCCTACAAGGTGAATCCAAATATGACATTGTTTTTCTTACTCGTTAAATAGTTTGGTGTAAAAATTAGGAACGGAGTTTACAATATTTTTTCAAATCTTATTAAAGACATCTTTTTCATCTCGGGAATGTTACATGCTGCAGAAAAGCTTCAAGTATGTTATACTGGATGATTACTTACAGTCCAACAATCATTGGAGTATAAATAACATTATAATTTTCGGAATATAAATAATAGATAACTCCAAAATTCTGGTGTATGAATTTTTATCAAAAATTATGACGAAAAATCGTTACAGAGTTGAAGTCGTGATAGCTAAGATATACGAAAAAGTTTGTAAAATGAATTAATTTTTATTAAAAACGGCACTCTTCCTCTTCATAAAAATTCTTACAGTTAGTGTTTAGCTTTATTGGTTATTAAAATATAAGCTATTAAAGTTAAAAAACCTTATGAGTTACTTGTTACGGAGTTTACATTTGGCCTTTAAAATTGGTGACAAATTTTATGTATTAACCAAAAATTGGTCAGATTGTTATAAATTTTGTAAAACAGATGACAATGCGCTGATATATATCGAAGTATGTAACTCAAATGTAATCCATGCATTAGAAATTAGGTGGTTACACGGTTTTTATCACACTTTTTGATATCACCAATATACATATTTTTAAAAATTTTTAACTTAAAAAATATTTAAATTAATTAAAAATATTAAAAAACAAATAATAGAATATAAAAAAATTTAAAAAAAAACAAAAAATATTGGTCCCGCCGGGAATCGAACCAGTGACCCTCCGTTTGGAAATGCCAAATCATACCTAAATCACTTTTTAAAATCTCTTTTAAAGCAATTACTCTTTAGAAACAATACTTAAGTGATTTTTTGGATGTTGCTCAGAAGTAATTCTAAAAAAGCTGTAAAAATATACTAACGGATACTTTGGAAGCAATGAAAGTTGTAATTTTTTAAAGTTGTTCACAATTACTTCGAAAAAGCAGTAAAAATGCATTTACGGATACTTGTGAAGCAGTGAAACTAGTAGTTTGTAAAGCATTACTACCAATTTTTTTGCTGGGTACCTAATCGTTGTAAAAGTTCTTTGCTTTCGTTCTAATGACTATAAATAGAATTTAATTAGATCGGCAATTTAGTCTTGCACATCAACTACTTACCTTTCGCAAGAATTTTTAAAACTTTTCGCATGCCGCTAAACGCATTATTATTACCAAGAAGTACTGTGGAACTTATATATTGTTCCTTAATACTTGGAAATTAGGCTTATAAGAGTGTATAGTTCACTAAACAAATTTTATTGCATTTTGTGATTGTCGTGGCCACATATAAATATTATATTTTACACAAGCTCGGTTATAAATGTAGGCCGTTTCACTGTCTTGTATCTTGTTAGTACCTAACGATCAAGAATGCAGTTTTTATCTTATTTATCTACAACTTTCTCGTAAAAGAACGATATGAAATTTCTGATTTTATTTACGCTCAATAAATTGCACAATGGGGGACAGCTGTAAGTAGTGTTTATGTTTATATTTTTCTCATGTAATTGTTTTCTGTTGTATTTTCTACGTATTTCTTATTTTTTAGTTTAATTTTTTTATTAACAGCAACGTATAAGTTTATTTTAGTAGAGCTCTTCTCATCTATGAGCTGTAGTTGTTGTAGTTGATGTTATGAAAAATATTAACAACAACAAGAAAAAGGACACATGAGTTTTGCACTATATATGTTGGTGTGCATGCAAGTGGCTTATGTGAAGGAGCAAAATAGAACATATATAAAAATATGATGAGTATATAGTTGGGGAAAAATATTAAATATAAAATATAAACTTATACAATTACAAGATATAGAGTACATATATATCAGAAGAGTTGTATTTTAAATACCCTACGACTCTGTTGTATATAGAGGTACATATCTAGGCACACAAAGTTGGAGGTGATATTAAAAATATAAAATTCTGAAAACGGCTTCTAGGAAATCGATAGATTTCTAAGAGAAAAGTTGCATAGAATAAGGATGACTTTTGATAAAAGATTTTTTGCTGCTAAAGACAACATCTCTAATAGCTATATATTTAATATTACTGAAGGCACACTTACAAAATCCAAAGTTAATATAAAACTGTAGTGTACTTAATATTTGGTTTTGACAGATAATCATAAAAATATATATTTTTTTATGTAAAAATAACACGCAATAAGGAATTTCTCCATAAAAAAGCAGCAAAAACGTAAAATACACATTACAAATCATTTAGAACATGCATATTAAATGTACATAAATAGGTACTACCCTCACCACTTGATGTTTTATACTTGAGCCTTATTAGGGTTACGTCAGGGGTATGATCTCAGAATAAACTTAAAGTAATAAGATATCACTAGATTCTAAAGTTAAAGTTATAACTAGAGATGGGCAGGTGAGAGGATTTTGACTCACACTCACTCACGCTTACGGGAGAAAAATTTCAATCACGCACAATCACTCGAGAACTTTTTGTTTCTATTCACACTCACTCAAGTTCACATGATATTTTACAGTAAAATTTGTCGTTTTAAATTAACTAAAAGTTAACTTAAATATTACAAGAATTCTTTAAATTTAGCAGTTTTATTTTTGCTGCTCTTATTTTACTAATATTTAGCAAAAAATCTGTTAATTGCAGCAGTTTTTTCTGCAACATCATTTTTAACAAATTTATGGTTGTTTTTTCTGTTATTTTTACAGATTTATTTCTATGAATGTGCGTCTTGTTCCAACTTTTTTTTTTTTAATTAGATCATCAGCACAAACTCAATCATACTCTGTCTCCTACACCACTTGTGTATATAAATATATAATCTTTTATAACCCATACGAAAGTCAAGTGATTATGGTAGCATATGTCAGTATTCTAACTATGTTAACACAATTACACTTTACTCATAAAATATCGACACATTTTTAAAACATTTTTTTCTTAGAATATCAAAATTTAATTACTACAAATATAATTTCGAACCACAGTTTTCACAAAAGTTATAAAAATCGGGCACTTAATTTTATTTATGTACTCCACTGGATACATTTATAAATACAAACTGAAAATATTTTTGGTGAAGTTAAATTAAAAATATAATCCGGTAAATTACTGCAGTCCGTTTTAAAAAGACTCTTTAAGGCCACTATTTAGGATACTAACCATAAAGGAAAATACCTTTATTTGTGCAAACTATAAAATAAACTCATTATTTTATAGAAAATACTCCACATAGTTATTATTTACAGTGTATATAGAAAATAAACTAACATTGTACTATTAGTCATTATGAATTTTTAATAATGTGCTACAAAATATTCATAATGTGGTCACAAAAAAAAAATAAAAAAATCCTCTTCAGCGCTTATGTTTTTTTTTTTTTTTTTTTGTAATAAAGTATTTACGGAGTAGAAAATACTCATGAAAAATATGGAAAAAATAACATAATATTTGTAGTATTAAACATTTATGTGTATTAATGGATGCAATGTGAAATCTAAATAACATTGAATCAATTTTCAAATTAAACATTTATGAATATTGTCTAAATTTGTCAAATAAAAAAAAAATACATAATTCAATAGAAATAACATGTTATTTAAATAATTTATTTTGCCAAATTAGTTAATAAATATGTAAATATTTATATTGCTATTAAATTTAAATTATAAAAACTACAGTTGGCAACAAATTACTAGCACTGCATTTGGCAGTGGTTTATAAAAGGACCCGTTACTAAAAGCATCAAATGTTTAGTTTACACATAACTAGAAACTAACAAAGAAAGGACTTCAACACTCATACACACAGGGAAAATATCAGTTGGAATACAGTCAATATTACGGTATTTTAGTTACTGAATGCCTATTTTTGTTGCCTGTAAATAAATTACGCACTCAGAACAAATATTTTTCACTTGTACAAAATTTAAAGCCATACCGATGAATTTACCGTGTATGTAACAAACAAATTGCTATTCAACCTGATTGAAAAATTATTATATGGTTACCACAACTTTTGGTTACCGTAATTAACACATTTGTTCTACAAACTATTATATTAGTTATCCTACTCAACTTTCGACTTAAAATAGGACTAGTAAGGTTTTCAGTAGATACAACTGTAAAATATCTTGGGAAACATTCATAACTCCCAATAATTGGTTATTTGTCATTTGTGTCTAATTATTTTCAAGTTCATAAAAATAATTTGTTTTTTTGGAGAAATATATAAAAATAAATATGTGTAAAGAAAATTGCAGTATAAAAGTGGATTCGAATTGCATATGTTCACGAGAGATAAGGTAAAATGAAGATGGAATATGAAAAAATGGCAAAATTTTTGTAAATCCAAACGCAAGGAATTATCAATTCGTGTAATTTATTGAGAAAAACAACTTCTATAGATGTGCTTAAACTCCAAAGAAACTAACGAAGAATTTAGTTATATGATATTTCAATCGTAAGTAATTCACAAATATCGAAACAAATCTAGCAATATCCAAACTTCTTCATCTTCTTTAGAAGAAAAACTTTTCAGAAATGGATTTAGAAGAATCTGAACCTGGTGTCGCACAAAAGGATTTTTTTGTACATAAATTAACTGCCTGAATTTGTAAAAAGAATCAGATGAATTCGTTAAAACATTTGTGTGAAAAACACAAACTTAAAAAGATTTATCTTTCAATTTGTTTATCCGTATTTGTTCTACATACAAGTTCTAAAAAATCTGTGCATAATTTTGAAAGAAAAACGTTTTTAAATAAGTGTTTTTCACACAAATTTGTTAACGAATTCGTCTGATTCTTTTTATAAAAACACCTAGTAAGTTTCCTAAAAAGTGAAATTTCCAAGAAGTCATTGAAATCTTAAAGAAAATACATTTTCCCTAAATAAAAGTTCTCACACACGAATTCCCTTGAATCAAATATTTTTTACAATAATCATAGGTTTCGTTGTATATTTTATTTGCATTCTTTTTTTCTGTACAATAATTTTTTCATCTTTAAGATTCTTTATATTTGAATTATATTAGTTAATAATTTTTTATATTTATTTGTCTGCATGCTGGAAATATTATTGTGCTTAAAACTTTTAAATAGTTGATGTTAATAAAACAAATAAAAAATATATGGTAGTAAATTTGTTTATTGAAAATGATGTAGGAAGTTTATAAATTCGATTGTAGCTACTGAATTTTTTTACAAGAATTTGGCTTTCACAACCAAAAATATACGTTTGTATACTCCAAAAATTCAGTTGTTCTAACCGATATGGGACTAAATTTAAAGATAGTTGTCGTAGCCGCCTTAATTCGATTGGCAACAAATTCGGTTATCACAACGAATCTGTTTTCTGGGTGTAGAAATAAATCTGTAAAAATAGCAGAAAAAGCAACTAAAAATTACTTCAAAATTATGGTGCAAAAAAACTGTTAAATTAGCAGATTGGTTTGCTAAATACTAGTAAAATAAGGACAATAAAAATAAAACTATTACATTTATAGAATTTTAGTTATATTTAAGTTAACTTTTAGTAAATTTAAAATGACAAATTGTGCTGTAAAAACTGCAGAAAATTTTGTTAAGTATTAGTAGGCTAAAAATAGCAAAAACAAACTGTTATATAAGTATTCAAAATTTTAGTTATTTTTAAGCTAAATTTAGTTGAATGTCAACAGCATATTTCCGTTAAATGAACAGAAATATTTCCGAAAAAAAAAATTGTAAACTTCCGTTTTGAAAGGCTTGATTTTTAGTTATATTAAAAAAATAGAAAAAAATAACTTAGAAAATTTTAAATTTCTTTGTTATTTTTTAGACTGGTAATTATTTAGCAAGATTTTTTGCTGATTTAGCAGGTTAATTTGTTATTTTCTATTAACAAAAATTTAACTCAAGTATAACTAAAATTATGTGAATTCAACAGTTTTACTTTTGCTGCTCCTATCTTACTAATACATAGTAAAAATAATCTGCTAATGTAGCAGTTTTTTTCTGCAGTATAATTTTTAACTAATTCTTAGTAGTTTTAACTAATTCTTTTAAAGACTTTTCTCTATTAGTGAAGTTAATGCCATTGATTTTTACAAAATTTCCATATAAGTTAGAGGAAAGAATTCTAGGAACAACCATTCTCAATATTATGGCCAACTCAGCGCTTTAAGGGGTTAAATATGGGAATGAAAATCGACTTTTTGTTTATTCCTCATTGGTAAAATATCGTGTTCCTGAAATGATAAAGTTTGATATGCACAGTGCCTGTGTTGGAAAATTGAAATGAGAATAATAAGAACTGAGCTGGCACGCATATCGAAAAAAGAAAAAATTCATCTTCTTTAATATTTAATTGGGAAAAACATATCAGCAATTCCAAAAATTTTCGATTTTGGCTTCGGACATGCAATAATGTATAATACTGAAGATTATCACATGAATACTTCACGTTCCTATAATATCTGTGTAATTAATTCATGTTTCAAAGTTCGATCTTTTCACCATAAGTGAGAGTAATACCTTATGTATAACACCCTAATGCTTTCTGATTGCGATAATATTGGAATTATATATTTGGCATTGAAAACCTACTATGACACAAATATTAACCCCTCAATTCATAAATGCTTTGTAAAGTTATATCAGGTTTACAAAAAGTCATTTTCATACAAAATTTGTTCAATAAACCTCCTATAATTTTACAAAGCGTTTATGAATTTAGGGGTAAAATTTTAATTTACCGCTTTTTTAGGCGCTATCGCACAAAAAAAGTTTAAGCCTAATCAAGAAAATTAATATTAAAAAAAAATCAGTTTTTGTTATAAATAATAATACCAATAAAATAAAATTACATACCGAAAATTGTTGTTCTATTTCGTATTCGGAACAAACGATCAATAAATTTTGACGAAATTTGTTTTACTTACTGCCAACTCTAAGTAAATAATCTGTGCCTAAAAAAAAACTGTCAGCTAGTTTTTGAATTAGAGAGATATTCGTAAGACGTATCCCGAGGGTATCCTGTGAGCCCTGGAGCAAAAATAATTACTCATTTTGCAAGTAGAGACTCTAAACTAGTTTTGTTATTATCAATAATGTATGCCAGATCGTATATATATTTTTGATGATTTTTCAAATACTTTTTTCGGTTTTAAAAAGCTATTTTCTTTTTAATTTACGAAATTTTGATTTTAGATCCCTATGGCTTGAAAATCGTTGATTCTAAAAAAAATCTTTATATTAAATTATATTTTTTGTCGTTAAAGCCAATATTCAGTTGTCTATAAAGTGCTTTTTAAACGATTGCAAATTAATCCCTTTTTCACGAATTAAATGTTTAAGAAAATTTCTTCGGAAAAAAAATTATATTTTTTTTTTATTTTACATTTTTTTTATTGCCTCCACCTGGTATCGAACTTGCAAACTCATGATTGTTAGTCTACTGTAATTCAGTATTGTTTTCAGTACTATTTTCATTAGGACATATAAAGCAGATTTTCGTAATTTTTTTTTAAATATTTTTAAGAACTTATTAAAAATATTAGCTCTTACTATCTAAATTTTTCAAATGAATATTTTACTTAAAGTCGACTTTAGTCAAAATATTGGGTGGCAGTATGCCTTGACTGGATTTATTTTTGGAGCATTCTGATTGGTTAATTTATTTTCAACCAATCAAAATGTGTGAAAATTTAAATATTTTTGTAGGGTTTTCATACACAAAGTGAAAAAACCGTATGATTAAAAATAAAGTCGACTTTAATCTCTATATATAAAAGAATAACGTGACTGACTGACTGACTGACTGACTGACTGACTGACTGACTCAACATCGCCCAGCCCAAACCGCTGAAGCTAGGAAGTTGAAATTTGGTATGTAGGTTCCTCTTTCGGGGTAGACGTCCGCTAAGACGGGATTTTTGGAAATTCCTACCGGAACGGGCAAAAAGGGGGAAAGTATCCCCCTTGACGGCCTGCCAAAACCCCTTTGGCTAGAAAGTTGAAATTTAAGATATGTGTTCCTTGGAGTAGGGGCTAACTTTTCTGGAAAGTACTTTCTAGAATTTTGGACAGGGACGTTGTAAAAATGGGGGGAAAAAGGCCCCCCTTGACGGCCTGCCCAAACCGCTGGAGGTAGGAAGTTGAAAATTGGTATAAAGGTTCCTCCACTATCGTAGACATCCGCCAAAACGGGAGTTTTGGAAATTTTTACAGGGACGGGCAAAAATGGGAAAAAGTCTCCCCCTTGAGGGCCTGCTCAAACTGCTGGAGCTATGAAGTTGAAATTTGGTATGTAGATTCCTCGACCGGTGTAGACGTCCGTTGAGACGGCATTTTTGGAAATTCTTATCGGGAGGGGCAAAAAGGGGACAAAAAAAGTACCTTTTTCCAAAAAAGTACCTTTTCCCAAAAAAAGTACCTTTTCCCAAAAAAGTACCTTTTTCCCAAAAAAGTACCTTTTTCCAAAAAAGTACCTTTTTCAAAAAAAAGTACCTTTTTCCAAAAAAAGTACCTTTTTCAAAAAAAAGTACCTTTTTCCAAAAAAAGTACCTTTTTCCAAAAAAAGTACCTTTTTCTAAAAAAAGTACCTTTTTCCGAAAAAAGTACCTTTTTCCAAAAAAAATTACCTTTTTCCAAAAAAAGTACCTTATACCAAAAAAGTGCCTTTTTCCAAAAAAAGTACCTTTTTCCAAAAAAAAAATTCCTTTTTCCAAAAAAAGTACCTTTTTCCAAAAAAAAGTACCTTTTTCCAAAAAAAAGTACCTTTTTCCAAAAAAAGTACCTTTTTCCAAAAAAAGTACCTTTTTCCTAAAAAGTACCTTTTTTTTAAAAAAAAGTACCTTTTTCCAAAAAAAAGTACCTTTTTCCGAAAAAAGTACATTTTTCCAAAAAAAGTACCTTTTTCCAAAAAAAGTACCTTTTTCCGAAAAAAGTACCTTTTTCCAAAAAAAGTACCTTTTTCCAAAAAAAGTTCCTTTTTCCAAAAAAGTACCTTTTTCCAAAAAAGTACCTTTTTCCAAAAAAAGTACCTTTTTCCAAAAAAAGTACCTTTTTCCAAAAAAAGTACCTTTTTCCAAAAAAAAGTACCCTTTTCCAAAAAAAAGTACCTTTTTCCAAAAAAAGTACCTTTTTTCAAAAAAGTACCTTTTTCCAAAAAAAAGTACCTTTTCCCGAAAAAAGTACCTTTTTCCAAAAAAAGTACCTTTTTCCAAAAAAAAGTACCTTTTTCCAAAAAAAGTACCTTTTTCCAAAAAAAAAATTCCTTTTTCCAAAAAAAGTACCTTTTTAAAAAAAGTACCTTTTTCCAAAAAATGTACCTTTTTCTAAAAAAATGTACCTTTTCCAAAAAAAAAGTACCTTTTCCCAAAAAACATACATTTTTCCAAAAAAATAATTTTTTACAAAAAAAGTACCTTTTCCAAAAAAAGTACCTTTCCCAAAAAAAGTACCTTTTTCTAAAAAAATGTTCCTTTTCCAAAAAACATACATTTTTTCAAAAAAATACCTTTTTCAAAAAAAGTACGTTTTCTAAAAAAAAGTACCTTTTCCCAAAAAAAGTACCTTTTTCTAAAAAAATTTTCCTTTTGCAGAAGAAGTACATTTTCCAATAAAAGTACCTTTTTCCAAAAAACATACATTTTTCCAAAAAACACCTTTTTAAAAAAAAAATACCTTTTCCAAAAAAAGTACAAATAAAGTACTTTGTAAAAACAAAGTATCTTTTTCCAAAAAATTTCGTTTTTCCAAAAAGTACCATTTAAAATAATATATAATTTCAAAAAAACTACTTTTTTTCCTCCCCCCACGGATATCTCCACTAAAACAAGGTTTCTTGATATTCGGCATAGACGTGCGCTAAGATGGGATTTTTAGAAATTCCTATCGGAACGGGCAAAAAGGGGAAAAGTCTCCCCATAAACAGTCTCACAAATTGGAAAAGTGCCTGCCCAAACCACTGGAGGTAAGAAGTTGAAATTTGGTATAAAGGTTCCTCCACTGTAGTAGACATCGACTAAGTTTGTATTTTTGGAATTCCCTACAGGATATTCCAAAAATAAAAGGAAACTCGGTATGTGAGTTCCTCCTTCTGTGTAGGCGTCCGCTTAGACGGAATTTTTGAAATTCCTATCGGGAGGGGAAATAAGGTAAAAGTCTCCTCCTGACGGCTTGCCCAATCCCTTTTGGCCAACCTAAAATTTTAAATATGTATTCCTTGGAGTAGGACTAACTCACCGGCAACGTAATTTTTCTATTTTGGAACAGGAACATAGTAAAAATGGTGGTTGAAAGGGAAAAATGTCCCCACTAACGGCCTGCCCAAACCGCTTAGGCAATGCAGTTGAAATTTGGTATGAATGTTCCTCATCCATCGCAGATAGCCGCGAAGATGGAATTTTTGTAAATTCCTAAAGGGAGGGGCAAAAAGAAGAAAAGCCTCACCTTGGGGGCCGGTAAAAACCCCTTCGGCTAGAAACCTGAAGCTTAAAATGTGGGTCCCTGGAGTGAGGGCTAACTTATTAGAAAGATACTTTTTTGAATTTTGGACAGGGTCGTTATAAAATGGGGACTCAAAAAGGGAAAGTTGCCCCTTAACGACCTGTCCAAACTGCTGGAACTAGGAAGCCGAAATTCGGTACTTAAGTTCCTCTCAGCCTGCTCAAACTGCTGGAACTAGGAAGCTGGAATTCCCTGTCGATGGATTTTCGGGAATTCCTACCGAGAGGGGCACAAATAGTAAAAGTTGGCTAGAAACCTGAAATGTAAAACACATGTTACTTGGAGTATGGGCTCACTTAACGGGAAGGTGCTTTTTGGACAGGGACATTGCAAAAATGGGGATTAATGAAGCGAAAAGTGCCGCTTAAAGGCCTGCCCAAACCGCTGGAGGTAGGAAGTTGAAATTTGATATTAAAGTTCCTCCTCTCTTGTAGACATCCGCTAAGATGAGATTTTTGGAAATTTCTACAGGTAGGGTCAAAAACAGGAAAAGTCTCCCCCTTAACGGCCTGGCCAAACTGCTGGAACAAGGGATCTTAAATTGGGTTCCTTCTCCAACGTTGACGTCCCCTAAGATGGTATTTTTGGAAATTCATACCGGGAGGGGTAAAAAGGGAAAAAACTTCCCCCTTGACGGCCTGGCCAAACTGCTGGATATAGAGACCTAAAATTATGTATGTAGTAGGTTCCTCCTCCAAACGCAGACGTCCTCTAAGACGAAATTTTTGGAAATTCCTACCGGGAGGGGTAAAAACGGAATAATTCTCCCCCTTGATGGCCTAACCGAACCCTTCGGCTAGAAACCTGTAATATATAATATGTTTTCCTTGGAGTATGGGCTAACTTATCGACAAGGCATTTGTAGGACTTTGGACAGGAACGTGGTAAAAATGGTGGTTCAAAAGGGGAAAATTTCCCCCCCCTCCCCCCTTAACGTCTGCGTCTTCGCAGAACGTTAAGAACAAGTGTACTTAAAGAACAAGTGTATATGAAACACTAAAATTAAGAAACTAAATAGGAAACGAGTGGGATTGAAACACTACACAAGTGGAATGAAATGCATATAAACGTTGAACGAGTGAAATTGGAATTATAGACAATGCAAATGGATTGGAAGAGGGAATTACCTGTTCAAACACTATCAACGGAATATGAAACTTATGTAGCATTGAAACATACTCTCCAAAAAGTTAAACAAATTTTCTGAAAGAGAAAAACCCTTAGAAGAGGAATGGAACTTATATATTCCGATATTTAAACTTCATGTAACGAAGCACCGGTAGAAGAAACCGACGCAGTAAATTTTCCAACTGAATTTGTGAATTTACTTGAATTGCCAGGTCTACCTTTACATAAACTGGAATTAAAAAAAAAAACTTTAAGACACGCTAACAACGTAGCTTTGCCCGTTATTTTTAATATTATAAAATGCTTTTCAACCCTGCTTTACGTTATTTATTTTCATTCAAAACACAAATGAACAAAACTACTTACGGGTCTATCTACCTAAGTTCGCACTTTACCAAATTATCTTGACATACACACGTATATTGCAATTTATTATGGATTCATTACTAACAATCCACTCTCATGAGCAAAAGTGATCAAATATTTATTTATTTTAAACCCATTGTTGTGCAGAATTATTTATTTGTGGTGGCTGGGTGAAGGCTTTAAATAAAAAAACTTTAAATAAAAAAACGAATTTAATAAAAATTGTGGAGGGCGTAGCCCTCCCCCCCGTAACTTTTAAGGCACGCTAACAACGTAGCGGGCTGCGCCCGCTAGTTTTAAAATAATCTTTTATAGTAAGGGCCATTGAGTTTAAAGAAATTAATTTTAAATATTAAAATATAAAAAAATCAGTTAAAAAAATTAAAACAATATTGATCCCCCCAGAAATCGAACCCGCGATCATCTGCTTAGAAATACCAAACTAAAGGGTTTTTCAATAAGAGCGCTACAAAAGTAAAAAAGTTTAAATAAAACAAAAACGGTTTTGGATATCAATGAAATTCTTTATTCCTGTGAAAGTACGTTCCATGCCATTATGTATGGAAATCGATCTCTTTTGCATGGCCACCACGGGCACGCTTGCAGAAGTCCAGACGCTGAACCCAATTTTCGACGGTTTTCAAGCATAAATCGGCCGATACTGCTGCAATATCACGTTCGATATTCGTACGAAGTTCATCAATCGTCACTGGCTTGTTGGCATAGACCATAGGTTTGACGTAGGCCCACGCTCAATTGTTGATCTGCTATGACGATTATGACGACCATAAATTGGACGTAGCGCTCTTAACGTTGAGGCCACTGACTCCGAATTTCGGTAGTAAATTTTAATAATTTCGACTCGTTTTTGGCTCGTATATCTTTCCATCACGAAATGGCAAACCTTACTGAAGAGAAATTTCAAAAGAGCGGCAAGAAATATGGCGTCGTTTGCTGTCCCTGTCTTTCTACTTTTGTAGCGTCCCTGTTGAACAACCCTTTACTATTACTAACGGATATTTTGGAAGCAATGAAAGGAGTGATTTTTTGAAGTTTTTCAGAACTACTTCTAGGAAACCAGTAAAGATACACTAAGCGATACTTGTGAAGCAGTGAAAGAAGTAGTTTGTAAAGCATTACTTCCAATTTTTTCTTGGGTAGCACCAATTTCGTGGTATATCCCCCCTAAATACATGGTTGCATCCTCAGTACACATTTTCTAAACGAATTTAAACTTTTAAACTTTGTTGGAAATACCAATATTTGGAGAATAGGATTGCGTTTTAACCCTTATAGGCATGGTGTAGCCATTTGGCCACATACCGGTTTTTTAATAAAAAAAAACCCACTTGATGCACAAAACTGCATTTTTGGTCATTAGGAGCCCCTTCTGTACATAGTGTTCCTATAGTTTAGCGCAGAATTTTTAAACAGTTGGAGTAAAAATCTTGGTTTTGCTCTGTATATTTGTGAAAAATCTAAAACACGCGTTTTTTTACAAAAAGTGTAATATTCAAAAATATTTATTTAAATATATAAAGCGGTATTCTCGCAATAAAATTCATTTTGGCGACAATAAATGTATAAACTATAGTTTATAGATTTTTTTTTTGTTTTTTTTTTTCATACACGTTAAAATAATCACAATTCAGCTATTTGGCAAAAAACCCATATTTTTTAATAAAAATCACATTTTTTTTAAAAATAAATATTTTTTAGTATTTTTTGGAAATGTACACGCCTTTAGAAATCATATATAAAAAAATGGTCAAAATCCAAGAGATCATGCATTTAAGGGTTAATTCATTTCTCCTATTTTCAGTACCCAATGAAATATTTTTAGTTGATTACTCAATTATAGGTTACTCCAAATAAAATAACATCCTGGCAAATTCATTTTAATGATTTTGATCGAATACCAGCCAATATTTTTTTTGTGTGTTTTTAAGAAATTTATGGACAAATCATAATTGAAATATATAAGAAATTTTTATTTTTTCGGTTAATCGATTTTTTAATTTTTTAAAAAATATGGTGGTATTTGAAAATTTTTTAAAATGTAATATGGCAACCTTGTCATTACAATTTTAATGTATGTAGTTTTTATACCCTACACCACTATGTGGTCAGGGTATTATAAGTTTGTGCTGATGTTTGTAACACCAAAAAATATTGGTCGTAGACCCACCTTATAGTATACCGATCGGTTCAGAATTTTTTTTTATTTCGATTTAACGATGTCCGTCTGTCCGTCCGTCCGTCCGTCTGTCTGTCTGTCCATGCAATCTTGTGCGCACTCTACAGGTCGCACCTATTAAGATATTTTGATGAAATTTGGTACGCAGACCTATGTTGGCCCAAGGACGAACAAGTTTGATTTTTTTGAACATCGGTCCATGTTTAGACCTAGTGCCCATATAAGGGTCCTACCAAAATTATACTGTTTATATGTTGCAGGTCGTAAATATTAAGATATTTTGATGAAATTTGGTACACAGACCTATATTGTCCCAATAATGCAGCCTATTGATTTTGGTGAACATCGGTCCATGTTTAGACCTAGTGCCCATATAAGGGTCCTATCAAAATTATACTGTTTATACGCTGCAGGTCGTAAATATTAAGATATTTTGATGAAATTTGGTACACAGACCTATATTGTCCCAATAATGCAGCCTATTGATTTTGGTGAACATCGGTCCATGTTTAGACCTAGTGCCCATATAAGGGTCCTATCAAAATTATACTGTTTATACGCTGCAGGTCGTAAATATTAAGATATTTTGATGAAATTTGGTACACAGACCTACATTGGGCCAATAACGCAGCCTATTGATTTTGGTAAACATCGGTCCATGTTTAGACCTAGTGCCCATATAAGGGTCCTACCAAAATTATAATGTTTATACGCTGCAGGTCGCAAATATTAAGATATTTTGATGAAATTTGATACACAGACCTATATTGGCCCAATAACGCAGCCTATTGATTTTGGTGAACATCGGTCTATGTTTAGACCTAGTGCCCATATAAGGGTCCTACCAAAATTATACTGTTTATACGCTGCAGGTCGCAAATATTATGATATTTTGATGAAATTTGGTACATAGACCTATGTTGGCCCAAGGACGAAGCCTATTGATTTTGGTGAACATCGGTCCATGTTTAGAACTAGTGCCCATATAAGGGTCCCCCCAAAATTGGCTTGGTTACAAACTGCAGGTCGCAAATATTAAGATATTTTAATGAAATTTGGTGCGCTGACTCACATTATAGAAAATTTTGACATAAGCCCCATTTTAACCCATTTGAATTTCGGATCCAAACAATACACCAAACTGGTGTAGGGTATTGTATAGTCGGCATGCCCGACTTTAACCTTTTTACTCGTTTTGTAATAAAAACTAGCCATTATTCATAATTTGGGTGAAAATTGAATAAATTTTAACATACTTTTGATTTTGTAGTTTTGGAAGATTAGTGTTGCGATCGGTCAGATTTTCACAAATTACCACCCGACTAAAAAAGTTTTTATATAATCTTATATGATTTGATGTAATTATAAATGTTTATATGCGTGGCTTTATATAAACATATACATTTATATTAGCACTTTGGTTTTATAAATATGTTTGATATGACATTATATATAATCATATGGGATTTGGTCTCCAGCCATATATTAAGAGATCTGCGATATGGTTTATATATAATTATATATAATGGCGTATAAGCTTCTATAAACAACCTTGTATGAAAATATATAACAAAGTAAATAGAAAATTGTATTAATTTTATATATAATTATATGTAAAATGATATCTAATTTTACAAAGTTTAATTGCACTATAAAAATTAAGAAAAAATTTAGAAATTGTGGATCTGGTTTTGAATTTTGCACTTTGACGTATACATAATTGAAATTAACATCTATTTTTCAAATATTTGACAAAGTACTATTTATTAAAAAATTATTTTAAAGATATAAATAAGGAAAAAACATTTTTTTCGTTGTGGAATTAAAGGTCGAAAGAACTATCTTTTTTTTAAAAAAAAAAATTAGACGAACATTAACAGTTTGTATCGAAAAATGTTAGTCTCTGCAGCCGTGGCTTATGGCTGAATTTTTCGATACAAATTAAGAAGAGAGTGATTTACCAGAGGTTGCGAGAGTTGGGTAGTCTTTTAATTATATACCCAGTTAGAAAATCATTACCAGATATATGGTTATGTAACTACATACTTGGTAATGGTAACTACTTACTTTTGTTATTACATTTCTTATTACCTTTATATGGCGATATCGCGAAAAATAATGAGTTGTCGTTACACACCAGCATACGAAAAATCAAAAAATATATCGTTACCTATGTGCTTACCAGTACTGACAAAAATAATAAGTCTAAAAATAGATTTTTAAAAAAATAAATTATATAAAAAAAAATATTTTTTATTGTATTTTTTTTTTTTTTTAAATAAAATTTGCTGGTGCGGGAATCGAACCTGGGTCTACAGATTGCCAGTCAACAGCTCTACCATCTGAGCTATATCGACATGTAATATTTAATAGATAAAAACATAATTGGCACACAAGTAAGCTTACTCGCCAACATACAAAAAATCAAAAAATATGTGGTTACATATATCCTCACCAGTGTTTAAAAAATATTGGGTCTAAAAATAGATTTAAAAAAATTTTCAAAAAAATTAAAAAATTATTTTCTATTTGAAATAATGATAAAAATAAGTCATTATCAGTAAATCATTATTATATGTTTTAAAATAATGCAGAAGGTAAGTGGGTGTCATTACTGGTACTCCAAAAAATAATGATATGTCATTACCGTTTCTACACTGGGTAGTCGTTGGTTTAAGTTCAGTTATTTTTTCCGTGAAAAAAAAAATAATTGTGAAAGATAATTTTTATATTTTATAAGAAAGACACACATTTTATAAGAGAGACCAAATTTTTGTAATGTGGAGTTAATATGAAAATTTATTTTGTCAGCTATTTCCAAGTTTATTAGGAAAAAATTTGTGTTAACAACTTTTGGTCGTTTTGAATTTTGGTCTTTATTGAAATAAAATAAAATTAACCACATTTTAAAAGAAGGATTTCTGTTACAAGCTGCGTTATTCTAAGTTTAAGGAAAAGCTGCGTCCTAAAAACGGCCTAAATCGCATTCAATCCTCATTTAATACATCTTTCCATCAATAAAATTTTTCTGTATTGCGTCAACATACGAAAGATCGTACAATACCCACTTTTTTAGCCAAACTGTTCTGTTGGGCATTAGTATTTAATATGAATGAAAATAAGTGATCTCAACAATATTTACTAAAATTTTATTTGAAAATTTTCATAAAATTATATGTTTTTATATATAATTTGATGCAATTAGATAGACCCATTTTTCGGATCAAATTGTATCCGGTTAGATAACATACTTATCTCGCTTGATATAATTATATATTCCAATATTCGAATCAAATTAGATATGAGCATATATATGGGTTTATATATGGTGATATATGATTATATAACATCTTTTTTAGTCGGGCAACTAATTTTCCGCAAAGTAATACTCTTTTCTCTTTTCTTCTCATCAAGATATCAGTAAAAAATATAAAACTTAAGTATTTTTTATATACCCAACCATAACTCATAAAATACTCTAAAACATGATAAATTTTGGAACGCTCAAATTTTAGAGTCATAATTTAACCATAACTGACTCTTATTTTTGAGTCTATTTGATCACATAGTAATCGGCAAAGAAAAACCCCCATATAGCTATGATTTTAGAGGTTTGACGTTTCTTTTATGTCATGAGTCTTTTTCAACTCCAATTGTCCCAGCAAAACTTTCAATTACCCGGTAATGACTTTGGTAAGAATTTGTTTTATATTGACTATTAAATTAAATATTACATATTTTTTACAAAAAAATTTTAAAAAATTTTTTTTATAAGTTTTGGTTATAAAAAAAACATTTTGTAATGAAGAGGGTAAGCTCTTACTTTTCTATTACTAGACCTATTATTTTAATAAGGGTATGTCCATCGTTGTAACCCTTACCTAGTAACATATTATTCTGAAATTACAGGTAAGGAGTTTTTAAAAACATTTTGTTTAAATTTGAATTTTTTAAGCCGAATATCAATTTTAAATTCACGGGTTTTTAACAAAAAATTTAATTTCTAAAATTTTCCAGAGAAACGAATTATTTATACCAATAAAACATCCAAGCGTACGAATTTGGTATTTACAAGTAATGCAAGGGTAAGGTGTAATGGTCCGAAGTAATGCAAGGGTAAGCGGTTTGATATATTACCAGGTAATATGCATAGTAGTACCCATATGTTACCAAGGTTTGCTGGGTTACTATGGATTTTTAAACAATTTTTAAAAACAGTTCCATCAAACAAAGGGTTAAAATCTTTTTAAAAATTATATCTAATATTTTTCTAATATTTTTTTTTATTTATGATTGCAGCCAAGACACCAAGTAATTTAATCGTTTTAAAATCACTGAATTGTCTTTATCCAGTAAAAAAAAAACAGTGTGCCAAAAGTGAATGAAACATTAATTGATAGAAAATTTAAACGTTAATCGCGTAAATTATGGAATAATATCTTAAATAATTAAGACATTACTTTTAATATTTTATTGGCAGTCGATAAACAATAACTTATTTGCAGTTGCTATAACTTAATTCAAATTTTTATTGATATTTTCGTTAAAACTTAACACTAAAACTCTAGGTAATTTACATTTATTATTAAACATTATTTATAGCATCTGTTCAGAATTTTATGCCAATTTAGAGCGTGTTTGTGAATGTGTTTTTTTTTTAATAAATTCTAAAAAAGTGTTATACTACAATTTAATTTTAGCCATACATAAACAATATTCTAAAAAAGGAAAAAAACTGTTTCTTTCTTACAAGTAATATTTCTTTGGATATAAAGATCCACTTCAAAAAGTTTAACTTTTACTGTACGCATGCTATGCCGTGTTATACCAATAGCAGAATGGCAGCCAGGCTGTCGAGGCACCAACAGCGGTAATAATAAAAAGCAATTACACACAAGGCGGCACTTTTACGACTAAAGATTTTACGATTTTGTAAATAACCATCGAAATAAGTTTTGCTACTTATTTTTCTTATTACACTCATAGAAATAAATCTGTAAAAATAACAGAAAAAGCAACTAAAAATTAGTTAAAAATGACCTTGCGGAAAGTACTGCTGATATTAGCAGAGTGTTTTGTTAAATACTAGTAAAATAAGAACAGTAAAAATAAAACTTAAATTTATAGAATTCTAGTTAACTTTTAGTTAATTTAAAATAACACACTATATTGTAATATTAGTAGACAAAAAACAGCAAAAACAAACTGTTATATCTACAAAATATTTCTTATTTTAAGCAAAATTTAGTTGAATGCAAATAGCAGTCTATCCTAAAATCAGCAGTATTATATGGCAAAAATTTTAAGCCGCTTTTTCAAAAAGGCTCAATTGCTATTTGCATTAAAAAAAAATCTAAAAAAAAATTCCAAAATTTAAATTTTTTTTGTGATTTTTAGGCTACTAATTATTTAGCAAAATTTTTTAGCTGATTTAACAGGTTAATTTGTTATTTTCTATTAACAAAAATTTAACTTAAATAAAGCTAAAATTCTGTATATTTAACAGTTCTATTTTGTTGTTCCTATCTTACTAATGTATAGCAAAAATTATCTGCGAATTTGAACAGTTTTTTCTGCAAGGTCATTTTTAACTAATTTTTAGTAGTTTTAGCAAAATTTTTTACAGACTCTTTTCTATTAGTGTAAAGTTTTCCATTTTTTTTAGTTTATTTTTCGTGTTGTTGACGACGAGTTATTGTTCCCCTATTTCATATTTTATTTCTAGTTTAAAGTAATTCTTAAGTCTCTACAATCAGATGTTAGTTGAAAAAGAAATAAAATTTACAGTTCAACCAAGTTCAACTTACTTTTTCAATGACGATGATGATGATGATGTCGATAATACATCATATTCAGTCGTACTGAAGTCAGTCAAGAAAAGTTTGTTCTAGTAGAGTTGTTGGTGTTAGCGTTAGTATAAATATTAGGGTGGACCTTTTTAGGGGTACGTACTACACTTAAAATAAATCGTTGGTAATTTAAAAGGAGTATTTCTAATATTTAGCTGAAAATTTAATTTCATTCAAATTCTCTTAAAGTTTTTGCAGACTCTGCCAATCTGTTAATCGAAAAATTGGTAAATTAAAACAAAAATTTTAAAGGCTGAAAATACTGTGTAACAAATTTTGGATCTTAGTGACCAGCCTTATTGTTTCCAAGTTGAAATGAATGCGGGACCATTACACAAAACATTTAGCTTAAATTTTTACGGCTAAAAACTTTGGTTAATAACTCAGAGAAGCTGGCAGGACAAGTTTAACTCTAGATAGTTGAATTTATTTTTTATAGAAGGAGCAGTTAGTAATATTTTGAATATAGTAAAACAACAAATAACAAGAAGAAGAAGAAAATATTTTTATTGAAAAATTTAACAGTCACAAGGGAATCACAAGACTGCGGCAGTTTCGTCTCACCCAAAGACACGTCAGTGGTTAGTTTATGTGTCAATAGGTCAAAGTAATTTTTAATCGTTAATTTGTCTCTATCAGAGCTTTGAAGAATTAATTCCTTAATTCAATTTTTCAATTTTGAATTAAAAATTCGATGAATTAATTAACTAAGCACCATATATTGAATGCAATTAATTCATATTTGTTTTCGTTCGATTTATTTTGTTAGGAATTAATTCAATTGCTATAGTTCTTTGCATTAAATCAAATGAATTAATGTGAACGTAATTTTCTTTTTTCAATTCCGTGAACGTAATTTTTTTTTTAATCCAGTGAACGTATTTTTTTTAATTCACTGAACGTAATTTTAATTTTTTTTTTTTATTTACCGAACGAAAACGAAATTGAACGAATTCAGTGGTGAATTAATTCAGTAAGGAATTAATTCACTTTTTTTCAGTTCGATTTATAAAATTGAACGCGTTCACCAGTAAATTAATTCATTTGATTTAATAAAAAGAACTATTGCAATTGAATTAATTCTTTGAATTTGTTGTTTGATGAACGCGTTCAGTTGAACGAATTCAGTGAATTACTTAAGAAAAGGAATTCATTCAATTCTAGAGGAAATTGAATTCGATTGGTAGTGAATTCATTCAAAAAGGAATTAATTCTTCAAAGTCTCTATATGAAAAACTTTTTTTGTGTGTTGCCATGACTGGTGATCTAACCGACATCCCTCTGCACAGGCTATGACTCTTAGTATCACCAATGGCCTTGCAACTCTCTCAATATTTTTTATTTGAAAAAATATTATGCGGCTTGGAACAGGAACGAACTCCGACTGGTTAATCAGGGATGGAAAAGGCTCACTTAATCGGGCTCTTATACCAAAAAATTTTCGATCGCTCTTACATATTTAAAAATGTAAGTAACTAAAAAATAGCTTCCTCTTTGGCTCGTTAAAAAAATTAAAATTAAATATTTAGATATTAACAAATATTAGCACAAATTGCGAAAAAAAAACATTTGCAAAAAGCGAATTTTTTGCAACAATATATTCGTTTGCAGAATGTCGATCGCTGATTACCTCTTTTAATTCATTTTCTGTACCATAAAGCCTTTTTCGAATTCCGCCACCATTTTGCAACTTTTTAAGTGCGGTTTTTTTAAATATATAACCTAGAGATTAAATTTTTGTACCATAAAGTCTTTTTTCGCGTTCCGCGATTATTTTGCAATTTTTTAAGTGTGGTTTTTTAAATTGAAATAAAAATAAATAAATCGCGAAAAAAATATTTGCAAAAAGGAAAATTTTTGTGTCATTGTATTCATTTGCAGATTGTTAATCGCTGATTGAGTTTTTTAATTATTTTTTTCTACCACAAAGGTATTTTTTCGCGTTACTCTATTATTTTGCAATTTTTTAAGTGCGGTTTTTTAAATTTATAATCTACGGAGTATAATGCCCATTTCATAAAACAAAGTTTGGTGGTTAGTTGCAAAAAAAGAAAATTTTGGCATCGTTTGCAGAATGTAAATATTTTAATTAATTTTTTGAACCCCAAAGCCTTTTTCGCATTCCGATATTATTTTGCAATTTTTTATGTATGTTTTTTTAAAATTCATAATCTAGGGCTTTAATACTGATGGAATAGTAGAATTCCATATTATAGTTCCATTCTTGATTTTTATAACTAAATTATTATTTTCCATCCCTGGTTACAATCGATGTTTTGAGTCATACAAAGAGCGCACATAATGACCCTGCAAACATTTAAAAGATACCTTCCAAGAATATATTAAAGCGATATCTATTTGTCATTTGAATGAAAATAATCAAGTAGTATTTACTTTGAAATTTTCCTCCTTTTATCACTTGGAAGATAATTCGGCGATATTTGTAAAAAAATAATTCAAAAATTTTATCTTTTGTCATAACTTTTTATGACAATATTGCGGCAATATCACCTTTGTATCATTTGGAAGATAAAGCAAATTTGTTTGAAATCTTTTATCAATTTGGAAAATATTAAAACTAAATTTGTACAAAAACAATCAAAAGATATATAGGAAATAAACTCGTAAAAAGTTAAGATTAATTGCGCGGGAAAAATCGGCTAAGATGAAATTAAGATAATTTATAAATTAGTCAATGGATTATGTATGCAGATATTGTTTTTCAGGCTTAAATTTAATAATGAAAACTTTAAATCGTTTTTTTTTTTATTGTACCGGGAGTTTATTTAGCGATATCCCTTTTATTTTCATATTGCCTGGAAGTATTGTTTTAGTGTAACAATTGTTTCCGACGGAGGAAACTTCCGGAATGCGAAATTGATATAGCCGGCAATAAATGTTTTCTTCCTGGCGATATGTTCGGAGAATCTTCTTCGTATTGCCATGTTTGCTGGGTGATATTGGTTTGAGTATGTTCCTGTTCCAAGGCACATAATAGAACAAATGCTTTCTCAGTGATAGAGAGTCCCCCAATCTCTTTATTATGTATACCCTTTGGTATCACCTCTTACTAAGATACACCAGGGTCGGCATAGCGCGAAGCAATTTTAATTTTAAGTATTAATTGAGTTACTTCTACGGCCCGATTACTGCATGTCTAGTTAAAATTGTACCAGCAGTTAAACTAAAATTTTATGTGGGAAGCAATAAAAAATATGTTAGCTAAAGTCCCATTAAGTAGCTAACTTGACATTCAGTAAGGCCTGACAAGTATAATTTTTGTACAAACCAGTTTTCTCGATCAATAGCTTTGTAGTTTCAATGTCATTGCCACTTACAAATATATATTACCCTAACTATAAATTTTTATTACAAAATGGAATTAAAGCGCTTTGTGTATAGAGTTATTTTAATAATACTTATTTCCAAATTCTTTTAAAAATGCACTCTTAAGGTCGTGGATTAGAAAACGAATTTTTATATTTCATTCGTTTATATTATTTTTAAGAAATCTTCTTTAATTTAATAGTAATATCCTTTCGCTATTGGAATTTTTAAAGTCGTGGAAAGTAAAAATGAATTATTTTGAATTGTTGTACAATAAAATAATGACTTAGATAAAAAAATAACACTTACATGAAAATAATATTTAAAAGTGTGAAGGTAGAAAATGAATATACTCGCCCACAAAAAAAATGTAATTTAATACAAGACAAACGACATACATACATTATCATTTGGATGCTTCAGTTGCCAAATCGATTAACTCCATAACGAAAAATGAATGCGTCTCAATGGGAAAAATGAGAAAAATGAGTTCGTACTATATTAAGTACTAAATTAGAATTTGACAATTTTCTATGAGTTAAACTTCAATAATCATGCTATTTTACAACGTGCTACAACGTTTCCACTAAAACTATGAATATTCTCATTGTTTTTTTAAATTCCTATTAAGGGTGGGTGAGAACTGGCCAAATAAAATCTAAACTAAATTCAGGCTTCTAAATCCCTATGAACCTTTAAAAAGTTTTCAAGCAATTTTTGAAGAAATTTTAAACTATTTTGTCAGTTTGTATTTAGTTTAGAATATATTTAGCCACCTCGCACATGTCCTTAATTATAAATTCAAATAAACGATTTGTTAATACTTATTATCAGAGAAACAGGTTTTGAATATTATACACAGGGGTATGGCATCACCAAAAAAATAAGTTTTAAAAAAATCGTTATCACTAGATGGCACTTTGTAAGAAAATTGACATTTTTCTTTTTTTATTTAAATTTAAATAATAAAAAACAACAAAGGAAAAAATATAAACAAATATTTCAAATTTTATTATTTGAATATATTCCGCGTTTGTTTTTTCCTTATTTTGTGCACTTTTCAGCAGTTTTCGAGTTTTTAAACATAGGCTCAGCTGATACTAAACTGATATTAAATAGTTGCTCAGGTAATACTAAATGTCAGCGCCCTCTATCGGTGAGTAGTGTAAGTTTTGATTTCCTATCTCTATAATTAATAGTCTCTGATTATACAGTTAGGAGTCAATAAAGTGTTTTGAAGTTAAAGTTTTGTAAAATTCTGAAAGTAGAGTTAATCGATTTGCCAACTGAAGCATTCATTTGCAGTACATAAGTATATATAGATACTCTACATATGAAATGTCCTTCAAGTATACAGTTCGCTAGAAAAAGATTGTATTCTAAAAGGTAATATACGATAGTTTCACATCTTCAACTTTTGAATGTGAATCGCAAACTAGCACAAACTCAGTATACACATTCAACATTGTTGTTAATTATGTAGACTCTAATGATCAAGCAATAACAGGAAATTGTGAAAGTAATTTCTGCATTCAGCTTAGACATTGATTTCTAGCTCCCAATTCTTATTACATTCATTCAAATAAATCTGTACAACTAGTAGAAAAGGCTACTGAAAATTTGCTAGAAATGAGCTTACCGCAAAAACTGCTCATATTTGTTTTGCTAAATATTATGAAGATAAGAACTGTTAAATAGCTTTAGCAAAAAATTTTAAAGACTTTTTTCTATCAGGGTAGGTACTCTACAGATATTCGACCATAACTAAGTACTGTATGATTTCGAACAACGCATGTCGACTTTTTTCTCACTCATTGTATATAATTACATTTAAATGTTTTTTTTCTAGAAAAAACAAAAGCAAAAATAAACACATCTTCGGGGCTTAGCGGAAAAAGTACCCACTCATAATTTATGCGAAAGTGAGTCGAAGGTGAAAAAGCAACAGAAGAAAAAATAAAATTAAATAAAAGGAATAATATATTAAAAGCAAAAAAAATATAATTAAGAAACGGATTTAATCTTCATTTACATTCCTATAATTCTCCAAGAAATAGGAACTACCCCAGACATTATACCGCAAACACAAATTTATCCATACTAGACAGAAATGAATACACTAGCATAAGCCAGTATGTGCAATGAATTTATTCTTTTGTAGCAAAATTGCAAAGTATATCTTCTTAGTAATATTTAAGTTTTAGATAAAAAAAAAACTAAAATCTACATTACAACCTAGATAGAGAACCCCATAATGACAATCTGATTAGAGTGCTTGGTAGCACTTTAAAATGCATTAATTGTCAACCATTGGTTCTAGGAAAGTTTTTTTCAAAAGTTCTTCTCTGTTTGTTTTAAAATAAATTGTGAATTCTATTTGGAATTTGTCATATTTGATCGTAAACCGATCAAAAATAACACTCATTTTAACAATATTCAGAACAACTAAAATCTACGGAAAGATTTTCGTGAATCATCATCAACATGTTTAAAACATTATAATTGTTTAACTTGAAAAGATTTTCGGATCGAAAGTATTCACTTTTTTAAAAATTTACGATAAAATATTAATATTAAAATTTTGATAAATTTATGCAGTAAAGACTAAAATATATTATCAGCCAAAAAGTAGCACTTTTTTCCGATTGAGACGAGAAAATGGTAGCGATTGTATTGGATTTATAACTTAAAAATGCGGGAATTTTAGCAAATTTTTGGCATTTTTGGTAAAATATTGGTACAATATAAATTTATTCAAAGTATTGGCCATCGCTAGCTATTTTCCTACCTTTTGGGCAATATATATGGATTCTACGCCAAAGAAATGCTAATTTTTTGAGGTCAAGAACGAATCAAGCCAATTTCGGATACCCTGTTCTGAAGTATATTCCAGTGAGAGAGTTCTGCAGCGATCGAAATAAATTGTAGTCAGACGCGGCGAGGTCTGCTCTATAAGGCGGGTGAGGCAAAACTTCCCAACCACTATTTTCCAAATAGTTTTTAACCGATCTTGCAATATGTGGCCGAGCGTTTTATTGATGGAATATTACGGCTTCAAATCTGGTCGTATATTCCAGGAGTTTTTCGCCCAATGCTCGCCTCAAACGGATCAATTGTGTTCGATACAGCCTGTGATCGTCTGGCCCAATCTCAGCAGCTCATAATAGGTAGGAACCTTCTGGGCCCACTTAATACAGAGCCTTACTTTTGCGCCATGGATATACGGCTTTGGCATTTATTTGGCTGGTTGGCCGGGCTTCACATACGATTTCTTGCGATTCGGGTTGCCATAATGGATCTATTTTTCATCGCCAGTAATAATTCGATGCAAAAATTACTTCTTTTTAAGGCGGTCAAGTAGCATCTTGAACATGCAAAAACGTCTTTCGACGTTTCTCGGCTTCAACCCATCCCAGCAAAATTTGTTTGAACTGGTTGCCTTTGAATCTATTCTAGAATAGGTGCTTTTACCAACGGTTCCGTGGACAGGTTCTAATACTGATTTCTGGAAGTAAATGGAAGGCCTCACTGTCGGTTCTAAAGCAACCTGTTTTAGTTTGGAAGAACAGAACCTGTTGCTTTTGGGACAAACTGAAACAAAAATCACCGATGATAGAACATAAATTAGAACAGGTTGCATGCAAGTACAAGTTGTTCTACAACCGGTTATTTGCATCAGACAATTTTGCTGGGATGTGGTACCCAGAGGCATATATAACTAGGAGACACAATCGGTATCGGATCGCACATCGGAGAAAAAAATGATGACCTTGTCAGATATCGGCATAATGTTCTCTGACAAATCTGACAACACCATCATTTTCTGTTCGCGTTCCGCTGCTTCTTGGTGGTACCCAATTTCCTTGCTTATGGATGAATCCTGTGGCTTGTAAACATTTTGAAATTGCTGCTTGTGTGACTCCTAAATATTTTGCAAGTTCTTCTTTAATTTGACAACAATTTTCATCGAGTAATGCCTCCAATTCATAATCTTCGAATATTTGTGGCTGACCTGGGCGGTCTTTGTCTTCCGTGTCAAAATCACCACTTCTGAACCGCACAAACTAACCCTTGCACGTAGAAATCGATGGAATATATTGAGAATAAGATTCGGTAAGCAACCAATGTGCTTCATCTGCATTTTTTTTATTTCAAACTGAAGCAGTAAAGCAAAACTTCCCGCAAATGATGCTTTGTTGGCACAAAATTCAACATTTTCGAAGCAAAAAAAAAACTTTGTTGTTTACACTATTTCACTCAATGCCTAAGTGAGAATAAATGACAGATCTTTACCCTCCAAAATTTCATATAAGTTCCCAGCAAAAAGAGATGCCGAAGCAGTAGAAAAAGCACTGCAATTGATGATCTAGAAGGACTTCTTTTTAAAAAAAACAAAAACACTAGTGATTTTAACATTGAGTTGTCATGGGGGAGGAGTACAACTACTTCAAAATTTTTTTAGTACTTTTGGAACGAGTGAAAAGGAAGCTCTTTTTCATAAATTAAAAGTTAAAAAAATTGTTCGCAAAAAAAATTATATTTCATTTATTTTACAAAACTTTTTTTATTGCCGCCACCGGGTATAGACTAGCTCTTTACCGCTGAGCTATTTTTTGGTATGAAAGTTGACTGGCATAAAAACACCACTTTATTACTGCGAGATGTTGTTTCTTATTCTCTTCAATAAAAGTACTTATTAAACAAGTGGAAAAGGTGCACTCCAATTCAATATTGTTTTCAGTACTATTTGTACAGGTGCATAAAAAGCAATTTCTAATAATTTTTTTTATCGCTGGCTTAATATAAAAAAGGCGTAACTCGATTTTTTGTTACTTTAAAAAAAAACTTAATAAAATCCGTAAAATTTTAGATACAAAAAAAGTTTTAATGCAATTTTTAATAAAAAGAGGCAACACATTTTATTTCTAATTTATAAATTTTTTTTTCTATCTAACATATTACGGATTTTATTAGGTTTTTTCCTAATCCTGTAAAGTAACAAAAAAGTGAGTTACGCCTTTTCATATTAAGCCATCGATGTATTCATATTTTTAAAAATTGAAAAATTAAAAAATATTGAATTTAAACAAATTAATTATAAGTATTAAAAAAAAAATAAATAAAAATTTCAGAAAATATAAAAAATATTGGTCCCGCCGAGAATCGAACCCACGACCATCTGTTTTAAAATGCCAAATGATACCAAAATCACTTTTTAGGATCACTTTTCGAGCAATTACTCTTGAGAAGTAATAATTAAATGATTTTTTGGATGTTGGTCAGAAGTAATTCAAAAAAAAGCTGTAAAAATATGCTAACGGATACTTTGGAAGCAATGAAATAAGTGATTTTTTGAAGTTGTTGAGAATAACTTCTAAAAATCAGTAAAAATCACTAACGGATACTTTGAAAGCAGTGAAAGAAGTAGTTTGTAAAGCATTCCTTCTAATTTTTGTTGCTGGGTTATTAAAGACACAAACCATGTATAAAATATACGCCATCTGTTGTGAATCCGGCATTTGCTACTGCATAATATATTCCAAAATTTTAAAAATTTCCTAAATTATTAAATATTTTGTCATTTATTCTTGGATTCAACTTTACAATATTCTCACACAAAAATGAATCCCATAAAGTTCTGCAATTGTACACAACCTATTAGAATGAATGATTTCATTTGCAAACAGTGTCTGTATTAAAATATCATCTCCTCTTGCTGCTGCTTTTTCTATTCCTTATTTAAATAAAAACAGAATACCAGACCCCTCAAGTACACTTTTCCGTTTTTTCATCTTTCACTTCTTCTGCTATTTACTACTACTACCCACTCCTTTGCATACAGTCACACATTCAAACAAGTATGGAGTATGTCATGCCAGTAGTATGTTCCACATAAGACCTTAATATGAGTGTTTACTATATGTGTCTGTTTGTTGTACACTAATAAATATTAATTTCACAAAAAAAAAAAACCTAAATTATATATGAAATGAAAAAATCCAGAAAAAATAACTGAAAAGCAAAGAAAAACATTTGTGTATTAAGTGTTTGCTTAAATTAACTTTCATTAAATGAAGAGCATCAAGTCAACCAACGTTAAATAATAAAGAAATATGAGGACATTTCGAAGCTTTACTAACAAATATACACATCTCCTGTATAGTTTGAACAACATGTACCAACACTTCCTTGTATAAATGGGCACAACACATACATATGAATGGATTGCTTTAGTAGTATGAGTACAATATGTCCTTCATTTGTATAGATATACAGGATAATACGAATACTAAACCATAAAATAGATAGTACGTACCCACTTTACTCTTCGCACTACTAGAATGGTTGCCCGTTTCACTATGGGATCATTGAATACAAAATTACAATTAAATCACAATTTATGATAACTTTGATCTTATAAATGCCTAAATGTGTTTCCATTAAAAAAAATGTCTTAAAATAAATACAAATGACAAAATTTTTAACAGCAGATTTAAATTAAATTTTAATTAATTTAAAAGAAGGAAACAACACAAAAATCACGGGCACTTTTGATCGACCCAATTCTACTTAAAAGGTAAAATTGGGTTCAGTTTTCTGTAGAAACAATTTTTGGGAAAGAGAAACGTTATTTGAGGAAAAATTCCTAATAATCTGAGAATTTTTCTTCAAAGTTTTTAATTGCTTTCACGAATCTCTCCATTGATTAATTTAATCTCATTAATTGATATCAATCGAAAATAATATTTTTGCAAATCAAAACACTTCCGTCCCATTGTGTATTGGTTAAGGAACAACATCACAAAACAGGATATGAATGAATGAATCTCTATACACACATAATGCATATGCTGGAATGTAAGAATGACTATGGCAAAATTGTAGCAACCACATATGGGTTTCATAATATTCAACTGGGATTATATTTAATGGGAGCTAAGAGTGAAAAACTACAGTTACAGTAGGTTTGTTAATTTAATATGATAAATAAACATTTAATTTCCTTATGAGAGACTCAAAAACCATTTATTCGTACCCCTCTACCACAATATAAATAGTTAGAGCAACAGAAAAATATAACTTTTCTTGTGTAGATTCGATATTATTTTAATGCAAAAGGAGATTTTATTTAATTTAAACCACAATTAGTTTAATAAATGTCCTCTTTTAGAATTTAGGAAACAGAAACCAAAAACTAAGGATAATACTCATAAAGGTTATAGAGATGTAATACACCTATAGAAAAAATTTAGTAGAAAATTTATTAAAATAATAAGTAATCCAACTTTGCAAGTTTCTAACTAATTTATAGTTCAAATTAATATTTTAGTTACAACTGCTACTCTCACTTGAAGATATGTTTTGCTATATTTTTTTTTTTTTGTTTAACTTTATAACAAATTTTTGTACAATTAATTTTTTTTTAATGAGTATTATTTTGATTTAATTTGATTATAAAAATCAGGACCAGCAGGGGACGGACGTAGTAATGCTAAAAGTAGTTATACATGTTAAACATTTTTTGCCTGTATTTAAAAGACATGTAAAGTGTACAATTCGTATAAGAAAAATAATTAGAAAAATTAATCATGTTTTTTTATTACAGTATTGTTTTAACATCATACGGACAGCTGAAATAAATATTATAATTAATATGAATTTTTATCAATTTTAATGTAGTAGGTTTGAAGTTAAGAAGAAGAACAAACCGTTTTCTCTAAAATTTATAAACACATTGATTTACAAATCAGACTAGATCTGTCTTTTCTGTCTTTTTCTATGGACAAGCTTCATCAGTGATTTTCCGTTTCGTCCGAAGTGGACGAAAAAAGAGACAGGTTGATTTTAGATTTCTTTTCTCTACTAAATATCTAATCTGAGAGTACTCGTATAGCTTGGAATACATTCCTTGTATGAGGTTTTCTTTAGAAAAATAATATATGCACTTTTCAGAGTTTTCTATAAAAACATAGCGATTTTGATGGGATAAGCTGCCACGATTATTCAATTTTCATTTAAAATTTGTTTCTTTTTGTATGAAAAAATTGTAAGCATAATGTCGAAAGAGTTTTTTAAGATTAAAATTCTGAGAATGGGCTAATAAACAGCCGAACAGTAATGCGTTCCTTGCCCACCGCAGAAAAATGGTCTAGGTACGCTTATGATTAAACGATTAATCGCCAATTTTATCGATTAACGGACCCGAATAATAGGTTAATCAATTCTACTGATTTTTAGAATAATAAATTAACCAGTTAACTGCCTATGTCGGATAATTGGTAACACTAGTTATTTATCATCCCATTTATTTTGTTTAGAAACAAAATTTTTTGAGAACAAAAAAAATAGATATTATATAAAGGGTTCTTCAACAGGGACGCTACAAAAGTAGAAAGACAGGGAAAGCAAACGACGCCATATTTCTTGCCGCTCTTTTGACATTTCTCTTCAGTAAGGTTTGCCATTTCATGATGGAAAGATAGACGAGCCAACAACGAGTCGAAATTATTTAAATTTACTACCGAAATTCGGAGTCAGTGGCCTCAACGTTAAGAGCGCTACGTCCAATTTATGGTCGTCATAATGAATGGCTTCGTCAATAAACAAAATATGCGTTATTGGTCAGACAGCAATCCACACGTACTCCATGTGTCATCATTGCATCCCGAAAAAATTACGGTTTGGTGCGGTTTATGGGCCGGCGGCTTCATTGGGCCGTACTTCTTCCGTGATGATCAAGATCGGCACGTTACTGTGAATGGGAATCGCTACCGTTCAATGATAACCGAATATTTTTGGCCCCAATTGGATGATATGGACTTGGAGGACATGTGGTTCCAACAGGACGGCGCCACAAGCCACACAGCGAATGTCACAATCAATTTATTGCAAACCAAGTTTGGAGAACGTGTTATCTCACGAAATGGTCCAGTCGATTGGCCGCCTCGGTCGTGCGATTTGACACCGTTGGGCTATTTCCTGTGGGGCTACGTCAAATCTATGGTCTATGCCAACAAGCCAGCGACGATTGATGAACTTCGTACGAACATCGGCCGATTTATGCTTGAAAACCGTCAAAACTTGGGTTAAGCGTCTGGACTTCTGCAAGCGTGCCCGTGGTGGCCATGCAAAAGAGATCGATTTCCATACATAATGGCATTGAACGTACTTTCACAGGAATAAAGAATTTCATTGATATCCAAAACCGTTTTTGTTTTATTTAAAAAAACTTTTGTAGCGCTCTTATTGAAGAACCCTTTATTTGGATAGTATGGAAATAAGGTGGTGATGTAAAAAATAGCAGAAAATTTACTAAAAATTCGTTAAAAATTACCTTGCAGAAGAAACTACTGATATTATCAGATGTTTTTGCTAAATACTAGAAAGAAAAGATTAGCAAATATAAAACTGTTAAATTTACAGAAAATTAGTTATACTTGAGTTAGCATGAAAACGACAAATAATAATGTAAAATCTGCAGAAAATTTTGCCAAATATTAGTGGACTAAAATAACAAAAACTAACTGTTAATTATATTTTTTTATTTTTAAGTTAAATTTAGTTAAATGCAAATAGCAGTCTATCCTACTAAAATCAACAGAAATATTTGCTAAAAAGAATAGTAAACTCATGATTTCAGAAGGCTGGATTGTATTTACATTAAAAATAATCGAACAAAAAATTTTTTTTTTATTTAAATTTTGTTGTAATTTTCAAATTAATAAAGAGTGAAACATTAATTTTAAATAAAACGAGTAAAAAGGTTAAAGTCGGGCATGCCGACTATACAATACCCTACACCACTCTGGTGTATTGTTTGGATCCGAAATTCGAATGGGTTAAAATGGGGCTTGTTGTCAAAATTTTCTATAATGTAAGTCAGCGCACCAAATTTCATTAAAATATCTTTATATTTGCGACCTGCAGTTTGTAACCAAGCCAATTTTGGGGGGACCCTTATATGGGCACTAGTTCTAAACATGGACCGATGTTCACCAAAATCAATAGGCTTCGTCCTTGGGCCAACATAGGTCTATGTACCAAATTTCATCAAAATATCTTAATATTTGCGACCTGCAGCGTATAAACAATATAATTTTGGGGGGACCCTTATATGGGCACTAGTGCTAAACATGGACCGATGTTCGCCAAAATCAATAGGCTTCGTCCTTGGGCCAACATAGGTCTATGTACCAAATTTCATCAAAATATCATAATATTTGCGACCTGCAGCGTATAAACAGTATAATTTTGGTAGGACCCTTATATGGGCACTAGGTCTAAACATAGACCGCTGTTCACCAAAATCAATAGGCTGCGTTATTGGCCCAATGTAGGTCTGTGTACCAAATTTCATCAAAATTTCTTAATATTTACGACCTGCAGCGTATAAACAGTATAATTTTGATAGGACCCTTATATGGGCACTAGGTCTAAATATGGACCGATGTTCACCAAAATCAATAGGCTGCATTATTGGGCCAATATAGGTCTGTGTACCAAATTTCATCAAAATATCTTAATATTTACGACCTGCAGCATATAAACAGTATAATTTTGGTAGGACCCTTATATGGGCACTAGGTCTAAACATGGACCGATGTTCACCAAAATCAATAGGCTGCGTTATTGGCCCAATGTAGGTCTGTGTACCAAATTTCATCAAAATTTCTTAATATTTACGACCTGCAGCGTATAAACAGTATAATTTTGATAGGACCCTTATATGGGCACTAGGTCTAAACATGGACCGATGTTCACCAAAATCAATAGGCTGCATTATTGGGCCAATATAGGTCTGTGTACCAAATTTCATCAAAATATCTTAATATTTACGACCTGCAGCATATAAACAGTATAATTTTGGTAGGACCCTTATATGGGCACTAGGTCTAAACATGGACCGATGTTCACCAAAATCAATAGGCTGCGTTATTGGGCCAATATAGGTCTGTGTACCAAATTTCGTCAAAATATCTTAATATTTACGACCTGCAGCGTATAAACAGTATAATTTTGGTAGGACCCTTATATGGGCACTAGGTCTAAACATGGACCGATGTTCAAAAAAATCAAACTTGTTCGTCCTTGGGCCAACATAGGTCTGCGTACCAAATTTCATCAAAATATCTTAATAGCTGCGACCTGTAGAGTGCGTACAAGATTGCATGGACAGACAGACAGACGGACGGACGGACGCACGGACAGACGGACATCGTTAAATCGAAATAAAAAAAAATTCTGAACCGATCGGTATACTATAAGGTGGGTCTACGACCAATATTTTTTGGTGTTACAAACATCAGCACAAACTTATAATACCCTGACCACATAGTGGTGTAGGGTATAAACAAATAAAGTGTTTTAATTGGACCCAAATTAAATTTTTTAAAAAGTTTGTCGCCAAACAGTCATTTTTAACTAATTTTTAGTGGTTTTAGCTAAAATTTTAACAGACATTTTTTTATAAGTAGATAATCATGCGCATATAAACACATTAAAAAATGTAGTTGATTAGGCCAGACCTCATGTGTTATGAATATGACTAACAAAATATATGTCTGGCGGAGGGTTAAAATTACATATTAGGGCTGGTCAAATTGTATGGATAAAAATTTTTTGATATTGCGTACTCGATTTTTCGAAAGCTTTTAGCATGGGGAAAAAAAAGTTCCACTACGACATATCAAAAAAAATCATTTTCGAGGCTCGCAAATTAAAATTTTTTGCAATTTTCTAATAAATCTAAATTAGCGCCATCTTGAGGTGGCTTTTTGATACAACTAATAAAGTTGTAAACAATATAACATTACAACCTTTCCAGAAAGGTATTACTTATGAAAATCGGATAAAAAATGTGGCAACTAGGGGTAAACGTATATAAGTAAAATTATTTTCTCCTTGTTGTCATCAACATCATTATCATCATTTCTCATCATTTCATCATCAAGCTGAAAATAATAATAATAAATTTGGGAGTCTCGAAAATGATTTTTTTGATATGTCGTAGTGGAACTTTTTTTCCCCATGCTAAAAGCTTTCGAAAAATCGAGTACGCAATATCGATTGCTAAATCGACCCACCCTAATACATATGAATAAATATTTAGGAAATGTCAAGATAGTCTAAACCCTTTATAAAACACTTTTCATCTTTCTTAATTATATGAATTTTAATCTTTGTAATAATTACTTGGTGCTAGTTCTTATAAAACGAATCTTCTAAACAACAAATAGTTCTTGGACTAAAAACTATTTGCGCTTTTGTATTAAACTTTAACATTGTTTAGTTGATTTAAACTTTTCTATAGCAAAAATTCTAATTAATTTCAAAAAGTAATTTACTCTATGTATTTCGAAACTAGGTCTTCTCACCCACTGTGCAAAAACTAGCTAGCTAGCTGGTACGTTGCTGTGTTATACGAGCATAAAAGCGGATGACGATGATAGTGGCGGTGGTGGTGGTGGTTTTAGGTGGTAAGGTTTGGGTTCCCAGTGAGTTAAGTCAAACTGAATGTGATTACATACAATTAAAATAAGATCCTATACAGGCAAATAAGAACAAGGAAATATAACTCTGCATGCAAATAATGCTATAAAAATGCACTCATTCACTATCATCGTCATCATCATCATCATGTTCGTTTACATACATAAAAATATTTTATAGTATGTATTGAATGAAATAAGAAAATTGTCAACTTAAACTTAACATCCATAGTGTATTTCTTCATGCACCCCTCTCAAAAGAAACAGAAAGTATTGCAGAAACAATTTAATTAAAAAGTTGCATTAAGTCCTTTCACTTAAGGAAGGACAGTCAAACAACAATACCACTGGGAGGGGAAAAGGATGTAAGGTCTGCTGAAAAGGGGATAAGGTTATATTGTTTAATGCCAAAGAAAAGAAATCCTATACTGGATTTTTACTTACCTTAATTAAAAAAAAAACAAGAACAAATATTGTAAGGGTCACATGCATAATCACTTTTTAAATTTATAAATGGCTTAAAAAACAAAATGTTCATACAAAATTCATTTTGTAAACATGTTATAAGATTTCCAAATTATTATGCATAAACACTTAAAAGTTTAAGGGAAACATTCTTTTTTTAATCCTCCTTTTGTTGGGTACTTTTAATTGTGTGTTTATTTTGTTTACATATTTTGTGCTAATAATATAAAACAATTTATTTGCATTTACAAATACTTGAATTTAGCAAAGCTGAATTTAACAACTAATAAATTAAAGTAAATATATATACATGGTGGGTTAATTTTTCAAATATATATAAGTCAAATTTTCCAAAAATTTAGATAGTTATGGGGTTACATAGTATTTGTTAGGTTATATTAACCGAGCAAACAAAAGAGATGCCGAAGCAGCAGAAAAAGCACTACAATTGATGATCCAGATGTACTTCTTTTTTAACATAAACACTAATGATATTAACATTGAGTTGTCTTAGGAGAGGAGTACTCCCACTTCAACATTTTTTCAGTACTTTTTGAACGAGTGCAAAGGAAGCTCTTTTTTTAATTAAAAGTTTAAAAAAAATTCTTCGAAAAAAAATTAAATTTTTTTTATACCATTTTCAAAATAATCCCTTCATATGCGCATAAATTTGTTAATTACTTATAATATCATTGATAAATTAGATAAATTGTGTTAAGTGTTAAAGCAATAGAAGGAAATATCGTCTTTAATTTATAAGTAAATGAACATTGGATTGTCGAGGATTTTCCTACACACAGAAAAAAAAAATTGCCAGCGGAATTGATAAGCCTATTTTGGTTGCTACAACCAATAAATTCGGTTAGTGAAACCATATTGGAATGCGATTCCTAAATATTTTCGGTATTGCAAATAAAATTCAGTTGTATAAACCGAATTTTGTTGTTATATTCAGTTGTAGCAACCTATTTTAGTATATATAACTGAATTTCAGTTGGAAAATGGCATATTTTTTCTCTGTGTGTATCAGAAAAGTTAATTTCAATGGTTGAGCGAAACACAGTGGGATCAAGGGACAAAACAGATGGATAAATATACAACTTCTAAACTACTGCTCGGATAAATATGAAACACATTGATATACTCCTAGTAATAAACCTGCAGAAATAGCAGGAATAATAACTAAAAATTAGTTACAAATTATCTTGCAGGAAAAACTGCTGAAATAAGCAGTTTTTTTTTTTTTTTAAATACCAGTGTGCTAAGAACAGCAAGCATAAAACTATTAAGGTTACAGAATTTTAGTTATATTTGAGTTAAATTTTAGTTAATTGGAAACGACAAAATCTGAAGAAAATTTTGCTAAATATTAGTAGATTAATAATAGCATAAACAAACTGTTACATCTACAAAAGCTTTTTTTTATTTTTCAATTAAAGTTAATTGAATGAAAATAGAGTAAATTAAACAGAAATATTTGATAGAAAAAAATAATAAAAAAAATTGGAAAAAAAACTTTGAAAGTTTTTGACTTATTTGTGTCTTTAGCAAAATTTTTTGCGAATTCTGGCAGGTTAACTTAATTAATTTCTGTTAAATTTAAGAAACTGTTTCAAAGCTTCTAACATCTAGTAATTGGTTCATTACAACCATAACTAATTCTATGAAATTCCTCATAAAATAAAGGCACTTGGCGTAATACACGTAAAGGATTATATAAATTTACTAGATTTGACAAAGCTTCGCAATCTATTTCACTACACAAAATGTTATAAATAAGCATTAATCAATAAATATACATGGAAAAATAATGTTTAACTTTTTTTATAAGTCAATAAAAAACAAACTACAAAAGAATACATATCGTCTATAGGAGTTGATATTTTTAGTCAAATGTTTTATTTTTAGTTTTCTATTTTTAGAAAAAATAATTTCGTTGTTTTCTGTTTTAAAACAAAACTAGTAAAAAGGTTAAAGTCGGGCATGCCGACTATACAATACCCTACACCAGTCTGGTTAAAAGCCAACTAATGTTTGGATCCGAAATTCGAATGGGTTAAAATGGGGCTTGTGTCAAAATTTTCTATAATGTGAGTCAGCGCACCAAATTTCATTAAAATATCTAAATATTTCCGACCTGCAGTTTGTAACCAAGCCAATTTTGGGGGGACCCTTATATGGGCACTAGGTCGAAACATGGACCGATGTTCACCAAAATCAATACGCTTCGTCCTTGGGCCAACATAGGTCTGTGTACCAAATTTCATCAAAATATCTTAATATTTGCGACATGCAGCGTATAAACAATATAATTTTGGGGGGACCCTTATATGGGCACTAGGTCTAAACATGGACCGATGTTCACCAAAATCAATAGGCTGCGTTATTGGGCCAATATAGGTCTGTGTACCGAATTTCATCAAAATATCTTAATATTTGCGACCTGCAGCGTATAAACAGTATAATTTTGGTAGGACCCTTATATGGGCACTAGGTCTAAACATGGACCGATGTTCACCAAAATCAATAGGCTACGTTATTGGGCTAACATAGGTCTGTGTACCAAATTTCGTCAAAATATCTTAATATTTACGACCTGCAGCGTATAAACATTATAATTTTGGTAGGACCCTTATATGGGCACTAGGTCTAAACATGGACCCATATTCACCAAAATCAAACTTGTTCGTCCTTGGGCCAACATAGGTCTGCGTACCAAATTTCATCAAAATATCTTAATAGTTGCGACCTGTAGAGTGCGCACAAGATTGCATGGACAGACAGACAGACAGACGGACGGACGGACGGACATCGTTAAATCGAAATAAAAAAAATTCTGAACCGATCGGTATACTATAAGGTGGGTCTATGACCAATATTTTTTGGTGTTACAAACATCAGCACAAACTTATAATACCCTGACCACATAGTGGGTATAAAAATATGAAAGTGTGCGTTGTGTATGTATTGTTTTGAAAATTAAAAAAAAAACCTTTCAAATATGAAAAAAAACAAACTACAAAATCGTTTTTTTCTAAAGTTTTGTCAGTTAAAAATTGAAGATTGTTTTAACAGACTTTGCAATTATTTTTATTTCTTTCATGGATTGTTTAAACAATGTTTGAAAATAGATAGCAAAATGGTGTGAATATAATGGAAAATCAGTAGTCCTTTTTTTGTTGTGTTTTCAATTAATTTAATATATATTTTAGGTTGTGTTTAACCATAAAATATTGTGAGTGTACTATCATATGAAGATACTTCTTCAGGCCAATTGATCCTCTTAAAAACAAATTTGGTAAACAATTTCTGAATTCTTTTAATTCGGTTGGAATGGACTTCCGAGTAAGGTTTCTAAATTATAGAACAATACTCCAATTGGCTTCTGACAAAAGAAGTATATAAAGTTTTAAAAGTTGAAGGATCCTTAAAATCATTGGAATTCCTTGGCGCCGTGGATATTCGGCTTTGACGTTGATTTGGCTGATTGGCTGGGCTTCACATACGATTTCTTGCACTTCGGGTTGTCGTAGTGGATCCATTTTTCACAGCCAGTAACGATTCTATGCAAAAATGTCTTCTTTTTATAGCCTTTCAGCAGCATTTCGGCATGCAAGATCGTGTGGTACCCAATTTCCTTGCTTTTGGAAGAATTCTTCTGCTTGCAAAATTGAAATCGGTGAAATATATTCAGGATACGCTTCAGTGAGCAATCGATGTGTTTCAACTGTACCTTTTTGCAAATTAAAGAAGTAAAGCAATACATTCCGCAAATGATGTTTTGTTGGCACCAAATTCGACATTTTCGAAGGAAAAAAAATCTTTGTTCTTTGCACTATTTCGTTCAATGACTATGTGAAAAAAATGACAGATGTTTACCCTCCAAAATGCCATATAAGTTATTAAAGACACAAACCATGTGTAAAAGATACTCCATCTGTTGTGAATCCCTCATTTTTAAGTTAAACACCCAATAGTATGACGTGTAGGACTATAATAAAATATGAATATTCAGATCATTTTGGAATCACAATGTGATAATTTAAGGTTCATATTATGATAAAAAGGCGTGAGAGTATATTTGTCACAACTATTTAATAATATGATTGTCGCAATAATAAACCCAAAAATATATGATGCTCTATGGATTACCATATTAATCCCAACCATATTTTTTCTTTGCGTGTGTTTTACAAAAAATACTCGTAGCTTTAATCAATTAAGAACGACTTTGAAATATCATTTATTGTGAAATATTTTATTAAATAAATTTGGGTCTCATTTCAATTAGAAATTATGATTATTTGTTTTTATTTCATACCACCAATTAACACTGAATTTTTCATAATTAAAACAACAATTAAAACTATTCATAAATTTATAGTAGTTTTATTTAAATGTATCTTTCTATGGATCTATCTATAAATTTTAAATAATTTCTTAATTTATATCGAAAGTATTAAGTGCGGGTGCTAATGTTGAATTTTATTTTGTATAATTTTTGTCATTTAAATTGGCGGCACACTTATTCATTAACAATTGAAACAAACAGACCAACATGATTTCGATTAATTTATGTTAATTGTTACTAAATTGTTTTGAAAACTTCAATTAAATCAGCATACTCTATCTGTTTATGTATATATTTACCCGGCATAACATTTAACATTTGTGTCCAGAGAAGAGACAGATACACACACATACAAGAATCAATTGTTTGCTATACACGCACAAAAAACATCAGCATTAAACAATTTACAAGTGTACGAAATCAGTTAGTTGAATGGACTATGTTTAGGTATGAGTAGGTTGGTTTGACTGGATGGATGGATGGTTGGTTGGTTCAATGGCATACAAAGAGGGTTAATATTTAAGTGGATTCCATAAACTCAGCTGTTGTTTTGCTTTAACAGCGAGAATACTCGTATTAAATGCAGCCCCATTAAATTTTAATTTGAAATTTTTTCAATACTCTGAGAATTTCAAGAGTTTTACATAGTAAACACTCTCTTAACTTACTCTGGAAAGCCTGATTCTCTTAGAGTGCTTGTTCATATCAAATCTGCAAAGAAGAGTTTTTGAGGGTAGAATATTTAAAACTCTTTAATACTCCCAAGATAATATTTGAAAACGTGTCTGTAAAGAAGAGAATTATTTTTTGGAAATTCAAAGATTTTTTTTGTAATCTCTTGAATTTTCTGAAAATACTCCTATTTTATGTTTATAAACAGTTTAAATTTTTTTAGGTTATAATTTGTAGTTGTTGTCTTTTCAGAAAATTGAACTATTATTAGATTTTCTTTCATTGATTTTTTTCTTTTCTTCATATCAATGTTTTAAACATTTTTAATGTTTAGTCAACCTTTCACTGTACTCCATGTGGTGCTGGCTATCTAAACAATTTGTTATGTTTTTGGTAGTAATTATCATGTTGCAACATGACTAGTCCTAATCAAAATGTCAAATACAAAACTCATTCTTATAAGAAAAAAAAAAAAACAACGAAAGATAAAAATGTACTTTTTTAGCACATGATTTACAGTATTCATTCATATAAGTATGTATGGATAGAGTCTACGTATTGTTAAGGGTCATCATAACCTAAAAACCCACTTCTACTCTTTCTAAAAATTTTCGAAATACACTTGGAGGAAAAATGTTTAAATAGAAAATAATAAATATGAAGCAATTGTTAAAGGGAAACTGACAATATGTAGAAATGGTAATGGGGTTTCATTATTATAAGGACTACCAGTAATAATACCAACTTACTTTCTGCATTACCCAGTGTAGAAACGGTAATGACATATCTTTTTTTGGACTACCAGTAATGACACCGACTTACTTTCGGCATTATTTTAAAAGATATAATAATTAGTTACTAATAAATACTTACTTTTTTCATTATTTCAAAATAAATAATAACGTTTTACCAATAATTACTTATTTTTATCATTATTTAAAAAAAAGTAATGTTCTAGATTTTTTTTGAAATTTTTTTTTAATCTATTTTTAGACTCAATATTTTTTCAACACTGATAATAATATATGTAACCACATATTTTTTGATTTTTTTGTATGTTTACGAATAAGCTAACTTGTGCGCAGCAAGTCAATTATGTTTTCATCTATCAAATATTACATGTCGAGATAGCTTAGATGGTACAGCTATAGACTGGCAGTCTGGAATACCAGGTTCGATTCCCGCACTAGGAAATTTTATTTAAAAAAATTTTTACATTAAAAAAATATTTTTTTTAAATTTTTAGTTCAAAATTAGTTTAGTGCTAAATAAATAACTGAAAACGGAATTTAAGCGAACAAATTGCTAAAAACTAGTACACTTGATATACAAGACGTTTTATTAATTTTTCTACTACCTTATTTTTTTGAGTGTACTAATATATGGCGAATGCACTTTAGAAGTTCGACGGTAATTTCCTTCATTATTGTATTTTTGTTAAAACCATTTAGAAAAACACTTAAATCAACTATTATACTTTAAAATTTTTGGAATAAGCGTGCCATTTTTGCGTTCTTTTGTGCCAATTTTACTATTTTTTCGTGCCATTTTGCCTGCCAAATTTCAACTTTTTTGTGCCATTTTAAACTTGCCCTGATAATGAGTTACTAATAACTAGTTACTTTTACCATTATTTCAACACAAAGTATTGCTTTACCAATAATAGTTTATTTTTAAATTTATTTCAAGCACAAGTAATATTCCAGATTTTTTCGTTAATTATTTTGAAAATCTATTTTTAGAATTTTATTTTTTCAAATCTGGTAGGGATATTTATAAGCGCATATTTTTTAATTGTTGTGTGCAGCAATTCATTTAAGTTTTTATCTACCAAATATGTTGAGATAACTCATATTGTAAAGCTGTCGACTGACAAACGCTGTTTTCCTAAAAGCTTTTGTTATCAAAAATTATTTGTGTATCTAAATTTGGTCTTTATTTTGTATCTTGGCTCTGATTTTTGGAAGTAATTCTTTTATAAGTGGGAAGTTTGAAGTGTTATTTAATTGTGTGTAAAAATATAATTTCTAAAATGTTCCGGGAAAGACGGCAGTAAAGCTGTATTTTATGTCTCCTCACAAAAAAGTTTTTCGACAAATAGCTATTTGGTTAGGCGCAGCGACGATATGTAATTGGTAATTGAAATATTTCAATTACAGTTATAAATAATTGAACTTGGAATACCCCATGTCTGTTCTGAATAGACCGTCATCGTCTCCTTTGTCAACTCCAGATATGTGTACGATCTTGATGGTAAATTGTGCATTAAAATCTATTACCCAATTTAAACAGAAAATTAGTATATACCATTTCCAATTGTATTTCAGAAATTATCAGTTTATTTCAGAAGTTATCAATTATTTTGCAGATTTGTTTAGCAATTGTATTTCAGAAATATTCAATTGAATTTAAATTTTATCAATTGTATTTCAGAACTTATCAAATATTTTTTTTTTTTGATTTCTCAATTGTTTTTCTATTCTATTTCAGAAATTATCAATGACTTTCATACTTATCAATTGCATTTCAGAAATTATCAATTATATTTAAAAAATTATCAATTGTGTTTCAGAAACTGTCAATCTTATTTGAGAAATTATTAACCCTCTAATCGGCACGCCCACCTCCAGGCGAGGTATATTTAATTGACAACAATGAGTATTTTATAATAAGAAGTTAAGCTTTTTCAATAGAAAACAAAATTTATTTAATTTTTTGTGAAGAAGTTTTCTGTATGCGAAAAAGTGTCAAAAATTAAATATCGTTAAATTTCGAAAAATAAGTATTTTAAAACAAACCAAATTTTCAAAAATCTTAAAAACATATTTAAATTAACTAAAACAATTGGTAAAGAATAAAAAGTAAGATTAAAGCTTAATTCTCTAATGCTCCTTCTTCCAGGGGTCTCCCATGGTCCTGATGAATGGCAACACCGGTTTTAATGCAACAGATGGCGCTGACTGCTGTTTTGTTTTTCTGGCAATACTGTTTCATTTTACTGGGGAGCAGGTGTTGCCCAAAAAGTTTTAGCTTATTCCCATTTTAAATGTTTAAATCCCCAATGTTATCCCAATTCATTTTAATTTAAACAAAAACTCAAAAAAAGGAGCTAAGTTAGCATCGCTCTTAAGTTCAGAAAATTATTAAGAAATGAGTGAGCAAATTAAATAAAATTGAATGTTTTACGAAGAAATATTTACGTTTTCACTCGAACTTTAAAGGCCTCAAATCTTTGTTGAAATTGTGAAACTAAAAAATTTTATTATACGAACGACAAATCACAATTAAGCTGAAATGGCACCGTTTCAAAATAAAAGTCGTATATTAAATTTTCGAGAGAAAAAGTTCCACACAATTTTCACACGAAGTTCATAATGGTGAAAAGTCTTTTTTTTTCTAAAATTTGTAAATCTAGTAAGGTGTAAATTCTAGGGCTCATAAACTCTTTTGAACATTAAGTTTGCGTAAGTCGAGTTTACACGATTCAGAAGGTACATAAGAGGTTATATGAAAACCACTGGTACTTTTTGAGCCTACACAAAATTTATTTTTTCTGAGTCCTTTGCATGTAACAATTTTAGTATTTGGAAAATTTTTTGATAGTTATTGAGCTTGGTTGCTTTTCAAGATTTATAAATATTTGGAGAACATTTCTTCAATAATTCAAATATTTTGTAGAAATTTTGAAATTTTTTAACAGACCTAATTTGATCGACTTTAACTTGAAATAATACGCATATAATTTATACCAAAATTCTTCTTATTTTGGGCCTATAACTAAATCTTTTAAAATTTTAAATTTTTTAATCTGTCCCCAAAACAAAGTCGAAATCCCTAATTTGGGCCCGAATCCCCTTACCTAACAACTATGTAAAACCTCATTTGACATAAAAAATCCTCCCTTGAGAAAATTTCCCAAAATAAAATCCTTCTTTGACAAAATTTCCCACATACTAGCGACATCTACAGTTTGTTTACAAAATTATCCATGTTGCATCTCTATATTATATGTCTCTGCCTTCTTCTGATTACAATAATATTTAAACCATATATTGGGCGTTGAATATCTATTATGGAACAAATATTAAAATTTTAATTTATCGCTTTATATAGGCGATATAGCACAACAAAGGTTGAAGACGTATCTTGAAGCACAGTAGTCAAATAATTTCGGTTTTTGCTGTAAATAACACTTTCCATAAAATAAAATTACGTAACGAAAATTGTTGATTAATAGTTGTTATTTCAAATGTTATGGCGATTTTCGCTTTTTGAAAATTACGAAATTTAGCGAATTTGGCACTAAACATTTTAAAATAAATTTTAAAAAATCTGTTGGGTAGTTTTTGAGTTGAAGAGATAGTTGTAAAACATATCCTGGCGTTATCCTGTGAGTTCTGTATAAAATTTTAAACTCATTTTACAATTAGAGACTCTAGACTAGCTTTGAGATGGATTTTTGGCAATTTTTCAAATAATTTTTTGTTTTAAAAAGATAATTTTTTAAAATTTTCTAAATTTTCCCTTTACATGTTTCTCGTTTGAAAACCGTTCCTTATACAAAAAAAGTTTGAAGGCAAAAATGTACGCAGTTAAGTTTTCTATGGGTTTAATAAAACTTGTTTAATAAAATATTGTTATTTAGCCAAAAACTATTTAAAATCTGAAGACCGCCTTTTGGCGGCCTTGGGCATTAGAGGATTAAACTATTCAAAACATTCCTTACGTTGGTCCAAGGACACACAGGATTCCATAAGGATACCTTTAAAAGACATCGCCTTAACTTGAAAATGAATAGACGGATTTTTCTGAAATTTGTTAAAAAGAATATATTTCGTATAAGTAGCAAAGCTTATAAGTTTGAGTAATATATATTGAAGTTAAGATGCGTTTTCGCTCAATTTTGCATTTTTCGAAAAACGAAAATCAATACATCCTCTAAAGGAGCAGCATAAAAAATTTAATTTTTTATTGTAATTACATCTGGGTAAGAGAAATAATTTATTCTTAAACCTAGTAATTTTTATGTGCTAGTTTTCGAGATTCCCTCTTAATCTTTTTTAGCCAAAATCGCCTAAAATACACAACGAAAAAAAACAAATTGTAGAAAAACTTATGGTTTATTTTTCGTGATGAACACATGGTATAAATTTCATTTCAAAAAAGCATAGGCCAGTTAGAAGGCTAATTATATTACAGAAATTCGGAATTGCATTTCAGAAATTATCAAATATATCTTGGAAATTATCAACTGTATTTCAGAAACTGTCAATTTTGTTTCAGAAACTACCAATTGTATTTGAGAAATTATCAAATGTATTTTAGAAATTCCTCCCTATAAACTATGAAATATAATTAATAAATTCTGAAATACATTTGATAATTTATGAAATACAATTACTAATTTCTGAAATATAATTAATAGTTTATCAAATACAAATAATATTTTCTAAAATACAATAAATAATTTATAAAACACAATTGATAATTTCTGAAATACATTTGATGACTTCTGCTAATACATTTGCTAATTTCTGAAATGCAATTGATAAATATCAATATCAATTGATAATTTCTGTACAATACATAAAATTGATAATGAATTGATTATTTCTGAAATGCAATTGATAAATATGAAAATCAATTGTTAATTTCTGAAATACAATTGATAAAACTGAAAATCAATTGATAACTTCTGAAAAACAATTTAAAATGGTGTAGTAAAAATCGGATTAACTGATATTAAATAATATTTTAATCTTTTTTTGGTTACCAGTTAATCAACTTAAAATCTGGTTGCTATTTCTAAACAACTCTGTATTAATACTACTATTTGAGTGCAACTCTGTGCCTTTTTTTAAAAGCGCTTTTCAATACCAAAACTTTTACACAATAAAGCACATAAATATTAACGTTAAGACGCTGCCGCAAAAAAATATTTTGCCAATGTCGACAATTTTTTTGCTAACGGCGACATTTTTCATGTTAATTTTAGGCCGGGTCGAAGCCACCTTGTTATTTTAAACTGACAAAGCTCAACTTTAAACTGATAGAGAAATTAATTAATATAATTGATAAAAGTTAATCTTCATCGTTTTTAATATTTTTGGCAGTCAAAAGATTAAGTAGACAGTTAAAAGTTTAACTCTGTCAGTTTAAAATACCAAGTAGGCATCAACGGCAATCCGGCATATGATGAACATGGAAAATGTCGGCGTTAAGTTATAAGGTATAGGTAAAAATAATTAAATTTTAATTCTGCCCCAGCAAAAACAGACATATTCGAAACAATTTAATAAATAAAATAGTAATATAAAAAAGACTAAATCAGTACTTATTTAATCAATTACCAGTAAGTAATTACTTTGCAAGAATATATAAGTACTTCTATAACTTATTATCAGTAAGTCATTATTTTGTATTTGAAAGTAATGTAAAAGGTAATGACTATCATTACTTGGTAATACGTAGGGTAATGACCTGTAATTACATGCGTTTTCTGGGACCCTACTTTTTGAATAAATTACCCTATAACAAAATTGCTAACTACACTGTGATACACTGAAAATTCATTCGTCAAATGATATATTGTAGATTGTAGGTCTAGCTGAGTGTATTACAAAACCGGTTTGGGAAGTTGCAATATACCCTTGAATTTTCGATATAAGGGGAAAAAGTGTATTTTTTGTGACTGGCGCATTTAAACATTTGTAACTCAGTAATTTTTTTTTAACCGATTTTGAATTTTTAAGTAGTACCATTATTTTTTCAGTTTTCAACCGATTTTAACAAATGAAGGCTCATTTTAAACAGGAGACAACAAGAAAATTAGGTTGCATTCGCCCTCACTTAATAACATAGTCCAGAGAGAAGAAATCGCGCTGCTAAACAAAATATGTGTTAATATACCCATGTTTTAGGTTCACTCCATTACAGATTGGAACTATCTGGACCATGTCTGAATATTATCATATGTATTTTTGAATGTAAATATTATTACGTTTATAATGCGTTGAACAAACTCCCGAAACTTATATTTTCTTAAGTGTATAATCACAACCTCAACTTGGACAACATATTCTTGCATGTAGAAATAATTTTTGTGATTTAATTTTAGTTTCAAAAAATAGTATAGCATAAATACATACTAGTTATATTAGATTTGTACATCACCACCTCCCATGTTAACTTGGCTAAAAGACTTGCTGGTTTATTGGTTAACTGACTAGTTGATTGCAGCTCCATACAATTTCGTTTTTATGAAATCGAATGTAAATTTTATTCATAAACACAACAATAATACTACATGTTAAACATCTAACAGACATTCTATTTCTACAGTAAAACATACATACATAAATATATATCTTCATACATGCCAAGTAAGTATTTATTATGTATTTTGAAAATTAGTCCCTAACATAGTTTGGTATTTTATGTTGTTATATGTATATGGACGATATTCTTCTACCTACACTAACTACACTTTACATCAAAAACCCATATACTCACTCCTCCTCCTTCTTCTTATTGTGTTCCTATTAAAATCTAGTAAAATCTGTTGTGTTATGATTTCTCTGCACACACATATTTAACATTACAAGAATCTTACCCAAAATGCTTTTGGGCATTTTGCTGTGTGGTTTCAAAATTTAGTATATTAATTTTAAGAATTATCATCATAAGTTGTGGATTAAACTTTTAAAAGAATTAATAACTCAACAAAAAGGGAATATTAAATTTCGAAAGACTTTTAACAAAATTTAAATTATTCAATTATTGTTTTCTTTTTGTTTGGAATTATTGTAATAAATTATATTATTAACCATTATTATTATAAGTCATAAAAAAAATGTATGGATGATACTGAAACTACTATATTTAAATTTTAAATTACAATGAAATATGTATATTGTATAACTACTGCAACTATTTTTTAAAGTTTTATAAAAAATATCGCTAATCGCTTATTTAGCAAAATTTTTAATTAGTATTCAATTATTTCGTTTTAATTTTTTAATTATTTCGTGATTTTATAACGTGCCATTAGTATTTTTTGACACTTTGCATTTATACGTGATTTATTACTGACGTGTAAAATAAAATTTAATGTACTAACAATTTGTAGCCAGGTGATTTAAATTAGCAAATATATTAAATTAACACAATAAAAGGACCACATGAAAAATATGTTAGAGTGATTAAAAATAATATATTTTAAAATCTCTTGGAAGATGTTAAAAAAAATTATTTTGATTGTTGAATTAGGCAAAAGGATAAGAATTTTACATACATTTTACATCGGTAGAATCTACTGAAAATTACTGTTAAAACAAAGCAGTTGAAAATGCGACAAATGTGCTAACTTTTCAAATAACTAAAATTGTGGTTAATTTTAATTGTTGAAAAATCAGTGAAAACTGCATAAAAGTAACTAACAGGGTCTTAAAATTAACTGAAAAATTTTTACTAAAAAACTTTAAAATAATTAACCAAATTGTTAAAAAAAACTACTGTTTTTACAGTTAATTTTTCGGTATTACAAAAGTATATTTTAATTAAAAAACCTGTATTTTTCTCTCGATTACTATAAAATGTTTAATTACTGCCAATTTGGAATAAAAATTCCAAACGTTTCTCCAGTTATCATGTTTTTATATATTGGAAGTACAATAATAATAAAAATATATAAATAATAACAAATATAAACTAAACACGAATTTTTGAAAACTTAACAACATTTTTTATTATACCCTACACCACTATGTGGTCAGGGTATTATAAGTTTGTGCTGATGTTTGTAACACCAAAAAATATTGGTCGTAGACCCACCTTATAGTATACCGATCGGTTCAGAATTTTTTTTTATTTCGATTTAACGATGTCCGTCTGTCCGTCCGTCCGTCTGTCTGTCTGTCCATGCAATCTTGTGCGCACTCTACAGGTCGCAAATATTAAGATATTTTGATGAAATTTGGTACGCAGACCTACGTTGGCCCAAGGACGAACAAGTTTGATTTTGGTGAACATCGGTCCATGTTTAGACCTAGTGCCCATATAAGGGTCCTACCAAAATTATACTGTTTATACGCTGCAGGTCGTAAATATTAAGATATATTGATGAAATTTGGTACACAGACCTATATTGGCCCAATAACGCAGCCTATTGATTTTGGTGAATATCGGTCCATGTTTAGACCTAGTGCCCATATAAGGGTCCTACCAAAATTATACTGTTTATACGCTGCAGGTCGTAAATATTAAGATATTTTGATGAAATTTGGTATACAGACCTACATTGGCCCAATAACGCAGCCTATTGATTTTGGTGAACATCGGTCCATGTTTAGACCTAGTGCCCATATAAGGGTCCTGCCAAAATTATACTGTTTATACGCTGCAGGTCGCAAATATTAAGATATTTTGATGAAATTTGGTACACAAACCTATATTGGCCCAGTAATGCAGCCTATTGATTTTGGTGAACATCGGTCCATGTTTAGACCTAGTGCCCATATAAGGGTCCTGCCAAAATTATACTGTTTATACGCTGCAGGTCGCAAATATTAAGATATTTTGATGAAATTTGGTACACAGACCTATATTGGCCCAGTAATGCAGCCTATTGATTTTGGTGAACATCGGTCCATGTTTAGAACTAGTGCCCACATAAGGGTCACCCCAAAATTGGCTTGGTTACAAACTGCAGGTCGCAAATATTAAGATATTTTAATGAAATTTGGTGCGCTGACTCACATTACAGAAAATTTTGACACGAGCCCCATTTTAACCCATTCGAATTTCGGATCCAAAAATTAGTTGGCTTTTACCCAGACTGGTGTAGGGTATTGTATAGTCGGCATGCCCGACTTTAACCTTTTTACTCGTTTTTTAAATAACTAATAAAAGAATTTTTTTACAAATTCAAACTCCAAATAGTGTGTAGTTTAAATTAACTGAAAATGTAATTTCAAATAAATGAAAAATCACTTGAAAACCGGTCTACAAACTTTTCATTTAAATCAAAAGAACTTTTCATTTCTTTTTAATAAATAAATTAACTACAAAATTTAATTTATTTGTTTTAGAAGAACTACTGCAATTACAATTTAAAAACCAACTACTGATTACTAAATAAACAACTGTCATGTAGTAACTGCCAAATTTGTTGAGTGTACCTTTAAAGCACATCGTCTTAACTGGAAAAGGAATTGTGGCCAATTTTCTTGTTTCTTTTTTGTTTATTTCCGTGATATTTTGGATGTTTAGTGGCAGTAAGATTAATAATTTATGTCTAAACCAACACTCACAATGTTTTTTCCTTAAAATTTACTGAATATTAACATTAAAACGGTTGAAAATAAGAGTCGTTCATTTTTAATTATTATCCAGCAGAAAAAAAAAAAAAAAAATGGAAGTCATGCGTTACAATTCACTTTTTTATTGCTTTCAAAGTATCCGTTAGTGTATTTTGACAACTTTTTAGAATTAATTTAGAACAACTTCAAAATACTTACTTCTTTCATCACTTCTGAAGTACCTGTTAGTGTATTTTTACACCTTTTTAAAAATTAATTCTGAATAACATCCAAAAGATTACATTATTGCTCTAAAATGTTCCTAAAAATGACTTAGATACAGTGTATTCGAAAAAAATGAACGTGGGTTCGAATCTTGGGAACAATATTTTTAAAATTTTTATTTTTTATATTTATAAGTGCATTTGTTCACATGCTGTTTTTTACTAGCTTTACCCAGCTTTTCCCTAGTACTACTAAAAAATCCGCTAGAATATAAAAAAAAGTAGTAAAAACTAGTGAAAAAATTAAGGAAAAATTTTACTAATGTATATTTAAAAAATTTCTTCCAACAAAAGCTAGTAATATAATGTTATGTTTAGCAAAAATTATAAAATTGAGCACACTTTTCCGATGCAATGGTTAGCGCGTTGGAGTGTTACACGTTAGGTAGCGGGTTCGATCCCCATCCAAGGCAACATCAATTTATGAAAAATACTAATATGAATGCGTTTTTTATATCCCTCATACATATCGCAGCGTCCTCCTTCGGTGTTCCCATATCACTTAACTCCACCGAAGTAAAATCATCTTTCACTTCTTCTCTATCACCTTTCCAAAGGAAGCAACATGTTAATTAATAGGAAGAATTTCCTGAGTGTTGCTTCTCTTTAAAAAAAAAAATTAAAAATTTCCATTAAATAGTACACATATTATTTGAAGTGTATTTACCTACCAAATATTAACAATGTTGAGAATTACTCAAGTTTCTGGACTTAAACAACAACTTGAGCTATAATTAAATTATTTCAATGATTTGTAAATTAAACAATATTAAAATATTGCAGCAAAATCAATGAACACACGTACTTAGTACTTGAACTACAAGTTCTTGTTATTAACACATACATACAATAAACAAACACTTATACAATACAAACACACACACATATGTATGTACATATGTTAACTCACACATTTAAACGCATTATGCTTACAAAATTAGAGAATAAGTAATAATAATAACAACCAAAACAACAACATAAACAGCATCAACAACAACAATATGTAACAACACTAAACTTTGTGCAAAAGAGGTTGAATAAGATCACTTTTTTAAAATGTCAAAAGCTTAGCACAGGTGTGATCATGTTGTCGACGTCACTCCTTGAAAACAGAAATAAAAGATACTAGCAACTGTTGCAACAACAAGACTACATACAACCACTATAGGTTAGAGTGGGCCAAAGTTATACAACTGCAAAAAAGTTAAAGAAATATATTCTTTAACTTTTTTTGCAAAACTCGAAATCCAAAAATAAATTTCTAACAGTCAATTTATATCATGCCAGTAAGAATTCGGATGGTACAAAAACGATTACTGCTTCTTTTCTTCTTTGTACAGTAGTGTATTAAAAAAAGCAATAGAATTTTGTTCAACACATTTTATCGCTTCACAAAAGCTCGAAAGAATGGAAGCGATAACAAAATTTTTAATTAAAAGCATTGAATTCAACTCACCACTTAAGGCTCTGAATAAGGTGTATCTTCGATGTCGAAACAAGTACTTTTACGTGAACTATCGCGAACACAACTCATGCCATATATCCCCATTAATGCAAGCGATAAACTATTACAAGGGCGGATTAATGAAAAACAGCTTTTTTTTAACAAAAAAATTTTTATTTTTCAATATAGTCTCCTTTTAGCTCAATACATTTAATTCAACGTTTCTCCAATTTTTTTATTTTTCCCAAAATATAGGATTTCTTGAGGTCCTCAAAATAGGCAATTGTTTGAGCAATAATTGCATCGTTGGAGCTAAATCTCTTTCCACAGAGCCATTCCTTAGGTTTGGTAATAGAAAATAATCACGGGGGGGGGGGGGGCGAAATCCAGAGAATAATACGGATGAGGTACCAGTTCGTACCCCAATTCATGCAATTTTGCCATTGAGACTTCACACATGTGCACTAGGAATATAACTTTTTGCAATTTTTGCAAATATCATTTCTCCCAAGGCAAAATCAAGTGGAGCATGGAAAAATATTATGAACTAAGATTTTACTTTTTCGCGATCGTTAAAAAAGTTCCCGTATTAAACGCATTGAAATTTTATATAAATTAATTTTTTTAATTAAAAAATAAGCAATATTTCGCACCAATTTATTGAGTTTTTTCTAATTATACCCTACACCACTATGTGGTCAGGGTATTATAAGTTTGTGCTGATGTTTGTAACACCAAAAAATATTGGTCGTAGACCCACCTTATAGTATACCGATCGGCTCAGAATTTTTTTTATTTCGATTCAACGATGTCCTCTGTCCGTCCGTCCGTCTGTCTGTCTGTCCATGCAATCTTGTACGCACTCTACAGGTCGGAGATATTAAGATATTTTGATGAAATTTAGTACGCAGACCTATGTTGGCCCAAGGACGAACAAGTTTGATTTTGGTGAACATCGTTCCATGTTTAGACCTAGTGCCCATATAAGGGTCCTACCAAAATTATATTGTTTATACGCTGCAGGTCGTAAATATTAAGATATTTTGACGAAATTTGGTACACAGACCTATGTTAGCCCTATTGATTTTGGTGAACATCGGTCCATGTTTAGACCTAGTACCCATATAAGGGTCCTACCAAAATTATACTGTTTATACGCTGCAGGTCGCAAATATTAAGATATTTTGATGAAATTTGGTACACAGACCTATATTGGCCCAATTACGCAGCCTATTGATTTTGGTGAACATCGGTCCATGTTTAGACCTAGTGCCCATATAAGGGTCCTACCAAAATTATAATGTTTATACGCTGCAGGTCGCAAATATTAAGATATTTTGATGAAATTTGGTACACAGACTTATGTTGGCCCAATAACGCAGCCTATTGATTTTGGTGAACATCGGTCCATGTTTAGACCTAGTGCCCATATAAGGGTCCCACCAAAATTATATTGTTTATACGCTGCAGGTCGTAAATATTAAGATATTTTGACGAAATTTGGTACACAGACCTATGTTAGCCCAATAACGTAGCCTATTGATTTTAGTGAACATCGGTCCATGTTTAGACCTAGTGCCCATATAAGGGTCCTACCAAAATTATACTGTTTATACGCTGCAGGTCGCAAATATTAAGATATTTTGATGAAATTTAGTACACACACCTATATTGGCCCAATTACGCAGCCTATTGATTTTGGTGAACATCGGTCCATGTTTAGACCTAGTGCCCATATAAGGGTCCTACCAAAATTATAATGTTTATACGCTGCAGGTCGCAAATATTAAGATATTTTGATGAAATTTGGTACACCGAACTATGTTGGCCCAATAACGCAGCCTATTGATTTTGGTGAACATCGGTCCATGTTTAGACCTAGTGCCCATATAAGGGTCCCACCAAAATTATATTGTTTATACGCTGCTGGTCGCAAATATTAAGATATTTTGATGAAATTTGGTACATAGACCTATGTTGGCCCAAGGACGAAGCCTATTGATTTTGGTGAACATCGGTTCATGTTTAGAACTAGTGCCCATATAAGGGTCCCCCCAAAATTGGATTGGTTACAAACTGCAGGTCGCAAATATTAAGATATTTTAATGAAATTTGGTGCGCTGACTCACATTATAAAAAATTTTGACACAAGCCCCATTTTAACCCATTCGAATTTCGGATCCAAACAATACACCAGACTGGTGTAGGGTATTGTATAGTCGGCATGCCCGACTTTAACCTTTTTACTCGTTTTCTAATACATCAGTTAAAATCCCACCATTTTTATTTAGTTAATAAGATAAAAAAAAAAATTTAATCGCTTTCACTGCGGGAGGTTTTTTCACTAAATTGATTTAAAAAAACTGTTTTTATTATCAGGAAAATATTATCTATTAAGTTTTGCTTTGGGAGCTTGCTCCAAAAAAAAAGTTATACCCCTAGTGTGCACCCGTGCATTGTCTTGATGAAAAAGGACTCTCTTCTTGGACTCATTGTTGAATCGGTCCAACAAGTTGGTATACTATTCGCCATTTATTGTTTTTCCCTTTTGAAAGTAATCGACGTGGAAATTATTCCGCGCGCATCTCAAAAAACTGTCGCTATGACCTTGTTGGCCGACAAACACTCCGGAGTCAGTTCACCAGGAGAAACACAATGTTGCTTTGTCTCTGGTGTGTTGTAATGGATCCATGTTTCATCCACAGTTACAAAACGCCGCAAAAACTCATTCAAATTGCGGGTACATAACACCAAACAATCCATTAAAGTTGTCCCACGATTGAGTTTATGGCACCCATTTTGCGGACAGCGTTTTGAAACACAACTGATCGTGAAAATTTTGATGTGATACGCATTTCATATGGCAATGTGGTATCGATTTTAAATGATCAGTTGAGTTTCAAAAAGCTGTCCACAAGATGAGTGGACAGCTGACCATAAACACAATCATGTGACAACTTCAAACAAGTGTTTGGCGTTGTTCATCCACAGTGTGAATACGCGGATTTAGCCCCCGGATATGCTGGTTTTGCCCCCAGTGATTATTTGCTATCCAAACCTAAAGAAATGGCTCGGTGGAAAGAGATTTAGCTCCAACGATGAAATTGTTGGTAAAAGAAATTTTATATTTTGAGGACCTCGAGAAATCCTATTTTGAGGAAGGAAATAAAAAATGGGGGAAACGTTGGAATAAGTGTATTGGTTAGAAAGAGATTATGTTGAAAAATAAAAACTTTTTTTGCTACAATAAAAAAATGCATTTCATTCAAAAAATCACGGACTTATTGATCCACCCTCTATATCCCAAAAAATGGCGCGAAATCATTTCTCGCCGAACGTTTTGATTTTCAAACACTTTTGACGAATTCATTTTGGAAATGGCGACGCGAGGCTTTTAAGGCGATTTATGACGTAGCTGGCGATTTATATGGCGGTAATACAATAAAAAAAAAATGCATGGCCTAATAACGTATTTACACTGACACTGAGTTTGTAATCTCACAGATTTTGATTTTAATATTTTATATAATGCTTTTCGTTTACACTGTCTATTTTAGTGTTTATAAAGATTTTAATTTTTTGAAAAGATAATATTTAACACTAAAGAAAACAGTTGCTTTAAAACGCCAATTAGCGGCAGATTTTTCGTTTTTTATTTTTGATAGTTGATAACATTGAAAACATTTTTGACATTGCAGATTATACGAGGACTAGTGGACAAGGGAAATTGAAGCGAGTATCGATGATTCATATGTACACACAGCCAATCATTTCGAAATTTCAACCTCACCCACAGTCGACTGTGGACATGTTATCGCGTATTAACGCTGACGAGGTTCTGACGACTGAGTATGAGCGATTCGGATTTATTATAATTGTCAAATTTATTAGAGCAAAGATTGCCTTTCGCGTATTATCTCTATATATAAAAGAATAACGTGACTGACTGACTGACTGACTGACTGACTCAACATCGCCCAGCCCAAACCGCTGAAGCTAGGAAGTTGAAATTTGGTATGTAGGTTCCTCTTTCGGGGTAGACGTCCACTAAGACGGGATTTTTGGAAATTCCTACCGGAACGGGCAAAAAGGGGGAAAGTGTCCCCCTTGACGGCCTGCCAAAACCCCTTTGGCTAGAAAGCTGAAATTTAAGTTATGTGTTCCTTGGAGTAGGGGCTAACTTTTCTGGAAAGTACTTTCTAGAATTTTGGACAGGGACGTTGTAAAAATGGGGGTTAAAAAGGGGAAAAAGGCCCCCCTTGACGGCCTGCCCAAACCGCTGGAGGTAGGAAGTTGAAATTTGGTATAAAGGTTCCTCCACTATCGTAGACATCCACCAAGACGGGAGTTTTGGAAATTTTTACAGGGACGGGCAAAACGGGGAAAATGTCTCCCCCTTGACGGCCTGCTCAAACTGCTGGAGCTATGAAGTTGAAATTTGGTATGTAGGTTCCTTTACCGGTGTAGACGTCCGTTGAGACGGCATTTTTGGAAATTCTTATCGGGAGGGGCAAAAAGGGGACAAAAAAAGTACCCTTTTCTAAAAAAGTACCTTTTCCCAAAAAAAGTACCTTTTCCCAAAAAAAGTACCTTTTTCCAAAAAAAGTACCTTTTTCCAAAAAAAGTACCTTTTTCCAAAAAAAGTACCTTTTTCCAAAAAAAGTACCTTTTTCCAAAAAAAGTACCTTTTTCCAAAAAAAGTACCTTCTTCCAAAAAAAGTACCTTTTTCCAAAAAAAGTACCTTTTTCCAAAAAAATTCCTTTTTCCAAAAAAAGTACCTTTTTCCAAAAAAAGTACATTTTTCCAAAAAAAGTACCTTTTTCCAAAAAAAGTACCTTTTTCCAAAAAAAGTACCTTTTTCCAAAAAAAGTACCTTTTTCCAAAAAAAGTACCTTTTTCCAAAAAAAGTACCTTTTTCCAAAAAAAGTACCTTTTTCCAAAAAAAGTACCTTTTTTCAAAAGAAGTACCTTTTTCCAAAAAAAAGTACCTTTTACCAAAAAAAAGTACCTTTTCTCGAAAAAAGTACCTTTTTCCAAAAAAGTACCTTTTTCCAAAAAAAGTACCTTTTTCCAAAAAAAGGACCTTTTTCCAAAAAAAGTACCTTTTTCCAAAAAAAGTACCTTTTTCCAAAAAAAGTACCTTTTTCCAAAAAAAGTACCTTTTTCCAAAAAAAGTACCTTTTTCCAAAAAAAGTACCTTTTTCCAAAAAAAAGTACCCTTTTCCAAAAAAAGTACCTTTTTCCAAAAAAAGTACCTTTTTCCAAAAAAAGTACCTTTTTCCAAAAAAAGTACCTTTCCAAAAAAAGTACCTTTTTTCAAAAGAAGTACCTTTTTCCAAAAAAAGTACCTTTTTCCAAAAAAAGTACCTTTTTCCAAAAAATGTACCTTTTTCTAAAAAATGTACCTTTTCCAAAAAAAAAGTACCTTTTCCCAAAAAACATACATTTTTCCAAAAAAATAACTTATTCAAAAAAAGTACCTTTTCCAAAAAAAAGTACCTTTTCCCAAAAAAAGTACCTTTTTCTAAAAAAATGTTCCTTTTCCCAAAAAACATACATTTTTTCAAAAAAATACCTTTTTCAAAAAAAGTACCTTTTCCAAAAAAAAGTACCTTTTCCCAAAAAAAAGTACCTTTTTCTAAAAAAATTTTCCTTTTCCAAAAGAAGTACCTTTTCCAAAAAAAGTACCTTTTTCCAAAAAACATACATTTTTCCAAAAAAAACTTTTTAAAAAAAAATACCTTTTGCAAAAAAAGTACAAATAAAGTACTTTGTAAAAACAAAGTATCTTTTTCCAAAAAATTTTGTTTTTCCAAAAAGTACCATTTAAAATAATATATAATTTCAAAAAAACTACTTTTTTTCCTCCACCCACGGATATCTCCACTAAAACAAGGTTTCTTGATATTCGGCATAGACGTGCGCTAAGACGGGATTTTTGGAAATTCCTACCGGAACGGGCAAAAAGGGGAAAAGTCTCCCCATAAACAGTCTCACAAATTGGAAAAGTGCCTGCCCAAACCACTGGAGGTAAGAAGTTCCTCCACTGTAGTAGACATCGACTAAGTTTGTATTTTTGGAATTCCCTACAGGATATCCCAAAAGGAAACTCGGTATGTGAGTTCCTCCTTCTGTGTAGGCGTCCGCTTAGACGGAATTTTTGAAATTCCTATCGGGAGGGGAAATAAGGTAAAAGTCTCCTCCTGACGGCTTGCCCAATCCCTTTTGGCCAACCTAAAATTTTAAATATGTATTCCTTGGAGTAGGACTAACTCACCGGCAACGTAATTTTTCTATTTTGGAACAGGAACATAGTAAAAATGGTGGTTGAAAGGGAAAAATGTCCCCACTAACGGCCTGCCCAAACCGCTTAGGCAATGCAGTTGAAATTTGGTATGAATGTTCCTCATCCATCGCAGATAGCCGCGAAGATGGAATTTTTGTAAATTCCTAAAGGGAGGGGCAAAAAGAAGAAAAGCCTCACCTTGGGGGCCGGTAAAAACCCCTTCGGCTAGAAACCTGAAGCTTAAAATGTGGGTCCCTGAAGTGAGGGCTAACGTATTAGAAAGATACTTTTTGAATTTTGGACAGGGTCGTTATAAAATGGGAGCTCAAAAAGGGAAAGTTGCCCCTTAACGACCTGTCCAAACTGCTGGAACTAGGAAGCTGAAATTCGGTACTTAAGTTCCTCTCAGCCTGCTCAAACTGCTGGAACTAGGAAGCTGGAATTCCCTGTCGATGGATTTTCGGAAATTCCTACCGAGAGGGGCACAAATAGTAAAAGTTGGCTAGAAACCTGAAATGTAAAACATATGTTACTTGGAGTATCTGCTCACTTACCGAGACGGTGCTTTTTGGACAGGGACATTGCAAAAATGGGGATTAATGAAGCGAAAAGTGCCGCTTAAAGGCCTGCCCAAACCGCTGGAGGTAGGAAGTCAAATTTGGTATTAAAGTTCCTCCTCTATTGTAGACATCCGCTAAGATGAGATTTTTGGAAATTTCTACATGTCAAAAACAGGAAAAGTCTCCGCCTTAACGGCCTGGCCAAACTGCTGGAACAAGGGATCTTAAATTGGGTTCCTTCTCCAACGTTGACGTCCCCTAAGATGGTATTTTTGGAAATTCATACCGGGAGGGGTAAAAAGTGAAAAAACTTCCCCCTTGATGGCCTGGCCAAACTGCTGGATATAGAGACCTAAAATTATGTATGTAGTAGGTTCCTCCTCCAACGCAGACGTCCTCTAAGACGGAATTTTTGAAAATTCCTACCGGGAGGGGTAAAAACGGAATAATTCTCCCCCTTGATGGCCTAACCGAACCCTTCGGCTAGAAACCTGTAATATATAATATGTTTTCCTTGGAGTATGGGCTAACTTATCGACAAGGCATTTCTAGGACTTTGGACAGGAACGTGGTAAAAATGGTGGTTCAAAAGGGGAAAATTGCCCCCCCCCCCCTTAACGTCTGCGTCTTTAGCTAGAAACCTAAAACTTAAAGAACAAGTGTATATGAAACACTAAAATTAAGAAACTAAATAGGAAACGAGTGGGATTGAAACACTACACAAGTGGAATGAAATGGATATAAACGTTGAACGAGTGGAATTGAAATTATAGACAATGCAAATGGATTGGAAGAGGGAATTACCTGTTCAAACACTATCAACGGAATATGAAACTTATGTAGCATTGAAACATACTCGCCAAAAAGTTAAACAAATTTTCTGAAAGAGAAAAACCCTTAGAAAAGGAATGGAACTTATATATTCCGATATTTAAACTTCATGTAACGAAGCACCGGTGGAAGAAACCGACGCAGTAAATTTTCCAACTGAATTTGTGAATTTACTTGAATTGCCAGGTCTACCTTTACATAAACTGGAATTAAAAAAAAAACTTTAAGACGCGCTAACAACGTAGCTTTGCCCGCTATTTTTAATATTATAAAATGCTTTCCAACCCTGCTTTACGTTATTTATTTTCATTCAAAACACAAATGAACAAAACTACTTACGGGTCTATCTACACTGATAATAATCCATGCATAAAATTACGAAAAAATGTCAAAATAACAAAAAATTTTGTAAAATATACGAAAAATGGTTTATTTTACGAAAGTTTTTGTTGTTTTGACATTAATTTCGTATTTTTATGCATGGATTATTATGTGTGTGCCTAAGTTCGCACTTTACCAAATTATCTTAACATACACACGTATATTGCAATTTATTATGGATTCATTACTAACAATCCACTTTCATGAGAAAAAGTGATCAAATATTTATTTATTTTAAACAAATTGTTGTGCAGAATTATTTATTTGTGGTGGCTGAGTGAAGGCTTTAAATAAAAAAACTTTAAATAAAAAAACGAATTTAATAAAAACTGTGGGGGGCGCAGCCCCCCGGGGGGGAGGGCGCAGCCCCCCCCCCCTTAACCTTTAAGGCACGCTAACAACGTAGCGGGCTGCGCCCGCTAGTTAGTAATAAATTGTCTTTTATATATTTTGCACGAAGTTTCGGCAAAAATCATTAACTAAATTTTTAAAAGATTTATGTAGATAACTTAACCATAAATATCGGTACGAAAAGTTAGAGAATAACTTTTAACGAGCATTGTACTTAATTACAGAATTTTGACAATGTAACTATCGAATTTTGTCATTAAAAGGTTACTGAATGGCATTCACTAAAATTGCTAAAGATTTCCTAAAAAAAATTTAATTCTAACCAATTAATCAAAACACATTATTGGAAAAGGTGTTTTCAGATACTTTTTGCACATACAAATTAATCAACTGTTGGCGACTTCTTTTAAGCAAACATTAGACAAAAATAAATTTAGCGGTGTTTGGCAATTTTTATTACTTCGTTTAGCAAAAAAGGCCTTGCCATAATTCCAAAAAAAAAGAAAACGATCAAATAAAAAAGTTGGAAAAATTAAAAAAAAAATCGCTAAAATAAGAAAGAAATATTTGTGATTTTTTCAAATTCAGCCGGATTTATCATTTTGCCAGATTTTTTTAATTTTTTTATTGAAAACATTTTTTGTAATAAAATGGGCTCGTGGCGGAAATCAAAACTTGGACTCCAGATTGCCTATTTCGACATGTTATATTTGATAGACAATACATAATTGACTTGCTGCACACAAGCATGCTTACGCGCCAACATACAAAAATGTCAAAAAATATGTGGTTGCATATATTCAATATATTACCAGTTTTAAAAAAAATATTGAGTCTATAAATTGATTTTAAAATATTTACAAAAAAATCTAGAAAATTACTTTCTATTTGAAATAATGATAAAAATAAGCAGGGTTGGCAGGCAATACCGCTGAAATACCGTTATCGATTCAAACCCCTTTCAACTGCCTACCGTTACCCCTAAAATACCGTTACCGAAATATCGTTATCCTTAAAATACCGTTACCGAATTAACTTAAATACCGGTATCCTTAAAATACCGATAACGAAATAAATGTATTTCGATACCCTTAAAATACCATTAACGAAATAAATAAAATACCGTTTCCCCAAAATTATTTTTAATTTTCTGTTTTTGGTATTTGCACTTGGTTATTGAGTATTTTTCATACCTTAAGTTGGTAAATTTTGTTCTGTTTTTACTCTCGTTTGTTTTCTGTAAAACAAAATTGCGGTATGCATCGAAATAATTGACTACCGTTATCCTTAAAAATACCGTTACCGAAATAATCAAAAAACCGTTATCCTTAAAATACCGTTACCGAAATAACTAAAAAACCGTTATCCTTAAAATACCGATACTGAAATAAATGAAATATCGTTACCCTTAAAATACCGTTACCGAAATAATCTAAAATAGCGTTACCGTTAACGATAACCGCATCGTTTCGGTTACCATCCAGGAAAATAAAAAGTCATTATCAATAGCTCATTTTTATATGTTTTAAAATAATGCAGAAAATAAATCGGTGTCATTACTGGTAATTCAAAAAATAATGATATGTCATTACCGTTACAGTACACAGGGTAATTATTAGATATTAAATCGATTTTTCGGAACCCGAAAACTGCAATCGCTTTCTGAAGACTTTAACCGTTTTTTAATTTTATTTTTAAATGGCTTGAAATATGCTTTTAAAACGTTTCTGAAGTGGTCCAACTTTAGAATCTTAAGTTTTTAAATTTTGGCCCACTCTACTATACATTAATTGTAGTACAGCATCAATGAATTTTCTTTAGCAACCAGCTGCTCCTCAAAAGTCCATTATTTAAAATCGTGCGAAAATGGGAGAATGATGTAAAAAAACTCACAGCAACCAGAAAAAACACAGCACTGAAATCAATAATTTGTTCAGCATTTAAGACTTGTAGTAAATACGACTACATTCGGTGTTTCAATGATATGAAGCTGTCTTAAGTTGTTACTAACTTATGTTGGCAACTTAAAAGATCACAATCCTCAATGTAGAGCAACGTGCTGAGCGTACACAAGTATAAAAGAACCAGATTTGTATGTTTTGGGTTTTAAGCATCCAACGAAAATACATTTTATACCACAACACAGAGACGGAAAATTCAGTACTTAAGTACAAATGTCGGTATCTTTTGATCTGAAATGGTACCACAATAGCCCAATATCTTGCAGTACTCGAGGAATTTTTGAAGGAATCTAAATTTTGAAAATTCTTTTCTATTTTAAAAAATGATAAAAATAAGGCATTATCAGTAACTCATTATTATATGTTTTTAAATAATGCAGAAGGTAAGTAGGTGTCATTACTGGTAGTCCAAAAAATAATGACATGTCATTACCGTTTCTACACTGGGAAGTTAAGAGAAAAAATATTTTTTTGTGAGGAAAAAAAATTATTTTTGGGCAAAAACTCTTAAAAAAAGCAATTCAAATCTCAAAAATTTTAAGAAAAAGCTATTTTAAAGCTAAAAAACGGAAAATCCAAAAAAGCAAAAACAAGCAAATATAAGTAAAACAAGAAATAAAAAGCCTAAAATGCTAAAACAGCAATTTCATCTTCTCTGCTCATTATGTTAGAATATTTCATAGAAAATCATAAGAAAATCTGAGATCAGGATATTAGTAATATATGCAGAATCAGAATATTAGAATCTATATCTATAGTTTTCTAAAGAATAAAAGTCCTACAATTTTGAATGATTTCTTTTAAAAATACCTAAAATTTAAGGATTTTAATGATTTTTCATTAAACTGATTTTTTTTAAGTTAGCTTTTTTCTAGAAGAAAATTTTTATTAGAACTTACGGGCTGTTTTACAGAAAATGTCTTTAAAATACAATTGTTCTGAATTAAATATGAATTATTGCAAATCTTTAAAAACTACTCTCCTATTCCAGAATGTACTATCTTAGTAAAATTATGGCACCATTTTGAAGTTTCTAATTTACCATCCCTGCTTAAACATATAAAAACCGCAAATGTGCATTAAAAATGTTTTTTTTCTTGCAGCTTCAAACAGGTTTAATGCATGTTTATAGTTTGTCTGTCGGTCCGTCCGGTCTGTTTGTCTGTCTCTTTACTTTAGCATCAATTGAATATGACTACGAAATGGGCGCGAGCCCGCTCCCGTTCAGTTAATCATTTGCCTCCTGTTTTATATTAAAACCTTCAGTTTTATTTTTCTTTTCATCTTTTGGTTGTGGCAATTTGTGTTGCCATATTCATTTCTTTCCCTGGTTTCATATTTATATCTCTGTAGTCATCTACATGAAAGAAAGCAGTATGTTTAATGTGGTAGATGGTTTGTAAAAATATAAACTATTTTATGATTGGAGAAAAGTACATTCATAAAAAAAAGTTAGAGCAAAAGTCTGTTAAAGGCGTCCTGATTCAATTAAACTAATTTTTCTGTTATTTTGTATTAAAATTTAGGATCGAGCTAATATTTATTGTAAATCTAATTTAACTTTATAAAGTTTTTAGCTAATTTAATCTACAATTATTTCCAAATGATTAAGTTTGTGTGTCCGCTATCAATATCATATATAAATGACGCTAAATTTTCATATTTTTTGTTGTATAATCATAAAATGGCTTATATCTCGGAAACCAAGCGAGATAGAGCAAGATGAAAAAAAATCGTTACTCTGTACTTATTAAAGCACGTATACTTCCAATAATAAATCTGTTTCGGGACAGTTCCGGAGAGTCCAAAACCCCAGATTGTAGGCGATATTTTAGCAGAAATTTTCAGTTAAGTCAAATTTCTTATCTAATTTAATTAAAATTTTCTGTGTATTTAGCAGTGTGTAAAATTTAGCTTACTTAAATTTAGCAGACCATGATTCTCGATTTCTAATTCTAATTCTGCAGGAGGAAATACAAGTACTATTTCCTGTATTTAAGAATCTTCAGCTATTTGTACGGGCGTTTTTTATGAGTCTGTAATTAAGGAATAAGCTATGACGTTTGCTGAAATTAATAAGCAGTACCCTAAGGATAAGACTTTAAAATCGACTCAAAACCATGAAATTTTTATACCTATTGGGTTCCGTTCAATTTAAATGAAAATCGAATATGTTCTAGAGGAGAAAAATAAGAGATGTTTATATTTTTAGCGGGCCAATCTCACGTTTAGAAGTTAAAAAGTTCAATCAAAAACTTAAGTATTTGAATATTCGTGACATTATCGTGAGCAAAAACCAACAACAATTTCCTATAAAAATGTGCTATTCGAAAAAATTATAATAGAATAACAAAAAAGTCGGATATGATGGTAGATGAGTCCCCAAAACAGCTTCCATTTGATACCCCATGAGATTAGGCATCTCAAAAAATACGTGTATATTATTTTTTTCTCTTCTATCACATATCCGAATCTTATTACACTGAGAGAATTATCTGCATGATATTAATAAATTTTTGCATAAAAATAACGAAGTTGCACTGGAACTCGTCCATTGAAACTTTTCATGGAATTAATGGAATTTTTCATAAAATGTTTTAAAAAATTTCATTTCATTTATTAAAACTTCCACACCATCAATGACAAAGTTTCATTAAAAGTAGATTCATAAGATATATGAAGCTTTTTCATCATATTTAGGAAATTTTTCATTTACTTTGTGAAGAAAACTTCATTAGTTTACTGAAATATTTCATTAAAATTCGTCCAGCAAAATTCTCTCTGTGTAGGATCCCAATGGGCTACATACCTTGTCAGTGAATGACTACGTAGAAGGAGCAACCTACTTACCAATTTTCTCGCTCCAACTAGGGGAGGACTCTTTCCCTTTTTAACCCTACTAACTAGAAATTCCAAAGATTATCTCTTGTTATTAGGCAATTATGAGCATCATCGATCAGTGAGCGTCGATCTTAATTAATACTTAATAAAAAGAGTTGTGAGTAGGGTTTTTAACCCGGGAATTCCCGGGACGAAATTCCCGGGATTTTTGCTTATTTTTTACTTCCCGATTCCCGGGAATTTTCCTTATAATTCCCGGGAATTCAAAAAACACTAAAACCACCATATAAATTAGCTTGAAAAGCCCCAAAAAGCCAAAAATAAGCCTATATTGAAAAATCTTTCTGTATTTCAACTTTTTAAAGGAGATCTCCAACGTGTCCTTAAGTAGGGTATCGACTATGGAAAAAAGATTTTTTTCGATTTTTTTATATTTTATTTGGATAGAGCATACTCTTCACTATATGATCCGATTTCCATAAAAAAATTCGAAAAAATAAAATTGAATGAGGGGAATGTTTAGTAAATTCACAAGTTTTTTTGTAAAATAGGGTAGAGGGGGGATCCTTCGTCAGTGGGAACATACACCAATCCCATTTTTCTCCGATATGAAGAGAGATAAAAAATTGGAAAAAGTATATTTTTTGCATTTTTCAATTACCTTTCCTTGACATCCACTTTGATGAATTTACATCACATGTGGTAGCAGATAGACGTGTTTTGGTGGTTTTTGGGGTGCCAAAAAATAATTGAAAACAACTACATTTTGCAATAAACAATCAAATCGTTTGATGAAAACATAATTTTTTATTACGTTACACCTACGAATCTAAGCTTTCGAATAATAATAATTTCATTTTTATAAATGCTTAAAAAGTGTGAAAAATATTAATGTTATGTTAGTGGTTGGTGCTGGGACACAATCACCAGATGGCCGCTGGGGCTACAAAGTGTTGGTGCATCACTTCCAAAAATGATCTATAAGACTCTTAGATATGCATAACATATGTTTAATAGTAAATTAGGACAATTCATTTTTAAATTTATATTAATATTTTTGGAACTTTGAAGGGTATAATGTATAAATTTTATCTTTAAAATAATATTTTTGTAACTTTGAAGGGTATATGGTATAAATTTTTTTATTTTTTTAAATTAGTGGAGAATTATTGATTAAAGGGACACATATCTTAAAGAACTTATCCTAAATTATTTATTTCAATCAATAAAATGTTGACCTTGATGTATTAACAATTTTTTTCTCGAAATTATATCTAGCTCTTTTGGCGAATGTGCACCAAGCCCAATAACCCTGTCGGTTTTGGTTGGAGAAATTCAAAACTAATCATTTATTAAAATACTGCCATAACATGTACTTAAAATAAAAGAATAAAATTAAAACAAATATTGTTATTTAAATTTTTGACAACCGTTCAAATATGCTTTTTAAAATGCTGCTGTTACAATATTTACCGCCCCCCCCCCCTCTTAAGTCTATTTTTACTGGAAGAAATCAATTATTTGTAGGTCGTTTTATCCCAATGAGAGTGTTTCAAAATTTTTTCGAAATCATATAATTTACAATTTTTTCATTGAAATTAAATATAAAAAAACATTTCTGAATTATCAGTCAAAGTAAAACATATTAGGGGTTTTAATATAAACTCGTAAATTCCTTGTAAACCTTGTATAAATACAAACCATATTTTTTATGTATGGAGTTTGACATTAAACTCATAAACTTACCAGGTTTACAGTAGAATACGAGTTTATATGAATACCACTATTATGTTTTTTGAACAAAAAGTAGTTTTTACTTTTTAAATATGAGTAAAAAATTACTTCAGTATTCCCGGGAAATCCCGGGAAAGTTCGAAAAAAATTCCCGATTCCCGGGAGCTCAAAAATGTCGGGAAATTAAAAACCCTAGTTGTGAGAAGCAGTCAAATTAAATGATACATATTAAACAAAGGAATACCTAAATATTAAAAATTATTTAGGTATTCCTTTTTATAGTGACATTTGTTGTAAATTAAATAATTCTGTCTATCCAAGAAGTCTGGGAAAAATATAGATTTTCAAGCAACCTTCAAATGACAAAAAGCTAATTTATTTTTTTAATTTTTTTGTAAAATATTGTTAAGAGTGTGACAGACTTTAATTTTGTACCAGAGACTATTAATTATAGAGATAGGAAATCAAAACTTACATTACTCACCGGTAGAGGGCGCTGAAATTTATTATTACCTGAGCAACTACTTAGCATCAATTTAGTATCAGCTGAGCCTATATTTAAAAACTAAAAGTCTACTGAAAACTGCTCAAAATAAGGAAAAACTAAGCGCGAAATATATTCAAATAATAAAATTTGACATAGCCTTTTGGTTTTTTGCTTTGTTGTTTGTTATTATGTAAATTTAAATAAAAAAAGGAAATTCAATAAATTTTTTTAACAAAGTGCCATCCAGTAATAATGATGTTGTTTTTGTTGTTTTGTACAAAAGTAAAATTAAAAAAAAAACTACAAAATTGAAAAAACTTTATAAAGTTCCAGAAATGATTGCAATATGTTCCTATCATAATATAATCCTAAATGATCTCGAAATGTTCTACATTTTTTTACATTTTATGTTACTCTGGAAATTCTTTTTATTAACTAACATTTTGCTTTCTTTAGAAAGGCGATAGAGAAGAGACGAAAGGTGGTAAAAGATGAAATGCGAGATCTTGAATCTTAGAACGGTTATTTTGCGCCATCTGTAATAAAGTTGGCGAACTTCCATGAACCATTTTAGTTCACAGCCCTGTTATGATATTTTACATCGGTGGTGTTAAGTGCTATAAATAAATAATAATACCAGATAAAAAAAAATTTTATTAAAAATGTATCGCGAAGGGGCTAAACAAAGCCATTTTTTGCGAGCCTCTTCAAACACAGGCCGTATATGGCGGGAGCAGCGTCGTTTTAAAGGGTGAATTAATTTCGCCTTAATCATGTTGGGTATAACAACTCTTTTTTGGAGTTTGGTAATAAGCAATAACAACAACAATATCAAGTTGTACTGTTTTCTGATGCTGCATAAGCAATCATGTTCTGTTGCACCATCACCAGTTGGGGAGACCCTTAAGCACAAAACAGCATCATATGGCTACGAATCGATTGTACATCTGTTATGCCTGATCCTAGTGATGTATGTTAGTTAAATAATCTCCATACATGCAATACTTGCAGCAATAAATAAGTATGTATGTATGGGAATGTGTGTGAGTGTGTGAGTACAAGTGAACGAGTGTGGTTTTTGTGTGATTTGTATCGTTTGCAGGTTTTTGTGCAAAACTTAAAAAAAGAACGTTATCATCGTTACCAATATTTTCTACTACACACATTTTCATACTTGTCTCAGTGATTTAATGCAATGCGTTCTGTTGTTATACTTTTTTCCAATTGCGTGTGTACATCTGCTTTTGTTTTTTTTTTTTTTTTTTGCCATTAAACAATATTTTATATATTGATACGCACACACGTACATATACCACACTTCGATACATTTGAAAATTCATTTCACTTCTCTGTGTTTTTCAGAAGATTGAATTTTACGTCCTTATAATGATTTGGATGCTGCTGACGTTGCTGTGGCTGCCGCTAACATGACACAAAGCAAAAAAAAAATAAGTTTTTTAACACACAGGACCAGTTAACCAACCAATGTGATCTTGTCTTCACACATTTTTACAATTGATGGTGAGTGAACTGACCAAAATGAAGAAAGAAAAAATAATCAACAGAAACACATTTAAAACCACTGAACTAAGTGTAGCAAAACACAAACCAACATCATTATGCTGAACCCATATTGAGTCAATAGTTCGATTCACTATGGGTTCAGTAATCATACACTAAGAGAATTATCGGCCTGATATTAATGAATTTGTGCATAAAACCGATGAAGTTTCACTGGAACTTGTCCATTGAAACTTTTCATTGAATTAATGGAATTTTTCGCAAGAATGATGTGAAAATTTTTTTTTTATTAGAGAAGCCTTCAAAGAACAAAATTGGTGTCTTTGAATTTCATATTCAATTGGATTTTGACGAATTAAGGGCCTCGAGTTTTTGTAAAAACTTTGCCATTTTGCAGAAAATTATTAATTTTTGTATCTTTATGGTAAAACAATTTAGCAATAATTCCGATTTTGTAATTATTTTGTGTACAAACTATATTAAGTAACAAATGAAAAAAAAAATTTTTTTTTTAATTTGTCAGCAAATCGTATCAGCTATTTTTTATATGGAAACGAATATATTTAGCTCAATCGGAACTGATAAAATTAACATTAATTTTTGTTATACCTCTCGTGTAAATAAGACATCCATAAAAATAAATATAGGGTGGTTAAATATTAAGGGCCGATGTTGATTTTGAATAACACACAAATTATTTAGGAAATTATTGTTATTTCTTTTTATATGATAATATTGGTATGGTTCAATTATGTATGGAACAAAATATCGGCCAAATGGCCGCCGCGACCTCGGGGGCACACATCCATCCGATGGTCTAAATTTTCGATGACGCTGAGGCATAATTGAGGTTCTATGCCGTTAATGTGCCGAATTATCTCATCCTTTTGCTCTTGAATTGTTGCTGGCTTATCGACGTACACCTGTTCTTTCAAATAACCCCAAAGAAAGAAGTCCAACGGTGTCAAATCACATGATCTTGGCGGCCAATTGACATCGCCACCACGTGAGATAACACGGCCATTGAATTTCTCGCGCAAAAAGTGGCACCATCCTGTTGAAACCACATATCTTCCACGTCCACATTCTCAATTTCCACAAGAAGTCCGTTATAGCGAACAACATTCACGGTAACTGCTTGGCCCGATGACGCCGCCAGCCCATAAACCGCACCAAACACAAAAAACAGGTGTTTTCACATTTCCTACAGACCCGATTTGCTGAAATTTGTGCACAATTCTCCCGATTGTGGACACATTTGGTCGATTATGCTGACCAAAGAAATCACGAAGTGCACGAAATGCATTTTCATTTGAACGCCCTAGTATAAATAATACGCCCGTCAAAATATAAAAAAGCTACTAAAATATATTTAAAAATGAACTTGCTGAAAAAACTGCAGCAATTAGCAGATTTTTTTGCTAAAGACTAGTAAAATATTAATCGATTCAATATACAAAAATATACAACAATATTCTAACTAAATATATGAAAATATAGAAAGTCCAAAAAAACAATTTTTGTATTTTTTCATGCAAAAATTAAAATAATTATTGAATTTGGGTTATATTAAAGTCAACTTTTGGCTAATGAAAAAAGGAAAATTATACTGTGAAATGTGTGGAACATTTTGCTAAATATTAGTAGACTAAAAATAACAAAACCAAACTATTTTTCCTAAAAAAAATGTTGTTACTTTTAAGTAGGGAATGCAAAATTCCACAATTTTTGATTTCCCGGGAAAGCGGGAAATTTATTTTGAATTCCCGGGATCCCGCAAGAGAAGAAATTAGAAAATAATTTACAATAATTAAAAAATTTGTATAAAGAAAATTAAATTTTCATGATCGTGAAAAAGCTCAGGTGGTTTTTCTTGGAATTTTCGTAGTGGGAAAGAATTAATTTTATATTAAAAATTATATAAGTCTAGTTATATACATTTTTAAAAATTGTATAAACTAAAACTAATTTTTAGACTAAAAAACTTGTCCGTCAAAATAAAAATGAATAAAAGAATAAATATGGAAAATAGCAAATTGGAAAATTGTTTTAAAATTATGGCAACAAATTTTAACTTACTCGAAAATTTTTAAAAATCAATGGACATTTGTCTACAATTCTGTACAGAATAAGTGCGATTCAAAATTTTTTATAAAAACACTATTTAATTGAGAGATTTTCTTAAAAAATATATTTTAGTGCCTCTTAAAACAGGCACTAAAAGGAACATAAAAAGTTCGATAAAGTACACAAATTAATTATTGTGTTCGTTTACTCGAAAATCTTACTACTTTTACTACAATTGTTGTTTTGTTTACTTTTTGAATTTTTCCAGTTGTAGAAAAAGTAGCAAATTGTAGTAAGTAAACTAACTAGCCTAATGAAAATTTTTACTATTTTCAAAGCGTTGGAAAATTTTGCATAAGAAAATTTTAAATAATTAATTTTATTATTTTAAACCGCATTGTTTGGAATCCCGGCATTCCCGGTCCAAATTCCCGGAAATGCGGGAACTGAAAAATGGCTTATTTCCCGGGAAATCCCGGATGCCATCCCTACTTTTAAGTTAAAACGAGTAAAAAGGTTAAAGTCGGGCATGCCGACTATAGAATACCCTACACCAGTCTGGGTAAAAGCCAACTAATGTCACCAAAATCAATAGGCTGCGTTATTGGGCCAATATAGGTCTGTGTACCAAATTTCATCAAAATATCTTAATATTTGCGACCTGCAGCGTATAAACAGTATAATTTTGGTAGGACCCTTATATGGGCACTAGGTGTAAACATGGACCGATGTTCATCAAAATCAATAGGCTTCGTCCGTGGGCCAAAATAGGTCTGTGTACCAAATTTCGTCAAAATATCTTAATATTTACGACGTGCAGCGTATAAACAGTATAATTTTGGTAGGACCCTTATATGGGCACTAGGTCTAAACATGGACCGATGTTCACCAAAATCAATAGACTGCGTTATTGGGCCAATATAGGTCTGTATACCAAATTTTATCAAAATATCTTAATATTTACGACCTGCAGCGTATAAACCATATAATTTTAGTAGGACCCTTATATGGGCACTAGGTCTAAACATGGACCGATGTTCACCAAAATCAATAGGCTGCGTTACTGGGCCAATATAGGTCTGTATACCAAATTTTATCAAAATATCTTAATATTTACGACCTGCAGCGTATAAACAGTATAATTTTGGTAGGACCCTTATATGGGCACTAGGTCTAAACATGGACCGATGTTCACCAAAATCAATAGGCTGCGTTATTGGGCCAATATAGGTCTGTGTACCAAATTTCCTCAAAATATCTTAATATTTACGACCTGCAGCGTATAAACAGTATAATTTTGGTAGGACCCTTATATGGGCACTAGGTCTAAACATCGACCGATGTTCACCAAAATCAATAGGCTGCGTTATTGGGCCAATATAGGTCTGTGTACCAAATTTCATCAAAATATCTTAATATTTACGACCTGCAGCGTATAAACAATATAATTTTGGTAGGACCCTTATATGGGCACTAGGTCTAAACATGGACCGATGTTCAAAAAAATCAAACTTGTTCGTCCTTGGGCCAACATAGGTCTATGTACCAAATTTCATCGAAATATCTTAATAGGTGCGACCTGTAGAGTGCGTACAAGATTGCATGGACAGACAGACAGACGGACGGACGGACGGACGGACGGACAGACGGACATCGTTAAATCGAAATAAAAAAAAATTCTGAACCGATCGGTATACTATAAGGTGGGTCTACGACCAATATTTTTTGGTGTTACAAACATCAGCACAAACTTATAATACCCTGACCACATAGGGTCTGCGGCCCTATGCTCCTTGCAGGAGTAAAAGGAACAAATATATATAGTGGTGTAGGGTATAAATAGTTAAATGCAAATAACAGCCTATTATGCTGATAAACTGTTGATTTCAGAAGACTAGATTTTTATTTGCATTAAAAAAAAAAGTTAAAAATTAATTTAATGTCTGTACTTGCTTTAAATTTGTTATTAGTATATGTGTATTGACCCATTGTAGGACACAGTTTGGTCAGTGGAGAAAAAAAAAACAAAAAACACAATAATAATAATACTGTAAAACAGTATAAAGTTTGTAAGTTGTACCTTTAGGCGATAAATGATCGAATTATTTCACCGTACACAATTATCAGTTGCATTGAGTAAACGTTTAACATTATGAAAATATGGCATTAATTTTTGGCACTACCACGCCATTGCACTCAATCATTTATTATCCACCACATTTCCTCAGAGAAAGATTGAAGCGTCGCAATGTCGTTGACAACGACAAGAAAGAAAGCGAACAAAAATCGTCATTAGTCGTTGTCGTTTAAGATAAAAAAGAAATATGGTCAATAGGGTGACAGTTCGAACAAACACGTTTTGTTTCTTATTGAATGAAAGCAAAATAATTAATTAGAAACAATAAATGTTAAAAACAAATAAATCGAACAAAAAGTTTTCGAGATATCTTTAATTATATCCGATTTTTAGCCCGATTTTTGTTATTGGCTATGTTAGGGCGATTTTTAACAATTTTTTTTTAAATATATTAAAACTCTTCGTGTGATTTGTATTTTTTTCATATTCGTACTCAGCATTAATAAGAAACGATATGTTGTAACATAAAAGTCTAAAAAAAAATTGGGGTTTGCGTTACCTGATTTAGCCCAAATTTTCAGCAAAGATATTTTGGACCAAGTGTTACGAAATCGTGCCTAGTAATCCACGAAATTGGATCAAATTTTCCCACATTAAAAAAGCTGTCACCCTAATGTATAATTTATGTGGTTTTCATAACAAAGCATATCATATCGCTTTACGCCAGCCATCAAAATAATTGAATATGACGAATAATTGTCCAAGAGTTTTTAATGTGATATTTTGTAAATGGTCATTATGCATGTACGAATATGAATAAATTTTTACAAGTTTTACTTTAAGGTAAGTATCAAAAAAATGGAATAAAAAAAGTTTTAAAAGAGCGAATTTTTTAAAAAAATTCTATGGGTGTAATTTAATGGACATTTTGAAATGATTAAAGTTTTTTTACTGTTATTATTTTTAGGAGATCGTGTTTGTAATATTCATATATGTAAGATATGTAAATTTTAATATACCTAGGACTCGACCACTTTGATTTTTGAGAAATCTTGAACATTTTTTTAACAGAAAAATTTGTAGGTACATGAAAACAATTTTAGTTAAAGGTGCAAACCGAAAACGTGCCAACAGAAGTTCGACTATACATATTACTTTTTCTACTCATGTATAACTTATTGAATTGATTTAGTGGAGTCCGTTGATATATATATTAAGGCGTTTAACCAAGAAAACCTGCTAAAATAAATAATTCGTGGCGCAAACTCTCAGTTTAAGCGTCATTTTGATGGCTTTAAAAATAAAAATTTAGAACTTTCCAAACTCTAACATCAATAATTCAGAAATAGACAATGTAAGAGGGTGAAATAATATTTGTAAGGTAGGTCCTTGATATACATGTTGCCTATGTTTTGTTCATCAAGAATCGTGCTTCAAGGAAAATTCGATGGAATCTAAAATAATGCAAATATCGAAAAAATAAAAAAAAATTCGTTTCGACCTAAACTTAATAAGGGTTAATATACATAAACTTGGTTGGGATTCTAGTACACCCCTCCATACAAATTACCTAAAAATTAATATATTTTTACAACAACAACAATTTAAAAGATTAAAAAGATTCAATTGTATGGAGGAAAATAAATTTTGTGTTTTTGATCTAGCTACCCCCTGGAGATATTTATTTGAATTTGAAACTACGTCCCCCGAAAAATTGGGATAATTGGATATCAGGAAGACGTGCCGCTGAAGTTTGGAATACGAATTACAAGGGGACTTTTTGACTGTTTGTGCATTTTTTCGAAAACATTGATATTTTGAAACTGATTCGAATTAAAAACATTATATAATCTTAATTTGGAGTGAATTCTGTTTGTAATAAAGCAATGAAAACTTAAATCGGTTAAAAAATAGCCAAGTTATTACAATTTCTCCAGGCAATTGATGTGTCGCAGACCACTTAATCAAGATCTTCGGGTCCATATATTAAAATTCATTATAATAACCTACTACAGAAACATTTTTTATTCTAACATACGGGTTTATATAAACCCTTTTATTAATTATTTATATAACAAATTATATGTATATAGAACATTATTTTTAATCCGGTATGTATAATTTTTGTATTTTTTTTTCATCATGTAGAAATTCTGCAAAATTTCGTATTATAATTTTTTCAGTAGAGATTATAGATTATTTTGTAGGCTTTTCTATGTAAATAATTCTATCAGTCATTCATCTCATCATCTCTAAGGCCGTACCCCTTAGTATAAAAGGAGCTAAAGCGATGTCCAATGATATGTAATTAATCTTTAAAAGATTTATTATGTGATTGTTTTGATCACATCTTTTATTTGTTGAAAAATACAACAGATGTTTAAACCTTACAAAAAAAAAAGCATGTAAACCATATGAATATGTATGTTTTAATACCATGTAGTTCCATACAAAACATTATCTACCATATAAAGCGAATCGTCATCATCATTGTCATGCCTTCAAGCGTTAATGTGTCACACATCTATTTATCATCATGGAACAGGTACAATTAAAAATCTAAAAAAAAGCAAAAAAAAAAAATGAAGAGGCAGCAGCCAACAGCTATTCTTTTTCTATCCAACATCATCTACCCAGCCATCAGTTAGACCCATTACTATTAAATTGGCATGTGTGACCATTGTTTCAAATGACCCATACAAATACAAATGGAAAAACCTTCAATATTTTACACTTATGGGTTTTTCGAATTTTAATCGTCTGCCTGTGTCTGTCTTCAATAACACGTGAAAACGTTAAAACGAAAAAATTGATTTAAAAAAAATTGTTTTTAAACTGAATGTTGAAGTGATGTAAGTGTAACACAAGGTAATGTTACGACGATATCATCACAATGACCAATTGATCTTTATATCAAGATAAAAATAAAAATCAATTGTATCTTAAAAAATCATAATCATCAAGCGTATGAAAGGCACGTGCCATTTTTTGCTATTGTACCCTACCTGGGTATGTGGTTATATTTGTTTAAAGACACAGCTCAAACAAAACTACCGCTTACTTTGAAGGAAAGGCCTGCATGAATGAATTTAAAACATTCACTACACTTTTTGCAATTCAGAAATCTTTAATTGGGCCCAGGAGGCCCGTGGGGGGCAAAAAACAGGGAGACATAGTAACATGTAATTGTGGGTACCCAAATTAAAGGAAATTTTCTCACGATTCCAAAAATGTATATATCCATAAAACCTAGCCCTAACTAGAGCCATTTTTTGACCAATAAGGGGGGGGGGGAATTAATATGAACAAAAATGCTACTCAAATGAACGGAAATTTTTTCACGATTTCAAAAATGAGGTTTTTTTAATAATCCGCTGGGCGTGAATCGAATTAGAGGAATTTTGTTAAAAATTAAAACAGTCTAAAAGCCATTTTTTGTTGTTTATTTTGAAAATTTGGAACATAAAAGGCAGTTGGAAATGGAAATCACAAAAGGATCAACTTTTAAAAAAATTTTATTTTTATAATGACTAAATTTTTAAATGCGTTTATATATTATTGAAAAAGAATAATAATTTGAAGTCTTGGGAACATTTTTTATCATTTGAGTACCATTTTATCATACAAGAAAATTTCATAATTTTCAGTCCCCCCTCTTAAGGTGGGAGCTGTGGTGTAATGGTTAGCGAGTTGGACTGGCAAGGCAACATCAATTTATGAAAAATAGTAATATGTATAGGGTGACCATTTTTTTCTGTACAAATCAGTACAAATTTTAAAAAATATTATCAAAAAAAAAATTATTATGCAGCCAACCTAATTTGTTGTCAACCGAAAGGTTTGGTTTAAGCAACAAAATTTTACTGTTAACCATCATACCATTCTAAAAAACCTTACACATTTCTCCCTATTCAGACTCCAAGACAAACATTTTCTTTGCATGAAAAAATCCAGTGTTTTAAGTACATGAAACGGACCCATTATTTAAAAATTTCAATGATCTGTTACTATTCCTTTTCTAATTTTTTTTGTAACAGATTGACGAAATATAGCCATGCTGTGAATGGAGTCAAATATGACCCCAGGATAGTATGAACGTTAATTCTGAATTTCTGTTGTCATGAGCAAATTCCATTGTAATTTTCTGTAGATACAAACTAACCAATTGATTGGCTACAAATTTAGCTGATAGAACATAGAAAAACTTCACATTTTGGCTACGTTTTTCTGCAAAAACACGTAATGTTTTTAAAAATGAAAATTTTAAGGTTTTGTGAACTCTTTTGTATTGAAAATCTCACAGATTCGAAAATTTTTCATGGAAATACCCACATATATTTCTTCAGATTTAGGAATTTGTACGGAAAAATCTTCAGATTTTAATGTCGTTTCCTAAAACAGAGTCATTCTCACAACCGGATAATTAAGATATTTTTACCATAGTCAAATAACCGTTGTATCAACTGATTTTCTATTACAGCAATGGAACCATTTGATAAATTCGGTAGTCACCACGAATCTTCTCTGTGTAGGAAGCTACATATTAGATTAAGAAATTTACATGTAGAAAAATTATTTGTAATGCTTTCTGGTAGAGAAAAACATTCACAAAACTTTATCCTATAAAAAAAATTTATACTGCACTTGCATTTTGGCTTTTTTTACTAAAAAAAATTTAATATTTTTTTAAATGCCAAAAATCAGTACAATCAGTACAAATTTTAAAAAATCAGTACAAATCAGTGCACGACTTTTTCATCAGTACATGTACTGATCAAATCAGTACGAATTGTCACCCTAAATATGTATGAGTTTTTTCTATCCCTCATACATATCGCAGCGTCCTCCTTCGGTGTTCCCATAGCACTTAAACCCACCGAAGTAAAATAATATAACAGGGCTATGAACTAAAAAGCTTCAACAAAGTTCGCCAACTCACCATCAGATGGCGCGCAACAATTCTTCTAATATTCAACATCTCGCGCAATTACAGTGTTGCCATATTTGAAGCCCTTCATCTTTCACCACCTTTCACTTATTCTTTATCCCCTTTCCAAAGGAAGCAACACGTTAATTAATAGGAAGAATTTCCTGAGTGTTGCTTCTCTTTATAAAAAAAATTTAATTTCGGTTTTTTTCTTTTTTTAATTCTAGAGGGGATAATATACCCATAAACTGCAGTTTAGCCAAAATTTTAACTGTGGTAAAAATTTGGTCCCGATGGGAGCTGTGCACCTAAACTCAACTTTTACCTCCTATTTTGTGTATTCCAGTACTTTACAGCTGTATGGAAACGTTTTTAGCTTTTTTTTTATTTTGGTATGAATTAACTGTTATTCCAGTATTATTTTTTAGTTTTCTTTTATTTGTAAAAAATATTAAATTATTTGAATAAAAACTAATAATGCAGTTGTTTGTTTTCAAAATTGGAATCAAATCGATTGTCATTCCCAAATTGCTTAATCGAATGAACTAGAAATCGATTGAATACCCAACGATTGAATTCCTAATGATTGAATTCAGTGCCTGAACAAATCGAATGATGAAAAAATTATTGAAGTTTTTAAAGTTAAATCGAACGAGACCAATTAAGACTTAATTCAATGTGTAAAATTGCAGTTTAAGAATTCAATCATTCCAGAGTCAATCAGAATCTAGAGAAATAGAATGAGGGACTGAAGTCTTTAGAAGCCCTGCTCTCTAAACACTTAACGAGCTCGACTATTAAGCAATGGGATGGTCTGTGTATATTATAATTTTGATAAATAAATATTAGTAATTAAATATATATATTTTTTTTTAATAAAAATAATTTTAAATCAATAAATTTACTATGATAATTTCAGTCAACACATTAAGTGAATGACGCTTCTAAATTCGACTAAAACACTTATTATGTACTCGTAAACTAAATTTAATCATCCATTTTTATTTAGCAAATTCCACATTTGAAAACAATAAAACATAACAGAAGATAACATCATTCTCATCTTATGCTCCGGGTTATCCCCAGCAGTGTTCAAAGTGAAATCTATTAAACTTTGATATGGTTTTCACTTGATTGGACAATTGATTCATTGCCATCCAATAAATGAGATTTTGTTTCTAGCAAAAATACAATAAAATACTGCTTTACTAACAAGGCAGGTCTGCCAATGCGGACCGTATATATTAATGAACTTTGTTTTTTGTAGTAGAGGAGAAGAGAATAAGCGACAGTACCACATGTGTATGCCTTAAATAGTGGAGTCAAAAACTACCAATTTTTTGTATGAAAACGTTTTTAAGCCTGAGAAAATTTGATTTATTTTTACAACACAAAAAATAAGTAAAGGGTTTTTCAATAGGGACGCTACAAAAGTAGAAAGACAGGGACAGCAAACGACGCCATATTTCTTGCCGCTCTTTTGACATTTCTCTTCAGTAAGGTTTGCCATTTCATGATGGAAATTTGAATCCACAGGCACAGTACAAAATGTTCCCGTGCCAGTGAGACAAAGAAGTGCCCGTAGTGTCGAGAATATTGCGGCCGCTGAGGCTTCAGTTGAAGAAAGCCCAAATGTGTCTCTCACACGTCGTTTTCAAGCTTTGGGCATCTCTGTGACGTCGTTGTGGCGAATTTTGCGAAAAGATCTTGGCCTACATCCTTACAAGATCAAATTGACGCAAGAACTGAAGCCGCTTGACCACGTCGTATATTCGTGAATTGGGCTAAGCAACAACTTGAAAATGATTCGGATTTTCATCGAAAAATCATCTTCAGCGATGAGGCTCAATTCTGGCTGAATGGCTTCGTCTGACGTTATTGATCATTGCATCCCGAAAAAATTACGGTTTGGTGCGGTTTATGGACCGGCGGCGTCATTGGGCCGTACTTCTTCCGTGATGATCAAGACCGGCACGTTACTGTTAATGGGAATCGCTACCGTTCAATGATAACTGAATATTTTTGGCCCCAATTGGATGATATGGACTTGGAGGACATGTGGTTCCAACAGGACGGCGCCACAAGCCATTCTTTTTTAACATTTAACAGTATAAAACAAAGCCGTATCCGCAGTGTTTGTCTATAAAGCAGTTTTTATACCCTACACCACTACGTGGTCAAGGTATTATAAGTTTGTGCTGATGTTTGTAACACCAAAAAATATTGGTGACATTGCAAATGTCACAATCAATTTATTGCAAACCAAGTTTGGAGAACGTGTTATCTCACGAAATGGTTCAGACGATTGGCCGCATCGGTCGTGCGATTTGAAGCCGTTGGACTATTTCCTGTGGGGCTACGTCAAATCTATGGTCTATGCGAACAAGCCAGCGACGATTGATGAGCTTCGTACGAAAATCGAAAGTGAATTTGCAGCAGTATCGGCCGATTTATGCTTGAAAACCGTCGAAAATTGGGTTCAGCGTCTGGACTTCTGCAAGCGTGCCCGTAGTGGCCATGCGAAAAAGATCGATTTCCATACATAATGGCATCCAACGTACTTTCACAGGAATAAAGAATTTCATTGATATCCAAAACCGTTTTTGTTTTATTTAAAAAAACTTTTGTAGCGCTCTTATTGAAAAACCCTTTATTAACCTTAAATATCTAACTTAATTGAATCAATTAATATTTTAGTAATAATTGATTAAATTAATTAATATATTTTAAACACATAACTCGGAAAAAAATTTTTTTTCTTAAACTGTTTGAATAAATAGTAAATTTTTAGTATAACAACCAAGTGCTTTGCAGTTCACAAACAAATACACTTTTTTTTGGTCGGTAAAAAATTTTTTCATTTTCGATTAATATTTTAACTGACATGATTACTACTTTGATCGAATTTTGTTTGAAGCAATTTTTAGTAGTTAAAAGTATCATTTGGGTGATAGGTGCAAAATTAATTAAAATTTTAATTAATAATTTCAATTTCGTAATTAAAATTTGAAAAGCGAAAAATTGGGTCCTTTTTGTCTCCATTTTGTAAGCCCTAAATATAAGAACGTGCAGCAAAAAAAAAAAAACAACAAACACATGTCCCTTAAATTGTGTACTCTACAATTTATTTAAAGCTCCCTTGGAAAAAAAAATTGTATGACTTTTCGTATTATATATAATTATATCCGAAAAATGAGAATATCTACATCAAATTAGATCGTATTAGGTCATATTAGATTTACTTTGATACAATTAGATCTAATTTTATGAATTAAGATAAGCTTAGATACAATTTTATACGGATTTTGTTCTCATCCAAATGTATGAAATATAATGTAATCGTATCCAACTAGATATAATGGTACTAAATAGGATACAAGCACACGTAATTGTATATGGCATATGGAACTAAATGTAGGCCAATAAGTTATTGGATATTGTAATATGTTGCACTATATATAGTGATATATAAAACAAGATATACTTATATATTTATACAATGAGTGTTATTTTTGTTCGGTTTAAGATCAAATATTACAAATTCTAAAAAGAATTTACAATTTTTATTTTACAACCAATAGAGAAAAAACTTATGAAAAAAACTTCCCTAGAACCAATGGTTGACAATTAATGCATTTTCAAGTGACACCGCTCATTATCATCAGATTGTCTTTATGGGGTCCTCTCTAGTTGATCTTAAACCGAACAAAAATAACACTCATTGTAAAAATCTTCAGATCAACTAAAAATCTACAATTATATATTTAAGGTATAATTTCATATAATTCTATATAATTATGACTTGATACATATGTTCCATTATACTATATATAAAAAATTTTATATGATTATATATGACCATATGAAAACTTTTTTACTTGGGTCATAAAGTTCTGCTCTGATCAGCGTGATGAGAACCTCCTTGTAAGCTATTTCAAAACAAAGCTATTTAGTAAAACAACAACAAAATTAAAAAATAAAAACGTTTTAATTTTATCTTAATAAATTGCTTGTCTACGATTTCTTTATAACAAAATGAAACACCATCACATTACCAACACCTTTTATTAAATCGTCGTAGATGGCACCCTTTACTCCGAAATATGTTTGGAAAAATACTATAAGTTCGACAAGTATGGCGAAATTTAAAACTTTCAAAACAAACTCTTATATTTTAAATTTATTGTTATCGGGATAAATATTAAATGCATTTAAAGAATTAAATATGCTAAAATGAAAAATATTCCATCTTTAATACTCCGTTTTTGATGAAATTTAGATATACGATAGATAAAAAAATTTCAAGGATCGACCTGTCTCGGCTTTTGGGCTACCTCGGAGTATTAAAGGGCCAAAGAGGGTGTTAAAAAATCGACCATTTTTTCGTCTTTTAAGGCATTTAAACCAAATGAACCATATGCAACTGTTGTATCTCCGGTCCGATAGCGATTGTATCTACACTCAAAATAATAAGACTGTAATAACCCAGGAAAATTTTTAACAATTGGTAGCCAACCACACCCATTCTACAACTGGTTCCACTGCAACCGATTCCATGGAACTGGTTCCGGAAACAGTTCCTGGGATCCTATATGGTAGGTGTGGGTGACGTAGAATCAGTTCCAGAACTGATTCTATAGAAACCGGTTCCACTTTGGAGCCATAGAAGGGGTTGTTTTTGGGACAATTTCAAACAAAAAGAATCGGTGTTAGAATCGACAGTAGAAGGGGTTGTGAATAAAAAGTAGGTATTGCCAAACCGATTCTTTGGAACAGAAAATTTTCCTGGGAAGTCGGACCTGGAAATATTTATTTTTAAAAGTAAAGAAAAAAAGAAAATATTGTAATTAAATCAAAATAGGAAAACGCATAAATTTTTTGTTATTTTTTACAAATTAAAAATGCTACTAAAGATGAAAAATATGCAGTAAGAAGTTCGAACCATGCAATTCGGGTGTTCAAAAGATATTTTATTTAATGGTTGCTCTAGTATGTATGGGAATCATTATACATTCAGAGCACAGTGTAATTTGCCACTGTTTATTATTTTTGTTTCTTAGCATTTTATTAGTATTTAGCTTTTGCTGTCTGGTTGGCTTGACTGGCTGGATGGTTGGCTCGTGTTTCTATAAACTGGAGCTACTTAAACGCCCACGTTATTATTTTGTCATATCTTGACTTGTTTTTCTGACTGTTTTTATAGCTACAGCGAAAAAAAGAAGAAAAAAAACTCTTGATAAAAGTTGTATTTTGCTCCCTAGAAAAACAACTTCAAAATTGTTTTGCTTTGCTCCAAATGTATGTGTGTGTGTGTCATTTTAAAGCAAAAAATCATATTATTTTCGAAGTAATTAACGTAAAGGTCATTTCGCTTTGTTGTTGCTGCTGCTTCTGTTCATAGTTTTTGGTCGATACATAGTAATTTGGTAGTAAAAAATTGTTTTAGCAAAAATAATTTAAAAACAAACCAAGTAGCATGTGTAAGGTATGTTTATTTTACAAAAAAAAAAAATAAGTTGTTAGCTTAACCCTTTGGGGTATGTGTCCGGTAAGCAATTTTTATTTGATATGAATCAACAACTACTATTGCTTGTTTAAAAACACTTTTAAATATTTTATGATAAAAATAAGGTTCTTATATCCAAAATTTTTTTAGATATTGTTAAGTTTTTTCTTTACCTCTAAAGAAATAAGAAATCGAGTTAGGACCTCTTTTTAACATTTAACAGTATAAAAGAAAGCCGTATCCGCAGTGTTTGTCTATAAAGCAGTTTTTATATCCTACACCACTACGTGGTCAGGGTATTATAAGTTTGTGCTGATGTTTGTAACACCAAAAAATATTGGTCCTAGACCCACCTTATAGTATACCGATCGGCTCAGAATTTTTTTTATTTCGATTTAACGATGAAATTTGGTACACAGACCTATGTTGGCCCAAGGACGACGCCTATTGATTTTGGGGAACATCGGTCCATGTTTAGACCTAGTGCCCATATAAGGGCCCCCCAAAATTATATTTTTTATATGCTGCAGGTCGCTAATATTAAGATATTTTGAAGTCAATTGATTTTGGTTAACATCGGTCCATGTTTAGACCTAGTGCCCATATAAGGGTCCCCCAAAATTGGCTTGGTTACAAACTGCAGGTCGCAAATATTAAGATATTTTAATGAAATTTGGTTCGCTGACTCACATTATAGAAAATTTTGACACAAGTCCCATTTGAACCCATTCGAATTTCGGATCCAAACATTAGTTGGCTTTTAACCAGACTGGTGTAGCGTATTGTATAGTCGGCATGCCCGACTTTAACCTTTTTACTCGTTTTATATTTTCCTTGTTTATCACTGTCGAGATATTAAAAAAAAATTTCTAAATTAACAAAAAATGCCTTCAAACTAAATTCAGTAAGAAGTTTCTAAAAATATTAAATAAATTTTGAGAAATTTCAGAACAAAATTTGACTGCACTGCCACTGTTCAATGGCACTTTCACTATCTGGTTTGAGCTTGAGACTTACGGCCAGTGATGCCAGGTGGATGGATTTTGATCCAGTTTATAGAAAAAAGACAAATTTTAAATTTTCGGGCAAATGTTGAGAAATTAAAAAAAAATGTTGACAAATTAAAAAAAAAAAAAAACTACCATTTTCATACAAATAAATGCAAAGCACATGTCAAAATACACTAATTTCACGATTCTGTGTGAAAACTAAAAATCCAATATAAGATTTCAATATTTTTTAAAATTCAATTTCTAATATATTTTTTGGCATATTTTTTAAATGCAATTTCAGCATTTTTTTTTTATTCGGTCGAATAGCTCATATCGATTCGATGAATTCTGTTGATATAAAATTTATATTTTTTTAATAACGACAAAATTAGTTTTATGGAATATTTTTCTCATAATTTTTTTTTTTTTTTGTTTTGAAATATCAATCTATTCGTTTTCGAATTAAATAACTAATATTCGCTAGTTAGTTAAGTGGCGAACACTATTCATAATATTTATTCCTTATGTGTAGTAGTTTTATGAAACAATTGAATTCGTCTAAAATTAGTAAGAAATATAATTTAAAAAGTTTTCCCATAAAAATTTCAGAAAATTTCTATCAAAAATCCCTTTTTAATAGGATCTTCTCAAATAAGTATTAAAACAATTTCGATTATTTTCCCCTTAATGTAATTGTTAGATGTTATTCTACAAATGGGTCTCATTTAACTCAAATTTTATTCCAAAATTTTAAATTGATTTAAAACTTTAAAAAAATTAGAGACTATTAAATTCAATGTATTTATGGCGTAGAGAAAAATGTAGGAGACAATTTTTATAATGTACGGGGAAAAGGGAATTTTTATAACAAACGTATGTAATTTTTAAAATAGCTTTTGGCATCACTGCTGCCAGCTAACAACGAGCGTGGTTCTTACTTTAGTTGAATCTTATCAAGTTATCGAATTGTGAACAAAAATACACTCAAAATAGTTTGTAGTTTAAATTAACTGAAAATGTAATTTAAAATAAATGAAAAATCGCTTGAAAACCGGTCTACTGACTTTTTATTTAAATCAAAAGAACTTTTCATTTATTTTTAAATGTTAATAAACTAACTACAAAGTCCTTAAAAAAATAATGATTTTTCATCTATTTCGTTTTTTTAACTTTAAAAAAATTAACTATTTTGTTGCCAAACGCAAGGTTCAGTTGTGATAGCCGAATTTTCAGTTGTGGCACCAGAAAACCAATTGAGGCAGGACTAATTTGACTGTGGCAACGGAATTTCAGTTGTATCAAGAATAATTCGGTAGCCGCAACCGAAAAATTCATTTGATGCAACTGAACCATTCGATTGGCAATAAATGGGGTTATCAGCACCGAATCTGTATTCTGGGTGTGGGCTTCGGAAGTTATTCCATTGCTCTGTAATTGTTTTTTCTAAGTCTGGAACTTTAACTGACACATTTGTTGTTGTTGCTCATAAAAATTTTAATTTAGCTGATGCTTAGTTTTAACTGGACGTTCAGTAATCGGGCCTTAATCATTTTAATCGGGCCTTACGCTATGTGATACAGGATATATAAACTTTGTCCTGAGGTGTGTTATTTTGTATCAAAAAATAGTTGACCTCGACCCAATTTTTAGTACACCAAATTATATATTTCACTTTATTTATTACACTTTCAATTTAAATTCCCTTCCAGGAAACTGATCCGCTTCCCGGAATATGGCCCAAATCGTGCTGTGGTTTATTAGGGTTACACATATTCGGCATTTGCAACTTACACTTTTTTAATTGTTTTAATTATGCAGGTTTATGACATAAACTTTAAGGCATAGTATGATTATGGAGCTCCGATATATCCGCCATTATAGGACTTTTTAAAAAACTCCTAGTTGATATTTGTGTCAAAACTCATGCCTTTGTTAAAATTGCCAGTTAGCCTTAAAATACCGCGATGCCATTTCATAACAGATTAAAAAAATTTAAAATAAATATTGATATGTGCACAAGCATTTGTAATTGTACTACCAATATAAACAAGAGAAGTTAAATAAAAAAAATATATTAAACAAAACAATACAATAATCACCAAATTTTTTATGCTCTACAGCACAGAAAAGACGATAATATATAGAACTGATCCGATACCAAGAATCATATATAACTAGGAGATAAGGCTGAGTTACCCAACCGTAAACGTATCTGTAACGAATCAGCTGTTTCGAAAACACAAGAAGAAATGTATGCGAATGGTTACTAACACGTAAATGTAAACGTACTTGCCGGATCATTCTGTTGAAATCAGAATTTTCTATCCGTCATCGAAACAGCTGAATGATTTTAGTCGGAAAAAATATGAAATGAATAAAGAAAATTGATTCAAACAACAAATAAGGAATAAGAATTAACAAATAAATGGAAAAATTTAGAATAAAATATAAAACCACATGAAATGGATGCTAAATAGTAATGTCGTTAACGGTAATCTATAAGTGTACTTTTTAGCTACGGCACGGTACAGTTACATCACATTTACGTTTACGGTCCCATAATCCGCCCTATAGAATCGCTATCGGATCGGACATCGAACAGATCAACATTATGTCTGAGAACATTATGGCGTTGTCTAACAGGGTCATCATTTTTTGTCCGATGTCCATTCCGATAGCGATTGTATTTTTAAAGCTAAAAATACTTTTAAGTGTTTGTTATTGCCAATTAGTATTGTTACTGGGAATCGAACTCGTGCTTTCAACATAACACCGTTCATAACATTACAACAGATACTATTTTCTATTATACAAAACAATATTTAATATAAAGTGCACCTAATGTAGGGGTTCAAAAAACTGCAAAAACAAATTAGATGATGATGTCGATAAGTTTTTTGTCATTATAATACGCCTGCAGCATTTAGCAACATACAAAAACATCATATATTTTTTGCTAGTTTTTTCCCCAACATTTGTTTAGCTATTATTGTTTTTTGCTAAAATAAAAATTCTAAGATATTCATTTAACTGTGATTACTTACTTGTGGCAAAAAAGATTTAAACATACGATTTGATATTAAAAGGTAGAAAAATTGTGATAATAAAAGTACCAACCACGCACAAGGTTGTATGACATTTTTTTACTATAGGTACTTACTGCATACCAACAACTCCCAACAGATGTATTTGAAATTATCAGAGTTTTAAAAGAATTTCATTTAAAAAATAATTACAACTATTGCATTTCTTGTATAGAAGACAAAAAAGTGGCCACAATTAGTACATACTTTTCACTTAATTTCACTGCTTAATTACAGAGAGAATTTTGCTGGACGAGTTTTAATAAAATTTTTCAGTAAACTAATGAAGTTTTCTTCACAATATAAATGAAAAATTTCTTAAATTTGATGCAAAATATTTTATGAATTTAGCTTTAGTGAAACTTTTTCATTGAGTGTATGAAACTTTAAATAAATAAAATTAATTTTTTCACAGAATTTTCTGCAAAATTCCATTAATTCAATGAAAAGTTTCAATGGACGAGTTTCAGTGCAACTTGATTGGTTTTTTGCAAGAATTCATTAATATCATGCAAGTAATATGTAATTAATATTTGAAAACCAATTTTCTAAAGATCGCCAAAAGTTGAACCAACAAGGAATTTTCCTGGTCAGTTCAACTTCCCCGGGCTTATCCATAAATTTTTTTAGAGTCCTAATCTCATATAATGACACATTTTTAGCAGCAATGCAAAACTAGAAGCATATTTTTAAACGCTACTTACTTCTTAACCAACCATGGACCGATTCTAAATAAAAACTGAGTTCAGTAGTGGCAGTCGTGTGAATAAGTCGATTTTTTGCCAATGCAGTCCAACACCTATATGTGGTAGTTGCTTTAGATCTTATAGTAGTGTTTTTGTAAAATGCATAATTTGAAATGGACTTTATCATAACTCATGTTCAGGCATTGAGAATGATTATGAGTTTAATCTAATAAATTTCTCTAAAAATATTACATACAATTGAAATAAATGTTTTAGTACATCTCAAGATTAAATTTCCAGAGTTTAAATTTATCAAATAAAGTAAAAGAACTAAAAAACCTTTTCAATACGCTCAAAATAATAAGATAATTTTGTAACTTTAACAACATTTATTTCCATTTTTTGGATAAAACCAAATTTTCTGATTTTGAAAGATTTTTTTGAGGACGAACATATGTACAAAAATAGATTAAGGGGACTTTTTTCACTTTTAAGCCGTGTGGATTTCTTATTCTATACCCCAGCAAAAATGTGGAAGAAGTAAAAACGATAAATGCAATCGCTTCTCTGCTCAACTTTCCCTCACAAAACTGCTTCCAAGCAAACAGTAATTTCTGCTGGGACGCTGCTAGCAAGTGGTGGGCATTTCATTTTTTCAAAAGTGTAGGGTGTAACAGCACATTGACAAGTTAAAGAATTGATATTCTAAAAAAAATTAATTAAGTAAAAACCAATTCTTTAATACTCTGTTACATATTTACTTGCATACCAACTACCAACCAACATATGATCGTAAGAATTTGAGTGAGTGGATGTGTTCGATGTATAAAGGCAAAGTAGTATGAACGTATCTTATAAATATGTCTCTATAAAGAATTTATTTACTTTAAAAACAATTATCGCCTAGACAATTTGTGCAATACACTTTGTTGTTCCTTGAGCTGGTGTGCTTGCTCTTGGCAAGTTCCCTAACCAATTGTGAACGCAATTTAGAATACGTTCATAGGTCCCATTTGCAAAGTGACTGACTGAATGTGTGACAGTGTTCATATACGAATGTACCTATGTGTGTGTGTTTGTTTATCAGTCAGTCTTTTGTTTGTGTTTAATGAGCTCTATACATTTAACAAATTGCCTGTCGTGAAATTGTGACCGCGCTATTACGTTTTATGTGAATATCGTTGTTGTCATCATTGTATTTAGCATGAGCAGTTGTTGTTGGTGTTGTTTTTGTTGTTTCTGCTAATAGTTGTAGTGGCTATGATAGTAGTTTGTCGAACTGCCTTCCTGCCTGGATATTTGCTTGCCTGCCTGCTGCCTAGCATGCTTATGTCCAGTGTCAGGTCATACATATTTCTATCATCAAATATTATGTCTAATGTCTCTTCCTTTTTATTTTCATTGTTTTTTGGTTTTATTTTTATTTGATGTTGTTTCCTCCCCAGTTGTGTACACTGGCACAATTTGTTTGTTCATTCGTTCTTCGTACAACATTAAACTTATGAATATATTTTTGCCGTTTTGCTTATTTGTTGTTGCTGATTCTTTGACTGTTGTTGACTAGACAAACATTTAAACAAAAGTGAAAAATAGTCGTAGTGAAAATAAATGAATGACTAAATGAATGACTTAAAATGAAGAATATAAATTGCAACAAACATACTAGAGAATAGGTTAAATTCTCATTTACTCGCACTTCCTGCTGTGATAAATGTTATCGGACTATGGCAGGACATGGTCTTGCATACGAACGTTTAAATGGTGGTTAATTGAAAATTAGCGTAAATATTTTGTTGATAGTAAGGAACATAAAAGGATTCTCAATAAGTAGGCTAATAACATAGTACATATTAGGGTGGCCTTAATTGTCAACTTGCGATTTAAGGCGTCCCCCCTATAAATGTGCCATTGGGCATAAAAATATACCATGCAAAAAATTAAGCTGATCGGATAACGAGAACACGTGTCGCATCGGCCCTGAAGTTTGAATTCCCGGGTAAAAATCTTAATATGGTGTCATATATAATTATATCTTATTTGATAAGTCCCTATATACAACCACATACAGCTTGATCCGAAAAATGGGTCATCTACATGTATCTAATTATATAAAATTAGATATAATTTGATACAGTTTTATCCGAGATTTGTCCATATCCAGGACATCATATTATATCTAATTCGATATAAAAATATCTGATTTTATATAATTTTGTCTGATAGTAGGTATACTTTTTATGCATAACAGCTATTAAATTGACATTGAAATTTGTATAGTTTGAACAATTTTAAAGGCCCAAATTTTATAACATAAAATAAAAATTTAGTTGAATGCTTTTGTCTTCTAAATCGTACGCATCATTTTTTAACATGATTTTACATGAAAAAAATCACGTGAAAATTATTTAGCTATGGAGTAATTAACTCTTAATTTGCAGACTACTAAATTTGATGTTGAACTATATATTAATTTCTACGGGATTATATAGAAAGTTATATAAAATTACAAGAATATATTTTTAGTATGACGACACATACAGTGTTATATAACTTAGTATCGAACCATATATAATCATATCGGTCACTAGATATATTTTGATCAGTTTTATATGGCTTATGTAGTTATATATGGAGTCAGATTTGGGGATATGTAATAACATCATTTACCATACAAAAAATTCGTTGAGAAAATAATATTCGATGTAGTTGTATATAATGATATGTGTCTTAAAGTGACTCCATTCATTGTCAGATATAACCCAATCACATTATATATGATAATATATAACTATTTTTGCTCGGGTTACAACTTTTAACTGTGAAAATTTTTACAACTTTTGTCGCAGCATCCTTGGAATACCCTTCAATATTTTTTACCCTCAAATGAAAGATAATTTTATATAGATATTAGGTTTGACAATGAAAAAAATTAAAAACATTTTTGGACTAACTTTTTGAAGGCTCGACTGAAAAATGAAAAAACGTGTTTTTCAGCAAAATTCAAGTAGCAATATTTTAGAACCCCTTCGGCCGATTAAAAAAATTTTTTTTTTTTTTTTTGATTTAGCGAACTATAATATATTAGAAATAATATATCGCAACAATAAATATTTTTTAACCAACTTAAAGGATATTTTTTAAACTTTCCAAAATTTCTAAATTTCAACCGCTTTGCGAGGACCTTGAACGTGAACAGATTTTGAAAATTTTTATTTTTTAATGTCTATTTTACGCATACACAAATTTTGAAATTCGCAATTGGGCAAAGTTCGGCCCACTCTAATGATCATACACGAGTCGCCTTTGCGTAAATGGAAAAACATATACTTCCATATTTGTCCATATATGATTGCCTTTTCCATATATGATGCATCATATATATCTGTATATGAAATCTTCTTCCATATATGGACTCACATATAATTCCATATATGTTCATATAAAATCTATATATGTTCATATAAAATCCATTTATGCCCGTGAAAAATAATTTATTCGTTAGCATATCTTTTTTTATTTGGCAGCATACTAAATTATATAAAATTTCATACGGAAAATGGATTAATCAAATTGTATATAAATGAATAAAAAAGATATTTGAATTGATATAATTTCATCCAATTTTATCGGAGTTTTGGTCATATAGTTTGATTTTAGTACATACACTCATAAAATAAACACAGTCACTTTTTTTTAGTTGTTTCTGAAGTTTTTCCGTTGAGTTATTTTTAAAAATAATAACAGTTGTTCGTAGAAGAAAAATAATTTTTAACTTTTTTCACAAGTTATTTAAAAATCTAACTAAATGAAAATACGTATATTTCGTAACAGTCAAATTTTCTAGTCAATTTTTATTGTTTTAAAGTAAAACTAGAAAAATTAACCAAAAAAGGTATTTTGTAGTAAAAGTTGTTTGAAATACAATTATTTGTATTGTTTTTATTTTAAATTTTTTTGTAAAATTAAAAATAAATTTAGTTCTTCGCACCAGTTTGCTTGTTATTTTTATAGTAAAAACAAATTAAATTTTAGTTGACAACAACAAATAAAAAAATTGTTCAATTAAATGAAAATGTGAGTAGACCGGTTTTTAACTGAATTTTATTTGTTTTAAATTGTATTTTTAGTTAATTTTACCTTCAAAATATTTTGTGTGTATATGTAGTTCCTTTAATGCAATTAATGCAATTATCCCGATAAAAATAAATTAAAAAAAAATTAATTTTGCTGAGTTGCAACTCCTTAACTTCACTGTCAGTTTTTGTCAACTAGTTTCTGTTTTAGGCTTTTGTGTTGTCCAATATATGTATGTCTATAAAGCTGTGTACAATTTTCCGTGTCTCTCTTATAATTAAGCCATTTTTGAGAGGGTATATCAATTATGTGTAGCATTTCTATCATGAATCATTTTGTGTAGTTATCCTTCTCTTGTAAGATCCTAGTACACTCATAGAAATAAATCTGTAAACATAGCAGAAAAAGCAACCAAAAATTAGTTAAAAATGGTGCTGCAGAAAAAACTGTTAAGTTAGCAGATTTTTTTTTTTTTTGCAAAATACTAGTAAAATAAAAACAGAAAAAATAAAACTGTTAAATTTGCAGAATTTTAGTTATATTAAGTTAACTTTTAGTCAATTGAAAATGACAAATTGTACCGTAAAATCTGTTCCTAAATTAACAAAAATAACACTGTGAGACAAATGGTAGGGGTCAGTGATCGGGAAGGGTTCAAACTACCGGGGAAAGTTATATCGGTAAAAAAGAAGTTATACGTGTCCCAGCGTTTCGCTGGGTCAACCCTAGGAATCGAGATATATCGATTTGACCTTTGGTGGTCTTTTTTTTGACATAACTCGAGAACCACTAGTCCGATTTTGCTCAAACAATTTTAAAATAATTAAAAATTACAATTCCTTTAATCTGTTCATATAACGTTTTTCTATATACTCAACAGTTTTGCCGGTAAAAATAAATGTATGAAGAAAAAAATATTTTTTGATTAAAATATTAAAAAACAGTAATAAACAAAAGGTTATTGATTTTTATGGTAGCGGTAACAAACATTTATTTTTACCGGCAAAACTATTGAGTATATAGAAAAACGTTATATGAACAGATTAAAGGAATTGTAATTTTTAATTTTTTTAAAATTGTTTGAGCAAAATCGGACTAGGGGTTCTCGAGTTATGTCAAAAAAAAGATATATCTCGATTCCTAGGGGTGACCCATCGAAACGCCGGGACACGTATAACTTGTTTTTGACCAATATAACATTTCCCGTTGGTTTCATCCCATCCCGATTTTGACTGTCGCATAGTGTAATTTTCTCATTTAGCAGTGTTTTTCTGCAGCATCATTTTCAACTAATATATATGTGACGCGCAAAATAGAAAGGGACCTAAGGATAGAAAGGGACCTAAGGTCAGGAGAGCATGGGATCGGTCTCATTCGATGCTCAGATGTTGTCCACAAAAAAAAAATTGATTTTTTTACCCTTAGGTCCCTTTCTCTATGCGCTGTCACATATTTAGAATTTTAATTAATTTTTCTACAGACTTTTTTCTATTACACAGTGCGCCGCAGGAGCTGTTTTTTTCTATATAAGTTTATTTGTTGCTTTTTGATCAGATCTACTCGTATGTGAAGCTAATATTGTTTTTATTACATTACATTTTATTTTATATAAAAAATTCGATTTGTCTTCTTTCTCAACTTTAGTATTTGTTTTACTTAACAACTTGTTCACAGAATTCTAGAATTAGAACTTTAAATAATATTTTCTGAATTTCAATTGGAATATCTGAAATTGAATAGATGTTTTCTGAATTTCAAATCTATATAAATTCTGAATTTCAGTTGATATTTTCTGAATTATAATTGAAAAAAGTGTAGAGCTGACTCGTAAAAACTTTAATTACTTTTAAAATCCAAAAATTACATAGATATCTTACTCTCCTTCTTCTTTTGTCAACAAAAATATTTTTCACACACAATCAAATATTTTTTGTATAGGTATAGAACGAATGTCCAAAATATTCTCATGACTTACGTGCACTGTCAGCAAATGGTAAAGAGTAAGAGATCTATGTTATGTTAAAATCATCGATACGAAAATATTTGGAAATATTGTCTTGGCAATCAACGCCAAAATCTTATATGAGAACTCGAAAATTAGGGCTGACAGAAAAAAATCAAAAGAGTTATATCAAAACCAGACTTATAACATGATATACTATTTGAAGCATTTTATAACGCCCATTCGCTATTTCGAGTTTACCTTGAAAATTTATTTCAGAATTTTCAACTTTTTGAATTTTCTTTGTGTGACAACTCAAAAGTAGAAGTGACCCAGCATTCTCGAATTCCCTATACTTGAATCACCCAAAATCCTAGATCAAACCTGAGGCATCAAAACCGGTGTTTCGCAATATTATCAAATGTTATAATAACTTACCTATGATACCTCGCTTTTTTGTTCATAACTTAACAAGTCAGTTGGTTTCAGTTTGTCATTGGAACGAAAAAGTATAAAATTGTCCTTTTTAATTTTACTGTTTTTTTAAATAATGACTCTTTGGGTTAATGAGTTGTCTATTAGCAAAACTAATAACAAAAACTATCAAAGAAAATATATATTTTTTAGTTTTGTATCACCATGTCTTGAAATAAAATTTCTCTCTATTGTATTTGTCTCATACCTACATGGTTGCATGGTAAAGTTCTTGGGACTTCACCTTGTATTAATATTTCATGCACAAGAAAAATCTGTTGACATCTTTTCAAGTTTTAAAAATTACCTTCTGTATAGAGTTTGTGGTGGAAGTGGTCGTTCATTAATATTTTGATTTTTTCTCTATTGAGCTAAGTTCTTTCACATCAGATTTAGTAGTACGCGATACAACTTGCTAAAAATATACACTAAAGCCAGTACAAACTATTTACGTGATGTTTGCGTAAGACAGTGCATTCGCAAAGTACACGTACAACAACCGGAATGTATTCAGTTTGACTTAATCTCCGAAGTTATTTCTGTTCGATTTTTACATACGACTATTTAACCAATTTCATATGACTGCGCTATACCTAATCAAGGCCATATATTATAAGGTCCTGATAAAGTATGGTTGAAGCTATAGACCATAGATTGTATATTATCTTACTCTTCTTATTCTAAGAATAAACAGGTTTTTTCAACTACATTTAAATATTTTTTCTCCAACGCATTTTCATTATGCCCACTGACAAGAAATATCAAAGAGTAGGAGATCTATGTAATATATATAATACCTTTTAATTTGAGATTTCCTTATAACTTATACTCATATAATTCCAGAATTGCAAGCCTTCAAGGTGCAAATTTTTATTAATCAGTTATTTTTTCGAAAAATCTGCAACTTTTTTCGAATGGAAATGAAAACCCAGCAGAAAATTAACCAAGTTATAACCATTTAACAACCCTTCAACCAGTCCTAGCATGTAAAGTCATTATTTGCTTAGTTTATGTTTATTGTGTAAACTGGATTTATACAGCAGATGGCTAACGGTAAATTGTCATTAGACAATTAGCTCTAAATACAGCTTTAGTCAATCCACCCCTTAATATACATACAACTGGTAAATTTTATTGAAAACAATGCTTGTAGTAAAAGTCATTAACCACACATGACGTCAAGACTATGCTCAGTTAGAATATATTTCAACCGTGTCATTGTTGTTTATGACAATGTTTAAATTTGGATGCAGTTTTATGGCATCGATTTATTTTAACTGTTATTGACTATAATTTCATTCATAATGGTTTTCAAGTTAATGCCTAAAGGTTCCTGAAAATCTAAATACGTAAAAATAAAAACTGTTTTTTCCAATATGGGTTTGCCAATTCCGGCTAGGGATGGATGAAGGAAATATTACAATAGAACTCGTAATAATCCTTAGCAACGACTCAATTTCTGGGCTTTGTGAAGATCTCACAGCCTGCAATTTATGCTTTAATAAGATTTGTAAATATGAGACCCTACTCCATAGTAGGATTTGTGTCATATTGCGGAAAGAAAATCTCAATTCATTATACAATAAATGTGGAAAAATATAGCCGAACTCCAATTTAACGAAAATAATTTTATCGTGGTTTTTCTATACAATAGCTGTGTGTTTCAAAAATCAAAGTGCATGAAAACGCGTTTAAGACGAAAACTTACATATCACTTTTCGTATGCACGTTAACTTTCAACACGGATAATTATTGACGTTGAAAACTCAACGTTTATACATTTTCACATCTAACGTAACTTTTTCGCATTACTTTCGAAAATGTTTTGCTCACGTGCGTTCGACTATACCGGAAAAATTATAAAAACAACCTGTGTAAAAATGTTTTGTACTATAATTGGTTTAACGTAGATTTGTTTTAAATACTTAACGGTGATAGGCATGAGAGAAAATACAGCTAATAACAATTCAGTCTTAATTAAAAAAAATCAGAAGAAATCTGTTTTAAGCAAAGAAATAATCAAAGAAAGCCCATGATCACTCAAAACTATTTTCAATATCGCTTTAAATGCCCTACGGGGAAAGGGACCGGTCCCAGATGACACGCAGGATAGGTCCCAAATGGGCGGAGACCGGTCGTTGATCGGTCTTTTTGTTTAACATGGCGTTGTCATTGGAAATGACCAATTGACACAGTTTAGACACCTTGTGACAGTAAGGTGCTGGGTCTAAAAATAGCTTTTCAAATAAACTAATAAAAAATTAAGAACTAAAAATTACAACCTCCTGTTTGTAAGGCAAACGATCTACCGTCTGAGCAAATGTTGCTTATGCGTGATGGCTGGCTGATGGGAAAATTATATTTTTCGTTTCTGTTCAAATAAAAAAGAAAAAGAAAAAACAAACACTACAAGCAAATAAAAAAAAATGGAAAAGAAAAAAATAGAAAAGAAAACAACACTAACAAACACACACAAATATAGTAGAAGTGCCTTCAGTATACCCCCGATTGACCAGTCACGGGATATGTCCTTTAATGGCAGTTGACTCGTTTTTTGCGTTGGCCGTAATTAAATTAAAAAATCAATTAAATATTAGAAAATTACCTCAAAAACTCTGATAATATAAATAAAAATTAAAAAATTGCCCTTAAGTTAAAAAAAAATTAAATGAAATACCAATTGTTAAAACTAAAACAGCTTTAACATTAAAAAACGTTAAAAATACAAAACTTAAAATTTTTTAGCAAAAAATTATAAAAATTTAAAGTAAGAGCTAAAATAAGCAAATCGTAAAAAAATAAAGTTCAAAATAAATAAAAAAATATTTTAAAAAATATGCCACGAATTTTATTTTTTATTTCGGTATTGGTCAAGTTTTTTAAAAGCAACAGTGAAAGTACCGAATCAGAAAATACTTAGAAAATTAATTCATTCTCTTTGGTTCATATTTGTACTAATTTAGTAATATGCCTTCGGTTGACCGGTCATGGGATAGGTCCTTGGAGGGCAATTGACTCCTCAATCCCCGTAGGGTGTGTACAAAACAATTATAGCTAAGAAATACCATTTTTGTACCTTTTTCAAATTTTTTTTTTTGATTTGTAGGACTTTTTTTTATCCGTGGGTGGTAACCGAAACGATGTGGTTATCGGTAACGATTGCGCTATTTTACATTATGGTAAGGGTATTTTAAGGGTAACGATATTGAATTTATTTTGGTATTAGCATTTTAAGGATACCATTATTTCCATAACGGTACTTTAAGGATAAACGTATTTCGGTAAGGGTGTGGTAGCGATCGTGAGTTGGAATCATTTGGAGTCGATAGCAGTATTGCCTGACGCACAATCTTTTATCTTATCTCATGTATTGTCTAAGAAATTGGTCTAGTATTGATTAACTTAATAAAAACATGATTTTTGGACAAAACTCGAAAAAGTTTTTATTCTAGTATTTAGGTACAATTACTGGAAGTAACTAAGAGTGGACAATTTATATTCCCCTATCCCAAGAATGGAAGAAGTTCGCGAAATTAGAAACTGTTTATTAGGTCCTTATTATATGGTCGGAAAAATTAAAGAGGCTGCAGATATAGACAAATAACTAAGGCACTTACAATAATAAATAAATAAATTTAAATTCGACTTTAATTTTGATCTTACGGTTTTGTTCATTTTGTGTATGAAAACCCTACAAAAGTATTTATATTTTCTAACATTTTGATTGAATGAAAATAAATTATCTAATCAGAATGCCACCCAATATTTTAACTAAAGTCGACTTTAACTAAAATATACATTTGAAAAATGTAGATAGTAAGGGCGTAAGTATATAACACCAAACAATATTGGACATACCTTTTAGATTACCGATTGACTCAGAATCACATTTTGTTTCGATTTAATAATACCCGTCCTTCCGTCTGTCTGTCTCTCCATGAATTTTTGTGCGCACGCTAAAGATTGCTACATTTTGATAAAATTTATTATTTTGATGAAATTTAATATTTTGATCAAATTTAATATTTTGGTCAAATTTAATACACCGCCTTATTTCGATCCAAGGACGAAGTTAAAATCGATACATGTTTAGAACTAGTGCCAATGTAAAGTTTCCCCCAAAACTTCATTTTATGGAAATGTGAAGATAAACGGAGATATTTTAATAAAATTTGGTACACTGATTCAAATGAGCCCAAGGACAAACCGTGTTGGTTTTAATTATAATCGATCCATGAGCTCAAGGACAAACCGTGTTGGTTTTATTTATAATCGATCCATGTGTAAAAACCTGTATAAAGGTCCCCCAAAAGGGAGGCAGGTCCGCATGCTGCAGGTCGCAAATATTAAGATATTTTGATGAAATTTGATATGACTTACATCAACGCAAGGACGAAGCGTATGAATTCTGGTTTAAATTAGTTCATGTTTGGACCTAGTGCCCATATAAAGGTCACCCCAAAATTGGTTTTTTTACAATCTACATTTCGAAAATACGAAGATGAAAAGAAAGGTTTAATAAAATTTGGTGCACTGACTCACATTTGCCCAAGGACAAAGCCTATTGGTACTAGATAGGACCGGTCCATATTTGGACCTATCACCCATATGGACTCTATTTCCGATTTTCCTTTAAATACACCTAACATTAGGTAGAATCAAAAATTTCTTGCCGTTATTATATTTTCTTTTTTTTATAATTTTTTAGACAAATTTTGACACAGTTAATTTTAAACCATTCGAATTTCGAATCCAAACATTAGTTGGCTTTTAACCCTTAAATGCATGGTGTAGCCATTTGGCAACATACCGGTTTTTTAATTAAAAAAACCCACTTGATGCACAAAACTGCTTTTTTGGGCATTAGCGGCCCCTTCTGCACATAGTGTTCCTATAGTTTAGCGCAGAATTTTTAAACATTTAGAGTAAAAATCTTGGTTTTGCTTTGTATATTTGTGAAAAATCTAAAACACGCGTTTCTTTTATAAAAAGTGTAATATTCAAAAATATTTGTTTAAATATTTAAAATAATATTCTCGCAATAAAATTCATTTTGGCGACAATAAATGTATAAATTATTGTTTATAGATTTTGTTATCTTTTTTTTTTTTTCATACAGGTTAAAATAATCACAATTTAGCTATTTGACAAAAAAACCATATTTTTCAATAAAAATCACCTTTTTCTAAAAATAAATTTTTTTTGAAATGTAAATACATGCCTTTAGAAATCATATATAAAAAATGGTCAAAATCGAAAGGATCATGCATTTAAGGGTTAACCAGACTCGTGTTTGGTGTAATGTATCTTTAACATATCTACTCGTTATTTTTAAATATTCGTGCACTGAAACAAGTTTTTCGGTTGGCTGTTAAAACAAAGGCACATGCAGTTAAAAAGGCGATAAAGGTATTTACCTTTAAAAAAACTTAAAGTGTAGTTATTTTTAACTGTAGAATAATACCTAAGAAAGGCTTTAATGTCGTAAAATCAACTGACAAATTTTTACTATAAACATTTTAAAACAACTGAAAAAATAGGTAAAACCCATTGTGTTTTTACAATTAATTTTTTTCGTTTTATAAAAATATATTTTAATAAAAACAAAATCGATTCTAAAAACTTGGGCAACTACTTCATCATACTTGAAATTTGAAGTAAAAATTCAAAAAAGTTCTCCAATTATTATCCTTTGGAAATACAATAATTTTAGAAAATCAACTAAATTTTTGTATTTTTTAAAATAATTAACAAAAATAACTGTTTACTGTAAATATACTGTTTTGGTAGTTGGTTAGCCCTTTGAGACCCAGCATACACCATTGTGAGATGTGATGTTTTCTCTTAAATTTGCAAATATTTTCAATAATAGTAGGTTTACTTAGATAAAAAAGATTTCAGTTATACTTTTAGCTAAATTTTATTTCATAAAATATGAACTGACATGAGGAATTTTTAATAGTTTTAATACCATTTTACTTTAAAGTTACAAAATCCATAAATTTTTTGGTTGGGTCTGAAAGGGATATGATAATAAAAATAACTGCTTTAAATAACTGTTACGAAATTATAGTAATGTTCGTTACTTGTTTTCTTAAACAACTGTAATAACAGTTGTTTTGTATTTTCCAATAGAAACCACTGTAATTACAGTTAAAAATAACAACTTCGGATTTCTACATAAACAACTGTTATTTAGTATTTGACAAACTTTTTTGGGTACTCTACTTCGACTCTTTTCGAATTTTTCCGAAGACCTAATTTGATGCTTTTTAGAACAACTTTGCAACCCAGTGCAAAAATTTAAGCATTAATATCAATCACTTGATTAGTACATTATTTTTATGCAGTTTTAATATCGAATGTCGTTTGTCATGCTTTAGAACAACAAACTACCACAAATTGTCGATATTCGTTTGCCTATTTTTTGCCAAAAATCGCCGAGATTGTCAAAATAATGAAACAGGTTGTTCTTAGATTTTCCGTCTCTATCACATAATCGAATTTCATAAAAATCAGTAACTATTACATCAGATATTTTCCTTGTCAAATCTTAACAAAAATAGTTGAAATTGAAATTACCATCGCAATTTTTTTTTAGTTAGAATATTCTTCCACCTCAAGTCCAAATTCTAATATGATATTGTCATATTAGATTTTTATTTGTTGTTTCAAAAAGGGGTTGATCATTTTCATGATAGACAATACAATTGTTTCGTAGACATCACTCTACTCTTCAGTTGTCCGCAATAAGAAAATGATAACTTTCTTACTCAAACCGAGACATTACATAAGGTACAAAAAATCAACGGGACGAGAATTCTGTACTTTCGTATATGAACTGTCTGATTTGGTAAAACCAGCTATAAATCAACTGCTTTTTGAAAGCAACCATTACATAAAAGTACCCTTTGGGTACTATTTATATGTATGTCTGTTGTCAATACATTTTGTAAAAACAACTAATTTTAAACTCAAAACAAAATAAATATTTGAATGAGATTTTAGCCGTGGTGTGCTTATTTTCAACAATTATTTTAATTTTTGCATTAAAAAATACAAAAATTGTTTTTTCGGACTTTCTATATTTTCATATATTTAGTTAGAATATTCTTCCACCTCAAGTACATCATGAAAATGTTCAACCCCTTTTTGAAACAACAAATAAATATCTAATATGACAATATCATATTAGAATTTGGACTTGAGGTGGAAGAATATTCTAACTATATATATGAAAATATAGAAAGTCCGAAAAAACAATTTTTGTATTTTTTAATGCAAAAATTAAAATAATTGTTGCCATTTTTATGTGAACATTTTTAAATTAATTACACTGTGAGACAAATGGTAGGGGTCAGTTATCGGGAAGGGTTCAAACTACCGGGGAAAGTTATATCGGTAAAAAAGAAGTTATACGTGTCCCGGCATTTCGCTGGGTCACCCCTAGGAATCGAGATATATCGATTTGACCTTTGGTGGACTTTTTTTGACATAGCTCGAGAACCACTAGTCCGATTTTGCTCAAACAATTTTAAAAAAATTAAAAATTACAATTCCTTTAATCTGTTCATATAACGTTTTTCTATATACTCAACAGTTTTGCCGGTAAAAATAAATGTATGAAGAAAAAAATATTTTTTGCCTAAAATATTAAAAAAAAAGTAATAAACAAAAGGTTACTGATTTTTATGGTAGCGGTAACAAACATTTATTTTTACCGGCATAACTGTTGAGGATATAGAAAAACGTTATATGAACAAATTAAAGGAATTGTAATTTTTAATTTTTTTAAAATTGTTTGAGCAAAATCGGACTAGTGGTTCTCGAGTTATGTCAAAAAAAAAGATATATCTCGATTCCTAGGGGTTGACCCAACGAAACGCCGGGACACTTATAACTTGTTTTTGACCGATATAACATTTCCCGTTGGTTTCATCCCATCCCGATTTTGACTGTCGCATAGTGTTATGAGTCTTATTGTTTTCAAAACCGCAAGGTTTTACAAAATCCATACTTTTTGAAATCACTGTAACAATGAATGTTTGTTGACTGTGCACACTACTCGCATTTGAAAATCGTGTTGTTGCTATTGTCGTTTGTGCGTTTGTTGTTATTGCTGCTACCGCTGTTGTTGTTGATTATTTTCTTCTTCTTTTTTATTGATGATTATGAGAATGTTGTAGTTGTTGTTCTTCGCTTGTTCGTTCATTCTTTCATGTTTATTGGTGCTTTTGGTCATTTGTGTGTAGAATATCAATTACTTTTGCTAAACACCTGCTGCATAGGAATTCCAAATCGTATCTCCATACCGCAGTAAGAAATCCAAACAACTGAACAACATAGCAGTCATCCTGCATAGAGCAGAGTGGGTATTAAATAATGTTTATGGAACAACATACTATAAGTATGTGCATTAGGCTAACACTTATATGTGCTGTTTTAATTTAACGTGCCAAGGGATCATATGAAACTTGGCTTATTCAGGTCGGAAATCAAGTGTGAATTTTTAAATATATTTTGGTAAATCTTTATAATAATTACATTTTTTGCCTGGTAATCCAGAATTTTTTACCACCTTAAGAAATATATAAGAAACTTATAGTTTTACGCATGTGTTCGGTATGCAATAAATCGTTATCACTGCAACTAGTAGTACGTATGTAGACTTTATTTCTCAGTCAATTTATAGTTTGATCTAGTAGTAAATGAAGTGTTTTAAACTAGAATTGTTGCAGGTTTCTGTGGTCGTTGTGGCTTTGCTAAATAATTCAAAATGCGTTTATTGGTCTCAGTTTTCAATGCTATTATTAATTGCAGATGGGCGTGCATTAGACGGGGAGGGGAAGTGAAGGTTAGTTATTGACCTGGCATTGATTAGAAACAATTTAGTTTTTTCTTTATTATTTAAGTATTCTCTAACTTTTATTTAAACTTTAATTAAATTTAGATACATTTTCAAAATTAAAATAAGACGTAGCAACTAAAGATGAAAATAACAATTTGTAATTTTGTTATTTGTTAACTAATGCCAAAAGTTAGATAATACCATCAAAGCATGTGTACTACTCATATGCAGAGATTTAAAAAATTAAATATTTATTAGCTGTATTTTTGACTTAACTATATCCGTTAACTCATAAAAAAACTCAAAGTGCATAGAAACGCGTTTAAGACGAAAACTAATATCTTACTTTTCGTATGCACGTTATTTTTCAACACGGATAATTATCAACGTTGAAAACTCAACGTTTATACATTTTCACATCTAACGTAACTCTTTCGCGTTACTTCCTAAAAACTTTTGCTGACGTACGTTTGATTACAACGGAACAATTATAAACATAACCTGGTTAAATTTTTTTTGTAGTACAATCGGTTTAACTTAGATTTGCCTTAAATACTTAACGTTGATAGGCATGAGACAAAATACAGCTATTGACAGGAATTTGTAGAAATTTTCAATTTTCATTGATAAATTTAACATTGGCTTGATATAGGAAAGCAGGATTTCATATAAGCTTCCTAACATTTTACAAGAATATTTGTATGCTAAAATAACTTTGAAGGAAGTTTGTTTTTTTTTTTTTTTTTGGTAAAACAATTTCGAAGTACTTTGTTCTTATGATAAGCCAATGTGAAATTTATAAATTAATATGAATATATACAAAAGCGTTTTATTACCTGGAAGATTTTCTATAATACAAAATTCTCAATATGTGAAGGCCTTCAATAGGAAAGCTTCCACAGGTTTTTTGTTTATTTCCCAATATGTACAACACTGTTCTATAATCGAGAATAAGTAATGCGGGATTCACATTTACATGTTAAACACTAGTGTTTAAGCGGTAAACACTGTTTAAAATTGTTTTATTTCAAAGGGAGTTGGCTCAATTTGTGTCTGAAAAGCTCGTTCGTATGAAAAGTTATTTAGTGTAAATTAAAGATTATTTAGATGTTAATAAAGATTAATTTGGAGTATAATCTTGTTAAAAATTTATTTGTAAATTTCTTTTTTTACTTTATAAATTGTATTTCAAAAACCGTATGGATAAATTAAAACTATTTTTTTCTTTTAATTCGCTCTTTATAAATTCGAATCATATCACAAACTTCATAACATTGAATATTATTTATTAATGCTTTCGTCTATTGTTAACATTTTTAAAATAAATATATGTTACTACATTGATAGGGTTGTCAAAACAACAAAGTGGTATTTTGGAAGATGACAAAGCAAATTGTGACCGTTTTTTTTTCTTTTTTGATATCCAAGACGTTTAGCAACGATCGTAGGCGAAAACAAGAAACAAATATTTTTACATATTGCAAAAAGTGGTCCCCTGATGATTTCCTTAGGCAAGAATGAAATCCAGGTAGGTACAAACCTACAGAAAATTCTTTTTCACAGTTTTTTAAATAACTTTTGGGATTTCAATATATTTAAAATGCCCAAATAATTCGAATAATAAAAAAATATATATGTTTTAGATCTGCTAATTTATCTATAAATAAACTGAGTTTAATGCTCAACTATAGTTATAAATGTCAATCTTATAGGGAAATATCTGTGGTTAACATTTAACCTTGATTATGTTTGAAATAAATTACATTTATTTGTAATTTTTGACCGATTTCTATTAATCGTATTAAATTATTCAAATTACTTGTTATTAAAAATTTGGAAATCAACTAAAATCTACGGTAAAATTTGTAAATTTTAAACTTTTTGAACAATTTTTGAGCAAAATTGTTCGATTAATCGATTGAATACCTACCATAATCACAACCAACTGCAAAAAATCTGCTGCGGCCTCTTAACAATCTGATCGGAAAGCAATTAAACTTTTCTGAAAGGAATATAATACTGCTTTCAGATCAAAATTTCAGTCTTGTTTACTCTTTTGCAGATGATAAAAATATTTGTAATTTATATTCTTTAAAGCACATTTACAAGCGAGAGAAAACTGTTAGAGATAGAGGAAAATACACTTCTAAATAGCTCTATTGTGAATGATTTAAGTTATTTAAGGTTGCTTTTTGCTATATCTCTAGTAGTTTTCTCTCGCGTGTACATGTGCCTTTAGAAAATATTTTTCTTAAAAAACTGCTCCATAAAAATTTTGAAGTTTTAAGCATTTTCAATCGCATTTTAAATCTGAATTAAAGAATAAATACTTTCAAATCACATTTTGTTCGTTTATTCGTTATTTCGGTAAATTTTCTAATGAAACTTTGTCTATAAAATTGTTTGCCAAGTTAGTACTCGTGTGTTTTTATGTGTTTCTTTTTTTCTCATAGTGCTTTTAAAAAATAGTGCAATTGAAATCATATGTGAACATTATTATAGTGTGGTCACCACCATTATGTATCTCCTATACCATAGCTGACAACAACTACTTCTAGTACTACTTACCAAGAAGACTATAAGTTAAGGAGTGGCAATCCTAGTCGGAACGGACATCGAACACAAAAAGGAGCACCGGGACAGAACAGTGACAGTGCTATCACACAGTCGAATGAAGAAAGACGGTAAAGAGAAACTAAAATTGATATTGTAAAGAGTATAAACTATGTAATGTACACTGAGAGAATTAAATGCATGATAATAATGAAGTTTTGTATAAAACAAATGAAGTTTTACTGGAACTCGTCCATTGAAACTTTTCATCGAATTAATTTAATTTTTCATAAAATGTTGTGAAAGATTTGATTTTATTTATTAAAAGTTTCATACACTCAATGAAAAAGTTTTAGTAAAACAAGATTGATGAAATGTATGAAGCTTTTTCAACAAATTTAAGAAATTTTTCATGTACTTTTTGAAGAAAACTTCATTAGTTTACTGAAAAATTTCGCTAAAACTCGTCCACCAAAATTCTCCCTGTGTAAGATACAATTTCCAAACAAAAAAAAATTGACGAAATTAAAAATTACTGTGGTTGTAAAAGTATTGGGTACAAAGTAGTCGATTCTGCCTTTTTTACTTACTTTACTTTTAAAAACGTTGGTTTATTTGCTTTAAATAAACCGGGTTCTTTCCTATGGCAATCAAAATAAACAATTCCAGTGCTGGCAAAAATTGTTACGCTTTACCTTCAAAAGCGTGGGTTTATCGAGCTTTAATTTTCTGGAATTATGGTTGTACATTAGGGTTGTAGCAACTGAGATCTGGTGGGTAACTACTAGGACGGGATAATTGAGGTCAATGGCCCTTAGAGCAAAACACTGGTCTCCTCGAGAGAAAAACGTCGATGTATCATACTTTAAGATCCGACTGTAAATGCCAAAGATATAAAAAAAATGTAAAATGGCGATCCCTACGTTCAGGAAAAATTTTTTTTTTTGAAATTGCCTTGCAAAAATACTTCAAATTGGAGGCGCACTTTTTTTTACCTGTAAGGTGGTACGGTCTAATGTACATCCCATTTCGAAAAGAAGGTCAAAAAAGTCCCTTTAATTGAAGAGTAAGAGGGTTAAAATGTTCCGCAGCTTTAGTTTCAAAATAAATCCTTGGTACTTTTATACTCTTGTGCTTGCAGCAGTTTTAAAAAATTTACCCAAATATAATACCGCATGTAGAAATGTGAGTATTTTTTAGTTTCGATTTTGTGTTCGATGACCGATCCGAATAGTATTGCTACTCCTTAATTTATAATCTTCTTGCTACTACTACCAATTCTATTACTACTTTTGATGTTGCTTGCTGCTATTTATTTGTGGTATTGTGTTGCAATATTATTCTTAATTTTAACTTGCTTTAGCAAATGATTGGGCGTGCCACCTTCAAAACGTCTTTGTTGTTGCAACAGCTGCTACCTTTGATGCTTATTATAGTAAGAGCAGCACGTTGTAATAGTTTGATGCTAAAACCAATGTATGAATGTATTTTAATGGGTATAATGAAGTTAAGAGTTTTGGTATTGCAGATGATTTGAAAATACACAGACTCTTTAATATTTTCCGTATATTGTTTTCTTCTGTTTTAACAAATAAATAAACAGGGTATTTTAATTGAGGTTAAGATTTAATTATAAATGTTATTTTAAGTGAGAGTTAACTACACTCATAGAAATATATCTGTAAAAATAGCAGAAAAAGTCACTCAAAATTAGTTAAAAATGATGCTACAGAAAAAGCTGTTGAAATTAGCAGATTTTTTTGCTAAATACTGGTAAAATAAGAACAGCAAAATTAAATCTATTAAATTTACAGAATTTTAGTTATATTTAAGTTAACTTTTAGTTAATTTAAAATAACAAATTGTACTGTAGAATCTGCAAAAAACTTTTAAAAAATATTAGTAGACTAAAAATAGCAAAAATAAACTGTTATATTAGCTATCCTGCTAAAATCAGCAGAAATATTTGTTAAAAAATTGTGAACTGCTGTTTTCGAAAGGATCGATTTTTATTTGTATTTAAAAAAACTTCAAAAATTTTAAATTTTTTTCCGATTTTTTAGGATACAGCTGGCATGGAAATAAATAAATAAATACGAAATAAATAAAAATTATTTATCAAAATTTTTTTGCTGATTTTAGCGAATTAATTTGCTATTTTCCATTAACAAAAATTTAACTCAAATATAGCTAAATTCTGCTAATTTCAGCAGCTTTTTCTGCAGCATCATTTTTAACTAATTTTTAATAACTTTTTCTGCTATTTTTACAGATTTATTTTTATTCGTATAGGATAAGTGATTACATTTGACGAAAATTTTTATTCATGTAAAGATTATTCTCTTGATATCTTGATACCATCATTTAGAGGAAAGTACTTTGATATATTTTTTAAATCTGTTTAATTGAAATTGTGGATTATTCAGATAGAAATTGTATTTTTCTAGAATCCAACGGATAATACCTTTACATTTCTATTACAAATAAACATGTTTTTGATTCTTCAAATGGGCATCCATAATCCACTTACTTTTTTTTATTAACTTTAGATCCGTGAGCTCTATGCATATTATCAAATACGGCAATTTTAAACACCCTGTGCCACTTGATTTTCTCTAAACTCAATTACTTAATACTTAAACAGAAAAAAGCGAACATTAGAGACACAACTAAATGAACACTTATTATTAGGGCTCGGAACATCATACACCGTATTTTATGTACACTAAACACGTATTAAAAATCGAAAAATATGCATTAAAATTTAAAAAATATGCATTTATTATTTGGCTTTCTATTTGTTTTCAATATTTCAATTTAATTTTAGTATTACCATTTTTTGTTAAAATGGCTTAAACACTTAATATTACCTCATGCTCATCACCCTCAGAATGTTTGTGATTTATTTTAACTGATACTTTTGAATCCGTGATAAAAAAAATTAAAAAAAATTTTTAATATGAAAAATTATTTAATTTTATAAAATAAAGAAATTTAGCAAATTACCAAATTATAGTAAATTATCAAAAAAAAATCTTACAAACATAAATTTTTAGCAGAGTATGCAAAAATATGCAACAAAATATACCAAAATATGCATTAAAATATCTACAGCAAAATATGGATTAACAAATCGATGACATTTTGTTGCAAATTTGTTGATTCGCAAGTATCAAAATTGCCAAAATTGTTCTCCAGCTAACCACAACAAAAATGTATTTACATAAACTTCCTTGCCCTACAAATTACGAGTTCATACACTTAACTATGTAGTTACAACTACCATAGTCGGTGTCGGTGTGAAGTTAACAAATGTCTGTAACTATGTAAGTAGTATTATTGTTATATTCCGTTAAAACTTAAAGCTAAAACCATTATACAATGTTGTATAACATTTACAAGATTTTCACAACAGATGATGCCATTTCTTATGAGCCGATTAACATCTAATAATACGTGCTGTGGAATACGGGCCAACCCATAGCTAACATTTAAACTAATTTCCTTTTGATTGAAATTAAAGTAGCCAACAAAAAAAGAAAAAAAATCTATTAAAAAAAGAAATTACAATCAAACAAATCAATAATCTAAGAAGGCAAAAAAAAAAAGATGGCTTTAATAAAGATACTTATTCTCTGTTAAATCAACTGAATTATTAGATAATTATCAAATTGGCTAGTAAATCTCATGCCAAGCCATAAAAAGATTCTTAATTATTTGTAATAGCAACTTTTAAATATAAAAACCATAAAACGAATAAGTACGGATGAAAAAAAAACAAGACATGACGAGTCATGCAACTAATTTCTAATCAAACATAATTAGCCCAGCAGGTCTAGATAGTATTTTTTTTTCCTTTTTGTAGGTTGCTTTGAAAATCTATGCCAAATAATGTAGACTCTGTATGTTATGGCGGTAAAACCTACTCAGAAACATTTATATGCTGTCTGTCTTTTTATGCTTGCCACCTACAAACACCAATAGAGACCAGAAAAAAAATTACACAAAACCTAAAGACCGCAATCTTTCAAGTAGTTTTTGCTATCATTGCTAAAAAATTAACTTTAAATATGTTAAATTTCAATTGTTGGCACCAAGTGTTGCCAGATTATAAAGATCAGAAATTAAATTGGAATCAGCAAATAGCCACGCCCTTAAAAGTGAAACTATTTAGCACAAATGAGGAACTCCATTCTGAAGTATGAAGAGATTGAATCCTTCTTCCATCACACCCAATCCTTGCTCTAAATAGATCAACTTTTAAAATCCTTGCATTATCCGAGCTGCCAGTCGCACAACGAGTACAATCATTGTAAAAAATATGCGCATCATTCAATTAGTTTCTCTTCCCAGCAAAAACAGAGATTACCAAGTATTTAAGCGAGTAAGTAGCACGCAAAGGGTTTTACTGGTTACCAGGCTAAATTGGTACTTATTTAATCAATCACCAGTAAGTGATTACTTTGCAAGAATATATAAGTATTTCTATAACTTATTATCAGGAAGTCATTATTTTGTATTTTAAAGTAATGCAATAGTGATGACCTCTCATTACTTCGTAATCCGTATGGTAATGATCTGTCATTAGTATATACATAGTGTGTAAGGATATTTGCCCTAAATTGTTATACTATACACGACTCTTTGACTCAAAAAACTTTGACAGCTACTACATGACAGTTGTTTGTGTAGTAATCAGTAGTTGTGGTTTTTAACAGTAATTGCAGTTGTTTTTCTATAGAAAAATGCGAAGGAACTTTTATGATGGTTATTTAAGGAAACTGATTTAACAGTTGTTTAAATCAGTTATTTTTAATATCATAATAAACAACTACCAAAACAGTAATTTTACTGTAAACAGTTATTTTTGTTAGGTATTTAACAAATAAAAAATTTCGTTGATTTTTTTTTGAATTTTAAAAATTCTTATTTAGTATATATTTGTTATTATTGATATATTTCTAGTTTGCAAATAAAAATCAGAACCTTGTATTCTGTCTTCAATGCATAAAAGCGTAATAACTGGAGAACCGTTTGGAATTTTTACTTAAAATTTTTATACATTTTGGATTTTAAATACGCTGAAGTAATTACACATATTTTTGTAATCAGAAGAAAAATTCTTTTTTTTTATTAAAATATACTTTTATAATATCAAAAGAATTAACTGTAAAAAACAGTAGTTTTTACACATTTTGTCAAATCCCAGCAAAAAAAAATTGAAGTAATGCTTTACAAACTACTTCTTTTACTACTTCACAAGTATCCGTTGGTGTATTTTTACTGATTTTTTAGAAGTTATTCTGAACAACTTCAAAAAATCACTTTTTCCATTGCTTCCAAAGTATCCGTGAGCATATTTTTACAGCTTTTCTTTGAATTACTGCTGAACAACATCCAAAAAATCACTTAAGTATTGCTTCTAAAGAGTAATTGCCCAAAAGTGCTCGTAAAAAGTGATTTTGGTATCCTTTGGCATTTCCAAACAGAGGGTCCTGAGTTCAGTTCCCGGCGGAAATGAAATATAAAAATATTAACACTCAATGTTAATATTTATCCCGATAAAAATAAATTTCAAACAAAAAAAAAATTCATTATATCTGATATTAATATAATGTTAATAAAATGGTCAATTACTTAGTTTACTCAATGATTTAGTCTCACGTATGTTGCCGATGACAACAGCATTTGTCACTCATTTTCCTTCGAAGGTAGGTCAAGCTTTGTTAAACCGGGGGTAGAAATCAGATTATGAATAACCTACTAAATTAGTAAACTAATAATTCATAAAAATTTTAAATTTTTAAAGTTTTTTTTTTACTTTTTAGTAATTTTTAACAAATTTTTAATAGCTTTATTACCCAAAATAATCAATATTGAAAAAATAATAACTTATATATTAATTCAATGCCAACAACCATAATTTTATCGAAGAATAAGTTATGCTACTAAAATATCGGCAGCAAAAATCTAGTATCAGCTCTGTTTCAATAAAATCTATAACTCTATCCAAAGTATTAGTCTTTACAATAAATTTGAAAATAATTGTCTTTAGTTAGGTTGAGGTTAAGAAGTAGGGTAAACGGTTTTCTCTAAGAATTATAAACATATTAATTTTCAAACCAGACTAGCTCTAGTTTCCGCCTTTTTCTATGGACAGGTTTCACCAGTGATTTCCCATTATATTATATTAATTGTTTATATGTTATTGGCAGATTGTATCTGTATGATAATTGTTCAACAACCCGTCAGCAGTAGGATTCAAACATTCGATTATTCCTACATTACAAACGTAACTATACTAAGCAGCGAACGCTTAACGATTTAACGATCTCATCCAAGTAAGGCTTGAATGCAATGTAACTAACTCGTAGTTTTCTCTCTTATTAACAATTTTGTTATTGGTTTTTACTCCGAAGTAATCACTACAGACAAATAACAATATTCCATTTTTAGATTTTTGTTTTTCTTCCAATTTCCTCTCTATCTCTTTTTTCGCAAATGTTTTGCCAAATTGACCTATGGTTTTTACTTTCAAGAACAGGCAGCTTGCGTATATATTGAAACGGGTTGCCATAATTGAAACTTTCGTAATGCGTTTTACTAAATACAGTGTTGTATAACGTCATATAGACAGTTGCAATTGAAATTGTAATTGATATGAATTTTAATTTAGTAAGGTTGACTTTAAGAATAAACTTCAGCGACCAATTTCCATTATTTTGGTAATTATACACCCAGAAACCAGGTTCAGTTCTGATAACCGCATTTGTAGCCAATCGCATGGTTCGGTTGTGGTAGCCGAATTTTTCAGTTGTGGCAACAGAAAAGCAATTGAGACAGGACTAATTTGACTATGACAACGGAATTTCAGTTGTATCAAGAATAATTCGGTAGCCACAACCAAAAAAATCCTTTGATGCAACTGAACCATTCGATTGGCAACAAATGGGGTTGTCAGCACCGAATCTGTTTTCTGGGTTTCATAATGTATTGAAATTAGGAACAGAAATTTTAAATATTATAATAAAATTTTCGAATATATTGTATCATATTTTTTCGTTTCATACATACACTTACAATATATTCTCCATAACCGATTGAGGTTTATTTGAAAAGTAATACGTAAAATTTGTTTTCAATTGAAGAATCAATTAAAATATATGGAAACATATTGTTTATAAAAAACAAACTACAAAAAAATACGTATCGTCTGTAGGAATTTATATTTTCAGTCAAATGTTCTATTTTTAGTTTTCTACACTGAAAATATTATTACAGTAACTGACTGTAGTTTATTAAAAAATTATCCGTACATTTATTTTTAAATGATTATACAGTTAAAATACAAAAACATATATTTTTAAATTTTTTTTTTTTGTTATTTTTTTTAATAAAAATAAATTACATATAAATACGGATTTTCTGTTATAGTTAATTTTTTCATTTAAAATGTTTTGTTAAATAAATAAACAATTTTAAAACGAAACAAACTAAATACCATTTATTCTTATGGATTTTGTAGTTAATTTTTTGAAAGTTAAAATAACGAAATAAAAAAAATCATTATTTTTTTAAGGATTTTGTAGTTAATTTATTAACATTTAAAAGCAAATGAAAAGTTCTTTTGATTTAAATGAAAAGTTAGTAGACCGGTTTTCAAGTGATTTTTCATTTATTTTAAATTACATTTTCAGTTAATTTAAACTACAAACTATTTTGAGTGTATTTTTAGAAAAAATAATTTAAATAATTTCGTTGTTTTCTGTTTTAAAACATAAAATTCAAATATTTTCGGTTTTCTTTTTTGTTAAAATAGTTTATTTATATACAAAATTATTTTAATTCCAATTACGAGAAATTCTTTAATCATACACCCAAGAATAGCCAATAAAAATATGAACGTGTGTGTTGTGTGTGTAGTGTTTTGAAAATTCAAACAAAAAAAAAACTTTCAAATATGAAAAACAAACTACAAAATCGTCTTTTTCTATCGTTTTGTCAGTTAACATTTAAAAATTGTTTTAACAGACTTTTCAATTATGTTTATTTCTTTTATAGTTTGTTTAAACAATGTTGGAAAATATTAATTTAATATGTATTTTAGGTTGTTTTTAACTATTAAATATTGTGAGTGTATGCATATTTAAATTCAAAGTTAGACAACAAATGGGTATATATATCTGTGGCGCAGCGGATTGAGATGCAGCCTGTTAGTCTCAGCAATCTGAGTTCAAATCTCAGCAAAGACAATATAGTTTTTTTTATTGACTCAAATTAAAAACAGAATTGATTATCTGTTGTTGATATAATTTTATTCATAAACAAAATATTCAAAACTCTAACCTGAAAAAATTCAGATTTGAAATTTGAATAAAGCCTCATTCATACTGAACCCAAAACTAAAAGTTTTCGTTTTTTTTAAGTTTTCGATTTGAAATTTGTATTTGACAATCGAAAATAAAATAAATTTGAAAACTACTAGTTTTGGGTTCAGTATGAATGAGGCATAAAAAAATTTAACTCAAGTTTAGCATAGAGGAAAAACAATGGGCTGACAAAGGGAAGGTCGCTCGTTCTATCTGGCAACTCTAGCTTGGCACTAATGTAAGTTAATACTAAGAAATCTAACTTACAATAAAGAAAATAAAAACTATTATACAAAACTTTCAAAAAAGCAAACATGCAACAACAGGTGGTTGGCTGGGTTGTTACAATTTCTTTTTTTTTTTTTTTTTTTTGCTTGATAATAGTGGGTGCATTTGTATGCTCGTGCCATAAGTCAGTATTACATGCATAAATAAGTGTATGTAAAAATATATATGCGCAAATAGAAAAGATACACATGTAACTATAACATACATTTGAACACACATGCAACATATGTTTTTATACATTTTGGATGGCGTTGCAGCATGTCGTAAATTTGTAACAATTTATTGTTACTGGTCTCTTCCTCTACTTCCTTCTCTAATGCCGCCACTGCTACTGCCACTTCCACTGCTACAACTACTTTTGTTTCTTATGCCACTTGTATTACTAGAGCTGCTGTTTCCTCTGCAATGTAATTCATTTGCTATTTACACTCACTCAACGTACAAACATTGTACTGTAGCACTGCGTGTAAAGTGAAATTTTCATTTTATTCTCGATTAGAATGTAAATTGAATTCTTTTTACAGCATTATTTTTCGTACGATAATTTCATTTGTATGTTGGTTTCATTGTTTGAATATTTGCTTTGGCATTGTATGCTGTTGTTCATTCTACTACATACATATTCAATGTATTGTTCTTTGTACGTTTGTATGTTGTAAGTATTTGTAACTTCATTTTGTGTTTCAAGTGCGACATGCAACATAATTCTTCTTAACAACCACATTTGACTACTATGTATGTCGTTATGTATTTATATGCTGCAGCAGCACTTCAAATCATTCCAGTTGCATATTTGTTTTTCAAATTCACTTTTGCAAACTACGACCAGAAGTAGCTGTATGTAGCAACACTTTGAATATGGCCCTATTTCACATTCAAATTAATTATCCGTTACCCGTTTTCTAATACATTTTTATATTCAATACAGCTAAGTTCCTTTTATATTGGAATATTGAACTTCTCTAGCAATTAGCCATGTTGCCAAACATAAAACATCCAAAGCCTTAGCATGTAATTAGTAAAAATATTTAGCGTTCTTAATACCCAGCAAAATTTGCCTCAAATTGTTTTTTATATTCGTCATCAGTTAATATTTTAGGAACCCGATGTCCTTCTAATAAATCTTGCTGGGTTATAGTTAATGTTGTTATTGTCAATGCAGTATTTGTTGCATGTGGACATTATTCATTTTTATTTTCAATCTATAGCTACTAAACTACAAATATTTTCACACATACACACACAGAAACAGCCATAAAATCCCATTTACTACAAATTTAGTGCCTCAAACAAATTGTTGTTCATTTTTGTTATCCATCGTCCTACTCATACCAGAAGAACAACACCATCAGCAATTGCACAATATTTTAGTATAGTTGATGATGTTGTTGTTGTTACGGAAACAAACAACAACAGCAACAACATCAGCAGCAGCAACATCATCTAATATTCTTGTTATTTCATATTGTTTTGTGTATATATTGGCAATAGTAGTTTGTTGCATTGCTGATTTTGTTGTTGTTGTTGTTGTTGTAGTTGTTTATATGGTCGTTTGTTTGATCTATGAACAATGTATTGGCCCCGGTATTTGTTAGTTTTACCAAGTGGGGTTTGTTTTGTTTTTGTTTTTCTGCAAAAATTTCTATATATCCGCACTAGTTAGGATGGTTGTTTTTTTAATTTAATTTTTTCAATATTCCTCTATGACACTTTTAATTCCCTTAAAATTTGACTATCATAAAAAACAATCTATTTTTTGTAGAATACATATTTGTAATTTACATTGATTTGTTTTGTAATATTTTTTTTAATAAAATCAAATTTAGTTCATATTGACTTCGTTAGGAATTTTGTTGATATTTGGAAGAATTAATTGTAAAGTTATTACGTGATGAATACAAATATTGATTGTCATATTTAATTAAACCAATATAGGGAAATAGATTCGATAAAAAATTGCACCATTGAACAAATTTTATATTTTTATAGAACATCTGCATATTTTCTAATTAACTACACCAATCGAAAAAATCTAGAAAATTGTTTTCTAAAGTTATTAAAAACTAGCTGAAAAAGGCCCTACGCTATAATTGCCCAAATTAGTAGAATTTGTTTACTAAACATTAGTAGGACAAACGAGCTTAAGTCAGGAAGGCCGATTACATCGAGCCTTTACCGCTTAAGATATTTTAACAGTTATGACTCAATATGATATCCTACACAGAGAGAATTTTGTTGGACGAATTTTAATGAAACTTTTCAGTGAACTAATGAAGTTTTCTTCACAAAATAAATGAAAAATTTCTTAAATTTCATGAAAAAGCTTCATATATTTTATGAATCCAGTTTCAATGAAACTTTTTCATTAAGTGCCCAGCAAAAATATTAAGAAGTACTTCAAACAGAACGACTATTTTATCTACATCCAAATAATATAATATATAAAAATAAAATAAAACAAATACAACAACACATAGCGACATGACGCACAAGCATAGTTTTCTAGTGAAAAATTGTTAAATTTACAGCAGTATCGGATCTTTTCTATGACACGCACGTGTTAAATTCATTGATGGAAATGCCAAATTTGAACTACTTTAATTTTTGAGTTGTGTTTTTTCTGGAGCTGTTAGTAGTTCCAAATTTGGCATTTCCATCAATGAATTTAACACGTGCGTGTCATAGGAAAGATCCCATACTGCTGTAAATTTAACAATTTTTCAGTAGAAAACTTTGCTTTTGCATCATGTCGCTATGTGTTGTTGTATTTGTTTTATTTTATTTTTGCATTATCTTATTTTGAATGTAGAGAAAAAAGTCATGCATTAAAAAGTGGATGTTCTCTTTTTGCAGGGTGTATGAAACTTTTAATAAATAAAATGAAACTTTTCACAACATTTAATGAAAAATTCCATTAATTCAATGAAAAGTTTCAATGGACGAGTTCCAGTGAAACTACATTGGTTTTATGCAAAAATTCATTAAAATCATGCAGATAATTCTCTCAGTGTAGGCCAGTCTGCTCAAAAAACGACCAATGTTTTGATATGCACACAGAGAACAGATTCGCACTTAGTATCAAGTTTTTCGCAAATTGTATTTTTCTACTTCCAGGTACAATCACCTTTTTTTTAATACCCCAGCAAAAAAAGAGATGCTGAAGTAGTAGAAAAAGCACTACAATTGATCATCTAGAAGTACTTCTTTTTTAACATAAACACTAATGATTTTAACATTGAGTTGTCATAGGAGAGGAGTACTCCCACTTCAACATTTTTTCAGTACTTTTTGAACGAGTGCTGAAAAAAATTCTTCACAAAATAAAATGGTTATTTTAAACAATGACCCGTTTCTCGAAAACTAAGCGAGATAGAGCAAAACGGACAAAATTTTTGATCCTTAGGAGTAGTAACACACTCCGATAATGCAAATAGACCGGGAGAGATCCCGAAGGATCCTTTTTTTATAAAACATCCAAACCAGTCAGAAAAATACAAACGGGAAAGCGGTGGCAAAGCACTTTAACAGGTGTCACAAGTACTGGCAAAAAGTGCTTTCCCATTCCCGAAATGATAACATCATTAGACAAAAGGACCGGCTGTTCAAAAAGCGCCGGAAAAGCACTGGAGGAACAAAATTTTTAAACGTTGGCAAAATGCTGGTAAATCCAATAAATAGGTGGTCTGAAAATATATTTTCCAAAATAAAATTTAAAAAAAGTTCATATGTATTTTTTTTTTTGGTCCTGCCGTGATTTGAACCCAGGCCGTCAGATTGGCAGACGATTGCTCTACCCACTGAGCTAACGAGACATATAATATTTGATGGCTAAACACATAAATGAGTGATAATAGCTGGACAACTACTGGCTCTGCCAAAATACTAGTACTGGCAAACAATTTTTTGGGACTAGTATGCCAGTGTTGGTAGGGCAAAAAAAAATTTGGTCTTGAAGGAGCTTTCCCACAAACAAAAAAATTGATTTTAAAAAACAAAAAAAAATTTATATTAAAGAAAATCCAAAAAAAATAGTTTTGCTTGCAACCGGATTTGAACTCGGAATCTTCGACTACAAACATTTTTTAACGAAGCGTCAGGATTTTGATAAAATCATTGGTCTACCAGTGAATCGATTTTTGTACGCCTGGTAGCATTGGCTAGGTAGCACTGGATAACCACTGGTTGCAAACCTTGGCATATCACTTTAAGCCAATTCTTTGCAAGTGATTTTTTTTATAAACCACTGAAATTTTTGTAATTCAAATACTGGTAAAACGCTTTTTGCAAACGCTGGCAAAGCGTCCCAAATGAGTGTTCTGCCAGTCATTTATTTTTAACATCGTTGTTAGCCAGTGGTATGCCAGTGCTTTATTTTTTGTACCACTGGCGATTTCTGACTGGGTGAGTGATAATAGCTGGACAACTACTGGCTCTGCCAAAATACTAGTACTGGCAAACAATTTTTTGTAACTAGTATGCCAGTGATGGGAGGGTAAAAAAAAAGTTGGTCTTGAAGGAGCAAAAAAATTGATTTTATAAAACAAAAAAAAAATTTAAATTAAAAAAAATCCAAAAAAATTGTTTTGCTTGCAACCGGATTTGAACTCGGAACCTTCTGACTACAAACATTTTTTAACGAACCGTCAGCATTTTTATAAAATCATTGGTCTACCAGTGAATTGATTTTTGTACGCCTGGTAGCATTGGCTAGGTAGCACTGGATAACCACTGGTTGCAAACCTTGGCATATCACTTTAAGCCAATTCTTTGCCAGTGGTTTTTTTATAAACCACCGAAATTTTTGTAATTCAAATACTGGTAAAACGCTTTTTGCAAACGCTGGCAAATCGTCCCAAATGAGTGTTCTGCCAGTCATTTTTTTTTTAAACACTGTGGTTACCCAGTGGTATGCCAGTGCTTGATTTTTTGTACCACTGACGATTTCTGATTGGGAATCTACCCATCTTTTTTAGTAAACAAATTCTTTTTTTTGACAATTGCAATTACCTTGTGGGAAAACAGGAATCAGTTGTGATGCGAGCACCAGAGGACTGGTCTGAAAAAAACTATCGTATCTCGTGACCGATGAAAACATGACCTGTCCCAGGACTAGTGAAAGCTGGACCGGTCTGAACGTATAAAACCGGTGACCTGTCCCGCAACCGGTGAAAACAGGACTGGTCTCTAAGTACCGTCCTGTGACTGCTAATTAGTTATTCTAATTCTATAATTAATTATTAAAAGTTATTGGATTATTGTTTTAGGTATTGAGTAGGCGCTTGGTAATCATATCATTCACCGGATTGTTGTACAACTTTTGTTGCGGAACTCTTCTTGTATGTACAGTGGGGCGCACTGGTGTAAATATGTTAGTGTAAATATGTTAGTAGTATTAGGAAACTTAAGTACCGAAAGATGTCTGACATACGGAATAAACTATACTTTTCTAAAGACAAACTGTGAGCTAAATCCAAATCTGGCGTCTTTGAAAAAACTAATTTTTTTTATCAGAATTTTTCGAATTGTATTTTCCTCTAAAATGCTTCCGTTTTTTTTTTATTCTTGAAAATATCGTCCGTTAAAATTTCCTATTAAAACATTTTTTTACAATTTGGTTTTAAACTACCCAATAAACATCGAAAAACTAAAAATTCAAGTGTTTTTAAAATTGCCTGAATTAAACTTCTTTGAAAGCCATTTATTTCAGTTAAAATCAAGTTCAGAAATTGAGGTAACTTTTTGGAAATTCTCTTTTTAATTTCTGTCGGCAATAAATAACCAACTATAAATAATTTTAAAACTTCATAAAAACAGGCATTCGACTGAACTAAATCAAATAAGATTTGCAGAATTTAATTCCTGGTAAAAATATATTGCGAATAACAAAAATTTAAATCTAAAGTGTTACTTAATAACTTATTAGGGCAAGGAATTAAATGCAAATACATGTTTTTCTCAATAGTCGAAAAGTAATATGGACTAAAAATTTATCCGAATCTTGAAATTTAGAACAAAATTACATCGTTTTGTAGTTGCATATTTTGACAAAAATGCATGTTTTTACCTATTTCGACAGGTTCTTTTTCTCAGTCCTGTGACAGGTTCTTGTGCGTCAGTACTGTGACAGGTTCAGAACTGTGACAGGTTCAAGGACGTGACGTGTCCGGTGGCCGGTTTCTTTTCCCACTGGGTAGTTTCTAAGGCATTATTGCGATTTCATTAGCTTTAGTAGAATAAATTCTAATGCCAGGAAATTTCAGTAGCATTAAGTGGTAATGAATTTTTTTAGCATTAGTATTACTCAATTAATGCTAATGAAATTTTAATGGCAATGAATAAATCCAAAGTAAATAATTGCAATTGCTTTTGATTACAATTGCATGTAATTTTAATTGAAATGTAATATATATCATGGTTCAAAATAGGTCTACTTTGATTCTGAAATGCTATTGAATTCTAATTAAATTGTGTATTACATAATTATTTCCCAATTTTACAGCATATATAATAAATTATCATGTTATTCTTTAGATCATTTATTACTGTCTGATATATTTTCCAGTCATTTGACTTCGTTATGAAATTGGCAATAGATTACTTATGTCCAAATATTACCCAATACTTTGACAAATGTCCAAATACTTATCATACGAATATGTTACAGTCTAAAACAAACTTACATGTATATCATGTGTTAATTTTGTCAAAATATAATAAATTAATTGGATAAACCAATAAATGACCATTAAAGATATGTTCAAAATATATACTAACAACTAATACGTAAACGTATAGGAGCATAAAGTAGAAATGACACTTATTTTTATGAGATACATACTACTTATATTGTCATAGTTTTAAGGAAGTTAAATTCAAATCGGATAGTTTATAAGGCACAGAAGTACCAACACAAATATCAAAACTCTTTAACTTTAATTTTTCGATTTCAGAGAAAAAACTAATTTTTTGATGCTACTCGAAGGATTTGATTGTTGTCTAACCAAAATTTGTAAACCGATTATATAGTCTTAACAAATAACTGCCACCCTTTTTTATAGGTATTAAAATATCTATAGCATTTAACCCAAAACCACAATATTTGTAAACACACTACCTCGCAGAGAGTACTTGTATAAACAACATTACACAGTGGAATCGATTGAAAAAGTATTGCTTATAATTATGTCTTCTAATTTTTGATCCAATCGCTAAATGGATTATGGACAGTTGGAGGAGAAGCCAATGGGATTTTTTAATATAATATTTTAGGATTTCTATTTCAAAATGTTAACTTAAGACCCACTGTGCACAGTAATGCATTGGGCGTTTGCATAACAACTTTTAATACATATTTATAAGCATTTGTGAAAATTTTATTTGTCACTTGTGTAAAACACAAATATAAGTTGCAATTGATTACTATGTAAAACATTTATTTGCAAGTACTTATTGTTAGTTTTATGTACGTTCGAACGTTTAACTAAAGTGAATGAGAGAGTTAAGTGTCACTTTATTGTGACATTATAAACAAACATTAATTGCCTTTATTTTTCATACATAATATTTTATTTAAAATTTTAATTAACTAAAGTTGTACATTAAAGAAAAAATTTATTATAATCTCTTTTCTGGCAGTTCTTTGCCTTGAATTGCAGATTTCAAAATTATTTATTTATTTATGTATAAAAATATCGAGGAAGATTTTCAATAGGTGTTTTTGTTGTTTTTTAAAAGTAGTAATTAAATATTAATTTTATTTCTTTACAGTGCAAAGATGTTTTCTATAGTCTTTGATTAAATTCAATGATAATGGTACACTCAAAAAAAAAAAAGTCAGTAAAGTCAGCAAAAAATGTTGCTGTGTCAGCAAATTTTTAGTCAGGAGCGTGCTTGCAAAACAGTTGGTAATTTCAGCAAAAGGTTTGCTGAAAATCAGCGAGCTCAATTTTTACCATAAAAATAGTAATCTTCATCAAAAGTTTTGCTAACCCTTAGTCGATTCCAAATAAAAAAAATCCTTGCTAAAATCACAAAACTTTTTGCTGAATATTAGTGACTGAAAAAAACTCAAAAAAACTTGTAGCGAAATTTTACTTTAGTTAATTTTTTGCTGAAAATTTAAATACAGAAATTGTGTAGAGTTGTTTTCCTTTTTTTATCATTTCCGTTGCCTGTACTACATCCAGACATGCCGACATCTACATTCTGTCTATCTGGTTGTCGTCCACGCTATAAATGCGGTTATCAGCACAATTTTTATAGCAAAATAAATTAGTAAAACATTAGTTCCAAATTAGTTTAGTGCAAAACAAATATAGCTAAAACTTTTGCTGAAAACGGAATTTCAGCAAAAAAAATTGCTGAAAACTAGTACACTCTACGTTTTACTAATTTTTCTAAGTGTAGTTATTTTCCTTATTACTTTTGTATGGGTATGTTGGGCAAAATTATACAAAAAATATATCATTACAATATATGCTTACCAGTACTAACCAGAAATAATGAGTCTAAAAATAGAATATTTTTTTAAAATTTTTTTTTTAATAAAATTTGCTCATGTCTGGAATCGAACCTGGTACTCGACAGTTTTATTTTTGCTGTACTCATCTTTCTAGTATTTAGCAAAAAAAAAATCAATTTTTTCTGCAAGGTCATTTTAAACTAACTTTTAGCGGGTTTTTTCTGCTATTTTTACAGATTTATTTCTAAGAGTTGTAGATCACAATTGCACAAAATAATTAAGATTAGCTAAGTTGATTAAAGATCTACAATATATTTACTGAGTTTTTGTAGTATTTTTTCTTAATTATAAACAAAAAATATTCACGCTTTGGCTTATACAAAACTTAATAAAGTTTAAAATTTATACGTTTCTTATTCTTATGATAAGATCGTCGTTGTAATAAAAATTATTATTATTAGCTTCCGGATTAAATATTTCTTTTGATAAATAAACCGACAATAACCGCTGTATATGATAATATACAAACTTCATATTACGTAATCATTTCTAGAATTAAATTCTTTCAGTTTAATATAATTATTCTTAATTAAGTTTTATCCAAGATTAGAGATCTCTTAAAAGACTACAATAACTAATAATTCGTAAAGTTTTAAACTCAACATTATTATTGTAGTCATCATTTTTGATTTCTACCGAACATCTTTTTAAATAAATCAAAGTAAAATTGCCGCCAATCCTTTTTTTCTGTAAATGTGTTTTTTATTATAAATAATTTCATAATCTAGATTTTTCTCACCTTTTTATGATAGAGTAACTGAAAATTTGTTCAATGAAATAAAATGAAAAACATCCAGACATATAAATAAATTATAACTACCTCATACAATTCTCTCTGCAAATAAGTAGTTGTAGGTAGACCCTTTTTAATAGCCACGCTCTCATTCTAACTCATCATCATCATTATCATCCTGTTTAAATAGTGTTTGGCATTCGAACTCTTAACACTTGCAAAAGATTGGCTGGTGATGGAACCTTCATAAATCATTTTTATTATCATCATCATATGTTTGTTTGTCTACTTTTATCTGTTTATGTTGTAGGAAGAAAAAAGAAGAGCAAACAGAAGCATACCATACATTGGACATGTATTCTCATGGCCTTTATGATAACCATAACCACAAATATTATAGTTCTTTTTATTCCTTCTTTTATCTTTTTTTTTATATCGTACTTAATATGACCAACTAAAATTTTGTGAAGAAAGTCAGGAGATATTGGATACATTTATCTGAATGATCAACAAAATGTTCTGCACAATGGAGTAATACGAGTAAAATTTACATGAATATTATTAGTGTAATATTTTTTTTATCATTTCTGTCGACTTTAATTTCCATAATCGATCTTAGATTACTTTTGCGACCCATTTCAGTGAGGACTAACCTAGTGTCTTCAAATGCAATGAAATGTGCAAAGAAATTTTAAAAAAACTCACAAAACAACAACAAAATTCTTTTCGTTGTTCTTGTTTTGTGTGTAATTTTCAAATTTCTTTGCACATTTCATTGCATTTGAAGACACTAGGTAACGGCGAGTTTTTGCTGCTCACAGCCAGTGTTACCGTTGTGCGACTTAAGTTGCAATTTGCAACCTTTTTGATGGCCTTTGACTTTATGTGCGACTTTTTCAAACTAGCCTAATTTTGCCACTTTTCCTAACTTTGCGCGACTTGTTCCCCTTTTTTTATAAAGTCAATAATAAAATAATTATATAGAATGATATTTAATTAGATCTAACAGATCAGGTCAAATCTAACCTTTTTCACACGTGTAGACTAAATTTTAGCAAGCTGCTAAATATATGGACAATTTAAGTAAAAAATTAGGCTAAATTCAAGAGAAATTTTACTTGGTGCAAAAAATTTCTATTAAAATATAGCTTAAAATGTGGATTTTTGGACACTCCGGATCCAACCCAAGATATCACCATATTTATTATTGAGAGTTGTAGATTATAAAGACACTTTTGCACGCGAGAAAAAACTACTGGAGATATTGCAAAATAGACTTCAGCAAATTATGAATGATTTCAGCAAATTACAGGTGTTTTTTGCTCTATCTCTAGCAGTTTTCTCTCGTGTGTAAATGTATTTTAAGGAGAAATTTATAGGTACGGAGGGACATATTTTTGGCCACTGTGCTGTATCTCGCTTAGCTTCCGAGAAATAAGGTATTTTCTGATTATGAAATTAAAAATATGGGAAATAGCGCCACCCATATGTGACCCTGATAGCAGAGACATGAAAATATAATAAAGGAATTTAAAGTTTAAGTGTTAATGTGCTATCGTTTTTAAATACACAGAGAGAATTCCTTGGACGAGTTTTAATGAAATTTTTTCACTAAACAAATGAAGTGTTCTTCACAATAGGAATGAAAAATTTTTTAAACTCTATGAAAAAGCTTCATAGTTTTAATGAAAAATTTTTAATTAAACTTTTTCATTAGTCGTATTAAATTTTTAATAAATAATATGAAATTTTTCATTAACTTTTATGAAAAATTGCATTAATTTAATGAAAAGTTTCAATGGACGAATTCCAGTGACAATTCATAGATCTAATGCAAAAATTCATTGATATCATGCAGATAATTCTCTCAGTGTAGTAAGATTTTTGAAGTTTAATCCATAGAAAAATGACAAATTTACGACAAATGCTAATTTAAAACTTAATATAGCGCACTGTGAGTTCCATCAATGATTTAAAAACAAATATTATTTGAACTAACTAGCAAAATTTTAAAATTAACCCAATAAACCAAAGAACGATATGATAGCGAAATCGCTATCACCTTAAATATCCGGAAACGATATCATATTCCAATAAGATTATAATATCGTTTTCGATAAGGTTTAATGATAAAGTATATTTCAAAATATTCATTATTTACAAAAATTCAAACAGTTTGCAGAAACAAATAAAATTTATAAAAACTTAAGATTTTTACTTCGTTTGGCTATTTATACTCCTTGTTATTGGACAGTTATAGTTGGAAAATCTAGGTGAGTTCGACTTTTCTTCTGAATATGAAGATTTTACTATCAATTTTTCATTATGGCTTCATTTCAGCTCATTTTAAAAGAATTCCGGTTTTGCAACCATATATATCATTTTCGATATCGAAATCGCCTGGAATAACGATAGTGTTTCGAAGCTGGACCAGATTTTGGCGATTTTACTATCGTTATTCCAGGGAATTTCGATAGCGAAAACGGTATCATAATTCCTTGGAAATATGACATCGTTACGAAAGGTACATTTTAGAACAAAAAATCTATGGTTTTCGTATCACAAGTGATTATCATATATGATAATAAATATCACCTAGGTGATATCGTTTCGATATCGTGACGATATCTTTTGGTTTATTGGGAAGAAACACAGGTTACTAAAAATTAGCTTTCAAAATTAGTTCAAATATGAATGAAATTAATAGCTATGGAAAATTGGAATTATAAAAAATATTAGTTTAATCCTAAATTTTAAGACAAAATAACATAAAAATTAGTTCAATGGAATAAGAACGCATTTTTAATGAAAATTAATTTAACCAATAAGTTAAAAGTCAAAACCTGTGACTCGATGCTATCAACTCCGAATTTGCTAGATACCGAAATAGAAGACTGAGTTCCCATTAATGAACTTGTAAAAACCACAGAAACAAATTTTTAAAATAATAAATTTTTCGGTGGATTTGTTATTTGTTTTTGTTTAAATTGTTATTTCTTTTCGTTGGATGTGTTTTATTAAAATAAAAACCGTTAAATAAAAGTGTGCTACTTTTTTTTTTGAAAAATTACTTTTTTGTGCGACAATTATACTCTCTTCTACTTCGTTCGTATAGTTGTATGTTTCAAAAATGATTTGAAACACTTTGTGATATATTGACCTGTTGAAAATTGCTATTTTTAATGATTTGCATGAAGAAAAAAAAAATTAAAAATACATTTTTGTTTATAAATATCACTGGTCTAAACCAAAATAATTTTCTTTAATAAATAATACGTACGGAACGCACAGCTTTTGAAATATTTGCGATTGAAAATTTCGAAAAATTAAGTTTCGTACTTTTTGAAAATCAATTTAAATAAGATCTGATTTTAGTCATAACATTTTTTACTTAAAATTATCCGAGCGAAATTGAGGCTACAAAATAACATGCTTGGTAAAAAAAAAACAGCCTCAAAATACTTTTAATTAAATAACCTTTTCTGAACATTCAATCGCGAAATTTTCAAAAACTGTTGCTGCCAGATCTACACTAAAATAATTATGATGGTAAAGTTTTTTTTGTGGAAAAAAGGGTGCCTACACTGCTATTGCATTTAAAATTAAATGATATTGAAATTATTTTTTATTGCAGTTTTTTTAACACCAATTAATTTTACCGGCATAATTTTCTGAATGTATAAAGTTCAAATATTTATTTTAGAAATGCAAGTATTTCTGAATTTGAGGACCAGTGTAAAAAGAAATATAGTTTTACCTCCACACATATATTTGCGTATAAAAACCAGTAGAAACTTGGAATGATCTCCTGGATTATAAATAAGATTCATTAAAGGGCAAGCTAGTACCAGAGACATATAATAGGTTTGTTCCACGTAATTCTGGGTAAAGTCTGGTAAAATGAGAGTAAACAAATAATTATCTCAAAAAATGGTAAAATTGCTCACAATACCGGGAACGCACAAAACCACATTTCAAGCCCAAAAATAAACGCCAAAGTTATTCATATAAACAAAAGCTATTTTTAACAATAAAATATCAAAGGGAATAAAGAGAAAGTGTTAGAACGTGGTATTTGATAACGATATTAATTAATGTTTACAACTTTTGTTATTATTTTAATTATTTTTACAAATTTAAAACGGCTGATTTATAAACAACAAGCGATTTGACAGTTTTACCATTTTACCCGAAAAAAAGTACGGGTAACTTCTGGTAAAATGAGAAAAAAATTATTCTCTCATCAACGCTCTCATTTACCCAATTTTTAACAATAGAAACGCTTTTTGGTAAGATTGGGTTCCCGCGGGCACCCGCGGTAACGTACGTGGAACAGAGCTAATATAGAGAGGCCACATCGATCATTTTTTAAACAAACTGTACATATCGCTAACATGTGGGAAATTTTGTTAAGGGAGTATTTTATTTTGTCAAATGAAGTTTTAACAGAGTTGTCAGGTAAGGGGATTTGGGCCCAAATTAGGGATATCGACTTCGGTTTAGGGAGAGAATTAAAAATTGTAAATCTTAAAAGATTTAGTTTTAGGCCGAAAATAAGCAGAATTTTCATATAAATTATATGCGTATTATTTTAAATTAAAGTCGATAAATTAGGTCTGTTAAAGTATTTCAAAATTTCTACAAAATATTTGAATTATTGAAGAAATGTTCTCTATATATTTATAAATCTTGAAATAACGAAAAGCAACCAAGCTCAATAATTAATCAAAAAATTTTCTATTTTTAAAATACTGAAATTGTTACATGCAAAGGACTCAGAAAAAATAAAGTTTGTGTAGGTTCAAAAAACATCAGGGGTTTTCATATAACCTTCTGAATCGTGTAAACTCGACTTATGCAAACTTAATGTTCAAAAGCGTTTACAAGCCCTAGAACTTACGCCAACTAGATTTACACTTAACCTAAAATTATTAGTTTTTGAAAACTACTCGTATTTACTTCTCAAATTCCATACAAATTTTAGAGAAAAAAATATTTTTCACAATAATGAGTTTCGTGTGAAAATTGTGTAGAATTTTTTCTCTCAAAAATTTAACGTAGGACTTTTATTTTGTAGTTTGTTTTTTATTGACGAATATAAAAAGCTAAACAATATGTTTCAATGTATTTTAATTGATTCTTCAATTGAAAACAAACTCTTCCGTTTACGTATACATTAGGGCGGGTCAAATTGTATGGATAAAATTTTTTTGATATTGCGTCATCGATTTTTCGAATCGATTTCATTAACATCATTATCATTATTTCTCATCATTATCATCATTTCATCATCAAGCAGAAAATAATTTTACTTATATACTTTTACCTCTAGTTGCCACATTTTTTATCCGATTTTCTTAAGTAATACCTTTCTGGAAAGGTTGTTATGTTATATTGTTTACAACTTTATTAGTTCTTTCAAAAAGCCACCTCAAGATGGCGCTAATCTAGCATTTATTAGAAAATTGCAAAAAATTTAAATTTGGGAGCCTCGAAAATGATTTTTTTTGATATGTCGTAGTGGAACTTTTTTTCCCCATGCTAAAAGCTTTCGAAAAATCGATGACGCAATATCCATTGCTAAATCGACCCACCCTAGTATACATGTGTGTGTGTGTGTGTGCAATTTCTTAGCTTATTTGTTTTTCAACTATTACCAAAAAAATAAAAGCGTAATTTCGATTTGAAAATTTTTCTGTGCTTCTAAAGCCTTCAATTTGTTGTTTACTGATCAAAATTTCAAAATTGGATATTTTTTTAATTTTATTCTATTAAGATTCAACTTAAAAAAAGACAATAAAAAAATTCATATCTTTTTTGAAAAAAAAAAAACGCCCTCTTGAAAATTTCACGATCTTTTGAGATCAGTTAGAGGTTTTATTTAAAAAAAAAAATTTACCAAAAAAAATAGGTTTTTGAGTTTTTGGATTTTTAAAATTGAAAAATTGAAAAATTTTACATTTTTTTATTTTTGAATATATGTTTTTAGATATTTTTTTTAATACGGCTAAATATCCTCTTTATAACGAGCGAAGAACCATTTTTGTAGCTATTATAGTTTTCGAGATATTCAAAAAATAACCTCAATAACAAAGCAAAAAATTAGAAAAATTATGACATTTTTTGAAATTTTAAATATTGTATAACTTTTGAAAAAAAAATTTTTGTAATTTTTTTTCCTTTGGCAAAACTTCGTTATATGATGAAAGAAAAGTTCTGACCAAAATTCATCCAAATCGAAGGGGTCGAGTCCAACCATTGGGCGATTCGAGATGGTATGACCCAATTATATTGTGAGTGTATGTATATATTTTATGCATTATTTGGTACTGTTGGGGTTTTGCCGGGTTCTGTACAATTTTCAATTATTAAACAATTGACAATTACCTAAACCATAGTTGGTCACATTATATATACGGAAATCATTGTTTTCAAAAGCCTGTCTGCTTCGAATCTTTGCTTTATTTTCATATCGACGAAAACTATAATTAACCAACTCCCCAAAGATTTTTGAATGAAGTGAAGGCTTTGGCTTTGGTTTTATTTGTACGGCTTCTTTTTCCTATTAAAAAGAAATCTTTACTTTGAAGCTTCTGTCTGTTGTTAGTTTGTCTGTCTCTTGGATAATTATAATTTTACAAGCAACTCCTTTATTTCATGGACTTAGTGCTTATATATGGTTAGCATTAAAAAAAAAAATAGTTGAAGATTCTACTACCTGCTTTAAATACATAATATGGTATGGTATATCAGGGTTATTTCTTTAAGGTTGCTTATAGATTCGAGTTGAATCTAAAAATCTTTTAACTCATCTTATCTAAATTGTATATATATATTTTTTTTCTTTAACTTTGATATAGATCTCGAAATAAAAAATAAATAAAAATTCATTGATTACTTTGGCCATAAAAACATAATAACCCGTCTATGTGTATGCTTATGACCAGAGGTTATTAGTTCATTTATACATATTCATGGTGCATTTGTCTAAACATCGCGGGCTGCATTTTTAGACCTTTAAGCTTTCTTTTTTTTCATTCATTTTAAGCAGCATTTATTTCAATGGGTCATTTTGTTTTTGTGGCCTAATGAAGTCATTATTATTTGTTATTCTGAATGTCCGGCTGGCTATGTAAGGTACATCAATATAAAACCGGCCATTTATGTATATTTCGTATACAACATATTTAACATATAAACATACATTATGGTGTCTATGGTTTAATTGATTTATACATGGATTAATTTGATACAAAAAATAACATCATAATACTGCAGAGTTAGAGGGTTTGAGATTTTTTGTTATTGAAACCTGGAGAAGGGTTGACAACCAACATTAAGACTTACTAAACTTGTCAATTTCAATTAAAGCGATCAATGATAATTTCACGTTGAGTGATTTGATGGGAACTTAAATGCACATTCAGAAATGTCATAGGTTCAAATACTGACTCAGATATATAAAGTGTTTCTTGTTTTCTTTTTTTGAATAAGCAATTAAACTTATAATTTCATTTGAGCCTTCAATTATATGTTATATAATGTTAATACAAACAACATATTTCCCTTTAGAAAATCGTGTAAGTACACACAATGTAATCGATTTCGTGTACTTCTCATTGTGAAACTGAAAATATTTGAATTTTTAAAAAATTTTGTCTAACTTTCATGCCACTATACTTGTATGTACTTACAAATTATATTGGCTTGTGGGCCATTACAATGCGGCCATACCCTGGGTAAAATAAGCCAGCTTATGTGTAGGGTTTGAAAGTACTCGGAAATACTTGTGTGTACTTACTAGCATACTAGAACTTGTTGTATTTTATATAACTATGAGGGAATTTTGAAAAGTCATAGACTTATTGAGCCGCCTTCGTATTTTAACCCACGGAATTCTCATTTGGTTTTAAGTTGGTATTATATATGTGTTGTAGTTTTGTGAAGTAAAATTTAGGTAATGTTGCATTTACATCTGCACCCAAATCCCGAGATTTCGACTAAAATTGAGATTGCAGTGAAAATCTCATGTGAAATCCCGAGATTCCCCATACAAAGGAAATGCCGTAAATTTGCGAGATTTCTAAGAAATCTCATGAAAATCTCACAAACCTGGAGACTTTTGCAGAATACAACACTGTGTTTCGCTTAATTAGTTTTTGCATGAAAAAGTGGCAACGATGGTCAACAGCTGACTAAAAAATAACCTAAAAATAACACAAAATAATGAAATAAAAAAATTATTATTAATTTAATAAATATGACTTTAGACCCAATGGAAATGTACTAATGATAATAAGAAGTGTTGCGTGATTCTAATTTTTGCTTCCCGCGAAGCATAACTATGAAGAAAGCATTGGGAAGTGCATATCTTCCTTCCGCCAAAATATTGCAAAATCTGGCTTCTAGCTAGTCGTCCTTATAAAAAAACAAATTTACTAACATATTCAGCGTTAAATCTTTTCATAAAATAATGTAAATTGTACTCCGCCAATGAAATAAAATGGTTTTTAGAAATATTTTTAATATGAAGATATTTATACCCTACACCACTATGTGGTCAGGGTATTATAAGTTTGTGCTGATGTTTGTAACACCAAAAAATATTGGTCGTAGACCCACCTTATAGTATACCGATCGGTTCAGAATTTTTTTTTTATTTCGATTTAACGATGTCCGTCTGTCCGTCCGTCCGTCTGTCTGTCTGTCCATGCAATCTTGTGCGCACTCTACAGGTCGCAGCTATTAAGATATTTTGATGAAATTTGGTACGCAGACCTATGTTGGCCCAAGGACGAACAAGTTTGATTTTTTTTAACATCGGTCCATGTTTAGACCTAGTGCCCATATAAGGGTCCTACCAAAATTATATTGTTTATACGCTGCAGGTCGTAAATATTAAGATATTTTGACGAAATTTGGTACACAGACCTACGTTAGCCCAATAACGCAGCCTATTGATTTTGGTGAACATCGGTCCATGTTTAGACCTAGTGCCCATATAAGGGTCCTACCAAAATTATACTGTTTATACGCTGCAGGTCGTAAATATTAAGATATTTTGATGAAATTTGGTACACAGCCCTACATTGGCCCAATAACGCAGCCTATTGATTTTGGTGAACATCGGTCCATGTTTAGACCTAGTGCCCATATAAGGGTCCTACCAAAATTATACTGTTTATACGCTGCAGGTCGTAAATATTAAGATATTTTGATGAAATTTGGTGCACAGACCTATATTGGCCCAATAACGCAGCCTATTGATTTTGGTGAACATCGGTCCATGTTTAGACCTAGTGCCCATATAAGGGTCCTACCAAAATTATACTGTTTATACGCTGCAGGTCGTAAATATTAAGATATTTTGATTAAATTTGGTACACAGCCCTACATTGGCACAATAACGCAGCCTATTGATTTTGGTGAACATCGGTCCATGTTTAGACCTAGTGCCGATATAAGGGTCCTACCAAAATTATACTGTTTATACGCTGCAGGTCGTAAATATTAACATATTTTGATGAAATTTGGTACACAGACCTATATTGGCCCAATAACGCAGCCTATTGATTTTGGTGAACATCGGTCCATGTTTAGACCTAGTGCCCATATAAGGGTCCTACCAAAATTATACTGTTTATACGCTGCAGGTCGTAAATATTAAGATATGTTGATGAAATTTGGTACACAGACCTACATTGGCCCAATAACGCAGCCTATTGATTTTGGTGAACATCGGTCTATGTTTAGACCTAGTGCCCATATAAGGGTCCTACCAAAATTATACTTTTTATACGCTGCAGGTATTAATATTAAGATATTTTGATGAAATTTGGTACATAGACCTATGTTGGCCCAAGGACGAAGCCTATTGATTTTGGCGAACATCGGTCCATGTTTAGAACTAGTGCCCATATAAGGGTCCCCCCAAAATTATATTGTTTATACGCTGCAGGTCGCAAATATTAAGATATTTTGATGAAATTTGGTACATAGACCTATGTTGGCCCAAGGACGAAGCCTATTGATTTTGGTGAACATCGGTCCATGTTTAGAACTAGTGCCCATATAAGGGTCCCCCCAAAATTGGCTTGGTTACAAACTGCAGGTCGCAAATATTAAGATATTTTAATGAAATTTGGTTCGCTGACTCACATTATAGAAAATTTTGACACAAGCCCCATTTTAACCCATTCGAATTTCGGATCCAAACAATACACCAGAGTGGTGTAGGGTATTGTATAGTCGGCATGCCCGACTTTAACCTTTTTACTCGTTTTTTATTGTACTTTATTTACAAAAAAAGTGCAGTTGTCAAATCGAAATCTCGCTACTGTCATAAAGTGCAATTGTAAACGGTCAAGATTTCGGGTCGAGATTTCCGTTGAAATCTCGGGATTTGAAAACAGATGTAAACGCAACTTAATAAATTTCACATTCAAAATATTTGTATTAAAAAATAAAATTTTGAAATTATTTTCGTTATACTAATATAAAAGAGTGTAATCGATTTAAGTTAAAATTTCTTAAAATGTGGTTCAAATGACCTAATATTTGGTAAGCAATTTTTTTTAGTGTACATATACAAAATACTTTTTGTTTAATATTTTAATATTTTTTATTTAATATCGGCACTATTGGTAATTTTTTGTAAGCATTTACGCGTGTTGTGTCGTTTATGAAGTAGTTCAATTGAACAATTCACTATTTTAATTCGGTCTTGGAACAATTGTTTGCATCTCTATTCAAATAAATTGTTTGAAATGAAATGTTTTTAGGGAATGGTAATATTTTTGGTCGAAATAAAGAAGAAATAGTCAAAAAAATTTCAGCAAAATCATTTTCTTTTTTATCAATCAATCAAGATATCAACGAATTTTTAGTTTTATTTAATGAAACTTTTTCATTGAGTATATGAAACGCTTAACAAATAAAGTGAAATTTGTCACAGAATTTTATGAAAAATTCCATTAATTCAATGAAAAGTGTTAATGGTCGGGTTCCAGTGAAACTTTATTGGTTTTAAACAAAAATTCATTAATATCATGCAGATAATTCTCTTAGTGCAATGAAAAAATATTCCGTAAGTTTGGAAATATGACCATTTCTATGAATTGACTATCCTTCCCTTAACTAAAACGCATTAAATTAAATTATTTAAACTATATGTTAACTTTTAAGTTGAAATCTCATTAATAAACAACTCGATATCCCATACCCAATGATCAATAAACATAAAATGAAACAATGCCATAGGGAATTTTTTTTTAAGAAAACGAAGAAAAACACTTGTCTTCTTAACAAATAAAATACCACCAAAGATTTGGTTTCTTTAAGTTTGTTCAGTTACGGTTTTCAGTATAACGCTTTCTTCTTTTTGTTTATTCTATTAATACATTTTTATATTGACAATAAAATTTATTGTTTTTTGAAAAATGAAAAATGTTTCTTTAATGTATGTTATAATGTCAATATTTACTACTTCTGTTGATGTATGCAAATGTTTCTTTTGCTGTTATAATTATACTAACTGGGAATAAACAGCTAGTGGCAAAAAATATAATGAGAGCCGAGTTGAGAAACATGTCTTAGGTTCAAAGGGATTACTTTAGATAATGTTAGGAGAAATAAAAAATCAATTTTTTATAATTTTTGAACAAATTTTCGTTAATTTCTTTAAAAACTTTTCAACCGCATCAATTATGGTTGTTAGTTGAAACAGTAAGAAAATTGAACTCGTGCTTACAACAGAATTTGTTGCCAATCGAATAGTGCAATTGCCGTGACCGAATTTTTCAGTTGTGGCAACTGAATATCAATAGAGTAAATAGTCATTTGATAATGGCAACAGAATTTCTATTGCCTCAACAATATTCGGTAGTCACAACTGAAAAATTCTGTAGTCATAACCGAAGCATACGATTGGCAACAAATTCGGTTGTAAGTACGAATCCTATTTCTGTATGTATTATAAATATATTTTCTATATTAACGTGTTCAGAATCTGACCGGCTTTCTTTAGGAAAAATTCCTTTTCAGTTTAAAATTTTTTATATAGGATTACGTCCTCAGGATTTCCCCCGACTATATTTACAAAAGTTATTGAGATACACACTTCAGTTTGAAAAATAGGATACGGAATTAAGCTTAAACTTTGTAACGGGTTTGCTTTCTACAGCTATAGTTACCAAATTATAAATTTTTTATTGAAAAATAAGGTTGAAAAATGGAAAAAAGTAAAATCGCGAATTGTGCAAAATCTAGAGCCAATTTGAACAAACTGGTGGTAGATTCGAAATTATTATTTATCTTTAATCCACTACAATATCATTAACCTTTTTTTTTGCAGAGCATTGTTATTATACTCTCGAGTTTTGTGGGTAAGCTCGAGTAAGAATTAATAGCTCGTGATTAAGTTTAAGTTTTTCATTATAGATTTTCAGTAACTTTTATTATTTTTCATGAGTAATTGTTTTGACTCCTGCGTGAGTCGTCCGAAATTAATTTATTTTCTTTGTGCGCGTGCATAAGCGTGATTTAATAAATCACTCACGCGCTCATCTCTAATGTGCACCCAAGGGCTACACTTGCACTGTTATTTTCTATTTAGCAATGTTTTTACTTTTAGCAATTTTTCAAAATTTTGGCGATTTTCCATATTCAAGCGATTTTTAAAATATTAGCCTTTTTTGAATTTTAAAAGTTTTTTTTATTTAAGTTTAAAAATCTTAAAAAAATCGCTTTAATATGGAAAATCGCCAAAATTTGGGAAAATTGCTAAAAGTAAAAATATTGCTAAATAGAAAATAACAGTGCAAGTTCAGCTTTTGGGTGCACATTAGAGATGTTAACGTGAGTGATGCAAAAATCTTCAAATTAAAAAAAAAACTTAAAATTCAAAAAAGGTTAAAATTTTAAAAATCGCTTGAATATGGAAAATTGCCAAAATTTGGAAAAATTGCTTAAAGCAAAAATATTGCTAAATAGAAAATAACAGAAAGCTGAATAGGAAAGAAAAACTATGAATTAGATATACTACATTCAAGGCCTTACATGGGTTAGATGGCTAAGCTGTCGAACTCTAGTATAGTTACGTTTGTTATGTAGGAGTGCATGGGTTCGATTCCTACAGCCGACGGGTTTTTGAAAAAATTATCATATAGAGACAATCTGACAATAAAATATAAACAATAATACAATTCAATGGAAGCCTGTCCATAGAAAAATGCAGAAACTGGATCTAGTCTGATTTGCAAATTTAATGTGTTTATAACTTTTGAAGAAAATGTTTATTCTACTTCTTAACCTCAAACCTACTTAATTAAAAAAAATTAATAAAAATGCATATTAATCACAATATTAATTGCAGCTGGTCTATATGACGCGTTTAAAAAACAACACTGTACAAAAAAAACGAGTAAAAAGGTTAAAGTCGGGCATGCCGACTATACAATACCCTACACCAGTCTGGTGTATTGTTTGGATCCGAAATTCGAATGGGTTAAAATGGGGCTTGTGTCAAAATTTTCTATAATGTGAGTCAGCGCACCAAATTTCATTAAAATATCTTAATATTTGTGACCTGCAGTTTGTAACCAAGCCAATTTTGGGGGGACCCTTATATGGGCACTAGTTCTAAACATGGACCGATGTTCACCAAAATCAATAGGCTTCGTCCTTGGGCCTACATAGGTCTATGTACCAAATTTCATCAAAATATCTTAATATTTGCGACCTGTAGCGTATAAACAATATAATTTTGGTGGGACCCTTATATGGGCACTAGGTCTAAACATGGACCGATGTTCACCAAAATCAAACTTGTTCGTCCTTGGGCCAACATAGGTCTGCGTACCAAATTTCATCAAATTATCTTAATATTTACGACCTGCAGCGTATAAAGAGTATAATTTTGGTAGGACCCTTATATGGGCACTAGGTCTAAACATGGACCGATGTTCACCAAAATCAATAGGCTGCGTTATTGGGCCAATATAGGTCTGTGTACCAAATTCCATCAAAATATCTTAATATTTACGACCTGCAGCGTATAAACAGTATAATTTTGGTAGGACCCTTATATGGGCACTAGGTCTAAACATAGACCGATGTTCACCAAAATCAATAGGCTACGTTATTGTGCTAACATAGGTCTGTGTGCCAAATTTCGTCAAAATATCTTAATATTTACGACCTGCAGCGTATAAAGAGTATAATTTTGGTAGGACCCTTATATGGGCACTAGGTCTAAACATGGACCGATGTACACCAAAATCAATAGGCTGCGTTATTGGGCCAATATAGGTCTGTGTACCAAATTCCATCAAAATATCTTAATATTTACGACCTGCAGCGTATAAACAGTATAATTTTGGTAGGACCTTATAAGGGCACTAGGTCTAAACATGGACCGATGTTCACCAAAATCAATAGGCTACGTTATTGGGCTAACATAGATCTGTGTGCCAAATTTCGTCAAAATATCTTAATATTTACGACCTGCAGCGTATAAAAAATATAATTTTGGTAGGACCCTTATATGGGCACTAGGTCTAAACATGGACCGATGTTCACCAAAATCAAACTTGTTCGTCCTTGGGCCAACATAGGTCTGCGTACCAAATTTCATGAAAACATCTTAATATTTGCGACCTGTAGAGTGCGCACAAGATTGCATGGACAGACAGACAGACGTTCGGACGGACGGACAGACGGACATCGTTAAGTCGAAATAAAAAAAAATTCTGAACCGATCGGTATACTATAAGGTGGGTCTACGACCAATATTTTTTGGTGTTACAAACATCAGCACAAACTTATAATACCCTGACCACATAGTGGTGTAGGGTATAAATAGTTACAAATTGAATGAGAACGCTAGAATTAAAAAACTCCTAGAAATAAAAAATGCCAAAATTAAATACAATTAAATCCTCAATATCTTGCAACTACGTAAACATAGTATACAGAGTTTGTCCTGATGTCTGTAACACAAAACAATATTGCACCTAGACCCACCTTTTAGTATACTGATCGACTCTCAATCACTTTTTGATTCGATTCAGCGATGGCCGCCTGTCCGTCCGTCTGGCTGTGCGAACGTTACAAGTCGCTAGTATTAGATATTTTGATGAAATTTAGTATACCGATTTTCATCAGCCCCTATTAATTTTAGTTAAAATCGGTTCATGTCTAGACTTAGCTCCCATACATATGTCCTCCAAAAACTGTTTCAAATACATTCAAATTAGATTGTCCCTGTAAGGTCCATATTTAGACCACTCGCCCATATTAACTATAATTCCGAATTTCTCTTAAATGCACCCATCATTAGAAGAAATTAAAATTTCTCAAAAATTTTCCAATTTTTTAATATTATGTAGATGAATTTTGATACAAGTCCACTTCAATTTCGGACTAAAACATTAATTGACTTTCATCCTGGGGTATCATATAATCGGTATTGCTGAATTTAACTTTTTTACTGGTTTACACACGCAGATTAAAATTACCCAATTTATAGTAGACGTATAGCAGACCTGGGGGATTTTAATTACATTTCAATTACAATTACATATAATTGCAAATTTTCAATTAAAATTACAAATAAAATCTCAATTACACTACAGGTAATTGTAATTGAAAAATTTAAGTTAAAAATTACACGCAATTTAATTAAAAGCAATTGCAATTAAAAATTTCAATTACATTTTTAATTACATTTTCAATTACATTTAGAATTGGAATTTTTCAAAAAAAAAATTGGTTGGGATAGGCGTGGCCAAGCATAAAAAGAATACGTCATGTTGCGTTGATCCCTAAGTGACACTTTTTACATTTCTTTTATAAATAAAATTTAATTAAAATTTACATTTTTCAATTACATCCAATGTGTAATGTGAAAATTTTTAATTGCTCGTTTTTAAATTGCAATTAAGAATACATATATGTGTATGTAATTGTAATTGATTTTTTTCCAATTACAAATATTCCCAGCAAAAAAAATCGTCAAAAGAAGAGAAAAAGAAGCAGTGATTTGGATTCGATATTGTGAAAATTTGGATCGGAACCAATGAATTTTACATAGGCTGGAAGTTTTCTTTTATGATCCTTTTGATGTTCTTTTTAATTGGTGAAAAGGAATTAATTTTTGTTCGTAAAAAATTTAAGCAAATCACTTGGACCTGACAACTTGTCTCAAAATAATTAAAGTTAAGTGCTTAACCATAGTTATAAATGTTAAATTTATGTGGAAATATCTGTAGTTAGATAGATTTTGAAAGACTTAATTTCCTTCAAAATCACATTTTCGGAAGTTGTGAAAAAGAACTGCTTTAGAAGCGGAAAATCAGAACTTAATGATACTTTGGAATCAATGAAAAATTGATTCCTTAAGATCACTTCCACGTTTTTTGCTGGGTTTATATGTAATTATGTAATTGTATGTGTAATTATTTACAAAATATAAAAAAACCTACACATATAGGTTGGACGAATTTCCAAAGAAAATTATTATAGTGTAGGATTAACATATTTTTTGACACCTACTGTAACAGACCTTTAACCTATAAGATATGCTAACAAATACACATACTTAGACATTAACATTGTTTAGTTCGTTATACTTACGTTTTATTTCTATGCTTGTTTTTAATCCATCTAACAATCGAAACAACATAAATCTCTATTTTCATGTTTCACATACAAATTCAATACAAAGAGTTACAAAAAACTCATGTTTTACTACATACAACTAAAAAGTAGAAGAGTGAGAGCTCTAGATTCATGGTTTGATATCCTTTTGAATGTGCTCTAAAAAGACTATACTTCCGTGTCCACTCAACCATGAGTATGTTTGTTTTCTTGCAAACATTTGGCAGCTCCTGCCAACACCAACTAACTACTACAACAACAACATCAACCATATACAACAAAAAAAAAACATTTATGATTTATTACCCGAGTCAACTGTGATTGATTTCTGGTGTTTTTTGAATTAACAATGGGATTTAACATACACTACAAACATCCATACATATAGACATGAAGATATTTTCGGTATCCACATGTGTTAAGTGTATGAGTGTGAATGTATGAAAGGGGAGCAGTGGAACAATATTCCTCCATGGCGTCAGTATTCATAGTCATACATAAGTGGTATCAAATATACAGACACGAGAGTAAATCAGTGATTTTAAATTTTATTTTTGCGAAAAGCTGTTTTCATAAAAACACTAACAATAACAAATAACAATATACATATACAAAAGGACCTTCTCATCGAAATCATCCCTTGTCCATCATTATAAACTACCTACAATGGGAATATCGTCATCATCACTTGCCATGTATTCTGGTATATATAAAGGGTTTTTCAATAAGAGCGCTACAAAAGCTTTTTTAAATAAAACAAAAACGGTATTGGATATCAATGAAATTCTTTATTCCTGTGAAAGTACGTTGGATGCCATTATGTATGGAAATCGATCTCTTTTGCATGGCCACCACGGGCACGCTTGCAGAAGTCCAGACGCTGAACCCAATTTTCCACGGTTTTTTCAATCGTCGCTGGCTTGTTGGCATATTCCATAGATTTGACGTAGCCCCACAGGAAATAGTCCAACGGCGTCAAATCGCACGACCGAGGCGGCCAATCGACTGGACCATTTCGTGAGATAACACGTTCTCCAAACATGATTTGCAATAAATTGATTGTGACATTCGCTGTGTGGCTTGTGGCGCCGTCCTGTTGGAACCGCATGTCCTCCAAGCCCATATCATCCAATTGGGGCCAAAAATATTCGGTTATTATTGAACGGTAGCGATTCCCATTCACAGTAACGTGCCGGTCTTGATCATAACGGAAGAAGTACGGCCCAATGACTCCGCTGGCCCATAAACCGCACCAAACCGTAATTTTTTCGGGATGCAATGATGACTCATGGAGTACGTGTGGATTGCTGTCTGACCAATAACGCATATTTTGTTTATTGACGAAGCCATTCATTATGAAGACCATAAATTGGATGTAGCGCTCTTAACGTTGAGGCCACTGACTCCGAATTTCGGTAGTAAATTTTAATAATTTCAACTCGTTGTTGGCACGTATATCTTTCCATCATGAAATGGCAAACCTTACTGAAGAGAAATGTCAAAAGAGCGGCAAGAAATATGGCGTCGTTTGCTGTCCCTGTCTTTCTACTTTTGTAGCGTCCCTGTTGAAGAACCCTTTATGTTATACTGATGAAACTGTTTTATGGTCACATGGAAAGTAGTTAGAGTATTTGTTTCTTTTTTCATAAGTTAAGGTCCAAAGCATAAACTTGAATGAATTTTATTTAAATTTATTTGCAATAACTCTACACTTAAAAAACTTAAAGGAAGGTCTGCGTAGAGGTTCACACCAATTTTTAAGAAATCTGGATTTGTTGTAGAGAAGACAAAATAAATGCAATATCATATTTAAAGGGTAAAATTGAGGTGTGCAAATGGTTTTTTTTCCTCACCGATAAAGATTCTTTCTGAGTACACTTTTATGACTCATAAAAGACTCATAATTATGAGCATTATTGGAAACTTTATAATTTTCTGAGCCATATACATAATTGTGGGATATTTATTACTCGTATTAATTTTTGAGTCATTCTTGAGTATTGAAAAAATTTTCTAATAGGCTCATAAATAAGAGTATATTCCCTGTTGGAAAAAATGGGTCAGTTGAATGCGAGGACCTGTCCCGTGCCCGGAACAAATATAACCGATCCTTATGGACCTATCCCGTCACCTGTACTGTGACCGGTGTAAACAGTACCTATCTGAAAGTAGTTAGTCCGTGATCTGTGCCGTAATCGGTACAAATAGACCAGTCTATCCCGTGACTGGTCAAAACATGACCGGTATGAAAGCACCTACATATACCGCGACCAATAAAAATATCTACCAAAAATATCAATTCGTATAAATTTTCCTAAATAAGCTTTATAGGCGTATGCGGTATCGCTGAATTGGAACTAAACTAATTTTCCAAAAACACATATTTACCTGGTTTATAAGGTTAGAAAATATAAGTGCGGCAACTAATTTTGACATTCTGTTGTGTTATAAAAAAGGATTTTTCCAATTCCTTTTATTATCCTTTTATTATTTTATTAAGATATGGTTTGATACAATTTTATCCGGATTTTGTCCTCATCCAAATGTATCAAATATAATATAATCATATCCAACTAGATACAAAGGTGTATAATTCGATAAAATTATACATAATTATATGAGGCATATGTACCTATATATAGGTCTATATATAATTGGATATTTTAATATGTTGCAATATGTATTGTGCAATATATAACAAGATATATTTTTATATTTAGGATATAATTTCGTAAAATTTTATATAATTATATCTTGGTATATATGTTCCAATATATAATTATATAAAATTTTTTGAGTATATTAATTTCCCTTTGATAGATCATTTAGAATATATGTATGTACTTTCAAATAATTAAGTTCAAAAAGCATGCAATCTAAATTGTGTTAGGTACTTTTTTATCAAAAATATTTTAGATTAGATTTAGCGTATTCCTAAGAAGAAGTATGCAAACGCCATAATGTTCTGTCTGATATCCGGTCCGATATGAGACACGATAGCGTTCATATCTCCTACTTTTATATGCTTCTTGGAACAACCTAATTGTTCTTTCTGCTTGATTTTAAATTGTTTTTGGTTGAACATATCTTGTCTTTTTTCTAAGTGTTAACTTTGATATTTCTTATAAAGTTAACTTCATCTTTCATGCATAAAAAGTGTATTAAAACAACCCGTCACACTTAGAATACCTCTTGATTATGACAAATTCTTAGCTTATTGTAGTTAACACATATTAATTAGCAAAAATGTCAAAAAACAACAGAACAGGATCAAACCAGTCATCAGTGTGTATAGAAAGGATTGGTATGAAAATTGTTGTTGTTTTAGTTTGAGTATAAGTCGGTTTGTAAGGACGTCACTTTGTAGTATAGAATGTATGTGTTATGGAGAGAATGGATTATTATTGTTTGTTTAATCACTTTTTTTTTCTTCAACTACTACTACTACTATATTATTGTTTGTTTTATATATAACGCAAAACATACTCGTAGTATGTTGATTGTAAAAAGGTTCCATATTCACTATGTACTCTAACAACAATAGTTGAAAATATCATGGAATTTCATGATATTACATACATATGAGCAGAGCTTTGAAGAATTAATTATTTTTTGAATGAATTCACTACCAATCGAATTCAATTTTCTCTAGAATTGAATGAATTCCTTTTCTTAAGTAATTCACTGAATTCATTCAACTGAATGCGTTCATCAAACAACAAATTCAAAGAATTAATTCAATTGCAATAGTTCTTTTTATTAAATCAAATGAAGTAATTCACCGGTGAACGCGTTAACTTTTATAAATCGAACGAAAAAAAAAGTGAATTAATTCCTTACTCAATTAATTCACCACTGAATTCATTCAATTTCATTTTCATTCAGTGAATTAAAAAAAAATAAAATTACCACTGAATTGAAAAAAAAAACGAGTAAAAAGGTTAAAGTCGGGCATGCCGACTATACAATACCCTACACCGGTCTGGTGTATTGTTTGGATCCGAAATTCGAATGGGTTAAAATGGGGCTTGTGTCAAAATTTTCTATAATGTGAGTCAGCGCACCAAATTTCATTAAAATATCTTAATATTTGCGACCTGCAGTTTGTAACCAAGCCAATTTTGGGGGGACCCTTATATGGGCACTAGTTCTAAACATGGACCGATGTTCACCAAAATCAATAAGCTTCGTCCTTGGGCCAACATAGGTCTATGTACCAAATTTCATCAAAATATCTTAATATTTGCGACCTGCAGCGTATAAACAATATAATTTTGGTGGGACCCTTATATGGGCACTAATTCTAAACATGGACCGATGTTCACCAAAATCAATAGGCTTTGTCTTTGGGCCAACATAGGTCTATGTACCAAATTTCATCAAAATATCTTAATATTTGCGACTTGCAGCGTATAAACAGTATAATTTTGGTAGGACCCTTATATGGGCACTAGGTCTAAACATTGGCCGATGTTCACCAAAATCAATAGGCTGCGTTATTGGGGCAATATAGGTCCGTGTATCAAATTTCATCAAAATATCTTAATATTTGCGACCTGCAGCGTATAAACATTATAAGTTTGGTAGGACCCTTATATGGGCACTAGGTCTAAACATGGACCGATGTTCACCAAAATCAATAGGCTGCGTTATTGGGCTAACATAGGTCTGTGTACCAAATTTCGTCAAAATATCTTAATATTTACGACCTGCAGCGTATAAACAATATAATTTTGGTAGGACCCTTATATGGGCACTAGGTCTAAACATGGACCGATGTTCACCAAAATCAATAAGCTTCGTCCTTGGGCCAACATAGGTCTATGTACCAAATTTCGTCAAAATATCTTAATATTTACGACCTGCAGCGTATAAACAATATAATTTTGGTAGGACCCTTATATGGGCACTAGGTCTAAACATGGACCGATGTTCACCAAAATCAAACTTGTTCGTCCTTGGGCCAACATAGGTCTGCGTACCAAATTTCATCAAAATATCTTAATAGTTGCGACCTGTAGAGTGCGCACAAGATTGCATGGACAGACAGACAGACGGACGGACGGACAGACGGACATCGTTAAATCGAAATTCTGAACCGATCGGTATACTATAAGGTGGGTCTACGACCAATATTTTTTGGTGTTACAAACATCAGCACAAACTTATAATACCCTGACCACATAGTGGTGTAGGGTATAATAAAATAAGTTCACTGAATTAAAAAAAAAAAAAAATAAGTTCACTGAATTCAAAGCCTGTTTTCTGCCGTTCAGTAGAAGAAAGCAATAATTTACAAATAAAATTTTTAAATAAGCAATTTTACAGCGTGTGCTAACTTTACAGATATAGATAAATTTGGAAAAAAAAATATAACTATATAACTAGTTTGAAAAATTAATAGTTATATTTTTTTCCAAATTTATCTATATCTGTAAAATTTTTATTTTTGATAGTAAAAGGCTTTATTTTTGAATCATGTAGGTTGATAAACAGCATCCGGTTTCTAATTTGTTACTAACACACGCTGTAAAATTACTTATTTAAAAATTTTATTTGTACATTATTGTTTTCTTCTACTGAACTGCAGAAAACAGGCTTTGAATTCAGTTAACTTATTTTATTTTTTTTTAATTCAGTGAACTTATTTTATTTTTTTTTTCAATTCAGTAAACTTATTATTTTTTTTTTTAATTCACTGAACGTAATTTTATTTTTTTTTAATTCACTGAACGTATTTTTATTTTTTTTTAATTCACTGAATGAAAATGAAATTGAACGAATTCAGTAGTGAATTAATTCAGTAAGGAGTGAATTAATTCAGTAAGGAATTAATTCACTTTTTTCCGTTCGATTTATAAAATTGAACGTGTTCACCAGTGAATTAATTCATTTTATTTAATAAAAAGAACTATTGCAATTGAATTAATTCGTAACAAAATAAATCGAACGAAAGCAAATTTGAATTAATTCCATTCAATATATGGTGCTTAATGAATTAATTCATAGAATTTTTAATTCAGAATTGAAAAATTGAATTAAGGAATTAATTCTTCAAAGCTCTGCATATGAGTACCTATTTAAGTGTAACCAAGAAGGATATAAGATTAGGATATCTAATCCGTATCGGACCGCACAACGGACAAAACAAGTGCAAAAATGTCCAAATGGTAGCATGGTGGCAAACACGAATAAAACGGACTTTTCGCTGAAAAAAGTCACAAGAAGCAAAAAATTCTAAATTTAGTAAAAAGAAAAGAAAAATATTGACAACACCAGAAACTAAAAAATTGCAATAATTTATAAAATTAAAATAAAAATTATATTATTAAGAATTTATAGTTGACCTTTATTGTTGTTGTGTAATGGGGTTTTTTCTATATTCGGCTTGAGGTCATAGGTGTAAAAATAAAAACAAATTTTTCGTTTTATTTTTAAAAAATGGTTTATTTCCTTTCAATATTTCGTAACGCTTTCAACTCCGCGCTTTATCGCCAGATAATTAAATTGTTTCCTGAAGATGAACAGCGAAGCTGTTACGAAATATTGAAAGAAATTAAACCATTTTTTAAAAATAAAACGAAAAATTTGTTTTTATTTTTACACCTATGACCTTAAGCCGAATATAGAAAAAACCCCATTACACAATAAAAATTATAAAAATAAAAAATATAGTAATTATTATTTCAATTTTATATTCGATATTTCTTTATTAATTAATTTTTATTGTCATTTTTAGTTTCTAACCATTTTCAGCATTTTCATTTCCATTTTTACTTCATTTTTCGTTCGTTTAACTGTGTTAGTGGTATAAATGTTTAGTCCGATGTTGGGTCCAATAGCGATTGGGACTCTTAATCTTATACACTTATTGGTACAACAAGAAAGTCAAACTCATGTTATGTGCCAAAAGCACCACTCGACCTAAAAAGCAAAAAGTGAAAAAAGCTAAGAAATAAAAGAATCTCATTGATGATTATGATGATTTCTTCTTTTCTGTCGTCCACATATTCCACACTAACCAGCATACTTACTTTGCTTGTTTGATTACTTACAAAATACCATGTATGACACACAAATAAGAATAAAGTATATTGTTTGTACAAACCTTTATACAAATGTACATTAGGGTGGATTGAATCCGATCATTGGAGGAAATTCGGTAAAGGCAGGCGTAGACATTAAGTTCCAAGCAAAATATTGGAAATGACGTCTCGTTACTATCTGCATTAACAATAATGATATATCATTAACTTTTGCATTACTTTGTAGTATAAAATAATGACGTCCTAAGAACAGCTTATTGTAGTCATTGTTTTTAAATATAAAATAATGACTAACTCGTAGTAATTTAAATAAGTACTTTTTACATATTTTTTATTTATTGTATGTAAAAATGTTTTGTGGTTAAATTTTTATGACGTGTCCTAAAATTACATACCCTCCATTCATCACTCTAGAAAAACTTTAATTTTTCTGAATGTATTTCTTTAAGCCAATAGTATTAATGAAACTCATTATTTTTAAGAATCAAGTAAGCAATCGGAAAACTACTTATAATTCAACTTTTCGTAAGCATGTGTGTAACCACTAGTTATTCAAAATCTCATAACTACTTACTTTTAACTTTTTCGTAAGCGCGGGTAAGCGTGATTACTTATAAAAACGACCACGCCAAATAAAAATAATGAGTTTAGACGCCAAAACATAAGTTGTGGGGAGCTATGAATTTCTATTATATAACCACTTATTTGGTAATGAAGGACTTTTCTGGGTTGTCTCGAATTTAAAAAATTTTCGAATTTCATGATTTAATAGCACTCAAATGATGCGTATTAAATACGAAAAATATTTTTCAAGGATACTTATTTTTTTGGGTAAAATAAAATTTTTTTCTGTTTTTAAGTTTTTCGAGCAAATACAAAATTTATTTTTTGACTTCTATTTTTTCGAACAAAAATGAAATTTTTTTGATCAAAAATAATAAAAATAAATATTTTCTTTTTCTTTTTTTTTTTTAAAAAAAGAATAAAAGATTTTTTTTTTTTGTGACAAAAAACACATTCAAATGTTTATCATTAATTATTAATGATAATTAAAAAAATAAAAGTCAAAAAATAATTTAGTTGGAAAAAAATAATTTTATATTTGCGCCAAAAAATAAAAGTCAGCAAATAACTTTAAATTTTTCCCCTATAAAATAGAAGTCAAAAATAACTTTTATTGTGGGTCGAAAAAATAATCAGAAATTTAAAAAGCAAAATCTGATATTTTGAATGAAATAAATTGGCTATTTATGGCATTAATAAAAAAAGGTATAACATGTACAAAAATTAGAAAAAAAACCATTAAAAAAGTTAAAGTCGGGCATGCCGACTATTCAACACCCTACACCAGTCTGATTAAAAGCCAACTAATGTTTGGATCCGAAATTCGAATGGGTTAAAATGGGACTTGTGTGAAAATTGTCTATAAAATGATAAAAGAATGATAAATGATAAATCGTAAATATAGCCCATACGGATGATAGGCCCAAATATGGACCGATTCTATCTAGAATCTATAGGCTTTGCTCTTGGGACCATGTGAGTCAGCGAACCAAATTTCATTGAAATATCTTCGTATTTTGCGACCTGCAGCGTGTAAAAATGAAAATTTTTGGGGGATCCTTATATGGGCACTAGGTCTAAACATGGACCGATTTTAACCAAAATCAAATCAAAATCAAATTTCATCAAAATATCTTAATATTTGCGACCTGCAGCGTGTAACCAAGCTAATTTTGGGGGAACCCTTATATGGGCACTAGCTTTAAACATGGACCGATTTTAACCAAAATCAAAAGGCTTCGTTCTTGGGCCGACGTAAGTCGGTGTACCAAATTTCATCAAAATATCTTAATATTTGCGACCTGTTGAGTGCGCACAAAAACGTATGGACAGACAGACGGACGGACAGGTTTGTAACACCACTATTTTTTAGTGTTACAAACATCAGCACAAACTTATTATACCCTGATCACGTAGTGGTGTAGGGTGTAAATATACAAAGTTTCCTGGAAGATATAAAACTACATAAAATTAAAATTAACGACAAAATTTGTCAAGATGCTTAGGTAAATTTACAAAAAGCTACCCAATGTAATCGTAACTAGTTACGATTCTTATTACATTTCATACACTTAGCGTAAAAGTTCAACAGTTATTTAAAATGTAAATCAGTAAAGTTGTTTCCCAGTGTAGAAAATCATTACCAGATATGTGGTTATGTAACTACATACTTGGTAATGGTAACTACTTACTTTTGTTATTACATTTCTTATTACCTTTATATGGGAATGTCGCGAAAAATAATGAGTTGTCGTTACACATCAGCATACGAAAAATCAAAAAATATATCGTTACCTATGTGCTTACTAGTACTAACAAAAATAATGAGTCTAAAAATAGATTTTCAAAAAAATAAATTATATAAAAAAAAATATTTTTTATTGTATTTTTTTTTTTAAATAAAATTTGCTGGTGCGGGAATTGAACCTGGGTCTACAGATTGCCAGTCAACAGCTCTACCATCTGAGCTATATCGACATGTAATATTTAATAGATAAAAATATAATTGACCTGCTGCACACAAGTAAGCTTACTCGCCAACATACAAAAAATCAAAAAATATGTGGTTACATATATCCTTACCAGTGTTTAAAAAATATTGAGTCTAAAAATAGATTTCAAAAAATTTTAAAAAAAATCTAAAAAATTATTTTGTATTTGAAATAATGATAAAAATAAGTCATTATCCGTAACTCATTATTATATGTTTTAAAATAATGCAGAAGGTAAGTGGGTGTCATTACTGGTACTCCAAAAAATAATGATATGTCATTACCATTTCTAGACTGGGTTCAATTGAATAAGTAGTTAAATTGTAAAGAAATATATTTTTTAACTTTTTCTATCAGTCATTCAATAAACAAAATACACAAAACTCATTTTCAATTGTTTTAATATACTTATTCGGTAGATTTTAAGGAAAAAATATTGTGAGTTTGTATGGCGATGTCGCGCAAAATAATGAGTTATACTTATACACCAATATACGAAAAATCATAAAATAAGTCGTTACATATGTACTTAACAGTATTGACAAAAATATTGAGTCTAAAATTTAAAAAAAAATGTTTTATAAAAAAAAGTATTTTTATTGTAAATTAAAGATAGATTTAAAAAAAATCACAAAAGGATCTAGAACAACCGTTCCCAAATGGGGGTCCGTAGCAGAATTCCAGGGGGTCCGCGAAGAGTTCCGACAAAAAACATAAAACAAGTTATTTAAAAAAAAACAATTTTTTTTTTATAATTTTGAAATTATTTAACAAAATATTGATTTGAAAAATGTTATTCCTGCTTAAAATTGGCCATCATTTAAAATAAGCAGGTGCTTTTATTAATTTTGCCCCATAATTTATAAAGTACCTATCGCTCAACACTGGTTTGGAGGTCCGTGAGCTAGTAGAAATGTCTCAAGGCAAACTTAGTGGGAACCGCTGATCTAGAACAATACTTTATGTTTGAAATAATTATAAAAAAAAGTCACACACACATTATTTTTTGTTTTGAAATAATGAAAAAAGTAACTCATTATTATATGTTTCAAAATAATACAGAAAGTAAGTCGGTGTTAATACAATTTTTACATAGCAGGCTTTTTAAAAGATACACCTGTTTTTTTCTGTGTGCACAAAATATTTTCTAAAAAACTTTGATCTCAAAAAAATAATTCGCTTTTTAAAATATTCCCATTTTTAGAAAAAAGCGCTTGTCGTATCAATTTTAGTGAAACTTTTCAAAAAATTTTCTTATATGTATCTATACATAACTTGTCTATCCCTGCCTTACGCGAAATTCCTTCAAAGTCCAAATTCGATCCACTCTAATGTACATACATATGTATGTATGACTCAAAAGCTAACCAACTCTTTACACTAAGAAAAAAAACACTTCAAATTAACAACTGAATATTTTACTAATATACGTATTAAGGATTTATTGGTTAATTTTTATCTCGACATTCAGTAATCGGACCTTAATATATAAAATGTTAAATTAAAAACAAGTAAAAGCACTAAATTCGGCTATACCGATTTTTTTTTTTTTTTCTTTATAAAAGAATTTTAAAATGATAAACGTTTTTGAATGTGAAAAGACGATTTTTGGGTTTTTTGGTGGAAAAAAATTTTTAGGTGTAAGAACTAAAAGGCTTAGAATTGCATAAGGATCATATGTTTTTTGGGGTCTTTGAACAATATTTCCCTCTCTCATATGTAGGAGTATAAGATTATATATATAAAAGTTTATGAAAAATAAATTATATTATATTCATATTATTATAAGTTTTTAATGCTAATAATAAACTAATAATGTAATATGACATGAAAAAGGTGCATACATTAGTGAAAGCCACGAAATCAAAGCTTTTTATATGCGCTTAAATCCGGACTTATTTCACTAAAAGATAATATTTTTAAATAGGTCTGTTTCATATTAAAATCATGGCGTATGTAAGCAGGTTTGGAATACATAATTTTAATTTTCTCCCTAGTTTTTATTTTTCTCAGTGTATCTATATATAAACTTTTAAACGAACTGCGAACAGAAGCATGTAAAAGTGGCAAATCAATGGATGATATTTGTGTTGATTGCTCACTTTAAGCTTAATTTCGAATTTTTTGGCATATTCATGCTTATCGGTACTTTTGATTTTTTTTTTTTTTGTTATCAGTATTTACAGCTTTAGACCAGCCAGACAGCATCACACCAATACAAACAATCAACCACACACACAAAGTATAATATTTACTCCGTTTCCGTGAACTGCAGTAGTCAGCTGGAAATATTGTAGTCGTAGTTTAATGCACTAAACAAGAAATGTCTCCTAGGGTGGACACCATTATAATGAACAGGGCAAGTTTAAAATGGCACAAAAAAGGTTGAAATTGGCAGGCAAAATGGCACGAAAAATAAGTAAAATTGGCACAAAAAACGCAAAAATGGCACGGTTATTCCAAAAATTTTAAAGTATAATAGTTGATTTAAGTGTCTTTCTGAATGTTTTCAACAAAAATACAATAATGAAGGAATTTACCGTTGAACTTCTAAAGTGCATTCGCCGTATATTAGTATGATTTAAAAACAAAATCTGGAATTTTATTAAATATTAAATATGATTCCCTTGTGTCTGTTAAATTTTTCAATAAAAATGTTTTCTTCTTCTTCATATAAATCAACTCTAAAAAATATCGTTTTTTTTTAAGTTTTTCCAAAAATTGTTTACAAAGATTGAGTTTTTACTGAATTTTGTAGCATTTTTATAATGAAAAGTCTACAAAAAATAGACAAAATGGCTTTTTTTGGCAAGGATTTCCCTTGTGTCTGTTAAATTTTTCAATAAAAATGTTTTCTTCTTCTTCATATAAATCAACTCTAAAAAATATCGTTTTTTTTTTTAATTTTTTCCAAAAATTGTTTACAAAGATTGAGTTTTTACTGAATTTTATAGCATTTTTATAATGAAAGGTCTACAAAAAATAGACAAAATGGCTTGTTTTGGCAAGGATTTGCAAAAATGGCATTTTTCTAAAATAAGTGAAAAAAATGGCAAAAATGCCATTTAATGGCAAATGCCAAAAAAAAACTTGCCCTGATAATGATAAATTAAGCAACGGCTATGTTGTTGCTCTGACCCTATATTAACAGATTGTGCCTGCGAACAGGAAACGGGCTTGTTTTAAGGAAAACAAAAAATGAATTGATAAATTTGATGCTTAAATTATAATAAATATGACTAAATCTATCATTAGCAACATTAAAAAGTACCATTTCATCATTAAAAATGCGCCAAAAAATTCAGTTTCCTATTTGCAGCCACATTTTACATATTTTTCCTCACTAACTGAAAGAATTGCATACTTTTTATTTTATAAGCTCTTTGGTTTAAATATATGACAGTGAAGATAAAATGTAATGGGAGAGCTGTTTTCTTTGACCTGTACAATCCGAAATTAAGGGGAGTGACAATTATGTGGAAGTTTTTTATAATTTTGAAATTAGACCGATCTTACACAAGAATAAATCTTATCTGGAAGTAAAACTTATATTTTTTAAAAATTTATTAAAATTTAAGGGTCCACCCTAGGAGACCTTTTTGGTAAATAGAACATAATACATACGCAACTATCAATTGTAAAAACTGTATGTAGCAACCAACAAAACAACTTTTTTTTTTAAGTAAAATGTTTTAAATTGAATTTTTTACAAACACTTTTTGCAGCTGCCTCTTTTCTTTAATTTTTCTAAAAATCATCATGTACGCGGAGAAAAATATTATTTAACTTGACTGGGTATACAAAGTTATAATAATATGATGATAATGATCATAAATATGATTCTAAATGATCATATTATGATCCATTAGGATAATTTTATTTTCATTTAGGATATCATGATCAGTTGAATCATATTATGATTATTGCATAATGTAATCATAACTTGAAGATCATTAACTAACATAAGTATACCGATCGAGAAAAACTTTTTATTGAGTCGATTTAGCGAGCCCGTCCGTATGTCCAAGTAACTTTGAAATCAAACTATGGGCCACAATTCTAAAGATATACGTATTGCAGAGGAACCTAATACTTTTGCTAGTAGAAATATCCTAAAAACAACAAAGAAAAACAACAACAACAAATTCACCACAATTTGCTTTGTAATCTTTCAAAAAACGAATCCGTTGTTTTTACATATCTGGCAATTACACTATGCGACAGTCAAAATCGGGATGGGATGAAACCAACGGGAAATGTTATATCGGTCAAAAACAAGTTATACGTGTCCCGGCGTTTCGCTGGGTCACCCCTAGGAATCGAGATATATCTTTTTTTTGACATAACTCGAGAACCACTAGTCCGATTTTGCTCAAACAATTTTTAAAAAATTAAAAATTACAATTCCTTTAATCTGTTCATATAACGTTTTTCTATATACTCAACAGTTTTGCCGGTAAAAATAAATGTTTGTTACCGCTACCATAAAAATCAATAACCTTTTGTTTTTACTTTTTTTTAATATTTTAGGCAAACAATATTTTTTTCTTCATACATTTATTTTTACCGGCAAAACTGTTGAGTATATAGAAAAACGTTATATGAACAGATTAAAGGAATTGTAATTTTTAATTTTTTTAAAATTGTTTGAGCAAAATCGGATTAGTGGTTCTCGAGTTATGTCAAAAAAAATATATCTCGATTCCTAGGGTTGACCCAGCGAAACGCCGGGACACGTATAACTTGTTTTTGACCGATATACCATTTCCCGTTGCTTTCATCCCATCCCGATTTTGACTGTCGCATAGTGTTATTTGCGAGGTTTAATTTTCTGACATTAGGGTGGTAGCAACTGAGATCTGGTGGGTAACTACTAGAACGAGATACTTGAGGTCAATAGCCCTTAGAGCAAAACACTGGTCTCCATCGATGTGTCATAGTTTAAGATCCGACTGTAAATGCCAAAGTTATAACGAAAAATGTAAAATAGCGACCCCTACGTTCGGAAAAAAACAACAAAAATTTTTTTTTGAAACCTACCCAGGTAGAAATTGCCGACGTTGCAACAAAAATTGTACTGGGAGAGCACTTTTTTCTACGAAATGCCGGTACTACTTAAAACGTGCTTCGCCAGTACTGTTTTCTGAAAATTAACGAGTTTTTTTAATTTATTAAAATTAATAATTTTATAAGTTTTATCTGTTTTTGCACCTATTACAAAATTATTTATGTAAGAGAGACATAGCCATTCTTTTCTTGTGAAGTTTCGACAGAATGCATTAAAAATCTGTGATGTACACTAAAAGGACAGTAAAGTACCAGCAAACTACTAAATTTGTTATTAAATGTACTGGGATAATACCAAAAAAATAAAATTCCAAGCATGCGCCAACGTTGAGAAATAGCTACGGCCAAGCGTTTATTGGTGTTATCATTTCGACAACATGCCAGTACAGTGAAAGTTGAAAATCCGAAGCATTGCCAGTACATGTACTACCGTCTCCAATACCGGGCCGACATTGTACCGTTTGTATTTTTCTACCTGGGTACTTACAAAAATACTTCATTCAGGGTGTGTACGACGCACTATTTTTTGCCTGTAAGGTGGTACGCTCTAATAGACAATCATATGTTCTCTATAAGTGTCAGTTGGATTTAAATTTGGACATGCACTTGCATATTTGCTACTTCAAATTTATTTTATCGGGATAAGCCTTAATTGCATTAAAGGAATTAAATGTGCTAAAATCAGAAAACTTTTTAACAAATTGTGAAAAAGAATCTGCTGAAGGCATGTTGCTATCCAAATTTAATTTTTGCCAAAGGAAATCGTCAGGGTACTTCATTTATTAATGCACGTATTGCAGCTGAGTTTCGATACTTTTGATGGTAGAAATGTACTGGAAACAATATTAGTTGGTAATAGAGAGAGGCAATATAAACAAGACATCATTCACTTGGGCATGTGTTGATGAAGTTGTTTTATTTCTTACTGCTGATGTTGTTGTATAGAAAGATGTATTGGTGAAACAAATCAAAAATTCATCATTTTCATACTTCTCATCCAACGGCTGAGATAACAAAGTACTAACTATGTGAATAAAAGTTAGAATTTATTATAATGCCACATAATACTCTTCCAAAATACAACAACTACAACTATTTTTAAAACTTCCCAGTAGCAAAAAATACTAGTTCAGAACCAGTTATGTACTAGTTTGTTTGAACCAGGCAACTAGTACGAGTTCTACCACCTCTCCATACAAACAACTGTAGAATTTAACATGGAGATGTCATAGGGATGGAGACAATTGTCGCCAAACTCCCACTTTGGTACTAGTTGTAGAACTAGTTTAAAAATTACAATTTAAGGACGAAAAATAGGGAACGAAATTGGTACTAATGTGACGCTCGCGGAACCAGTTCCAAAGTGCCTCTTTTGAAATAGTACTGTACCAGTTGGTAAGGAGCTAAGTTATATAGATAAAAAACAAAGGATGTTTTTTTATGAAACGTAGATTGGAGCGATAGTTTCCTTACTGAGATAATTAGATCTATTTACCAAATGAAATCTAAAATATTTTGTGTTTCACAAATGGTTCAAATTATTGTTTTAAGAATAAAAACAAGGAGCTGTACTGGTACTTATGAGAATTTACCAAACTAGTTTCGGAGTGACTCTTTGGTACCACTGCTGTACCAGTTGATTTGCATTTTAAGTCAATTCATAGTAAAAAAAACACATTTAAGTGTTTATTTGCAAACTCTGATGTTCTATTAAACACAAATAAAGAATTTCAAATTTCAAAATAAGAATTTCAAATTTCGCCTTTTATTTTAGTTAAATTGTTTTACAGTCGCTAAATAGATCGTATTTTACTAGTGCACAACTGGTTATTTTGAGAACTAGTTTGTAGTTACTAGTTAAAAAACTAGTATTTTTTGAAATAGTTCGACCATTTGCTACTGGGTTGCTATACCTTGACTTCTGAAAAGCGAATTTTGACTACTTACCATAACTCTACAAAAAGGAGTTTTATTACAATTTTTAATCCTTTTAGGAATCGATAAAAAAAACTTCCACATTATCGGTTTAAAGCACAAATTTTTGTAGCCATAATAAACACGTAAACCTCTGATAGTTATTTGAGCAGAATTTCTCGATGGTCCACCAATAAAATTAAAATATTTAGCAAACAGTCGAGTGCCACCATTAATCCACTCGTGTGCCATAGTTTTGCCAGCCCTATCCTATAGCATAGAGTGCTATAAAAACTCGATTAAAAAATTCAAATCACAGTTTATTCGGTATGGCACTGAATTGGAGCTCCGAGCTATATACTGCCGTTTAGGTCAGATACTTCAATTTCCGAATAGCATCACGAAAGTTCGAGAAAAAAGTCAAAAATGGCAATCGTGAATATTTCGAATTATTCTTTTTGAAACTTTGCATGTCCAAGTTTTGGCTTTTTAGTCACCCCAGGCTTCAAACCATCTATTATTATATATTTCACTGTTAATTAAAACTCCATTGGCAGAATTTAATCCACTTCGCGGTAGATAACCCAAAATGTGCTTTGGTGTAGGGTATCATATATTCTTTATGCCCAATTTAATTTTTTAACTTATTTTCTACTAGTTTTCATTCACCATGCTGTTGCTTGCCCGTATGTTAATTCAGTATTGTATGGGATCATAATAAATCCCAACTTTTATTCATGTAGTTAGTGCTTTGTCATCTCAGCCACTGCATGAGAAGGATGAAAATGATGGATTTTTGATTTGTTTCACCAATACATCTTTCTATACAACAACATCAGCAGTAGGAAATACAACAACTTCATCAACACATGCCCAAATGAATGATGTCTTGTTTATGGTGCCGCTCTGTATGACCATTGCAAGAATAAATAGAAAAAAGTATGAATTCTTGATTACTTTTTTCGCTCCCTATTGACCTTAAAGAGCTATGTCTTGAGCAGATAAAAAAAAGTTCAGTAACTTTTATCAGTAGATTTGGTTATGACATAGGGTTTAATGAACATAAAATTTCTTATTTAAATATTTTAAAGAGAATGTGAATAAAATCTTAAATTCTTTACAGTTAATCAGTAAAGATTTAGTTCTGCGAAGTGTACTGCTTGGTTGCTTGTGTTATGACTTATTTTAATTATTTTTCACTTATTTTCTAAAGCTCATCAATTTAATTTTGTATATTTTTTAAATATTTCCCTTATTGCGATTTCATAAGTTTTATCTTTGTCCTACTGTGCAATGTAGTTAAGATTTCATTTTCTACAAATATGGAGCAATACGGTTTGATATGTATATTTAGTTTTTGTGTCATTTGTAAATTAAAGGATGTTACTTTCAGCTTAATTACTAAACAATGATGCTTAAGAGAGTTGTAAGTTCTCGGGATGTATGGAAAAATACAATACATTGGTCCTGGGTGAAAGAAGAACAATATGGTTGTACATTAAATACAACATTAATAAACGTAACATCTTAAATCATATACTGACACACTCACACTTTTTTAATGCAGATATAATTATCTATTTTGTATTATTCAAGGATGGAAAACTAAGTAATTTGATACTTTCCTTAAGTACTTTTTCACTGAAAGAAGTATATACCACTAATTTGGCTTTTTTTAGTAATTAAAAGTACTTTTTTCAGAAAAAATTGCTAAAATATATATTTATATTTGCCTCTCAGACTAAAGTCCTAAAGTTCTTAACCCTGGAAGATTATTCTTCATATGACATTTACGCAACAAAAATAAGTATGACTTTCTAGGCTTAAAAAATATGCTCATACTTCAAAGGATTTTTATTGTTAAATATTTCCGGCATTTTAATTATTTCATTAATCGACAAGGCTTTTGCACAGACTTCATCAAAAGTTTTTTTTAAAGTATTTCGGTGTACTTAACTTAAATCTCTTTACAAAAAAACTCCGTGGAATCATCATCAAATGTAGCCCCTGACCCAGAAATAATAAACAAAGGTCCCCAGCAAAAGAAGTAATTCCCAGCAAAAGAAGTAATGACAAAGCAGTAGAAAAACCACTACAATTCATGATTTACATTTTCTTTTTTAACAGAAAAACTCATGGTTTTTACATTAAGTTGCCATAGCAGCGGAGTAGTCCAACTTCAACATTTTTGTCAGTACCTACTTTTTGAACCAGTGCAAAGGAAACTCTTTTTGATCAACTAAAAGTTGAAAAAATTCGTAAAAACTTATATATAATTTTTTTTTTGTTTAAAAAAATTTTTTATTGCCGCCACCGGGTGTCGAACTTCCGATCTCAAGAGTGCTTATCTAGCATTCTACCGTTGAACTATTCTCTGATATGAAAGTTGACTGGCTACAAATCAGTATTTTTCCCTGTACTATTTTCACTGGTGCATAAAGAGCGATTTCCATCATTTTTATTTTATATTTTTTAAAATTTTTTTAAATTAAAAAATTATTGAATCTAAACAAATTATTTTAAATACACTCAAGGAAATAAATATACTTCCAAGGGTTGTTTTTGAACACCCGAATAACCTCTTCCATTCTTTGTGGCATAGAATGCACTAAATTTTGAAACTCGGAAATTACGATTTCATTCTGTGCCCGAGTGACTTCTTCTTCTATCTCTCTTAAATTATTAAATTGACGTCGATGTCTGTAAACCCTGTCGGAAAGTATTTCCCATATGTTTTTAACAGGGTGAAGATCCAGACTCAGCGCTGGCCTCTTCATTGTTGCGATTTCGAAGGACCCACGTGAGCTGGCCTTTATGGCGGCTGCCTCAGGAATCTAACCTAATCTATGGTTTTTTGAGAAAACCACTTGGAATTAAATCGAGCTCTATGGTTTGCTACATTTTCCTGCTGAAAAATGCGATGTGACAGCTCAATTTCATCAAGATATGTCATCATAACGTTCTCTTAATGTAATTTTCGGCATTAATTTTGCTAGATACAAAACAAATGGGAGTCTTTTTTGGATTGCAGAAGCCAGCGCAAATCATAAGGTTTCCACAGCCAAAATTTCGATGCAGCTTAATTGGTTTTGAATTACGCGTATCATGCCAGATCTTATTTTATCTATCAGGACGGTTCCAGGTTATTCTCTTTTCGTCACTAAATATGAGGTTTTGCCCTTTATGGTCCCAGAGCAAATGGGTTAGAAATTTCTATTAGTTTTATGAGTTGATTTTAAGTCACATATAACCCATTCAATGTTTTTATTTGTTTACAAAATTTAGCTGCAAAAGAATTTGTTAAAATCAAGAAATTTTAATTTAAGAAAAAAACAGTAATACATTTTTTTTAAAGTAACAAATTTTTCTGTCCAGCCAACAGACGTATTATTTTGAGTGTATATTTATTTCCTTGGGTGTATTAAAAAATTGCTCTCGCCGGGAATCGGACACGCGATGATGTGTATGGAAATAAACTGTATCAATTTCACTTTTTAGGACCACTTTTAGAACAATAACGTTTTAGAAGCAATACTTAAGTGATTTTTTGGATACTGTTTAGAATTACTTCTAAAAAAGCTGTAAAAATATACTAACGGATACGTTGGAAGCAATGAAACAAGTGATTTTTTTTTTTTGATGTTGTTCAGAATTATTTCTAGAAAGCAATAAATATATTACTGAAATAATGAAAGAAGTGGTTTGTAATGACTTCCAGTTTTTGTTGCTTGGTTAGTATTTCAGAGAAGTACTACAAAATCTTTTTTAATTTTACAAAATTTAAGTTCCACATAAAATTAGATTTCGTTGGAGCGATTTAAACTTGTCATATAATTATTTTAAAAAAATGGAAAATGTGAACCGAAAATTTTTTTCAGTTACTGATTACTAAATTTTTAACGGAGGCTCAGGTTATATACCCTAGAGTGCTCCAAGCTTGTATGGAGGAAAATAATTTTTGAGTTTTTGACCGTGTTATATATTTAATCCTTTAATTCCCAGTGGAACATAGGGCCGTGTTACTCTCTGGAAATATTTATTTGCATATAAAACTATGTTCCTCAAAAAATTAGGATAATCAGACATCGGCCCTGAAGTTTGGAACACGGATTATAAGGGGAAAATATGACTTTTTGTGCATTTTCTCAAAAATATTGATATTTTAAAACTAATTCGAATTAAAAACACTAAAGAATCGTAATTTAGAGTGAATTTTCTTTGTAGTAAAGCAATAAAAACTTAAATCGGTTAAAAATCAGCCGAGTTATAACAATTTCGCTTATATCAGTTACATTAATATTTTTCGGTTTCAACTGAGATTCTTTAACTGAGCAACTGAGAAATTTTTTCGGTGTGGGTATTAAATTTTCAGGCGTTCTTTAGTGATCCATAGAATAAAATTCTTTTAGCTTTTTACAAATAAAGTACCGTCATTTTAGAAAAATTGTGTACTACTTACCTTCAGGCATCATTTTCAAAGTCCAATTTTCCATCTCTGCTATCTACCATCACTCCTGGTTCTGTGTACCTGCATGTACGTGTGTGAACACAAAGGCTATACTAACAAAGAAACTCTGCAGTGTCGCTCACTCCAATTTGGATGAAATTTGGATATATGTATAATAGATGAAACAAAACAGATCCACCCGTATTTTCCTGTTTGGCCCAATCTTATATTTACAAAATTCCGGATTTTGTTTAAGCCCTTTATTTTGCTCTTTGAGTACTAGATAGGACCAAAAAGCCAAAATGCACTTCGATTTATTTTGCCTCCACTGAATTTGTGCAACTTTCATTCATATCGGAGTAAACCAGAACGCAGACCTTCCTTGTAAGATTATATTTTGTGTACAAAAAGAGCTCCGATAAATGGAACAACTTTTTGGAACAGAAAAAAGAGGTTAATTTGATTTATATGTAGTAACAAAAAAAAAAATAAAATACAATGGGTCATATGAATAAAACTTAGCAATTACTTCGAAGTAATTACTTTGGGCTTAGGAATGGCTTTTAACTCCAAATTTACCAATTGGCTGGTAGAATAGCATCAAATGTAAACGAAAATTAAAAAGTTAAATTTCTAGTCTACTCCCAAGCATACTAGATTTGTGAAGTAATTGCTTGAAAAACCCTGTATTTCCCCCTATTAATAATATCTATTTTTTATTCATATGAGCCAATGTTAGAACCCTTCACTCTAAATTTCATTAAACTGCAGGGGTTTGTCAAAATGCTCCTAAAAAAAAAGAATCAAGAGCGGCCACTTTGGATTTTTGAAACTTTAAATTTGCTGATAAGATTGCAAATTTTTACGATCGAAATTTTTTGTTTATTGTTTTTTGTTAATAAATTAGAATTAGGAAATATTTTCCGTGAAAGAAATTTTAATTTTGAAAAAATTCTCTTTGTTTGAAAATTTCAGATTTTCAAATGAAAAGCGCAAGTTGAATATCAATTTCAATTTGTCTGCAACTTTCGAAAAGTATTTTTCCCCTAAGCTAAATTCCTTTTAAGGCAGAATACAAGCTACTGCACAGTAGGAGGATTCTTAGACGATCAGTATACTAAAAGAATATTCGAGGTACAATATTTTTTCATATTACAAACATCAGTTCAAGCTCTATAAACCCTGTCCAGGTAACACAGTGTCCTCAGTTCATATAACTACAGCATTTTCAGTTTAATTTCAAAAAATTCCAAATATATTTCAAATTTGTCTAACAATGTTTTAAAATTATCCAAAAGTGTTTTAAAATTGACCAAAAATGTTTTAAAATTGTCCAAATATATTTTAAAATTGTCTAAAAATGTTTCAAATTTGTCTAAAATGTTTTAAAATTATCGAAATGTGTTTTAAAATTTTCCAAAAATGTTTAAAAATTTTCCAAAAATCATTCAAAATTGTCCAAAATTGTTTTAGAATTGTCCAAAAATCTTTCAAAATTGTCCAAATATGGTTTAAAATTGTCTAAAAACCTTTGATATTTGTCCAATTACATTTCAAAATTGTCCAAAATGTATTTTAAAATTTTCAAAATGTATTTCAAAATTATACAAATATATTTTAAAATATTACAAATATATTTAAAAATATTTTATTCGTATTTAAGAAAATTCTATTTGTATTTTAAAATTGCCCAAATATGTACATTTCAAAATTGTTCATTTGTATTTAAAAATTTTAAATCTGTATTTCAAAATTGTCCAAATGTATTTCAAATAATTAGCCTCTACCTCATTTAGCCTCTACTCTATCTGAATTTGCACTTAATACCTTTACACATAACTGCATAACAACTAGTACTAAAATCTACATTTTCATAATATGTGGACTTGACGCCTTTTAACACAAACCTACACTGAGAGAATTATCTGCATGATATTAATGAATTTTTGCATAAAACCAGTGAGGTTTCACTGGAATTGTAACTTTCCATTGAATTAATGGAATTTTTCATAAAATGTTGTGAAAAATTTAATTTTATTTATTAAAAGTTTCATACATTCAATGAAAAAGTTTCATTAAAACTAGATTCATAAAATATATGGAGCTTTATCATCAAATTTAAGAAAATTTTAATTTACTTTGTTAAGAAAACTTCATTAGTTTAATGAAAAATTTCAATAAAATTCGTCCAGCTAAATTCTCTCTGTATAAGGATATGTTAATATATGTATATCTACTCAATATAAGTTTCTTAAAGTTTTGTTGTTGTATGTTAAAAACATTTATCTCTGCTAAACCACTAACAGTTAATAAATTATCCTTGAGGGTTTGAGTCCTGACATCCTGTTTGTCTATGTAATATCTTTAATGAAATCATCATGTGTTTGCAAGTGAATGTATCTTTTTTTTCTGATGTATATCATTATAATTTGTGTTTTTATTAAAAGAACGTGTGTGTCAGAGATGGCAAACAACAGCACAAGCGACACGCCTTGCAATTATAAGAGTAGGGAAAAACTTTACTAAGATCAATGTAATCAATTCTACATATATTTATTGTAATCCAAAAATTGTCACTGTGTAATTTTGGGTTTTGAATGTGATTTTTTTTTAATTATTTTAAATTTATGAAAAATGCAACAGAGCAATTTCAAAGGTTTTCGCTTCAAACTTCGGATATATCGTCAGGTTTTACCCATTTGCCGCAACGTCTATATCAAGATAAACGATTAAGAATGCTTTTATTTTTCTATGCAAAATTGGTAGGTACTAAACAGCTGCATGAATATCTGCAAAACATTGGCGGTTTTTTTAAATTTATTTTTGGATTTATTTTATTTTGTTAAAAAATCCACATTTTGTTTTTTAATTTTCAAAATTTTATATTTTTGTCCAAATCTAACACTTATTCCCTATATAATGTGAAAGAAAAAATTTAAATTTTGCGAAAATGCAATTTCTGGAATTATATTAAGCAAAATCCAAAACGGATTTATTTATTTTTTAAGTCCATTTTGGATTAAGCTTATTTCAATTCCTGTGTTCACATTTTTACAAAATTTAATGATTTTCTTGCACATTATATTGGCGAATAAGTATTAGATTTTGATAAAAATTATAAATTTTGGAAATTAAAAAACAAAATTTTGAATTTTTAACAAAATAAAATAAATCCGAAAATAAATCCAGTGATTAAAAAAAACGGCCATTATCTTGTAAAACCCAAAGATTTTTTTTTGTAATGATCTAAATTTCAATATCCTATAAATAAATATAAATAAGCAAAATTGTCTATTTTTGTTATTTTTAGTATTAAAAATCCACAAATCTGGCATCAGCGCATGCAGGAGAATGTTTTGTTAAACATTCATTGCCCTTTAGTAGGTACATGAAAGTCGATACTGGACATCTATCTTATCATTCGGAATCAGAAAGATGATATTTACATTATATGTAATCCATTCCTAATTAAATTTTTTTTTTTTCAAAAAATGGCCAGTAGATTAAATCTGAGTATACTTTTAAAGACGATTGCAGCTCTGAATTCAAAGCTAAAGTCAGAAATCATTTTTCTTATCAGCATTTTGTGATATTCTAACATTCTTTTTAGGCCTATACCTCAAATAATTATATCTCATGAAATTTTCATTAAAGTAATCATTAAATAAAAAAATATATATATAAATAAAAAATGTATGTATATGCACATAACTTGAGCACGTGGTTTTAAATAGTTTTGTCTTTTCTGATTGTACTCGTATGTATGTTAATTTTTAAAAACATCTGTTTAGTGGCAACAAAATATGCTGTTATTTACACACTTTGTTCAAGTAGTTTGAAAAGTGTTAATTTAGTTTTCGAACATCTTCAAAATCTCATTATAAGTTTTGCAAAGATGTTCTCATTCCTAATCAAAAACAATAATTTATAACCAGGGAAACCAGAAATATGCCCTAAAAAACATGTTTTATGCGCTTAAAAAATGCCATTAAAAATGGAAAATATGCTATAAAAACTTAAAAAATATGCTCTTAAAAAAATCATACATATTTTTTTTTTTTTTAAATAATAAAATTCAATTTTTTACTTAAAAAAAAAATTGACAAAAACACAAACGTTGGGTCTCATACTGCAGGTTTAAACTTTAGTTAATAGTTAAGCCAAAAATTTGTTGTTGTTTTGTATACATTTTTTTGACATTTTTTTTTGTTTATAGTTAAGTTAAAGTTAAAAATTAAACCAAATAACAAAAATTAAAAAAAAAATTAAAAATTAAAATTTAAACCAAATAACAAAATATAAAGTAAAAAAAGGTATAAGCTGTATAAACTTAGAATAAAATTAGAATTCAGTGGCAAACAATTCAATCTTGTTTAAATTTTATTTTGTAGTAAATTGTGGCTCAGAAATTTCCAATTGTGTTTCGAAAATAACGATTTATGTAATTTGGGAAATAATCAATTTTTTTTTTAAATAATCAATTTTTTTATTTAAAAATAATCAATTTTTTTTCAAAAAATTTTAATAAAATTGTTATTTTCTGAAACAGAAATTTAAACTTCAAAAAATGTATAATTTTGAAAATGGAATTCATAGTTTCTGAAATACAAATTTATAGTTCCTGAAATATGCTAGAAGAAGTTGTCAATTTTAAATACAATTGATAAAGTGTGAAATATAATGGTGCTATTCAGAGTCCTAATTGCCAGCCCTGGTACAGGTGGCAAGAGAGCACTTTAAAAAAAATTCAAAATACATGTATTATTTGAAAAATTACTCTTTTACCAGGGCTGGCAGTAAGACTCTGAATAGCTCTTACGAAAAATATTTGAAATACAAAAGCACTTGGAATTAAAAGAGAACTTTATAAAATAGGTTGGAAATAATTGATAATTTAAAACATCTTACTGAATCATAAAAGAAAATTGAATAAATTTTGTTTTTTTTACGCTTTTTTGGAATTTAAAATTCCATCATTTAAAGAAATTTAAACATTTATATTAATTTAAGTCATTTAATCAAAGTTGTTGTAGCAGTAAATTACAAAGTAATGGCTTAAGTTGTCAAATAAAAACCTTTGCCTATTATTTCTAAGCATAATTTTGTACATCGAAAAACTTCTTTCCACCTCTACAGATGTGATAGGAGCGAATTTAAATGCTAATATTTCTTTTACACTATTATTCAAAGACGTATTTTTTGTAGAACAAGTTAATACTCCACAAATATTTTTAATAACTTCAAAGCCATTATTTTTATCTATAACTTGCTCAAGCTTAGGCTGAATACTATTAGAAGTATCGCAATTTGGAAGGGTAGGTCCGGATAGTAGTTTCTTAATAGACTTCACAATAAATCAATAATTAGATGAAATAAAAACTAAATCATCCTTTGTTTTAGAACTTCGTAAAGTATTTTTAGCAATTTCAATAGATAAAGCGTCTTCACTGCTTAAAGCTTCAATTACTTCTAAAATTTTTTCATAATTATTTGCATAATAGTTAACTGCCTCAAGCCAAGTTCCCCATCGAGTTATAATTGGCGCAGGAGGCAGTGCTAAATCCGGATGAGTTCTCTAAAAACATCAATTCTACACGGAGCTTTTAAAAAAAATTTTTTACGTTTGAAATTACGGAATTTACACTTTCATATGAATCACGTATGCGTTCACACACTCGATGAAGGCCATGTACCACACATGTTATATGGGTTAACTTAGGATAAAATACACACTCATAAAAAAAAGTCCGTACAAATAGGTCAAAATTGTGCTGGCGCAAATACGTGTACTATTTCCTGTTATTTTAGCAGAATTTTGACCTATTTGTACGGACTTTTTTATAGATAATAACAGAAAAATTAGTTCAATTTAATCAGAACGCGTTTAACAGACTTTTGTACTAAGTGTTGATTCTGATGGACTTTAATTAAATTCCGTAAAATCTTCAAGAAATGTTCGTAAATTTTCATTTCGAATTTGCAACAAACGCAGCGCACAATTTGTCCTGAAATTGAGAATCCTTTGAAACTTTTGTAGATTTAGCAAGAAATAATTGAATTTTATTGTCGTAATTTTCTTTCTTTTAATAGACAAGGTTTTGTACTTTCTATGTGCTGCTTTACTGAAAATACCCTATCTGCGTTACAGGTTTGTTGCAAACAGTACAGAAAAGAACTGTCCCATCAGTATTAAAGTCCGGAAGATCCTTAACGATGTTTCTTAATTTTGGTGCCTGAGATGTCTTTGGTTTTGGCATTTTCTAAAAATATAAAACTTGGTAACAAAATTATAAAATTGCTTGGATTTTAGAATGTGAACTTGCGAATTATTTTTTATTAAGAGGTCAAGAAAATAAATATTATCACTTGAAATATTACACCTTTATTTCTTTTGGCTTTAACAAAATAAAAACATTCTTAAGAAAGTAAGGAGATTTTTAATAAGTACTTCCCCTTTTAGCAAAGTTACCAGACATTTCAAACTCACAAGAAAACAAAACCAAAACAAGCATTCCAAAAAAAATACACTTAAAAAATAAAATAAAAAATATCCATAAAAAAGAACATGCAAAAAATTAAAAAAATGCTCTAAAAATATGCTATTATTCTAAAATATGATCTTAAAACTAAAATATGTAAAAATATGCTCTTAAGGCTAAAATATGCAAAAATATGCTCTAACAAATCGATGCCAGATTTCTTAAAATCTTCTGAAACGGATAAATACATTATCTACTTATCAATACAATGCGCAAGAAAAAACATGATACTTCATATTTTTGGTTTCCCTGTTTATAACTAATGTAACAAAATTTAACATCGTCTTAACTTGTTAAAAGTATAGAGGGATTTAAATGAAATTTGGCCCAAAGAAAATATTTTGTAATATTTTAATTTTTGCATTAAAAAATACAAAAATTGTTTTTTGGACCTTTTTCATATATTTAGTTGGACTATTGTTATATACAAAAGTAAAAAAATTATCATCCCGTTGAATTGTTGTACGTTATGCCTCCGTTTGTGTGTTCCAATTATCATTTTCTTATTGCAGACAACTGATGGGTTAAGGTGATGCCCAAGAAACAATTGTATTGTCAACCTGTTCAATGGTCAACCTTTTGAAACAACAAATAAAATCTAATAATTACATATCTAGAATAACCTCAGTGGGAAATAATTTTAAAAAGTGTTACTTTGCTGCAGTCAGATAAAGTAAGGAAAAAAATGTTTTCATAATCGGGACATTAGGGAATTGTCAAAGGACCAACAAAATTCATTCATATTGAAATTAAAATTTTATTATTATTTTAATAATAATGTTAGTATTTTTTATTTTACATTATTATCTTTTATTATATTTAAACATAAGTACATATGTTAGGTATGTATATAGACGGGCGCCACTTAACAGCCAACGTAAATTGCAAAAGAACAAAAAATGTGTGTAGGAAAAAAAAAAGTTGAAAAGAGAAATCATACCTGTTTTCAGTGGTGCCAGACTTTATCCGTCAAAAATCCCCAATAACACAAAAATAAATCGTAAAAAATTTTTAGAATTTTATGAAAAATCAACATAATATCGCCAACGGTATAATATCATAGAAACAAAAGTTATACATAAATTATAATGTGTTTATAAATTTTAGAGAAAAAGGTTTATTCTTCTTCTGAACCTCAAACCTACTAAATTAAAATTGATAAAATGTATATTAATTACAACATTAATTGTAGCTGTCTATATGACGTTAAAAACAACACTGTACTAAAATACATTATGAAATTTATCCCGTTGTAACCCGTCTCCAATATATACGCAAGCTGCCAGATCTTGAACTTAAAAACCATACGTCAGTCTGGCAACATTTGCGAAAAATCAAACACGGAGGAGATTGGAAGATAAACAAAAATCTGAAAGTACAATGTTTGTATGTGTCTGTGTTTGATCAATTCTGAGTAAAAAACAATAATAGAAATTTGAATAGGAAAGAAAACTAGAAATTAGTTACATTGCATTCAAGGCCTTACTTGGGTGAGATGGCTAAGCGGTCGCTAAGCGGTACGTTTATAATGTAGGAATAGGCACAGGTTCGATTACTACAGCTGGCGGGTTGTTGAAAAATTACTCATATCAAATTAACAATAAAATATAAACAGTAATACAATTTAAAGGAAAATCACTGATGCAGCCAGAAACTAGATCTAGTCTGATTTGTAAATTGGTGTGTTTATAATTTTTAGATAAAATGGTTTGTTCTTCTTTTTACCATCAAACCTACTAAAAGAAAAACAAAAAAAAACTTATAATTATTTTTTAATAAAATTTGTTTCATAAATCGAAAAAAACAACTAATTTCAATCCTTAAATATCCGCTATATCTTTTGTTTTTTTTTTTTTTGTAATAATAAATACAGCATTTATTTACTTCAAATTACAGAACCAAAGCTCTGGGGGCCATATATGATTAATAAAAGATACTACAAAAAATAAAAACTACTACAAAAAACGAAAGAGAAAAATTATGCGGCTTAATTTTGGGCTAAAATAAAAGAAAAAAAATATTTCGAATTATGTCTTTAGTGATTAGAATCAAAATTCAAAAATTGCTTTTCTTATAATATCAAAAAAAAGATAAAAATAATTAAAAAATGTTTAAATTAAATATGCATGTTTTTGAGGACAACTATAAGCGTTCTACTACAAATGTTTTTTCTTTTCCTAGTTTATAAATTTTTGTGTATAAATAACCCAATGGTTCTTTTCTTTTAAAAATTCCACTTTTTTTTTTAAAAAATGTGTTTTATTAATCATTTCACATTACAAAATAATATTTTTACCCAAATCGGCGTTGTTTTTTTAGTACTGGTTACATCTGAATCTATTCCAGAGTTGGTTTTTTACCACCGGTTCCATTCAACAGGTGCTAGAACTAGTAATTGGAAGTCAAAATGAAAAGCTCCAATGTCCAAGAGCCAGTTGTATAACTAGGTCTAGGACGTGTTCTAAGGAAAACTGTTCATGTTTGGAGGAAAAGAACCTATTGGTTATAAGCCAAATTCCATACAAAAAGAACCAGTTGTAGAAAAGAAATTACAAAATATGCTCTTGTAGTATAAAGTTTTCGGCAACCTGTTCTTTGGATTTTACTTTTATAAAGCTAGTTTACATTATAAGATTTTCGGAAAGATTTTGCAGCCTTGCCTATACGTTTTGCATGTATACTAAATCAAAATCTTACCGAAAATCGTTTAATATAAACCAGCCTTTAAGGCTGGTTTACACTATAAGATTTTCGGTACGATTTTACTTTAGTACACAGGCAAGGTTGCAAAATCTTTCCGAAAATCTTATAGTGTAAACCAGCCTTTACTGGTTATATTTCCACTCTTAAGGTCTTTGGAAATATTTATGACTACGAATTTTCGGATTTATGTTGCGATTAGTAACACATCTCAATACGATATTAATTCAGATAAATGATTTAAGTATCTAGAATTAGACCGCATCCTGATGTTAAAACTTAATATCCCGTCATAATTGTAATAAAAAATAAGCTTCAGAGAATGCATTTCTAATGTGATGAAGAAATTTGGAAAGCAGATTAAGAATCAGCGAGACTAAAATTTCTATAAAAATTATTGTATTAAAATATTCCATATATTTAGTTGTGTATTTTAAACAAATTGACTTAATGCAAGGTTTTGGTTTATAGCGAATACATAAAAACACAGATCTAAACGAACAATTTGCAATATTTTCTATTATTTTCTTAGTGTTAGGCTTAAAATTCATTTAAAAATATGTAACTTTCAGAAATCGTCACAACTTATTGTATTTTTACTAGAAAATCGTCAATAGTCATTTGGGAATTTTCCATACAAAAAAAATCGTTAAAAGTACCATAAAATCGGCGCGTCTGGCACCACTACTTGTTCGTTTTGCATAAATTACTGACATTACAACTTGTTGCCTAAGCAAATGAGCATAAATTAAATCAAATAGTAAAAAGAATGAAATAATGTAGAAAAAACAAACCAACAAATGAACAAAAAATGAACAAATGTACTTTATTCAACTTTATTTAATTTAATACGATCATAGAAAAACGTTGATTTTGACAGAGGTTGTGTAAATGACAGTAAGCAGTTCATACATACACACTTGTTAGATGATTTTGTGTTCAATCGAAAGAAGTGAAATAAAAAGTGTACGTACGTATGTAAAATATAAATTATATTCCTTAACTTCAGTTATTCATTCATACCGCCCAACAAAAGCAACAATCAGAACATTATTTTAACATTGAATGCCCAAAAATGAAGTAAAAACGAAATTGTACCTTTTCTATTTCCTCGTTATCACACACTTGTTCAATACTCAATCAAAGTGTTTCCTTTTTTTCTACATATATTTTCACTCAAATTGTTAAATTATTATATGTATATTTCAAAAGCACGGTGGGTTAGGTTAAATGGCTAAAAAAAATTTGTTAGTTTGAATAAATTTAATAGCAGTTTTATAGTTTAAGCAGTTGTTAACTATATTTTTTGAGTCCGGCTAGATATTCAGTTTCGATAATCGATAAAAAAAATACCTTTTTTAAAAATGGTCCAGCTCGTGAGATCTCATTGCTAGACTCGAAAAATTTTGGGAATCATAATAAAACAAACCAAGGTTTATTTTGAGGGGGGGGGGGGGGGGGGGTACTTTTTTCTGTCCATATAAGGTGAGTCGCTCTAATATACATATAAGCCTCCGCCGCCGAAAATTTGGGCTTGGTTTAGTGCTCTGCTGACGGGGTTTTTGTCATACCTAACAAGGAAGATATTCGAATGGGTTCTCTCCGATTTTAATGAAATTCGAATAAATGATAGAGGAGAAAAAAACAAGAAAATACATCAGAAATTTATATTTATTTGTACACAGCGTTAAAGTACTCGGTGAAAAAATATTCATACTCTTATTGCCCATATCGTGGACACAGGGCTGAAACTTATTTGAAATATTTAAAGTATTGGTGAAATAGGCGCTATGGTAAAAGTCATCCTGAAATCGAACGATAACGAAACTATAACTGAATAACAAAAAAGGTTTTACATGTTCGGACTTCTTTTGAATTGATTTTTATGGTAGCGGTAACAAACATTTATTTTTACCGGCAAAACTGTTGAGTATATAGAAAAACGTTATATGAACAGATTAAAGGAATTGTAATTTTAAATTTTTTTTTAAATTGTTTGAGCAAAATCGGACTAGTGGTTCTCGAGTTATGTCAAAAAAAGATATATCTCGATTCCTAGGGGTGACCCAGCGAAACGCCGGGACACGTATAACTTGTTTTTGACCGATATAACATTTCCCGTTGGTTTCATCCCATCCCGATTTTGACTGTCGCATAGTGTAATAAAATAAACAAGCGTTAGATTAAGGCTTTCTATTAACTTTTATTTGCAGAAACAGTACTGTAAGCATTCAAATGGATGTCAAGTTACAGGAGCAATCCAAACGCAATGAACATTGGATTTTATCTAATACGTATTTTAATAAATTATTTTGTACTAAAAATAATAATGCAATATTAATTAAAAAATTTAAAAAAAATTATTTTTATTTAATGCTACACAGAAAAAAATAATTCATACATGGAATGATTTTTTTCATTAACTGTATGAATTGAGCATGGTTTTTTTTCCCAAAACATTTTCATTCAGAGTATGAACTTGTTCATACATGTAGCGAAACCGAACATGACTTATTTTGGAACGATTTTCATGCAGTTTTTTGTATTTATTTGTGCATATTAAGAAACTTCCCAGCAAAAAATTTTCAAAATAGGGAATCGAGTTGGGAATCAGGTATTTTTGGTAGAACGCCTTCCCAATTGGATTACCAACTTGTTTCTTTTAACAAGGCGTGAGACTAAATGCAATCGATTCTTTGGAATCGCAATGGTAGCCAGTTACTATTTTTCTTACAGAACACCTTTGATTTTTAATAAAAGAAGGTGTTCTAATAATAAAAAGAATAAGCGAGTTTCTAAAAATAGATATTCTCAAAATAGAATTTACGAATTAAATTTTAAAATAAATAAAAAAAACTTACACATGTGTTTCGTTGGGATTTGATCCCTGGCTTTCTGCGTGTCAGGCGGATACTCTTCCACTGAGCCACCGTCTTGCATGATAATTTATAGCTTAAATCAGATTTTATTTTTTTATAATTACTTTATACTTTTTAGCACAAGCTTGTTTTTTTGATAAAAGAGGTAGTTCTTTAGAATTTATATATAAGGCCTTACAATACACCTTGCAAATGACAGAAAAGGGAAGCGAATATTAAAATCGCTTTATGGTTATGGTTAAACTTATAGAATTCGACTTATACTAAATTAGACAAATACTAAATAGCATATCAGGTTTAGTGTATATTTATTATATTAGCTGTACTTTCACTCTTACTTATCAACATTAAATAAATAAAATATAATAAAATAAAATAAAATAAATAAATTAAACTAAATAAAATTAAATAAATTAAATAAATACATTAAATAAATAAATTAAATAAATCAAATAAATCAAATAAAATAAATAAATTAAATAAATTTTAATAAAGTAAATAAAGCAAATAAATTCAATAAATTAGATAAATTAAATAAATTAAATGAAAAAATTAAATTAAATTAAATTAAATAAACTAAATAAATAAAATAAATTAAATAAATACATTAAATAAATAAATTAAATAAATCAAATAAATCAAATAAAATAAATAAATTAAATAAATTTTAATAAAGTAAATAAAGCAAATAAATTCAATAAATTAGATAAATTAAATAAATTAAATAAATTAAATGAAAAAATTAAATTAAATTAAATAAACTAAATAAATAAAATAAATTAAATAAATTAAATAAATTAAATAAGTTAAATAAATTAAATAAGTTAGTAAATTAAATAAATTAAAAAATTATTATTAAATAATTTATTACATAAATGATTAAATAAATGATTAAATAAATTATTAAATAAATTATTAAATAAATTAAATAAATTATTAAATAAATTAAATACATTAAATAAATAGATTAATAAATTAAATAAATTAATAAATTAAATAAATGAATAAATAAATAACAACAAAATTTCAATTGTCCTAACAACAATATCTGAATGTTTTCATGTGGAAATTTCGAAAGGAAAAGTTCCCAGAATCAGAGGGTTTTTCGATAGAAGAGGTTCCCAAAACCTTAAAATTGTATATAAACCATTTTTAATGGAAAAAGTAGTCAGAATGTGAACGTTTTTCTATGGCAGAAATCAATCAGATATTAGCAAAGAGAAAACATTTTTGTTTTGACAGCACAATTTGTACACTCACTAAAGTTTGTCGGTAGAATCTACTGAAAATGTCAGTTTAAACAAAGATATATGCAGTTAAAAAGGCGACAAAGGTATTTACATTTAAAATAACTAAAAACTGTGTTATTTTTACCTCCTGAAAAATAACTAACAAATGCATTAAAAATAACTACCAATGTCGTAAAATTAACTGAGAAATTTTTACTACAAAAATTTCAAAACAATTGACGAAATCGTTAAAAACTGCTGTTTTTTATAGTCAAATGTTTTTGTTTATAAAAGTTATATTTTAATAAAAAAAATATTTTTTTCTTTCGATTACAATAATATCACAAAAAAATATTACAAAAACTCGAAGTAAAAATTCCAAACCGTTCTCCAGTTTTTATGCTTTTATGCATTGGAGATACAATACAAGTTTCTGATTTTTATTTGCAAACTAGAAATATATCAATAATAACAAATAAAAACTAAACAAGAATTTTTAAATAAAAAAAATCAAAGATATTTTTTATTTTTTAATTAACTACCAAAAATAACTGTTTGCTGTAAAATTACTGTTTTGGTAGTTGTTTATTATGATATTAAAAATAACTGCTTTAAACAACTGTTACAAAATTACAGTACTTTTCGTTAGTTGTTATCTTAAATAACCGTCATAAACGTTGTTTTGAATTTTTCTGTAGAAAAACAACTGTAATTTCCGTTAAAAATAACAACTACTGATTACTATACAAACAACTGGCAAACTTTTTTGAGTGTAGCCAATGGATTGGTTCGGTGTACTAGTGGAATATTTCGTTTGTATCTATCAGAAAATTAGTTTTTAGAATGTAATTTCCCTACGGGAAATTTTAACAAACTGTCACCGAACTGGCCCCTTTATATGAAATAGACTGGTCACTTTTACATGGCGTTGTCATAGGACCCCTTGTGACATGTCACAAGAAAAATCCCAGGACAGGTCCCTGAACTTTGTTTTTTATGAGAGTTCAGTAACCTGTCCTAGGATTTGTCTAGTGACATGTCACAAGGGGTCAATTTCCCCCTCCTATGACAACGCCATGTAAAAGTGACCAGTCTATTTCAAATAAAGGGAGGTGACAGTTTGTTAAAATTTCCAATAGGGTTATTTCCGAGAACGGAAATTCGCTGTCCTAAACAAAAATTCGGTAGTATTATCCGAAAAAATTTGTTGCAGCAACTGAACCATTATATTGGCATTATAATTGTTTTTTTTTTTTGGTTATATTTTAAAAAAATTGTACTGATTTCAAGTCAGAAAAAAATGGTATGTATCAAATGAAAAAATATAGGGTTTTGTTGGCCTTTTTAAACTACTTGCCCATAAGATTTGTTTTGGACGTTTTGCAAAATACAAAGCAATAAATTAAAATTAATCGATTAACTGACAAAATTGCAAAAGAAAATAGATTTTCCTTTTATTTTAATTCTCAATATAATAACTTAAAAGAAATTTTAGTAATTTTTTATATTTTGTTTTGAATAACTGCTAAGAAAAATTAAAAAATATATTTCTTTGTAATGTTACTATTTATTTAATCGAAAACAACTTTTCTGGTTTACTTTTTTAATTACCATTGAACATTTATTTACTCTTCATACAATGATTGTGTATATCAAAAATATTATTTGTGATAAAGCGCAAATTTATTGGGAAGAAATGGGAAATAGTCCTTTAAATATTAAAATGCCGTATTAGCACAAAATTTTTAAAATAATTTTTTTACTGTTATGTTTAAAACTAAATAACTTCTCTTTTCAAAATGTGGAGCTACTTCTTAATTTGTTGTTTTACTACCAAAATGTAAACGGTTACTTTCTAAGATCAAATAATTTAAAAAGTAAATTATTAATTTTTGAAAACTTTTGTTAGTAAATAATTATATTTGAATGACTTTCATGCCTTGTTTGTTTTGATTTTTAGAATTGATTACAATACCTCTTGCTTTTTTTACGATCTTGTTAGAATGTGTTTGGTAATGCAGTAAAGAAATTTGGCAATGAGATTTGTAAGCGGTTATATGGCAATGCCTTGTTAAGGTAATGGGTAATTTTTTCCTGGGTTGTCCAATTTTAAATGAATTTCAAATTTAGCGTAATTTTTACCGCATCTGAAAACTTACCAAATGCACATATCTAAAGGATTTAAACATATCAAGTAATCATTTAAGCTTAATATATAGTATTTATTAATCCATTTAAATTAATAAATAATATTAGTGTATGTACATAAATATATGTATATTCAAAAGTGCAACACATGCAATAGTTTTACAGCCGCGTATCTTTATTTTAAGAAACTTGCTCCACTGCTGTTTCCAATTTAATAGTCCACTAGTGCTTAGTTTTAACAACCACGGGGTACCAACTTCGGTGGTAATTTTGGAACAGGGATACCGCTTTTATTTGATTATTATCTCTACCAAACTTATGCTAAGATAAAGTTATAAAATAAAAATTGCATCAATGAATGTTCCGATGTTTTTTATAACAAATATAATTTACCTTCTTAATCCTGGAATAACAACAGAGTCCACGACCAGCTTCTTTTTAGTTTTTCAATTAAATTTGTCTTTTTTTTACAAAAAAAAAATAATTTTATTGACTCATTTTTTTTTTTTATTCTGACTTGATTTTTTTAAATTTTTTGGTATAGCAAATAAAATAAAAAAATCATAAATGGTAGGAATTTGTTCATACATATTATGAACTAAAATCAATGAACCTAGTTCATATTATTTATGAACAAATTTTGTTCTGTGTAGTAGAATATTTTTTCAAAAAATAAATTTAAATTAACAACCGACACAATAAATTATTTTGTTGAATTTTACTTTGAAATTCAAAAATTTCGTTTGCTGGCCACTCAATTGAAAAACTCTAGCAGTGTAACAAAAGTGTTTTTTCGTAAATTTAATTACAAAAGTTTCTAAAAGTGCATACGATTTGTTTATGCAATATGATATACATATGTGACGCTCAAAATAGAAAGGGACCTAAGGATAGAAAGGGACCTAAGGTCAGGAGAGCATGGGATCGGTCTCATTCGATGCTCAGATGTTGTCCACAAAAAAAAAATTGATTTTTTTACCCTTAGGTCTCTTTCTCTATGCGCTGTCACATATATAAAACTTTGGACTTTTTTCATTCCAAATTGGCTTTGATATTTAAAATCGGACTTCGTCTTACACAGAAAGAATTTACAAAATTCCAATTAAATTTTTAAACACCTTTCTCATACCAAATTTGTAAATACAAAAAAAAAACTTTTTAAAAAGGCACCAACAAAAAAATTTGTAAATCCAAAAAAATACCTTTTTTTTTTGTAACTTTGAATTTTTATTTTTAAACAATTTTTATATGAAAGATAACAATTTTCAAACGCGTTACAAATATTTTAAACAAAAAAATTGTTGGGAATAAAATTTCAATTTCAAAGAAAATGTGATTGCTTTTACAAATTCCCATTGTTGGTGCCTACTGTTTTTTTATTTAAAATTTTTTTTTAACTTTAAAATTTTGAAATTATGATTTTGTGCGACTATATTTTCAAAAGTTATTGCGATATTGATACACAATCTAGAGCCAATTTGAATAAACTTGTTGCAGCAACCTTCCCCCCCCCCTCCTCCAATTATCCTAAATCCACTGCAATATCATTCACCTTTTTTTGTAGAGCAGTGTTATGAACATCATCTCTCTCAATTCTGATAATAATATGATTGTAATTCGGAGTGACGAATATGATTACCCAGATAATATATGATTGTAGAGGAGAGAATATGATAACCCATGTGAAAATCGAAATATATATGAACATACATGGTCATATACGTACATGACTAGTTCGATGTATGACCATATATGATCTCATATACTTCCATATATCTTCGGATCACATATGATTCACATATGCTCATATATGATCATATATGTGCATATACCTCCATATACCCTCAAATTTCGGATCCAAAGGTATATGGAAATATATGAGATCATGTATGGGTATATATTGAACTATGCATGGACGTATATGACTATGTATGCCCATGCGTGATCACTTACGAGCCAATGTATGTTCATATATAGTATATCGATTTTCACATGGGAACCAAAAAAAAGAAAACTATAATTTTAGGCGACGATATAATTTGTAAAGTATGATTAATACATTAACCCTTAAATGCATGATCTCATCGATTTTAACCAAAAAACAAAAACAATCTATAAAATCCCAGGTAAAAATCTTAATATGGTGTCATATATAATTATATCTTATTTGACAAGTCCCCATATACAACGACATACAACTTGATCCGAAAAATGGGTCATCTACTTGTGTCTAATTATATCAAATTAGATATAATTTGATACTGTTTGATCCGAGATTTGTCCATATCCAGGACATCAAATTACATCTAATTCGATATAAAAATATCTGATTTTATATAACATTGTCTAATAGTAAGTATACTTTTTATGCATACCGGCTACTAAATTGATATTGAAATTTCTATAGCTTTAACAATTTTAAAGGCCCAAATTTTATAACGTAAAATAAAAATTAATTAGAAATTTATTAATTCAGTTCGAGGCCAATTTCCTTATTATGAATTAACATAATAAGTACTTTTTTCAGAAACTGCTATTTTTCTTCATCAGGATATTCTACTAACAAATACTTCACAGAGTTTTTGCTTTCAAAAACCTCTACACATTCAGGAATGAAAAGACGATCGTTTCGGGGATTTTCCAGGTCCCCTTCTTCAGTTTTCTTTAGAAAGTTGTGGCAATAGTGCAATGCAAATTGAAACATCAAAATTTCATATTAAACGTAGTCTACTACATCAACGAAATGAGAATGAAGCAAACAATAAAATATGTTTTCGAAGTCTCTGCAAATACATAACCAACAATAGAAATATTATGAAAGTTTTCTGTTTTTATATTTCGTACCGTCGGTACATGTCTTTCGTTGATGTAGTAGACTACGTTTAATATGAAATTTTGATGTTTCAATTTGCATTGCACTATTGCCACAACTTTCTAAAGAAAACTGAAGAAGGGGACCTGGAAAATCCCCGAAACGATCGTCTTTTTATTCCTGAAAGTGTAGAGGTTTTTGAAAGCAAAAACTCTGTGAAGTATTTGTTAGGAGAATATCCTGATGAAGAAAAACAGCAGTTTTTGAAAAAAGTACTTATTATGTTAATTCATAATAAGGAAATTGGCCTCGAACTGAATTAATAAAATTCTAATTAATCAATAAAAAGGTCGAAAAACAATTTTTAATTTTTGAATAAAAATTAAAAACCAATAAAATAAAAATTTTAATGCTTTTGTCTTCTAAATCGTACGCATCATTTTTTAATATAATTTTATATGCAAAAAATCACGTGAAAATTATTTAGCTGTGGAGAAATTAACTCTTAATTTATATTAATTTGTATGAGATCATATAGAAAGTTATATAAAATTACAAGAATATATTTTTAGTATGACGATATATACAGTGTTATATAACTTAGAATCGAACAATATATAATCATATCGGTCACTACATATATTTTGATTAGTTTTATATGGCTTATGTAGTTATATATGGAGTCAGATGTGGGGATATGTAATAACATCAATTAACGTACAAAAAATTCATTGAAAAAATAATATCAGATGTAGTTGTATATAATGATATGTGTCTTAATGTGACTCCATTCACCGTCAGATATAACCCAGTCACATTACATATAACAATATATAAGTATTTTTACTCAGGATATAATATATACATTTATTGTCGCCAAAATGAATTTTATTGCGAGAATACCACTTTAAATATTTAAACAAATAATTTTTAAAATTAATTCATAAAATTGAAAAATTTTATGTAGCAGACTACATTTAGTATGAGCTTTTGATGCCTCAATTTTCATTGCACTAAACCAACAATTACATTTTGTGGAAAAAAAGATTTTTACTCTAACCATTTAAAAATTCTGCGCTAAACTATAGGAACACTATGCCCAAAAATGAAGTTTTGTGCATCAAGTGGGTTTTTTAATTAAAAAACCCCACTTGATGCATTTAAGGGTTAATGATTTGATTGCAACAACGATGTATGGCAGTAGGGAACATAATTTTGTAGCCGTGATCTCTGCGTGCTAGAAACGAACAGCGGTATTCAAAATGAAAATTTAGTATAGAGTTAACATGAGTTTTATTCATAATACTCATTCTAGTATTGTTGCTAAATTCCTTCTAATGTTCCTTTATCAAACGCCAAAAAACAAAAAATTCCATTCACAATAATAAAAAAAGCCTTGTATTTTCAAACACAGGGTTGGTCTTAATCGGTGTGCTAAGAAATCATTTTGAATAAACTCTATTCTAACAAGCTTCTAGGCCTAAAAAACATTCGTGTTAACAACACGTTGTGTGCGATGTATAAAAAGCTACTAACTTTTCATTTTGAATACGGGGGAAGATTTTGATATATTGCACGTATTGTTGTCACTTTTTTTGCAATATTTGAAATGTTGTTGAAAAAGTCTATGGAAAAAATCGTCTTAAAGCCGAACGACAACGAATATCGAAAAGTACAGACACCCCCTCAATTAGATTATATATCGTAAATTTGAACTCAAATCAACAACAATATAAAAGAGTTATTCGAAAAAATAATAATTGGATAACAAAAAAAGTTGTATTTGTTTTTTATACCGGTACCCAGTGTAGAAACGGTAATGACATATCATTATTTTTTGGACTACCAGTAATGACACCCACTTACCTTCTGTATTATTTTAAATCATATAATAATGAGTTACTGATAATGACTTATTTTTATCATTATTTCAAATAGAAAATAATTTTTTAGATTTTTTTGAAAATTTTTTGAAATCTATTTTTAGACTCAATATTTTTTAAACACTGGTAAGGATATATGTAACCACATATTTTTTGATTTTTTGTATGTTGGCGAGTAAGCTTACTTGTGTGCAGCAGGTCAATTGTGTTTTTATCTATTAAATATTACATTTCGATATAGCTCAGATGGTAGAGCTGTTGACTGGCAATTTGTAGACCCAGGTTCGATTCCCGCACCAGCAAATTTTATTAAAAAAAAAAAAAAAAATACAATAAAAAATATTTTTTTTTATATAATTTATTTTTTAGAAAATCTATTTTTAGACTCATTATTTTTGTCAGTACTGGTAAGCACATAGGTAACGATATATTTTTTGATTTTTCGTATGCTGGTGTGTAACGACAACTCATTATTTTTCGCGACATCGCCATATAAAGGTAATAAGAAATGTAATAACAAAAGTAACTAGTTACCATTACCAAGTATGTAGTTACATAACCACATATCTGGTAATGATTTTCTGCACTGGGAATATGTATGCATCTCCTTTGATAAACTATTTTTCTTTAAATTATAAGAAATAAATTTAAAACAAAAACGAGAAATGGGTCACTTTCGACCCCACTTTTTAACCCCAATCATGAGATTAGTCCACTAAGAAAAATATGTGTACTTCCAATTTTTTTCACTGATATCCACTGTATAAATGTATTCCTTCTTTATACTTGCACAACGTTCACTTACATATATAAATGTCTGCCTGTGCGTGTGTTTGTATATGTTTCTGATATCTAATAAAACCACACTCATTTAAAATCCATTAAACTTTTGCGCAACTACGACGTTTCCATACAAACAACAAAAATAACAAAAAATTTAAAGTAACTATTTTTGAAAGTGCTGCAAAACTATTTGAATGATTTATGCATTTATCATCGGAAATAGTTGTAATAGTTATGTGTATAAAAACCACTACAACAACCACACAAAATAAATTACAAAAATATATAGAAATTTCTAATACTCATAAAATTTATATGTCTTACAAGCAAATGTAAAAAAATATAACAAAAAATTACACAACTACAAGAATTATAAGTTTCAATAAATGTATCAAATGAATAATAGTAAACCAGATATAAAAGGAAAAAATAACATGAGATGGAGTTGACAAAGATAGAACACAGACAGAGAGACGCACACGTATAGATACAACATAAAGCCAAAGGATAACTAAAGTTGGCGTGTTGTCTAACTGTCAGTCATTTAGTCAGTCACTATGTTTTCTCAGTCTTTTTATTTATTTTGTTGAAATAACTCAAGAAAAGCATTTTAATTGAAAATGACACTTAAAAGTGTTTTGCAACTTTTTGTTTTTTTTTTTTTTTTTGTTGCTCTATATTATTTTCTTTTTATTTATCTTGTGGATTGTGGAAAAAAATGAATGCGTAACTGTATGCATACACTCGCTGTTATTTGTATAGGGGCAAGGAATTATTTTTTTATACATAACCAGTGTAGAAAATCATTACCAGATATGTGGTTATGTAACTACATACTTAGTAATGGTAACTAGTTACTTTTGTTATTACATTTCTTATTACCTTTATATGGCGATGTCGCGAAAAATAATGAGGTATGGTTACACACCAGCATACAAAAAATCAAAAAATATATCGTTACCTATGTGCTTACCAGTACTAACAAAAATAATGACTCTAAAAATAGATTTTCAAAAAAATAAATTATATAAAAAAAAATATTTTTTTTTTGTATTCTTTTTAAATAAAATTTGCTGGTGCGGGAATCGAACCTGGGTCTACAGATTGCCAGTCAATATAATCATCTGAGCTATATCGACATGTAATATTTAATAGATAAAAACATAATTGACCTGCTGCATACAAGTAAGCTTATTCGCCAACATACAAAATATCAAAAAATATGTGGTTACATATATCCTTAACATACATGGGAATTTTTCATTACCATTGAAATTTCATAACCATTAGTTCATACTAATGACAATGAAAGAAATGTCATTACCATTTAATGGTAATGAAATATTTTTCATTAGAAAAATCATTACTAATGGTAATGTATAAAAAAACTAATTACAATTGATTAAAAACCATTTGTTTAGAAAAAAATTCAGGCAATTGAAAACGAACAACGGGTTTGGCCAGGGAAGTTATAAAACATAATTTTTTAAGGAGGATCCATTCCATTACGTTTAATTTTACCTGGATACAAATAACAACGGAATGGAAAGTAATATTTAATTTCAAATGAGTATGAGCCTGAATGAGCATATTCCATCTTCGATTCCAGCGAGTTTTACTCCATTTTTACGTTTTTCTGTCAATGGCAATTATTTTTTTTAATTTATTCATTATCAATGGTAATGAAATTTAAAATCATTGTCATTAATCAATGAAATTAAATATTAGAATCATTACCATCCCAGGAAAATTTTTTACAATCGGTTGCTAATCAGACCAATTCTGCAACTGGTTCCACTGCAACCGATTCCATGGAACTGGTTCCGGAACCAGTTCCAGGGATGTCATATGGAAGGTATGACGGTCGTAGAATGAATTCTAGAACTAGTTCCAGAACTGATTCTAGGGCAACCGGTTCCACTTTGAAGCTATAGAAGTGGTTGCTTTTGGGACAATTTCAAACAAATATAATCGGTGTTAGAATCGTCAGTAGAAGGGGTTGTAGAGGAAAAGCAGCTATTGTGCAACCGATTCTTTGGAACAGAAAATTTTCCTGGGATTAATTAAAAAATTGGTAATGAAAATAATTTCATTACAATTGATATCAATGCAACCCAGGAAAAATTTTTACAATCGGTAGCCAACCACACCTATTCTACAACTGGTTCCACTGCAACCGATTCCATGGAACTGGTTCCGGAACCAGTTCCTGGGATCCTATATGGAAGGTGTGGGTGACGTAGAATCAATTCCAGAACTAGTTCCACAACTGATTCTAGAGCAACCGGTTCCACTTTGGAGCCATAGAAGGGGTTGCTTTTGGGACAATTTCAAACAAAAAGAATCGGTGTTAGAATCGACAGTAGAAGGGGTTGTGAATGAAAAGTAGCTATTGTACAACCGATTCTTTGGAACAGAAAATTTTCCTGGGAATGGTAATGAAGTCATCAATTAATTAGTCCACCTAATTAATTAGTCCCATGCATGATCCTTAACAGTGTTTAAAAAATATTGAGTCTAAAAATAGATTTAAAAAAATTAAAAAAAAAATCTATAAAATTATTTTCTCTTTGAAATAATGATAAAAAACGAGTAAAAAGGTTAAAGTCGGGCATGCCGACTATACAATACCCTACACCAGTCTGGTGTATTGTTTGGATCCGAAATTCGAATGGGTTAAAATGGGGCTTGTGTCAAAATTTTCTATAATGTGAGTCAGCGCACCAAATTTCATTAAAATATCTTAATATTTGCGACCTGCAGTTTGTAACCAAGCCAATTTTGGGGGGACCCTTATATGGGCACTAGTTCTAAACATGGACCGATGTTCACCAAAATCAATAGGCTTCGTCCTTGGGCCAACATAGGTCTATGTACCAAATTTCATCAATATATCTTAATATTTGCGACCTGCAGCGTATAAACAATATAATTTTGGTGGGACCCTTATATAAGCACTAGGTCTAAACATGGACCGATGTTCACCAAAATCAATAGGCTGCGTTATTGGGCCAATATAGGTCTGTGTACCAAATTTCATCAAAATATCTTAATATTTGCGACCTGCAGCGTATAAACAGTATAATTTTGGTAGGACCCTTATATGGGCACTAGGTCTAAACATGGACCGAAATTCACCAAAATCAATAGGCTGCGTTATTGGGCCAATATAGGTCTGTGTACCAAATTTCATCAAAATATATTAATATTTACGACCTGCAGCGTATAAACAGTATAATTTTGGTAGGACCCTTATATGGGCACTAGGTCTAAACATGGACCGATGTTCACCAAAATCAATAGGCTGCGTTATTGGGCCAATATAGGTCTGTGTACCAAATTTCATCAAAATATCTTAATATTTACGACCTGCAGCGTATAAACAGTATAATTTTGGTAGGACCCTTATATGAGCACTAGGTCTAAACATGGACCGATATTCACCAAAATCAATAGGCTACGTTATTGGGCTAACATAGGTCTGTGTACCAAATTTCGTCAAAATATCTTAATATATACGACCTGCAGCGTATAAACAATATAATTTTGGTAGGACCCTTATATGGGCACTAGGTCTAAACATGGACTGATGTTCACCAAAATCAAACTGGTTCGTCCTTGGGCAAACATAGGTCTGCGTACCAAATTTCATCAAAATATCTTAATATTTGCGACCTGTAGAGTGCGCACAAGATTGCATGGAAAGACAGACAGACGGACGGACGGACATCGTTAAATCGAAATAAAAAAAAATTCTGAACCGATCGGTATACTATAAGGTGGGTATACGACCAATATTTTTTGGTGTTACAAACATTAGCACAAACTTATAATACCCTGACCACATAGTGGTGTAGGGTATAATAAGTCATTATCAGTAACTCATTATTATATGTTTTAAAATAATGCACAAGGTAAATGGGTGTCATTACTGGTAGTCCAAAAAATAATGATCTGTCATTACCATTTCTACAATGGTAATTAGAATGACTCACGAAAAAAATTAAAAAAGTGCCCCTTGCTTTTTTATACGACGATTCCCAAAATATTCCCGGTCCAGCAATGAGATCGCACGAGCTGGACAAAAGCTCTTATTTTAGTTTTTGGAAGAATTTATCTTTTTAGCTAAAGACAATATACACAATATGCATATCATAGGAAAAGTTTTTTCAAGGCGCGTCCAACGGTATATACAGCATTGTCCAAGCTTGCCCAGACATGCCCCATTTTAAAGGGTAATCTATGAAAAAACGGAATTTTTGTACGTAGAGGTTTGTAATTTAAGTGTCCAATTAACACATCTTAACCTCTACATTTAAAATAGTACATCAGTAGAAAAATATGTCAAATGGGTTTCAAATCGATTTGGCTAATTTTTAATAAATTTTTAGTTCAAACGCTGATTTAAACAAAGATTCTAGTTATCTTCATTTAACACAATACTAAAAATCCTCAGTATTTTAATTTTGAGCATTAATTTTCAATAGTATTTATAACTAATTGTTAAGAATCCATTCGTTAATTTTTATACAATTTTTTGTTAAAGTTGGCGCTATTTCTTTCCCTACCGATTTTTTTAAATGGCCCATATCTCGAAAATTAAGAGAGATAGAACAAATTTCGAGTATCCCTAATCGTTTAACGTGAAAAGGTTGTCTCTATCCAAAAATGGACCTTAATGGGGGCTTGGCCACTTGGAAATTTATAATAAAAATTGTTCAATTGTGACGCCCATAAAAAATATACTGACCATTTTATAGTTGGCGAAACTACATCAATAATTGTGAACATGATCTCTCTCAACTCAGATAATAATATGGTTGTAATTCGAAGAGAAGAATATGATTGTCCAGATAACATATGATAGTAGACGAGAAAATAATATGATAACCGAAGAAAGAGGTTTAAATTATAAAATAATTATAGGCAGTCATATCATTTGTAAAGTATAAATAATACATTAATAATATGATTGCAGTAGGGTACATAGTTCTGTAGGTGATCATTATGCAACCATAACCTTGGTGTTAAAATATTTACATAATTTTTTAGTACCCCAAGGCCGAAACCTATTGAAAATAAACAAAATCTTTGCACATTTAGACGTAGTCACCATAGAAAAGTCATATTTGAACTGAAATGTTACTACCAAATTGAAGAGATTTTAAGCAATTTATGATACGGGACCTATTCAAGTTTATTCGGTTAAAAAATAATATTGTAAGGAGTTTTTCTTAAAGAAAAACACTAAAATTATGAACACTCTTCCAGATTTTGGGGACTCATCCTATAAAAAACTTTTTCTTCAAGAAACACTCTCAAATTTTGATATAATTTAATAATTGTATTATGATAGACAAGGTACTGAAGTGTATGACTGCCATAACTATTTAATAATATGCTTTTTGCAATCACTCCACTCATAACCTACAGTTAAATTTTCTATGGGAAACAACAACAAATGTGTTACCAGTTAGTAGCTAACTGGGCATTCAGTAATCGTATCTTAGATAGTAAAATTTTTCATATTTTTGGTTAAAAACTGTCGAAGAACGATGTTAAAATATCGAAAATGTACAAAAATAGCAAATTGCTTTTTTTGTACATTTTTTGAGTAGTGGATGTAGTCATTCTTTATTCATGCATCGGGTAGTTTCAAACCATCTGTCAAACTATTACTGAGACTAGACAAGGAAAGAGGAAGCAAATAAAAAAAACAAATACATAAAAATGTAATAAAAAACCAAGGAAACTTAAGGAAATGTTTATTCATATACTAACAATATGAACTCATAAACTTTTATGTATGAATAGCAACAGAAACTGTTACAGTATGTAAAAGCACAAGAGTAAAGTAGCAAATACTATAAAGTAAAGCTTAGACAGTTAGTAAAAGTTATTTTTTTCAATATATGTACAATATGTTCATAAAACTCCTTTCATATTATAAAAATGACGATGAATGTCCTTTTTTTTTTAAAAAAATATAAATTAAAAAAAAGACTGTGAATGAAACATACAAAGTCTCGATGACAACAAGTTATAGAGGAATGGATAGTATTAAGGTGCTTCTTGTGTTAAATAAATTTACATATAACGCATCCTTTGGAAATACAATTAAATTAAGCCACGACTCAAATAATGTACTCAATAAAGACTTCGTTAGCTACCTTTGTGGTTGCATTTTTTCAATTTAAATAGAAAAGTATTTTGAGTTCTTTTTTACACTTTTTTATACTTTTTACGCCAATAAAAATAGCCCAAAGATCTGGCCAAAGTTAGTAAAATTTACCTACAAATATCACAATACAACACGAAAAAAAATGACAATGAATTCTGATAGAGGAGACCCCAAACAAAATCGTGTGTCGGCGTATGAAAAGATCACATCGGAATTTTATTTTAGGGGGGATGACAGTTTCCCCTATTTTTCAATCATAATAGGAAACCATTTGAATCTTCCATTTTAGGTATAGGATATGTTCATCGAACTTATGTAAAATACTACCAGAAATATTTTTGTGAAACATTTTAACCTCTAACATTTATTTTTCAATTAAAGGGACTTTTTGACCCCTTTTTAAAAAGAGACAAGAAAGACCCGTAAGTTGAAGAGTTAGAGGGTTAAAATATTCCACAAAAATATTCCTCGTAGTGTTTTGAACACATCCTATATCAAAAATGGAAGATTCACATGCACAGAGGGAATTTTACTGGACGAGTTTTAATGAAATTTTTCAGTAAACTAATGAAGTTTTCTTCACAATGTAAATGAAAAATTTCTTAATTTGATGAAAAACCTTCATATATTTTATGAATCCAGTTTTAATGAAACTTTTTTATTGAGTGTATGAAACTTTAAGTAAATAAAATGAAATTTTTCACAAAATTTTATGAAAAATTTCATTAATTCAATGAAAAGTTTCAATGGACGAGTTCCAGTGCAACTTCATTGGTTTTATGCAAAAATTCATTAATACATGCAGATAATTCTCTCAGTGTGGTTTCCCCTTAAAACACTGCTTTGTTGGGCATTTGAGCACCAATTCTAAATAAGTACGAGATTAACCCTTAACCACATTTTAAGTTTCGACTTATTTCTGGCATTGAAATTGAATTTTTAACTTTGATGTCTTCAGAGACTTATACGAGGGCGACCGCAAAAGTAACTGGCCTGACACATTTTCTGTTTTACTAGCAACTTTTTTGTTTTTTTTTTAAAGCAATCCTTTATAAGCCATCTGTCAAAATTTCCGAAATATTTAACGATTATTTTCTTTGTTACAGGTGATTGAAGTAAACAAGTTTTGTAATTTTTGAAAAATAGAAAATAAAGAGTTTCGTGCGGTAATTAAACACTTTTATATAAAAGGTTATACGCCACAATTAATCAAAGATGAATTGGATTCTGTTCATGGTGATAATGCACCATCATACTCCACCGTGAAGTCCTGGGTTCAACAATTAAAAATGGGTCGTTCAAGTACGGAAGATGAACAACGCTCTGGAAGACCGAAAACTGCTACTACTATTCAAAACATTAGAAAAATATTTAATGAAGTGACTAAAGATAGACGAATAAAGCTTAGAGAACTTGCTGATATTGTTAAAATACACGAAAAACAAGTTTGGAGTATTTTACATGATGAACTCCACATGAAAAAGCTATCTGCTAGATGTGTGCCGCACTTGTTGACTTTGCCCCAAAAAATCGCATTTTTAACTCAACAAAAACTGGCCGAATTACGATCCACCATATAGTCCAGATTTAGCTCCTTCTGATTATTTCTTGTTTCCAAATTTAAAAAAATTTCTCGGTGGCAAAAAATGTTCGTCCAATAGCGAGGTTATTGCTGAAACTGAGGCATATTTTAAAGGTCTTGAAAAATCTTATTTTTCGGATGGAATTAAAAAACTTGAAAAACGTTGGATGAAGTGTATTGAGTTGGAAGGAGATTATGTTGAAAAATAAATAATAATAATTCCAAAAAAACGGTTCTTTTTATGTTAGGCCAGTTACTTTTGCGTTCGCCCTCGTAGTATAATTTCATGGCAAATATTTCTGCGGAACATTCTAACCCTCTTATTGGTCAATTAAAGGGACACTTTGACCCCATTTGAGAAAGTGACAAAAAAACCCTTTAAATTGGAGAGTTAGTGGGTGAAAATATTCCGCAAAAATATTTGTCATGAAATTCTAAAAACTCACAAATAAGACATTAAAGTTGAAAATTTAACTTCAATGCCAGAACTAAGTCAAAACTTAAAATAAGTTTAAGGGTTAATCTTGTACTTATTCAGAATTGGCGCTTAAATGTCCAACAAACGTGGACTTTAGGGGGAAACCATGTGAATCTTTCAATTTAGGTATAGGATGTGTTCAGTGAACTTATATAAATTATGTAAAACACTACGAGGATCATTTTTTTGTAACATTTTAACCCTTTAACTCTTCAACTTATGGATCTTTTTTCTCCCATTTTAAAAGTGGGCCAAAAAAGTCCCTTTAATTGCAGAGTTACAAGTAGTATTTTATATAAGTTCGCTGAGCGCATCCTACACCTAAAATGGAAGATTCACATGGTTTCCTATGTCGATTCACAATAAACATTTGAAAAAGGGAGGAAATTTTAAATAAAAAATATCGTAAGAAATATTTTAGCAAATATTTATGTATCTCATTTATATAGGAACTACCCTAATATAAGTGAAATAAAACAAAATTCTTTATATGTATGATATGCATGAGAATATAACAAAAAAAAATGCTACTATAACTATGTTTGTACTACTATTACATACTACTTACAGGCTTAAGCATATAACTACTACTATGACTAACTTATAGACACACACACGTACACACTCACATACATATGTACAATTTCACGGTTCTGTGGAAAACGTTTTAAAAAATGTTTTGTGCCTCATTTCATCGATATTTCGTTATTCATTGAATGACATTCTCAGGGTTTATGGAAATCTGATTTGTTAGTGTATTTTTTTCTTTTTTTTTTTAACAATTTTATAAATCAAATTAAGTTACATGGGGTTTCTAGAAGACGTTCCTTGTCACACGAATGAGTGACTTCATGTATTTGGTTTTTGTATTGCATGTATTTTGTTATTGTATTTTCGTTCGTGTGGAGCAAAACGTTATCTAGAAACACCACCTTAGTTTTACAAAAACAGTTAAACTAAGGTGGTGTTAAATAACCTGCTAAAATAGGGTAAAGCCTGAAATAAGTATTTCATAAAGTTTGGAAAATATAAGTCTCTACTAAAACCACAAATATAGGGTTTGCATTTATTAAAAGACTTTTTTCAAGAGTCACTCACCCAAGAATATATAGACTCCAACATTTTGTATCCAACAAATTAAAAAAAATTGGAAATATTGAAATATTTAAGACTTATTTCCTAAGCTTTTCCTAAATTTGCATAAAAATTAAATAGAAAATATATTAAACATAAGAGTGATGTTGATTTAGTCAAAACATATTCGTCATTCGAATACTTTCAGTATTCGTAGTATTAAAGAATAACTTACAATGAGTATTAAAATAGGGGAGACTAAGAAAAACGCAAAAATATTTTTTTTGCTGTTTTTAAATATTTATGTGCTTATGACAACTTACTCACCCATACTGGTAATGGCAGGTCATCCCACTGACCTCCTGTTGAATTGTCATGATGAAATTTTTACATTTGTATGAAAATGTATTTTGTATGGGACATGTGACATGTCGCTAAGTCATCACGAAGTAGTCATTTCAAACTTAGGAAATAATATATAACATTTCCATTTGAGGAATCGGTCAGAGATAATTCCAAGCAGAAGACCCGGGCCCAACTTTAGCTCAGTTCCCGCAAATTTTTTACAATATTTTGAAGGCCGAAAAATTCAAAAATAAGATGGACCAACTTTTGGATGCCCGACTCGGCTGGAAAGTCACAAGTTTGACGTAAAAATCCTGCAATAGTGTATTTTGTTTTTCGACTTACGGTAAAGTTTTCTACAAAATGTTTTTACAGTATGAAACATTTACTGCCAGTTTTTGATTAGCGTGATATAATTTAAATTTAATATTTTTTTTTTTAATTTAGAGTAATTAAGTAATTCTTATAATATATGTAGCTGCTTTAAAATATATTCCCAATTATTTTTCCGCCGAACCGTGTCATACATTTGTGTTTGTTCGGTTTTTCATTCGGTTCTGTATGTTGTCCAACTAATGGCAAAAGAAAGTTCATGAAAGCACCGGAAACCGGAAGCAACCAATAATTCAAATGAATTTCAAATCAAATCATTACAAAACAAAGAGCCCCTAGCACAAAACAACTACGATACAAAATACCAAGACCATGTTTTTTCTTGTACTCATACTTAACAAACTGCCATGATAATGGCAAAAAGGACAAATGTAAAAATAAAACTGAAAGTATAATGTCAATTCCTATTTGTTCGTTTTTTTCAACCAAGAAATTTTAAAATAGTGTATCATTTTAATTTCGTTTACATACTTTTTATTTCATTTTGTATATTACAAGCTTTTATTTAATTGTATTGGAAATTTTTAAAGAATTTTATATTTCTCTTGGTGTTTGGTTACATGTACATAAGGCAATCCCGAATTTTAAATCGCATTAACTATTATTACTCAATCATACTGGAGCGAATGATAAAGCAGGTCGATATTAAGATAGTGCCGAACAAGCTGGATTCGGAAACGGCAGATCATGTATCGATCAAATTAACACTCTTACACAGAGATAATTTTGCCGGACGAGTTTTAATGAAATTTTTCAGTAAACTAATGAAGTTTTTTTACAAAGTAAATGCAAAAGTTCATAAATATAATGAAAAAGCTTCATATATTTTATGAATCTAGTTTTAATGAAACATTTTCATTGAGTATAGGAAAGTTTTAATATATGAAATTAAATTTTTTACAACATTTTATGAAAAGTTCCATAAATTCAATTAATAGTTTCAATGGACGAGTTCCAGTGAAACGTCGTCATTTTTATGCAAAAATTCATTAATATCATGCAGATAAATCTCTCGGTGTAGGCTTATAATTGAACAGACCGTGGAAATGCGACCGCCTTTATATATTCTATTTAACGACTATGAAAAAGCAATCGATTCTATTCGTAGAGAAAGCATTTGGGCCGAACTGAGGAACATGAGGGCTCCGAATAAGATCATCTCTGTAATACAAAGCAGCTATGAGGGTTTCAAATGCACTATACTCCATGAAGGTAAAATATAAATAAAATATTATTTTTACTACTACTTCAAAATTATGATTTAAAATTAGTTTTCATCATGTTGTGATTTATTATATATTAGCTGTGTTTTCAACTTATGCACGTTAACTTGCAACGTGGATAATTATCAACATTGAAAACTCAACGTATACACATTTTTTACATCTAACATAACTTCTTCGCGCCAATTCCTAAAAAGTTTCGCTGACATACGTTCGATTATACTGCAACTATTATTAACATTAGCTGTTTATAATTTCTTTATACTTAAATCGGTTAAACGTATATTTGACTTAAATACTTAACGTTGATAGGTATGAGCGAAAATACAGCTATTATTTTTATTGTTAAAATCTTCAAAGCAATATTGTTCACCTACGATTAACGAGTCAAGCGTTTTTTAAGTTTATGCACCACTTAAAATTTATTTGAAAGTTGGGAGAAATTAAGTAAGGGTGTTGCCAGAATAATAGGAAAAATTAACAAACTATTATTTTATGACTATACATGACATTTCTTAATAAGGGCTTAAAGCCCGTATGACACTGGCTTTATTTTGTATTGAATTGATGTAGTATTGATACTGACAGCAATGTAAATCAAATGGGAGCACTGCATTGCCGATATTCATTTGACAGATACTGATTTATTCTATACAGCTGAACTCTTCTTACACATTTTTTTCCCATAGGGAAATTCATCATTTTTCCCCAATACAAAGTCAATATAATAACTAAGCAAGTATCATACGTAGACTTGGGTATTTTAGTTCTTTTTGGTGACCGCTCTTTCTAGTTCAATTTGTTGTAAAGAACTTGTTCGCTCTTCTAGTTCAATAGCTCTTTAGCAATTTTGTTCAATCGTTCTCAAAACAATTTTTATCGTTCGTTTTGCAATTTTGAATAGGTAGATAATTCACATAGCTCGTCTCTTAGTTATCAAAGATATAAAATATCAGACAAATTAAAAATTTTAAGCAAAAAGAAAAATCTTTATAAAATATTTTTAATTAATACATAAAAAGAAATAAAATTGTCCCCGGCCAAAGGCAACAAAATGAACGATTGAACTAGAAGTGCGATTAGAAGTGAACTAGGTCTTTCGATCAATTGAGTGACTACTTCAATTGAACTAGTTCGTTCATGAACGACACAAGTCTAATCATACGGGCGTTAGCATGTTGAAAAATTTCATCCAAATTTTAAAGGCCTCAGACTGCTATTTAGATTATAAAAATGAACAATTTTTTTCTTTATTTTAGTAGGTTTAAGGGTAAGACGAAGAATAAACCTTTTTCTCTAAAAATTATAAACATTCATTTTTAAATCAGACTAGAGCTACCTTTCTGCCTTTTTGTATCATTCATCAGTGATTTTCTATGAAATTGTTAATTAAATTGTAAATTGTAAATTATTGCGACGCAATCACAATAAACACAAAACGTCACTTTTTCCCCAGAAAAATAATAGTATTGTGCATTAAATTTGATTGAAAACAAACTCTATCCAATTTTCACGTGAAACTCTTATCGTGATAAATCATTTTTTATATGGATGTTTATGCATCATAGCCTTAAAATTTAATGTGGGAATAATCAAAATGGCTTGAGAAAATTAATTTTAAAAAAGTACGGAAATCGCTAAATCTGAATTTGAAATTAGGAGATCAAATTCTATAAGCGAGAGATATTGTGTTTATGGCAAGGATTTTCGTGTTAAAAGAGACAACTTACAATTCATTAAAATTTCGGCAAAATATTATTATACAGTTAACAGAAATATATTAAAATTTCAGTATAAAAATTCTTAACCATTAATTAATCATTTTCTACGAGTGTAAAGAATTTAATTAATACCGCATTTATACCTACCTGAGCAAAAACTACCTGGTTTTTGTCTCTTGTAGTTTTTAACTTGTCAAAACATATACAAAAAAAGTTAAAGTCGGGCATGCCGATTATATAATACCGTACATCAGTTAAAATGGAGTTGTGTCCAATTTTTCTATAAAATGATAAAATAAGAGAAAATCTGAAATATAGACCATATGTGCGATAGGTCCAAATGTAGACCGATCCTATCTAGAAACATGGTCCTTGGTACATGTCAGTCAGCGAACCAAATTTCCCTAAAATATCTTCGTATTTGCGACCTGCAGCGTATAAACAAACCAATTTTGGGGGGCCCTTATATGGGCACTAGGTCTAAACATGGACCGATTTTAACAAAGTCAATAGGCTTTGCCCTTGAACCGACATAGGTTTGTATACCAAATTTCATCAAAATATCTTAATATTTGCGACCTGTAGAGTGCGCACAAGAATGCATGGACAGACGGACGGACGGACAGGCGGACATCGTTAAACCGAAATAAAAAGTGATTTTGATTCGATTGGTATACTATTAGGTGGGTCTAGGTCCAATATTTTTTGGTGTCACAAACATCAGCACAAACGTATTATACCCTCTCCACGTAGGTTATAATAACTATGTGGTTTTTGCTCAAGTATAAATGTACCCAGCAAAACCTTGGTAATGGGTTTGACCTTTTTCACACATTGCCTGGCAATGGGTACCCCTTTACCCTTGGTTTTATTTAGAAACCTAAAGTAATACGTTACTAATATTGTGATATATCAATACTTATGTGGGAGGTATGAAATAATGAGTTACCGATATGGAGATATATCACTACTTATAATATATTACCGATATTGTGTTTTATAATAACTTATTAATAAGGGTAAAAATAATAAGTTATTGGTATTGCATAATATAACTACTTATTATGCGAGAGTACGATTTAATAAACATTTATAATCTAATTACATTGCTCGGATCGGTGTACTTTTAAACAAATTCATTACTGGTAATGTCTTATTTTATTCCCTATATGTAACCAATGAAATATGCACTAATGTGTAATGACTTACTTCACTCTATAAAAGTATGTACTTATTTTAGCTAACTAGTGAATTTAATATTACAAGTAACAACTTATTTCAGTACTTCCTTCGCAATTACTTATTTTATCCTATACCGACTTAAGCAACCATTTACCCCCAATGACACCCCATGTTAAAATAATGTGTTATGCGACCAAGTGTAAGTAGTTACAATTTTTGGTTTCTTATTACATTTCCGTTTACCTGGTAATAGAAGGTTTTGCTGGGTAGTATAAAACAAAAGGTTTTTTTTTAGGTAAACATGTGTCACATTTTTATTGAGTATCAGGTATTAAGCAATTATATCTATTTAGGCTCTTGGTCTAATAATATAAATATGAGCACCCTTTCTATTACCACCTCTATTAGGACGACGATGATTGTTACGACGGCGTTGATTAACAGGGCGACGATTATTATTAGGACCACGACGTGTTAGGGCAGCTTGGGCAACAATTTGTGGTATTAAACCGGCAATAGGTGAAGCACCAACAATAGCAGCATTAGCAGCAGTATTACTGGCACTACCACTAGCACCACCAGCATTAATAATAATAGGTGAAACAGAACCAGTTCCAATGCCCGTTCCCGTTGTACTAGTTCCCGTACCACCAGTTCCCGTGATACCAGTTCCTGTAATACCAGTACCTGTAATACCAGTACCGAGACCAGAAGTTGTTGTGGGTCTCAATTGTTCGAGCATATTTTGTTTTTGTGTTATATACTGATTAATTTGAGCATTCGAATTTCCCACACCAACCAATCCTCCGCCACCCATAAATCTCAATTCTCCACTACTGCCATCTTTAACATATAAAGCAGCTATGTGTTCATCTTTTGTGGTTTTCTTTAAAGATGCTAGAATATTGATTGATTAAATATAAAATTCCCTTTTGTTTTCGCATTAATTTTCCAACTTCTAAACTCACCTCCTTCGGTATTCGCTAAAGTAAATGCCACTACTAACAAACTGATAAATTTATAAGCCATCTTTAGTATTAGTTTATTTTACTTTAACTATGTACTTTACTTTGTCAGTTGTAAATGTGATTTAACTTCAATTTGCTTTTACTCATCCGCTTTTATATGATTCTTATATTTTTAGGGTTTCAAATGATAAAGTTATTTGAAAATGATATGCAAAAAAGTTTAACATAAATTAAACTTTCTTTCATTACATCTACATATGTATATGTGGTACATATAAACTCTTGTACATTTGTGCTGCTGTTGTTCAATTCAGTTTTAGGTGTAGAAATTGTTTAAACAATTGTGTTCAATAAGGTACTTGAATAATTAGAAAGTACATATTCTAGTTTCAAAATGTTTGGATTCCCTTAGGCAAAGAAATTTCTTAATCTCATTAAAGGCTGATGATATTTATTTATCTATTTAAATATTAAGTACATATGTACAGATATTACTAAGCAGGGTGTCGTTAATGTTTAATAGAATAGACAGTTTATAGTTTTCACTAGGGTATTCAATTAATCGACTTTTTATTTTAATCGATTAATCGTGCCAATAATTATTTGGGTTTTTTTCCTAACCGATTAATCGAAAAAAGTTTTATGTAAAATAATATGCATACAACACATTTTTGTATTTTGAATAATTTTATTTAAAAAAACCAACATAAATAATTGCAGTAACTCTTCTAAAATTCATAAAAATAAAAATCTAATAATTGAGTTCACATTTTGTCAAAATTTTTATTTTTTCTGTCCCCTCTGTCATATATTCAGATTTTATCTAAATCAGAGAGAACCACATCGCAGACCTTTCCGGTAAATTTTATATTTTATAAAGTTGAGCCTGAATTAGCCAAATGCAAACGTAACGCTCTGTAGTTTGTGCAATGAGTTAAAGAAGAATAGAAAATCTCGTACATTAATTAACGAGAATACTTCTTTCGTATGCAAAGAACACATAAAAAACCTAAATGTAGAGAGAAGCTCTGTTGAGAATTACTTTTCCCTCTAAGTTTACGTTCCTTCTTTCATTTGATTTTAGTAACAATTTTAATTATAAAAAGGTTGTAATTAATTTTTTTTTTTTTATTGTTTCTAAAGGAATTAGCTAAATTGGGTTCTGAAAACCTCATATGTATGAAAAGGTGTTAGTTCTCACTAAATATTATTTAGATCTTAAGGAACATCTACACGAGAAATAAAATTTCTAGAGATAGAGCAAAAAATACCTCTAATTAGCTCTATTGTGAATGATTTAAGCTATTTAGAGGTGTTTTTTGTTCTATCTCTAGAAATTTTATCTCTCGTGTAGATGTGCCTTTATAAATAATAATTTTGACTACAATATGGTTAACAACTTAAGCCCAAACCACATAGTGAAAGTGCCAGTGGACAGTGGCAGTGCTGTCAAACTTTGTTCTTGAATTTCGCGAAAACAATTAAATATTTTAAAATATTTTTTATTGTGTTTTGTTTAAAAATAGCTCTTATTTATTTAGAAAATTTTCTAATTTCTCGGCAGTGACAAATAAAGAAAATACAAATCCCGCTTTATCGACAAAACGTCGCACTGCGGTAAAGTACTGTCGATACTGCGTTTATCTGCTTTAGGCTTTCTTTGTTGTACTTTTTATAAAGTATTTAAAAAAAAAAAAGCTGGATATAATTTTTTTTCTTTTAATTCTTATCTTAGGGATTTCTCATATGAATATTCAAAAAGTAAAAAACAAATTTAATCTAAGATCATACAAGGTAATAAGAGTACCAAAGAGTAGTGATGAAGTTGCTGTAATATTAAAAAAAAAACAGGCCAGAAAACTATTGAAGACAGTTATGAACAATTTTAAAGGCTATATAGTGATGGATGACGAAACATATGTCAAAGAGGATTTTAAACAAGTTCCTGGATCTCAATACAATACAGCATTTATGAGGGAAGGTATAAGGAACATATTTAAATATAAAAAGGTTGACAAATTTGCAAAAAAGTTCCTAGTATGGCAATGGCTAGTGGGCAACTCACTAAGCTTTTTGTCTTACGAGGTACATTGAAAAGGCAAAAATACATAAAAGGAGTTTGAAAAAACGTTTGTTGCCTTTGCATAAACTCCATTCTACCCCGCCAATATTCTGTCTTGATTTGGCAACAATTCATTATTCCACAGAAACTGTCGAATGGTTCAGAAACAACAGTACACTATTTGTGGAGAAAGAGTGTAATCCCCCAAACTGCCCTGAACTTCATCCAATGGAAAAATTTTAGGCTCACATTAAATCAATACTTCGGAAAACATCCAAAGTAGCTAAAGCTAAGAAAAAATTTTATTTCAGATGGAATAAAGCGGTTAATAAAATTGATAGAAAAGGTGTCCAAAAACTTATGAGTGGCTTAAAGGCTAAAATACGCACCAACGCATTACTCGCCCCGAATTGTAAATTTTTTACTAGTTTAGAAAATTTTGAGAAATGTTCTTAATTTGTTATTTTAAATTAAATTTTGTTATTTTTAGTTAATAAGTTATTAATAAATAAAAATGTAAAAATTTTTTCGTTTACATGCTTTTTGTTAACGCAGTATAATATGCTCCGCAACCAGTTCTTTGGATTTTACATATTTACTGGGGTATATTATATATTATTTTTATGTCACATACTTTTAAACAAATTTATATTCATTTTACATTTATTCTTTGTCTCCTCAACATTAAAATAATATTTTTATGTGAATATTGTTTTCCATTAAAACCTTTCCAAAAAGATCCATCATAAAATCCATTAATAGCATAATATTTACCTCCGTAATAAATACCAGTAAGAGTGCTTTAACAAATTAAAAATTCATAAATTAAATTTAAAATATTAACACCGGTACTAGGTACATACCTATCAGAACAATCAGGATTTTTAAACCACCAACCAGCTTTACTACCAACAACACATTTTTTTAGATCGCAATCGTTTTCAACATGATCGGGTGTACTGAATTTAGCACCTCTAGAATATATCAAATTATCTTCAGCTGTGCCAGAATACTTGCCCAATAATTTCAATTGATATTGTTCACTTTCACTTCCGATAACAAAATGATCGTATTTCGCATAGCGAGAGTTACGTTTAAAATCCTCTAAATAAACGTACAGCTCTTGCGGTCCATCAAAGTTAGTTAAAGCATATAGATTTTCTAAACCTATCCAATATTCGTTGTCGACATTTCCAAAACCTTCAACATATTCGGACCAAGAACGTTGAAAATTTTCTGATCCATCTATACGCCGTAATATGTATAACCAATCACCCTGTTCAAAGTTGTAATTACAGAATGCTAAAAATGTATGATTTCTGTAACGGGACACAGAAATATTGTAATAACCACTTCTTTGAGTACATTCAGTAGCTTCAGCGCAATTTGACGGCAGTTTATCTGTCTGACAATGTTCGGGAAAATTATCAACACGAATATCAAAGACGGGTTTTATTATTTGACGTGATTTTTCTTTCATTTCGTCCAGATCAATTTGTTGTGTGTTCAGTGAAGAGAGTCTAGAAGGTTCGAAACGAAAATTATTATAAATTAGGATGGATCGATTTGAGACTTTATTTCTAATATAATAGAAACAATTGTTTTTTGTTTCTATGTGTATAGTCAAAAATTTAGTTAAAATTTTAAAGCATTACGTTTCCACTACTTATCATAATTATTTCAACAAAATCGGAATTAGGCTTCCGGGGATATGACAATTTCAAGTTTCATAATAGAGATTTTAAATTACCATATCTCTTAAATGCGCCACACGATTTTTATTGTTTAAGAGTGGAAACCCCGATTTGCGCCCCTTTGGTACTGGCATACGTCGGAACGCCAATTCTGCAAATTTAAGACTATAAATTTCTAACGATGCACGCTGGGAAAAATAGGGAAGTACCTGGCATAGAGTCCAATTTTAAAAATCTGAATTTACAAAAAAAGTCGCATTTATTAGCCAATTCATGCTGAACTTAGCCTTGTTTTTATTTTTTAGTTATTTGCTTGTGAGTCCGTTGTCAAAGTTAAAATTTAGTTTCAAAAAATAAAATTAAATAAAATGTAGTCTTACAACTTCAATGTGTAATTAAACTCATAAATAGTTTCTCGTTAAAAAAGTTTCTTTTGAGTCATTAAAGATGGTATTTTGTTGTGCTATTCCATATTTTTTACTAGCCTAGAATATATATGGAGGTTATACAAGCGTATTAAATAACATAACTTTTATAGAAGTACCCGAGTAAACATATTTTTTATATAACCATTTATGATTTTATAGAATTATATATCGTTTAATATTGTCATATGTAGCACCAAATATAATTTTATATGATTATATTAAAATATATTTAATCATATATTATATTAACCAGATCCACCATTTTCGAATCTAATAATATATTTTTATATATAATTTTATTAACCCATATATGATTTGATTTGGAAATTGGTGGATCTGGTTATTATAATTTTATATAATTATATATCTTTTGATATAATTATATAAAAATATACATTTCACAATACTCGACGAGATATAATTGTATAAAATCATAAATGATTATATAAAAATAATTTTTACTAGGGTAGAAAAAACAAAAAATAGTCTGCACTTAACCTACGCAAGCATCGGCAAGTGAAAATGCACATGCATATTAAAGAATGGACTACCTAGATTACTACTATCATAATCTCGTTTCGCCAAGGAGTGCCAAGACGTCCTTTTTTGAGATTTCTTACTGCCTCCACAATTTCTTTTATTTTTTATTTTTAATTTATATTTTTTTAAATAAATGTTATCACTCTTTTTAAGAAACATTGGCCCTTACTATAAAATAGTATTTTAAATTTAAAGTCGACTTTATTTTTAATCATACGGTTTTGTTCATTTTGTGTATGAAAACCCTACAAAAATATTTATATTTTCAAACATTTTGATTGGTTGAAAATAAATCAACCAATTAGAATACTTCAAAAATAAACCAAGTCAAGGCATACTGCACCCAATATTTTAACTAAAGTCGACTTTAACTAAAATATACATTTGAAAAATTTAGATAGTAAGGGCGATTAATTTCATTATTAATCAGGGTTCTCAGGCAAAACCGCTAAAACACAGGGACTCAAATCCCATTTAATTTTTGTTTTACTCATTGAGTATATATATTTTTTATTTTAATCGATTAATCTTGCAAATAATTAATCGGGTTTTTTTCTTAACCGATTAATTGAATAAATTTTAATCGATTATTTCGTTACTTGAAATTTGGACATTTTAAATTGTTCGAACAAATTTTGAACAAAGTTGTTCGATTAATCGACTAACGATTAATCGATTTAATACCCTAGTAGGTAGTCTGTATATTATTCACTTCTTAAAGACTGTAATGTTACTATATAAATCTGTATATTACTAAAAAAAATATTTTAAAAACTTTTATATAAGATATTTTAAGATTTTTTTTCAGTATACTAACATTAAGCAAAAAGTTTTATTAATTTTAGCAAAGATTTTTTTGACTTGCAATCGACTAAGTGTTAGCAAAACTTTTGCTAAAATTAACAACTTTATGCTAGCACGCTCCTGACTAAAAAGTGTAGTAGTGAGTGTACACTTGATTATACACAAATTATTGGAATATTAATGGTAATTCCGAATCTGTAAAAAATATAATGCTAACAGATATAATACCGTCATGTTAAGCCAAAACAATAAACAACACTGGGCATTAAGCTAAAATCTTAAAACCGCGATTACTTGGAAATTGGTCCATTGATTTCAAAAGATTTGCTATAATAGCGTTAAGCAACCTCAGTTTAGACTGAGCAAAAACTACCTAGTTTTCGTACAAAACTAGTTTTTGCTAGTTTTTTTATATATGCGTTTTGACAATTAACAACTAGCAAGAACCAAAAACTAGGTAGTTTTTGCTCAGTCTAAATGCAGTATAAGTAATTTTGAAATATAAAACTAACAAAAAAAATTTTAAAAATTGCGTATACAGTAGTGGACTAAAGTGGATACATTAATTCAAGATTTTTCGAAATTTGTTATAATTTTTATTTTATCAACAATTATATTAATTTTTGCATTAAAAAATACAAAAATTGTTTTTTTGGACTTTCTATATTTTCATATATTTAGTTAGAATATTCTTCCACCTCAAGTCCAAATTCTAATATGATATTGTCATATTAGATTTTTATTTGTTGTTTCAAAAAGGGGTTGATCATTTTCATGATAGACAATACAATTGTTTCGTAGACATCACTCTACTCTTCAGTTGTCCGCAATAAGAAAATGATAACTTTCTTCTCAAACCGAGAGATTACATAAGGTACAAAAAATCAACGGGACGAACATTTTTATTATAGAAACTTAAATGATTTTTTTTAAAGCATAAAACTGAAACATTCTTCTTCAATAAAAACCTAAATACAGTAGACTATATCATTAAGAAGTTAATGAAAAAATAATTGCAAATTGTGACCGCTTTTATCCAGTATTGGTCATATTTGAAATTTTCGGCAAGATCTTTCTTTAATATTTTGTCGAAAGTCCTTTGTTCTTTAAAACAGATTTTATGCGAGAAGGAATGCTTTCCACGAGATTTTTAATAGTTTGAGGTGGAATATTAGCCCATTCCGCTGAAACTCCTGACCAAAGATCATCTAAGGTGGTCGGTGCTCGTTCGCATTGGGAGAGTCTTCTTTTGACAATTGCCCACCAATTCTCGATGGGATTCAAATCGGCGCTCTGACCTGACCACTTCAAAAACTGGAAAAACTACACTTGGATATCACAAATTGAACAAAAGTTATTAATACAAATTTTAAATTATTCAAATATGTATCCACTTTAGTCCACTACTGTATATGGGCATTTCCACCGAAAGGTCCACCGAGACTAAAATATTAAAAGTTCTTGAAAACACTTTGTTTTATAATATTTTCATAGGCAAACAATCAAATTTAAATAACGTTAAAAGATTTCGCATTTATTCATAACCCATTTCGAGGTATTCGAATGCAAAGTCGCACAAGCGCATCTTTTCTTATTTGGATATTTCTATTGCACATTTTGTTTTGATAAAAGTTTTTAAACAGAGACGTTATGCATTGACTTTTGCTTTCTAAAATATTTCTAAAGGTACAAAGAGTCATAAAAGAATGCATAATAAACAATGCAATTGAAAATAACCGTAAATTTTTGATTTGAATTGTCGCATATTTCGATGTCCCGTGCGACATTGAAAAACAACATTTGTTATCAGTGCGTCGAAAGTACACGCAGAAAGCTCATCAAATATTGATTACAAACAGAGATTTTTTATACAATTAAAATAAAAAAAACCTACCTGAAAAATAAGAAGAATTGTGATCTTGGTACTTATTCACAGTTGGTCACGTGCGACATCGTAAGTGTGAAATTTAAAAATTTTAAATTTGTTTTTCTTATGTAAATGTTTTATTTATATAAATACTTACTTTTAAATTTTTTTAAAATTGGCATGCACCATGGTCAAGAAGTAAAAGCAGCTAGGACTGCCTATTCTAAAAAAAATTGTTTTTTATATTTTCATATAATTAAATACTTCCCAGCAAAAGTTTTTTGAACTGGTTGCCTCTGAATCTGTTCTAGAACAGGTGTTTTTACCACCGGTTACGTGGAACAGGTTCTAGAACTGATTTCTGGGAGTCAAAATGGAAGGTTTCACTGTCGCGGAACCAGTTCTATAACTGGTTCTAGAACCGGTTCCAACGTAACCTGTTCTAGTTTGGAGGAAAAGAACCTGTTGCTTTTGGGACAAACTCAAACAAAAATCACCGATGATAGAACATAAATTATAACAGATTGCATGCACGTACAAGTTGTTCTACAATGGGTTCTTTCCATCCGACAATTTTGCTGGGTTAATTCATACTACATATTTCTTTTAAGTTTGTTTTTGGTTATTATATTAAAATAAATACCTTGCATACTTCTGTCGATTTAAAAACATTTTTACTAAGCTTGTTTATATATAATTTTGTAAAAAGAGCAACAGAAACAACATAAATCTCATGATGGAAAAAAATGTCCCACTGTCGCACTGTCACGTGCGACAGTGAATAAAATTAAATTAAAAAAAAAATATGAATCGTTTTTGGGTAAAATTACAACCATTTTTAAAAGACATCAATGCACAACAGTGTAAAATTAGTCACATTGAAATATTGCTTCAGGTTTCGCTGAAATCGGCATTTTAATTGTTAGCCGCGAAAACCACTTCTCTTTTTGTCCCGTGCGAATGCCTTGTTTTTTTACAATTATCTTGAAAACGAAAAATTGCTAAAAATCAACCTCAGCACCAATTGTAGGGCTAATAAAAAGATATAAGTAAAACCTATTGTCAAAATAAAAATCCATTTTATTTTGACTTTTTTTCACTTTAAAGGTGTACGACGGTCCCGTTCGACATGATGGAAATGCCCATATATATTTTTTTTTTTGCAAACATAAGGTGCGCTTTTTTTCTCTTTAAGTATCGTGGAAATGTCCTCTTTCAAATAATACCAATATCTTTAATGTAGACTTAACGGTTTAATTGATGCCAGCTAAATTCTTATTTTACCCCAGCATGCAATGTGTTTCGAATTGGTATTTTCTTTTTTTCAAAACACATTATTTAAATGTCATAGTCAACTCAAGTATTTTCCAAAGGGGCGAAAATCGGGATTCAACCGTAATCACTTAAAATATTTCTTTCGAAAATCTTAACAAAACAACTTTAAATATTTGCTTCCAAAAGTTTTATAATTTTAATGAAAATATTCAATCGATCCACCCTGTTATAAATATTTGTGTTTATTAATTAAACTAAAACACTAAAGTTCACTTACTTATCTATCCCATCCATGCGAAATTTTAAACTTTCATAAGATTTTATAACATTTTCCAATTGCATTAAAACATTTAAATACAAATCATCGTCATCAATTGGTTTAGAAGTCTAAAAAGTTTTAAACTATTTTACAAATAAATTGTATTTACTTGTTTTACTTACCGCCAAAGTTATCGCTGCTAATATAAGGAAACACCATGATTTTAAAATCATTTTTTTTATGCTACCTTAATCGAAGAGTTCTTGACTTGAAATGACTATTTTTAATATAAGATTCATAATAATATATGGTTTAAACAATTGATTTGTGCGTTTTAATCATCAACAAGATGATGATGGAAGTAAATATGGTAGAGGTTATCTGTATGAAATATTTATTGTTAATCGTTGTCTTATACAATTAATTGTAAATACTAAATATTACAAGTAGACACTTCGCTTAGTCACATTTTACTGATAACTGAAGAGTAAGTATTTGGAAAGAAGATATTCTAAAGCTTTAATCTTCGGTATTGTTAAAATTTAGATATAACATATGTATGTATATATTTTTATCAATTATAGTATGACTATTAGCATCACAGAAAAACAGTTTTGAAAGAAATCGGGTGATAGTAGGCAAAATATTTATTTTTTTTTAAATCGCGCACGACAATAATACTCTTACCTTTTTTTTATCACAATATGATCCTCCAATTATCACACAATTATTCCAAAATGATCCCATATTATTATATTATAGTCCAACATATCATACTGGTATCCCTACACTAATAGAAAAAGGTCTTTAAAAAAAATTTAGTTAAAACCACTAAAAATTAATTAAAAATTATGCTGCAGCAAAAACTGCTAAAATTAACAGATTACTTTTGCTCTATATTAGTAATATACGAACAGCAAAAATGAAACTATTAAATATACAGAATTTTAGTTATATTTGAGTTAAATTTTTGTTGATGGAAAATAGCAAATTAACCTCCTAAAATCAGCAAACAATTTTGCCAAATAATTAGTAGCCTAAAAAATCACAAAAAAAAATTAAAATTTTCGAAGTTTTTTTCGATATTTTTTTAAATGAAAATAAAAATAGCAGTTTACAATTTTTTTAGCAAATATTTCTGCTGATTTTAGCAGGATAGACTGCTATTTGCATTCAACTAAATTTAGCTTAAAAAAACAAATATTTTGTACATATAACAGTTTATTTTTGCTATTTTAGTCTACTAATATTTAGAAAAATTTTCTGCAGATTTTACAGTACATTTTGTTATTTTCAATTAACTAAAAGTTAACCTAAATATAACTAAAATCCTGTAAATTTAACAGTTTTAATTTTTGTGTTCTTTTTTTTTACTAGTATTTAGCAAAAAAATCTGGTAGTTTCAGCAGTTTTTTCTGCAGCATCGTTTTTAACTAATTTTTAGTAACTTTTGCTGCTATTTTAACAGATTTATTTCTATGAGTGTAGGTATAGTATTCTCCCAGCATTCGGTTGAAGCTGAGTTAAGAAGCTATACGAGTTCTATTTTATTCAAACTACTACTTATATTTATTCGATTCACATTAAAAAATTTCGTTATTAAACTAATATTAGTTATCACTTACATAAATAAAAACGAGTAAAAAGGTTAAAGTCGGGCATGCCGACTATACAATACCCTACACCAGTCTGGTGTATTGTTTGGATCCGAAATTCGAATGGGTTAAAATGGGGCTTATGTCAAAATTTTCTATAATGTGAGTCAGCGCACCAAATTTCATTAAAATATCTTAATATTTGCGATCTGCAGTTTGTAACCAAGCCAATTTTGGGGGGACCCTTATATGGGCACTAGTTCTAAACATGGACCGATGTTCACCAAAATCAATAGGCTTCGTCTTTGGGCCAACATAGGTCTATGTCCCAAATTTCATCAAAATAGCTTAATATTTGCGACCTGCAGCGTATAAACAATATAATTTTGGGGGGACCCTTATATGGGCACTAGTTCTAAACATGGACCGATGTTCACCAAAATCAATAGGCTTCGTCCTTGGGCCAACATAGGTCTATGTACCAAATTTCATCAAAATATCATAATATTTGCGACCTGCAGCGTATAAACATTATAATTTTGGTAGGACCCTTATATGGGCACTAGGTCTAAACATGGACCGATGTTTACCAAAATCAATAGGCTGCGTTATTGGCCAAATGTAGGTCTGTGTACCAAATTTCATCAAAATATCTTAATATTTACGACCTGCAGCGTATAAACAGTATAATTTTGATAGGACCCTTATATGGGCACTATGTCTAAACATGGACCGATGTTCACCAAAATCAATAGGCTGCATTATTGGGCCAATATAGGTCTGTGTACCAAATTTCGTCAAAATATCTTAATATTTACGACCTGCAGCGTATAAACAGTATAATTTTGGTAGGACCCTTATATGAGCACTAGGTCTAAACATGGACCGATGTTCACCAAAATCAATAGGCTGCATTATTGGGCCAATATAGGTCTGTGTACCAAATTTCATCAAAATATCTTAATATTTACGACCTGCAGCATATATAGAGTATAATTTTGGTAGGACCCTTATATGGGCACTAGGTCTAAACATGGACCGATGTTCAAAAAAATCAAACTTGTTCGTCCTTGGGCCAACATAGGTCTACGTACCAAATTTCATCAAAATATCATAATATTTGCGACCTGCAGCGTATAAACATTATAATTTTGGTAGGACCCTTATATGGGCACTAGGTCTAAACATGGACCGATGTTTACCAAAATCAATAGGCTGCGTTATTGGCCCAATGTAGGTCTGTGTACCAAATTTCATCAAAATATCTTAATATTTACGACCTGCAGCATATAAACAGTATAATTTTGGTAGGACCCTTATATGGGCACTAGGTCTAAACATGGACCGATGTTCAAAAAAATCAAACTTGTTCGTCCTTGGGCCAACATAGGTCTGCGTACCAAATTTCATCAAAATATCATAATATTTGCGACCTGCAGCGTATAAACATTATAATTTTGGTAGGACCCTTATATGGGCACTAGGTCTAAACATGGACCGATGTTTACCAAAATCAATAGGCTGCGTTATTGGCCCAATGTAGGTCTGTGTACCAAATTTCATCAAAATATCTTAATATTGACGACCTGCAGCATATAAACAGTATAATTTTGGTAGGACCCTTATATGGGCACTAGGTCTAAACATGGACCGATGTTCAAAAAAATCAAACTTGTTCGTCCTTGGGCCAACATAGGTCTGCGTACCAAATTCCATCAAAATATCTTAATAGGTGCGACCTGTAGAGTGCGCACTAGATTGCATGGACAGACAGACAGACGGACGGACGGACGGACAGACGGACATCGTTAAATCGAAATAAAAAAAAATTCTGAACCGATCGGTATACTATAAGGTGGGTCTACGACCAATATTTTTTGGTGTTACAAACATCAGCACAAACTTATAATACCCTGACCACATAGTGGTGTAGGGTATAACAAGTAAATGAAAAACTAAAAGTCGGGCATGGCGACTATATGGTACCAGTCTGGTAAAAACCAACTAAAATTTGGATCCGAAATTTTGATGGGTTAAAATGGACTTGTGTTAAAATTTGCCTATAAAATGATAAAAAATGGAATGACGGTAAGAAATTTTGTTTTTGCCTGATGTTAGGTGTATTTAAGAGAAAATATTAGTAATTGCGCGTAAGGTTGAATCTTGGAACAGATGTGTCTGTTGAAGAGTTGGCGAACATAATCGAATTTTATTTCTTTGATTATGTTATTTGAAGCCGATTTATGTTTATATATTGTTAATAAGTTATTATTGCAATTAAAATTGTATTAATTATAAATTTAATTATGTTAATGTACAATTGTTCGATGTGTTTTAAGAGACTTTAAGTCTTATTTGCACTAAAAATAAAATAAAATAAATAAATAAAATAAAATATTTGTAGATCTTAGAAACGAAACTAGAGTATAATATTATAAGTTTTTGAAAAAAATTATTCATTTTCAGGATTTTCAGAATTTACCCCATACAATGGACCCTACAATGGTCTGGGCGAATTGCATTTACTTAAATATTTTCCAACCGATTTTGGATTTTTATGCCTTGCTGGAAAGGTAATTTAGTCTAAATTGCGATTCTAATGACATTTTCTTGCCCTGAAGTTATATTTTCAACTTGAATGTCTTTAAAGCTTCATAGTAGAATTTCGTGATAAATATTTTTGCGGAACATTTTGACCCTCTAACTCTTCAATTTACGGATCTTTAATTAAAGAGATAAAGGGTTAAAATGTTACGCGTAGTGTTTTACATAAGTTCGCTAAACACATCCTATACCATGTAAATGTAAGATTCACATGGTTTCCTATGCCGATTCACAATAAACATTTGCAAAAGGGGGAAACTGTTAACACTTCAAAAACATAAACTTTTAAAACGCCGATACACGTATATTAGGGTGTGCAATGTCGTTTGCGACAAAGGCGAATCGCGATTCTTGTTTTATCATTCCAAGAAACTTAGCTCAAAAATGAACTTCGAGCCCCCGGATTTTTCAAAATTAAAAGTCATATATTCGTCAATTTTCACAACAATTTTGTCAATTTTCCCCCAAAAAAAGGCGACAAAATCTAAAAAAAATGTACAAAAGCGCCCTCTGGCGGCACTAAAAAAGAAAAATAAATATCAAAAATTGATTCCTCGACCCAAAAGCCCCCACATACACACTTGGCTAGAGGAAATAAAATTTTGTTTTACCTCGATTCTTGAATATTTAATCCGGGGGCTCAAAGTTCATTTTTGAGCTATAGTTTCTTTGGCAAAATTTCTTGGAATGACCCATAGAACATTGGGTCATACCAATTTTGCTATACATTTGTATAGCAAATTCAAAATCTACACAAAATTCTAAGAAAATTACCCCAAGAAAGTAGGGTTCTAAAATTAAAACATAAAAAAAACCAAATTGACCCACCCTAACGTATATATATTCTTTTTTGTCCTCTCTGCCAGAATAAATTGTTAGAACCTTGTGACCATTTTTTTTTTGTACAGTGTATTATGCTTGTAATTAGTAGAGAGGAATATGATTGTCTTGATAATATATGCCCAGCAAAAAAAATTTAAGTAATGCCTTACAAACTACTTCCTTCACTGCTTCACAAGTATCCGTTAAAGTATTTTTACTGCTTTTTTAGAACCCAGCGAAATTGTCGGATGCAAAGAACCGGTTGTGGCACAACTTGTCATTGCATGCAACCTGTTCTACATTATGTTCTATCATCGGTGATTTTTGTTTGAGTTTGTCCCAAAAGAAACAGGTTCTTTTCCTACAAACTAGAACAGGTTGCTTTGGAACCGGTTCTGGAACCAGTTATAGAATTGATTCTGCGACAATGAAACCTTACATTTTGACTCCCAGTAATCAGTTCTAGAACCTGTTCCATGGAACCGGTGGTAAAAAGAGCGGTTCTAGAACAGATTCAGAGGTAACCTGCTGAAAAAAATTTTGCTGGGAAGTTATTCTGAACAACTTCAAAAAATTACTTCTTTCATTGTTTCCAAAGTATTCGTTAGTATAGCTTTTTTGGAATTACTTCGGAACAACATCCAAAAAATCACTTAAGTATTGCTTCTAAAGAGTAATTGCTCTAAAAGTGATTATAAAAAGTGATTTTGTTATCATTTGGCATTTCCAAACAGAGGGTTATATTCCCGGCAGCAGCAATATTTTTTATTTTCTTTTTTATTAATACTTATAATTAATTTGTTTAAATTCAATATCTTTTTAATTTTTCCATTTTTAAAAATATGTACATATATATAAAAAAAGTGATGAGAAATTGCTTTTTGTGCACCTGTAAAAATAGTACTGAAAACAATACATATACACTAGACCGTACCTCAAAAAAAAAGTTCGCCGTACACCCCCCAATATGATGTATTTTTGGAAGGCGATTTCGCCTTTTTTAATTTTTTGTTATAGCTTTGGCATTTAAAATCGGATTTTAAAGTGTGATATATCGATTTTTTTGCCTCGACGAGATCAGTGTCTTGCTATATAGTAAAAATCCAATTAAAAAAAATTTAAAAAGGCGACCCCTATGTTCGGCAACCAATATATAAAAAAAATTTTTCTACTGGGTTTAGCAAAAAACTTCCCTAGCAAAAGTTTACTGATTTTTTGCGATCTTTAATTTTCTGACATTAGGGTTGTACATTAGGGTGGTCGCAACTGAGATCTGGTGGGTAACTACTAGAACGGGATACTTGAGGTCAAAATGTCCTTAGAGCAAAACACTGGTCTCCCCGAGAGAAAAACATCGATGTATCATACTTTAAGATCCGACTGTAAATAACAAAGATATAACGAAAAATGTAAAATGACGACCCCTACGTTCGGCAAAAAAATTAAAAATTTTTTTTTGAAACCTCCTTGCAAACATACTTCATATTGGAGGGTGTACGGCGCACTTTTTTTATTTGCCTGTAAGGTTGTACGCTCTAATATACACCTTTTACACTTGTTTAATAAGTACTTTAATTGAAGAGAATAAGGAACAATATCTCACAGTAACAAAGTGGTGTTTTTATGCCAGTCAACTTTCATATCAAAGAATAGCAATCGTGAGGTCGCAAGTTCGATACGCGGTGGCGGCAATAAAAAACTTTTGTAAAATAAAAAAAATATAATTTTTTTTGCGAAGAATTTATTTTTACTTTTAATTGGTGAAAAGGAGCTTCCTTTGCACTCGTTCAAAAAGTACTGAAAAAATGTTGAAGTGGGAGTACTCTTCTCCTATGACAATTTAATATTAAAATCATTAGTGTTTATGTTAGAAGTACATCTAGATCATTAATTGTAGTGCTTTTTCTATTCTTCGGCATCTAATTTTTTTTTTGTTGGGTGATTGTAGACTAGAGAGTAGAATAACCGAAAAAGAGGTATTTTAACTCAAAATGTAAAGTATTGTATGATTACTTTGTACATCATTTCTCTGCATGCAGCGGTTTGGTTGAGTCAGTCAGTTTTGTTTTGAATTGGACGGTTTTACCAAGTTTTCTGTTAAATTTTCTCTATGAGTGTAGTTTTATTATATTTAAAAACTTTATGATCTTTAAGGTAATTATTCTGATTTCCGTCGTAATAACCAAATCGCAGTTTGGGACTCAGAACTTATTTCTCTGTGTGTATAAATTAATAAAATAAACACTTACCAACACACAAAGGCTACAATATGTAAAATTACGACTACAACTAATAGTACATGCATATCACATCCGCCCACAACCTCAAAAATTAAATAAACGAAACCTCCTCTTAATATATTTTTTACAACATGAAGATGGTTTTACCTTAAATAGACATCTCTACACCTGGTGTAACCCCGTAAATCAACTGTTAAATTGTTTAGAACAACAAATTGTTCAGAAATTTTAAAGAACGAGGCGAAAAATTGAAAACGAAAAACCAAGAAAAAAATTAAAGTACTTTTTAACGGAAAGTAAGTGAATTTCCTAAAAACCAACAATCTCCAAAAAAGAAAAAGCTTTTCACACACAAATACTTAATACTTAAACATTTTAACATTGAATAACTAACATATCCTTTTTATTTACCACAACAATTTTTTTGTTAACTGAAAACTCTCAACGAAATTTTCGAGTGCGTACACACAGTGTGGGTTTTGTGGAAAATGCAACATACTGCGTTCTCAACTGCAATATATACACAACTTTGGTACAGTCATAGAAAAAAGTTTGTAGAAAAGTTAGTAAAACTGTTAGTACTTCAACTTAACAAATTTTTAGTTAAAATTTAATTTTTAGTTCATTTTTTTGCTACCTCCACATTACTAACTTACAAATTTTTTTGCTATTTTTTTTGCTGAATTTAGTTACTAATATTTAACAATAAATTTGCTAACTTTACAGTATTTTGCTGAATTTTAGTTACTAATTTTTAACAGAAGATTTGCTAATTTTACAATTTTTTGTAAACTAAACCACCAATTTTGGAGCGCTTATAAACAGAATGTTAAATGACTCATAAAAATTACTGCATATTTTTAACTCGCATAAAATAATGCAAAAAGTTTTTAAATAAAGCTAAATTGAAATGGTTGAAAATTTGTCCAACTCATAAAATATCTTAATTATTAAAATTAATGAGAAAAGTTTCTATTTATCGTAATACATTAATTTTCAAAGATCAAGGTTTATTTTATTTATTTAATATGAAAATTGTGATTAAAAGTATTTCTATGGAGCAAGTGGAGTTTACGAGGATGACCCTAATTTTTTCCCCCAATATTGTACTTTTTAAGCTTATTTAAAGAATACGATATTTTTAATCGGCCACACCTTCTTTCCAGTGGGTGGAGCTTTAGAGATGAAACTGGAAACTCAAATAAATGCGGAAGTACATATCCGATCAGCAAACAATTAAAATCAAAAGAAGGGTCTCTGAAATACATTTTGTTATGGTTAACATATTATTGTCTATAAATATTACCACTTTTACAAAAAATCATTCTTGGGACATTTTCATTGGCATTGAAATATAATGTCAATGCCAACAAATTTCATCACAATTCAATGCCAATGAAATTTTTTTGAATTTGCATTGATGAAAACAATGGTAATGAAATGTACACATAATTGAAGAAAAAGCATTTTATTTTATTCTTTTCATTTATTCTTTTATTAAAACATGAAAACAAATACTTCTTTCATCAATTATAAATGGGCATTTAGGCATTGAACAATGCCAATTGAAAAATTAATTAATTGACACATTCAATAAATGTAAAGTTATAGCAGGTTTACAAAACGTCATTTTCATACAAAATTTGTTCAATAAACCTCCCATAATTTTACAAAACGTTTATGAATTTAGGGGTTATTTTTTATTTATTAATTTTCATTTCATTTGCTCCTTTTTTACCTTTTTCCAGTCCACTAGTAATCTGCAAAAGTTTTGTTGATTTCAGAAAATTTTAACAAAAATTTAGCTCAAATATTACTAAAATTCTGTAAATTTAACAGTTTTTTTTGCTATTTTTATTAAACTACTATTCAGCAATTTCTTTGGCAATTCTAGCAGGTTAAATTGTTATTTGCAATTAACAACAATTTAGCTCAAATATTACTAAAATTCTGTAAATTTAACAGTTTTTTGCTGTTTTCATTTTATTAATATTTAGCAAACTGATTCTGCTAATATTAGCAGTTTTTACTGCAGCATCATTTTTAACTAATTTTTAGTAACTTTTTCTGCTATTTTTACGGACTTATTTGTATGAGTGTACATTTTTATTATATAAGCTCATTCACGTTTCATTCCCGAACCAAGGTAAAAGCTGTTTTACCTTTACATATGTGAAATGTTATACATATACATATGTTTGTACGATGATGTGCACTATAGGTAAGGACGTTGGAATACTGGAGAAAATGCATTTTGAAAAATTTCTTAACATCACCGTTAGTAGAATAAATTATTTTTTTTCACAATCTGTTTTACCAACGATATTAAAAAGTAGAGTCATTGGTACACTTAAAATAATAAGTCAGTAGAAAAAACTGTCAAACCGGTTTCAGATCGATTTGATTAATTTGTAACAAATTTTTAGTTGAAACTCTGATTTAAGCAAAGATTTTAGTTATCTTCATTTAACTCAATACTAAAAATCGTTAGTAATTTAACTAATTTTGAGTGTTAATTTTCAAAATTATTTAAAACTGATTATTAAGAACCCATTCGTTAAATTTAACAAAATTTATTGTTAAAATATAATATTTTCATGTTACTGTTATTACCCGCTAGATGGCGCCACCAATGTATCCGAAGTTTTATATATGGCGCTATTTCTCTCCCTCCCGATTTTTTAAAATGGCCCATATCTCGAAAACTAAGAGAGATAGAGCAAAATTGATGAAAATTTCGTCTACCCCTAACCGTAATACAGCGAAAGGGGTTATCACTATCCAAAAATGGACTTTGGCGGGGCCTTGGGTCCTAGGAAATTTTTAATAAAAATTTTCCACTTCATAAGATGGCCCATATCTCGAAAACTAAGCGAGATAGAGCAAAACGGACAAAATGTTTGCTCCAATGGAGTGCCCTTATATCCCCTCACATGTTATGGACTAGGGCCGGGGAGGGTCCCGAAATCATAAATTTGGATAAATTCTACGACTCAGTATAATTACAGATTAAACTGTAGTTTTACAAATTTCTTACTTAAATTTAGATTTGATAAATTTAACAAAAGAATTTTTTAAAATTTATTTTAAGCCAAAAAACAGGAATAAATTTTGTTAAAGTAACAAACTTTTCTGTCCAGCCAACAGACGTATTATTTTGAGTGTATTTATTTGGTATTGGTAGTTATTCTGTATTTGGTAGTTATTATTATGAAGTTATTCCATAAGATCTTGTGAACAATTTGTGGAAAATTTTCCTAGGTTTGGTTTTATGGTAGAACAGTTCTTACCGTTTCATTGTTATTTTATACAGTATTGTTTTTAAATAATCTGCTACCTAATATTTGCACTTTCTTATCAGCAGACTTCTTTTTTTTGAAAAATATAAAGAAATTCCTCTTCCATAGTGTATACGTAGCAGGTATCCATGTACACACGTACAAGGTATCTACTGGATAATTGCTTTTTAAGATTTTCCACTGTTAATGGAAAATGCCTACAGGAAACGATATTCTTTTCAAAAACTTCTATAGTAGTATCTCTAGTCATGAATATCATATTGTCCTTATGGTTTAATATTGCATTGCTATTGTTGCTGCTGCACTGCAGCATCATAATAGTGGTAGTTTTATATGTATCACGAAAAACTGCTGAACTCTCACAAACACACACACAACAAAAGCGAAGGAAAACGAACTTGGTTGTGGCCTTGGTTGAAGTGGTAAAAGTTTGCACTTTTCTTTTTTACCCCAACCTGAAGCATGGAGTAAGAACTACAACAACGTATGGGTACTGGCTTTAATGTACTTTATAGTTGGCGAGTTTTGTTTTTCCGGGAATTTTTTTGCCGTCTACCCAACATTTCACATTGTGTTTTGAAGTGCTGTAGGTAAGAAAGAAAAAATGTTGTGCCGTGAAATTAAAATTTTAATTAAAACAAAATGACGGAGTGACGATGTTGTTCTCCCGTTATTTTTTATTTTTTTCTCATTCTTCCTAGAGTTTATACAATACATTGCACTTATGATGGGTTTTTGTTACCCTACAATATTCACTTGTGATTAAACAATTTCAATATTTAAAAGCAAGGATGGTAATCGAATCGATGTAGTTATCGGTAAGGGTAACGATATTTTAAGTTATTTCGGTAGTGGTATTTTAAAGATAGCGCCATTTCATTTATTTCGGTAGTACATATTGGTATTTTAGGTGTAACGGTTTTCAGTTATTTCGGTATCGGTATTTTAAGGCTAACAGTAGTTAGATGAAAGAGTTTTGAATCGATAACGGTATTTTACCGGTATTGCCTGCTAACCCTGCTTAAAAAAATAATTTAGCCTGGTGTGTAGAGTTGTCAAGTAATCGAAGTATATGAAAAACCGGTTTTCGATTACTTCTAAAAACCGCTTTTTTGAAAAACCGGTTTTCAGTTTTTTTAATTCAAAACTGGTTCGAATAACCGGTTTTTCCGGTTTTTTTGTAAATAATCATTTTGTATTATTACTATATATGCAAATTTTCTTGCTAAAGAATTGCTAAAAATCTTGAAACTTTCTATTTTTTTCGTTTCTTAAAAGCAATTCGCAGCGTAAATTATTCCATTAGTGCGAATCCACCCTTAAAACTAAAAGTTACTATTTCTAAAGGCGCTGACACGTTCGGACAGATCTAAAAGCCCAGTATTTTGTTCGTAATTTTTGTGGAAAAAGGTATTAACCTCCATAAAAAACAGAAATCATTTTTCACTTTCTCTGGAATTAGAGTTTGCTGTTCGGTTTTATTCGAAACCGAAACCGCGGTTTTTCAAGCCTTAAAACCGAAACCGAAAACCGACAAAAATAAGTCGGTTTTCAATAAATACTTTAACCACTTATAATAATTAATTCAATTGCATCTCAGTGTACAATTAGAATCCGAAAAGACTCACAACAGCCCTTAGACCGTATGAAATCATAGCTAAATACATAACGGTGTATTTCTTCACCGATGAAGCCTCTTTCCTAGCACACTTTTATGACTCACAAAAGACTATGATCAGACTATTTTTGAGACAATTATTAGCAATGAAAAAATTTTTTTAAAAATTTGAATACGCCCAATGTTTGGGCACCCTGAAATTGATCATATTTTAGAGTATTTTACGACTCATAATTTCTGAGCTCTCAGAAAAACGTTAACTGCGATATTATTGAATTTCGAAAATGGCTCAGCTCCTATTTTACAAAATTTATTATTTTGTTGTAATAAATATTTTTTCCATTAAATATTACTTTAAAGAAAATTTTCTTTATTACGGATAACATAAACTGATTCTTATAATTTTAGAAAAAAAAAAATACACCAAAAAGTAAAGTGGTTTAAGAGATGTTGAGTTTTATATATTCAGTTCAGATTTCCACCGCGTACTTTTCAAAAAGTCATATTTCGTATTCCGTGAAATTTTTAAAAATTTACCAAATTGCTAAAATTTAAACTCTTGAAAATACAGCTTTAGGTGCATACAAAAGAATAAAAAAAAAATAATTTATAACGAGCTTCCGCGCCTTTTTTTCTTCTCTCAGAAAGGTTTCGAAACGGCGTTATTGCCTTTACTCGAGTGAGAAATTCAATCGAATTTTAATAAATGTTTTGAACGAGTTAAAATACGTATTTAATTTTTATACATATTTAATTATTTTAAAGCAATTCTGTTAATGTCACATGAAAACCGAAAAATAACCGAAACCGCGGTTTTCACAATTTTTAAAAACCGAAACCGCGGTTTTCAAATTTTTCGGTTTTTAGCAAACTCTACTCTGGAATTGTTACAAAATTGCGGTGGAAGTTTTTTCGCATTAATTTAATAAACAGGACGATTTGAAAATGTCGCAAAAAATAACTTGGGCCTTATGAAGATTGTAGTTTTCCAATTTGTGACTTTTAAAATTTTTATTACAATTTTACGGTTTTAAATCGCAAAATGTTTTATCAAAAAAATAAGAAAAAACTTCTCTTATTTATTGAGGAAATGGAAAACATGAGCTTATATGCATTATAGGACAAATTTTTAGATCTTTCCTACTAAACATATTGTCAAAAAATTATGACCTTTTTTTAAGATAGAGAGAGAAAATGTAGAATACTGCAAATAAAAAACCGTCTCTTGAAAGAATTTCAACATTTTTGTTTCGAAAAATAATTTTTTTTTTGATAATAGTCCACTAATGTACGTCATAGCAACGACAAAGTCAGGAGGAATCAAACATTAAGGGTCATATGCATAATCACTTTGAAAATTTTTAAGTGACATATAAAACAAATTTTCATACAAAATTCATTTTATAAATGTGTTATAAAGTTTTCAATTTATTATGCATACACACATAATAATCCATGCATAAAAATACGAAATAAATGTCAAAATAACAAAAACTTTCGTAAAATAAACCATTTTTCGTATATTTTACAAATTTTTTTGTTATTTTGACATTTTTTCGTATTTTTATGCATGGATTATTATGTGTGTAGGCACTTTAATATTTTGCATAACTATTGAAAAAATGAGGAAAATTTATTAGGAATTTTCACCTTAAAAATATTCGAATATATCGAATTAATCGACACGAAAAAACCGGTTTCTCGAATAATTCGAAAACATCTCTTTTTCAAAAACCGGTTTAAAAACCCCGGAAATATAGTAAAAAACCGGTTTATCGAATAATTCGGAAACCGGTTTTGACAACACAAAGTCTGTTTCGGTTTTTCTATATTAACTGATGATCGGTCAGACTAAAATATAATTAATCAGTTAATCCACTTTTACTAGATAAAAAAATCTTAATAAATTGTCATTTCCTAAAACAATTCAGTTGTAAATTCCACTTTAGTTACATTTAATAAAAAAATCGATAGTTTTAATTTTAAGTAAAGTAAAACACAGTCGACTTTGTTTATGTTACTTTTTGTTATATTTTCTTCTTTTTCTTATTAGCGACGTAAAGCTGTAAAAACAAATTTGTGGTATTTTATTGTTTTTTCATCAACTATTTTTAAATTGCATAGAAAGAATATTATGATAGTTTGTATGAAGATCCTAATTGTAAGAAAAGGTTACATTTAATAAGTTTATTACAAACTTTTCCCAAAATTTGCAACAAAAAAAACGTTGTATAATACTAGAGTAGCCCGAAAAAATTAAAGCAAATCTCAAAAGATCGGATTGGGCTAATATTGTTCGTTCGGGCCCGGTGAAAAATGTTTTATATAAGTTCAGATATCCATGTTTATTAGGGTGTCCCTTAAAAACAGATTTATCATTACACCCCCCCCCCCCCCAGTTTTATTGGAAATGGTCCCAAATGGAAGAAATCGATTTTGTTTTTTTTTTTGGAAAAAAAGTGTATTACTACACTCATAATAATCTATAGGTAAAATAAACGAAAAATGTGGTTCATTTTACGAAAGTTTTGGTTATTTTGACATTACGAATATTTTTGTAATATGTACAAATGATATTTCGTTTCTAGTATCGAATTTTGATTTGTATATTTTACGAAATTTTATAAAAGTACAAAAAAAGATTGGTAAAGATACAAATATTTGGTTTAAATACAAAATAATTTTGTATCTAGTAGGATATTTTGTTTTCTAGTATCGAATTTTTATTTGTATATTATACGAAATTTTATAAAAGTACCAAAAAAAGATTGGTAAAGATATAAATATTTGGTTTAAATACAAAATAATTTTGTATCTAATAGAAAATTGGGTGCATAACCTAAAAATACGATATATTTGCCAAATTTTTGGCTTTTATGTTACTGTGAAACATTGGCCATCGTTATCTATGATATTTTCCCAACTTTCTGGAAACATATTTATTCCGCGCCAAAACAACTGCTCATTTTTTGAGGCCAAGAACTAATCAAGCCAATTTCGGATACCCGGGCCAGACGGTACAGGTCCCCTGTGATCGCCTGGCCCGATTTCAGTAGCTCATAATAGATGAGACCCTTCTGCCATGCTTCACATACTATTTCTTACGTTTCGGGTTGTCGTAATGGATCCATTTTTCATCGTCAGTAATGATTCGATGGAAAAATGACTTCTTTTTATGGCGTTCAAGCAGCATTTCGGACATACAAATCGTCTTTCAACGTACCTCGGCTTCAAATCGTGTGGTACCCATTTTCTTGCTTGTGGTACCCATTTCCTGCTGCTTGCAAATGATTTGAAATTGCTGCTTGAGAAACTCCGAATGATTTTGCAAGTTCTTTTTGAGTTTAACAACAATCTTCATCGAGAAATGCCTCCAATTCATCTCTTACAACTTTTTTGGCTGACCTGTGCGGTCTTTGTCTTCCGTGTCAAAATCACCACTTCTGAACCGCACAAACCATTTTTAGCACGTTGAAATCAATGGAACATATTCAATTGAACAAGTAAAGCAAAACTTTTCGCAAATAATGCTTTTTTTGGCACAAAATTCGAGATTTTTTAAGCAAAGAAAAACTTTGTTGTTTACACTATTTCGTTCAATGACCAAATGAGAATTAATGACAGATGTTTACTATATTTTACGAAATGTTGTAAACGTACAAAAAAGTTTTGTAAATATATAAATATTTTGTAAAAATTCAAAATAATTTTGTTTATTCTACAAAAAATATTAATGAATAAATCTAAAATATTTGTAAAATATACAAACGAAATCGTTAAATAAAAAAAATTGTGTTATATTACGATATTTTTGTACATTATACAAGCATTTTTTCATTAAACTTTATTTGTATAATTTACGAAATTCTTAAATTTAATCAATTTTTTACCATCAACTTAGTACAAACATTTTGTAGTATTACAATTTTTTTGTACTTTATACTAAAAATAATTTACAAAATCGTGTTTGTATTATTTACGAAATTTGTAAATTTATGAAATTTGTTGTATACAAAATATTTGTGATATAAACCAAAGGTTTGTATATTGTACGAAAAAATATTTACGAAAAATATTTTCGTATTTTTAAGCATGGATTATTATGAGTGTATTAAAAATTCCCAAAATTATGAATTTCGAAAAATTATTATTATTCATTTATATATTTCATTTATTCATTTAATATAGTCAAAATAATTCAGATATGGAATTTTGACTTCATCGGATATCATTAACCCACTTTAGCCTGGAATCCAAAATGACCCACGAATTTAATAAAAATGCAAAAACGTGATTTTATACCCTACACCACTATTTGGTCAGGGTATTATAAGTTTGTGCTGATGTTTGTAACACCAAAAAATATTGGTCCTAGACCCACCTTATAGTATACCGATCGGCTCAGAATTTTTTTTTATTTCGATTTAACGATGTCCGTCTGTCCGTCCGTCTGTCTGTCCATGCATTCTTGTGCGCACTCTACAGGTCGAAAATATTAAGATATTTTGATGAAACTTGGTACACCGACCTATGTTGGCCCAAGAACGAAGCCTATTAATTTTGGTGAATATCGGTCCTAGTGCCCATATAAGGGTCCCCTCAAAATTATATTGTTTATACGCTGCAGGTCGCCAATATTAAGCTATACCGACGAAGCCTATTGATTTTGGTTAACACCGGTCCATGTTTAGACCTAGTGCCCATATAAGGGTCCCCCAGAATTGGCTTGGTTACAAACTGCAGGTCGCAAATATTAAGATATTTTAATGAAATTTGGTTCGCTGACTCACATTATAGAAAATTTTGACACAAGTCATATTTTAACCCATTCGAATTTCGGATCCAAACACTAGTTGGCTTTTAACCAGACTGGTGTAGGGTATTGTATAGTCGGCATGCCCGACTTTAACCTTTTTACTCGTTTTTAAATTAATTTTAAAGATATTTTAAAATGCCTAATTTGGAGATGTCGATTGCTATTTCTACCACATAATAGTTGATATTAAAGAAAAAAAAAATTAATTGGAAAAATGATAATTCGAGTTTGTGTTTGGAGCGACTGCTTTCCAGGACATTTTAGAAAAATTGCTTATTTTGTCAAAAATTTAACAAAATTTGAATGTTTTCATCAATTTTTACATAGTTTTCGAAAAGATATGACTTAAATTAGGTTATAGTATATTTAGACTGGGCAAAAACTAGTAGTTTTTGGTAAGTTTTAGGTTTTGAGCCGAAAACTATAAAATTAATTTAGTTTTTCAATACAATTTTCATACAAACTGAAAACCAGATTCTACCTGGTTTTTGCCAAAAACCAAGTAAAAATATCTGAAATTTGTATTTTTGATACACCCGATGTCTTTTTTAACTAATTTTCGATACATCCTGTTACAACGAATATAGAATTAAAACAAGTGTCAAAAATATATTTTTTAATTTTTTTTAAATATTTCAGTTTTAGTTTAAAATAGTGTGTTGTTATACATTTTTAAATATGTTAATAATTTTTTTAAATTAATTTAACCAAAAAAAACATAAACAAAAGTGCTTAATAAAAAAGTGATGTGACAAAGAAAAACTAAAAATTCAGTGTAAATGAATTGGCTTTTGTAATTTAGTTTTGTACAAAAACCATCTGGTTTTTGCTCAGTCTAAATTCAGTATTAGACTATAATTATCTTTACATTTGTTTAAAAAATATTTAACTCTAAGTGGCCTGGGGTCAGAAAAGACCCATCAAACTTAATATTAATTATGACTATTATACGATTAAATTGATAACAAAAATCTTAACTGGATAAAAATAAATATTTTATGTAACATGATCCAAATTTTTAATTTAATACTAAAGGTGCGTTTACAATGATGGAGTATTCCAATCTGTAGTAAATTTAGTTCTTTTCTCTTTCTTACTAATACATTTTTGTATTTTGCTGTCTTTTTTTATTCCACTCCAGAGTCAAACTTGTTCTACTCTGGAGTGCGGATTTGTTTCACTCTAGAGTTAACATTGATCTGTTAACTGTTTAACATGACAAATACAGCTTAAAAAACACATCACTAGTTTGCTCACATCCCTAATTGTCAACAAATTAGAAAAAAAATATTTAGAAACGTAAAACCAACACAAAAAATTTTGTGTTGGGAATTTTAATATAAAATAAAAAATTATTTCAAAATATAAGCAGTCGTAATAGAGCCTGGAAATTCGCGAAACAAAATGTAAGTATTTAAGTGTCAAATATTTTTTGAAGTAACTCTACTTTGCATTGTGAACAGTTAACATTTCAATCTGTGCTGCAGAGTAGAGTCACTCTACCATTGTGAAAGCGCCTTAAATGTTTAAATTATAAAATCACACCTACACTTTAGTTTAATTAAAATAAAATAAATTTGAAATAAAACTTCTGATTGAGTACATTTTATATGTCACTTACTTCCAACTGTAAACAACTTTGTTGAATTAAATGTACCCATATATTTATAAAATTTAAATTTTTATATTAAAAATTAGATTTAATTTAGCTCATGTTGTTGCACACATAAATATTTATTAGTGTAACGAATCAATTTCCCGAAAAACTAAAACACTCAACACAAAACCGAAACAAATTTTGAAAAAACACCAGCATGATCTCAAAAAATTTAAAGAGCTCACTTTATGAATGAAAAGCGTTACAAATAGATAATTTTACAAATTCTGTAAAAGAAGTTAAACCACACAAGTTGTACAAAATATTAAATTACAAAATCTGTCAATATTGGAAAAAAATGTGAAAACTTCTAATGAATTCCATGGGAACTAAAGTTGTAATCAGACACAAGAAAAATTCCCAAGAACTTTGGCGGTAAAATCAAAATTCAATATTTTTACTCTTATAAACATTTTCATTCAAATTTACCCAATGTTTACAAAATATTTAAATATAAAGAACTACTCCTTTCTTTGAGGGAAAATCAAAAAACAAAAATTCAATTTTTTTTAGGAATTTTCTTTAAGTAATCATTATATTTCAAAGAAAATATTAAAGGGATATTAAATTTCATAAGTGGTTTGACGATGTGTTTGAAAATAAATCTTATAATTTTAAAAACGTATTGAAATCAATAACCGCCTTCTTTTTTTAAATATGTAAAATGACTTTTGTCTTTAAATGAAAGAAGAATTTTTTAAGCGGTCATGGTCGACATAATGCATATGAAATGTTTTTTTTACAAAATTCTATAAATTTGCATGTTGCCTGAAAGAGAATTTTAAACCTGGCATAATTTTTAGGCTTAGAAGTTTATAACTCATCCTATAGAACTTTTCTGGAATGCGTTTTATGTAAAACCATCCAGAGAGTAGTGCAGGTTATAAAAAGTTTGTGGTGATGTTTGTAACTACAAGAATAATGGTCGTTGACCCACCTAATAGAATACCAACCAAATCAGAATTGGTTGTTTAGTCGTCCAGCAAAACAAGAGGTGCCAAAGCAGTAGAAAAAGCACTATTATTAATGATCTAGATGTACTTCTTTTTAATAGAAACACTAATGATTTAAACACAGAGCTTTGAAGAATTAATTCGTTTTTGAATGAATTCACTACCAATCGAATTCAATTTTCTTTAGAATTGAATGAATTAATTTTCTTAAGTAATTCACTGAATTCGTTCAACTGAACGCGTTCAACAAAAAACAAATTCAAAGAATTAATTAAATTGCTGTAGTTCTTTTTATTAAATCAAGTGAATTAATTCCTTACAGCGAAAAAAAATATAACGTTCTGTGAATTAAAAAAAATATGTTCAGTGAATTAAATAAAAAAATACAGTCACTGAATTCAAAAGTACCCATTGGAGTGTTTTCAAAATATTTTGGCAATAATTTGAGATAAGATGAAAAAATCCTCTAAAACACTCTGAAAATTGCAAAAAAAAATGGGACTTTTTACTCGAATTCGGAATGGGCTGAGTAAAGAAAAATTTACAAGTGTAGCATATTTTTTCCATTAGGCCCATCGAAAAGAAGTTTGCTTTCAAAAAAATATAAATATTTACTATATGTGTTCTTAAAGAAACTTTTAATCTGGAGGCAAAAGAGTCTTGATATGGGCGTGTGAGGAAAAAGAAGTAGTTAAAGCACTGCAATTGTTGAATAGGGAGTTGTTCTTTCTTTGGCTTGTCATAGGAAGGAATTTGTTTGTTTTAAAAACAAATTATGTATAATTGAACCAATGATAAGGAAGTTCTTTTTCACTTCTTTCTATTTTAATTTAATTTAAAAAAAAAGAAAGAAAATCATCACGCAGCGTGTGGGGTTTGAACCCAGACTTGTTGTCATTTCTAGCAGACGCTCTACCCCCTGTGCTACCGCTTCTTATACATGATAGCTGACTTTTAGCAGTATTGTTCAGTAAATTGTTGTTATCTTCCTTTTTTTCATTTTTTATTAACAAAAATATATAACATATTGGAGAAATATATAAAGTAAATAATTTGTAAAAATTAGCAGTAAAAATGTTGTAATTTTTAAATGGAAAATGGCAAGGCAACGGCAATCTGAAGTAGAATGTTTGTATATGTCTGTTTGATCACTTCTAAAATTATTCATATAGCGACAATCTGACAATACAAATTTAAACAATAATACAATTTAATGGAAGATCACTGATGAAGCCTGTCCATAAAAGGAATTTGCAAATTTAATGTGTTTATAACTTTTGAGGAAGGTTTATTCTTCTTCTTAACCTCAAACCAACTAAATTAGAATTAATAAAAATACATATTAATGACAATATTAATTGACCGTTTGAAAAAACAACACTTTACTATAAAAAATAAAAATGCCCTATTGGCTGTCCGTCTCCAATATACACAAATTGCCTGCACTTGTACGTACAAACCATACGTCAATGTGGCAATATTTGTGAAAAGGTGACACGGAGGAAATAAGAAGATAAACAGAGAAAATCTGAAGTAGAATGTTTGTATATGTCTGTTTGATCACTTCTGAAATTATTCATATAGAGACAATCTGACAATAAAAATATAAACAATAATACAATTTAATGGAAGATCACTGATGAAGCCTGTCCATAAAAAGGCAGAAACTAGATCTAGTCTGATTTGCAAATTTAATGTGTTTATAACTTTTGAGGATGGTTTATACTTCTTCTTAACCTCAAACCTACTAGGCAAGAATTTTCATTAAAAAATTATTTTGTACTAAAAATTAAAATAAAAACTGTAACCTGGGATATAATGTATTTTACTAATTTTTCTACAAACTCTTTTTATTTGAGTATGTAATTCATATCATAGCATTAATGATAAATACCCCAAAGTTTCTCAAAAAATACATGATCCACAAAATTAATGAAATACTATGGCCCATATCCAGTGTTACTAAAATAACCACAAATTTACAACATATTTTCGAAAACTATAGGGGATTCCAAATCGAAATTTACAAAATGTCAAACATGTGTGTACGATTTATCAACACTCTTCAAAATGTTTTATATTTTTTTGTTGTCTCAAGGATTCGTGTTAAAAATAATAAGGCGGATTTCGAAATTATTTATGCAAACATATTTTGTTGTTGTTGTATTTTCAAGTTGTACAACATCATAGATGTCATTTATTTAAATACAAAAAAGGATAAGAGGCGTTAATAACTTGTTGTTGCCTTAATGTTACAAGTATTCAATATTATCCTTTGTTATGAGTGCATGTTGGTGTGTGTGTGTGTGTGTATTACAACAAGGCTTTGAAGGACCTATTTCAGTAATTTAATATGTAAACTATGAAAATTATGCTGAAAAGTGCTTAAATTATTAACGTAATAGGATATTGTAAAGTGATAGTTAAATGATTATTGAAAACTGCCTAACGATGATATTTGGAAAACCCTTGACAACAACAAAAAAAAAGGAAAATCTAGTCTCTGTTAATCAAATTAACAAGACATTTCAACAATTCCCATGGCTTCAAGTAACTTTATCTCTTTAGTGGTCTAATTTTCTTTTTAGTTTTATTAAAAAAAATTATCATAAATTCTTGTCATTTGTTTAAAAACCACTTTCAAGATCATTAAACATATTTTTAAAATTCTGTTTTTATAATACGAGTATTTCGTTTTTTTTTTCCTCTGTCATATTTAAAGCCATTTTTTATTATTAATGTGTTTTTGTTTATGGAGGGTCCAATTAAATTCGTTTGCAAGAATTGAAAATCGTAAAACGTTTGATTTTAAAATAACATTAAAAAACACTCAATTTAGTTCTAAAAATAGTTTTCTTTTTCAAACTAATTGTAGCTGAATGTCATTTTCTAAAGTCTTTTTAAGGGGGAGTTTTTATTGCCATCAGTTTGTTAAATATCATTTTCCGATTTTATGTCTTTTATATCCTATTTTATGTACGAGGGGTGATTGATAAAATAATAATTTTTTATACGAAAAAAGCTAATTTGTTTTCTTTTTATTCGCTTCAAATCTCTCACTTACCTTGTCAATAATCTCTTTATGAATCAACTAAAAAAATTGTATATTTAATTAAAAGTTGTATTGAATTTGGACGTTTTAAGGAATTTGTATACAAAGAGAATTTAGCTGGATGAGTTTAAATAATTTTTTTTAGTTAACTACCCAGCAAAATCTTTCATTACCAAAATCTTTCATTATATAATAGAAATTCATAGCTCCACACAACTTATTTTTTGGCGTCTAAACTCATTATGTTTGTTTGGCGTGGTCGTTTTTATAAGTAGTCACGCTTACCCACTCGCTTACGATAAAATGAGAAATAAGTAGTTATGAGATTTTGAATAATAAGTGGTTACACACATGCTTACAAAAAGTTTAATTATAAGTGGTTATCCGATTGCTTACTTGATTCTTAAAAATAAGGAGTTAGGCAAATACTATTAGCTTAAGGAAATACATTCAGAAAAATCTAAGTTTTCTCTAGTGTGTAATTTTAGGACTCGTCATAAAAATTTAAACATAAAACATTTTTACATATAATAAAAAAATTTAACTGTGTAAAAAGTACTTATTTAAACTAATACGAGTAAGTCATTATTTTATATTTAGAAACAATGAATACAATAGGCCGTTATTAGGAAGTCATTATTTTATATTATAAAATAATGCAAAAGGTAATGATATATCATTTTTGGTAATGCAGATAGTAATAAGGTGTCATTACCAATATTTTGCTGGGTAGCGAAGTTTTCTTCACAGAGTACATGAAAAATTTATTAAATTTGATGAAAAAGCTTCATATATTTTGTGAATCCAGTTTTAATGAAACCCTTTCATTGCGTGTATGAAACTCTAAATAAATAAAATGAAATTTTTAACAACATCCAGGTAATGACATATCATTATTTTTTGGACTACCAGTAATGACACTGACTTACTTTCTGCATTATTTTAAAACATATAATAATGAGTTACTCATAACTAGTTGCTTTTTCCATTATTTCAAAATAAAAAATAATGCGTTACCGATAATGATTTATTTTTATCATTATTTCAAATATAAAGAAATTTTCTAAATTTTTTTGTAAATTTTTTTGAAACCTATTTTTAGACTCAATATTTTTTCGACACTGGTAGGGAAATATGTAACCACACACTTTTTCCATTAAAGGAATTATATGTGCTAAAATCCCAAAACTTAATTGGCAAATTGTGAAAAACAATCTGTTGAAGGCATGTCCATATCCAGATTTAATTCTTGCCTAAGGAAATCGTCAGGGGACGACATTTTTACAATTTCTAGAAATATTTGTTAAGTTAAATTACAAACTCAATGAGAATTTCTTGTTCTCGTCAAGAAGCGTCACTACACATTTAAAATATCAGAGAAATATACAAAAAATTTACCACAATTTGCCTTGTCATCTTCCGAAATACCACTCTGTTGTTTTGACAGATCTATCAATTTAGTGGGATCTATTTATGTATAACCAACAAAATAAAATCGTATGTTTTCTATAAATGTCAGTTATATTCAAATTTGCACAAAATTTTCCTTGCAGTTTCTAACTTTAGCGTAGACATCCACAAAAGCAGAATATTTGGATGGTTTTACGAGGAGGGAGAAAACGGAAAAACAAGTTCCTTCAATGACGAAATGCATTCAAAATTCAATGACAAGATCTGAAACTTTATTAAAACATAATCAACAAAAAGGTGAAATAAATTTATAAAACATAAAAAATATTAGAAAAAAAATTTTCTTCTAAATGAATTCCGATATATAAATCTACCGGTGACAAAATATCGAGCAAAATATTAAGCATTTAATAAATAAATGTGTTCGTGTCATTTAATAAAAATTAAATTGTAATTTTTTATTTTAATATCTAATATTTTTGGCCTAAAAAATTTGAGACATACACTCCAATAAGTAAGTAGAGTCAGCAAAAAAGTTTGCTGAGTCAGCTATATTTAGCGAGGCGGGTCCATGCAGAAAAATTTCTAATATCAACAAAATTCTGATTTTAATTTGATGATTTTGCAAATTAAAAATCTTTGCTAAATTCAATAGAACTTGTTGTTAAATATTCGTACATTGAAAAAAGCTCAGAATTTTTTTATTTTATTATTTTGCTTTTTTTTAATATTTTACAAAACTTTGTAGAATATGAAAATGTCCAGAATTTTCTACATTGCGGACATGATTAAATTAAAAATCTAAAATATATTCTCAATCGACCCTCGTAGTATATTAAAAACTTGATTTCTCTTAAGTTTTTAAGTGCTATTTTAAGAATATTTTTCTAAAAATTGATTCTCTTTCCCCCCTTGTAAGCTACAAAGAAGAAACACTTTATCCTCACCTTGATTTTAATGATCGCTGCCACTACCCCATCCCCTTTTTATGATTTAAAATTTTACAAACGTGACAGTCGCTTATCATTCATTTGTTGTTGTTGTTTGATGTGTGATGGTGATATCCACTTCCTATTCATGAACAACATCACGCATGCATCCACACACTCAAACAAAAATATATGCAATAGATGTTGTTGATGCAAGTCTGTCAGTCAATCGTTCAGTCAGTCAGCCCCCAATTGTAGTTGTCAGATATTTTTTTCTCATTCTCGAGCTTTTTTTTTTTATTGTTGTCTTTTCTTGTCTCCAGCCTTCACACGAGTAATTTATTACTTTCGACTGTTTGTCATTTTGATCTAATCTGACGCCGCTTTTAACAATAAGTACTATTTTCGTATTTTCGTATTACTGAAAAATGCATTTTTATATCAATCTTTGTTTTTGTTTTTTTGTCTTTTGCTTCTTTAACTAAAAATTTATTTTTAATTTTGCTGTTGTTTGTCTTTTATGGCTTTGCATAAACATATACAACAACTTTTTTCAGTAGTTGTATTCAGAGCTTTAAAATAGTTTAATAAATTACAATAGAATATTACATTATGACTACACTAATTGAAAAAAGGCCGTAATTTAATTAAAACTACTAAAAATTAGTTAAAAATGATGCTGCAGAAAAAAACTTATAAATTAGCAGATTATTTTTGCTATGTATTAGTAATATAGGAACATCAATAATACAACTGTTAAATATACAGAATTTTAATTATATTTGAGCAAAATTTTTGTTAAGGAAAAATTGCAAACTAACCTGCTAAAATCAGCAAAAAATTCTGCTAAATAATTAGTAGCCTAAAAAATCACCAAAAAATTTAAAATTTTCAAAGTTTTTTTCGATTTATTTTTAAATGCAAATAAAAATCGAGCCTTTGAAAACAGCAGTTTACAATTTTTTAGCAAATATTTCTGATAATTTTAGCAGAATAGACTGCTATTTGCATTTAACTAAATTTAGCATAAGAATAGCAAAAATTTTGTAGATATAACAGTTTATTTTTGCTATTTTTAGTCTACTAATATATAGCAAAATTTTCTGCAGATTTTACAGTACAATTTGCTATTTTCAATTAACTAAAAGTTAACTGAAATATAACTAAAATTCTGTAAATTTAACAGTTTTACTTTTGCTGTTCTTATTTTACTAGTATTTAGTTAAAAAAAATCGGCTAATTTTAGCAGTTTTTTATGCAGCATCATTTTTAATTAATTTTTAGTAACTTTTTCTGATATTTTTACCGATTTATTTCTATAAGTGTAGGGAATGTAAATTCACGCTCTTTTTAAATTCTAGGGAAAGCGGTTAATTTTACGGGGATCCCGCCCGAAAAGGAAATTGTTAAATATAAATTCTTACCCCTAAATTCATAAACGCTTTGTAAAATTATAGGAGGTTTATTGAACAAATTTTGTATGAAAATGACGTTTTACAAAGCAGTTATGAATTTAGGGGTTAAATTTTTATATGGAAATATATTATTAACCTGATATTTTCAAGAATGCACGCACTATGGCTAAAAATCGCAGAGCTGCGACAAAAATTTTTTCCCGAAATCTGTAGTATCAGCTCTACAGATCGACAAACGCCATATCGCGAATTTTCTCGACATTTCCGGGTGTTGACCTTAATTGGTCATCCAGAACGTTCAGCGTAACTAGTACGAGTGCGACCACAACCAAACTCAGTAAACCACTTTTTGGCCATTGAAATTGATGTTGCAGAGTCCCCATAGTACTTATCAAGCTTTTCCATGGTTTGAGTTAAGGTTTTTTTTTATAAAAAATAATGTTTGATGAGAACTTGATATTTACTTTTTTCCATTTTTACAAAAATCCAGGAGGTTGTATGCTTTCAACACCTGTTATAATCAAAATTTGACAGTAGTATATTAATGGGTGGTACTTGGCCGAAGCAGTGTTGCATTTCATGTAACTACGAGGGAAGTTCTAAAAGGCACGAACTTATTTATCCACATTTGTAACAAATAGAAAATAAACAAGTATTGCAAAAATTCAGTGAAATTTTTTATGTTTTAAATAACTTACGAAAATAACTGTTTACTGTAAAAACACTGTTTTGGTAGTTGTTTATTACGATACTAAAAATAACAGCTTTAAACTACTGTTACGAAATTACAATATTTTCTTCAGTTGTTTTCTCAAAAAAGTTGTTTTGAATTTTTTCATACAAAAACAATCGTAATTACAGTTAAAAACAAAAACTACTTATTACTACCAGTACACAAACTTTTTTGAGTGTATAATTAATGAAGAATTAATGCGATAACTCGTTCCAGAGCTGATTCTATGCCACCCGGAATCATATAATCGAATTTTAAGCAAAAATCATCGGTATTGGAATTGAAAGTAGAAGGGGCTACAAAAGTAACTATTCTACAACCGATTCTTCGGAATCGAGAAATTTCCTGGTTAGCTATTCTACCACCTAAATCTTACAAGTATTTACCAAACAAATTTACTAAAACCTAATTTAAGTACCCTGAAAGAATTATCCTTTATGATGTTGATAATACAATTTCATAGAATTTTTATACCCTACACCACTATGTGTTCAGGGTATTATAAGTTTGTGCTGATGTTTGTAACACCAAAAAATATTGGTCCTAGACCAATAGTATACCGATCGGCTCAGAATTTTTTTTATTTCGATTTAACGATGTCCGTCCGTCCGTCTGTCTGTCTGTCCATGCATTCTTGTGCGCACTCTACAGGTCGCAAATATTAAGATATTTTGATGAAGCTTGGAACACCGACTTACACTTGTGCTCACGAAATTAACTCAATTCAATTTTTTTTTTAATTTTATTGTTGTTGCCTTTATTTTTAAAGATCAAAATAGTGGCTAAATTCGCCACGAAAGGCAAGGAGATGGTTCAGAAAATTGTACAGAATTTTAACATAATGTTTGTTTTTTCATTTTGTCACTGATTTTAAGTGGGCGTGGCTTTTAACGAAAAATTAGCGATATCAACCTTTTATCAAATTACATAGTAAAATTTAGGCAGTACTGATCGGTTCTGTACAAACTGTATATTTTTGAAATTCCCATAAAATATCCTTAAGTTTTGCATTATTTTTATCTACAAATAGTCGCCAGACTTAAAATTGCAGCACTTTAAACATGACCAAATTGTTCCTTGTTTTTAGCGATTTTTAATAAAGTTAACAGCACTGAAATTGTAAAGTGAATATTTTTATGCTTTTCTTACCACAATATAACAAATCAGTCAAGATTTTTTTTACGTTATAGTAAAAAGCATTTCATGTTAAAATTTCAGTGTTGTTAACTTTCTTTTAAAATCGCTAAAAACAAAGAAAAATTTGGTCATGTTTAAAGTGCTGCAATTTTAAGTCTGGTGACTATTTGTAGATAAAGATAATGCAAGACTTAAAGAAATTTTATAGGATTTCCAAAAATATACAGTTTGTACAGAACCGATCAGTACTGCCTAAATTTTACTATGTAATTTGATAAAAGGTTGATATCGCTAATTTTTCGTTAAAAGCCACGCCCACTTAAAACAAGTGACAAAATGAAAAAACAAACATTACGTTAAAATTCTGTAGAATTTTCTGAACCATCTCCTTGCCTTTCGTGGCGAATTTAGCCACTATTTTGATCTTTAAAAATAAAGGCAAAAACAATAAAATTTAAAAAAAAATTTAATGGACTTAATTTCGTGAGCACAAGTGTATGTCGGCCAAAGGACGAAGCCTGTTGATTTTGGTTAAAATCGGTCCATGTTTAGACCTAGTGCCCATATAAGGGCCTCCCAAAATTATATTGTTTATACGCTGCAGGTCGCAAATATTCAGATATTTTGATGAAATTTGGTACACCGACCTATATCAGCCCAGGGACGAAGCCTATTGATTTTAGTTAACAGCGGTCCATGTTTAGACCTAGTGCCCATATAAGGGTCCCCCCAAAATTATATTGTTTATACGCTGCAGGTCGCAAATATTAAGATATTTTGATGAACTTTGGTACACCGACCTATATCAGCCCAAAGACGAAGCCTATTGATTTTGGTTAACACCGGTACATGTTTAGACCTAGTGCCCATATAAGGGTCCCCCCAAAATTGGCTTGGTTACAAACTGCAGGTCGCAAATATTAAGATATTTTAATGAAATTTGGTTCGCTGACATTATAGAAAATTTTGACACAAGTCCCATTTTAACCCATTCGAATTTCGGATCCAAACATTAGTTGGCTGTTAACCAGACTGGTGTAGGTTATTGTGTAGTCGGCATGCCCGACTTTAACCTTTTTACTCGTTTTTATTAGATTCACTGAAGAATTTCATTATGTAGTAGCTTTTCCTGCTATATTTATTGCTTTATTTCTATGAGTGTAAAATTCAAAATGTGTCAAAATAAATGCTCTTTTTAAATATCAGTAAAAGAATAAAAATTATAACAATTTAGGGGTTTTCATATAAACTCGTAAAGGCCTTGTAAACCTTGTATAAATACAAAAAATATTTTTTATGTATATAGTTTGACATTAAACTCATAAACATACCAGGTTTACACCGTTTACGAGTAGAATACGAGTTTATATGAAAACTCCTGTTTTTCATAAAGCCCAATATTGGTTAACAATAAATTCAGCATTTAAACAAATTAAAACTTTAATTAATAAATAACTGTAACCACTTTTTCTTAGTTTGTATCTAAAGTTTTATAATTTTCTTAGCAAAATAATTTTTTTTGAAAGAGATAATATTTGTTTTGAAAGTGATAAATGCTTTGAACTTAATTTCTTTTTAATGAAACAAGCAGAGTAAGCAAAAACCAGGTATAAAAAAATTCAACAATTTTCCAATACAGATCTAGTAAAAAATCGAAATAACTCCCACATATTTTTTAACTTTTCCTATTTTTGATCAGTCATATTCTAATTAGATGGCACAAACAAATTTGTCATCGTTTCAGTTGTCACAACCGATTTGTTATGTGACAGCATATTTAACATTTTCTAATTTTTTTTTGATTACTCTAATTTTCAAATATGCTGAAATTTTGGAGGGTCGAAGAAAAATAAAAATTGCCCCCGATGGTCAGTTATATCGCTAACGCATAGAGCAGTGGTCAAAATCGATAGTGAGAAAACATTAATTTTTTTAAGAAATATTCCATTTACATTTTGTTGTTTCGTAAAACCTGTTTCTTGTAAATATTTAACACAATATTAAATTAATCAATTTATTCTTTTAATTCCCGGTTTGTTGACAATAAAAACTGAAGTAGAAAAAAAGGAAAAGTATGCACAATTGTTATAGGAATGTTTATAGGTGGTAGTCAAAATGAGTGGAAATGATGTGTTACAAAAATTGGGGCAATTCCATTTATTATTTCTGCTGTTACTGTTGCTGCTGTTGCTGCACTTACTATCAAATCCATGGTGTTGTTTGTTTATCTTGTGTTTTACGTCTCATTTTTAGCAGAATTTAAGTGCTGATCATTGAGCTGCTACTTTTATTACCGCTGTCGTTGCTGTAGATAATAACATGTCATTTGTTTAACATTTCCGTGTTCCAAGTTGATGGTTTTGTGATAAAGCACCACGTGTGCGTATCTGTACCCTACATATACTTATCTACTCATCCGTCCATCCCCATCCCATGCCCCATAAAATTGTATGATTTTATTCTTACTTTTTTCTTGTTCTGAGGGATTTAAATGTTTGTAAAATTATATAGGTATTGTATCATATGATCATTCGGGATCTATATGCAGTTTTATGTATTTTTATTATAGTACATCGGTTTCTCTAAATTTTTTTTATGATGGATATTAAGTGATTTAAGCTTTTTCTTTAATTTTTATATGAAAAGTAAATTTGGAAATTAAAATATTCATTTATATGTTGTAATCATCAGTAAATTTATAGCATACCTAATTTTTGTTGAGTTTTCAAAGTGTTGAAATCATTTAAGATATTACTTGATCATAATATATTTTTGAAGTTAAGTCCTTTATAAATAAAATATTAATATAAATAATTTGCTTTCATTTTAGGTCAAAGAAATTTTTCTTTTAAATAATGTCGTAAACGAAATTAATCTGAGGGGCAATTCTGTAACTTTTTAACGACAAAATTCGGTAGTTAAATTGACAAGTTATCATAATAAACTGACAACTTAACTACCGAATTTTGTCGTTAAAAAGTTAGAGAATCCCACTACTGAAGAATTTTTTCAAATAAAATTTAATATTCAATTTTAAGCCAATCGAAATGAGCAGATTTCTGGCAAGACTTTTTCTTTTCTTACTAAAAATAGAAACATCTAAGAATTTGATGCATCCCTTTGTTCCTAATGGAACCATAGGACATAATATATATAATATTCTTTCACTCAAATAATATTGTGGATATTAACAGTTAAAACAAATTTACATTTTAAATATCTTAAAATATAGTTACCATTTACACAAATACCTAAAAATGTCGAAAAATAAATCAAAAGTTTTTACAACAACAATTTTAAAACAACTGGCAAAATCCCTAAATATTTCTGTTTTTTAAAGTAAATTTATCTGATGTTATAAAAGTATATTTTAATAAAAAAATATATATATTTTTTTTTTGAAATTTAAAAAAAAAAATTTAATTTTTCCAGTTATTGTAAAAATACTGTTTTCGTAGTTATTTATTATGATATAAAAAGAAAACTGTTACGAAATTGCACTACTTTCCGTTAGATGTTTTCTTAAATAGTAGTTCTATTAGTAGATTTATGTTTTTCCACAGAAAACAACTACAATTACAGTTAAAAATAACAACTACTCATTACTACACAAACAACTGACATGTAGTAACTGTCAATCTTTTTGAGTGTTCTATTAAGAAAATCCTCAAAACTGGAAAATTCTGAAATTAAAAAAATTTTATAAAAAATAATAACAAATTTTTAGGTTAACTAAAAGTTAACACTAAAACCTTCAGTATGATGATACCCACCGTTAAACTGTTAAATAAAATTCATACACATTTTTCTTTTCGTTTTTAATTCTAAATAAATTTTATCAACAATAAATGTCATTTGTGGTCTAAAAACTGTCATTAATGGGGTTAAAACATTGAAACATTGTTGACACAACAACTTTACACATAACGGAGAGTGATATATAGACATTATTCACTTTATTAGTGTAATAATTTTACACTTTTTTGTGTTTTGTCAATGATATTCCCACTACTATCCTTAAATTTCATTTTGTGCTCGTATTTTAATGTTTAAAAATATTAAAAATTTAAAATCCTTTACTAGATTTTTCACTTTATCTAATTGCAAATGTATGACAAGGATAAATGTGTTTGAGTACCAAAAAGGACACATATGTTACCAATCTGCACATACACAAATGAACACAATACATTTAGAATAAATATATCTATGGTTATGTTTGTCATTTTAAAGCATTAATAAGTAATTGCAAAAACTCATCATTATATATTCATCAGGAGAGATTACAAAAGGAAACAAAAAATATATTATATAATAACAGCAAAAAACATTAAAATATATCTTAAAGTCATAATGTCCACCAAAACATAAGTAATTAACTCCTTTTATTCTATCAACATAAGTATTTAGAAAAAACCCCAACAACGACAGCATTACATGAAGAGCTTAATATGAAAGTGACATAAGTCACATTTCCAAACAAAATAAAAAAATTGTTAATGGTGAGACTCCATAGAATTTATTGGCTTCTATTAACTGTACAAAAAAAAATTTGTCAAAAAGTTAAAGATCGCTGAAATTTTAATCGATTTCTTGTATTATATCTCAGTTTGAAAAAACGGGACTTATGCCACTTTCAAAATAAACCCTTCACATAGTGGAGTGCGACCGAAACCAGGTATTTTGTTAATACCGAAACTAGTTTAGAAAGCTTTATGCGACTAAAACCGAAGCCGAACCCGAAACATTTTAAAGTTTTTCTTATCAATATTTTTGTTCTAATTTTTCATAGTAATTATGTTGTATTGCGGCTCAAGATGTTTGGCTTTTTAGAAGACATTTTTAAGAATAATTTATTCTCGAAGAATTTCCGAAAATTTTGTTAAAGTTTTAAAGAAGTGTGTAGAAAAATAAAAATGTTCACGGTCTTAAATCCTTCATACTTCGGGATGCTCACGTTTTCGAGAGTTTATTGCATGCAGAATTAAAAAAAGAACAAAATACAAAATTCTTGAGATTTGGAATCATATCCATTCATTTTACTTTAATTTTTATTTACTTTATTTACGGAAACACAATTAAGAAGAAAAAAAAAAGTTTAATTCGGGCATGAACGCAGAGAAAAGATATGGTTGCAATATGGTCACGACTATAATTTCTACTGCCATAGTTGGTTGTTGTAATTAATTTATTATAGTATAATTCATACTTTAGTTATGATATGGTTGAATATAATCATTTTATGGTTAAAATCTCTTTTTTCTCCGGTTACCATATTATTCTCTCGTCTGTAGACATATTTTGTATGATTTGGATAATCATATTCCACTCTTCTAATTGCAATCATAAACTATCAGAATTGGCAGAGATCGTGGTAATAAGAATCGAAATCATTTTATATTTTTAGCGATAATTAGTAGAGTTTCGCCAACTATAAGATGGTCAATATATTTTTTTGCAGCCTGTGCCACGAAATGATCATAATATGATCATAATAAATTGGCTCGTGGCGGGAATTGAACATACATATATCCTTACCAGTGTTGAAAAATATTGCGTCTAAAAATAGATTTCAAAAAATTTACAAAAAAATTCAGAAAATTACTTTCTATTTGAAATAATGATTTAAAAAGTCATTATCAGTAACTCGTTATTATATATTTTAAAATAATGCAGAAAAAAATGACGGATAGTCCAAACGATCGTCCTAACAAAAAACAGAGTTGTTAAAATTTAAATTGCAAAAATACAACATTAGAGAATAGGAGGACACAAAATTTTTGCGTATGTTTAGTGTCCTATATTTGAGAGTATGCTAACTGATAGAAAACCCAATAGAAAGTCGTTGTTAAAGTCAAATAAAAATGTTAACAACTCTGTTTTTTGTTAGGATGATACAATAATACAACAAATAGCACACCCCTTGTGAACAACTTAAATGATATGTGATTCTACACTGGGTAGAAAGAGTAATAATATTTTCTTAATTTTTAGAACTACTCGGCCTTTAGAACGCTTTCAAAAATAATCGGTAGAAACTGAGCCAAAATCGAACGTGGTTTTCTTTTTTTTTCGCAATGAGCACTATCTGCCCACGAAAATTTTCACTTCTAAAGAATCGGTTGTAGAATAACTACCCAGGAAAAATTTCTGTTCCATAGAAACGGTTTTGGAATAGCCACTTTTCCTTTGCAACCCATTCTACTGTCAATTGTAACACCGATGATTTTTGTTTGAATTTGTCCCAAAATCAACCGCTTCTACAGATCCAAAGTGGAACCGGTTGCCTTTGAATCAGTTCCGTATAAGACCCGCGGAATTGTGGGTGTGTTGGGCAAACGATTGTAAACCTTCCTCAAAAGTTATAAACACATTAAATTTGCAAATCAGACTAGATCTAGTTTCTGCCTTTTTATGGACAGGCTTCATCAGTGATCTTCCATTAAATTGTATTATTGTTTATATCTTTATTGTCAGATTGTCTCTATATGAATAATTTCAGAAGTGATCAAACAGACATATACAAACATTCTACTTCAGATTTTCTCACATCCACGGATCTTGGCTCAAAACATATACCGTTTTATAATTTTTAATAGGATTGTGGAACTACAAACTAACCAATTTTTGTCAAATTATCCTCAGAATTGCGACCTGAAATTTGATTACAAGTATCATTTACTTTATATGGAAAGACGGACTAACAGACATCGCCAAATAGACTCAGCAAGTGGCTCTATTTGTGGTAATTACAAAAGTTAACGAAAACAAAATATACCATGCAGATCTGGGGGACTACAATTACATGTAATTTGCAATTGAACATTTTCAATTACAAAAATTTGTTTTTTTGCTCAAACTCTAGCATTTGTTCTAAAATAAAATTATCTGATTTTTTACACTCATAATATTTTATCCTTAAAACAACCTAAAATACATATTAAATTAATTGAAAACACAATTAAAAAAAGGACTACTGATTTTTCATTATATTGAAACCATTTTACTATTTGTTTTCAAACATTGTTTAAACAATCCATAATTGAAAAGTCTATTAAAACAATCATCAATTTTTAACTGACAAAACGTAAAAAAATCGATTTTGTGGTTTGTTTTTTTCATATTTGAAAGTTTTTTTTGTTTTTTGTTGAAATTTTCAAAACACTACACCATACACACGTTCATATTTTTATTGGCTATGTTTGTGTGTATAAGTAAAGAATTTCTTGTAATTTGAATTGAAATAAGTTTGTATATAAACAAACTATTTTAACAAAAAAGAAAACCGAAAATATTTGAATTTTTTGTTTTAAAACAGAAAACAACGAAATTATTTAAATTAAATAGAATTCTAAAAATAGAATATTTGACTGAAAATAACAACTCCTACAGACGATACATATTTTTTTCTGGTTTGTTTTTTATTGATTGATAAAAAAAGATAAACAATATGTTTCAATGTATTTTAATTGATTCTTCAATTGAAAACACACTTTACCTATTACTTTTTAAATAAATCTCAATCGGTTATGGAAAATATATTTTGAGTGTACTTATTAAAAATAAAATTATTTTATTTTTCGGTTTCGTCGATAGTTTGACCACATTTTTGGTCGAAACTGAGAGCGAAAACTAATATTCGGCAGGGCTCTATAACATAGTAATAAAAGTTGCCACAACAAAGAAACTCCATATAAAAAAAAATCAACAAAAACTCAAATTAAGAATGTTATAATAATAAAATAGAAATAAAACAGACATTTATTCATACAACAATAACACACTTATCCGCTGCTGAATGTGAATATTTTATTACAAAATTAATACACTGAACGAAATAAAAAGGGTTCAAAAATTAAAACAATTTAAAAAACAAATGTGGTCTCAAAGCATGATGTGCCAGAAAAATGCACCACAATAAGTAAGCATATGGGTTTAAAAAACTTTAATTCCGTTTTCAAACAAAATTATTAACAAAAACAGATTATGTTCTTATGTGTTTTTTCTCAAATCAGTGATAGTTTTCCAAAAAATTTTAAAACTAGTTCTTTGTCCTTGGGCTAATGTGAATGAATGTATCAAATTTCATTAAAATATCTATTATGCTGCGTTCACATCTGTTTTTAAATCCCGATATTTCAATGGAAATTTCGCCAGAAATCTTGATCGTTTACATTTGCACCTTATGACAGTAACGAGATTTCGATTTGACAACTGAATTTTTTTTTATAAACAAATACAATAAAGAAATAACCTCATATTAAAAATATTTCTAAAAACTATTTTATTCATCGGAGGAGTATAATTTACAAGGATTTATGTAAAGATCTAATGCTAATTGTGTTAGTAAATTTGTTTTTTTGTAAAGACGATGAGCTAGAAGCAAGAATTTTCAACATTTTGATGGGAGAAAAACACGCACTTTCCAGTGCTTTCTTCATAGATATTCATTGCGGGAACCAAAAATTAGAAACACGAAACACTTTTATAATCATTGTTACATTTCTGTTGGATGTAAATTTATCTTAATTATATTTTTAATAATCCTTTTATTTCATTATTTTTTATTATTTTAGGTTATTGACCAGCGTTGCCACTTTTTCATGCACAAAGTCTACAAATTAAGCGAAATGCAGTGTTGTATTCTCTAAAGGCCTCTAAATTGTGAGCTTTTCATGAGATTTATTTAGAAATCTCGCCAATTTATGAGATTTCATTTGTATGGAGAATCTTGTGATTTCACATGAGGTTTTTAATGAAATCTCAATTTTAGTGGAAATCTCTTTAATGTTTGCGACCTGTAGCATGTGATTTTCCTTAAGAGATCTAAACATGGACCGATTTTGATACAAATTTATCAAATGCAATTAATCGGCCCTATGCTCCTTGCAGGAGTAAAAGGAACAAATATATATATAATTAATCTGATTCCTTTATGCTTAAATACACTATGCGACAGTCAAAATCGGGATGGGATGAAACCAACGGGAAATGTTATATCGGTCAAAAACAAGTTATACGTGTCCCGGCGTTTCGCTGGGTCACCCCTAGGAATCGAGATATATCTTTTTTTTTGACATAACTCGAGAACCACTAGTCCGATTTTGCTCAAACAATTTTAAAAAAATTAAAAATTACAATTCCTTTAATCTGTTCATACAACGTTTTTCTATATACTCAACAGTTTTGCCGGTAAAAATAAATGTTTGTTACCGCTACCATAAAAATCAATAACCTTTTGTTTATTACTTTTTTTTAATATTTTAGGCAAAAAATATTTTTTTCTTCATACATTTATTTTTACCGGCAAAACTGTTGAGTATATAGAAAAACGTTATATGAACAGATTAAAGGAATTGTAATTTTTAATTTTTTTAAAATTGTTTGAGCAAAATCGGACTAGTGGTTCTCGAGTTATGTAAAAAAAGACCACCAAAGGTCAAATCGATATATCTCGATTCCTAGAGGTGACCCAGCGAAACGCCGGGACACGTATAAATTCTTTTTACCGATATAACTTTCCCCGGTAGTTTGAACCCTTCCCGATCACTGACCCCTACCATTTGTCTCACAGTGATATGAGGACAAAATCAGAAATAATATTTATGACACATATTTGATTCACAAAACTTAAAATAAGCTGTTAGGGAATTTTTATATTTTTTTTACTAATAATTGATCTTTACAAATCGTGATGCAGTGAAAAAAAGTTATTTTTATCCTACTGAGATTTTTCTTCTTATTTGACTCTTTTAACTGAATGAACATTTGTTTAGGCCAATTGCTAGTTTAGCGATTAAATTTGGAAAAAATATAAAAAGTAAAAACACCAAAAAGTGGCTGTAGGACTGATCCTTACATGTCATTTAAAATTTTTGTATATATAATTTAAAATTTTAATTTTAAAAATTTTAAATTTTTTGTATATATCAACTGCATGAAAATGCACTAAATTTCAAAGCAATTCTTCGGGAAAACTTTACCATACATTAAAAAATAAAGTACAGTATCCGAAATATTTAGAATTGATGGCCAAAATGTTATTACTTTTTCGATGTCATGCCGTGTTGCTATTAGCTAATAAATTTTTGTCGAAATAAATATAAATTTCGCCTAAACATTTTTTATTTTATTTTTTTTATTTAGTTTTAGAGCCTCTCTATTCGAGTTATCTCACAAGCCTTTGTTCGACAGAACTTAATTATTAATTTACCAATTAGTGATTTGAGACCATATGTAAAAATATAATGATTTTCTCACCGTGTACTTAAACATATTTAACATACATGCAAACCTTTAAATGTTTAAGGATATTTTAACGAAAAATGAGTATAAAAGTGTCACCAGAGACAAGACATAAATGTTCCATTTGTCTTTCGTTTTTACTTTTTTTTTGTTTCTTTTACAACGCATGCTCTTATAATAATAAAAAATAAAAATAAATTAATAAAAATTACAAACAGATCCTGTTGGCCTCCCCTCAAGTGCAGGTCCACTAAAATGAGTGTCAGAAGGTAGGAACTATGAACAAATGTAGAAATCATTTAACAAACAAAAAAAAAATACTGAGCTTTTATTACAGCCAGAGACTAGAAATAATAAAAAATGTAAATGACAAAGTGACATACTGTCATAAAGTTAGTCAAACTAACTAAACTGACTTACTACTAGTCTATATGTCCTGTGTTGGCCTGTATTATGCAGACACAAACATAAACATTTTCATAAAGAGGTACATTAGGGTGATAGAATTTTTAATTTTTGTTATATTTCAAGAAGCGTCGAAAGGAATTAGCGGCACTTGGTAAAAAAATATCAACGCTTAAAATTTGAAAAAAAAAATCGGATAACGTTAATTCGCGGCGCAATGTGACCAAAATTTCTAATTTTTGAAAAATTTCCAAAATTTCATTTTTTCAATAAGTGCTTAAAACAAATTTATACAGTGATAAAAAGTATCATTACTTTAACTAACAATGTAGTGATCATCATTTATAATACTAAACATTTACTTCATTGAATTAATTACAGACGTAAAGGACTATGATTTTATTTTTCAACAACATTTTTAATGTGGAGAATTTAAAAATTATATTTCTTTGTGTATATTACCCAAAGAAAATTCCTTAATTGCACCCTACACCACTATATGGACAGGGTATAATAAGTGTGTGCTGATGTTTGTAACACCAAAGTATATTGTACCTAGATCACTTTTTGATTCAAGTTAGCAATGTCTGTCTGTCCGTTCCTCCATCTGTCTCTTCATGTATTTTTGTGTGCACGTTACAAGTTGAAAATATTAAGATAATTTCATGAAACTTGATACAGTAACTTATATCGGCCGAAGGACCAAGGCTGTCCATTTTGGTTGAAGTCGGTCTATCTAGTGCCCATATAAGGGTCCCATAAAAATGTCCCATATCCCGGTGAAAAATATCCATATATGAACATTTATGGTCCAACCATATATGTATGGATTCGAAAAATGAGGTAACACCTAAGAATATGGACATATATGAACATATATATTTATTAAATATATGCGCATACATGCGAACGTTGCTGTCCTTTATTATAAGGTTGTACTATAGATATAAATGTATGTATGACATTCAAATTAGGCGCTACATATGTTCCATTTTTCATTCATGGCATTAAATATAATTTCAAATTTATACAAATATGACCCAGTAGCAAAAAATACTAGTTTAGAACCAGTTATGTACTAGTTTATTTGAACCAGGCAACTAGTACGAGTTCTACCGCCTCTCCATACAAACAACTGTAGAATTTAACATGGAGATGTCATAGGGATGGGGGCAATTGTCGCCAAACTGCCACTTTGGTACTAGTTGTAGAACTAGATTGGAAATAACAAATTAAAGACGAAAAATAGGGACCGAAACTGGTACTAATGTGAGACTCGCGAAACCAGTTCCGAAGTGACTCTTTGGAAATAGTACTGTACCAGTTGGTTGCTACCTGAATTATAAGATAAAAACAAATGTTTTCCTTTGATAAAACGCAGATTAGACCGATAGTTTCCTCCTACTGAGATAATTATATTCATTTAACAATTGAAATTTAAAATATTTTGTGTTTATGATTTGCAATGACAATAAAATATTTTAGTGTTTATTTGCAAACTCAGAATGTATTATTAAAAAGCAACTGTAACCAAAACTAGTATTTCAAAACTCGTATTTAAATTAAATTTTTAGAAACAGTATCTGCATAGTTTCAATGAAACTATTAGGTACATAATTGTTAAAGATTTTTAGGAAGAAAAACAGGAAACTATACTGGTACTTTTGAGAAATTTACTAAACTAGTTATGGAGTGACTTTTTGGCACCAGTATTGTACCAGTTGATTTACACCTCAATTCAATTCACAATAAAAATTTTTAAGTTTTTATTTGCAAACTCTGATTTTTGTATTAAATGTAAATGCAAAAAAAAATTTCAAATCTCATATTTTAATTTAGGTATTTTTTTTAAACAGTAGGTGTTTTCATATAAACTCGTATTCTACTCGTAAACGGTGTAATGTTTATGAGTTTAATGTCGAACTCCATACATAAAAAATATTGTTTGTATTTATAAAAGGTTTACAAGAAATTAAGGAGTTTATATAAAACCCCAAGTATCTATATAGATCGTATTTAACTAGTACACAACTGGTTCAAAATGATTATTGTGAGAACTAGTTCTGTAATTACTAGTCAAAAAACTAGTAATTTTTAGTACTAGTTCGACCATTTGCTACTGGGGAGTTCCTCTTACACATATGGAAAAATGTATTCTTCCAAATATGTTCATGTACAAGTCACTTTTGAATAAATTGAATAACATATACCCAGTGTAGAAAATCATTACCAGATATGTGGTTATGTAACTACATACTTGGTAATGGTAACTAGTTACTTTTGTTATTACATTTCTTATTACCTTTATATGGCGATGTCGCGAAAAATAATGAGTTATGGTCACACACCAGCATACGAAAAATCAAAAAATATACCGTTACCTGTGCTTACCAGTACTGACAAAAATAATGAGTCTAAAAATAGATTTTCAAAAAAAATAAATTTTAATAAAATGGTGCTGGTGCGGGAATCGAACTTGGGTCTATATATTGCCAGTCAATAGCTCTACCATCTGAGCTATATCGACATGTAATATTTAATAGATAAAAACATAATTGATCTGCTGCACACAAGTAAGCTTACTCGCCAACATACAAAAAATCAAAAAATATGTGGTTACATATATCCTTACCAGTGTTTAAAAAATATTGAGTCTAAAAATAGATTTCAAAAAATTTAAAAAAAATTTAGAAAATTATTTTCTATTTGAAATAAGGATAAAAATAAGTCATTATCAGTTACTCATTATTATAAGTTTTGAAATAATGCAGAAGGTAAGTGGGTGTTATTACTGGTAGTCCAAAAAATAATGATATGTCATTACCGTTTCTACACTGGGTACTTCCATATTTGTCCATATATGAGTGCCTTTTCCATTTATGAAATAGCAGATGCCTCCATATATGTCTGTCTATGAAATCTTTTTCCATATATGGAATCACATATACTTCCATATATGTCCATATAAAATCAATATATGTTCATAAAAAATCCATATTTGTTCATATGTGTCCATACATAAACCATATATGAACATATTTGAGCGTATATGAGCATTTTTCACTGGGATGCGTTAATAAATGTTATTAACGCATATGATTATTGTTAACATAATTTCATGAAATTCGGTGCACTGACTTTATCGGCACAAGGATAAAGTCCATTGGTTAGAATCTGTCCTATTTTAGATCTGGTGCCTATACAAAGGTCCGCCAAAAATTGGCTTTTATATTTATTCTCACGCAGTTGCTACACAGACTAATATCGGGTCATGGACAAAGCCTATCGATTTATAATAAAATTAACCCTTTTTTGGACTTAATCGATCGGATCGTTTACTCAAATAACCGATTCCTCGATTAATCGCCTCTATTACGGTTAATGTCGAAACAAATAATTTAAAACTCGAATAATTATTCGACCCATAATCGGTAAAAATGGGTCGATTAACCGGTTAAATTTTTAATATGAAATTTTTCCATTGTTTTTACCAAACCTTGCTTACTTTCTAAGTTTTGGCTAAAAAAATTGCAAGAAATGCTTAGAAAAAACATACACTAAATAGAATGAGAAGTCTAATAATTTTACTCGTATATGCTCAACGGAATTGTTCTAGTCCACACTTGCCTTTAAAATTCGTAAAAGAAGAAATAAATACAATTCCGGTGAAAAATGTCCATATGTGAACATTTATGGTTCAACCATATATGTATGGATCCGAAAAATGAGGTAACACCTAAGTATATGTTCATATATGGACATATATGAACATATACATTTATTAAATATATGCGAATACATGCGAACGTTGCTGTCCTTTATTATAAGGTTGTACGATAGATATAAATTTATGTATGACATTCAAATTAGGCGCTACATATGTTCCTTTTTTTATTCATGGCATTAAATATAATTCCATATTTATCCAAATATGAGTTCCTTTTACATATATGGAAAAATGTATTCTTCCAAATATGTTCATATACAAGTCCCTTTTGCATTAATTGAATAGCATATACTTTCATATTTGTCCATATATGAGTGCCATTTCCATATATGAAATAACAGATGCTTCCATATATGTCTGTATATGAAATTTTTTCCATATATGGAATCACATATACTTCCATATATGTTCATATAAAATCCATATATGTTCATAAAAAATCCATATTTGTTCATATGTGTCCATACATAAACCATATATGAACATGTTTGAGCGTATATGAGCATTTTTCACCGGGATGCATGTGTTTTATCAAAAAAGATGCATTAGTGAAGCCAAATGGCTGAAACAAAAATTTTTATAGCCAATATTTTGTTTTTTTTTTTTGTCAATATACACCAGTATCGCCAACTTTAAACGCTGGTAGGAAACTGAAGATTTCATTTGAAATTTTCTTAAGTATTTTTCCCGTCTTTAGCGTGTTAATACGCATCGTTTGAGTGATATTTCATATATTTCGTTTTATCGCGATACCTTATTATACATAGGCTTTAGGAAATACGATAAACAATTTTTAATTTCTGTTTTAATTCCTTAAAAAATTTAGGGCCTATTTATGTATTACGAAAATAGTCTAAACTAAAGGAATTGACAATAACTTTCGTCAAAATTATATGGGAAACAAAAACAAATTTTCGTAACTTTGCTTTTGTTTAGAGTATTTTCGTAATACATAAACTTCCATACCTTCCAGACACCATCACCCAAGAATTTCTTTTACAAAATCACATCAATTTTACAACAGCCCAGTGTAGAAAATCATTACCATATACATATGAGGTTATGTAACTAGATACTTGGTAGTTTTCAATGAAGTTGAAAATTATGGTCTGCTTAATTTATGTAAGCTAAATTTTAAACACTGCTAAATACACACACAATTTTAGTTTACTTAGCAAAGAAATTTGAGCTAAATTCAACAGAAACTTTACCTGATTTAACTGAAAAGTTTTGCTAAAATATCGCTTACAATAATGTACAATAAAAAATATGAAAATATAGCGCCATATCTGTGTGATATTGATAGCGGATGAAATTAATTGTTATGCTAAATTGCATTTACAAAAAATATTATTTCAATTCTAAATTTTATGAAAAAATAAGAGAAAAATTAATTCAATTAAATCAGAACGCGTTTAACAGACTTTTGTACTAACTTTTTTTTATAAGTGTAAGCAGTTCACAGTACAAATATTTTCACAGGCTTGAGCCTAAGCCGAAATCTGCAAAGAATGGCGTCAAATTTCTGCCGAACCTAATCCTATATTATTGCATTTTCCTGTCTCCGAACTTTTAAAAATTTTGGAAGATTTTCTAAAGTTAAAAAAATATATTGGCGCAAGTTTTCAGTATTGACGTTTTAGATCAAGTAAATTCCGCCAGCCCGAGTAAAAACAGTTACATATAGTCGTATAAAATGCGATCAAGTTATATCTGTATAAATATACTGTTTCATCCGAAAAATGGCCCGATGTAATTGTGTCAGTTGTTTATCGTATTAGTTTAGATCTCAACTAATAAAATTATTCATTATTCAGATGAAATTATATCCAATTTTTGACCTGATATAATTCTAGCAGTTTATATCTAATGATATCTATTTAGATCGTAGTTGGTACAATTTTATATAAATAAAATATATTTGTATACGACATTTGCTTTATATAATTTTATCAAAGTTTGAAAGCAGATATAATTGCATCAGGTCAAAATTCAGATATAGCTATATAACTTTGTATAGTAATGTATCTATTTGGATCTAAACTAATACCATGCGACATAAACCCATACAATTGTATCAGGTCAAAAATCAGATAAAATTTCATCTGCTTAATATATAATCTAATCAGTTAAGATCTAAACTGATACAATTAGATAAAAAGTGATAACCAACTGACAATTATATCGGGCCATTTTTCGGATGAAATGGTATATGGATCACATTAAGTTATATATTACCATATAAAGCTCCATATTAATTTTTTTAATAGTGAGGCTTTCCTCAAAATTGTATAAAAAATAATTTATCACACACACCGCTGTCACCCTAATGGACGTAGGTAGAAAAACGTTGTCATCAAAAACGGAAATTCACATACGTAGAATAAACAAAACAAAAGAAATTATATTAAGGTACCTACAAAGGTGGAGCTGTCATAACAGGAAAAACAAAGAGAAAAGAACAACAAATAAATTATATTTTACGTGAAATGATGATAAACATTTGGGCCGTAAGGAAGTGTATGGGGAAACATTTTCTCCGAATTCTAAAACGCACATGGTGGAAATTTGGAATAAAAATCGTGTAACTCTAAGCCCTGTGCCTCTAAAGTAAAAGTTTCGAAATTTCGAAACAAATAATAAACATATTTTAATTATGTCTTGAGACGCATTCTTCACAGTAATGAACGCGGAATGTAACATAACTAAAATCGATCAGTTTTAGAGATCCCAGCAAAATCTTTCATTGCCAAATAAGTGGTTATATAATGAAACTAAAATTTTTTACTACTTATAATTCGGCGTCAGTACTAGTTATTTTTGTTAGGCGAAGCCGTTTTTATAAGCAGTTTAGCTTTCGCGCGACTACTTATTTATTTATAAAGATAATATGAATTTGGTAACTACTTATTTTTTAACCACTAGTAATTATATAAATAAGTCGTATTATTTAACAACTTGTAACCACTTATTTTTTACTGCGTATAAGCACACGAATAACTACTTATTTTGGTAACTACTTATTTTATATACTTTTGTATGCAGCGTTTAAGCGGGTGCACAAATTTTGTGCGTTTTTTCATGCAGCGAATATGGACAACTACTTACAAAAATGATCTTTTCGAACAAAAATAATGAGTTTTGACACCAAATTATAAGCAGTAGACCATAATTCTACTGCTTATTATTTAGATATTAGTAATGAGCACCCATTACTGAGATTTTGCTGGGATGTTGTGAATATTTTGCTTAAAATTTTGGATTTTCAAAATTTCTACAAAAAAAAAATGTACCAAAACAAAAAATTACAATATTTCGAAAATCCATTGGATGATTTCAAAAATATTTCACATTCGTGTTCAGCATACCCAGTTTTGATAAAAAAAAAAATAAAGTAAAATTTAAAGGAGCTTCTGGTAATTTGGTAATAGTTTTGATCAGGTTCAAGAAAAATGCCTTTTCATATTTTTTTAATTCTTTAAAAAACCACGAACTGCTCTATCTTATTTGATAGGGCAATTTGTAGTCTAACTTTTTGCTTTATTATCAAAAACTAAATTTTTCTTTTCGTTGGATTTTTTCGCGGTTTTGCGGAAAAGGAAAATTTTGTTATAAAATGGAAAAGTTGGGGTGGGGGAAAGTTAAAAATTCTCAAAATTTTAAGTTTAATCAAATACATATATTGCCCCAGCAAAAAAAGAGATGGCGAAGCAGTAGAAAAGGCACTACAATTGATGATCTAGATGTACTTCTTTTTTAACACAAACACTAATGATTTTAACATTGAGTTGTCCTAGGAGAGGAGTACCCCCACTTTAACATTTTTTCAGTAGTTTTTAAACGAGTGCAAAGGAAGCTCTTTTTCACCAATTAAAAGTTAAAAAAAATTCAACACAAAATAAATAATATTTTTTTTTATTTTACAAAAGTTTTTTATTGCCGCCACCGGGTATCGAACTTGCGACCTCACGATTGCCAGTCTAGCGCTCTACCGCTGAGCTATTCTTTGATATGAAAGTTGACTGGCATAAAAGCACCACTTTGTTACTGCGAGATATTGTTCCTTATTCTCTGCAATAAAAGTACTTATTAAACAAGTGTTAAAGGTGCACTCCAATTCAATATTGTTTTCAGTACTATTTTTACAGGTGCATAAAAAACAATTTCTCACCATTTTTGTATATCTACCTACATATTTTTAAAAATTAAAAAATATTGAATTTAAACAAATTAATTATAAATATTAAAAAAAAATTTATAGAATAAAAAAAATAAAAAAAAATATTGGTCCCGCCGGGAATCGAACCCACTGTTTGGAAATGCCAAATGATACCAAAGTCACTTTTTACAATCGCCCTTAGAGAAGTTATTCTTTAGAAGCAATACTTAAGTGATTTTTTTGCTTGTTCAGAATTAATTCTAAAAAAGCTGTAAAAATATACTAACGGATACTTTGGAAGCAATGAAAAAACTGATTTTTTGAAATTGTTCAGAATAACTTCTAAAAAAGCAGAAAAAATACACTAATGGATACTTGTGAAACATTGAAAGAAGTAGTTTGTAAAGCATTACTTGCAATTATTTTTGCTGTGTGCCTATTGGTTTACATGCAATGATCAATAACGTCATATAAACGATAAATACTAGGGTATTCAATCGGTTAACCGTTACTCGATTAATCGATGGATTTTTTTTTTTAATTATTAGCTGTCAATCGTGTTATGAGATATTTATACTCTCTTAGATTGTCTCAGCACATTTCGTCTTATGTTTTAAAATTTTTAGGATGTTCATTTGATAACCTTGTTCAAATTAGAAATATTATGCACTTTTATAAAGTGTTTAAATTGCAAATGCCGTTGTTCTTGGTTGATATATTTGAATTTGGTAGATCTAATAGGAATAGACAATTAGTTATTCCAAAGCTTACACCGTTGTTAGGCCGATCTTTTTCTGTAAGGGTTGCTCGAAAATACAACAAATTGCCACCTGACTTAAAGACTTTTAATTTGTCTATTGATACGTTCAGGAAGAAACTTTTTGAAGAATTTTCACTTAATGCTTAATTTTGCAGGCATTGTTTTTTTAAATTAAAGCTTACATACACTATTCATTTTTTTTTTTTTTTTATTTAATTTAGGGAATTTAGAAACTATTATCGCTAATTTTTTTAATTTTTTATAACTTTTACGTTAAATTTTTTGCATTTATTAATTTTATTTTTACATTGTTATTTAATTATACATCTAATATTATATTTTATACCTTAATTTTTTTTATTATTTTAAGCAAATTTTATTGCTTGTTTTGTTACTTTTAGTAGAAATTTGTAACCGATTATGGCCTATAGGCTAGGTTATTGTAATAAATAAAGAAATTAAATTAAATTAAATTAAATTAATTTCAATTGGCCAATTTCGAGTAACGAATAACTCAAGTAATTTTGGTCCATTAATCGAGTAACTCAAGAAAATCGAAAAACAGTGTTTTTTTATTTACACCTTTTTCTTTTTAATTTTTTATAGAATTTAAAGTAATGCTTCCATTAGAGTTTGAATTTAAATAGTACACAGAAAAAATTTACAAAATTCTGTTTGTAATGTTAAACACCTTTTTTGCATAAACAAACAAAAAATTTTTTAAAAAGGCACCAACAATGGAATTTGTATATACAAATCCCTTTTTGTAACTTTTTTGTAATTTGTTAAAAATAAAATCAATTTTTTTTTTTAACAATGTGTTTTGTAAATACAATAATTTTTTTTTGTAACTTTTTTGTATTTGTTAAAAATAAAAAAATAAAATTCAACAACGAGTTTGTTATATTAAAACACCCAGGTAGAAAAATACAAACGGCAAAACGTTGGCAAATCACTGTATATGGTAGTACAAGTGCTGGCAAAGCGTCCGTTTTTCGAAAATTGAAGTACTGGGTCAACCTTGAAATGATAACGTCGATCTTCGGTTGGCCGTTTATCTTTCCGAACGTTGGCAAAGCGTTGGTAACAATAGTAAAATAAGTGCTCTGCCACAATTCTTCATGAAAAAATCTGTAAAATCCCAATCCCGAAAAAAGAGAAACGTAAATTTTAGTATAGCAGCACTGTATCTAATAAGCGAATACATCTCTGTTTAAAACTACAAATTCAATAGATTTTCACACAAATTTTACCATAAGAACAATTTTCCAGTTTTATCAATAGACTTGAAAACTGGTACTTAAATAGGGTGAACATTAAGTGATCAGTTTATGTATTTTTTACATACAGTCATAAGTTTCGTAAAACAAGTACTGGCAAAATCCTTTTTGCAAATGTTGGCAAAGCTCTGCAATCCAATGTTTTGCCAGTAGTATTTTTTCATGTACAGTCGTAAGTTTTGTGAAACAAGTACTGGCAAAGTCCTTTTAGCAAACGTTGGCAATTCGTTTTAAGCCGATGTTTTAACAGTGGTATTTTTTTTTATACGGTTCTAAATTTTGTAAAACAGGCACTGGCAAAGTCATTTTACCTAACGGTGGCAAATCGTTTTGAACGATGTTTTGCCGGTGGAATTTTTCATAAATAGTGGTAAACTTTGTAAAACAAGTATTGGGAAAGCACTCTTTCCAAAGGTTGGCAAAGCGTTCTAAATTAGTGCTTTTGCAATGTTTTTTTTGTACCATTGTAAAGCAACGCTTTGCCAGTGCTTTGTTTTTTGTACCGTCGGCAATTTCTACCTGGGCAATTATTCGCTTTATGTTGTCGTATTGACAAAAAAAAAATACTTTTTTGAAATTTTTGTTACAATTTACAAACATTTGAGCAATTGAAAACAAAAAATAAATGATTTGTTTTTTTTTTTTGTTTCAAAAAATTCTAAGGCTATTTTTTGATATTTTTGATACAATTTACAAACATTTAATAAAAAAATTGTTAGATATCTAAGTAAAAAGCCAACAATTTTTTTTAATTACTTAAAATTTTGTGATACTTTTTTCTGTGTAAGTGATTATGCGTAATAATTTGAAAATATTATAACATGTTTATAAAATGAATTTTGTATGAAAAATTCGTTTAATAAGACACTTATAAATTCTAAAAGCGATTATTATGATTTTTAGTGACGTCTATATTTTATCAATTTCATCAAAGTCGCCCTTAACATAGTGCCTTGAAGTTCAATAAAACCTGGCAAGAAATTCAAAAATTAAATACAAAGCTTGGTTTATTTATTTTAAAATTTCACGGTATATTTTATCAAAGCTTGAAAAAGATGTTTTGAATAAAGTCGTATACAATTTTATTAATTTTATGAATCAGAAAATTCATAACAACTTTAAATCAACGATTTGAAATCGAATAAAGTGAGTTAGGATTTATACACCTAGAAAACAGATTCAGTTCTGATAACCGCATTTGTAGCCAATCGCATGGTTCGGTTGTGGTAGCCGAATTTTTCAGTTGTGGCAACAGAAAACCAATTGAGACAAGACTAATTTGACCATGGCAACAGAATTTCAGTTGTATCAAGAATAATTCGGTAGCCACAACCGAAAAATTCATTTGATGCAACTGAACCATTCGATTGGCAACAAATGGGGTTGTCAGCACCGAATCTGTTTTCTGGGTGTATATATCTATAATGATTCAATTTTGATTGGATTTAATTATTTGTTTTATGATCTGGTTCGAGATTGAAGGCAACCATTGTTGGTTAAATTAATTCGATAAAATTGAATTCCCGAGTAAAAAATTTTATATAAAATTATATATGAATGGATATATTTGCAATATGTAACTGGAAAAAATCATCCGAAAAATGGTTATATTAAATTGTATCAAATTGGATATAATTGTATTTACAAGGATACAAAGTTATATCAAATGATAAACTTATATCCGAAATTTGTCCCGATCAAATTGGATATAAGTTAATACAGTACGATATGATTAAATTTAAATGATAAAAAACTTTGTATTGGAGAGCAGCAGGATTTCGGGTCCTACACACTCAGGGGTGTGATAAAAATCGAAAACGAACAGTTTTTGCGCCCTCCCCCCCGGGGGGCTGCGCCCCCCACAATTTTTATTAAATTCGTTTTTTTATTTAAAGTTTTTTTATTTAAAGCCTTCACCCAGCCACCACAAATAAATAATTCTGCACAACAATGGGTTTAAAATAAATAAATATTTGATCACTTTTACTCATGAAAGTGGATTGTTAGTAATGAATCCATAATAAATTGCAATATACTTGTGTATGTTAAGATAATTTGGTAAAGTGCGAACTTAGGTAGATAGACCCGTAAGTAGTTTTGTTCATTTGTGTTTTGAATGAAAATAAATAACGGAAAGCAGGGTTGGAAAGCATTTTATAATATTAAAAATAGCGGGCAAAGCTACGTTGTTAGCGTGTCTTAAAGTTTTTTTTTAATTCCCGTTTATGTAAAGGTAGACCTGGCAATTTAAGTAAATTCACAAATTCAGTTGGAAAATTTACTGCGTCGGTTTCTTGCACCGGTGCTTCGTTACATGAAGTTTAAATATCGGAATATATAAGTCCCATTCCTTTTCTAAGGTTTTTTCTCTTTCAGAAAATTTGTTAAACTTTTTGGAGAGTATGTTTCAATGCTACATAAGTTTCATATTCCGTTGATAGTGTTTGAAGAGGTAATTCCCTCTTCCAATCCATTTGCATTGTCTATAATTTCAATTCCACTCGTTCAACGTTTATATCCATTTCATTCCACTTGTGTAGTGTTTCAATTCCACTCGTTTCCTATTTAGTTTCTTAATTTTAGTGTTTCATATACACTTGTTCTTTAAGTTTTAGGTTTCTAGCTAAAGACGCAGACGTTAAGGGGGGGGGGGCAATTTTCCCCTTTCGAACCACCATTTTTACCACGTTCCTGTCCAAAGTCCTAGAAATGCCTTGTCGATAAGTTAGCCCATACTCCAAGGAAAACATATTATATATTACAGGTTTCTAGCCGAAGGGTTCGGTTAGGCCATCAAGGGGGAGAATTATTCCGTTTTTACCCCTCCCGGTAGGAATTTCCAAAAATTCCGTCTTAGAGGACGTCTGCGTTGGAGGAGGAACCTACTACATACATAATTTTAGGTCTCTATATCCAGCAGTTTGGCCAGGCCGTCAAGGGGGAAGTTTTTTCCCTTTTTACCCCTCCCGGTATGAATTTCCAAAAATACCATCTTAGGGGACGTCAACGTTGGAGAAGGAACCCAATTTAAGATCCCTTGTTCCAGCAGTTTGGCCAGGCCGTTAAGGGGGAGACTTTTCCTGTTTTTGACCCTACCTGTAGAAATTTCCAAAAATCTCATCTTAGCGGATGTCTACAATAGAGGAGGAACTTTAATACCAAATTTCAACTTCCTACCTCCAGCGGTTTGGGCAGGCCTTTAAGCGGCACTTTTCGCTTCATTAATCCCCATTTTTGCAATGTCCCTGTCCAAAAAGCACCTCCTCGGTAAGTGAGCACATACTCCAAGTAACATATGTTTTACATTTCAGGTTTCTAGTCAACTTTTACTATTTGTGCCCCTCTCGGTAGGAATTTCCGAAAATCCATCGACAGGGAATTCCAGCTTCCTAGTTCCAGCAGTTTGAGTAGGCTGAGAGGAACTTAAGTACCGAATTTCAGCTTCCTAGTTCCAGCAGTTTGGACAGGTCGTTAAGGGGCAACTTTCCCTTTTTGAGCCCCCATTTTATAACGACCCTGTCCAAAATTCAAAAAAGTATCTTTCTAATAAGTTAGCCCTCACTCCAGGGACCCACATTTTAAGCTTCAGGTTTCTAGCCGAAGGGGTTTTTACCGGCCCCCAAGGTGAGGCTTTTTTTTTTTTTTTGCCCCTCCCTATGGGAATTTACAAAAATTCCATCTTCGCGGCTATCTGCGATGGATGAGGAACATTCGTACCAAATTTCAACTGCATTGCCTAAGCGGTTTGGGCAGGCCGTTAGTGGGGACATTTTTCCCTTTCAACCACCATTTTTACTATGTTCCTGTTCCAAAATAGAAAAATTACGTTGCCGGTGAATTAGTCCTACTCCAAGGAATACATATTTAAAATTTTAGGTTGGCCAAAAGGGATTGGGCAAGCCGGCAGGAGGAGACTTTTACCTTATTTCCCCTCCCGATAGGAATTTCAAAAATTCCGTCTAAGCGGACGCCTACACAGAAGCAGGAACTCACATACCGAGTTTCCTTTTGGGATATCCTGTAGGGAATTCCAAAAATACAAACTTAGTCGATGTCTACTACAGTGGAGGAACCTTTATACCAAATTTCAACTTCTTACCTCCAGTGGTTTGGGCAGGCACTTTTCCAATTTGTGAGACTGTTTATGGGGAGATTTTTCCTCTTTTTGCCCGTTCCGGTAGGAATTTCCAAAAATCCCGTCTATATCAAGAAACCTTGTTTTAGTGGAGATATCCGTGGGGGGAGGAAAAAAAGTAGTTTTTTTGAAATTATATATTATTTTAAATGGTACTTTTTGGAAAAACGAAATTTTTTGTAAAAAGATACTTTGTGTTTACAAAGTACTTTATTTGTACTCTTTTTGGAAAAGGTATTTTTTTTAAAAAGGTGTTTTTTTTTGGAAAAATTTATGTTTTTTGGAAAAAGGCACTTTTTTTGGAAAAGGTACTTCTTTTGGAAAAGGAAAATTTTTTTTAGAAAAAGGTCTTTTTTTTGGGAAAAGGTACTTTTTTTTGGAAAAGGTACTTTTTTTGAAAAAGGTATTTTTTTTGAAAAAATGTATGTTTTTTGGGAAAAGAAACATTTTTTTATAAAAAGGTACTTTTTTGGGAAAAGGTACTTTTTTTGGAAAAGGTACTTTTTTTTAAAAAGGTATTTTTTTGGAAAAATGTATGTTTTTTGGGAAAAGGTACTTTTTTTGGAAAAGGTACTTTTTTTGGAAAAGGTACATTTTTTTAGAAAAAGGTACATTTTTTGGAAAAAGGTACTTTTTTTAAAAAAGGTACTTTTTTTTGGAAAAAGGTACTTTTTTTGGAAAAAGGTACTTTTTTTGGAAAAAGGTACTTTTTTGGAAAAAGGTACTTTTTTTGGAAAAAGGTACTTTTTTTGGAAAAAGGTACTTTTTTTGGAAAAACGTCATTTTTTTGGAAAAAGGTACTTTTTTTGGAAAAAGGTACTTTTTTTGGAAAAAGGTACTTTTTGGGAAAAAGGTTCTTTTTTTGGGAAAAGGTACTTTTTTTGGAAAAAGGTACTTTTTTTGTCCCCTTTTTGCCCCTCCCGATAAGAATTTCCAAAAATGCCGTCTCAACGGACGTCTACAGCGGTCGAGGAACCTACATACCAAATTTCAACTTCATAGCTCCAGCAGTTTGAGCAGGCCGTCAAGGGGGAGACTTTTTCCCCTTTTTGCCCGTCCCTGTAAAAATTTCCAAAACTCCCGTCTTGGTGGATGTCTACGATAGTGGAGGAACCTTTATACCAAATTTCAACTTCCTACCTCCAGCGGTTTGGGCAGGCCGTCAAGGGGGGCCTTTTTCCCCTTTTTAACCCCCATTTTTACAACGTCCCTGTCCAAAATTCTACAAAGTACTTTCCAGAAAAGTTAGCCCCTACTCCAAGGAACACATATCTTAAATTTCAGCTTTCTAGCCAAAGGGGTTTTGGCAGGCCGTCAAGGGGGACACTTTCCCCCTTTTTGCCCGTTCCGGTAGGAATTTTCAAAAATCCCGTCTTAGCGGACGTCTACCCCGAAAGAGGAACCTACATACCAAATTTCAACTTCCTAGCTTCAGCGGTTTGGGCTGGGCGATGTTGAGTCAGTCAGTCAGTCATTCAGTCAGTCAGTCACGTTATTCTTTTATATATAGAGAAGATATGGGAATTTTGTTTGGACTTATAATATTTTTTTTTTATTGATGTTATCGTTTTTTTATTTTAAATAAAATGCACTTGTTTTTTGTTGGAAGCTCATAGTTCCCGATTTATGAAGCTGAAGATTATCTACAACAATATTCAATGGCTTATTTCTCCACTCAAAACATATCGGACCACAACAAAATATATATGTCGTTGAAAAGGTACTTGAAATACCTTACCAATGGTATGCAACTAGACTTATTAACCCATTGCAAGGGTCATGATTTTAAATGTTAACTTCTTTAAATTGGATTTTTTAAATTAAAAAGAAAAAAACCATGGATGGTAACCGAAACGAATGCGGTTATCGTTAGGGTAAAGCTATTTTATGTTATTTCGGTAACGGTATTTTAAGGGTAACGCTATTTCATTTATTTCGGTATGGGTATTTTAAGGACAACGGTATTTGAGTAATTTCGGTAACGGTATTTTAAAGATAACGATATTTGTGTTATTTCGGTAATGATATTTTAAGGTTAACGGTATTTCAGTTATATCGGTAAGGGTATTTTAAGGGTAACAGTAGTCAGTTATTTCGATACATCCCGAAAGTTTTTTTACAAAAAACAAACGAGATTAAAATCAGAACCAATTTATCAACTTAATGTACAAAAAATCCTCAATAACCAGGTGAAATTAGCAAAAGCAGAATATTAAAAACCACGGTAACGGTATTTTAGGGATAACAATAATTCATTTGTTTCGGTAACGGTATTTTAAGGGTATTGATATTTCATTTATTTCGGTATCGGTATTTTAAGGATAACGGTATTTCAGTTAACGATATTTTAAGGATAACGGTATTCGGGTAGTCAGTTGAAAGGGTTTTGGTATTTTAGCGGTATTGCCTGCCAACCCTGAAAAAATCTTTTAAAAATAAAAAAAAAGCTCAGAAAATATTAATTTAATGAAAGAAAGAGTAAAACATACAAAAAATAGTTTTTGATGAAATGAGTTTCGAACTTGTGTAATATATAAAATAAAATCAAAATTATTTTTCGTATCTATTTATATATAAAATTTTGAACGATTTTATCAATTATATATTCCTATATAAACAATTTGCAATAAAGCCAATACTGATATATGATTTAATATGATTACATATTAGAAAATTTCTAAAAAACTTCTAATATATCATCATATAAAAACATATAAAGTCGCATACAATATTTTATATTATCATATACTTTAATATTAAAATATATATGTTATATATAGTATTTTTTACTCGGGTTAATATAAAAATCTGATTTATTTTTTGAGTAAGATATTTATGAATAAAGTAACAAATAATTCAATCAATAAAATAAGTTTCCTTAGTAAAGTGTTGTTTTTCCAAACGCGTCGTATAGACCAATTACAATTAATATTGTAATTAATATGTATTTTTATTAATTCTAATTTAGTAGGTTTGAGGTTAAGAAGAATTCGTTAAGAGTTGAATAGAACCAGCTGCAATACTTTAAGAATTAAAGTTCAAAGCTAAAACAGTAATAACAAAAGGATAAAAATAGCATTGTTAGATTTCGTTGTTGTTAGTTTAGTTGAAGTGTTAATATATTATATTTGTTTTCAACTTTAGCATAAGTAGATCATCATCAATGTAAACGACACTGATGATGGATTTGTAGCAAAAGCCGAAAATACGTATTCTGTCTTGATGGCCTTATCGAATTCTTTAAAATTTTTTATTCTTTGTAATTTACTTGTGAAAATTGTATCATCTTTCTTTAATTTGAAAAATAACACTATGCGATAGTCAAAATCGGGATGGGATGAAACCAACGGGAAATGTTATATCGGTCAAAAACAAGTTATACGTGTCCCGGCGTTTCGCTGGGTCACCCCTAGGAATCGAGATATATCTTTTTTTACCGGCAAAACTGTTGAGAATATAGAAAAACGTTATATGAACAGATTAAAGGAATTGTAATTTCTAATTTTTTTAAAATTGTTTGAGCAAAATCGGACTAGTGGTTCTCGAGTTATGTCAAAAAAAAGACCACCAAAGGTCAAATCGATATATCTCGATTCCTAGAGGAAACGTGTCCCAGCGAAACGCCGGGACACGTATAACTTCTTTTTTACCGATAAAACTTTCCCCGGTAGTTTGAACCCTTCCCGATCACTGACCCCTACCATTTGTCTCACAGTGTAATTTAATTAGAAAGGGATATTAATTTATAATCTAAAATCGAACTAAAAACATTAATTTACCAAAATAAGAGATCAACTTATACACACCCCTCATTCCAAGTAATAATCTCAAGATTTTTTTTCAAACTTCTAGGTACTTATAAATTAATTTTAACTGTTTTCTGTGTTTTATTACTTACTAATAAGTAGGGCAAGGAAAACGAGAAATCTCAGAATGTTAAATTTTCAAAATAACAAAAAAGAAATATATATTATTTGCAATAAAGGAATTAAATATGCTAAAATCCCAAACGTATTTAACAAATTGTGAAAAATAATCCGTTGTAGGCATGTCCCTATCCGGATTTTATTCTTGCCTAAGGAAATCGTCAGGGGACGACGTTTTTAGAATTTCTGGAAATATTTGTTAAGTTAAATTACAAACTCAATGAGAATTTCTTGTCCTCGTCTAGGAGCGTTATTAAACATTTAAAATATCAAAGAAAAAACAAAACAACAACAGAAAATTTTCCATACTTTGCTTTGTCATCTTCCAATGTACTACTGTTGTTTTGACAGATCTTTGAATTAAAATATAAAAATTATAATTATTAACAAATCAAGAAATGCTACTAAAATGGATGTAAAATATGCACCAATATACATTAAGAAGTACAATATGAATTTGAAGTCAAAATATGCAGAAATATGCATTTTTGTCAAAATATGCAAAAATATGCATTATTGTCAAAATATGCAATTACAAATCGATGCCATTTTGTTCTAAATTTGATGATTAGGGTACATATTTAGTCAATATTAGTTTTGGACTATTGAGAAAAAACATGTATTTGCATGGAATTCCTTGCCCTACTAATAGAACCAGCAAAAAATGGGTAATTTTTAAGAGAGTGTAATGAAATAAAATTGTTGGAGTTACTCGGGTTATTTTATAACCTTACACAATTAATCGAGTCAGTTAAAGTCTTTAACATCGACTAACTTGGTTACTCGAACGAAGCCAAACCTGAGTAATTTTAACACCCTATTAAAAATATCAAAAAATTAAAAATAACCAATTTGACACAATGACATATGACAAGATACCAGTTTTGCAAACTAGTATATCTGACCTAAGAGACTGGCGGTAATTAGGCGGAAACCCCAATTGTTTACAATATTGGAGAATTCGGGAACTTTTTGAAAGCATTTTAATATAATTACAACCTACACTTCGTTGTAAAAGATATAATAACTTTGCGTTGATCTTTATTACTACCAAAAGCCCGAGACCCCATTTTTATTAACATTATATTTATTGCACCGTTATTTGAAATTCCCTTAGCGGGATTTGATGGGTTTTCCCGAATATGACTGTGGTATAGACTTATCATATATTTATTGGTATTGGTAGACTTTTATTTTTTTAACCATAATAAATTATATTTATATATAAAAATGTAATCACAACTTTACCGTTTCTTTGAACGAATTTAGAAACGTTAAAAGAAAAAGGTAAATATAATATTTTTTTGCCCTTGAGATTTTTTTCTGTTTTAAAATGTGTCAGATGATATATTAAGTTTCATCCCACTCTAGAATACATTCCATCCTTTATACTCTTAAGCTGCCTACACACTAGGGAACATACTTAAAAAAAGAGAGCATTTTTTGTGAATGTGTGAGTGCGTTTGTGTGTGTGTGCGTGTTGAGAGCGTGCATTTCGTGTTTACAAAATTTTTTGATATTTTTTGTTCCCTCAACCATGTTCCCTAGTGTGTAGGCAGCTTTATATACTTAAACATTGTTAGATGTTTGTTCATATAATTAGAATCATAGATATTCCAAAACCAAAAATTTTAACTGTTTTCTGCTAAAATGTACTCTCAAGTAACAACCTTGTCGTGTGCAACAAGCAGCATTGGAAAATGTTCTTACATTACTTAATGTTAGCATCCGTTTTTACTTTTAGCCATGAAAAATATATATTAAAATCCATCAAGTATAGTAAAATACCCTACAAACAGAGAAAGATTTTGTCATTTTCCCACTAAAAATCGGTTACTACAACTAATATTGATTGCTACAACATAATTGGAGTAGGAACACCCAAAATATTCAGGAAGCCCTATGGAGTATGTTTATACGAACCATGTATATTGGTTAAAGTAACCACAACAGGCTTTCCAAATCGATTGGCACTTTATTGTAACATTCACACACTCATAAAAATGTATGCACAAATTCGCAAATACCAAAATAGGAAACACTTTATTTTTATACATGGATTTTTATGAGTGTGTTTTCCCTGAGGACATTTTATGATACACTGAAAATCTTTCATTCAAAAATTCCAGGTCATAGGACGGATTGATTTTATTACCGGGTCCAACTATGGATTAGTTCTTTGTAAAAAAGAACCGAGACACCCCGTTTCGGCTCAGGGTGTCAAAACATATTAGTCTTAATTTTCAATACATCATCTATAACTACTCTTTACAAAGTTAATTAATCGGTCTTGTCACAAATTATGAAAAATGCTAAAATAAATGTTGAAATTCGTCAAGAGTTTTATGAAAAATCGTCATCAGTAATATATCATATCGTAAAGCCGAGCACAGATGGTCATAAATTTTCAATATTTTTGATAAATTTTTGCTTGTTAACAAATTAATTGAAAGTCTATACCCAGATTTGAATGTGTTTCAATAAAATTGAAAAATTCAAAATGATTTGGATTTTTGTTTTTTCCATTTCATATTATTGTTAGTTTTTTTAAATTTGCTTTTTGTGGTTGAATATAAATAAATAAAATTAAAAAAGCATATAAATTATTCCAAAATTAAAATAATAATAATGTAAACGTGGTTTTATTTTAAAATCAGCTACATTTTGCAATTTTATTTAGGAAGGAAAATATTGGCCAATTGTAATTTCATTTATATTTTTCTAATAATAACATTGAAAGTGTGTGTGTGAAAAGATCAATAAAATGGAAATAAATTATATTGACCGTGTGTGCTCGACTTTAAGTAGGGCATACACGTTCAATATTATTGATAAATTTTTCAAAAATCAACCACTCAGAACATTTTATTTTTAAATCTTTGGTTCTGATTGGTTGATTTTAAAAACATTGATCAATAATATTGAACGTGTATGTTTGCCTTTAGAATAATATAAATCAAATTAGAATTGATCAATATTTTCCTTCCTATAAATAAATTGCAAAATTTTGCAGATTTTAATATAATATCACATTTACAGTGTTTGTTTTTTTTTTTTGCTATAGTTTACAACTTTATTATTTTTTTGAACAACAAAAACGAAATTTAAAAAAACTAATACTTCAATATTGGCCACATACTATTCAATAATATGAAATGGAAAAATAAAAATCCAAATCATTTTGAATCTTTCAATTTTCAATTCTAGGTACAGACTTTCAATTAATGTGTAAACAAACCAAAAATTTATCAAAAATATTGGAATCTATGGGTGCGTTCGGCAGATACACTTTAATAGTCAACAGTTCTACAACAGTTGTACAACTATCTGCTGAATGAACTGATCACTAACCGCTCAGTCTGAGCGCTCAGGTAGCGCTGTCGTATTTTGTTAGCGTAAAAAAAGTTTGCTACTTTTGATCAATAAGTGATACATTTGTTGTTGTTCATTTACAAAAAAAATTGTTTTGTAAGAATGACAAATGAAAACATACATATATAATTCAAAAACAAAAATTAAAAAAAATAAAAGGAAACTATAGAAAAAAGTGTATTTAAAAACAAAACAAATAAAACATCGTTCAGCAGAGTAAGTAATCACAAAGCGCTACAAGTCACCGGTATCAGTTTAAGGTTTCTCTGCCGAATACTACCTATGGGGCATTTAAAAACATAAGTTATGCTTATTTTTTAATGAAAATTGTTTTATAAAATCTGAAGCACTTACATTGAGTAAGTAAGCTTGAGTAAGCAAATTCCAATATTATCATTTTTTATTTCGTTTTAAAAAGTCTGACATTTCCCAGCAAAAAAGAGACGCCGAAGCAGTAGAAAAAGCACTACAATTTTTGATCTAGATGTACGTCTTTTTTAACATAAACACTAATGATTTTAACATTGAGTTGTCATAGGAGAGGATTACTACTACTTCAACATTTTTCAGTATTTTTTGAACGAGTGTAAAGGAAGCACTTTTCACCAATTAAAAGTTAAAAAAAAATTCTTCGCAAAATAAAATTATATTTTTTACTAAATTTATAATTATTATATTTTTTTCTTTTACAAAAGTTTTTTATTGCCTCCACCGGATATTCAACTTACGACCTCGTAATTGCTAGTCTAGCTCTCTACCGCTGAACTATTCTTTAATATGAAAGTTGATAAAAACACCACTTTGTCATTGCGAGATATTGTGCCTTATTCTCTTCAATAATAGTACTTTTTAAACAAGTGCAAAAGGTGCACTACACTTCAGTATTGTTTTCAGTACTATTTTCATAAGCGCATAAAAAGCAATTTTTCATCATTTTTATATAATACATTTTCAAAAATTTTTTAAATTAAAAATATATTGAATTTAAATATTAAAAATAAACAACAAAAAAAATAACAAAAAATTAAAAAAAAATTAAAAAGAATTTAAAAAAATATTAGTCGCTCCAGGAACCGAAACCGCGGTCATCTGTTCAGAAATATCAAATTATACCAAAATCACTTTTTAGGATCACTTTTAGAACAATTATGATTTAGAAGCAATAATTAAGTAATTTTTTGATTGTTGTTCAGAAGTAATTCTAAAAAAGCTGTAAAAGTATACTGACGGATACTTTGGAAGCGATGAAAGAAGTGATTTTTTGGATGTTACTCAGAATTACTTCTAAAAAGGTAGTAAAAATACACTAACTAATACTTGTGAAGCAGTGAAAAAAGTATTTTGTAAAGCATTACTTAAAATTTATTTTGCTGGGTTATTACTAAAATTTGTGCATTCCAATTCGTATTATAAACGATGTTACAGACACTAAAAATTTTCATAAAGTTTATTCAATAGATACTTACTAAACTTCATTGAAACCTTGACGTAGGGTACAGCAATTATTAAAAAACAAACACAATTTTTACTTTGTGTTAAATATCCTTTGTGTGGGTATCCCTACGTTTGTAATAACATCCCAGCAAAATCTTTCATTACCTAATAAGTGATTATATAATAAAAATTCATAGCTCCGCACAACTTATTTTTTGGCGTCTAAAGTCATTATTTTTGTTTGGCGTGATCGTTTTTACAAGTAGTCACGCTTACCCGCTCGCTTACGAAAAAATGAGAAATAAGTAGTTATGAGATTTTGAATAAAAAGTGGTTACACACTGCTTGAAAAAACTTGAATTATAAGTGGTTATCCGATTGCTTACTTGATTCTTAAAAATAAGGAGTTAAGCAAATACTATTAGCTTAAGGAAATACATTCAGAAAAATTTAAGTTTTCTCTAGTATGTAATTTTAGGACTCGTCAAAAAATTTAAACATAAAACATATTTACATATAAAAATTAAAAATGTATAAAATTTAACTGTAAAAACTACTTATTTAAACTATTACGAGTAAGTCATTATTTTATATTTAGAAACAATTAATACAATAGGCCGTTATTAGGAAGTCATTATTTTATATTATAAAAAAATGTAAAAGGTAATGATATATCATTTTTGGTAATGCAGATAGTAATGAGGTGTCATTACCAATATTTTGCTGGGATACACTAAACATATTTATATATGAAAGTAATGTATACACATGATGTCATCCTTGTAGCACAGTTATGATAGACAAAGCTTAAAATCATTCATAAAAACTGTTCACAAAAGCTAAATGTCCGTCTGGCTGTAAATTTATATCACATTAAGGTGGCAATAAAAATTAAATTTTGGATTTGCGCTGATACCCGGTACGAATATTTTTCCTCTTGGTCTAAGACTGATATATAGAAAATTTTAGCTAAATCTGTTAACTCTAAGCTGTGAATATATTAAGTTAAGGTCTCGGAATTTTGGAACCAACACAACAATAAATATTTTAATTATATGATATTTCTTTACTGTTTTTTTAATTATTTTACTTTTAAACTGAAAAATACTATAGGAATACATTTTTATCCTTTTACTTTTATGAAGTTTAAAAAGGTTAAGAAATTCGAGCCCTATAACTCGAAAAATATTTAATCAAATGAGCTCGTATTCTATATTTAGATTACCTGTCAAAATGTTAAGATTTTACTAAAATTTTATTAAAATCGGATAACTTTATATTTTTTATGTGGACTGTTCAGAAATTCTCCCCCTTTTGAAAACATTTTTGAAATACGTAGCTCAAAGAATTTTCGTGATATTTTCAGTTAATTTTTTGGAATTTAGGAAAATTCTCGAAACGTTCACGATATCTCAAAAACTATTTGAGCCATTTCAAAAATTCGTTTTTATAGTTTGGACTAGTTTTTTACCATGTGAGTGGCAACTAACATTTAGTGTTTTCGTTAAAACTCAGAATGTTCCAATATATTTTATTGCCAACCTAATATCACATAGCTGTTGTTTTTATTGTTATTTCTTTAATTTGGCCAGTGATAACCGAGTATAAAAAGAAACACTTACGATATGTAGTTTTCATTTTTCTATTCTTCTCTTTTTTAATGTTTGAATAATATAGTTTTCATAACTATATATCGTCGACCGGCCTGCAAAATGTCACATGTGTTTTTTAATAGATTTTCAGGAGAGCGAAAAAACTGTTACAAAATCTACTTTTAAGATATTTTATTGGCATCATATGCCTTAATGATTCAGGACCTTATATAGTAAAGTCATCATTAAGGCATATGATACCAATAAAATATCTTAAAAGTAGATTTTGTAACAGTTTTTTCGCCCTCCTGAAAATCTATTAAAAACACATGTGACATTTTGCAGTCCTGTCGACGATATATTTTTTACGTTTTTTGTTGACGTTTGAATAGTATAGTTTTTATATAATTATTTTACGCCCAACAAAAGAAATAGTTAGAGTTAGTAATTAGAATGAAGTATGTCAATTTAAACATATTTCGGTAGGTTTTTTTAACTGCGGTATTGAACCCGAAATCTCTTATCTGTTAGTCTTATAGTCTAGCTTTGTGTTAATCTGTCATATCAATGATAACTGGCTTAAGGCCATCTTCAGATTTTTTAAAATGGCAGTGTTTTGAGCACAAGAGATACCGAAAAGAAATTAAATAACCACAACTGTTTATTGAGGAATAAAAACTTTTAATATAAAAAGTTATTTTTATAACAAACTATATGAATTCTATTATTTATAAGGACTTAAAGAAGAAAAACACATAGCATATTCTTCATTTATTAAAATTTTAATAAAAATTTATAATTTTATTTATATTTAATTTTTTTATTAACATAATGAACACTTACACTAGCTTTTATATATTTTGCTTGTATTTAATAATGAAAGTTAAATTATTTCCACTTTTAGTTTATATTTAAAAGTCTTCATTAGTGAAGTTATTTTAAAATTTGTTTAACCCTCTAGTGTTCTTTATTCTGATAGTAATACTATTTATACCCCACACGATATTTCCAACTAGCAAATATAATGGCCATATTTAGTACACTTATAGTACACTTATGGATTCAGAATCACTCGCCGAGTCGATTTAGCGATCTTCGTCAGTCCGTCTGTCCATATATAAAACGAGCGTCCCTTGTGATTAAAATATATATTCAGATTGCTCATTTATGTAAATTCAACACCCTTCTTTAACTGTGGAAGTTTATATTTCGATTCTTTTTTGAGGTAGAGCGAATATTACACATCACGATCAAAATTTCATAATTTTCGAATAAACTAAAAAAAAAAAAATATTTTCAGATTATAAGTTGTTACACATTATTTTGAATTGACTTCGGCATGCTGAACGCAAATGTGAAATCAATTTTTTTAAATCGCTTAAGGGTTGTTGAGATATTTTTAATTTAAGCGAGAATCCACGTCACACCATCATGCCATTCGGATTCACCCCCTCCGATTCAAATGTTTCGGATCCGAGATATTTTCGGTTTCCGAAATAAGTATAACATCACGAAAATGGGAAAAACATTAAAATTTCACTAATGTGTTCTTACAAAAGCAGTTGCAAGTTTTGAACTTTGGAAGATACCATTTATTTTTTGCTTTGTTTTTAGAGGTGAAAGTGTAATGTTTGAAAAGGTTAATCTTTAAAAAAATCTGAAACTTTGATAGCAATGTGCCGCGGATTAAAGTCTGTTGGATTTGGCTCAAATTCTGCTTTTCCACTTTAAAGACAAAATTTAATTTAAAAAAAAAAACTGAAGAGTCCACATAGCTACTTAAAGCCTGAGGTCCAATTTTTGTCGCTCTTGGGTGCCTCAGGGTTAAATATATTGTGAAACATAAAATTTTACTGTATTTAAGTAGTAGTGTGTTAGCATGATGATTTAATATTTTTAGTTTTCAATTAGCCATATTGGCCATTTATGTTACAAAAGTTTTACTCTACAATAAAAATGACAGAAAAATTTTAATTATCCCATTAACATGAAATAAAAGTTCTACCAATACACAATTTTTTCGAAAATAAAATTAAATTCAGTAAAAAATCAAGATTTAAATTTCACTGTATTTAAATAGCAAGCATACTGATAAATTCGAATTAAAATTTAAATTTTATTTCCGAACAATTTTAATTTGAATTTAAATATTTACTGGGATACATCATTTTTGCAATTTATATTCATTCTTAAAGTTTTTTTAATTTTCTGAACATTTTCAAAATTAATGTTCATGTAAAATAATTGGCATTTAAAAACAATATTAGCTGTGTTTTCGACTTAACTATATCCGCTAACTCATAAAAAAAACTCACAGTGCATAAAAACTCGTTTAAGACGAAAACCAACATATTACTTTTCGTATGCACGTTAACTTTCAACACGGATAATTTAAACGTTGAAAACTCAACGTTTATACATTTTCACATCTAACGTAACTTTTTCGCGTTGCTTCCTAAAAACTTTTGCAGACATACGTTCGATTATAACGGAACAATTATAAACATAACCTGTTTAAAATTTTTTTGTACTACAATCGGTTTAACGTAGATTTGCTTTAAATACTTAACGTTGATAGGCATAAGACAAAATACAGCTATTATAAAAAATGTTTGAACGTTTGCCAAAAAATCATATGAAAATATTTATAAAATTTATTTTTTTTAATACGTTGTTCCTGTTTAAAAACAAGGGTCAATTGACATGCAAGCTCATGTGCTGTGACAAGTGAATACTGCACCGGTCCGAAACAACCAATTCTGTGGCCTATCCCGTTGTAGGTTAAAAAACATGAACATGAAAACAGGACCTGTTTCAAAATATCGGTTTGAAAGTGCTGCCACAAGACAGGTGAAAACAGGGTAGAACTAGGACATGTAATTTAAGTAGTACAAATATTAAGTGCCCTAAACTGCCCCACTTTTGTTTTATTCAGTTCATTTGTTTTACGAATTTCAAAAAAAAATGTTTTTTTAAATTTAAAATGGTTGTTGTATGCGACATACATTCTAAATGTAATGCCTTAGTAAGAGAGCAATTAAAAGGAAAATATTTCAATAAAAAAAAATGTATCCATCTATAGTGGCGCATACGTTAAAATCGCGATTTTTCAAAAAGTTTGTATGGCAGCATAGCTTTCCAAGATGTCCCCAAAGTCCAATTAGTATAATATGGGGTCAGCTCTAAAATCTGTTCTTGCAAAATTCCAAGCAATACAGTTTCTATTTGCAGAAGTTATCGCAATAAATAAATTTTTTTCTAAGGTTAGTATCGTACTATATTTGCGACGTTTTTCTAAAATACGTCTTACATTAGCCAAAATCAAAATTTCTTACTTGTTTTTTTTTATTATTTGTCATTTTATAGACAAATTTTGACACAAGTTCAATTCAACATATTAAAATTTCGGATCCAAATATTATCCAAAATATATCGTACTAAAGACATTTTAAGATACTAAAGTGTCTTTAGTACGATATATTTTGGATAATATTTGGATCCGAAATTTTAATATGTTGAATTGAACTTGTGTCAAAATTTGTCTATAAAATGACAAATAATAAAAAAAAACAAGTAAGAAATTTTGATTTTGGCTAATGTAAGACGTATTTTAGAAAAACGTCGCAAATATAGTCCAGGTCCAAATATGGAGCGTTTCTATCTAAAATCAACAGCATTTGTTCTTGAGCCCACACGAGTCAGCATAACAAATTATATTCAAATATTAACTGAGCCAATAGTTGTTCTCATTTTCGAGTTGCAATAATCGAGCTGGCACTGTAATTGTCTATAAACGTACCCAGCCAACAGCTTTCTGAGCGCTCAGAAATTATGAATCATAAAAGACTCGAAAATATGAGCATAAAAGAGCGCTCAAAAAGAAGCTACATCGGTAAAGAAAAACAAAAAACTATTTTATAAGCTTTAGAGGTTCTTTTATGAGTCTTTTCGGACTTCAATTGTGCGCTGGGTATTCAACTATGCCTTTTTTCCAAGGTTGGTTACCGAAACGAATAACGGTAAGGGTAACGGTAACGGTATCAGATTTCGTTTGTTTAGGTAACGGTAAAGGTAACGGTATTTAAGACTGTTTCGGTAACGGTATACCGTTACCGCAAAAGCGGTATTAAAAATTATGTTAAAAACATATAAAAACAAGTAAAAATATGGCATATTTTTAATTTTAAGTACTGAAAATACAGATTTTAAGCTATAAATTCAATACTGGTAGTTTTAATAAGGAAAATTATTATCTATAAATTTTTTGTAAAAAAAAAACACTCAAGATTATAAAAAAAATATAAAAAAATTGTAATTTTTATATAAAATAATAAATGCCGGTAAAATACCGGTAACTACCCATAAAAATAACGGTAACGGTAACGATAACGGTATTTAGAAATTTTTTTAGAGGTATCGATAACGGTAACGGTATTTAGAAATTTTTTTAGAGGTATCGATAACGGTAACGGTATTCAATTTGAAACGGTATTTTAGCGATAACGGTATTATAACGATAACGGTAACCAACCTTGCTTTTTTCTGCTTGTGGAATTTGGCGGAAGAATATGTAATTTTGTCATGGCAATGTTCTGATATTAATAAAGGACCTAAAATCATATGACAATTTCAGGTCATACACCCTACATGGGCCACTGCAAATTAGAGTAACAAATTTAGTAAAAATATCTTCATATTCGCGACATGTATCTTTCGCACCATCATACAGAAAATCACAAATATGTCGTTATATACACCGAGAAATCAAATTCAGTGCTGACAACCCAATTTGTTGCCAATCGAATGATTCAGTTGCATCAAATGAATTTTTCGGTTGCGACTACCGAAAAACTCGGCTACCACAAACGAACCTTTCGATTGGCTACAATTGAGGTTGTCAGCACCTAATCTATTTTCTGGGTGTATTTCCTCACCAGATTTGAAAAAATATTGAGTCTAAAAATAATTTTCAAAAAATTAACAAAGAATCCAGAATACGATATTACTTTTTGCTTGCAATAATTAGAAAAATATGTCAATGTTGGTAACGCGTTATTTTTTGTTATGAAATAATGGAAAAGGTAACTACCCAGCAAAAATATTAAGGACTACTTCAAAAAGAATGACTATTTTATCTACATCCAATAAAATAATACACAAAAATAAAATAAAACAAATACAACAACACTTAGTGACATGAAAAATTGTTAAATGTACAGCAGTATCGAATCTTTCCTATGACACTCATGTGTTAAATTCAGTGATGGAAATGCCAAATTTGAACTACTTTTATTTTTGAGTTGTGTTTTTTCTGGAGCTGTTAGTAGTTCAAAATTTGGCATTTCCATCAACGAATTTAACACGTGAGTGTCATAGGACAGATCCGATACTGCTGAAATTTAACAATTTTTCAGTAGAAAACTATGCTTGTTCGTCATGTCGCTATGTGTTGTTGTATTTGTTTTATTTTATTTTTGCATTATCTTATTTTAAATGTAGAGAAAAAAGTCATGCATTAAAAAGTGGATGTTCTCTTTTTGCAGGGTAGCTATGAGTAGCTCATTAATATATGTTTTAAAATAATTTAGAAAGTAAGTTGGTATCATTACTGATAGTCCAAAGAACAATAGTATCCCATTACAGTTTCTGCACTGGGATGGAGCGATTTTAACCATTTCTATAAGTATCTTGAAAATTTAAAGGGATTCCTGAAATTTGATTGAATTTACAAATTAAGTTATACCCCTAATGAACATATGTCATATGCAAATCAGATGTTACATTAATGTAATTGTCACACATTCAAATCTAAGTTACCTCTCTTTAGGCATTTTGACATAAGATATACAAATGTCTATGACACACATATTTTCCTGTTACGTGTTTTTATCCAACAGCTCTCAAAAATCTAGAGAAAATATTTATATTAATGATGATTTTCCACGTCTTTTTATTCGTTGTCATTTAGGGAAAAATTTCATTGATGCTAAAAACCAACAACAAAATAAGAACAATCTCTATATTTCACTTCCGCTTTTAATGTTTAAAATTTTAGTTTATTTTAAAAGTTTTTTTATGATTATTTTTTTACATACATTGTATAAGCAATACGAAACAAAACAATTAATTTTTGTTTAAAGAGTGGCTGGCGTTATGCCTTGTTTATATTGGATGGATCGTTGAATTAATGGGATGAATGCTTTACAGTACTCGTACTGCCAGCATTTATATGTGTGTTAATAAATATGTTGGTGTTAGTTTATTATTTGGTACTCATTTTGTGGTATGATGAGTACTTCCGGAAAACTGAATATGAAAGAGTAAAAGTAAATTCTTGTGGTGATAGTTCCGTTCAACAAAAAGAAAAAAATTAATATTTATAACTACAATTGAAAGCTGTGTAGATGAAAGGAAAACCACTAACAACACTAAATTTTAAATGAAATATAATTTTTTTTTAATAAAATTAAAAGTGTTTTGTTTTTTTTTTTAATGTATGAAATTGTTGGCACTCAAAAAAAAAATTAGTAAAAAATTGCACACATCAATGAAAATTACTGTATGGCGTTATTTACGTTCAAAAATGTTAAAAAAAAAAATTAGCCATAAAATAGTTAAAAAAAATTAAATTTTATAAAAAAATATTATAAACGTATTATTATCGAGTCAAGCGTTTACTAAGTTTATGAGTCACTAAAAATTTATTTGAAAGTGGAGAGAAATTAAATAAAGTTGTTGCCAGAATAAAACTTGTCAAACTGTTATTTAACGATTATGCATAACATTTTTTATTAAACGTTTAATAAGAAAAATGAATACTTTAGCAATTGTATACCTTAACGCAAAATTAAGAAAAGTTTTTGCACTAGAGCCTAAAGTGCCTATGCATAATAATTTATATGAGAATTTGTATCAAAAATTTATTTTATAAGTCACTTATAAATTCTAAAAGTGATTATGCATATGACCTCAATACTTTAATTAGGAAAAGCTCTATAATAATATCTTCGAGCTACCTTTTATTTTCCTTTAATAATCGGCCGAGGAATTAATGCATATCCAACTTTTATTATATTCGCTGTTCTAAAGTAATGAGAACATTTCCGCCAGAACAAGAAGGTCTTCAACTAATTTCATAGAAATAAAAAAAAAGAAACGATTACTGAGAGACATTTTTTTTAGAAACACTTATTTATTTGAAAAAGTTCAAATAATAAACATTTTCGATCATATTCTCAGAAATGGAAATAGTGTCCATAGGGTTATGAAATGTCAACATAAATATTCCCTGTCCTATAAAATTTCTTGTTTTTGTTGCTTACATTACAATTATGCCCAGTTAAAAAAAAAATCAATTCATGGACAACATAATTTTGTTAGCATCAACCTCCTCCTACACTAATTAGCTTTTATTTCATTCGTTGCAAAACAGGCAGAAAAGCAATCAAAATTTATTCATACATAAAAACTTTCTAAACGACACTGTAATTTAGAGAGGATCGAAATGCAAAAATATCGAATTTTAGATCGATATTGTAAAAATAAGTTACATAAGAGGAATATTAACCCCCTAATGATCTTTGCTCTGATTAAAGTAAAAAAAGTGCCCCTCTCAAAATAAACCTTGGTTTGTGTTATCATGATTCCCAAAATATTTCGGGTCTATGAATGAGATCTCACGAGCTATAAAAAAAAATGTTTGAGTCTTTTGTACAGAGATATTTGTGATTGAAATGTCAAACTTACATATCATATTCTATAGACGATTTAAGTGAACACGTGCTTCAGATTTTTTTGAAATTCGCGATTTTTCGCGTTTTATCAGAAATTCAATGTGGTGGAAACAATATTTTCTAAATAGGGCAATATGGATACCAAAACTTTTCTTGTGACAAGTAAATCATCGCTGAGTGGATATGGTTTGGAATTTTGCAAATTTCGTACATTCTGTTCGATGCTCTGGAACAAATTTTTGTTAAAATTTTTGAATTACTGCAATTTGCATTTGAATTCAGTATGTAGTTGATGTAAGATAAAAATGCAACTTAACAGAAAAAAATCCATCACGCGTTTTTTTGGCGGATTAATTTTTTTTTCGGTAAAAATTTTTTTTATAAATTTTTAATAATAATTTAAATTCTGTTTCTAGTAGATCTAGGATAAAAATGCAACTTAATAGAAAAAACCCAACACGCGCTTTTTTCGCGTAATTTTTTTTCGCGAAAAAACGTATTATAAAATTTTATTTAGGGTCAGACTTTTCTTAAAAAAATTACACACATGCGTATTTTGATAAAATATTTTATTTAATTTTAATTGCACAATTTTCATGAGCTTAAGGTTTTGTTTTTTATGTATAAAAAGTTTTTTATTTCAATATTTCGCTACTCCAATGTGTGTTTTATGTTCTCAAATTTGTTCAAACTTTCAAATTGTTGTTAATTTTTATACCCTACACCACTATGTGGTCAGGGTATTATAAGTTTGTGCTGATGTTTGTAACACCAAAAAATATTGGTCGTAGACCCACCTTATAGTATACCGATCGGTTCAGAATTTTTTTTTATTTCGATTTAACGATGTCCGTCTGTCCGTCCGTCCGTCCGTCCGTCTGTCTGTCCATGCAATCTTGTGCGCACTCTACAGGTCGCAAATATTAAGATATTTTGATGAAATTTGGTACGCAGACCTATGTTGGCCCAAGGACGAACAAATTTGATTTTGGCGAACATCGGTCCATGTTTAGACCTAGTGCCCATATAAGGGTCCTACCAAAATTATACTGTTTATACGCTGCAGGTCGTAAATATTAAGATATTTTGATGAAATTTGGCACACAGACCTATATTGGCCCAATAACGCAGCCTATTGATTTTGGTGAACATCGGTCCATGTTTAGACCTAGTGCCCATATAAGGGTCCTACCAAAATTATACTGTTTATACGCTGCAGGTCGTAAATATTAAGATATTTTGATGAAATTTGGTACACAGACCCAAATTTGGCCCAATAACGCAGCCTATTGATGTTAGTGAACATCGGTCCATGTTGAGACCTAGTGCCCATATAAGGGTCCTACCAAAATTATACTTTTTATACGCTGCAGGTCGCAAATATTAAGATATTTTGATGAAATTTGGTACACAGACCTATATTGGCCCAATAACGCAGCCTATTGATTTTGGTGAACATCGGTCCATGTTTAGACCTAGTGCCCATATAAGGGTCCTACCAAAATTATACTGTTTATACGCTGCAGGTCGCAAATATTAAGATATTTTGATGAAATTTGGTACATAGACCTACGTTGGCCCAAGGACGAAGCCTATTGATTTTGGTGAACATCGGTCCATGTTTAGAACTAGTGCCCATATAAGGGTCCCCCCAAAATTGGCTTGGTTACAAACTGCAGGTCGCAAATATTAAGATATTTTAATGAAATTTGGTGCGCTGACTCACATTATAGAAAATTTTGACACAAGCCCCATTTTAACCCATTCGAATTTCGGATCCAAACAATACACCAGACTGGTGTAGGGTATTGTATAGTCGGCATACCCGACTTTAACCTTTTTACTCGTTTAATTTAATTGTTATTTCCTGAAGATGCTACACATTGGAGTAGCGAAATATTGAAATAAAAAACTTTTTATACATAAAAAACAAAACCTTAAGCTCAAGAAAATTGTGCAGTTAAAATAGAAAAGGAAGGTTAAATAAACTACAAGAATTTATATTATTTAATAATAAACCTACAAAAAATTTTATACATTTTTTTATTATTGAATTGGGGTAGCTCTAAATCCAAATTAAAAATTGGGCCAGAGCACCGTGAAAAATGTATTAAATTTGCAAAATTCTAAACTATATCCACTCAGCGATGATTTACTTGTCAAAAGAAAAGTTTTGGTATCCATATTTCCCTATTTAGAAAATATTGTTTCCACCACATTGAATTTCTGATAAAACGCGAAAAATCGCGAATTTCAAAAAATTCTAAAACACGTGTTCACTTAAATCGTCTATAGATTATGATATGTAAGTTTGACATTTCAATCACAATTATCTGTGTACAAAAGTGTCAAAAATTTGTTTTATTTATAGAACATCCTTGAAAATAGGACATGTCAGGATATGCTTGAACATGCTATATATACCGCTGGACGCACCTCTAAAAAACCTTTCATATGATACCCATATTGAGTAGGTTTTCTTCATCTAAGACGCAAATTTCTTACAAAAACTAAAAAAATACCTTTTTTAAAAATGGTCCAGCTCGTGAGATCTCATTCCGCGACCCGAAATATTTTGAGAATCATCATAAAACAAACCAAGGTTTATTTTGAGGGAGGGCACTTTTTTTACTTTTTTCCGTGAGTCGGTCTATTGTATATCAATAAAAGCACAAAGGGCAATATTCTTTGCCTCAAGTGCCTTCTCTTTCATCGTGACAACATGATGGACAGCAGTCTCGATAGACTTACTCAGTTGACACGCGAACTGCAGCTCATGTATCGGTTTACTTCTGAGCTAATTGTCCCTGATATAATGGTCCAAAACCTTCTCCATCGTCTTAAGGAAAAACGAACTGAGCCTAATTCGTCTGTACGATTTAGGCAGCTGTTCGGACTTGTTGTTGTTTTTATCAAAGTGTAAGATTTAATTTAACATCAAAATTAAAAATTTTTTATCTGTGGTTAAAATTATTAATGTTTTGTACTGAAATATGTGCTTCAACTCTTTTCACTTAAAATTTAATAAAACAACTAAAATTAATTAACACTGACAAAAGCCGGTTTCGAACATTAGAGTGTTGAGGGGTATAATTTATGATATTTCGGTCCACTCTAATTATAGTAAAGACATACACATATTGGTTTACATACATACAATGTATATTAAAATGATTCATTCAAATTTTTTTGTTTACAAAAAACCAAACAAAAAAGAAAAGAGTTAGTGACTGCCATATGATTTTTTGAACAATAGATGCACAGTGTACATTTTACAGACATGAATATGTTGGTATGTATAAATGTAAAGTAAAATACAGACACATTTAACATAAAGGAAGGATTTACGCACCCACCAATGCCGTTTAACATTAAACATTTCCTAGTCGGCTTTTTGCCGGATTTAACATTTTCCCCTGTTGACTCGTTTTTTACTGTTGTCATAATGATGAGGATAATCATGATGATGATGATGGTGTTGCTGCTGCTGATGATTCAATTTTTGTGGATTTTGTTTGCAAATTTTTTCCAGATTTCTTTTTTACATTTATGTTTTTTATTTTATTGTATTTCCATATGTATGAATAAAATTTTATGTTGATGTTTTGCAACTTGCGGGAGTGTACAATATACAAAAAATGCATTCAGAAAAGTTTCCATTCTAGACAATTCATATGAATAGTATGTAAAATATTACAGTAGTTGTAGTATTTTACATGACAACACATGGTCCAGTTTTTTTGTTGCTGATGTTTTGCTGATTATTACATTCGAGAATCTCCGACCAGTGATGCCAGAAGCTATTTTGAAAATTACCTAAGTATTTTTTTAAAAGTTCCCTTTTCTCTCCTACATCCGTTTTATCCCTATATGTTTCCCGACGTCATAAATTTATTGAATATAACAAAACACAACATCTAAAAAACATATCACGGGGCAAATATGAGAATTCGTTTCAAATAATATATGCAAAATATAGTTTTTCCTCCTAATTTAAAATGAATTCATTTGTTACATAAAACGCATACTCGTGCCAAATCGATTAACTCCACTTTCTGCATTTTATAAAACTTTAATTTCAAAACACTGTATTTATAGTTTGCTATTCGGTTTTAATCGAAACCGAAACCGCGGTTTTCCAAGCCTCAAAACCGAAACCCGACAAAAACAAGTTGGTTTTTAACAAATACTTTAAACAATTAAAATAAACAACTAAATTGCATATTATTGAATCTTGAATTTCGAAAAGTCTCAGCTCCTATTTGACAAAATTTTGCACTTAATTCTAAAATTAATTACTTAAAAATCGCTTTAAAGAATTTTTTGTTATAACGAATAACATAAACTGAGGCTTATAATTTTAGAAAAAAAAATTGCAGATGAGTTTCACATATTCAGTTACGATTTTCACCGAGTATTTTTCAAAAAGCCTTATTTCGTATTCCGCGAAATTTATAAAATTTCAACTTTATATTGTTTTAAACAATATATATAAATTCATTTTCGTTTGATTGTAGGCCAAGCCTTTTTGATGTTGGGGGCAAAAGGCAAATTATGAATGACACACTCAATCGGGACCTTTTCACAATCTCTGATTGGGGTCTTGCGAATAGGGTCGATTTCAATGCACGTAAGACCCAATGTTGTATGTTGACCCATAGGTCTGCGAGATCGTCAATGTCATCAGTCAATATGAGTGGTGTCCATATTCAGGAATCGGATACTCTTGATGTTCTGGGCATGCGAATTCAGTGTGATGTCCGTTGGAATAAACACATATTTGAAGTGTCGAAAGAAGCATTCAAGTGTCTTGGTTTTTTGAAACGGTGTAAAAGTTATTTCACTCTATCCGACCTCCTTACTATTTATACCGAAGGTGGAATACAACTCCCATATATGGGCAGGAGCTTCAAAGTCTATTTTGGAGCTTTTGGACCGTGTTCAAAGGAGAGCGTCGGCGCTCATCACTGACAGTAGGGTCTCCAGCTCTATTGATTCATTGGAGCATCGACGAAATGTGGGTTGTGCATCACTGTTCTATCGATATTACCATGGGAGGTGTTCTGCCGAGATTAGTGAACTTTTTCCTAGGCCCAGGGTTTTTGTTCGGAACACTCGATTCTCTGGTAGAGCACATCCGTTTGTTGTAGATTGTCGCGTGAATCGCACAATGCATTACAGGGAAAATTTGTTTATCAGTCGTACAAGCCGTATGTGGAATGAACTCCCCGCGGAAGTCTTCCCAGTCACTTACAATATAGAGAAATTCAAGTCAAACGTCAACAAACACTACTCCCTCTTTCCTCCCTCCCATAACCTATTTTCCTAATTCTAACACAATGCACTCGCATTAGTAGGGGGCATCCCCTGAGTGTTAGTCTATCGTTAAAAAAAAAAAAATTGCTAAAATTTAAATTTAAACTCTTTAAAATACAGCTTTAATTGCCGAAAAAAGAAAAAAACATAATTTATAACGGATTTCCCCGTTTATTTCTTCTCCCGGAAAGGTTTCGAAATGGCGTTATTGCCTTTAAATATTCGAGTGAGTAATTCAATCGAATTTTTAAAGATATCTTGGACGTACCCAATAAACCATAAAACGATAATGTAGCATTAACGATTTCATATTAATTATCATAATTGCTATCGTTTATGATACAAAAATATGCACTCGTAGTGATATCATAATTTTTTAAAATAACGATAAAGTTCCTGAGCAAATCATTTGTTTGTTCTAATTTAATCGTTAAAGATATCATATATGTATATTTGTTTATTTCGATATCGTTAATGATATCATATTTTCATGGAATAGTGATAAAATAACGACAAAAATTTTTAAATATGACGAAAATTTTATCACGCTCCATGATACTTTCGATATCATAACGATATCGTTGTTTCATGCAAAAACGATATGAATTAATGTACATTTTTCTTCACAGTACCTACCACAATATGAATCGTTAATGTTATCATTAGGACAAATTTATCATCGAAATCATTGGACACGTACGCTGAATGGTACGTATCCAATGAAAATATACATCGTGATCTAAACGTCAGCACAGTCCAAGAGGAAATAAGAAATTCCAGCATAAAACATACAACCCAACTTATATCTCATTCATAAATAAGACAACTGCCCAATAACGAGCTTTCAGGTTCAAGAAGACTAAAGCGATTCACCCCATCAGAGTTATTCACCCGATTTTTGTAATCTGGCGAAATGTATATTAAAGAATTTATTAAATTTTGTCTTTCTTTTACTAACATTAAATATAAGTTATCTTAAGTATTGATTTAAGTTAATTAACACCCAAACCTTAAAACTAGTTACTTCCCAGTGTAGAAATGGTAATGACATATCATTATTTTTTGGACTACCAGTAATGACACCCACTTACCTTCTGCATTATTTTAAAACATAATAATGAGTTACTGATAATGACTTACTTTAATCATTATTTTAAATTGAAAGTAATTTTCTAGATTTTTTTGAAAATTTTTTGGAATCTATTTTTAGACTCAATTAGGTTGTTCATAAAGGGTGTGCTATCTGTTGTATCATTGTATCGTCCTAACAAAAAACAGAGTTGTTAAAATTTTTATTTGTGTTTAACAACGACTTTCTATTCAGTTTTCTATCGGTTAGCACACTCAAACATAGGACACTAAACATACGTAAAAATGTTGTATCGTGCTATTCTCAAATGTTGTATTTTTTCAATTTAATTTTTAACAACTCTGTTTTTTGTTAGGACGATACAACGATACAACAAATAGTACACCCCTTGTGAAAACCCTTAATATTTTTTCAAGACTGGTAAGGATATATGTAACTACATATTTTTTGATTTTTTGTATGTTGGCGAGTAAAAAGCTGACTTGTGTGCAGCAGTCAATTATGTTTTTATCTATTAAATATTACATGTCGATATAGCTCAGATGGTAGAGGTCTTGACTGGTAACCTGCAGTCCCAGGTTCGATTCCCGCACTAGAAAATTTTATTTAAAAAAAAATTTTACAATAAAAAAATATTTTTTTTATAAAATTTATTTTTTTTAAATCTATTTTTAGACCCAGTGTAGAAACGGTAATGACATATCATTATTTTTTGCACTACCAGTAATGACACCCACTTACCTTCTGTATTATTTTAAAACATATAATAATGAGTTACTGATAATGACTTATTTTTATCATTACAGTAGACGCTCGCAAATTAGAACCGATTGTTTTTGAGGCAATTCTAATTTCTGAATTATTCTAATTTCTGTACGTTTTTTTTGGAAAAAAAAATTGAGTAAATTTACTTCCAAAAACTTAAATAAAACTCTTTTTAATATTTTTTAATTCAATTTTATTTGATAAAAACAAGAAAACAAAACACAACAATTCAGTCCAATACATCAAATGTATTTTTTTAAATTAAAAATATGAATATAAAAAAAAACGAATGGCAACAAAACATAGCAATGCGGTACAATTACATCACATGTATTTTTTTTAATTAAAAACTAAAAAACTGTATTTAAAAAAAATTAAACAATTAAAATTAAACAATGGCCAAGTTAACAACTAATCTTTGTTTGACATATAATCAGTTATATTTGTTTGTTTTTTTGGTTTCTTTAAATCCGAAATATTATTACGGAGAGCCAAAAGATTACTTATGTGCTTAGTTAAAAACAATCACTGTTATTGCACCATTTTATTAAATTATTTACGCTTTCAATGGCTGTAGTATTAGAGACAACTGATGATACTGCAACAACGTCGTCTTCGCTGCTATCTGAAGACTCACCATCGCTACTGAGAACATAAACAGATCCGTCATCAAACATATCTTCATTCCATCTGTCGATGTCTTCTATACCGATGCAATCGTTGGGAGCTATTTCTTTTAAAAGAGCTTGAATTATCTGAATAACTTCGTTGCAGTCCTGATCTATTTGCAACAATTGTGCTATTGGCACGTCATCGTCGCTGTCGTATTGGTTAGAGTCCCAATTGGACAACTTTGACCAAGATTTCTTCATAACACTTTGTGGTACCGCATCCCAAGCTTGTTTCAGTAATAATATAGCATTGCGGATCGAATGGGATTTCAAATGATTCTTCAGTTCCCTACCTTCAGCAATTAACTGAGAAAGAAACATACTTCTGTAATTGAGCTTTGTTAACTTAATAGGGTTTTGATCCATTGGTTGTAAAACTGCTGTCACATTTGGTGGAAAGAATAATGCAACTATGTTTCCATCGTCACTTTTAAGTTTCTCAATGGGTGTATGAGCGAAGCAATTATCTATAAGCAAAATGGCTTTCGGAGGCAAATTATTTTCATGAGAAAAGCGGATCACCTGTGAATTGAAAAAAATTTTAAAATTATGTACTGAACCTGAAATCAATATTTTTGTTTACCTCTTTAATAAATATTCCGTGAAACCATTCGTGAAAAATCGGAGAAGTCATCCAAGCATTTTTTGAAAAGTTGTAATGCAGAGGATTATTGAAATTTTTAAAACACCTGGGTTTTTTTGCTTTTCCAATTACCAATGGAACTAATTTGTGTGATCCATCAGAGTTTGCACCAAGTAGGACTGAAATTCTGTCTTTTTGAATTTTATGTCCAGGAGCGTTTTTTTCAAAAGCAGAGACATAGGTTCTGTCTGGTAGGCAACGAAAAAATAATCCGGTTACGTCGACATTATATATTTGTGACTCCATTAAACCCATCTCAGCGATCTTTGCATGATATCGATGAATAAAACGAGTGACTAAAACAACATCACTGGAAAGAATCTCGCCACAAATTTTTAAAAAACGAATACCGTGTCGCTTCTTAAATTTGGTAAACCATCCATCACTTGCCCGGAATGCATTTTCATCTTTATCGGGATATTCCTCTCTAAATATTTGTTTAGCTTTCTCTTTTAATATTGGCCAGTCAATGTACACTTTTTTTCTCGTTGATTTAAAAACCACTCATACAGACGACTTTCCATTTTTGGATATTCAGCGCTGTGCAAAGATTTATTGTTTGCCTCCTGATATGTGTTTGAAACAGCATTTAATATTGCTGTTCTATGTGATTTGATGTAGCTGATTGAAGATGTTGTAACATTAAAATCTAGGGCTAACCGGTTCCCTTGAACGCCTTTGTCAAGCTTTTCTAATATTTTGACTTTAGTTTCCAATGATAAAGTGTTTTTTTTTTACGTTTATTTAACATTTTAAATGATACACTTTCACTATTTAATAGAGACTGCCAAATAATATGTACACGCGTACCAAATTTCACAAATAAACTAGCCAAAAATGTACATAAATGCGACAAAAAAAAAACAAATAGGGAAAAACATATATAATTTGGTGATTCCCCTTTTTAGTTTTACTTTATTCAAACAGAATAAAAATAAATTGGGGATTTCCTGTGTATTCAAATAACCAAAAAAAAAACGCTCAGAAATTAGAATTTTAAATTCGAATTTCAGAGCATTGATTCTAATTTCTGGACGTTCGAATTACTGAAAGCTCTAATTTGCGAGCGTCTACTGTATTTCAAATAGAAAATAATTTTTTAGATTTTTTTTTAAATTTTTTGAAATCTATTTTTAGACTCAATTTTGGTAAGGATATATGTAACCACATATTTTTTGATTTTTTGTATGTTGGCGAGTAAACTTACTTGCGAGTAATATTACATGTCGATATAGCTCAGATGGTAGAGCTGTTGACTGGCAATCTGTAGACCCAGGTTCGATTCCCGCACCAGAAAATTTTATTAAAAAAAAAATAAATACAATAAAAAATATTTTTTTTTATATAATTTATTTTTTAAAAATCTATTTTTAAGACTCATTATTTTTGTCAGTACTGGTAAGCACATAGGTAACGATATATTTTTTGATTTTTCGTATGCTGGTGTGTAACGACAACTCATTATTTTTCGCGACATCGCCATATAAAGGTAATAAGAAATGTAATAACAAAAGTAACTAGTTACCATTACCAAGTATGTAGTTATATAACCACATATCTGGTAATGATTTTCTACACTGGGGACTCATTCTTTTTGTCCGTACTGGTAAGCATATAGGTAATGACATATTTTTAGATTTTTCGTATGCTGGTTTGTAAGCATAACTCATTATTTTTCGCGACATCGCCATACAAAGGTAATAAGAAATGTAATAACAAAAGTAACTAGTTACCATTGCCAAGTATGTAATTACATAACCACATACAGTAGACGCTCGCAAATTAGAACCGCTTTGTTTTTGAGGCAGTTCTAATTTCTGAATTATTCTAATTTCTGGACGTTTTTTTTCGTTTCGTTTCCAATGATAAAGTGTTTTTTTTTACGTTTATTTAACATTTTAAATGATACACTTTCACTATTTAATAGAGACTGCCAAATAATATGTACACGCGTATCAAATTTCACAAATAAACTAGCCAAAAATGTACATAAATGCGACAAAAAAAAAACAAATAGGGAAAAACATATATAATTTGGTGATTCCCCTTTTTAGTTTTACTTTATTCAAACAGAATAAAAATAAATTGGGGATTTCCTGTGTATTCAAATAACCAAAAAAAAAAACGCTCAGAAATTAGAATTTTAAATTCGAATTTCAGAGCGTTTAATGTATTGCAAACATTGATTCTAATTTCTGGACGTTCGAATTACTGAAAGCTCTAATTTGCGAGCGTCTACTGTATCTGGTAATGATTTTCTACACTGGGTTATTGTCATATAAAGACATGTAAATAAAATGGGATGAAAAAAAAATATACTTAGTTAGAATATTGTTATATTTAATTATTTTAAAACAATTCTGTTAATATCACAAGAAAACCGAAAAATAGCCGAAACCGCGGTTTCCAAATTTTTCGGTTTTTAGCAAACTCTAACTGTATTGACTCCTAACTGTATAATAAAAAGCTTGTTCGTTTTCTTACTACAAGTTACTACAGCTGGAAAAATTCAATACAGAAACTAAACAAAACTTTCCAATTGTAGTAAAAGCAGTAAGAAATTTGAGTAATCGAACACTCTGAATATTTAAAACAAATTTCTCTGATAATAAATATTAACGCTACTAAATGACAAAATTTATAATTTAACAGGAATTTTAAAAAACAATAGTATATACTATTTTCTCAATGAGACTCATTAATTTTTCTTTATGAAGTTAATTGACTTGGCAACTGAAACATTCATATAAAGAATAGATTTCATTAATAATGTTCGATCAAATTGTATCAAACACTAAACATGAATTATACAATTCATAAAAAATTCGTTGAGAAAAATATTCTATCAAATTATTTTTCTCTGTACAAATTTTCCATTAACCAAATAATCCATCGAATAATTATATACTTTCCAGCCGAATAGTAAAAATATGCTGAATTCCTAATAGTGGCCGAATATTCGTGACATATCTACCACATCGCATAGGTGCAAAGTGCACAGAAATGTGAAATCAGTATTTTTTTGACATGTGTTTTTCATTTTTATACCCTAAATACGCCACTACGTGGACAGGGTATAATAAGTTTGTTCTGATGTTTGTAACGCCAAAAAATATTTGACCCAGCTTTTAGTATACTGATCGACTCATAATCATTTTTTGGTGCAATTTAACGATATTTTTCTGCCTGTCCTTTCGTCTGTCTGTCTGTCTGTTCATCCATCTGTCTGTCCATGTGCGATTTTCTTTCGCACATTTTGCCCCATAATTCCCCCAGATGGTCGAAATAATGAAACAAGATGTTTTTTATTTCATATCCAAATTTCGTAAAAATCGGGGACTATCGTATTATATGAGATGCTTTTCTTGTTAGTAATACCCCAGCAAAATATTGGTAATGACACCTCATTACTATCTGCATTACCAAAAATGATACATCATTACATTTTGCATTATTTTATAATATAAAATAATGACTTCCTAATAACGGCCTTTTGTATTCATTGTTTCTAAATATAAAATAATGACTTACTCGTAATAGTTTAAATAAGTAGTTTTTACACAGTTAAATTTTATACATTTTTATTTATTATATGTAAATATGTTTTATGTTTAAATTTTTATGACGAGTCCTAAAATTACACACTAGAGAAAACTGAAATTTTTCTGAATGTATTTCCTTAGGCTAATATTGTTTGCCTAATCCTTATTTTTAAGAATCAAGTAATCGGATAACCACTTATAATTACACTTTTTGTAAGCATGTGTGTAACCACTTATTATTCAAAATCTCATAACTACTTATTTCTCATTTTTTCGTAAGCGTGCGGGTAAGCGTGACTACTTATAAAAACGACCGCGCCAAACAAAAATAATGAGTTTAGACGCCAAAAAATAAGTTATGCGGAGCTATGAATTTCTATTATATAAACACTTATTTGGTAATGAAAGATTTTGCTGGGACACTAATAGAAAAAAAGTCTGTAAAAAATTTAGTTAAAACTACTTAAAATTTGTTAAAAAGGATGTTGCACAAAAAACTCCCAAATTATAAGATTATTTTTGCTAACATCATTTGTTACCAATTGTCAGTGCCTTTTTCTGCTATTTTTACAGATTTATTTTTATGAATGTAACAGAGTTTTAAAAAATTAATTCTATTTAATTTAATTATAAGAAACTTATCTAAAATTAAACTTTCTTACCAAGGAACAAGGAACATGGAAACTAGTAAATAGGTACAAACTTATCGTTCTCATACATGTTCGCCAGCATAAGGAGTGAGATCGAAAAAACCCGCCAACAACTTTGTTTATGCAAATTCAGTATTTTTTTTTAATCTCTTTACCTTCCAAAAATATGTCAGATACTAAATTATTTTTAATTTCTATTAATTAATTTTAATGCAATGGATAATCAAACAATAGCAAAAAATATTATTATAATATATATTTATATAATATATATAAATATGTATTATAATAATAATATTCTAACTAAATATATGATAAAATAATAAGTTTTTCGACATTCACAAAAAAAAATGAAAATAGTTAGACTATTTCGAAATTCAAAAATCAGCCATGACAGATTTGTGCGGATTTTTGTAAACTCAAATACAAAAAAAAATAATTTTCAAATCGGTTAGGAATTGCAGCCTGAAATTTATTTGCTAAAAAATGTACTTTTGGATACACTGTGGGGTAGAGTGCACTCAAAAATAAATGTATACCCTAATATATATTACCAGCAGGTCGACTTTTTTCTCTCTTTAGCGTGAACCAAAAAAATTGGTTAACTATTTTGAAAAATTGTATAAATAAGTTGAAGTAAACATTCTTTAAAAAACAAATGTTTTTTCCTTTATTTTTAACTTAACTGAAAACTTTTATTAAACTACCAACAGTAAACTACATAATATTTTGAGTATTATTTCATAAAAAAATGTATAAGACCGAAGATCCTTCAATTTCAAAATCTACGGGTTCAATAATTATAGAGAATATCGTTTGTTAAAGAAAAGCAAATGAAATGATTCATTAAAATCTAAAAGAAATAATTACTTTAAATCTCTTACTGTGAATTACTTCCACATATGTATGATATATTTTACTATTTTTTTGGCTTTTTCTGTGTTTTTTTTTTATTGTAGAAAACTTTTTCTTCGTCCCATTACTGCTCACTATACAATTAAACAAACGTCCATTATACTTCTACATACACATTCACACATTCTTGGAATGCATCAAGGACTCCACCTCGTACCGGTAAATAAACAAAAAGTTAAAAAAAAACTGTTGAGTCTATAGTATTGAATTGAATCTACAGAATCTATATAGTATGTATTTTGAAATGTTAACATTGTACAAAAATATTAAGGTGGTAAAATTCTATAGTTTGCTTAGTGAGAAAAGATGCCAAGCACCCATTCTATGGAAGTTACAAATCTAGAGGTGGAATATTTACTTTTCAAAAGTTAGAGTTAAGTCACCTTAATCCTCTAACCGGCCTAAGCTTTTTTGCAATGAAATTTATACCATGTGTTCCTCACGAAAAATAAACAATAAGTTCTTCTACAACATTTTTTTTCTCAGAAAAACCCGTCCATTCGAGTTATTTTTGACACTTTCACCAAACCGTACACTGTATACAAAAAAATTCTTCACAAAAAAATTTAATAAATTTTGTTTTCTATTGGAAAAGCTTAACTTCTTATTATTAAATAATCATTTGGAGTATTTGTGGTCAATTTAATATACACCGCCTGAAGGCGGGCTTGCCGATTAGAGGGTTAATTGGATTAAATCATCTCAATTGTGCTTTTAGAACGAATAACAAACCTACCAATCGGTCAAAAAGATTTTTATTTGGGTTTTACGGTACAATTCGGGAATTAAAGTCATCATAAACTGATGATGCGCCCTCGTACCTTGTGATACATCATTTTTACTAGATTTTGATATGCTGATCCCCAGAGAAGACAGAATTGCTGTTTTTGGTTTTTTTAATTCATATTTGCTTCTTTTTGCTTTTTTGGATTTTCCGTTTTTTAGTTTTAAATTTCTTCTTCCTAAGATTCTTTAGTTCAAAAAAAATATTTTTTCTCTTAACTTTGAAATTCTTAAGAAAAAAAAAACTGCTGGTTTTCCAAGTCTTTTTGCTTTGTTTACAATATTTCTTTGCTTTAAACACATCAGTGTTTCCTTTTTTTGTCTACTCTGCTGATCATATTAAAAATCGGCCAAAAATTTTCGAGTTAAATATACTAGATTGCCACTAAAAATCGAATTTTTTTCTTTTGATTGCTAACGCCAGTACTTTAAAACATAATTCTTTGATTCACTTTTTAAATCTGATTTAATTTTGAACGAAACGACTCGAAAACTCATTTTATTAATTAAATTATTTCCTACTTTATGCAATCAATATCTTATTCAAAAAATCAATTTGATTTATGTTGATTTTTTTCATAAAAACAATCAAGTTGATTCCATTTCAACAAACCAGTTTAAAAAAATGGTTGCCTTAATTTATAGTTCGCGAGTCAAATCATTAAAAAAAATAATTCAATTTAATCAACTAAAATTTTGATAAATCTCATCCTCACTTTATTCAATATCAAATCATTGATTTAAGGTGTTAATGAATTATTCACTGATTTATTCAATCAATCAATTTTAATGTGAGTTTATGTAAAACCGAATTATCTTTTTCAAATTCTGGCCGATTCAAACGAATTTTTCATGTTAGTGTGAGTATATCTTTAAAAAAATCCTTACCGCACGAGCTGTGGTGAAATGGTTATCATGTTGGAATGTTACTAGGGTTTGGGATTTCCCGGACTTTTTTATTTCCCGGGAAACGGGAATGAAAAAATTTGATTCCCGGGATTCCCGGGAATCCCGGGAAATATTTTTGAACCAAATTGTTAATGACAACCACCTATATTAGTAATTTTTGTTAAAAAAAACACTATTTCAAAACAAATGCAGTCCGTGTAGTGAGAATTCAAAGTAAAAAATATCAGAATGTTGAACATTTGATTTCACAGAAATTACTCGCAGCACTGCCAAATGAATTGCATGATTCCAGCAGAAAGCACCTACTACTGGACTGTCGGAAACAAACAGTTTCATCACACTTGGCCCATTAGATATGGTGGCCACAATGTTATTTTCCACAGACAAATAAAACTCTTCTAGTCTTATTTCTACAATTCTTCTTATTTCATCAGCATTACATCTTCCTGATATATAAACCAACCCCAGGTTATAAAATGAATTATTTCCGTTTATACATATGTTCAAATATCTCTTTTGTGATATTCTTGTCCATTCATCTAAGATTATAGTAAATCTCCTATTGTTAGAAATATTGCTCGATATTTCTTTTATCATAATATCTTTTACATGATTGTAGTAATTTAATATAATGTTCTTTACATCGGATTCATTTTTTTGCAATGCTAGGTTTTTATTTTAAAAACTTTCTCGAATAAACGAAGATCTAGTTATGGTGCGGATTGACTGCGGCTAATTTGAATACCATTTCAGGAAATGTTTGCCCTACCATAAAACCTTTAATGCCTATTCAGCTTACACTTTTTCCTCGGGTACTTTGCTAATTTTAGCTGAAACGTTATTCTTGTTGTTGTTTTCTTCAAGAGAAGTTGCATGACCATCAATTTTTTTTTTTTTTTGAGAACCAAATTTAGATGTCGGATTACCAAATTTAGATACCACCGTTAACCATTAGTATTTTCTTTTCACATTAATAATGAAATCGTTACTTATAAAATTATTGACCCTTAATATAAAGGCACATCTACACGGGATAGAAAAATCGCTAGACTTTTTGAAAATGCAGCTCTGTACAAGTCTACGAAATGTAATCTCTAGGGCATTGACAATTGCTGTCATACATAACTTCTTTAATTAGTAACAATTTTTAAGATGTCTTGTAACATTATTGAACATTGTAGTTTATTAAATGCACCTTCTGGTATTTGGAGAAAAAAATTATTCTTTAAAATACAACAATTTTATTAAAAACAAATATTTGACAACTAGAGATGATACTTTTACGATAAAAACTTGTGCCAACTATATTAGAGATGACAAATTAGGCGTAAACTCTACGAGATTTCTATCCCGTGTAGATGTGCCTTAAAGGAGTATTTTAAATTTAAAGTCGACTTATTTTTAACCAAACGGTTTTGTTTATTTTGTGTATGAAAACCTTACAAAAATATTTATATTTTCAAATATTTTGATTGGTTGAAAATAAATTAACCAATCAGAATGCTCCAAAAATAAACCAAGTCAAGGTATACTGCCACCCAATATTTTAACTAAAGTCGACTTTACCTAAATTATACATTTAAAAAATTTAGATAGTAAGAAACAAAGCTTTTTTCATATTTCTTTTAAACATTTTACCAAGTTTTTAGATTTTACTACTTAAATTTTGAATAAGTTATGCGAAAAATCTTTATTAGTTGAAATGCTCCTAATTACTTGACAAAGATTTTATTTGTGTGTCAAATAAATGTATTCCCTTTTAAAAGATTTTAACAATGACATTTTTGTTTTGGTATTTAAAATATTTTTTATGACTAAAATTAAAAAATCCTATTCGAAACAAAAACCATTTAAAAAATTTAATATTTTTAAAATTTCCCGTTTTCCCGGGAAAAATAAATTATTTTCCCGGGAATTCCCGGCAAACTTTTCCCGGGATTTCCCGGGAATTCCCGCCCGGGAATTCCCGAACCCCAAACCCTAAATGTTACACACGAGGTTGCGGCTTCGATCCCCAGCGACAGCAACATAATTTGGTGTTCCCATAGCACTTAATCCCACCGAAGTAAAAAAGTATCACAGGGCTATGAACAATAAACAGCTTCTACCAAGTTCGCCAACTATCCACCAGATGGCGAATAACAACTGTTATAAGAATCAACATCGCGCGCAACTACAGTGTTGCCATATTTGAAGCCTTCATCTTTCACCACCTTTCACCTCTTCTCTATCCCCTGTCCAAAGAAGGCAACATTCTCATTATCAGAAATAATTTTCTGAGTGTCCTGAGCTTCTCTTAAAAAAAAACTCCCATCGAAATTATTTACCATCCCTACACGCAGAAAAAAAAACAGGTGGAACTTCATCTAAGTGCTACACTCAAAAAAACAAGTTAGTAGAAAAATTAGTAAAATGTCTTGTATATCTAGTGTACTAGTTTTCAGCAATTTTTTTGCTGAAAATCCGTTTTCAGATAAAATTTTAGTTATATTTTTTTAGCACTAAACTAATTTGGAACTAATGTTTTACTAATTTATTTTGGTACAAAAATTGTGCTGATAACCGCATTCATAGCGTGGACGACAACCAGATAGACAAGATGCAGATGTCGCAGCTTGCCTGGAAACGGAAATGACAAAAAAAAGAAAAACAACTCTACACATGTATTCTATATTTAAATTTTCACCAAATAAATTAACTATAGTAAAATTTCGCTACAAGCTTTTTGAGTTTTTTTCAGTCGACTAATATTCAGCAAAAAGTTTAGTGATATTAGCAAGGATTTTTTTCATTTGCAGTCGACTAAGTGTTAGCAAAACTTTTGCTGAAGATTACCATTTTTTTGGTAAAAATCAGCTCGCTGATTTTCAGCAAACCTTTTGCTGAAATTACCAACTTTTTTGCAAGCACGTTCCTGACTAAAAATTTGTTGACACAGCTGACTTTATTGACTTTTTTTTTTTGAGTGTACATAAGTTCGAAGTAAGTTTTACAATTTTCTAGTAAAATATATGAAATTTTTCGGATATTTTCCGCTACATATTTTACTATAACTTTGTAAAACTAACTTGAAAATTATGTAGTTGTATAATTACATAGCTCTTAGGCAATATTCCCCCTGTTTTTTTTCTGTGTGTAGGTGAGAGCCTTGTATGATATTGTACAGCAAAATTGGGAAATTAAGTGTCACCCTAATGAAAATATTGCAAAAATAAAGCCATGTGTATAAATATTATTTCAACTTTTTTGTTGTTGTCATTGTTGTTTGTTTGCAAATAATATCCATCCGTACTAACTAGACTGGACCAAACTTAGAAAATTTTTGATTGTAAAATTTTAATACCCAAAAAAGTTGCTAAAACATGTTCCAAATCGTTGAAAAATAAAATTTTGAGAATCAGTTAATGTCAAGCGTTTCCGATTTGGGATCGCAGTTTCTGATTTCCAAAAATTATATTAAACAGTTAATTTATATCGTATGACAAATCTTTTATAGTTAATTTTTTATTTCGCGGAACACAACACAAAATCTGTTGGAAATATTTTAAAATATGGTAACTTTGGTTTTTTATGGAAATAGTGTTTTTAATCGTTACTCTAGTAATTACAAACAAAGATATTAGGCGTACTCATTTTAAGTCGTAAATTTCTTGTAAATACAAGCAATATTTATTATGTATGGAGTTTGATATTAAACTCGTAAAAATACGAGGTTTACACAGTTTACAGGTAGAATACGAGTTTATATGGAAAGGCTTAACATAAATTTTATTTTTGTCTTAATATACATTGAAAATATTGAAAACTTTTCAACCGATTTCAAAAAACTACAAACTATTAGTACCTAATTTCGTACACAGCTTTGAAGAACTAATTCTTTTTTGAATGAATTCACTACCAATCGAATTCAATTTTCTTTAGAATTGAATGAATTCCTTTTCTTAAGTAATTCACTGAATTCGTTCAACTGAACGCGTTCATCAAACAATAAATTCAAAGAATTAATTCCATTGCAATAGTTCTCTTTATTAAATCAAATGAATTAATTCACTGGTGAACGCGTTCAATTTTATAAATCGAACGAAAAAAAAGTGAATTAATTCCTTACTGAATTAATTCACCACTGAATTCATTCAATTTCATTTTCATTCAGTGAATTAAAAAAAATAAAATTACATTCAGTGAATTAAAAAAAATTAAATTACGTTCAGTGTAATTAGTAATATAGGCGATTCTTCGGTACTTCAAAACTGCGATCGCAGCCCGGATACACGAGACATTAACCACTTTCTTAAATTGTATTTTTCCGCGATTTAGAAAATATGACCACAATATTTCTGCAGCGTTGAAAATTCAGAATCAGATTTTTTTTTAATTCGGCCCAGTCTAATACACACGCATATGAATATGTATGTACCTACCCGTGAACTCAGAAATAGTTGACGATTTAATTTTGAGTGGGTGTTTTTTTCGTTTCATTGAAATGCAGAAAATTTGTTCGCGTGTACCCGTACAATTGTTTGTGTCGCGTATTTTGTTGCCACTGTTGCTAATGATGAAAAATGTTGTTGCTGTTCTTGTTGTTGCTACTGATGATGTTGTCGTTGCTGTTGACTACTTTTAGTTTTTGAATTGTTGGCGTAATAATGTTATTTTTAAATACAGTATTCGACATTCAAGTGGCATCATTTACATACATATTTATATGACCTGGATTTTTAATGGAATTTGAATGGATTTTTAACCAAACAAAAAATATATAGTATTTTAAAGTTTATTTTTGGTTTTACTGTTTGCATTGTACTTCCTATCGAAAGTGTTTATTGAAACCAAATGCTATAAAAAAAAATTATTTTACTCTTTATAACTATTATAATATTATTCGAGGACAAAAGTTTTAATACGAGTATGTAAAAAAACTGGTGAATATTTAAATAATTGAAATGCTAAACGGAAAAAATCATCACCCTTTTCAACAAATCACCTTTTTAAAGGGTAACACAGAACATTTTAAATCACGGCAAAAACTGCTAGAAATTCAATTTATGTGAAAAACTTCTCCCATAGTAACAAAACATGGGTACAGGTACACAGAAAAAACAGTAGGCACCAACAATGGGAATTTGTAAAAGCAATCACATTTTTTTTAAATTGAAATTTTATTCCCAACAATTTTTTTGTTTGAAATATTTGTAACTCGTTTGTAAATTGTTATCTTTCATATAAAAATTGTTTAAAAATAAAAATTCAAAGTTACAAAAAAAAAATAAATTTTTTTTTTGGATTTACAAATTTCTTTGTGGTGCCTTTTCTAAAAAAAATTTAATTAGAATTTTGTAAATTCTTTCTGTGTATACCTAAGTATGGTGATAATAAATAATCCCTATAAACAATTTCACTGGAATTCAAGTTGAAAACAAGTTCAATTCCAGCCCTGTTTTCCAGTTTCAAGGCTTGAATACAACTTTAATTACATTTTATTTCAATAGCATACTCCAGCAAAAGGGAAACGAAAATTCAAGTTTGAAATATTTTTGTTAAGTATACAAATGCTAGAATTTGAAATATACTTTACTTCAAGCAAAATTTAAAGCACTTGAATTTTTAAAATCTATGTGCTTATTGGGATGTGATATCAATAGTATTTCGTTAGAATATTTTAAGGTTATCGGTATTTGAATTTGTTTCTTTAACTTATTTTAGGGTTAACGGAATTTAATGTTGCATTTACATCTGCCCCCAATCCCGAGATTTCGACTAAAACTGAGATTTCAGTAAAAATATTATGTGAAATCCCCATATTAAATATTAAAAGAAATCCCGCAAAATTAAGAGATTTCTAAGAAATTTCATGAAAATCTCACAAATGTGGAGACTTTTACAGAATACAGCTCTGCGTTTCGCTTAATTTGTAGAGTTTTTGCATAAAAAACTGGCAACGATGGTCTGACTAAAAAATAACCTAAAAATAGCACAAAATAAAATTATTATAAATATATTAAGGGTGGGTGCGAACTGGCTAAATGAAATCTAAACTAAATTCTGTTTTCCAAATTCATATGAAATTTGAAAAAATTTTCAAAAACCCTTTTGTCAATTTGTATTTAGTTTAGAATATATTTAGCCACCTCGCACAGGGCCTAAGTATGACTTTAGACTCAATGGAAATGTGCTAATGATTATAAGAAGTGTCGCGTGGTTCTAATTTTTTCTTCCCGCAATTCACAGCTATGAGGAAAACATTGGGAAGTGCATGTCCTCCTTCCAACAAAAAAACAAATTTACTTAAACTGTGAATTCCTTCAATGTAAATTTTACTCCGCCAATGAATAAAATGGGTTTTAGAAATATTTTTTAATTTGAAGTTATTTTTTATGGTACTTCGTTTACAAAAAATGCAGTCATCAAATCGAAATCTCGCTACTGGCATAAAATGCGGTCAAGATTTCGGGTCGAGACAACAGCTATCAAACAAAATCTGAAAGTCAATATTTGTATTGTATTTTGTATCTTGAGAGAAAGAAATGTAAAAAATTAAAGTTATTTCGTTAGAGTATTTAAGGCTAACGATATTTAAAATTCTCTTGTTAGGGCACGGTTGGCAAGACTTTTTTCTTTGCATGCCAAAAACAGGAAAATATTTTGGTAAAAATATGTCGCGTGCCTCAAAAAGTTTTTCTTTTTAAATATGTTTTTCATTAAAAAAAAATTTTATTTTTCAGATTCAATTTCATTACACTAATAGAAAAAAATATGTTAAAAATGTTGCCAAAGCTACTAAATGCAGTTAAAAACTACTGAAATTTGTAGATTTTGTTGCTGAGTATTAGTAAATTAAAACTGTTAAAGTATACAAAATTTTAGTAGTAATTAAGTTAAATTTTAGGTAATTGAAAATTCAAGCACAAGTTTAACTAATTTTTAGTAGATTTTCCCACTATTTCGCAGTTTTATTTCTATCAGTGAAAAGATTGTTTTATGTTTTTGTCAATTTTTTTTTTACTCTTTTAAATACTCCCATTCTGGGCCTTTGTTCTCATTAATTGAAGATGGCAAATTATACTGTAAAATCTGCAAAATATTTTGCTAAATATTAGTAGACTTCAAATAGTAAAAACAAACTATTATCTCTATAAAAGTTTTGTTAATTTTAAATTAAATTTAGTAATTTTAACAAATTTCAAGTAGTTCTAACTAAAATTTTTACACCCTACTTTCGAACATCTAACATTTTAAACATGTGGCACCTGGATTCCTGAAAAATGAATACGGGCATTTCTATGGTCACATACGTGACAGTCGTACGTTTCAATGAGATGAAAAACAGGGAAAAGCTTATTTTTTTTTAACCTCTTTATATTTTTTCGTATAACGTAAGTAGCTCTATATTTAGAAATTAAAAAGGATGACGTGACAAAAAAAAGTTTTTTTAATTCTTTTTTACAAAAAAGCAATAGTCGGACTTTTTTGATAAAACTTTTTTTTAATATGATTTTTTTAAATTTTAGCTACATTCCTAAGTCTTTAAAAAAAACATAAAATACTGAAAATTCGTAACATTCATTTTATGCGATCGTTTTGTTCTTTTAAAAATAAACCAAATAAAATGTAATTAAATAAATTTTTTTAGTTGTTTTGACTAATTTGTGGTTCATTTTATTAACATTCAGAAACGAAAGAAACTCTAAGTTGAATTTAATGAAATCTTAGTAGCCGTAAGTGATCTTGCTTAATTTTGCAATTCCAGCAAAAAAAGCGGTCTTAACGAACAAAAAATTCAAAGTGTACCCTTGTATTTTTTTTAAGTTAATTGTTGTTGAATGAGGGTAGTGACTAAAAGTGTTTATTAAAAACTTAAATTTTAAAAATATTGAAAAAAATTTCGTGTGCCACCGAAATGTAGTTTTGGCAACCCTGCGTAAGGAAATTTTAGTAGTAATAATATTATAAATAATTTCTTTAGGCTATTTCAAGCTAAACAGTATTTTATTTTCCGAACTGCTACACATAAAAAACTTTCTCGGTGAAAACTACTGAAAATTATAGTTAAAATAAAGATATATGCAGTCAAAAAGGCAACAAAGTTGTATACCTTTAAAATAACTGAAAATGTAGTTATTTTTTACTATCGAAAAATAACTAACAAATGCATTAAAAATTACTGACAAATTTTTACTAAAAAAATTTTAAATAACTGACAAAACAGGCAAAACCTACTTTTTTTACAGTTAGCTTTTTCTTTTGACTATAAAAAATTGCCTAACTACTGCATGGTACTTGAACTTTGAAATAAAAATTCCAAACAGTTCTCTAGTTATTACGTTTTTATTCTGATTTTTATTTGCAAGCTAAAAATATATCAATTAAAATACAACAAACTAAACAATAATTAAAAAAAATCAAAAAATTTTCTATTTTTTAAATAACTAACAAAAACAACTCTTTGCTATAAAAATTGAAAAATACTGTTTTGGTAGTTGTTTATCATGATTTTAAAAATAACAGATTTAAGCACGACATTACAGTACTTTTCCTAAGTTGTTTTCTTAAATAACTGTCATAACAGTTGTTTTGTATTTAATAAAATTTTCGTAATTGTTCGGAATTTTTCCGCCTTCAAGAAAACTAGGGAGGAATTGTTCCAAAATTGGACCCGCATTTGTTTGCTTGGAATAGACAATATTTGATTCATGAATAAAATTGCATATGTTCAGTGCACATAATCGTAAAAAATAGCATTGGCTTGGTAATACCAATTAAGCTCAATACATTTAAGCTCAGATATAAACAGAGGGAATTTTGCTGAACCAGTTTTAATGAAATTTTTCATAAATTTGATGAAAAAGCTTCATATATTTTATGAATCTCGTTTAAGTGAACATTTTTCATTAAGTGTGTGAAACTTTTACTGTGGGTCTCATATTCTCTCATTGTAATCTTTCTAGGCTAAATTTTGCCGCCGTCCGTCGTTATTTCTATCTCTTTTTTGGCCAATCTCCCGTTATAGGGTTAAAAAGTGGGTTTGAAAACTAACCATTTTGTCTGTGAAAACGTGTGTGAAATTTTGATTTATTTTTAAACAGCGTTAAAGAACTCGAGAAAATCAAAAATTTTATACCAATATTGCCCGTTTTGTGGAACAATGGTTGCCACTCAACTGAAATATTTGAAATATTGGTGAAAAGCTGCTATAAGAAGAGCTGAACAACAGTGAATATCGAAAAAAGCTCAGACATTCCCTCGAAAGATAAAGTATCAATATTAAAAGGAAAATTCTCCGAAGAAAGTATGATAATATTAGAACTTTTCACCGCAGCAGTTCGAAAAATTATATTGCCTAATGCGCTTTTTGATTGATCCCATATTTTAGGGATTCTTCTGCGATTAAACAACGACACATAATTAATATGGAATTTAAAGGGCGGTATTTCTATTTCTAACAAATTTATTAACATATATTTATATATGTATAATAGACTGTCCCTTAAAAGAGCGATTTGTCGATTTTCGTTCATTGCACCCCCCAGTTTTATTGGAAATGGTCACAAATGGAAGAAATCGATTTTTTTTTAAACCTTAACCCGTGCCGAAAGTTGAACGAAAATGTCCCATTTTGGAAAAAAAAGTGTATTACTATTAAAAATTCCCAAAATTCGAAATTTCGAAAAAAAATTATTTTTTATTCCATTTATTCATTTAATATAAGCTGTATTTTGTCTCATGCCTATCAACGTTAAGTATTTAAAGCAAATCTACGTTAAACCGATTGTCGTATAAAAAATTTTAAACAGGTTATGTTTATAATTTTTCCGTTATAATCGAACGTACGCCAGCAAAATTTTTTAGGAAATAACGCGAATAAGTTATGTTAGATGTGAAAATATATAAACGTTGAGTTTTCAACGTTGATAACTAATTATCCGTGTTGAACGTTAACGTGCATACGAAAAGTAATATGTTAGTTTTCGTCTTAAACGCGTATTTATGCACTTTCGGTTTTTTTATGAGTTAACGGATATAGTTAAGTCGAAAACACAGCTATAGTCAAAATGATTCAGACATGGTATTTTGACTTCATCGGATATTATTAACCCACTTTAGCCTGGAATCCAAAATGACCAAAAATTTGATAAAAATGCAAAAACGTGTTTTTTATACCCTACACCACTATGTGGTCATTATACACTACACCACTATTATAAGTTTGTGCTGATGTTTGTAACACCAAAAAATATTGGTCGTAGACCCACCTTATAGTATACCGATCGGCTCAGAATTTTTTTTATTTCGATTTAACGATGTCCGTCTGTCCGTCCGTCCGTCTGTCTGTCCATGCAATCTTGTGCGCACTCTACAGGTCGCAAATATTAAGAAATTTTGTTGAAATTTGGTACGCAGACCTATGTTGGCCCAAGGACGAACAAGTTTGATTTTGGTGAACATCGGTCCATGTTTAGACCTAGTGCCCATATAAGGGTCCTACCAAAATTATATTGTTTATACGCTGCAGGTCGTAAATATTAAGATATTTTGACGAAATTTGGTTCACAGACCTATGTTATCCCAATAACGAAGCCTATTGATTTTGGTGAATATCGGTCCATGTTTAGACCTAGTGCCCATATAAGGGTCCTACCAAAATTATACTGTTTATACGCTGCAGGTCGTAAATATTAAGATATTTTGATGAAATTTGGTACACAGACCTATATTGGCCCAATAACGCAGCCTATTGATTTTGGTGAACATCAGTCCATGTTTAGATCTAGTGCCCATATAAGGGTCCTACCAAAATTATACTGTTTATACGCTGCAGGTCGCAAATATTAAGATATTTTGATGAAATTTGATACACAGACCTATGTTGGCCCAAGGACGAAGCCTCTTGATTTTGGTGAACATCGGTCCATGTTTAGAACTAGTGCACATATAAGGGTCCCCCCAAAATTGGCTTGGTTACAAACTGCAGGTCGCAAATATTAAGATATTTTAATGAAATTTGGTGCGCTGACTCACATTATAGAAAATTTTGACACAAGCCCCATTTTAACCCATTCGAATTTCGGATCCAAACAATGCACCAGACTGGTGTAGGGTATTGTATAGTCGGCATGCCCGACTTTAACCTTTTTACTCGTTTTAAATTAATTTTAAAGACTTTTTAATTTGGAGATGTCGATTGCTATTTGCTCCACATAATAGTTGATATTAAAGAAAAAAAAATAATTCGAGTTTGTGTTTGGAGCGAATGCTTTCCAGGACATTTTACAAAAATTGTTAATTTGTCAAAAATTTAACAAATTTTTAATGTTTTCATCAAAGTTTACATAGTTTTCAGAAAAGTATCACTTAAATTTGTTAAGACCATAATTATCTTTATATTTGTTTAAAAAATCGTTAACCCTTAGTGGCCGGGGGTCAGAAAAGACCCATGAAACTTAATATTAATTATGACTACGAGATTGTAAAGCCTTTAAATTTGACAAAAAAAAATCTCAACTGGATAAAAATAATTATTTTATGTAACATGATCCACGTAGGGTTAATTTTTACACTTTTGGTCAAAAACGACCCATTAGGAAATTTACAGAATAACATCTTTCATAATTTTCGAAAAAATATCTCTACAAATGGATCAAAAAAATCTTTTTTCCACTTGATAGAAATTATTATTTTGTGTGACTTGATCCATTTAGGGTTAATGTTTTCACTTTTCGGCAAAAAATACCCACTTGGAAAAAAATTGATTTCTTCCATTTGGTACCATTTCCAATAAAACTGGGGGGTGTAATGACGAATCTATTTTTAAGGGACACCCTAATGTATAATTTTCCCCAGTATGTATTTATATAAATATAATACGTATGGGGAAGAATTTCTGAACGGTCCACACTAAAAATAGGCAGTTATCGGATTTTAATAAAATACTGGTAAAATATTAACCTTGTGACAGGTAATCTAAATATCGTCACCTAAAATGCAAAAGGCCGTAACAGTAAAAACTTTCAAAATCGAGTTCTTGATTGATTTTGATGCACTGGACTAAATTACATGTACCTACAAAATTTTATCTCATATGTAGAAATACATAAGTCTATAGACGTGTTTGAAGCAAGATAAGAAAATGTGTCATTACTAATGGTAATGAAATTACACTAATGAATAAAAAAACTAATTACAATTGATTAAAAACCATTTGTTTACAAAAATATTCAGACAAATGAAAACGAACAACGGGTTATGGCACATGTGGCAAATGAGGCCACATGTGCCGCATTTAAAAAAATTTTCAAAAAAGGTACCATTTATGAAAAAGCACAATTTTTCAACAAAAAAGTACCATTTTTAGGAAAAGGTGAAATTTTCCAAAAAAAAGTACAATTTTTGGAACAAATTACCAAAAAAATTAAAATTTTTCAAAAAATTTTAAATTTTTCAAAAAAATTTAAATTTTTCAAAAAAAAGTACAATTTTCAAAAAAAAGGACCTTTTTAAAAAAGTACAATTTTTGAAAAAAAGTACAAATTTTTCACTAAAGAGTTTTATGGGTGTATTAACACATAAAGGGCAAAAATTTTAACCGTTTTGCTCTATTTCGCTTAGTTTTCGAGATATAGGCGAAAACCCAAATAGACGTCTTTTTTCTTCTAGCATTAGTAGTTTATGAGATATTTGCATTTTTAAAATCTAGCTGAGTTAGGTAAACTTTTTTTTCACTAAAAAGGTTTTATGGGTGTATTAACACACACAGGGAAAAAATTTTAACCGTTTTGCTCTATCTCTCCGTTTTGCTCTATCTCGAAAACTAAGCGAGATAGAGCAAAACGGTTAAAATTTTTGCCCTAATACACCCATAAAACCCCTTTAGTGAAAAAAAATTTTACCTAACTCAGCTAGATTTTAAAAATGCAAATATCTCATAAACTACTAATGAAGGAAAAGGACGTTTATTTTTAATTTTACTTTTTATTTGAAAAATTGTCCTTTTTTGAAAAATTTTACCTTTTTGGAAAAATTTTTTTTTGAACAATGAAAATTTTTTGAAAAATTCTACTTTTTTTAAAAGCTTATACTTTTTTTTTTGCAAAATAATCCTTTTTTATTAAAAATTTAAAATTTTTTTTGAAAAATTGTACTTCTTTTGAAAATTTTAATTTTTTTTAGAAAAATTGTACTTTTTTTGAAAAATTGCAATTTTTTTCAAAATTTGTACTTTTTTAAAATTGTACTTTTTTAAAAAAATTGGAATTTTTTCAAAAATTATACTTTTTTTGAAAAATTGCAATATTTTTCAAAAATTGTACTTTTTTCAAAAATTTACTTTCTTTTGAAAAATTGTACTTTTTTTTTGAAAAATTGTACTCTTTTTTATGGTACTTTTTGTAAATATATTTGGGCACTTGTGCCCCACATGTGGCCACATTCGAATGTGCATTTTCCATCTTCGATTTCAGCGAGTTTTACTCCATTTTTCCGTTTTCCTGTCAATGGCAATTATTTTGTTTAATTTATTCATTATCAATGGTAATGAAATTTAAAATCATTGTCATTAATCAATGAAATTAAATCTTAGAATCATTACCAATAATTAAAAAAATGGTAATGAAAATAATTTCATTCCAATTGATATCAATGCAATGGTAATGAAATCATCAATTAATTAGTCCACCTAATTAATTAGTCCCATGTATGACTGGATTAAACAAAAAAAAACCCTTTTTTGAGATGTATTCATTTATATTTTTCGATCTTGAATTTGAAGATCAAAAATTATGCTTTTAAAATAACCGATATCACTATTGCAAAGGCTGTGAAAAATAATATAAAAATCGATTTTTATATTTGTTTTATTTTTATGAAGATAAAATTTAATTTTAGCAACTTAAAAGTGGTGTTTTTAACTTTATATTTTTAGTGTGGATCCTTTTGAAAATTCTTCCCCATATAAACAAAACTAAAATTTATCATCAATATTTTACATCTTTATAACTTAATATTTATATATAAAGCTCTTGTTAAAAGCTATAACTTCTATAGATGGAATTTCTAATTTTGCGCTTAACCCCACAAAGCAAAGTGTAATTTACAATCTGAAATGAAGAAATCTTAATTTATTAACACATCCATCCATTACTGAATATATGCTAAAGCACATTCATACTTTCATATTAATACTTAGTTCAGTAATTTTTCTTATTTATTTTTATTTTCATTTTCATTTCGTGTTTCTTTTCGGTGAAATAAATACTGCTCTCAAAATTCATAATTCACATTACTCACATCAGATTCATCGATATTCATCTGTTAAGTAAAAAACCAAGCGACAAACATTTATCTTATTTCAGCATCACATGTTATTCATTACAACGACGAATGCTGCCACTGCAATATATAATACAACACGGCAACAGCAGGCGACATATCCACCCATTCATCCCATAAAAGCAATTACTCGTGCCCCCCCTCGACACACACAAAAATGTAAACACACGAAATAAAATCAACAAAATAAAAAACAAAACAACAATATACTTAGAAAGTAATCCAATTTATTTATCTTCTATTTCTTAAACTACGTCAACTATATTTGTACGAGAAGAAGTACTTCCACATGTCACTTAATTTTAAAATTGTTTGAAAATCATTATTATATTTCAGAACATATTCTTCCTCTGGTGATGATGCTTTCTTCATTTTTATGCAACAACTATGCAACGGACGATAGATTTATCAAAAATACACAATCTATGCATCCCCTTATTACACCATTTCCACTTGCATTTGAAATTATGATGATGTAAATATCATTAACAGAATATTTCTTATTTAAGGAATGTTTTAAAATTTTCAGATTTTTTACTTTACAACAATCTCGAAGTTTTTCAAAAATTACGGGGTTCTGACAATAGATTCTGGTAGAGAAGACCAAAAAAAGGTACATGTTTGTCGACGTTTTGAAAGATTATATCGGAATTTTATTTTAGAGTGGCTTAAAGTTTCCCCCCTTTTTCAAATGTTTATTGTGAATGGGCATAAGAAACCATGTCAAACTTAAGCGGCCCATACATTAAGTAACATTCGTGAAAAAATGATCATTTTTTGTGAATGTATGTGTGTGTTTGTGTGTGTGTATTTACATCGTGCAATTCGTGTTTACAATATTTTTGATATTTTTTGTTCCCTACTCAATGCTCCTTTATGTATGGGCCGCTTTATATTTTAGGTATAGAATGTGTTCAGCGAACTAATGTAAAACACTACGGGGAACATTTTTATGGAACATTTGAACCCTCTAACTCTACAATTAAAGCAACATTTTAGTCCTTGTTTTAAAAAGAGACAAGAAAGACCCGTAAATTAAAGAGTTAGAGGGTTCGAATGTTTCACAAAAATGTTCTACGTAGTCTTTTACATAAGTTTGCTGAACATATTCTATACCTAAAATGAAAAATTCATTTGGTTTCGCCCTAAAGTCCAGGTTTGTTGGACATTTGAGCGCCAATTTTGACTAAGTACGAGATTAACCCTTAAACACATTTTAAGTTTTGACTTATTTCTGGCATTGAAGTTAAATTTTAAACTTTGACGTCTTCAGTGAATTATAGTAGAATTTCATGACAAGTATTTTTGTGGAATATTTTAACTTCAAATTTGTTGGACAGTGTCTCATACGGTTCAAAAATATTTTCCAACCCTTTAATTAGACGAAATTTTTAAAGCCTTTCTCAAATTATAACAAGTGAATTGAAGAGTTTTTAATAGGGTTGCAAAATACTAACGGAGCGTATAAGTGATGTGTAATTGCATAATAATCATACGCCATCATTTAGAATAAACACAACTTTTTTAATACTGAAGTGTGATTACTAGGGTTTTTCAAAAAAAAAGTTCAGCTATTTACCGTGCTACCCCCTGGAAATATTTATTTGGATGTAAACCTACGTCCCCAAAAAAATTATGATAATTGGATATCGGGAAGACGTGGCACATTTTTTTTTCTACAAGTTCAAAGAAACTTAGATAAGAAGTATTTTTTCATATTGTGCTTTGCTAACTCGTTTTAAATTAGTGCCAAAAAAGTCAGAATTTTTAAACACTGTTTTTAAATCTACAATTTTAAATTTTTTAAAGAAATTTTTAAAAATCAACGATTGGAGTTTAAGGTTTTATTAAGAATATATTAGATATTTAAAACTAACTAAAATTGTAGGAATTCCTTTTTTTCATTTGGATAGAGCAGAGATTTTATTTCAGCGGATTTCGAGAAAACAGCGAATTTTGGCACTTATTTAGTTTTTAGGCAAGTTTTTTTTGTTCTTCTTTTAATTCCACATAATTTTAGACGGAACATAACAGCACAAGATGAAATACTTTAATCCTGAAAATTACAGCAAAATATAAATACATTAAACTGCCCCTGTGTAAAGCCAAAAGTCGAATTTTAGGAGATTTAAATTTTTTTTAAACATATTTCATTTCATTGATTCAGTCTATGGACATAAAAATCCAATCTATGGACATTAGGGTTCTTGGAAAAAAAATTTTTTGTGTTTTTAACCGGGCTACCCGCTTGAAATATTTATTTGGATGTAAAACTACGTCCGCCAAAAAATTAGGATAATCGGACATCGGGAAGACGTGCCGCATTGGCCCTGAAGTTTGGAACACGGATTACAAGGGGAAAATATGACTTTTTGTGCATTTTCTCGAAAACTTTGATATTTTAAAACTAATTCGAATTAAAAGCATTTTACAATCGTAATTTGAAGTAAATTCTGTTTGTAAAAAAGCAATAACAATTTAAATCGGTTAAAAGACAGCCGAGTTATTACAATTTCCCCAGGCAACTGATGTGTCGCAGACCACTTAATCAAGAAATTCGGACCCAAATTTTAAAATTTATTGAAATAATCTACTACAGAAACATATTTTTTTGCTATAAGTTCCAAGAACTCAGATAAGAGTTATTTTTTTCTATTGTGTTTTGCTTGTTTTAATTATGTGCCAAAAAGGTCAGAATTCTTAAACACTGGTTTTAAATCTACAATTTTAAATTAAAAAAAAAAAATTTTAAAGAAATTTTAAAAAATCAACGATTAGAAAATATTACTTACATCCCTCTTTAAATATTGCAATGACTATACAATTTCCGTGAATTTGGAGAAGGGTAAAATTTGTTTACTGTTACCGGGATTCAATACAGATTATATTTCGAAAATTTTAACAAAATCGTCCGGTGTCCCACATTTCTATCCAAGATCAAAAGTTCAGTTAAATACTTTTTTGTTTTTGAGGTAATTTTATCGAAATATAATACAAAATGCAAAATTGAAATTAACCCTTATGTACACTTGAGGTCAAAGTGGTCGAAAATTTCTAAAACCTTAAAATACCAAATTTATCCCTAACCAACAAATCTTATTTTTCTCCAAACTCGCTGAATTTAAATAGCTGGCATCACAAAATTTAAAGAAAAAATACGTAATATTTACCATTTTCATTTACTATGCCAGTGTAGAAAATCATTACCAGATATGTGGTTATGTAACTACATACTTGGTAATGGTAACTAGTTACTTTTGTTATTACATTTCTTATTACCTTTATATGGCGATGTCCGAAAAATAATGAGTTATGGTTACACACCAGCATACGAAAAATATATCGTTACCTATGTGCGCTTACCAGTACTGACAAAAATAATGAGTCTAAAAATAGATTTTCAAAAAAATAAATTATATAAAAAAAATATTTTTTATTGTTTTTTTTTTAATAAAATTGCTGGTGCGGGAATCGAACCTGGGTCTGCAGATTGTCAGTCAATAGCTCTACCATCTGAGCTATATCGACATGTAATATTTAATAGATAAAAACATAATTGACCTGCTGCACACAAGTAAGATTATTCGCCAACATACAAAAAATCAAAAAATATGTGGTTACATATATCCTTAACAGCCCAGTCAGAAATCGCCAGTGGTACAAAAAATCAAGCACTGGCATACCACTGGGTAACCACGGTATTAAAAATAAATGACTGGCAGAACACTCATTTGGGACGCTTTGCCAGCGTTTGCGAAAAGCGTTTTACCAGTATTTTTTTTACAAAAATTTCGGTGGTTTATAAAAAAAACCACTGGCAAAAAATTGGCTTAGAGTGATATGCCAAGGTTTGCAACCAGTGGTTATCCAGTGCTACCTAGCCAATGCTACCAGGCGTACAAAAATCAATTCACTGGAAAACCAATGATTTTATAAAAATGCTGACGCTTCGTTAAAAAATGTTTGTAGTCGGAAGGTTCTGAGTTTAAATCCGGTTGCAAGCAAAAATTTTTTTTTGGATTTTTTTTAATTTAAAATTTTTTTTGTTTTATCAAATCAATTTTTTTGTTTGTGGGAAAGCTCCTTCAAGACCAACTTTTTTTTTGCCCTCCCAACACTGGCATACTTGTTAATAAAAATTGTTTGCCAGTACTAGCATTTTGGCACAGCCAGTATTAGTCCAGCTATTATCACTCATTTATGTGTTTAGCCATTAAATATTATATGTCTCGTTAGCTCAGTGGGTAGAGCAATCGTCTGCCAATCTGACGGCCTGGGTTCAAATCACGGCAGGACCAAAAAAAATACATATGAACTTTTTTTTAATTTTATTTTGGAAAATATATTTCCAGACCACCTATTTATTGGTTTTGCCAGCGTTTTGCCAACGTTTAAAAATTTTGTTCCTCCAGTGCTTTTCCGGCGCTTTTTGAACAGCCGGTCCTTTTGTCTAATGATGTTATCATTTTGGGAATGGGAAAGCACTTTTTGCCAGTACTTATACCACCTGTTAAAGTGCTTTGCCACCGCTTTCCCGTTTGTATTTTTCTGACTGGGAGTAAATATTGAGTCTAAAAATAGATTTCAAAACATTTTCCAAAAAATCAATAAAATTATTTTCTATTTGAAATGATGATAAAAATAAGTCATTATCAGTAACTCATTATTATATGTTTTAAAATAACGCATAATGTAACGATTGTGCGATTTATTTGTGTTTAACAAATTTTTTAAAAAACTAAAGTTGAAGTTTTTAAAATACACTGAGACAATTATCTGCATGATATTAATGAATTTTTGCATTAAACCAATGAAGTTTCACTGGAATTCGTCCATTGCAAATTTTCATTGAATTAAGGTAATTTTTCATAAAATGTTGTGAAATATTTCATATTATTTATTAAAAGTTTCATATCCATATATAAAGTTTCACTAAAGCTAGATTTTTAAAATATATGAAGATTTTTCATCAATTTTAAGAAATTCTTCATTTACTTTGTGAAGAAAACTGAAGTAGTTTATCGAAAATTTTCATTAAAACTCGTCTAGCTAAATTTTCCCTGCATACCTAATTACAGATTACCCATCAGTGGCCTGGGGAATCTGTAATAACTTGAATATTTTCCAACCGATTGTTAACGAAAGATAAATAATATAGACATTTGGCGTAAACAGATATAGCCAATTAGATTTTTTTTAAAAACTTTAAAATAGTTTTTCACCTTGAAAATATTAACAAAATATTTAATTGATTTCCGACATCAAGTTTAATGTGCCAGCGTGGTCTGGCGTCCTAAAGTTGATTTATCTGTTAGACCTCGAGCTCTGAATTGTGAATTGATTCAATTTATTCAATAATTTTATACCAAAATATCAAAAAAATACAAAAGGTCAATACAATTTTTATAATATTTTAAAATTCTGTAAAAACCCGGAACACTTGGTCATAACTTCAAAATTTATTTATAAATTTTTTGTTTTTATTCATTCTTTTCTTCCTTCGTTGTATTATGTTGCAATATTTTAAAATGGTAAATGGTGTAATATTTTAACAAATGATACCTCATATAAGAATTGAATGAAATGTGATGAATAGAAAAACAACAACAAATTGGTGTTGTTCAAATTGTTGTTGTACGTACTCGTCTTCTTCTAATTTGATTTACCTTTTGGTTGTTATATCTATCTTTCTATCTATCTAAAGTATGTTGATGCATCTGCTGCTACCAATCACACTTACTAATAGTTCCCTCAAGTCTAAAGAGCAGTGAGCGTGTGAGAGGGGGGCACCAAGAAAAACTTTAAATTTATGTTACACATATGGAATATAGAGGGGGATCTTAATACAAAACGATAATCGTACAACCTTATGTCACAGATGAAGGAAACTTGTACATTAAATATTTATAAGGGGGTGGTTGAAATAGCAACTCGAATATAGGTTGCATGGCTGGACCATTTATTTTTATACAGAAAAAATGTAATTAAAACAAAAAAAAATTAAGGTAGACTTTGAGCCAGTTTTATAATAAACACTTAACATTTTTTAAGCTTAGGTATATATTTAGACCTGCTAATTTATCTTAAAATAATCTGAGTTTAGTGCTTAACCATAGTTATGGATGTCAAATTTATATGGAAATATCTGTGGTTAATGACTAACCTTGGTTATGTTGGAAATAAGTTACTCGCCCTTAGACTTGAAATTTTCAAACAATTTTTCAAAACCGTTTAAAACCTTAAAATATTGGAAAAACATTTCACTTAAGTATTAGATTTTACTTAATTGTTGACTATCCTACCGGCCTTTAATATTATTTTCGTGGATCATACGAAAAATTATGTTTTCATCGAAACAAAAATGTTATTTCCCAGTAAAGGGATTTAAAATATTAAATTTATTTGTTTCTATATGTTTTAGTTATAACTAAAAAAGGAAATGTAGGAAAGGCAATAAAATATAAACATGCAGTGGATTTTGAGATGCATCAATCACATTACTTTATTATTTTAATTTTTAATTAAGTCCCTGTCGTATTTAAACAAAAAACGATTTCCAATGGCCTATCATAGGTACGTTTTTTGGTTTAGAGTACATATTTTATAACGACATATTTATTAATACGACCGTCATCGTCACATTTATTAATGCTTTTTAAGTTTAAGTGGAGGATATGTATAATTTCCTTTTTTCGATATTCGTGCTATATTGGCTCTTATCGAATGTTTCCCGAAGTTCTTTGCCGGTACTTTTGGAATAACTTGGCAACCCTGTGCAAAACTCTATTGCTCCTTTGAGGAATACATTAATTTTATCCATTTTTTATATCGAATGTCGAAAGTTTCTAACATGGTGCAAAACAAAAAAAAAAAATACCAAAGACTGGTCCCCAAAAATAATGAGACCGGTTGTTGTTATACTTTCTTTCCTTTTCACATATCCGAATTTCACAAAAATCGGAGTATCTGAGATACTTTCCTTGTCAGTGCTGACTACAAAAAAAAAACCCTTGAAAAAAAACTCCCTTAAAATATTTATATGGGTATAGAACTGTGTTCTCCAAAAAAATTAGGATAATCGGATATCGGGAAGATGTGCCGCATCGGCCCTGAAATTTGGAGGGAAAAGTATGACATTTTGTACATTTTCTCAAAAATATTGATATTTTAAAACTAATTCGAATTAAAAGCATCAAAGAATCGTGATTCGGAGTAAATTGTCTTTGTAATAAGGTAATAAAAACTTAAATCGTTTAAACGACATCCGAATTATTACAATTTCACCCGGCAACTAATGTGTCGCAGACCATTTAATCAATAAATTCAGGTCTAAATAATTAAATTTATTGAAGTAATCTATTACAGATACATTTTTTTTTCTATAAATTGTAAGAAACTCAGATAAAATTTATTTCTATATTGTGTTTTGCTACCTCAATTCAAATTAGTGCCAGAAGGTCAGAATTTTTAAACACTGTTTTCAAATCAACAATTTTAAATGTTTTTAAAGAAATTTTAAAAAATCAATGATTTTACTTTAAGATTTTATTAAGAACATATCAGAGATTAAAAACTATAAAAATTATTGGAATTCCTTTTGTCATTTGGCTAGGACAGAGATTTTATTTCCGCGGACTTCGAGAAAACAGCGATTTTTGGCACTTATTTAGCTTTTAGGCAAGTTTTTTTTCTTCTTTTCATACCACAAGATTTTGGCCGGAATATAACAACACGAGATGAATTTAGGGCATAATATAAATACATTAAATTGCCCCTGTGTAAGGTCAGAGGTCAAATTTTAGTAGATTTAAATATTTTTTTAACATATTAATATTACAGATATTCCTGGGCGGATATTGATGAAACTTCTTGATATTATTTTTCTAGGTCTAAAAATAATATTCAAAATTCTATTTTCAAAAACATCAGGGGACTGTTTTTTGTTATAGAAAATTTGAAATTGTTTCTATACAATTGCAATCGTATACAAAAGTGATACACTCATAGAAATAAATCTGTAAAAATAGCACAAAAAGCAACTAAAAATTAGTTCAAAATTATGTTGCAGAAAAAACTGTTAAATTAGCAAATTTTTTTGCTAAATACTAGTAATCTAAGAACAACAAAAATAAAAGTGATCTAACAGGTTAATTTGTTATTTTCTATTACTAAAAATTTAACTCAAATATAACTAAAATCCTGTATATTTAAGTTTTATTTTTGCTGTTCGTATCTTACTAATATATAGCAAAAACAATCTGCTAATTTAGCAGTTTTATTCTGCAGCATCATTTCTAACTAATTTTTAGTAATTTTAACTAATTTTTTTACAGATATTTGTCTATTAGTGTATGTATAAGATATTTGAAATAATCGTTATAATCAACAAAGAAATTTTTCGATTGTATATACCCAGTCAGAAATTGCCTGTGACACAAAAACTAAGCACCGGCATATCGCTCAGCAGCCGCGGAATTAAAAATAAATGACTGCCAGTACACTCATTTGGAACGCTTTGAAAGCGTTTGGAAAAGCATTTTCCCAGAACTTATTTGTTTTGCTAAAATTTCAGTGTTTAATAAAAAAACCAACTGGCAAAAATTACCTTAGAGTGCTAGGTCAACGTTTGCAAAAAGTGGTTAGCCAGTACTACTCAGTTCAAAATTGAAAACGGTACAAAATCAATAAACTGCTAGAGCAGTGATATTGTAAACGCTTTGTTAAAAAAAGGTTTGTAGTCAGAAGGTTCCAAGTTTAAATCCAATTGCAGGCAAAAAAAACTTTTCTCTTTTTGATGTTTTTAATTTTAAAAAATTTTTGTCGCTGTTACCATTCATATATATTTTTAACCATCAAGTATAGTCTGTCAATCTGACGGCCATGGATCAAGTAACGGTAGGAACAAATTTATAGAACAAATTCTATAGAAATATATAAAAAATTTTATTGCCGATTTTTTATATTTTATTTGGATAGAGCATACTCTCCCCTATATGCTCTGAAAATTTCATTAAAAAATTTTCACATGTTTTTTTGTAAAATATGTTTTAGTCTCAAGTAATATTGTAAGCGTTAAATTTGTGTAATATTTTCTTGCAGTTTTGTTTAATTTTTTTTTTATTATTGTATTTTTATTTAATTATTTTATTTACTATATCGCATAACATAAAGTTACAAACTACATCCAAAGATGCAAGGATTGCACGCAGTCTTTAAAGAGAATTCTCTACCGTCGTTTTTAAGGATATTTAGGTTAATATATAAAATACACATGTAGAAAACTGCGAGATATAAATTTTGTTCATATACGATTTTTTTTTAATTTTGCTGTTTTCTTAGCGTAAAATTAATTTTAAACTTTAAACGCGGTTTCCAACAACCCTGAGTTCAAAATCGGCTACCACTGTAAAGCCAAGGCGGGTTAACCGATTGCGATCTCAGTTTTTTTCTTTCGTAGGCAACAAGAAACTCTAGTCCTTATCGTGGCCCTTTTTTTGAATTTTGGTCAAATGAATTTTATATCTCCGAGCAAATGTGTTTTTTCTTGCCTTCTTTGGATTTTTTAAGTTTGTGTGGCAACTTTGTTTAAAAAAAATTTTAAAAATAAAAATCAGGCCACGGTAAGTATTAGAAAATTTATCTAAAATTAAGAATCTCTTTACCTTTTTATTTTCCGATTATTAATGAAGGCTGTACAGTGGCACCCGATTTTGCCTTTTTTTAGAAAAGACCAATAATGAAGTGGCAACCCTGTAGATTTTGGTTTGCAGGATTTAAAACTGATAATTTTTTAAAATACTGCAAAAACATATATTTTAAATAGTAAATTATAATTATAAAAATATTGTTATTTAAATTTTAGACAACCGTTCAAATATGCACTTTAAAATGATGCTGTTACAGTATTAACCCCCCTTAAATTTTGTTTTGGAAACAATTTCCAGACTACCTATTTATTAATTTCGCCAACATTTTGTCATCGTTGAAAATTTTGTTTCCCTGGTGCTTTTCCAGCTTTTTTTGAATAGCCGGTCCATTTGTCTAATAATATTATCATTTTGGGAATGGGAATTTTCTTTTTGACACCACCTGTTAAATTGCCTTGCCATCGCTTTCCCGTTTATATTTTTCCGACTGAGTAGTATCACAAAATAATGTAAGTGTTTCGTTATGACGGGCACAGGCTTATATATTAATTTGTATTATAATATAAAATAAAAGTCATACCTATGAAAATAGTAAATTTTTTTTCGCATTTTCTATTAAATAACTTAAATTTTTGACATTTTATAAAAATGCTCATACTCTTTCATACACAAAAAAAAAGAAGAAAAGAAAACTACATACAACGGAAATAAGGTCAAATTCCCATTGTTTCATATGATCTAATATTCATTTAGAATAACAGCAACAACAACAAAAAATCATAAATATTTCAAAAAGAGTAAAAATTGTAGGGTGAATAAACAGACAAAAGGTGAGTTTGCAATAAATCCTGTTAAAAATATAAATAAATATTATACTACTTTAACTAAACTCTTTGTTGCGGCTGCTACTTACAAAATCTAATAAGATTTTATAACTAGGAGTACAAAATCATAAAGAACCTCTTTTTTTTTCTTTTATTATTGTGCTCCTCCATTCATATGAAAATCATTCATACTCAGGCACGCGCCTTATGATAGTAGAAGTCTTAGTAGTTGTAGTAAATGTGAAAACAGGATTTCGAGAGTTTTACTCTTTTGTAAACAATTTTTGAGATAAATGATTATTTTATGGGAGTTTAGAGAAATTTCAGGAATACTGGTTTAGTACTAGAATTTTATACTCAACTTTCTGATTTGATGACAATATGCAGATGTGTGCTGTTGGAAGAAGAGTACAAGGTCTGGTTTTGTTGTTTGGATAAAAAGATAACAGAGAGTATCTATCTGTGTTTTTGTTTTTCAATGAATATATTGGTGCCTGGTACCAGGGAGATACATATTGTGTGTGGCTGTCGTAGTGATTTGTTTATGTTGCAGAGGCAAGAACTAATGATGCAGACTTTTTCTGTTGTATTTTATAGGGAGCTGTGTGAGCGCAACGACACGAAATTCCGACGTCGTCGCCGTGACTAGCCAGGCAAACAAGCACAATATTGACAACAACAGCAGCAACCATAATTATTTTTGTTGTTGTTGAAAGCCAGCTATAGCTAAAACAACCAGCCATCCACTCTAGACAAAGCAAGTTTTAGTACGTGTTCCTCCGTGTCTGAAAACAGTTCGAATTCCTTAACAAAGCGCGTGAATTTCCGTTTTTTCTTCTGTTCAATTCAATTGTATTCTCAACAAAAACATATCACAGAAACGACAGACAGACACAAAATTATCAAAATAAAAACCAACACAATACAACAACCTACAAATACACTAAAATATCACATACACATACCAATACACCATTTACCTATACACATACCATGCATGCATACAAATAAGGAAAAACATATCCAAAAATATAAAGGAAATATTAAATAAACACGCACATATTAAATTTAAAAAAAAAATTAAAATAATTTAAAAAACAAAATAAGAATTTTTTAATAAAAACTTAAAAAAAATTATAGAAAATTTAAAATAGAAATTAAAATAATTGCAAAATACAAAATATTTGCAAATTTGTGTACAATAACATCATTATAAAAAAAAAGTTTAAAACAAATTTCAAAACTTTGAAATAAATTGTTGAAAAATTTTACAAAAAATATATTGCATATTTGTTTAAAAATTTTGCAAATTGTAAGTGAAAATCTCTAAACAAATTTGTATTAATGCATATCAACAGTCTCAACCTTAATGTTGTGAACATTTAAAGTGTTAAAGGTAAACAATTTTAAAAGTTTACACCCAAAATTCTGTGTTAGTCAATTTAAAAAAATTATATATAAAAGTTTTACTAAAAAAATTTAAAAACTAAAACAAGTATTATGTGAATATTTGCATTTAACACGTTTTTGTCAGTTGAATACTTTACAAAAGAGCAGAAAAAACAGTCAATAGACTTGGTTAGAAAAAAAACACATATAGACTAAACTGAAAAAAAACAAAGCTGAATCTGTTTAGTTCTTTTAAACCATAAAAAGTGGTGAATATTATTTTTTCTTTGTCAATACTTTGCTCCAAAGGTGGAATTATACTATATAACCAAATAAAAAAAGAGCAAATGTCAAGTTAGAAAATATACTATATATATAAAAGAAGAAAATAAAAACGAAGAATTTTAAGCTACAGAAAATTAAAAGAAAAACATAAAAATTACACTCAGTAATGGAAAAAATAAAAAATTTCAATAAAACGTCAATTACACTCATCCTATGTAATTAAATTTATATAAAAACAACTGCCTGCAGTAAAAAAAAAAAACAACCAACATATCAACAACGAAATCTTAATGTAGAAAAAACAGATAATAAAAATAAAACCTCAGCAAACCAAACAACTAAACAAGATACCACAAATCCCCTGTTTTCACAAAAAAAAAAAAAAAAACAAAAACAAAATACCAACAGAAACCACAATAACAACTTCTTAGATACAAAATCCTATAAAAATCAGCTAAAACAAGTTACTCTCAAAACATAAAACAAGTGTACAATTTGATAATTCTTTAAAAGAACAATATTAAAAAAAATAAAAATAAAGTAAAACGCTAAAACGTTAAAAACGTTGTTCTGCTGCTGTTGTTTGTTTCATGCATACAAACTCAATTGCAGCTTCCTTTAAAACCGGTTAAAATGATTTTCTGTTAAAAGTGTTTCTAGCATACGTGTGTTTTATAAACTAAATAAATCTTGGAAAAATCAAGTTTTCAAAATAAATGCACCTGTTTGTGGCATCTTAAACAGAAAAAAAAATTAAAGCTTTCATGACTGGGTGCATTAAAATATAAGATATTTCTATAGTAGTTATATGCAAAGTTTAATGGCCTAAAGGAAACGAAAAATAATCATAATAACATGTTTTAAACAACACAAACTGATATCTGGTTGCAACTTAGCAAAACTTAATTGGATTGGAGTTTATTATATTCCCCTTTTTTTGCATAAAATAATACGGGTTTTTTGTGAGTGTATCAGTTTAACGAATCGAAACAAAACTTTAGAAAGGGATTTTCTTTCACAAATTTTATGGTAAGTTTTAAAAATGTCGTCAAAATAATATGTATGTTGTCTGAATACAAAAGTTGATTAGATTTCTTAAAGTATATTATGTTTTTTGTTTTACAACTGAATTGCTAAATTTAGCAATATTTGGTATCTCTTTCGAAATCAATAAAAGCAAATATGTTTAAACAATTATAAAAAAAATAAATAATCATATAATAAAAGCTTAGTGGTGGAAAGACACGTTGTTATATATTTTTTAAAACATAAAATTCGGAAAATTATGGCAACCCTGGTATCCACTTTGTTATAGAGTTTTTTCTTCAAAGACAAAATCGGGCGCCATTGTGCAGCTATGAAAGTAGAAGACAATTTTTACTTACACTCATAAAGGTTTGTCGGTAAAATCTACTGAAAATGACAGTTAAAGAAAAGGTGGCTCAAGCCCGCCTCTAGGCGGGGTATATTAAATTGACCGCAAATGCGCCAAATGAGTATTTTATAATAAGAAATTAAGCTTTAACAATAGAAAATAAAATTTATAAAATTTTTTGTGAAGAATTTTTTTGTATACAATGCACGGTTTGGAAGCCAGAAAGTGTCAAAAATAAAATTTCGAGAATAAAATATTTTAAAACAAACAAAATTTTCAAAAATCTTAAAAACATTTTTAAATTGAGCAAAACAATTGATAATGACCACAAAGTAAGACTGGGGCTAAAGCTATTCAAAAATTTCTTTCTTTGGTCCAAGGACGCACAGGATCCCATAAGGATACCTTTAAAAATATCGTCTTAACTTAATATATTTGTTATTATTGATATATTCCCACCCAGCAAAAAAAAATTGGAAGTAATGCTTTACAAACTACTTCTTTCACTGCTTCAGAAGTATTCGTTAGTGTATTTTTACTGCTTTTTAAGAAGTTCTTCTAAACAACTTCAAAAAATCACTTCTTTTATTGCTTCCAAAGTATCCGTTAATATATTTTTACAGCTTTTTTAGAATTACTTCTGAACAACATCCAAAAAATCTCTTAAATAAGTATTGCTTATGAAGAGTAATTGTTGTAAAAGTGATCGTAAAAAGTGACTTGTATCATTTGGAATTTCCAAACAGAGGGTCGTGTGTTCGATTCCCTGCTGGACCAATTTTTTTTTTTAATTTTTTTTATTCTACTATTTTTTTTAATTTATAATTAATTTGCTTAAATTAAATTTTTTTTTTATTTTAAAAATATGTATTTTAAAAAAAATGGTTAAAATTGCTTTTTATGCACCTGTAAAAATAGTATTGAAAGCAATATTGAATTGGAGTGCACCTTTGACACTTGTTTAATAAGTATTTTCCTTGCAGCGAATTAGGAACAATATCTCGCAGTAACAAAGTGTTGTTTTTACGCCACTCAACTTTCATATCAAAGAATAGCTCAGCGGTAGAGCGTCCGGTGGCGGCAATAAAAAACTTTTGTAAAATAAAAAAAATATATAAATGAAAAAAAAAATTTTTTTCCGAAGAATTTTTTTAAACTTTTAATTAGTGAAAAAAAGCTTCTTTTGCACTCGTTCAAAAAGTACTGAAAAATGTTGAAGTGGTAGTACTCCTCTCCAATGACAACTCAATGTTAAAATCATTCTATAGATCATCAATTGTAGTGCCTTTTCTACTGCTTCTGCATCTCTTTTTTTGCTGGGTAGTTTACAAATAAAAATCATCTCCAATCAATAAAAGCATAATAACTGGAGAACCGTCTGGAATTCTTATGGCATTTTGGAGGGTAAACATCTGTCATTTATTCTCAATCAGTCATTGAACGAAATAGTGTAAACAACAAAATTTTTTCATTTTGCTTTGATAATGTCAAATTTTGTGCCAACAAATCATCATTTGCGAGAAATTTTGAAAAAAAAAAGTCCAGCTGAAGCACATTGATTGCTCACCGAAACTTATCTTGAACATGTTAAATCGATTTCAACGTGCGAGAGATAGTTTGTGCCGTTCATAAGTGGTGATTTTGACACGGAAGACAAATACCGCCCAGGTCAGCCAAAAAAGTTCGAAGATGATGAATTGGAGGCATTACTCGATGAAGATTGTTGTCAAAGTCAAGCCGAACTTTCAAAATCATTGGCAGTTTATCAAGCAGCAATTTCGAAACGTTTGCAAGCGGCAGGTTTCATCCCAAAGCAAGGAAATTGGGTATCAGACGAATTGAAGCCAAGAGTCGTTGAAACACGATTTTGCATGTCCGAATCGCTGCTTGAACGCCATAAAAAGAAGTAATTTTTATAGCGAATAACTTACTATTATTTGTTCCTGTTGTTCCTAGGGACATAGGGCCGTAAATCAATCATTGCTGGCGATGAAAAATGGATTCGACAACCCAAAGCGCAAGAAATCGTGTGTGAAGCGCGGCCAACCAGCCAAATCAACGCCAAATCTGTATTTGGTGCGACCAGAAGGATCCAATCTATTATGGGCTACTGAAAATGACCCAGGCGATCACAGGGGACCTGTACCTAACACAATTGATCCGTTTAAAGTAAGCATTGGCGAAAACACGCTCGGAATATGCGACCAGACATGAAGCCGTGATATTCCATCATAATAAAACGCTCAGCCACATGTTGCAAGACCTGTTAAAAACTATTTAGCAAATAGTGGTTTGGAAGTTTTGCCTCACCCGCCTTACACTCCAGACCTTGGCCCGTCCGACTACCATTTGTTTCGATCGATATAGAACGTTCTCACTTAAATATGCTTCAGTTCAGAACAGGGTATCCGCAATTGGCTTGATTCGTTCATGCACTCAAAAAATGATGCCAGAAAGATGGGCAATGGTCATAGCAAATGACGGCCAATATTTTGTATAAATTTATATTGCACCAATGTTTCCGAAAAGCATCAATTGCAATTCAGAAATTTCAATTGAATTTATTATTATATTATTATCAATTGAAATTTAGAAATCGTCAATTGAAATTTAGAAAATATCAAGTGAAAGTCAGAAAATATAACATTGATTTTAATTCATGATTTCTGAATTTCAGTTGCCGATTTCTGAATTTCAGTTGATATTTTCTGAATTTCAGTTGACATTTCCCGAATTTCAATTGATGTTTTTCGGAACATCAATTGATATTTTCTAAACTAAGTATAATTGATTTTTTCTCAATTTCAAATGATATTTTCTGAATTACAATTGAAAAAGGTGTAGTGCCACAATAGTCTGAACAATAAATTGAGATTTAAAAAAAATGTTCTCTATTTAAAAAAATGCCGGTTTAGTATACATGTGCACTAAACCGTACCACCTTACAGGCAAAAAAAAGTGGATTCCAATTCAAAAAAAAAAAAAAATTTCCCGAATGTAGGGGTGGCCTTTTCAAATTGTTCGTTACAGCTTCGGCATTTACAGTCGGATTTTAAAGTGTGATATATCGATTTTTTTGCCGAGAAGACTAGTGTGTTGCTACAAGAGAAAATCCAATGAAACAAAATTAAACGTGTAAAAAGCTTAAAGTCGGGCATGCCGACTATACAATACCCTACACCAGTCTGGGTAAAAGCCAACTAATCTTTGGATCCGAAATTCGAATGGGTTAAAATGGGGCTTGTGTCAAAATTTTCTATAATTTGAGTCAGCGCACCAAATTTCATTAAAATATCTTAATATTTGCGATCTGCAGTTTGTAACCAAGCCAATTTTGGGGGGACCCTTATATGGGCACTAGGTCTAAACATGGACCGGTGTTAACCAAAATCAATAGGCTTCGTCCTTGGGCCGATATAAGTCGGTGTACCAAGTTTCATCAAAATATCTTAATATTTGCGATCTGCAACGTGTAAAAAAGGAAATTTTGGGGGGACCCTTATATGGGCACTAGGTCTAAACATAGACCGATGTTCACCAAAATCAATGGGCTTCGTCCTTGGGCCGACATAGGTCTGTGTACCAAATTTCATTGAAATATCTTCATATTTGCGATCTGCAACGTGTAAAAAAGGAAATTTTGGGGGGTACCCTTATATGGGCACTAGGTCTAAACATGGAGCGATCTTAACCAAAATCAATAGGCGTCGTCCTTGAGCCGATATAAGTCGGTCTACCAAGTTTCATCAAAATATCTTAATATTTACGACCTGTAGAGTGCGCACAAGAATGGATGGACAGACAGATAGACGGACGGACGGACATCGTTAAATCGAAATAAAAACGAGTAAAAAGGTTAAAGTCGGGCATGCCGACTATACAATACCCTACACCAGTCTGTTGTATTGTTTGGATCCGAAATTCGAATGGGTTAAAATGGGGCTTATGTCAAAATTTTCTATAATGTGAGTCAGCGCACCAAATTTCATTAAAATATCTTAATATTTGCGACCTGCAGTTTGTAACCAAGCCAATTTTGGGGGGACCCTTATATGGGCACTAGTTCTAAACATGGACCGATGTTCACCAAAATCAATAGGCTTCGTCCTTGGGCCAACATAGGTCTATGTACCAAATTTCATCAAAATATCTTAATATTTGCGACCTGCAGCGTATAAACAATATAATTTTGGTGGGACCCTCATATGGGCACTAGTTCTAAACATGGACCGATGTTCGCCAAAATCAATAGGCTTCGTCCTTTGGCCAACATAGGTCTATGTACCAAATTTCATCAAAATATCTTAATATTAATACCTGCAGCGTATAAACAGTATAATTTTGGTAGGACCCTTATATGGGCCCTAGGTCTAAACATAGACCGATGTTCACCAAAATCAATAGGCTGCGTTATTGGGCCAATATAGGTCTGTGTACCAAATTTCATCAAAATATCTTAATATTTGCGACCTGCAGCGTATAAACATTATAATTTTGGTAGGACCCTTATATGGGCACTAGGTCTAAACATGGACCGATGTTCACCAAAATCAATAGGCTGCGTTATTGGGCTAATGTAGGTCTGTGTACCAAATTTCATCAAAATATCTTAATATTTACGACCTGCAGCGTATAAACAGTATAATTTTGGTAGGACCCTTATATGGGCACTAGGTCTAAACATGGACCGATGTTCACCAAAATCAATAGGCTGCGTTACTGGCCCAATGTAGGTCTGTGTACCAAATTTCATCAAAATATCTTAATATTTACGACCTGCATCGTATAAACAGTATAATTTTGGTAGGACCCTTATATGGGCACTAGGTCTAAACATGGACCGATGTTCAAAAAAATCAAACTTGTTCGTCCTTAGGCCAACATAGGTCTGCGTACCAAATTTCATCAAAATATCTTAATAGTTGCGACCTGTAGAGTGCGCACAAGATTGCATGGACAGACAGACAGACGGACGGACGGACGGACAGACGGACATCGTTAAATCGAAATAAAAAAAAATTCTGAACCGATCGGTATACTATAAGGTGGGTCTACGACCAATATTTTTTGGTGTTACAAACATCAGCACAAACTTATAATACCCTGACCACATAGTGGTGTAGGGTATAAAAAATTGTGAGCCGATCGGTATACTATAAGGTGCGTCTAGGACCAATATTTGGTGTTACAAACATCAGCACAAACTTATAATACCCTGACCACATAGTGGTGTAGGGTATAAAAAGCTACCACAACCATCGGCAACAAAAGCAATAAAAAAATTTCTGCTGGATTTATCGAAAAACTTCCTTACCAAAAGTTTAATGATTTTTTGCGAGCTTTAATTTTCTGACATTAGGGTGTACATTTGGTAGCAACTGAGATCTGGTGGGTAAATACTAGAACGGAATACTTGAGGTCAATGCCCTTTGAGCAAAACATTGGTCTCCTCGAGAGAAAAACATCGATGTATCATACTTTAATATCCGAAAAAAACATCGATGTATCATACTTTAATATCCGATTGTATATTCAAAGATAAGTATAACGAAAAATGTAAAAAGGCAACCCCTACGTTCGGCAAAAAAAAACCCTACTTGCAAAAATAATTTAGATTCGACAGCGTACGGCGAACTTTTTTTTGAGGTACGGTCTAATGTGCACTAAGCAACATTAAAATTAAAACAGTTTGTTTTTTTTATAATTTTTTTTTTCCAACTTTTTACCTAAAAATAATTCGCCAAGTTTTGCCATTTTTAAAAATTAGCTAGCTAGTTAAATTTTTTATGTGTAAAAAAGTTGAAAAAGAAAAACATTTTCTAATGAAAACATGTTCTACTCACTTAATCTCAATTACTTTTCAAGTGCTAAGGCATTATTGTTGTTCATGTTCATGTTGTCAACGTTAATTCCCAATTTGCCTAAACACACACACACACAGACGCAATAACCAAACTAACCTATACCATGTAAAAGAAGTGCCAAACGCATTACCACCTTCAATATGACTGCATTGGCAAACTTGGCCAATTCCATAGCACTTTCTCTAATATCAGTCTCCTGATTTACCTCTCCAACCTCCCACCAGCTCAGTTTTTACATAAATATATTCTATATTCCATTTTTCTGCTTCTATTTAACAATAGCACAAAACTTTTCTAATCAAATTAACAGCAAATCCACGTACAATTCTTTGTAAACTCGTTTATATAGAAATATCCCAAAGGCAACACTATACTTCTGTGGCAAGCAAAAACATTTTCCTAATACTTAAGAGTTGGGAATATTTTCATAATAGTTTCTTGTACTGTAGTTAGTATGTAGTTAGTTGTATGTTGTTTGTTCGAGTACCAAGTATTTGGTAACAATGAGTGCAAATTATATCAAAGTCAATTACTTGAATTGTATTGTATGTTCTTATTATACTTACTACTATATATTTTTAAAATTTTTCGTAGATTTTATATAGTCTACCCACAATATGATTGGGTTTTTGTATTGTGTACACTAATAGAAAAAAAGTCCGTAAAAAATTTAGTTAAAACTACTAAAAATTAGTTAAAAATTATGCTGCAGAAAAAAACTGCTAAATTAGCAGATTATTTTTGCTATATATTAGTAATATAGGAACAGCAAAAATAAAATTATTAATTATACAAAATTTTAGTTATATTTGAGCTAAATTTTTGTTAATGGAAAATAACAAATTAAGCTGCTAAATCAGGAAAAAAATTTTGCTAAATAATTAGTAGGCTAAAAAATCACCAAAAAATTAAAATGTTTTTTTAATTCAAATAAAAATTCGAGCCTTTTAAGATAGCAATTTACAATTTTTTAGCAAATATTTCTTTTGATTTCAACAGAAGGCATTCAACTAAATTTAGCTTAAAAATAGCAAAAATTTTTAAGATATAAAAGTTTGTTATTGCTATTTTTCGTCTACTAATATTTAGCAAAATTTTCTGCTGATTTTACAGTACAATTTGCTATTTTCAATTAATTAAAAGTTAACTTAAATATAACTAAAATTCTGTAAATTTAGCAGTTGAAATTTTTCTAGTCTAATTTTACTAGTATTTAGTAAAAAATCTGCTAATTTTAGCATTTTTTTCTGCAGCATTATTTTTTACAGATTTATTTCTATGAGTGTAGGATAAACTACAAGGAAATGCAGAAGAAAAAATAAAATAATTGAAAAATAGATAAATATGTTGTTGAAGCTAACAAATATAAAGGATTAATTGCATTTTATGTTTTAATTAGAAAAAAAAAACTAAGAAAACTTAAGTTTTATTCTTCAATATAAATTATATTTGAAATAATTTATTTTCTTAAAAATCTATTTCAGTTTCATTTCTCCTTTTATAAAAAAAACAAAATTCAAGTCAAATAAACAATAACTTTATTGTTCTTATTTGTATGAAATAAATTACTTGAAATCAAGTTTAAGTGAAAGTTTTCTAGGAACAATATATTTTTGAATAGAGAATAGAAAAATAAACTGTACCCAACATGTACGGTGCCCGCAAGGAACACATATCTATCGTTTTAGCGGTTGTATATTTGTACACAAACCGAATGCGGTTCACTACGATTGTCTGATATTGAACGCAAACACTACTATATATCATGTTCTGTGCTTTCAACACATATCCTTCCTCGTAGTAGTGTGGATTTTCTTCCATGCAAAACCCGAATACGCTTCGTTTCTTGCAGATTGCCATCTTTGATTTTTGTTAGATTTTTGTTAGGTCGTCGTGGAGTACCAAATTCAGGTTGTGTGCACTAATTGGAGTACGGCTCGTTATAGTTTACTTTCCCACTCTGTTTAGTAAACTATTTAGATGACTTCACTAAACATTTTAGCTCTATAGTCATATAATAAGTATACTAATCGTTTATAATACTGCTAAGATTTTGAAATCTGTGATAAAAAGTATCAATAAATAGTAGATTTTACTTAAGTTTTTACTGTAATACCGACCCGAAAGCAACAAATTTATTCACCGTCAGAAAGATTTAAAACATACACACGTCTTTTCCACCAATTCTTAAGTTTACCTACTAAAACGTTCGTTTTTCTCCTTTAGATAAACCGGGTTGGTGCTCTTTGCAAATAAAATCGCACACTTTCTTCATTACATTTTGAGCTTATACACTTATTTGTTTAACACTTTATTATTTTCCACCTGTATAACACACTCACAAGTTTACCAATGATTTTTAATACAATGATTTACTAAAGCCCGACTGAATTACACAATCGCTAATAATCAACTTAACAGCATAAATGTAACTCGTGAAGTAGAACTTCGACTTCGTTCGTTGAGTTCGAGTTTTTGTAGTTTTAACTACCAGGTATCAGATCATGCTAGAAGCTTCCAGTGCTTATAACACATAGCATTATTTATGGCATTTAACATTATGGCATATGCTATGGTATATACTTAAATGTAGTGCTATGTTACCATATTGATGTGTTTAGTGAATCCCGTTTCTCAGGATATTTTCTTACAGAAAACTCCAGTGTTTTCTATACTAGACTAATCTAATTTCGTAACAATGCTTTCCATAGAAAACAAAATTTGTTTGAAATTTTAATTTTAAGAATTTTTTAAAAGTTTGCCTTTAGAATTTTTTTTAACTGCATTCATTTATTTACAGTTTGTATGCGTATTTTTTTCTAACTTATTCTAGTTTATTATGTTTCCTTTAAATAATAAACCAACTTAATAAAGTTTTTCTTACTAACAAGTACTTCAAGAAGACTGACTAAAAATATATAAAATATACTCATACCTAGATTCGTTTAATTTTACTCTATAATTTTGAGTTTTTTAAACAATAACAGCCACAACATAAACAACAACAGCGAAAAATGTTGCAGGTCACCTTTTTAAGGATTCTTATCCATCCTTTTTTACATTTTTCATTGTCGCTAGTTGCCGAAAAGTCTTAGTTTTTTGCTCCGGTTGTTGAATTCAACACTGCAAGTTGTATCCTTTCTACTTCCTTTATTCAGAAACAGGTCTCAATTTTACTTTATGTTTCTTTTATAAGAAAAAAAAAACAACTTTGGAATAAACAGATAAATCATGATGTACGCAAATTACTACAAAGAAAATTAATTCAGAAATCACGGCTATATTTAGCTACAAACAATTTCAGCATTAAAGCACATATTTAATGTTATTGCATATGTTAGTTGAAAGCTTTTGGGATTCTTAACATCATGTTCAATGAAAATATATTTTATTGAAAGCATAGCTTAGCCCCTTGCAACAAATCGCACAAATGGCTCAAATTGTTAGTCCAGAAACATAATCTGAAAAAACATTTCGAGTACAACAATATCGAGGTCAAAATTAATTTCGGACCGCAAATTTTGACTTTCTATCCGGGTTAGGCGCACAAAAATTTAGTTTTACAGAATTTTATATAGTTCACTGTTTGTAATTTAATAAAAAACGAGTAAAAAGGTTAAAGTCGGGCATGCCGACTATACAATACCCTACACCAGTCTGGTGTATTGTTTGGATCCGAAATTCGAATGGGTTAAAATGGGGCTTGTGTCAAAATTTTCAATAATGTGAGTCAGCGCACCAAATTTCATTAAAATATCTTAATATTTGCGACCTGCAGTTTGTAACCAAGCCAATTTTGGGGGGACCCTTATATGGGCACTAGGTCTAAACATGGACCGATGTTCACCAAAATCAATAGGCTTCGTCCTTGGGCCAACATAGGTATATGTACCAAATTTCATCAAAATATCTTAATATTTGCGACCTGCAGCGTATAAACAATATAATTTTGGTGGGACCCTTATATGGGCACTAGGTCTAAACATGGACCGATGTTCACCAAAATCAATAGGTCGCAAATATTAAGATATTTTGATGAAATTTGGTACACAGACATATGTTGGCCCAAGGACAAAGCCTATTGATTTTGGTTAACACCGGTCCACGTTTAGACCTAGGGCCTATATAAGGGTCCCCCAAAATTGGCTTGGTTACAAACTGCAGGTCGCAAATATTAAGATATTTTAATGAAATTTGGTGCGCTGACTCACATTATAGAAAATTTTGACACGAGCCCCATTTTAACCCATTCGAATTTCGGATCCAAACATTAGTTGGCTTTTACCCAGGCTGGTGTAGGGTATTGTATAGTCGGCATGCCCGACTTTAACCTTTTTACTCGTTTAAAGTTCAAGTTGTTCAAAATAATTTACTGCAATTTACTGATTTTTTTAGTTTCATTTATTTTTTTAATTTGCTTAAATTTACACTAAAAAAGTTACTAAGGAAATTTGTGATTAATTTGTTTCCAAAGCAGTTATTTTAAATTTAAAATTTTGTTTTCTAAAACAATTTTATATAAATTAATAAACAATTATTTTTACTAAATCTGTAGGTAAAATTATAACGTTTATTTTTAACTGAATATTCATTCTTTTTTACTGATTTTTAAGTTGTTTAAACAATATTTAAAATAAATGACAACAAACATTTGATTAAAAAGTACCAACTGTATTTTATTTTTCCATAAAAAGTTAATATTGGGTTGAAAATAAAACATTGTATCCGCTGCTAATGTAAAACAAAACGCTTAAGTTTGAACACTTTTTATAGTCTCTCCATATTTTGATTATATAAATCATTTGGTTAACCAACATATGATAATTGTCGATAGGAAAAGCATGCATTTTCGAAATCTGAGCACTTTTAGCCGCTGGCCTTGTGCTTTTTTATTTTCGTCCGTAGATATTTTAGCGGATATCTACGGATGATTAACGTACATTCACTAATATAAAAAAGTCCGTTACAAAAATTAGTTCAAATTACTGAAAATTAGTTAAAAATTATGTTGTAGTAAAAACTGCTAAAATTAGCAGATTATTTTTGCTATATATTAGTAATGTAGGAATAGTAAAAATAAAACTCTAAAATATACAGAACTTTAGTTATATTTCAGTTCAAATTTTGTTAAAAGAATTTTTGAGAATTTCTTGTTCTCGCCTAGGAGCGTAATTTAAAATTTAAGATATCAAAGAAAAAACAAAAAACAACATAAAGTTTGACCACAATTTGCTTTGTCATCTTCCAAAAGTGTAGTCGTGCAAAATATCGTAGTAATATAGCAAGATATTGTAGTCGTGCAAGATATCGCTTTGGTTTGGTAATACAATTTAAGATCAATACATTACAACTCAGATAAGACCATGCCATGGCTAATAGGAAGATTTAGTCACAAAAATTTCATATAATTTGTTGGTAAATCTCATAGATTTTATTCTTTTAAATTACTTTATAATAAAATCGAAAAAAAGTTTGTATAATTTAATCAGTTGTAAGTATTAACAAATTAAATAAATATTGTTTATCTCGTTAAACAAGGTCTATCTGTAATTGTCTGTGTTTGTACAAGAGTTTTTTGTTTTCCTTTTCGCGGCTTGTAATTGGCATGAATATTTTATGATTTTCTGGATATAAAAAAAAAAAATTACCCATCCTCATCTTTTCCTTTAAATGTATTTATTCTGGTTGTTATTTTTGTAAAATTGCTCAAAAAAAAAAAAGAAAAAAAGTATATAGTTCTCCTAAAAATAAACTTTATAGAGTAAATGCATAAGGTTTGGCTATTGTTGGAACTAAGCTCGTAGATAACATACATTTTACAAAAAGAATATTAAAAAAAAAAAAAACAAAATGGAACAGTTCAGTGAAAAAAAGTTTTTACGAGTATGCTGTTTTTAAAAGAAGTCATCTTATACTTTATATTTAGTTTGTGATAATTTCATTTCTAGTTACTTTAGTTTATAACTAGATTTTATATATTTGGAAATAAAAACGCGTTTTTAAAGTTCAAAAGTTTTTACTATTTTTTTTTTTTTTTATTTTCTGTCCGTATGTAAGAGATATAAAATATAAAAAATATTTGAACAAAAATTTTCTAATTTTATATAGGACAAAATTGAGCACTTTTTTTACCAACACTATAATGGTGAAGATGAGGAGTGGGTAGAATTGTTGGAGTTTTAGAGTTTATGATAAAAAGTTTATAAAAGTAAAGTTAAGCTAGAGATTTGTGTTGGATATAAATCAGAAAACAAGTTTTTTCAAACACGAAATTCCTTTTTAATTCATTACCGAATTTTTTGTGCAACAAATTTGCTTACTTTTAACTGTTAAGAAATCTTGTTCGATAGCAAAATATTAAATATGACTAGCATTTATTTAATATACAGAACACCCTTCTTAATTTATATTGTTGCATTATTTTAGGTTTACTACTTAACTAATTTTTACACGGAATGTTTGTTCTTAAAATAAATATATCTGCGTACTTCGTCATTAGGGTATCTCATCAAATGATAACCTTGCGAATCGGTTGAAGTAATAGCACTTAAACGATACGTATTTGAATAGCGGATTATAGAAGAAAACACCGATATAATTTTGAGTGCTACTTTTACATTACTATACAATCACAAAAAAAAAGAAAAGAGTATTGCAAATTTTTTCGCAAAATTCGTAAACATTGCAAACCGATGAGATTGTTATAAGAAAAGCTTTTAAAAATGTTTCATGATATAAATTTGGCCTATCATTGCATTAAATAGTAACACATTTATAACTTTTTGGCAAAATGGGTGTTAAAAGTTGTCAACTGAGCAGCATATTTATTCTATATGGTATGTTATCTACACACTTAAAATAATACGTCAGTAGAAAAATCTGTTAAACTAGTTTCAAATCGATTTGACTAATTTTTAACAAACTTTTAGTTGAAACACTGATTTAAGCAAAGAGTTTAGTCATCTTCATTTAACACAATACTAAAAATCCTCAGTAATTTAACAAATTTTTTGAGTGTAAATTTTCAAAATTATTTAAAACTAATTCTTAAGAACCCGTTCGTTAAATTTTACAAAATTTATTGTTAGAATAGATTATTTTAATGTTACTGTTATTACTTTTCCTCCCGATTTTTTAAAATGGCCCATATCTCGAAAACTAAGAGAGATAGAGCAAAATTAATGAAATTTTCCAATAAATAGACCTTGGCGGGGCCTTGGACCCTCAAAAATTTTTTTTAAAAAATTTTCACTTCATAAAATGGCCCATATCTCAAAAACTAAGCTAGATAGAGCAAAACGGACAAAATGTTTGCTCCATTGAAGTGCCCTTTAGAAAGTACGCCGTACACCCTTCAATATGAAGTATTTTTGCAAGGAGGTTTCAAATAAATTTTTTTTATTTTTTTTGCCGAACGTAGGGATCGCCATTTTACATTTTTCGTTATATCTTTGGTATTTACAGTCGGATCTTAAAGTATGATACATCGATGTTTTTCTATCGAGGAGACCAGTGTTTTGCTTTAAGGACATTTTGACCTCAAGTATCCCGTTCTAGTAGTTACCCACCAGATATCAGTTGCTACCACCCTAATGTACCACCCTAATATCAGAAAATTGAAGCTCGCAAAAAATCATTAAACTTTTGCTAAGGAAGTTTTTCGCTAAATCCAGTAGAAATTTTTTTTATATATAGGTTGCCGAACGTAGGGGTCGCCTTTTTATATTTTTTTGAATTGGATTTTTACTATATAACAAAACACTGGTCTCCTCGAGGCAAAAAAATCGATATATCACACTTTAAAATCCGATTTTAAATGCCAAAGCTATAACAAAAAATTAAAAAAGGCGACCCCTACGGTCGGCAAAAAAAAATTTTTTTTTTGAAATCGCCTTCCAAAAATACATCATATTGGAGGGTGTACGGCGAACTTTTTTTTTGATGTACGGTCTAGTGCCATTCTATACCCTCACATGATATGGACTAGGCCCGGGGAGGGTCTCGAGACCCTAAATTTTAATAAATTCTACGACTCAATATAATTACAGATAAAACTGTAGTTTTACAAATTTGTTACTTAAATTTAGATTTGCTAAATTTAACAAACAAATTTGTTAAAATCAATAAATTTTATTTTAAGCCAAAAAACAGGAATAACTTTTGTTAAAGTAACAAATTTTTCTGTCCAGCCAACAGACGTATTATTTTGAATGCACTTTTTTTTAGTTAAGTGTTTGTAACCGTCGCATAGGACAATCGTAATTAATATTAGAATTAATTACAAAAGAATTTTTTCTAGAGCTGATTTATAGGAACAACCCAGTGTAGAAACGGTAATGACATATCATTATTTTTTGGACTACCAGTAATGACACCCACTTACCTTCTGTATTATTTTAAAACATATAATAATGAGTTACTGATAATGACTTATTTTTATCATTATTTCAAATAGAAAATAATTTTTTAGATTTTTTTGAAAATTTTTTGAAATCTATTTTTAGACTCAATATTTTTTAAACACTGGTAAGGATATATGTAACCACATATTTTTTGATTTTTTGTATGTTGGCGAGTAAGCTTACTTGTGTGCAGCAGGTCAATTGTGTTTTTATCTATTAAATATTACATGTCGATATAGCTCAGATGCTAGAGCTGTTGACTGGCAATCTGTAGACCCAGGTTTGATTCCCGCACCAGCAAATTTTATTTAAAAAAAAAAAAAATAAATAAAAAATATTTTTTTTTATATAATTTATTTTTTAGAAAATCTATTTTTAGACTCATTATTTTTGTCAGTACTGGTAAGCACATAGGTAACGATATATTTTTTGATTTTTCGTATGCTGGTGTGTAACGACAACTCATTATTTTTCGCGACATCGCCATATAAAGGTAATAAGAAATGTAATAACAAAAGTAACTAGTTACCATTACGAAGTATGTAGTTACATATCCACATCTGGTAATGATTTTCTAAACTAGGAAGAAGAAAAAAACATTTTTATTGAAAAATTTAACAGACACAAGGGAATCACCAGACTGCTGTAGTTTCGTCTCAACCAAAGACTCGTCAGTGGTTAGTTTATGTGTCAACTGATCAAAATAATTTTTAATTGCTAATTTTTCTCAATAGGAAAAACTTTTTGTGTATTGCCATGACCGGGGATTGAACCGGCAGCCTTCAGATTTTTTGTTAAACTTAATTTAATTTTTCAATAAAAATGTTTTCTTCTTCCTTTAGATCAGCTTTAAAACAAATCTGAATTCAAGTAAAAAATCTGAAAAACTACAATTTTATCTGCCCAACGAAATTGTCGGAAGCAAAGGACCGGTTGTAGAACAACTTGTACTTGCATGCAACCTGTTCTACTTTATGTCCTATCATCGGTGATTTTTTTTTTTTTTTTAGTTTGTCCCAAAAGCAACGGGTTCTTCCAAACTAGAACAGGTTACTTTGGAACCGGTTCTAGAACCAGATTATTTTCGCTAAACATTACTAATATGAGAACAGCGAAATTAAAACTGTGAAATATATAATAATAGATTTTAGTTTTAGTTGAATTAAATTTAAGTTTATAGCAAATAACAACTCAACCTGTTAAAATCAGTAAAAAGTTATGCTAAATAATTAGTAGACTAAAAAATTTTAAATTTCAAAGTTTTTTTTTTCAATTTCTATATTAATGCGAATAAAACATCTGAAAACAGCAGTCTACTATTTTATAGCAAATATTTCTGTTGGTTTCAGCAGGATAGACTGCTATTTGCATTCAACTAAATTTAGCTTAAAAATAACAAAACTTTTGTAGATACAGGTTGGCCCAAAACTACCTAAGGGTGCGTACAGAGTGCCCGCTTGTTGCCGAGCCGAGCCGACTGACGTTTATTGCGAGAACTTGTTCATGCGAGAAACAAGTTTGGGTGTGCATAGTGGATGCGAGAATCAGCGCTGATATTTTATCTATTATTTGTGTTTTATGTATGTTTGTATGCATTTGGGTTTGTTGTTCAAACTGACATTGAGTTTTAAAATTTTACTTATTAACGCATTTCTTCAATTATTCTTGAAATTTTTATTACATTTTATTTTTTTAAATTTTATTTGTAAGTTTTTTTTAATTTTTTTATAATTGTTATAATTTTATTTAATTTTTATTATTTATTTGAATTTTTATTTTTTCGTTGAATTTTTATTTTATTAACATATAACATAAACAATGTTTTCGGCGCTGAAATACGCTTTGGAACTGTTTTTTCGCATTCAATCAGCTTTGCGCTCTGACCAGTTCGGCGCCCACTATGACCTGTTCGCGCTTATTTGTACTAATTTGTATAGTACCAGTTTTCTCGCATTGGTTCTCGCAATAAGCATCAGTCGGCTCGGCTCGGCAACAAGCGGCCACTCTGTACGCACCCTTAGGGGTTTGAATTCCTTATAACTTTTTTATTATATTTTTTTTTTTATTTTTTTTAGTATTTTGTAAAGAAGACTTGGGCAATTTAAAATGGAACAGTTCATAATTGAAAACATGCCCAAATCGTTTTCGGCAAAAAGCAGAAGAAAATCATGATTTTATTCATAATTTAATTATGAGCAACGAAGCCCATTTCCAATTAAATGGTTTCGTTAATAGGCAAAACTGCAGGATATGGACTACGGAGAATCCAAGAGTAGTTCAACAGCGACAATTACACCCACTTAAGGTAATATTGGGACACCCTGTATAACAGTTTGTTTTTGCTATTTCGAGTCTGGTAATATTCAGCAATATTTTAGCAGATTTTAACAAAGTAACTTGTCAATTTCAATTAACTGAAAGTTAATTCAAATATAACTATAACTGTTCTCATCTAATATGTCTGTTGGCTCCACAGAAAAGTTTGTTAATTTCACAAAATGTGTTCCTGATTTTTGGCTTAAAATAAAATTACTGGATTTTAGGAAATTTTTTTTATAAAATTTAGCAAATCTAAATTGAAGTAAAAAAGTAGCAAAGCTACAGTTTTATTTATAAAATCTATCGGGAGGGGAATAAATAGCGATATCTTTACAACTTTAAATACACTGGTGGTGTTATCTGCCGAGTTGTTTTAAAATTTTCGATTGCAGCAGTCGAACGTTGCGGTTGGGAAAAAAATCCTTTTGTAGGTGTAGGGTACAATGATGTTAAAAGTAGCTCATCAATAGGTTCGCGAAATTGTATGTATTATTGGTTAAGTTCCAATACAAAGAAAATAGATTCGGTGCAGACAACCCAATTTGTTGCCAATCGAACTGTATAGTTGCATCAAATGAATTTTACGGTTGTGACTGCCGAATTCTTCTTGGTACAACTGAAATTCCGGTATCACAGTCAAATTAGTCCTGTCTCAATTAGTTTTCTGTTGTTACAACTGAAAAAAATTGGCTACCACAACCGAACCATTCGATTGACTACAAACAACTCCTCACTATCATGAAGATATTTTTTCAGTATATTAAAAATTTAGCCTTTCTGATTACCTTTAATACGATATGTTTATTTAATTTTCAAGAGAATTTCAGGATATCAAAGGAACATTTAATTTCATATCATGTTCTTATCAAAGGGACATTTTATTTAAAATATCTAATTTGAATTTAGCTAACAAATAAGATATTAAATTTTTTACCTTCACAAACCATTTTTAAATCTCTGATTATTTACATTGAATACTACTTTTGACTCATGAAATAACTTGGACACACTTACAGTTTCTAAAGAATATTTCTTTTTTAGAAAAAACTTAGCTCTTTGCTAAAAGTAGCCCCTCCCCCTGCTTACTTAATAAGAAACTAAAACGCCAAAAGTATATACTTGTACTTACTTTAGATTTCCTGTTTTTATTTTTTCAAAGTCTCTAGAGACTAGTTTTTCTTTTTGGTTTTTCTTTTTGTACTTAACTTTTTTCCGGCTGACTTTTTGTGACTGATGAGAAAGTTTTTGCAAAAAAAAAAAAAAAATATATTAGATGCTTTTTTGTTGTGTTTATTTATGTTTGAAAGTATGGACGTCTAAAAGCAGGCACCAAAAAAATAAAAATATTAAAAAAAACTTTTCTTTTTAACGAGACTTTTTACATACATTATTCAACATTACAAAAAAAAAAACACATACATACAAACCAACTTACAAAACACAAGTTTAGAGGATAATACTCGTACTGGTATGTTTGTAGTATATAAACCAATAGTAAATTTACATGATTGTAAACTGAACAAAGTGTTACAAACAAAAAATATCATCCTGATCGTTCGTTGTGTTTGTCACTAAACTATAAAATTTTGTTATAATAAATACATGAAAAACAAAATAGAAAATACTGAAATAAAATCAACTCTAGGAAACATCATTTACATAATATTAACATACATGCAATACAAAACACTCAAAGAAACAAATTGTCATGCTAGGAAAATTACAATTTGTAAACAAAATCTATCATGTGCCTATCTGCGGTTAACCACTGTTTAACCACTGAAAATTGAAAACAATTTTGCAACAAATATAAACCTATTGCGAATTTTTAAAAGGAAATTGCTTTAAATGTGAATTTAATGTAACAACTCTGGGGTATTTAAATATTAAAATATTCATAATAATAATTTAATTAACTTCCTGTAAATTTTCTACCGCCAAAAAAAAATAAATTAATATGAGTGTCAATTTAATGAATTTAATATCTGTTAGTGTAAATTTTCCATTTCTTTCAGTGTAACAATACAAATATACACACAGCCAAAAACATTAAGTTACTACCCAGAAAACAATTTGTATTTAAAACATCTTTTTAAAAAATGTTATAGTTTACATTTGCAGTAAGTAAGCTTTATAAAATATGTGTAATAAAGGCACTTTATAAAAGTTTTGCTTTTTGCTAGACGAGTTTTAATGTAATTTTTCAGTAAACTAATGAAGTTTTCTTCACAAAGTAAATGAAAAATTTCTTAAATTTGATGAAAAAGCTTCATATATTTTATCAATCTAGTTTTAATGAAACTTTTTCATTAAGTGTATGAAATAAAATGAAAATGTTTACAACATTTCATCAAAAATCATCAAAAATTCCGTTAATTCAATAGACGAGTTCCAGTGAAACTTCTGTGGATTTATGCAAAAATGATTAATATTATGCAGATAATTCTCTCAGTGTTTGGTTAGGAAATATTAGGAATATTTAAGCAATAATTCATTCTCAGTTGTGGGGCGCTGTGGTGTAATGGTTAGCGCGTTGGACTGTTACGCGTGAGGTTGCGGGTTCGAGCCCTAACCAAGGCAACATCAATTTATGAAAAATAGTAATAGTGTTGCCACATTTGAAGCCCTTCATCTTTCACCACCTTTCACTTCTCTATCCCCTTTCCAAAGGAAGCAACACGTTAATTAATAGGAAGAATTTTCTGAGTGTTGCTTCTCTTTATAAAAAAAAAAAAAATTAATTAAGCCCTGGTTTATGTATTACCAAAATACTCTAAACGAAAGCAAAGTAACGAAAATGTGTTTTTGTTTCCCATGTATTTTTGACGAAAGTAATTGTCAATTTCTTTCATTTAGACTATTTTCGTAATAGATAAACATGTCCAAACACAAAAATCATTCTAAGTTCTAACTACAAAACTGACTCAAGTGCCAGTATTGTAGTCTTATATTTATTAGTAAGAATTTGTACTTAAATTTTACTTAGTGCTGACTATAATACCGGAAACTTGGGATTAGATTACCGATCTCTAACATTTAATGGGCCCTCAAAGAGTTACTTTCGAATGTGCAGCAAGGAGCTCTCTGAGCTACGCATGTAAACGCGGAGATTTTTCATTGCGTGCTATATTAGTAAGTCCTGGCAGCGATACCATAATAAATTGAAAGATTACAAAAAAGCCATCTCAGCTGCTAAAAGGGACCAATGGAGATAGTTCTGGCAATCGATCGACAACACTAAGTACGTACACTGCCAGACTGAGCAACGATCTTGCCAGGGATACACGAATCCTGATTATGTAAAGTGGGTTGCCCGGTCTTGTTCGGAATGGTTTTAAGAGTCTCTGCAGGTTCTCCTCGAAACTTATTTTTCGGGATGCATGGACGTTAGAGCACCCATATAAGCAAAAACGTTATTTTTCCAGCTCCCCGCACATTTTCGGTTAGGTTCAGAGTAAAAAAAAATATCTGAACAAAAATTTGTTTTCTGCGGTGTAAACCGGCCCAGGCCGTTTACATTTATATCATCAAAATTACCCTAAAAAAGTTTCATGGATTTATCCATCTATAACTATTGAACTACAATTTTTTGGTGATTAAGTGACATAGCTGTTGTTTAAACAATGAAAAGACAAACATTTCCTTTATACAAAACTCTTAACCCTCTCATGACCGTTAGTTTTAAGAGGTAAACATCAAAATTTGTGTCAAAACTATATTTTGAATGTCTCTCATTTAATTTTGAAGATATGTAAATACGTACACTCTTCATCATATAATGGGAAATTTAGTGAAGATTAAAAGCAAAATAAGCTTTTTTTAATATTTCGTCCATTCCATGACAGAAAGGCCAAAAACTGATTCTGAGTTATAAATTTTTTACATATGTGCACTAGAAAACCATGTGAATTTTCCATTTTAGGTATGGGATGTGTTCAGTGAACTTATGTAGAACACTACGGGGTACATTTTTGTGGAATTATTTAACCCTCTAGCTCTGCAATTAAAGGGACTTTTTTGGTCCCGTTTTAAAAAGGGACAAAAAATACCCGTAAGTTGAAGATTTAGAGGGTTAAAATGTTCCACAGAAATGTTCCTTGTAGTGTTTTACATAAGTTCGCTGAACACATCCTATACCTAAACTGGAAGATTCACATGGTTTTCTCCTAAAATCCAGGTTTGTGAAACCCTTAAACACATTTTAAGTTTTGACTTATTTCTGACATTGAACTTAAATTTGCAACTTTAATGACTTCAGAATTTCATGAAAAATATTTTTGTGGAACATTTTAACCCTCTAACTCTTCAATTAAAAGGACTTCAATTAAATAGGGACATAAACGATCCGTAAGTTGAAGAGTTAGAGGGTTAAAATGTTCCGCAAAAATATTTTTCATAAAATTCTACTATAAGTCTATGAAGGCATCAAAGTTTAAAATTTAGGTTCAGTGCCAGAAATAAGTCAAAACTTAAAATGTGTTTAAGCGTTAATTTCGTGCTTATTCAGAACTGGCTTTCAATAGAGCCCATAAATATGTTTGAAAGTGTTATATTTTTACCTTTCCATGCACCTATCGGTAGATTAGTATTAAAACAGAGCACTCACAAGCGGCTTTTAGCCCTAAAAATGGACTAAAATTAGTTCAAAGTTCTTTGCTCTTAAAGTAAAGGTTAAAGTAAAGGTTTTACAGAAAAATACTAAATGGGCATAACTACACTCATAGAAATAAATCTGTAAAAATAGCAGAAAATTAGCATAGTTTGTTTGCTAAATACTACTTAGTAAAATAAGAAGAGCAAAAATTAAACTGTTAAATTTGCAGAATTTTAGTTATATTGAAGTTAATTTTTAGTTAATTGAAAATGACAAATTGTACTGTAAAACCTGCAGCAAATTTTGCTAAATATTAGTAGATAGCAAAAACAAACTGTTATGTCTACAAAATTTTTGTTATTTTTAAGCTAAATTTAGTTGAATGCAAATGGCAGTATATACTGTTAAATTAACAGAAATATTTGCTAAGAAGAAATTTAAAATGCTGTTTTCAGAAGGCTCGAAAAAAAGCTTCGAAAATTTTAAACTGTTTCGTAATTTTTTAGGCTATTAATTATTTAGCAAAATTTTTTGCTGATTTTAGCAGGTTAATTTGTTATTTGCTATTAACAAAAACTTAACTAAAATTTTGTATATTTAACAGTTTTATTTTTGCTGTTCCTATCTTACTAATACATAGCAAAAATAATCTGCTAATTCAGCAGTTTTTTACTGCAGCACAATTTTTAACAAATTTTTAGTAGTTTTAACTAATTTTTTTACAGACTTCTTTTCTATTAGTGTACAGGCAATAATATGACTAGCATTTTTCTCATACACACTTTTGACGTATCTATGACGCATCACTTTGATTTGAGTGATTAAAATCAAAGTGATTTAAGTGGTTAAATACATATTTTGATTTTAACCACTTAAGTGACCATTACGTGTCATTGATACATCAAAAATATGTATGAGAAAAATACTAGCCACATTATTGCCTGTATACCGTATATGCCAATATTGTATTTTTTTGTAAAAACTTTACTTTAAGAGTTATAGCCAAGGTTGGCAACCGAAACGAATAACGGTATAGGTATCGGTATTGGTGTCGATTTTTTTTTTGTTTCGGTATCGGTATCGGTAACGGTATTTTAATCATATCGGTATCGGTATAACCGATACCGAAACATTAATACCGGTATTATTGAAAAAATTTACAAAAATATAAAAAAACGTTCTTAGTTATAAAAACTCAATTTTATTAAATTTTTATAAAGGATAACTATAGTTTATGGATATGTTTTTATAATATGAACAAAAAACAATAAGTTATTAAAAATTTCTAAGTGTTTTATTTTTTAAACACAAACATTTTTTAAATCTATTAGGAACACAAGTTGATTCACTACAAATATTTTATATTTGTATTGAGATCATATAATAAAATAAAAAAAATAAGTTTATAAAATTAATCTCTAAAAGAAACTGTAAATTCAATTAAAGGTTTAAGAAACCAGTTCATATATTAAATTTTGTTTACAAATTTGTAAATTTGTGGACCTTTGTTCCTAACCTGGAACCATAGGACATAATATATATATATAAATTTGTCACAAGTTAGAGAATATTTATGAAGTTAAATAAATTAAAAACAATGTTGCCAATGCAAATTAAAGGCTGATAACCGCACTTTGAATTTGTAACACGATTTTCTATTAACAATGAATAAAAAAGTTTAATTGTTTAACAATTTTGGAAATTTTATATTAAAAAAATTTGTATTTTTGCTAAAAACGTGAAAAAAACAATTTTTTTTAAAACCGATTCCATACCGGTACGACACCGGTATTAAGAAAAAAGGTTTTTGAATACCGGTATTTTTTGAAATCAAGAATTTCGGTATTGGTATCGGTATCGGTTGTCAATTTGAAAGGGTTTTGAAACGGTATTATAACGGTATCGGTTGCCAACCTTAGTTATAGCGCAAAGAAGCTTTGAACAGTTCACAATTGGTGCGCTCTTGGGTATAGAAAGAGCCTTCAATAACGTTAGTACTAATGCAATCCACAAGGCCCTAGTGGATCTGTGTGTTGAAAGCTTTCTCAGCGATAGAGGAGTGACCATATTGAACACCAGTATTATCAGCACATATGGTGGGGGTAGCGAGTTGTCAAGGAGTGTTGGACGTGATACACTTCAGGGTGATCTCTGCACTATGATAGCTGCTGGTTATCAACTCGATCCTCATGGATTTCGACGACCGGGGAGCAAAGATTGTTCCCTATGCGGATGACGTGGTGATATTGGTATCAAGTTTTTTCTGGGCTACTATTAGTGGTCTAGGAGTGAATCCAAATAAAACAGAACTGGTGCTTTTCACTAGAAGGACCAAGATTTCGGTATTCAAACTTCCGCAATTACGGGGCTGTGAGCTCTCTTATCGGCTAGTACAAAGTATCTGGGCATATGAAAAAAGCTACGATGGCTTTTTGCACTTGTAGAAATGGTAGCTGAGCCCATTAATGGTATTTATAGCTCGCTTATATGGTGGACGGCCATTGACAAAGGGTCTATTAGAACTCAACTTTACAGGTTGCGGCTCTCGGTATGTGAATTGGTGTTATTGCACCACTTCGACGTTTCGGTCGGAGGCTGTTCAAACCACACAGAGGAAACAGCTTCACTATGCCGATCGAATTTCGGGCCAACCAAATGATTTCGTTGCAACAACCGAAATATTTGGTGTTCGTTATCAAATGATTTCCTATATTTGCTATAAATAGTTTTAATTGAAATTCCGTTGTTCTAACCAAATTTCTGTTGCCACAAACAAATATATTAGTTAATCTAACCAAACCAAAAAATTTTGTTGTCACGAAATATTTGTATTTCGGAAACGAAAAACACGAATAATATACGATTGAAATTTTGGATTTATCTCGAAAACTGTGTATATTCCCTATTCAGATAAAACGGGATTTCTACATACACTAATAGAAAAAAGTCCGTAAAAAATTTAGTTAAAACTACTAAAATTTAGTTAAAAATGATGCTGCAGAAAAAACGCTGCTAAATTAGCAGATTATGTTTGCTATATATTAGTAATATAGGAACAGCAAAAATATAACTGTTAGATATACAGAATTTTAGTTATACTTGAGCTAAATTTTTGTAAATGGAGAATAGCAAATTAACCTGCTAAAATCAGCAAAAAATTTTGCTAAATAATTTGTAGCCTAAAAAATCACCAAAAATTTAAAATTTTCGAAGTTTTTTTTTGGATTTTTTTTTTAATGCAAATAAAAATCGAGCATTTTGAAAACAGCAGTTTACAATTTTTTAGCAAATATTTTTTATAAAATATTTTAGCAGAATAAACTGCTATTTGCATTCAATTAAACTTAGCCTAAAAAGAGCAAAAATTTTGTAGATTTAACAGTTTATTTTTGCAATTTTTAGTCTACAAATATTTAGCAGAATTTTCTGCAGATTTTACAGTACAATTTGCTATTTTCAATTAACTAAAAGTTAGCATAAATATAACTAAAATTCTGTAAATTTAACAGTTTTAATTTTGCTGTTCTCATTTTACTAGTACCTATTTAGTAAAAAAAAATCTGCTAATTTTAGCAATTTTTTCTGCAGCATCATTTTTAACAAATTTTTAGTAACTTTTTCTGCAATTTTTACAGATTTATTTCCAGAATTATATCCAACACTGTAAGGTATTGAATAAAATTTGTGCTGGTTGTTGGTTTTAACAAAAATACTTGACCTCGAACCACCTTTTATTACACCTATTATTATGTGTTTTACTGTGTTTATTGCACCGTTATTTGAAATTCCCTTCGCAGATTTTCATCCACTTCTCGGAATGTAACCCAAACCACGCAGGGTATAGTCGGTATGCCCGACTTTAAAATTTTAACTCGAATTCAGTTTTGCAAAGTATTTGCCCATACATTTCGCTTTACGTTTACATTCATGTTTGTTGGGTTCGCATGTATGAGGATGATATTGTGTAGTTTAAATATAACTACAGCTTGCATGGAAATGTATCTCTGTGAGTGTGTGTTTAAATATATGTGTGATTTTTGTAAAGTTATTACTGTTGGTGGATGTGAGTTTGCTGTTTTATTTTCGTATTTTGTTGATTTTTTTGCAGCCATCCAATGATTTTTATTGTTTTCCGTTTTGTATCATCATCAAAATTGAATTATTTCCTCTTGATTTTTATGGCAAACGTCCCTAAAGTTGATTGCTAGTATAAATATGTATCTCCGTCTGTGGATCTCTATATGGTAAATGAGTATCAGAGTGTGTATGTGTAAGCGTTTGTGTGGGTGTATATACATAAGTTGAGTTCTATAAGTAGATAATGTTGATTTTAATCAGTTTTTTTTTTTTGCTTTTACCCATTTACCTATCAAAGTGGAAAGTTTTCCAGGTTCAAAATTATATAAAACAAAAATAAAAAGAACAAGAGCAACATCAAAATCAACATCACAGGGTTAACAAAACAATATGATTTCGTTTGGGAGTATGTCAAATAATGTGTTCTATACTTATACACAAATGTTTGTTTAAGAGATGTTGTTTTATTGTATGAGTAATAACTGTTAAATAAGCTTGAGTGTTTGTTTTTTACTTTTCGTTCGTTATTCTACTGTTGTTGTTTTTGTTTTTATTCATATAAATATGTTTGTGTGTTCTTGCTTTTCGTATAAGTTCATTTTCCAGTGAAATTTGTTTATTTCCTCTATCAATTTAAGCTTAAATTTAATTTGTTCCTTTTGGCTATGAAAAAGGATTTATCTCATATCTAAAATTATATCAGTAGCAGCTACAACAAAAACAACAACAAAAATGTATTTACTATAACTATAACAACAAAAATGGTAATAATTTATACTAATATTATTATCGCTTCATATATTTTAAGCTTAAAACTTTAAATTTTGCTAAAGTTTGTTGAATACGTATTAACTTAGTAGAATTATTGGTTAAAGGATCTTATCATTTCGTATTTGATTACGAAATGATAGAAAAACTTTTAACTCTTTCACTACCCTTGTACACTACAAATAATATATAAAATTTGATAATGCAAAAAAACTTTATACTTCTTGTAAATAACTTTATTAGGATCTTGAACTTCAAATAAAAATCATTATATCATTAGAGTGTACCACCTTATAAGCAAAAAAAAAAGTTTGCCGTACACCCTCCAATATAAAGTATTTTTGCAAGGAGATTTCAAAACAAAATTTTTTTTTTTGCCGAACGTAGGGGTCGCCATTTTACATTTTTCGTTATATCTTTGGCATTTACAGTCGGATCTTAAAGTATGATACATCGATGTTTTTCACTCGAGGAGACCAGTATTTTGCTCTAAGGGCATTTTGACCTCAAGTATGCCATTCCAGTAGTTACCCACCAGATCTCAGTTGCTACCACCCAAATGTACTACCCTAATGTCAGAAAATTAAAGCTCGCAAAAAATCATTAAACTTTTTCTAAGGAAGTTGTTCGATAAACCCAGTAGAATTTTTTTTTATATATTGGTTGCCGATCGTAGGGTTCGCCTTTTTAATTTTTTTTTTTTAATTGGATTTTTACTATATACATTTTTTTTTTGTAAAGTAATCACTTTACATTTTTATTTTCCGATAATTAATGAAGGCTGCATAGTGGCAGCCGATTTTGCCTTTTTTAAAAAATGCCAGTAATGAAGTGGTAACTCTGGTAATTTTGGCTGGGGAAATATAAAACTAATATTTTTTAAAAATACCACAATAACATGAATTTTAAACAAAAAAATAAAATATTAAAAATATTGTTAGTTGAAATTTTGACAACCGTTCAAATATGCCCTTTAAAATACTGTTGTTACAGTATTTACCCCATTAAAAGATTCAACGTTTTTGATTTGGTATCAGACTCACCAAGCTTCGAAACAGATAAATTCTTTACTCCTTATTGTGGCCCGATTTTTATTTAAAAAAAAAATTTTTTAACAAAGTTACCACACAAACTATAAAATTCCAAAAAAGGCAAGAAAAAACACATTTGCTCGCGGATATAACATTTATTTGACAAAAATTCAAAAAAAGAGCCACTTATCGTGGCTCTTTTTTTTTGGACTAGAGTTTTTTGTTGCCTACGAAAAAAAAACCCCCGAATCGAAATCGGTTAACCCGCCTTGGCTGTACAGTGGCAGCCGATTTTGAACTCAGGGTTGTGGGAAAACGCGTTCAAAGTTTAAAATTAATTTTGCGCTAAGAAAACAGCAAAATTTCAAAAAACCGTGTATGAACAATATTTATATCTCGCAGTTTTCACCAAATTTGGGAAGGATCGGATAAAGAGTATTTTATATATTAACCTAAATATTCTTAAAAACGATGGTAGAGAACTTATTAGACATTTAATTTCCGTCAAAGTCTTTTATTTTACGTACATTTTTTAATTTGTTTTGTATTTGCTTTTTTATTTTTTATATACATTGATTACTTTTATGGCTTATAAAAAGCCATTAAGTACCTGCCTCATACAAAGTGCCTTCGCCCACCATCGAGGAATAGTCGTTGGATTTTCTTTAAAGACTGCGTGCAATTCTTGCATCTTTAGATGTAGTTTTTTTCTTTTTGTTCTGCTGTATTATGCGAAATAAGATTTATAATAAAGACAATGATAAAAAACGCTCCCAAAAAAATTTTGTATACAAATTTAATGCATAGAATATTACTTTGTGACTAGAATATATTTCACAAAAAAATATGTGTAAATTTTATTTCTTCGAATTTTATACTGATATTTTCTGAGCATATACTGAAGAATATGCCCTATCCAAATAAAATATAAAAGAATTCGAAAACAAAATTTTTCCTAGAGTCGATACCCCCCTTAATAGAAGAAAAATGAACTACAAGGAAAAGAAAATTAAGAAAAAAGAGCATTGTGAAAGTATGAAGGATAAAACACGCAAAATTTTTTTTGGATTTAATTAAATTACTTAAAGTAGAATGAAAAATTGCCATTTCTATTTCAGCTATTTTTCCATGTCCAAGATGGAAAATATGTTTTTTTCTAAACATATTTCATACAAAACATTTTAGGAAAAACCTTTTATTTGCTAGTTTTGCAATTTTTTTTGTTTCTCTTTTAATTTTTATTCGTATTTTTTTCTGACATTAAATTAATAGGCTATATCATATATTTGGATTTTTATTGCTATGTGTAAACCCAATTAAATAAATCCAACTTTTTTGGATTTAATAAATCCACTTTTTGTATGAAAAATTATAAATTCAGGTGATTAAAAAATGCGCTACGTACCTAAGATAAGTAGAAAAAAGTTAAATTGTCAAAAGCAAGCTTTGAACTTTTTTTAAGTTTTCATTATGTATTTATTAAAAAAGGTCATTTAATTCGATTATCTGATAGATTAAATATTATTTTATGTATTTTATTGATTTTTATAAACATTTTAAATTATTTTATAAACAACAAAACCACTAACTACAGTCCTGCCATGCGGGCAACAAATCTATCTTTTCCGAACTCACTTTAAAAAATACCCAGATATTTTTAAAAAATTTTTTTGTTATCCAACAACAACTGGTTTTCGGTTTTAACTCACTCTGCTTTCGGTTCTAACACCAATTACATTTGGTTTAAAATTGTCACAAAAGCTATGGAATCGGTTGCCCCAGAATCAGTTCTGAAACTTTATCTAGAACTCCATCAAATATATCGTACATTTAAGATCCGTGGAACTAGGTTCCGGAACTAGTTACATAGAATCATTTATTATTTTGTGAAGTCAGAATAGAGCAATATTTAACTAAAATCTCAATTTCAACTAAAAATCATTTAAAAACTTGCAAGGTCGGATTATTAGCTGTTTTACTGATTTTTTTCTATCAGTGTGTACAGATATTCCTCATTATATCAGTTTGTGTGTGAATTTGTAAGTGTGTTAATTCCAAAAAGTATTAAGAAAAGATTTCTGTATGTGAACCCTTTTTTGTGAAAAATTTCCCCTTTTTTATTGGCAAACAAAAAACACACAAAAACTTTATCATAAGTTAACGTTTATATTTTTAATATAATCTACAAACAAAATTTCATTTTTAACTCTTAACTAAATGCTTAAACACCAGTATCTTTTTCTTTTCTTCATAAAACTTCTACTACTGAAAGTCTTATAAAAAAAAAACAAAGATTTTCTTGGAAAAAAGTTTTATTTAATTCCTTTTTGTTTTGTAACACTTAGTTTTCAAAATAAGGGTCATTTATCCTTGAAGAATTTTGCTTAAGTAATTAGTAATAATGATAATAATATTCCGAAAAACAAAAGAAATAAAAAAAAATAGCAGCCAAAAAAAACACAAACATACGTTTTACAAAATTATCATTTTGTAAATAAAATGATTAGAAAAACTTGTGTAAAATACATTCTAATTGACCTCCCCCCTCTCAAACACACATTTGCACATTTCATAGTCTGTTATTGCCATTTAATAATTAGCTTAATTATTAAATTGTATTAAATTTTCAACAACAAAAAAGCGAATCGAATAAACAAAATATTTTATGTATGAATTTTATCACTGTGATTTAATGTGGGGCCAACCAAGCAACGCCAAATGATTGCTAAATATTATTGGAAATTTTATCATTATGTTCTTAAAACGCCCCTATTTTTAGCAAATGAAATTTAATATTCAAAACAAGGTTTTTACGTAGTTTACAAGATTATTTTATTATATTTTATTGTGTGTATTAAATTTATGTGTATGTCATTTGAAAATTATCAATTGTAGCAAATTTTGTACAATAAATATTTTTTGCAAAATCATCATTATAATATGTGAAACATATTGGTTTGAGACAATTACATTATTAAATTTTAAATATTAAAAACTTTATTAAATATTTAAAAGATTGGAAAAATTTGAAAATTTATATTATTTCATCTTTAAATTAAATTGAGTGAGTGAGTGGGTAAGGAGCAATTGAATCCTTAAATGTAAGCAACATAATGTTCAAATTTGGACTGATATAAAACAAATGAAAGTAATAACCTCTTCATAATCCGCATATTGTTACCTTAACCCTCTAATAATCTTCCTTCTGATAGTGAAAATATTTATATTATATACAATACTTGGTTTTGAAAATTTATTATGGCAAAAATAATACAATAAAATTTTAATTTATTGCTATTTGTATTTCAGAATAGAGTTGTTTTAAATACATTTGGACTTTTCTCAAATACATTTGTAGAATTTTGAAATACAAATGGAATTATTTGAAATGCATTTGGACAATTTTGAAATACAGATTTAAAATTTTTAAATACAAATAAATAATTTTGAAATACATTTGGACAATTTTAAAATACAAATGGAATTTTCTTAAATACAAATAAAATATTTTAAAATATATTTGTAATATTTTAAAATATATCTGTATAATTTTGAAATACATTTTGAAAATTTTAAAATACATTTTGGACAATTTTGAAATGCAATTGGACAAATATCAAAGGTTTTTAGACAATTTTGAATAATATGTGAACAATTTTGAAAGATTTTTGGACAATTCTAAATCATTTTTGAATAATTTTGAATGATTTTTGGACAATTTTAAAACATTTTTGGAAAATTTAAAAAAATGTTTGGATAATTTTGAAACATTTTAGAAAATGTTGAAACATTTTCAGACAATTTTAAAATATATTTGGACAATTTTAAAACATTTTTGGACAATTTTAAAACATTTTTGGATAATTTTAAAACATTTTTGGACAATTCTAAAATATATTTGGAATTTTCCAGAGACCCAAAATAACTGTTATATTTCTAAAAAAGTCACCACCCAAATTTATTTAAAATAATATTTCAATAATGCACTATATTTTATAAATCATATTGCACAAAAAAATCACAAAGTTTGGCAAAGATTTTAATTTTTTCAATTTTTATATTTTACTCTATAAATTTCTGTTGTTTTTTTGATTTTTTTTTTAAAACTTTTTATAAAAGTTAGAGAATAATTTTTTTGAAAAAATTAAGCACTAACTTTTTTATTTTCCATACAAAATTCATTTTATAAATTTGTTATAAGGTTTTCAAATTATTATTAATAGTCACTTTAATGTTTACTTAAGGGGGGTAAATACTGTCACAACAGAATTTTAAGGGGCATATTTAAACGGTTGTCAAAAAATTCAAATAACAATATTTTTACCATATTATTTTTTTATTTAAAATATATGTGATTGTGGTATTTTCAAAAAAATATTAGTTTTAAATTTCTCCAACCGAAATCGCCAGGGTTGCCACTTCGTTATTAGCCTTTTTGAAAAAAGTCAAAATCGGCTGTCACTGTACAGTAGAGCGTACCACCGTACAGGCAAAAAAAAAAGTGGGCCGTACACCCTGCAATATGAAGTATTTTTGCAAGGAGGTTTCAAAAAAAATTTTTTTATTTTTTTTTGCCGAACGTAGGGGTCGCCATTTTACATTTTTCGTTATATCTTTGGCATTTACAGTCGGATTTTAAAGTATGATACATCGATGTTTTTCTCTCGAGGAGACCAGTGTTTTGCTCTAACGGCATTTTGAGCTCAAGTATCCAGTTCTAGTATCTACCCACCAGATCTCAGTTGCTACCACCCTAATGTAGCCCCCCTAATGTCAGAAAATTAAAGCTCGCAAAAAGTCATTAAACTTTTGCTAAGGAAGTTTTTCGCTAAACCCAGTAGACATTTTTTTCATATATTGGTTGCCGAACGTAGGGGTCGCCTTTTTAAATTTTTTTTAATTGGTTTTTTACTATATAGCAAAACACTGGTCTCCTCGAGGCAAAAAAATCGATATATCACACTTTAAAATCCGATTTTAAATGCCAAAGCTATAACAAAAAATTAAAAAAGGCGACCCTTACGTTCGGCAAAAAAAAAATTTTTTTGAAATCGCCTTTCAAAAATACTTCATTTTAGATGGTGTACGGCGAACTTTTTTTTTGAGGTACGGTCTACTGTACAGCCTTCATTAATTATTGGAAAATAAAAATGTAAAGTGATTCTTAATACCAGATAAATTCTCTATTCCTTATTGTGTTCCGGCTTTTAAATAAAAAAAAATTTTTTAACGAAGTTGCCACATAAACTTGAAAATTTCAAAAAAGGCAAGAAATTCAAAAAAAAATGGCCACGATAAGGACTAAAGTTTTTTGTTGACTACGAAAGAAAAAAACCGGATCGAAATCGGTTAACCCACCTGGCTGTACAGTGGCAGCCGATTTTGAACTTATGATTGTGAGAAAAACGCGTTTGAAGTCTAAAGTTAATTTTAAGCTTAGAAAACAGCAAAATTTCAAAAAATTGTGAATTAAGAAAAGTAATATCTCCTAACTGACTACATTTCCACCAAATTTGGGACAAATCGGTTAATGGGTATTTGATATATTAAACCTAATAGTCTTAAAAACGATGGTAGATATATTACTATACATAATGCTAATCATATTCTTTGGTAATAATGCTATAATTTTGTAAATTTTTTAATTTATTTCGTATTTTTCGCCATTTTTATTACTTTTATAACTCATATTAAGCCATCAGCACCTGCCCCATATAACGTGTCTTCAACATCCATCAAGGAATCGTCATTGGGTTTTCTTTGAAAACTGCGTGCAATTCTTACATCTTTTGATGTAGTTTTTATCTTTTTATTCTACCCTGTTATAAAATATACTCCAGCAGAAATTACTGCTTGCTTGGAAGCAGTTTTGTCAGGGAAAGTTGAGCAGTGAAACGATTGCATTATTGATGATATTATGCCTGATTTTTGTTGTAGATAGCTCGCGTGGAAGCACTTGTTTCGAGATCCGAAAAGGCATGAATTCACCGCTTTTAATTAGTGCTCCTGTTTTTCTTTTAAAATGTCGATAATTCATGCCTTCTCGGAAGTGCATATTATAAAGCTTTTCAACTATTTCAAATCATGCCTTCTCAAAAGCACAATATTCCTGCATATTTTTCCGTGAAGAGAAAATGCCTCTTATTTTTAGTAAAACCTCTTATTTTCATTAAAATAACTTTTTTCCGCATTTTAAAAAGAATTTGATAAAAGAACCGCAAAAATATTTAAGCAATAAAAATGTATTGCTTATTTTATGCCTTTTTGAAAAGCACAGCAAAAAGCGACTTAGCGACAACTTAGACCTTTGATAAGTGCTGTTTACGAAGCTATATATTTTTAGAAGCGGTAAAAGTAGCAGTAAGGAAGCAGTAATCGTTTTTACTGCTTCCACTTTTTTGCTGGGACGATTTCTAATAAAAACAAGTTAATAAAAATTCAAACAAAAAGTGTTACACACAAATTTACCACATAGAGTATTACTTTGGGGCTAAAACATATTTTACAAAAAAACATGTGGAAATTTAATTTCTTCGAATTTTTTTTTGAAATTTTTGGAGAGTATAGAGAAAACTATGCTCCAGCCAAATAAAATATGAAAAAAATTCTAAAACAAAATTTTTCCTAGATTCGATACCCCCCTTAAGTACTAATCAAATGATATTTCAGGTTAGACCATTTCGAACGCTTTGTTTTCTTAAATATTGGGTGAACAAATTTAAGGGGTGAAGTGTAGGCCTTCTGTAAACCATTTCAAACACAAACACAATTTAGTTAGAGCCATAAGTAAAATTTAATACTTTTCGTTATAAATAAAAAAAAAAAAAACGGAAGTAAAAATTTATAAAAAAATATTATTGATAAAGCACATGCGAATTCTGTCTATTAAAATGTATAGTTAGAGTACATTTATCAACTAGCAAAATGGATTAACAACTTTATATTTATATAACTAAGAAAAGAAAATTTTCAGTATCCTTGCAGTACCCGTCAAATATTCTTGAACCACTACCGATATGATTATACTGAAATATAACGTAAATTTTTGTTGATTAGTAATTTTTAAAGAAGCTGCATATTTTTATGGCCTATATTTAAAAACTTTGTCAAAAACCGCGAAGAAAAAAAATGAGGCATCATACACAAATTTTGAAACAGCGATGTATTCAAAACGGAAATTGCGAAAAAGATACATAAAAAACATAAAATTTGTTAAATAGTGTAATCGAAACACAAAATGTCCTTAATGAATAAAGTTTTTTATGCAGAAAATGTTATAAACAAAAAATGATGCCTATTGGCGTCCAAATTTTTGTTCAGTATAGCAATAATTTATTTAAAATTATGCCCTTTACAAGGCACTTTTTTTTGGCTGTCGAGTAGTGTAATTTTCTGGCTCAATGCTTTGCTTGCCATCACTTTACTTACATATAAATTTTTTTTCTTTCTCCCAACAATATCAATCCTTGCAATCGTGTTTAATCAGTAGTGAATAAAAACTATAAATGTGCATACAGTTTGTATTTGGCAACCATATAAAATTTTTTTTTTATAGTTCTTTTTGCACAAGCCAATAACTTTTAAAAACAACAAAAAAAAACGAAACTTTCAACTTAATTTATTTCAAATGCAACTTTTATTAATTACTTACCGCACTGCGAAAAAGCAGAGTTGTTGACATACATCTATACATTCATATAACAAATAACTATGTATTTACACATATATAAACATATTGTATACTGTTTTAAATATAACGGTTCATATAAAATGTGAAATCATGGAAAGGAAAAGAGCCGAAATTCTTTAAGACATTTTGAAATTAAAAATATTTAAAAAGTTTGAACTCAACAATTTTTTCTCCTTTAAGGGTGCGTACAGCCGACTGACGCTTATTGCGAGAACCAATGCGAGAAAACTGGTACTATACAAATTAGTACAAATAAGCGCGAACAGGTCATAGTGGGCGCCGAGCTGGTCATGCGAGAAAACAGTTCCAAAGCGAATTTCAGCGCCGAAACCTTGTTTATGTTATGTTAATAAAATAAAAATTAAACAAAAAAAAAAAAAATTTAAATAAATAATAAAAATTAAATAAAATGGGGGAATATTTAGTCGATCTCTTATTTTTAAGTAAATGAATGTTCTTTTTAGTTTGACTCTAGATCATAAATTAATATCACTTTCTGTTTAAATTATTTTCAAATCCAAGAAAGATGATACAATTTTTACAAGTAAATTACAAAGAATAAAAATATATTTGAAAGAATTTCGATAAGACCAGCAATACAGAATACGTATTTTCGGCTTTCGCTACAAAGCCATCATCAGTGTATTTCGTCTTGTGTGGGCTAATATTTTTAATGTTGTCTACTTATGTGACCGCTGAAAGAAAATCGAGTTTCGTATCAACAACTCAACTTAGACTAACATCAACGAAATTTAACAATGCTATTTTTATCATTTGTTATTATTACTCTATTTTGCTTTGAACCTTAATTCTTAAGATATCTCAGCTGATTCTATTCAACTCTGTGTATGATAACCACAGATTTTTTAATTACAACGAACCGTTACATTTAAATTTAAATGTATTTATTTAAATTATATTTTTGCACCGTGTCAATGTGTTTTAATGTTGTAATTTACTTGTAAAAATTGTATCATCTTTCTTGGATTTGAAAATAATTTAAACAGAAAGTGATATTAATTTATGATCTAGAGTCAAACTAAAAAGAACATTCATTTAATTAAATAAAATTATAACAATTATAAAAAAATTAAAAAAAAAAACTTATAAACAAAATTTAAAAAAATTGTAATAAAAATTTCAAGAATAATTGATGAAATGCGTTAATAAGTAAAATTTTAAAACTCAATATCAGAATGAACAACAAACCCAAATGCATACAAACATACATAAAACACAAATAATAGATAAAATATCAGCGCTGATTCTCGCATCCACTATGCACACCCAAACTTGTTTCTCGCATGAACAAATTCTAGCAATAAGCGTCAGTCGGCTCGGCTCGGCAACAAGCGGCCACTCTGTACGCACCCTAAGCTTAGATGCCTACTGGATTTTGTTCGTCTTCAAAGTGGTGGGTATCTAAGCAGTGATAAAGTTATATATTGCTTGAAATAGCGAGCATTGATAAAATACCTGAATTGTAGGTTTTCTTTTCATTCCTGTAACGCCTTGTGACTGTCGTAAGACTATTTTTAAGACTGAAAGTCACAATTTTCCATACAAAAGCTAAATGAAACTGAAAAAATTCAAATTTTAATTGTCAATGTTATGACAAAAATTTTAATAAATATAATTTATTGTGATGTTGCCTTGGTTGGTGATCGGATCCGCAACCTCATGTCCATAATTGGTCGGTTTCCCAGTACACTGATAGAATTATCCTTCATGATGAACAATTTCATAGAATTTTTTTCGTAAGTTCAATGAAGAATTTCGTTAAATAAAATGATCAAAAAATCGTAATTTGTGAAAAATTACGTTTTTTTGATAATTTTAGTTCTAGTTCTAAGCACTTGGAGTTTTCTTTAAATTTTAGCATCAAGAACCCTGAGCTTATTGCTAACAACTTCAGCTCCAAGCTTTTGGAGGATTTTACAGGAATTTTAGAATCGGTAAAAGGTTCGACGCATATATAAATCTTATATCTTATAAGAACATCTTAAAAAAGGAATATGTATTACATATTTTATTTCTGTGAAAAAACATACCAAAATTCTTCAAAAAAAAATTTTTTTATATTATAATTTGTTTACAAATGAAAATATTTGTCAAGGTTTTGCTGTGACAATTTTACTTATAATACCAAAACCATAACAATTTCCATTAACCTCAGTTTTGTCACTGTTTTTGTCAGTTTTGTAATGGGACTGGTTCTGTATCAGTTCCATTTAGGTTAGTTGGGTGACATGTCACAAAATATACAAAGTGTGACTCATTCTTCGACGGATCCTTTTGGGTTAGTTTGGTGACATGTCTCTTTAAGTCAGTTAGGCGACATTTCCTTTGGGGCTAGACCTGCGACATGTCGAAAGGTGTCTAATCTGTGGCAATACGTCATTTCCAATGACAACGCCATGTTAAAGTGATATGTCTCTTTCAAAGAAAAATACCGATCAACGACCTGTCTCTGCCCCCTTGGGACCTATACTGCGTATCATCTGGGACCGGTCCCTTTCCCCGTAGGGTTGTTACACATGTTTTCAATTCATTTTTACTATCAAGCTCCAAATTTAGTATGAACCCTTCTTTATACATTTGTATGTACTTACATACGGTTGTTGATGTAGTTGGTGATTTTTTGTTGTACCTTTCATTACAAATCACCACATATATTTCATACGCATAATGTGTGGTGGAATATTGAAAAATGCTTATGGAAAATCGAACAAAAAAAAGTGCAACAACAGCAACTACTACACATACAACAACGATGAAACAGTTTGAAATTAAACAATGGCAACACATTATGGTCAACAACATAAAGCCAAAGCACTCGACCATATAGTTATATGTTGAACATTATAAAAAACATGGTTAAAATATTGAAAAAAAAAATCAACAAAAGAATAAAATAGCGACGAGTACTAAATTGAGCAAAACAAAAAAAAGACGGCCGGAAAATTTTGTATAGATTTTATGGATTTGAATAAAACTAAAATGCACATTAGGTTTGTGTAACTTTTTTTGTACAGAAAAAAAAACAAAACTTGTCCTGTGTATGGCTATTAGGGTTTATGTCCCGGGAATTCCCGGGACGGGATTCCCGGGAATCCCGCCCTTTTTTGAATCCCGCAATCCCGGGAATTTTATGCGGGATTTCCCGGGATTTTTTTTTACTCTTTTACAGTAGTTTTAGCTAGTTTTATTGCAATTTTAGAAGCTTTATTTAAATTTAAAGCATTGATTTTTTAAAACTAATTTAAATAAAGAATATTTAAACTTAAAAAATACGGTTTAAAATTTAATAATCTGAATTAAGCCAAATTGTTTTTGGATGCCAATTGAATTTGGTTTAGTTAAATCAAAAAATATTATATTAGCAATTACCAAATTTACAAACTAAAATACTTGTCCTTCGGGAATTTTTTTCTTCTTTAAGATGATGATATTTGTTCAAATAAAGCAATATTTATATAGGCTGTTTTAAACTACAAGATTCTCGGAAAGATTTTGCAACTTTGCCTATATGTTTTGCACGTGCACTGAATTAAAATCGTACTGAAAATCTTATAGTGTAAACCAGCCTTATACAACATTTCAATATCATTATTTCAGTTCCAAATACCTCCACTAAACTAGGGATTAAAGTTAAAAAATAGTAATTTTTTCGTATTTTCAATTATTTTGAGTTTCTTTTACTTCAAATAATTTCATTTAAAGTTCAATTGCTATTCCTTTATTTTAAATATATTTTTTAAATATTATTAATTTTTAAAATAAGAAATAAATCAGATGCTTTTTCAAATTATTTTGAATTTTGTATATGCTAATTTAAAATGCAACTAAATATGAAAATTAAATAATTTCTTTTTAAGGGGTTGTGGCATAAAAAAATTTCTATTCAACAAACTAATTAAAGTTATGAAACTATTTAATATTTTAGTGTCTACTTTTATAAAACAATTTAGGCGAATTTGCCTAAAAATTTCTGTGAAAAATGCTCACTTTTAAACTTTATTATAAAGCTAATTCTAGACGGATGCTTCTGAAAATCTGCATATATATATATATATATATATATATATATATATATATATATATATATATATATATATTCTATAGAAGAAAACAAAATATCTAGAAATAGAAATTTTTGGATTTCATGTATAAGAAATATTTAAAAAATTGATTTTAGTTCTGACTATAAAACTGGTCCGACACAAGTTTGCACCCATTAACAATTCCAATATATCCTGAAAAAAGGGATCAAAATAATATAACCGTGTCTTTCACTTTTTTATATCAATTCGTTTAACAGCTTAAACCGCGAAATTAATATTTAGTTAATATACTACTAAAAGTTTTTTTTTAATAAGGACGGCCTTCCCTATAAATATATTACATAAATACTAATTCACAATTTAAATTGTTAAACGAATTGACCTGGAAAAAGTGGAAGACATGGATATTTAGCCCTCCTTTCAGAACATTTTCTCATGGATACAACCAAAAGATAAACTTTGTCGAACGGTGTTTAACCAAAAAGTAGTTTTTCAAGTACAATATATGTCGAATTTATATATTTTCTAACGAGCGGGAATTCCCGGGATCCCGGGAAATTGGGAAAAAAATCCCGCTGTCCCGGGAAATGAAAAAGTCCGGGAAAAGAAAAACCCTAATGGCTATGAATGTTTGAATATTAAATGAGTATTTTGGTATGTTAAAGTGTTTATGTATATGTGTATGTAGGTTTGATAATTTACATGCGCAATAATTGTTATACAACATGCCTAAAAGTATGCTAGTTCGTTCGTAAATTGAAATAAATTATTTTTGCTGCAATAGATCATTAATTATTGACCACAAAACATACGGGATACCACAAATATGCAATATACACACGCCTATATATAAGCGTACGCATACACACTCACACACAAACGAACACGCACCCACATTTACAAAAAAACATATTCATTAGCATGGATCAAATATGGCCTTTGCAGGAATTTCGCTTACAGCACGGGTGCACAAGTTGTAGATGTAAAACATATTTTCGAAATGTTTTAGCAAAATCGGAACTGGTCCTTTACTTGAGCTTTTTATCTTAAAACACCGTAAGTTGTTTTTCATGTGAAAAAATTTTACTCGAACTTATTTTAAATTATGAAAATTAACATTTTTTTATTTTATAAGAAAGACACAATAAATCTATAATGTCACTAGGAAAATAATTGTTTTATATTTTAAATTTGAATGTAAATAAAGTCGACACAGTTTTCAGTTTTATATGGAGTATAACAGTTTTTCCACCCGAAATCGAAACAACTTACGGTTCTTAAAATCTGAAATTTTAAAAGAAAGTAAAATTATTTTTCCAAATCTATTTTTTTTTTTACATAAAATATATTTTTATACTCTCTTATTAACGAGAGAAAAAAAATTTACTTTGCAAAATTACTGCCTCCTCACCTAATTTTTCGGGAAAAAAGCAAATTTTAACTACTTTGAGTGATTTTGGAAAGAGAGAATGAAGAAATATTTTTCCAAAAAAAAAAATTTGATTTTGAAAAAATTAAGTTAGTTTTAAAATTTTTGGATTAGCGAACAGATATATTTCGATTTTGAAACTTTCTTATAATATTTTTTACTTCTTTCCCTGCTATAAGTGAAATTCGGACAAAGTCTAAATTTAATCTACCCTAATTAACATTCATATGGACACAAATGATTGTTGACATACACTTTTTTATAACAAACAGTTATTCTGGAAACCAACGAACTGGCGCACACACCCACTACATACATATAGATTTGATGACAGTCAACTATGGGATGGAATCATTCGAATCTGGGCGGTTGCGACAACTATCTTTATCAGTTGGTTAATTCAATATTATATTCCACATAAATATTATTATGTTCCACAAAATTTATGTGAAATTAAAAAACTTTTTTGATTTTTAATGTATTGAACCAGGCCATTAATATTCATATTTCACACTCTTACCCATTGTGCCACAACTACTTTCAATTTTCTTAGCCCTATTTGATAATTATATGAAAATTAATTGCGTCTGTTAGCAATATAATTCAAAATTATATTGAATAAAATTTATTGGAAATGCCAAATGAATAATAGGCCCAGCAAAATTGTCGGATGCAAAGAACCGGTTGTAGAACTACTTGTACTTGCATGTAACCTGTTCTAATTTATGTTCTACCATCGGTGATTTTTGTTTGAGTTTGTCCCAAAAGCAATGGGTTCTGTTCCTCCAAACTAGAACAGGTTGCTTTGGAACCGGTTCTAGAACCAGTTATAGAACCGTTTCTATGACAGTTAAGCCTTCAATTTTTACTTCCAGGATCAGTTCTAGAACCTGTTCCACGGAACCGGTGGTAAAAACAACTGTTCTAGAACAGATTCAAAGGCAACCAGTTCAAAAAAATTTTGCTGGGGGTTGCTTTTAAATTCGTTTTCCCTATTTTTAATTTTAATACAATATTATTGCTTTAGTAATCGATTTTTAGTAATTCCAAATAAAATTATATCCGAGCAAATTAATTTTAATGGTTTTGGTCGAATTTCAACCAATCCTGGTTGCGGATTCACAGTGCTGGAAAACTCCCCTCTGCAGAGTGGAGTATACAAAAATAGAGATGGCATGATACAAACAATGTGCAAGTGAGAAAAAGAAAGAAACAAAAAGTACTCTGCAGAGTAGACTACTCCAGCATTTTTGTTAAAAGCAAAAAAAAAAAAAGCATCGAATTGTTTTTCGAATTTTTAATAACATAAATTGGGCTTCGAGAACTGAAAATCAGTTTGATTAACAAAAATGCAGTTGTCACATAGAAATTCGGTAGCAACACTCATAAAAATAAACCTGTAAAAAATAACGGAAGAAACTAACTAAAATTGCTCAAAAACCAGTAAAAAGGTAAAGTCGGGCATGCTGACTATATGATGCCAGTCTGGTTGAAAGGCAAGTTCCATTTATATCCAAAATTTTAATGAGTTGAATTACTTAGCCTTGCGTCAAAATTGGCCAATAAATTGGTTAAAAAAAAATTATAATATCCGATTATATCCGAAAACAATATGCTTTGCCTCTGGCCCATATGAGTGAGAGTAGGCCAATTTTGGGAGACCTCTACACTGGTTTAAATATGAACCAAATTCAAAACAAAATCAACACACAATATTTTGTATGTAAAGACCACTGCAAATGTATGTAAAATAAATGAAATTTCAATTAAAAGCAGGACCTCTAACATTCCCAGCCAACATTTTCTTGAGCGCTCAGAATTGTAACTCATAAAAGACTTTTAGATATGACCAATTTAAGAGCTCTTAAATTTTAAAGTCATATGTGAAACCAGAGATATATTTAATAGAGACACTGCAATGTTCAAAGTTTCCTGTTGTTGTGTGAAATCAAATGAAAACATTTTTTATATAGAACAAATTTCATTGCAACATGTTATGTTAAAAATTGTTGCCATCAACATGAAATTTTATGTCTGTTTGTTTGCATGCTAGTTTTTACTATTTTTTACTAGTTTTTTATCTTAATATCGTTTTTAACGAAATATTTGCCAATTTTTTAATTCAGTTGCTTCGATTTATTACTTTTGATACGATGTTCTTGCATTCCATATGAAAAGTAATTCCTTTTTGGCAATTCTTTAGTACTTTCCAAGTTTACTATTTTTTACCAGAAATATAAACAAACAGGCCCTTTATTTTGTTTTTAGTGTTTTATTTTCTGTTAACCCAATTTTTACCAATGTGACTTTAAAGTCACATCTACATTTAAGAGCCAATAACTTTTGATAAGAAGGCAATATTACAGTGGCCTAGAAAGCATGTGATACATTGAGGCCTTAACTATAAACGACATTTAAAAAAACTACTTATTTTTGACTTTTTTCAAAAAATATTTGAAAATATAGTGAAGAGCGACATAATAAAAGTGATATATTGATTTCGATAAAGACATGTAAAAAATATTTAAGGGAAGAAAAATTCTGCGTTCATTTAGCATTTTAAGAAATAAATTAACTGATCTTATCAAGGGCTATTCGTATTTGTAAAATTGTAAATATATAGAATATGAATCCGTTTTTATTTGTTATATTAAAAATGTGCTATTTTCTCTCATTTGCCAAAGAAGCATACAAAACTGAGCTATTAGTGTTGCCAAATAAGAATTTTTAAAAACGTCCAAAAATACCAATTTTTTAAAATAGTTCTTTAAAATATTGTTAAAGATAAAATTTAAAATTCTTGCAATTTTTTCACAGAAATTTGTATTATCACAAAAAAAAAATATTAATCATTTAAATGCGTATAGAGCGTCAAAGTTTCAATTTGAATTACTTATCCTACAACTACACTGATAGAATTATCGTTCATACTATTAATGAATCGATTTCATTAATCTGAATTCATTTATTTAATGAAAAATGTTCATTGAATTAGTGAAAAATTCATTAATTTAATGAATTTTTTCATTATATATTTTCAACTAACCCGTAAGATATGCTATCATTTTTATAAGGGTTTTGAATTTGCTAATTACTAAAATAGATATATGTTCCAGTAATGAACGCTAGGGTTGCAAACTAAAATTATTTAAATATAAAAGTCCAAATAGTGACATCATTTTGTTTTGGCTATTTAGATCAATCGGTAACGCGGTATTGTTTACATTCTGGTGATTGCGGGTTCAAGTCGAGTTCAGGGAGATGTCAAAAAAGAAATATATGTACATATATATATGTATATATTTTTTTCAATTAGTTTTCATTTAATGAATACGTTTCATTGATTTAATAAACGCGTTCTTTGGGGACTTTTCAATGAAAAAAATCATTGTATTAATGAACAAATTCATTAATACCATGCACAAAATTCTATCAGTATACAGAGCGCGACTTAACCATAAAAATTACAAAATATGCTTACCACGAAACCGGTGTATCTTTCTAAAAAGTTTTGTCAAAAAAATTCCTACGGAATCCATGCTTGCTATAAAATGGGTTAAAATTTAATATTTTTTTTTTCTTATTTTAAATGTTTGTTCGTTAAAATACTGACGCTCCTATTCAAAAAAAAACTTCCTGATTCAGCTTTAAAGCATGAATTTTCTAAAGTATTCATTATCTCTCTTTAACCTTTATGAAGAGATTGTAATAAGAAAACCAACAGTAAAAGTTTATTAATTTTTCTTTTAATTCTGGCAACACTTTGTATATTCTTTCTTTATATTGTTAGTAATACATGAATTTATTGAGCGATTGATTCGGTTATCGTAGATGAATATTATTGTCTTGTAAATTTTGGAAATTAAAATGTTTTATGACAGAGCAAAATATGTTAAAAAAAAAAGATTTTTAGACATTACTAAGAAGTAGTAATTGAAACAATGTGTGTTAAAGAATTTTTTATTCCCAATTTGGGGAAATTTCCTGAAAAAAAGAGTTTAGTTAAGGAATTTTTGCAGTTTTTTTTTCTTTTTTTTTTTTTTTTTTGTTGGATACAAAATGTTGTATTCCATCTATTCTTGGGTAAATGACTTTTAAACAACACTTAATCATTGTAAATTAATGTTTTTTAGTTTTTTGCTTTAGTTTTCTTTTTCCAAACTTTACCAAAGCATATTTTAGCCTACACCCTGTTTTAAGCATTTATTAAATTTTTCTTTATTAATCATTTTTGAATATTTTTTTGCCAAATTAGCTTAAAGATATTTAGGTGACTATTGACTAGGTGCCTTGTGACTCATTATGACCGTCATAAGACTATTTTTAAGACTGAGAGTCATAATTTTTCATACAAAACAACAATAAAATCAATAACACATAAACTTTGCAAATCGCAATAATTTCGCAATAAAATCAATAGTGAATGAAATCTGATGTTTTTAGAAAAAAAAAATTCTATAATAGTGCAGTAGATTTTTAGTACAGTAAAATATTTTTTTTTTGTTCATTTTAAGTCTAAATTTAATTGCAAAAGGCTCTAAAAGGTCACATAATTTGTTAATGAAATAATTTTGGACATTTTTCTTTCCAAATTGGTTTTGATATTTAAAATCTGACTTCGTCTTATATTTAGTTTTTTTTTTTTTTTAAACCTTAAAAAATTTTTAAATTTTGAATTTGAGCGACTATATTTAGAAAAGTTATTGAGATATTGATACACACTTAAGTTTGAAAAATAGGGCATGGTATTAAGGTATTATCGCGAATTGCAGAAAACCTAGAGCCAACTTGAAAAAACTGGTTGCAGATTCTAAATCAGCATCCCCTAATTATCCTAAAACCTTTGCAATAACATTCACCTTTTTTTGTAGAGCAGTGTTATTAATGCAGAACCAATTGAATTGGAGAAAAATTATGGCAAAATAAATACAACTAAATTTTTGTTTAGCTTTCCTTTTTTCTAAACATCAAAAAAATATCGACGATCGATTGCCGCTTAATTTAAATTCATCGCGATGACTTTTTTTTATAGTTAGTCGACAGCCGATCCAGTTGTGATTAATCTTTTTTCATTTAAGTCACTGTATATTTTTTTCGTTTGCCCCATAGCAAATTACATATATGTATGTTGTTGCGAAAATATAACTGTAAAATACCACACAGTGGTGTTGAGAGTCCAATATAAAAAGAACCTCTTGTAGCCACAAATTTTAAATGACAACCAATTATTTTCAGCAATGTTTAACACAGACACATTTTCAGTAATAGTTAATGCCGCTTAGCGACTGCGATGAATGCATAGGGACATGTAGAGGCATCTATAAATATGAGGACGTTGTTACGCATACTACGCAGGCTTTGAAATGATTGCAATTTTGTGGCTATTAGCTGGTTGTCATTAATGGATGTGATATGCTTAAATGAGAAAAAAAAATAAAAACGTATTAAAACCTTTAGTAAAATGTGCAATGATCAAGACCAACAACATTTCAACAGATCATACACATACACATAGTTGTTGTCGTAAACACATGCATACCTAACTAAAAATCCATAAAATCTATAAATACAACGTAAATAAAAATGACGAGTTTTAAGTGCAATATCTAAATATAACATACGAGTATATGAACATATAACAACAATATAACATTATGAACGTCCACATATAAAATCCTATAAAATTCGAATGTTGTCTAAAATAAAAAAATCATATTAATAAAAATTGTTGAAAAAACGCAAAATTGCCTCATAGCAAACAATTTCAAATCCATATCAATAAATTTTCAAATAATGTTTTTTTTATTTTATTTTATAAAAATGCCTAAACACAAAACCATCAAACCTCCCTCAACCAACTACAATACAGTAAACCACATCACACTAGTAGATAGAACGCCCATCGGCATTAAAATTCTTTTTCCGTAATTTTTTATAAAATTTCACACGTACCCCTAGTGATACATAAATGCGACATAAAATCGTCACACATTTTTTACAAAAAAAAAAAAAATAAATAAATAAAAATCTACATACAGTGTGTTTCACATATAGTAGAGACATGATTATACACCCACAGTTTGTTACACATATTTGTGTAATTGTATTTAAAGGTTGTTTAAAGATATTTTTTTTATAACTCCTTCCTTTATTTTTTAAACAATTATGAGGCTTTCCATACCAACTGCCCCGCTATATGAGAAAGTATATCGCATCAATATTAATTGGGTAAAAGTCTACTTTTTCGGGCAACCCTCAAAGGAATTAAAAAAGGAAAGTTTTTCTACTTGGTTTTAAGTGGGCCGGGGACGCTGGGACCCTCTATGTCCAAATAAAAAAAACCAAAACACGGTTAAAATGGCAAGTGTGACTCCTTAAAATAAATGAAAATTTCCCAGGATTTTAAACATGCATTATGTTTTAAGATCCGAAAAATAAAAATCCCGCTAGGTACATTTTGGTAAATTTTAGGTGTTAAAAAATACTAGTGTAAAATTTATTTTGCTAAAAGTCTGCAATTTTTTTTTTTAAATGAGAATTTATGAACTTTAGCGGTTATTCTTACATTGCAATGCATTGAGGTTTATAGCGGCGCAGGCGAAATTTTTTTAGAAAAAATCGCGCGATTTGATTTTTGGTACATTGTGGTCATATTTGAATTCGTTAGACAATTTCCGTTCCTTTGAATACCTATACTTTATGCTTAGTACATTACCTGGTTATTTTAGAACAAGCCAATTTTGAGGGAACTTTATATGGGCACTTGGTCTAAACATGGCCCCATTTTAAGAAAAATCTGTAGGCTTTATCCCTAGACCGCTATAAGTCGGTGTATCAAATATGTTACTATTTGCGATCTGTAGCGTGCGCAGAAGAATATATGGACATACAGACAGATAGACGGACGTACAGACAGACATTGTTAAATTGAACCACAAATTGATTCTGAGTCGATCGACACCAAAATTGTTTAGTGTTACAAACATCAGCACAAACTTATTACACCATATCTATGTAGTGATGTAGGGTATAATTATAATATTTTTTTCTGTGGTTCTAACTGATTAGAAAATAAGTATTTAAATTTTAAAGTGAAGCCGAGTAACACGCTGAAAATTTTACAAATAAAAAACAAAATAAAAAGGCAGAAACTAGATCTAGTCTGATTTGCAAATTTAATGTGTTTATAACTTTTGAGGAAGGTTTATTCTTCTTTTTTAACCTCAAACCTACTAAATTGGAATTAATAAAAATACATATTAATGACAATTTTAATTGTATTTGGTCTATACGACGCGTTTGAAAAAACAACACTTTACAACAAAATAAAAATAAAATTTGGCAGATTTTTAGCTAATTTGTAAAAATTCAGAACTAAATCTTAATTTAAAAAAAGCTCTATGTAAAATCTTTAGCATTTTCCAAATTCCCTTAAATTATAATAATTAAAATATATTAAAAATAAGCTCGTGCTTCGCCCAATTTTTGGGAAAAATTTATAATTGACATTGCTACACACAGGAAAAAAATTTCCAACCGAATCGCTAATCCCATTTTGGTTGCTACAACCAATAAATTCGGTTGGTGAAACCATGTTGGAATGTGATTCCTAAATATTTTGGGTATTGCAACTAAAATTCAATTGTATAAACCGAATTTTGTTGTGATAACCAATATTCAGTTGCAGAAACCTATTTTAGTAGATGTAACCGAATTTCAGTTGGAAAATAGCATATTTTTTCTCTGTGTGTATATACTCTTTTTTTTTGCCGGACAGTTGGTATGGAATACCTCATATGTATAAACTTTTTTCATACATCATCATAAGGGTTTTTTAGAAAAATAAAATTTCGTTCAATATTTTGTATTCCTAACGCGATTCTATGCAGTTTTTCTTTATATCCTTATAAAACGACAATCATTTGTCAAAACCAACAGCATTTATACAATCATGTAAAGTTTTACTCCACTTCCTTCATCTTTTCCAAAAACTGGGTTTGTTGTAACCTTCATAGTAAAAAATAGAAAAGTTAACTAGGTTTATCAGATCAAATGTAACATCTTTAAAATCAAAAATAAGGAGACAGTGGAAGATAGACAAAAATCTAAAAATAAAATATTTTTATGTGTCTGTGTTTGATCTGTTCTGAGTAAAAATAATAACAGAAGGCGGATTATGGAAGAACACTATATGTTAGTTACATTGCATTCAAGGCCTTACTTGGTTGAGAGATGGCTAAGCGGTTGCACCTTAGTATAATTACGTTTGTAATGTAGGAATAGTCACATGTTCGATTCCTGCAGCCGACGGGTTGTTGAAAAATTATCATGTAGAGACAATCTGACAATAATATAATTTTAATAAAAAATCACTGAAGAAGCCTGTCCATAGCAAAAGGCAGAAACTAGATCTAGTCTCATTTGAAAACGAATGTGTTTATAAATTTTAGAGAAAAAGGTTCTCTTCCACTTAACCTCAAACCTATTAAATTAAAATTGATAATAGTGAATTTAGACTGAGCAAAAACTACCTAGTTTTTGTACAAAACTCGTTTTGTTTCTTTTTTATGAAGCATAACATTTTTGTCATGTACTTTGTTTTCACAAAGGTTCCAGTCTACTAAAAAAATTATTCAGGAAACAAATAATTAATTTAAAGGCTGCTTTTAATAGTATAAATTCTGTTTTCCCACGTGAACTTAAATCCGTCCGAAAGGTCTTCAAAATACCATTCATCCAAAATCCACATCGACTATCAACAAATTTTCATACATTTGCTTCATGTGAAATGAAAGAAAGCTTCGATCCCCGGTCGTGGCAATACACAAAAAGTTTTACGTATAGAGTCAAATTAAAATTACTTTGATCAGTTGACAGGTAAACTAACCACTGACGAGTCTTTGGGTGAGACGAAACTGCGGCAGTTAAATTTTTCAATAAAACTGTTTTCTTCTTCTTCCTACAAATCATTTTTAGAAAGAAATTCTTTAGTAATTAATTCTAATATTAATTACGATTGTCCTATGCGCCGGTTACAAAAACTTAACTAAAAAATAATAAATTTGAAAAAAATTTGCCACAGCAGCAACACAATTCTCCAACCAAACACTTGGTATCCAACTATTGAATGTGAATAAAGCGCATCATAATGTGATAATTACTTGTAAAAAAGGAGAAAAAACAATAGGATTAAGAGAGGAAACATTCTAATTGAAAAATAAATTGCTGAAATATTAGTTAACTCTGGCTTTTCTGATTACAAAACATACATTGTATAGGCTGTGATTGAAAAAACTTCAATAAGCCACACTCACAGCTATGCCGACCGTGGTGTATCTTGTTATGAGGTGATACTACGAGTGATAGCATGTGCAAAAGGCTGCCGGTTCGATTCCTGGTCATGGCAATATACAAAATGTTTTCCATATAGAGACAAATTAACAATCAGTTAATACATAAACATATAAACTAACCACTGACGAGTCTTTGGGTGAGGCGAAACTGCGACAGTCTGCTAATTCCCTTGTGGCTGTTAAATTTTCAATAAAACTGTTCTTCTTCTTCCTGTAAATCAGCTTTAGAGTTTTGTTTTAGTTTTTTTAATTTTTTCATTTATTTTGCTAAAGTGACAAGAACAAGTTTAGAATCAAATGAAAGGTATTTTAATGGACTATCTAACAAGTTTTATTTTATGATCACGGCTTGTCTATTTTAGAGGTTTGCTATCAAGGACATCAAAGTAATCCTTAAACTAATAATTTGCTTAGTAGGCTGGAACCCATATGACCACATAAAAAAATTTTGTAAGCTGAATTTACTAAAAACTACAATTAAAATAACTTTAGATATAATTATGAAAAATTGTGAAAAAAAAATAACTATGTATATAATAGCAAAACCAATAAGAAAAACTTGTCAGAATTACCAATATAAAATTGCGACCTGTATTCACAGTGAAAACAACAATCATCACTATTTTATAACTCAAATAGTTTTTATTCATATTTTATTTAAATTAACTAAAGAAAAATTTAAATAAAGAAGGAATGAAATTAATAATGTCGTTTTTTCTATGTCAGAAAGTTATAATGACTTCTTTAGGCGGTAAATAAAGTTTTAACCAAGCGTTATGGTAATAACAGGTTATAATCACATGTAGTATTTGGTGTTGATATAACAAATTTCATAAAAATTTTTATACTTTCGATTTTGAAACAGAACGAAAGTAGAAAAATGTATCCACCGTAGTGTAACTTATTGAATCGCCTATTATTAAATTCCATATTCCAAAGTTTTTCTTATATTTTCTAAGAAGAAATAACAACAGCCAATTGCCAGTTTTACCTCCTTCTTGTCATATAACAAAAACTGAAAAAAAAACAATAAAACAATGACAAATTTCTAAACTTCACTTGTCTTGAATATTGTTCGCTTATCTTTAAAAAAAATTTGCAGTTGATTTTCGACTTTTTTTTGTGTTGTTCCAAAAAGTCCTTTATTTTGTTCATTTCTTCCGAAAAAATTTCGTTGGATAGCTTAAAGGATATTGTTGGTTCGTTGTTGATGTTGTAAGTTTATTCATATAACAATGCCACGGCAATTGTATTGTACTTCAACATTTACGTTTTGTTCTGCATTTCTTTTAGGGAAAAAAAAATATAAGAACACGTTTAATGCGAACGTGTAGTTGTGTAAGCGTGCCTTGCGTGCGCAATAAAATACTCTAAAACATTCAGAAGCGATAGTAAATTTTCGTTATTTGTTTTTCTCGACTGTACAATTTTTTTCAACTTGAAAATTATAAAATGTATCACTAGCAGTACCTAGCACACAGCACCTATATTCCATGCCAATGTTGTATTCTGCTCATACAAATGACATTAACATTAACTGTGCCGACCAACCTCATCCTCATTGTTGTTGCTGTTGTTGCTGCTATTACTTCAGATCCGTATTGTACTCCCTAGGGAGCTAATAAAAAACATATCTGGGCCACCGTGGACTAAAAGCTTTTTTCGTGTTTCTGGGGTTTCTTTTTGTATAACATATGCACGGTAAAAGATATACTCATATGAGATTTTCCACACCAACTGTCCAGCTTAAAAATTAAAGTATATCATTTCAAACTTACAGCATTAATTGTTCCAAATGATACCTACAAACAATTTTAAAAATTTTTTAAATTTTTTCAAAAAGTGTTAGCTTGGTTAAATACTGATAAATTTGGCGCTAATTTGTAATAACTACATTAGTGCATATTCTAGAAATTGGTCTGTATTAAAAAAATAAAAGCATCCGAACGTTTTCTGAACAAATAACTCAAGTTTCAAAAGATCGTAAAATATTTATATTTTTTATTTCTAAATAAAGCTCAGATATTTTTCTATAGGTTCAGAAAATTTCAGCCTGAATATGTTCTATCTCATATATTCAACAAAAATTTTAAAAATAACTGAATTACCGATTACTGAATTTCCAATTACAATTTAGCCAACAGTTAAATTTAAATTTTATATGAGAAACAACAACAAATGTGTCAGTTAAAGTTTCAGTTAACCGTAATCATCCCTAAATATTCTTAGCTAGCTCTGAATTTTTTCAGAATTTTTTTTTATTTTTGTTAAAATGCCCATATAAAATTCTATTGATATAGTGAAATTAAGAGCAATTCGCAAACATCACCAAATTGTTCTAAACAATATATTTATAAAAATTGCAAAGTTATCCCACTTTTCGGAAGAGTTGTTCCCAGGGGTATGGCATCACCAAAAAAAATGAGTTATAAAGAAATCGTTATCACTATACGGCACTTTTTAAAAAAATTGACAATTTTCTTTTTTTTTATTTAAATTTAAATAATAGCAAAAACAACAAAGGAAAAAATACAAACAAATATTTCAAATTTTATTATTTGAATATATTCCGCGTTTGTTTTTTCCTTATTTTGAGCAGTTTTCAGCAGTTTTTGAGTTTTTAAATATAGGCTCAGCTGATACTAAATTAATATTAAATAGTTGCTCAGGTAATACTAAATTTGAGCGCCCTCTCTCGGTGAGTAGTGTAAGTTTTGATTTCCTATGTCTATAATTAATAGTCTCTGGTTGTTCCATTTATATAATATATGACAGTAAATACTGTAAATTTGAATGAACTTTTTCCTACAGGGAGGCAGTTGGTGTGAAATGCCATATATGTACATATTTATTTTGCTGCATATGTGAATTAATAAAGACTTTACTTTCTGCAAACATTTTATATACTAAATGTACACAAAAAAAAATTCATTTTTTTATATACAGGGGGTGTTAAAGTTATTCATTCAAAAAAAAAAACGAAAAAAAAATATTAAAAGAAATGAATAAAGAAAAATGCTTTTTTAACCCAATGACCTGAAAGATAATTTCTTTTAACTTTGATAGCATACCACAAGCTCAAATGTTTTATTAATAAAAAAAAACAATTTCAAAACTTTGAATTTAATTTAATAAAAGAAAAATTATATAATTTATTAAATCAATTTTATGAATTTATTAATCAGGATTTTCTAAAAAAGCGAATCAACTAATTTTAAGAGCGAGTTTGGTAGGATTATTATATAATTATGTGGAAAGTTATTAGCACAGGGCGATTCATACAATATCGAATTTATATATAAGTAAATTTTTTGATATATCTGTACATAAATTTTACATTAAATGGCTCTCCATATTCTAAATATGGTACTGTTGCACAGCTGATTTTTAATAGATTTTATTTTAAACATTTCGTTTTAGAATTTAAAAAAAAAAATATTTAATACTACAAACCGAATTTTAATATTTTTTTTTCATTTTTATATCTTTACAGGTGAGTTTCTTCTCATATAACATATTATTCTTATGTTTCGTTTGTTATAAATGTAAGTAAATATATAGTTATCGATCAAGAGATATTATGTTTTAATTGAATGCCAAGAAAACCTATGGCCCATATATCTCCAAAAAGTTCTTATAAAAGGTAACTCTAAAACATAACGACTAATTCCCATAAATAATATAACAAAGTGACCCTAAGGGCCACAATCTGAAAATCCAACGTGTTTTATATAACAGCATCACCCAAAATAAAATTGCAAAGTGTGACGTTCTGTCAAAAAAAAAATCTTGGTTAGTACATTTACTAAACATGTACATGTACTAAAGCTCCCTAAATACGTGGGAGCCATACAAATTTTTTGAAAAATCGCGATTTTAACGTATAGGCCGCTATAGATGAATACATTTTTTTTATTGAAATATTTTCCTTTTAATTGCTTCCTTACTAAGGCATTACATTTATTGAGGTCGATTGTACATTTGGCGGCTAAAGTCGCTGAAATAGCAAAAAAAACATAAAAACCTATATAAAACGCTAAGTAGTGGTTTAAATATCAAGATGAACACATCGCATTTATATCGTAAATATGGCCACAGGTCCTGTGCTTTCATTTTAACACAAAAAAATTCATATTAATTGTATTTGAAAAATTTTTTATATAAAAAACTGAATGGACAACCGCCAAACTTTAAAAACATTTAGTGAAAAATCTGTACCATTGATCGAAAAATAAGGTACGCCATTGTAATCAGCATAACCGAAATATATAGAATTGATGGTCAGAGCGGTATTAATTTTTAAGTCAAGATTTTGTCATGCAGTGTAATTAATAAATTTAGTACAGTTTTAAGCCCATACTGTCTCGAATACTACACTCAAAAAAGTTTGATAGCTATTTGTGTAGTAATCACTAGTTGTTGTTTTAACTATAATTGCAGTTTTTTTCTATAGAAAAATAAAAACAACTGTTATGACAGTTAGTTAGGAAAACAACAAAAGGAACTTATTGTAATTTTGTAAAAGTTATTCAAAGCAGTATTTTTTTCAAAATAGTATTTTTACTGAAAAGAGTTATTTCTGTTAGTTATTTAAAAATAAAAAATTTTGAGGATTTTTTAAAAGTGTTGTTTAATGTTATTATTGATATATTCTTAGTTTGCAAATAAAAATCAGAAAATTGTATTGCATCTAATGCAATAACTGAAGAGTTGTTGTTCTTTTTAATTTTTACTTGAAATTTCAAGTAAGATGAATTAATTACAAATTTTTTTATAATCGAAAGAAAAAAATTGATTTTTTTATTAAAATATAATTTTACATATGAAAAAAATTAACTGTAATAAAATAGTAGTTCCTAACTATTTTGTCAATTGTTTTTCAAATCTTTTGTATTGAAAATTTGTTAGTTAATTTTACGACATTGCTAGTTACTATTAATGCATTTGTTAGTTATTTTTCAACAGTTAAAACAAATATTTTTAAGTATTTTAAATGTAAAAACTTTTGTCACATTTTTAACTGCATATAACTTTGTTTTAAAGTATATTACACAGACAAACTTTTTTGAGTGTATGTTTAGTCTGACCATTTTTGGTTTTGTAGCTGAAAATTACAAAATTTGCAATATTTAGTTTTTCAATACAATTTTCATACAAACTGAAGACCATGTTCTGGCTAATTTACTCTAAAAAACCAAGTAAAAATAACTGAAAAGTGTATTTTTGAAACACCTTATTGTCGCTACACCTTATTACACCATATATGGAAGTAAAGCAAGTGTCAAAAAAGTTTTGTTTTAATATTTTAAAAATATTCCTGTTTTAGTTATTTTCTGAGAAGCATGGTGGTAGTTGTAACACTTGTTAAAAGCCCTCGGTAAAGTATATGAAATATGTAGTTAAAATGGTGTGGATGTACTTTTAAGATAGGTTTTGTAATGGGAAGTCTAAAATACAATTTTACGGCGAATGTATTCATATAATTTGTTAACCCTTAATAAAACGTTTTCGAGTCCTTTCGGAGAATGGGCAATGGGAGTAAAATATGTCCAATATTGGAATTTAAAAAAAAAATATTAAACTAGTTTTGAAATTTTAATGCTGAGTTGAGATGGGTTGGGTTGGACAAGAACATAGGTAAGCCCATGGGGCTCAGAAATTAGTTTGAAAAATACAAACAGAAAATCGCTGCCTAGAATTCCGCAGACTTCCTTATGCTCCTGAAAAGATCAGGCAGGAGTAGTTTATGCATAATTAGATTACATAAACAAGGCCTCAATCCCCAAAACGGTTTTTGGTCGTGGAGATACCTGGACGGTAACAGAAAAAATGTTTTGCAGTATCCTCATCTACCAGACATGACGCACACAGGTGCTCCCATGTGGCCATCTCTTAATGAAAACAGTTTTCATATATTATCCTATCCAATATACAATCCATGACAAGCTGATACCCAGTTGCTGTTCCGGATTCATGGGAGTCGAAATAGATCCATTTCATTGCCTGAAATAACCACATAATATATAGAAGACAGAGCATGTTCCCCATATAAACCTCGTAAGTCTGTGCCTGCACTCATGAACAATCCTGGATGAAGTGATCGACTGGAAAAACATTGCCCGGGAAATACTTTAGGAGCGGAAATAGTGAGCTGCTTGAACAGTCATACAAAGGAATCATTTCTGGTCATTTCCAAGTAAATAACAGTCAGAAACTTTCCACACTACGTGCACCTCTGATGAAAGTCCTAATTCCCAATAATTAATAGATAATACAATTTATCTAAAAATCGGCAAATATTTTTTGTTTTACTTATAAAAACATTTTAATGATTTCCTAGATTTTCAGAAAATTTGAGAGTTATGGAGATAATATTTGTCTAATATTGTACATCACAAATATTGAACGAAATCTCAAATACTTGTTATCTTTTATAAATTTTAATTTTCTTTTATACTTAGTTTAATATAACTGTATTGAAATTTTTTTGTTTGTATTTTTAATGCATAAAATTATTTTGTCACCCAGTATTTATACCCTGCACCACTACGTGGAGAGGGTATGATAAGTTTGTAACTACCAATAATTCTAGACCAAGCCTTATTGCACAACAGTCGACTCTGTACATAAAAACCTTGTAATTATACTACAAGTCGCAACTATAAAGATATTAAGATGAAATTGAATATATTAGCCTCTCTTGGCCCAAAGACGGACCCTATTGAAATTAATTAGAATTGGTTCATATTCAGACTTAACTTCCATAGAAAAGTCCAATAGTAATTGGTTTTTAACGGTATTTAGAGACACATAAAAGCATAGGTATTTGGTTGTTATTTAGTTTGGGAAAGCCAAATAACAAACATGCCTCCAAATTTAAAGAAAGTCAAACCACCTTATATAAACCCACTATCGCGAAATGTGCTTAAATGAAATGTATCTGCAATTTTATTCCTATTTTTACTGTCTTTATTGCACCGTTGATTTCTGGCGTCCATATATTGTAATAAGCCTTCCTGGAATATGACCCAAATCATACTTTAGTGAAGGGTATATCTTGACCGGGCTTCACCGACTATAATTTTTTTTTTACATGTTTTTATTTATTACCTTTTTAAAGCATATGTTAGGGAGCACCTAAATGCCTCTGCGGTAAACTTTTGTGTTTATGTTTTTTTTTTTTAATTTTTTCCCTAAAAACTTAATGTCCTCCACTTTAAACTCCAACTACAGTCAGTTTTTGAAGGCACTAGACACAACAGCAACAAAGTTAAACAAAAAATGGAAAGTTTCTTTTCTGTTGCGTGTTTTACGGCGATTTTAAAGTTGGATTGTAATGTCGCCTTAAATTACGAAAAAAAAATATTAAACTAAAAGTAAAGAAACGAAAAAATATACTTTACTTTGTAGTTTACCAAAAACAATTTATGATACAAAAAGCGTAACAAAATATGAAAAATTTAATCCCAGAAGTCTGCTTTAGAAAGAAAAACAAAATTAACCTAATGTACATACACACATACACACTCATACACATGTACATATCAGGCCGTTAGAAATAACAGCCTTAAGTCAATGACTGCTTATTGGTTACAGTGTGTGAGTTTTGAGTCTCAGTCAGGTCACGATGTAGACTCTCTTATGGTTCAGAATTACTTTTAAAATGAAAATTATCCTTAAATACAAGTATGTGTACATTAAATGTATTAAAACAATATACATGTAAACACAGCATACACTTATATTTATTTTACCAAAAGCACATCAATTTTTAATGTACGAGTATGTACAAATTAACCCATACAAGCAAAAAGTTTATTTTTCACAAGAAAGATTTAAATGTAGTTGGTTTGTATAACGAAAATTAAAAAATTCAATTGAATTATGTCGTATAGATTTTAAGTAACAAATTTTTTCCATTCAGAGGACCATATGGGATTACAGCCACAAATATTGCGGTTTAAAACTTATTTTTTTTTAAGGAAATGTTTTTATACTTACAAAATAATGTACATATTTATAGGTATAAAACAATCACAGTTTTACACATGACCTGGTTTGAAGGACCATTTAATGAATATCTTAAACCAGTTTTGTTCGTTATGAATATTTTATTGTTTGTCAAAAGAAAAGAAAATGCAAAAAGAATATGAAGTTAAATACAAAAATACTGTACAATGTTCAAAAGAGTATGTTACAAAAGTAAATTGAAACTTTCGATAACACAACTGATACTTTCATTCCACTTTCTTCCCTGGGTTTAGTCTTCCAATTTCAATGTTAAATTTCATATCATTTAGAATTGAACCATCCCATTATCGGAGTATGTTTATGAAATTAAATCCTTAAATCATTATCATTAATTAAAACAACCCGGCTAACAATCGCTAGTAAACATGTATGACAATTTTTACCTGGGAAGTGAAAAATTATAAATGGTCAAGCCTTACCATAAGATACTCTTTATCACAGCACGATTCAGGTCATATTCCGTGAAGCGGGCCAAACTTTTGGAAGGGGCCTAAAGCTTTACTATATGGTCGAAAACATGTGCAATAGACCATACCACCTTACAGGCAAAAAAAATGCGAGGCACACCTTCAAATATAAAGTATTTTTGCAAGGTAATTTCGAAGTTTTTTTGCCGAATGTAGGGGTTGCCTTTTTTAATATTTCGTTATACCGCAGCTATAACGAAACGAAATTTACAGTCTGATCTTAAAGTATGATATATCGATTTTTTTGTCTAGAGGAGACCAGTGTTTTGCTATAAAGGAAAAATCTAATGAAAAAGAAAATTAAAAGGCGTGTTACTATACCTGAAGCCCTTCATCTTTCACCACCTTTCATTTCTTCTTTATTCCCTTTCCAAAGAAAGCAATACATTAATTAATAAGAAGAATTTTCTAAGTGTTGCTCCTCTCTAAACAAAAAAAACGTAATTTTGAACAACATCCAAAAAATCACTTAAATATTGCTCCTAAAGCACTACTGCTCTAAAAGTGGTCCTAAAAAGTGATTTTGATAAAGTTGATTTCCAAACAGATCATCGCGGGTTCGATTCCCTACGGGATCAATACTTTTTTTAGGTTTTTTAATTTTTAATTTTTTATTTAATTTTTTAGTATTTAATTAATGTGTTTAAATTAAATTTTTTTTTTATTATTTGATTTTTAAATATGGGTGATATCAAAAAATGTGATAAAAACCGTGTAACCACCTAATTTCTAATGCATGGATTACATTTGAGTTACATATTTCGATATATATCAGCGCATTGTCACCTGTTTTACAAAATTTATAACAATCTGACCTATTTTTGGTAAATACATAAAATTTGTGACCAATTTTATAACAACCCTAACAACCCTACGGGAAATTTTAACAAACTGTCACCGAACTGGCCCCTTTATATGAAATAGACTGGTCACTTTTACATGGCGTTGTCATAGGAGGGGGAAATTGACCCCTTGTGACATGTCACAAGACAAATCCTAGGACAGGTTACTGAACTCTCATAAAAAACAAAGTTCAGGGACCTGTCCTGGGATTTGTCTTGTGACATGTCACAAGGGTTCAATTTCCCCCTCCTATGACAACGCCATGTAAAAGTGACCAGTCTATTTCATATAAAGGGGCCAGTTCGTTGACAGTTTGTTAAAATTTCCCGTAGGGAAGTAACTCATAAGGTTTTTTAACTTTAATAGCTTATATTTTAATAACCAATGAAGCTAAACACTATCTGTTATGAATTTTTATGAAGAGGAATAGTGCCGTTTTTAATAAAAATTAATACATTTTACAAACTTTTTCGTATATCTTAGCTATCACTACTTCAACTCTGTAACGATTTTTCATCATAATTTTTGATAAAAATGCATATACCAGAATTTTGGAGTTATCTATTATTTATATTGCGAAAAGTATAAATGTTATTTATACTCAAATGATCGTTGGACTGTAAGTAATCATCCAGCATAACAGACTTGAAGCTTTTCTCAGCATGTAACATTCTCGAGATGAAAAAGGATGTCTTTAATAAGATTTGAAAAAATGTTGTAAACTCCGTTCCTAATTTTTACACCAAACAATTTAACGAGTAAGAAAAACAATGTCATATTTGGATTAACCTTGTAGGCATCATGCGATTTTGTTTCGGAAAAAAAATTCTGACAAAGCGTTTCTGAAAGAAAACGAAAAAAGTAACCAAATGTAAACTCCGTAACTGTAAACTCCGTAACCACAATTGTTTGCATCAGATTTCATTCAAATAAATGTTGATAAATGTTTAAAATATTTTAAAATAACCATAAACAGAGGTGATTCAACTAATATTTATGCGTCAAAAGACGATTCAACTAATAATTTTGCGTCAAATCAAAAAAAGTTATCAGTTTTTTACCCTAAGCTGCTGGAGCGAAAAACGATTGATTTTGCATTTCATTGGTTTTGAATCGATATTTCGAGTCATTACTGACATTAGTTTGACAAATTAAATTTGTTTCACACAATTTAAGAATTTTTTGATCGTGAAATGTTATGTTTTTAATATATTATTTTGTAACTGCGCAACCGCTGTTGGGATTTTAAAAAATTTTATTTTTTTGTAAATGCTTTTCAAAGGACCAAAAATACAAAGTTAAAAAAAAATTAAAATTTTTTTCGCGGAATGAATTGTATTTTTATTCGCGAAACCGCCAATTTGATAAACACAAATTATATATCATTGGAAAGCAAATTGAAAACCCAAATACGAAAAACTAATAAATTGAAGAAAATTCGTACGCAATTTTCTTTGTTATATCTTTTGCTTGCAGAAATGTAAACTCCGTTACAACAAAAAAAAATTAAAATTGTGCAAAAAAAAGTTTTTGCGACAACTTGTAGATGAGATTTTTTGCAATTAGGTTTATAATGACTAAACTTACTGATTCCATTAAGAAAAAACCGAAATATTAACACTTTTTGCTTCTCACAAATTTGGCCCAAAAATTTATCACATTTTTTTATTTCAGCCATATACATACATAACTTTAAAAATATATTAAATAAAAATTAAAATTGCTTTTTATGCACCTGTGAAAATAGTACCGGAAAAAATACTGAACTGCAGTGCACCATTTGCACTTCTTTAGTAAGTTTTTATTGAAGAGAATAAGACAAGATATGCAAAAAAAAGAGCATCCACTTTTTAAGTATGGCTTTTTCTCTATATTCAAAATAAGATAAGTGCAAAAATTAAACACAAAAATACAACACCACATAAGAATTTCACGCACAAGCATGTTTTCTATTGGGCGTATAACATAAAAATACGGTATTTTTTTTTTTGGCAAATTTTGGGAGTTTTTTGTTAAACATTAATACAATATAAATTTATTCAAACTATTCGCCATCTTTAGCTATGACGTTTTTCCCACCTATCTGGCAACATCTGGATTCCGCGCCAAAAGAACTGCTCATTTTTTGAGGCAAAGAATGAATCAAGCCAATTTCTGAAGTCAAGCGTATTACAATGAGACCGTTCTGAATCGATCGAAACAAATGGTAGTCAGACAGGGCAAGGTGTGAACTATAAAGCGGGTGAGGCAAAACTTCCCAAGCACTATTTTATAAATAGTTTTTAAGTGGTCTTCCAAAATGTGGGAGAGCGTTTTCATGATGGAATATTACGGCTTCATGTCTCATCGCATATTCCTGACGTTTTTTGCCCAATTCCCGCTTTAAACGAATCAATTGTGTTCGATAAAGGCTCCTGTGATCGTTTAGCCCGATTTCAGCAGCTAGTAATATATGGGACCCCTCTGGTCCCGCCAAATACAGAGCATTACCTTGGCGCCATGGATATTCAGCTTTGGCGTTGATTTGGATGGTTGGCCGTGCTTCACATACAATTTCTTGCATTTTGGGTTGTCGTGATGGATTAATTTTGCAAAAATGGCTTCTTTTTATGGCGTTCAAGCAGCATTTCGGTTATGCAAAATCGTCTTTCAACATCTCTCGGCTTCAATTCGTGTGCTACTCAATTTCCTTGCTTTTGGATAAATCCTGCTGCTTGCAAACGTTTTGAAATTGCTGCTTGAGTGACTCCCAATGATTTTGGAAGTTCTTCTTGAGTTTGACAACAATCGAGTAATGCCTCCAATTCATCATCTTCGAACTTTTTGACTGACCTGGTTGGTCTTTGCCTTCCGCATCAAAATCACCACTTCCTAACCGCACAATCCAACTCTCAGACGTTGAAATAGATGAAATGTGTTCAGAATAAGCTTCGGTGAGTAATCAATGTGCTTCAGCTGCACTTTTTTTTCAAATTGAAGAAGTAAAGCTAAATTTAATTTATTTAATTTTACAACAGTATCGGTTCAGTCCTATGACACAACTATTTTAAATACATTGAACATTTTAAATTCATTTTATAAAAATAGGCACTATAATGGTGCTTTTAGATTTTTTTATTTTTTTAAATTAGCTTAAAACTATTTACATTTTTTCTCAAAAGTGATTTCTCTACTAAAATTGAAAATTGAAAACTTTAAATTTTTTACTAAGGCCCGATTACTGAATATCCAGTTAAAATTTAGCCACCCGACTAAAAAAGATGTTATATAATCATATATCACCATATATAAACCCATATATACGTCCATATCTAATTTGATCCGAATATTGGAATATATAATTATATCAAGCGAGATAAGCATGTTATCTCACCTGATACAATTTGATCCGAAAAATGGGTCTATCTAACTGCATCAAATTATATATAAATACATATAATTTTATGAAGATTTTCGAAGAAAATTTTAGTAAATATTATTGAGATCACTTATTTCATTCATATTAAATACTAATGCTAGATGTTTAGAACAATTTTTGCTAATAAACTTGGAAATAGCTGACAAAATAAAACATTACAAAAATTTGTCGGAACAACTTTTTCTAGGTTAGAGTTTTGGTCTTTCTTATAAAATGTGTGTCTTTCTTATAAAATAAAAAATTAACTAATTAGAAATTTATTAATTCAGTTCGAGGCCAATTTCCTTATTATGAATTAATATAATAAGTACTTTTTTTCAAAAACTGCTATTTTTCTTCATCAGGATACTCTCCTGACAAATACTTCACAGAGTTTTTGCCTTCAAAAAACCTCTACACTTTCAGGAATGAAAAGACGATCGTTTCGGGGATTACGCCACCACTTTCTAAAGAAAACTGATGAAGGGGACCTGGAAAATCCCCGAAACGATCGTCTTTTCATTCCTGAAAGTGTAGAGGTTTTTTGAAAGCAAAAGTATTTGTCAGGAGAGTATCCTGATGAAGAAAAAAAAACAGTTTTTGAAAAAAGTACTTATTATGTTAATTCATAATAAGGAAATAGGCCTCAAACTAAATTAATAAATTTTTAATTAATGAATTAAAAAGGTCGAAAAAAACAATTTTTATTTTTTTAAATAAAAATTAAAAATCAACATGATAAAAAATTAACTTTCACAATTAATTTTTTTTTTTACGGAAAAATAAATGAATATGTTTGTCTAATTTTTAAATTTAAAAGTAAAAATAATTATTTCGACCTTTAATTCCACAATGAAAAAAAAATTTTTCCATTATTTATTTCTTTAAAATTATTTTTAGTTTAATAAAGAGTATTTCGCCAACTATTTGAAAAATATATGTTAAATTCAATTATAAACATTTATTTATATATCAAAGTGTAAACTTCAAAACCAGATCCACAATTTCGGAGTTTTTTTTAATTTTAATAGTGCAATTAAACTTTATAAAATGTTGTATAATTAGATATCATGTCAGATAAATTAATACATAAAATTAATACAATTTTATATTAACTTTGTTATATTTTTTGATATAAGATTGTTTAGAGAAGCTTATACGCCATTATATATAATTATGTATAAACTATATTTGCAGATCTCTTAATATATAGCTGGAGACCAAATCGCATATGATTATATATAACGTCATATCAAACATATTTATAAAACCAAAGTGTTTATATAAATGTATATGGTCATATAAAGCCACACATATAAACATTTATAATTATATCAAATCATATAAGATTATATGAAAACTTTTTTAGTCGGGCAACAGTTAAATTCAAATTTTATATGCAAAACAACAAAAAATGTGTCAGTTAATTCCCAGTTAGTAGCTAACTGGGCATTGTGAAAATGAGGCTAAATAAAAGTAATCCTTAAACCCAAAATGGAAAATTTTTTGTGTTTATTTTACTTAAAGTTATCGGGTCGTCAAGTGAACTCTGGACATGACTGAACTACCTAAGCTGACGACAAAACTCTATTATAATGGTATATTATTACTTTGTGCTGATTTTACTACCACCACAAATACTTCATTGAGATGCACTTTTTGCACTATTAAGTGATTAATTGAAATTCTCTTCCCGGACTTTGATGTACTTAGATGTAGGTTTTCATATAGTCGATGTAGCCGACTTTAATTTTTTTTACTTGTTTTATATCTGCATGTTGGTAATGTGTTTTAAAAATATTTATTAAAACTCAACTCACACCCGCAATTTGCTTTTAAAATTTGACACTGTTGCTTAATTTTTATGTGGGTTGTTAAGGAGAAAGTATTATTTAAGCTTGTTTTACCATATACATATCCTCTCCCTCTACCAAACGAAAAAATAAAATTGTTATAATTTTATTTAAAACCAGCGAAAAAAAATTGGATTTAACGGATGACGTTACCTCACGCAGCCTTTTAAAAATAAAAAATTCATTGACTTAACATGACAGATCGACACACAGCGTACATTTTTGAGTGAAATCGTTTCAGCTTATTTTGTGTTAGCAGATGATGTCGATGATGATGATGATACTTCTATTACTCCTGCTCAATTCTATATACTTTATATTTTTCGCATAATATTTAAGAACATTTTTGTGGACTACATTTTTTTTTTTTGTAGCTTTGCGTGCTCTGCATCGATTTTGGGGTTTTTATTGTTATATATTTGTATATATTATATATAGCTTTTTTAAGACAGTTGGGGTATCCTGTGTAGGTTGCTAGTACTTAAAGTTATCTTAGTATGTATTGTAATAATGTTTAAGTGATGCCCGCACGTACTTTTTTTCTGTGTGTGCATTATTAATGAACACTTACCTTAAAGTAGAAAGTATATTTCTTTTTTTTTTTTAATTTTTTATAACATCAAATTCTAAACTCATCTGTATAACCTCGAACGTAACATCTATAAATAATTCAAATTTTATTCGTTGTTATCTTTTATAATAATAATTTAAAAAGCGTACATACCTTTTGTTGATCGTAGTATTAAATTTAGTTAAACACTTCATTTACATTTTCACACAGTTTTTTTCAATTTGGTGTTTTTTTTTTATAAAGAAAACTTTGGAATTTTGCAGAAACATAACTTAACCCTTATTATACTACACCTTTTGCAATTGTAATTCAGAAAATATCAATTGAAATTCAGAATTTCCATTTGAAATTCAGAAAACATCAATTGAAATTCAGAAACCGTCATTTGAAATTCAGAAAATATCAATTGAAATTCAGAAAATATCATTTGAAATTCCGAAAATATCATTTGAAATTCAGAAAATATCAATTATTATTCAGAAAACATCAATTGAAATTCAGAAAATATCAATTGAAATTCAGAAAATATCAATTGAAATTCATAAATCGTCATTTAAAATTCAGAAAATATCAATTGAAATTCAGAAAATATCATTTGAAATTCAGAAAATATCAATTGAAATTCAGAAAAAATCATTTGCAATTCAGAAAATAACATTTGAAATTTCAAATGACGGTTTCTGAATTTCAATTGATATGTTCTGAATTTCAATTGATATGTTTTGAATTTCAATTGATATTTTCTGAATTTCAATTGATATTTTCTGAATTTCAAATGACGATTTCTGAATTTCAATTGACATTTTCTGAATTTCAAATGACGATTTCTGAATTTCTAATGATATTTTCTGAATTTCAATTGATATTTTCTGAATTTCAAATGATATTTTCTGAATTTCAAATGGAAATTCTGAGTTTCAATTGATCTTTTCTGAATTTGAAATGGAAATTCTGAATTACAATTGATATTTTATGAATTTCAAATGGAAATTCTGAATTTCAATTGAAAATATGAATCGCACACAAAAAATTAAAAACTAGTTTTTATTACGATATTTTAATTGATTGTGCAACTAGCACGCAAATCGTGTACGAAATTAAAAAAAAATTAAATATTTGTTTAAAAACCAATTTCATTTTAAACAAATCTTTAATCAGAATCCCTTTAGAAAAACTTGTAAGTCCACACAATGTAATCGATTTCGTGTAATTTACATTATGTTTACTACTTGCATATAACAATTGTATATGAAATTTAAAATAATTGAAATTTTTCAAAAATGTTGTCTAACTTACATGCCACTATACTTGTGTGTACTTATATTGGCCATTACAATGCGGCCATACCCTAGGTAAAGTAAGCCAGCTTGTGTGTAGGGTTTGAAAGTATACAGAGATACTTGTGTTTACTTACTAGAATCCCCGAGTGCTTTTAAACTCTACACACAAGGTGGCTTACTTTACACAGGGTACTTGGTAAAAATACACAAGTATAGTGGCATGTAAGTTATACAAAATTTTTGGAAATTTTCAAATGTTTTAAGTTTCATATACAATTATTATATACACAGAAAAAATTTACAAAATTCTGTTAGTAATGTTAAACACCTTTTTTGCATAAACAAACAAAAAATTTTTTAAAAAGGCACCAACAATGGAATTTGTATATACAAATCCCTTTTTGTAACTTTTTTGTAATTTGTTAAAAATAAAATCAATTTTTTTTTAACAATGTGTTTTGTAAATACAATAATTTTTTTTTGTAACTTGTTTGTATTTGTTAAAAATAAAAAAATAAATTTCAACAACGAGTTTGTTATATTAAAACAATTATTCGCTTTATGTTGTCGTATTGACAAAAAAAAAATACTTTTTTGAAATTTTTGTTACAATTTACAAACATTTGAGCAATTGAAAACAAAAAATAAATGATTTGTTTTTTTTTTGTTTCAAAAAATTCTAAGGCTATTTTTTTGATATTTTTGATACAATTTACAAACATTTAATAAAAAAACTGTTAGATATCTAAGTAAAAAGCCAACAATTTTTTTTAATTACTTAAAATTTTGTGATACTTTTTTCTGTGTACAAGTATCCCATATCGTAAGTACACACAATGTAAAGTACACGAAATCAATTACATTGTATGGACATACACGTTTTTCTAAAGGGGTACGATGAGTTTCGATTGAAAATTACTCGAATTAATAGAAGTGGAACTTTACGAAAGTTGTTTTAAGCTAAATATTAGTGCTTCAATGTATTTCCATGGTATCGCTCTTTCCCTTAATTCCACTTCGCTAAATATAGTTTTTTATTTTTTTATTCAGTTATATTTTAATTCTCCTCAAATTTTTTAAATATATTGTATTAAGTTTTAAAGCATACTTTAAGGTCAGTCAGTATCTTTGTATTTGACAAAATTACAATTTATACAATACATACAATCTCTACACACATTGTTATTAAAAGTTTAAAAGATTTTATTATTTTATTTATACGAAAACAAAATTTTATGATGCAGCTGTTTGGCTAATGGCGGTATTTTATTCATTATTTTTACTATTTCTGTGAAAACAATTATATTTTTTTGTATTAACAACGAATTTTTCATACTCGAAAACTGTGAGCGTGTGTGTGTATGCGAAAGCTGTTGTGTTTTTCATCATACCAAACAGTTTTACAATGTTCAACATTTGTATGCTTGTGACCGTATTCCTGTTATATTAACAATAACATTGGCAAAAAAAAAAAAAAGAACCTCAAGCATTCCTTTTATAAATACTGAAAACATACAACACATACACTTGAAAATAACATGCATACTTCATTTCATACATACCCATTCAGATTTTTTGATGGTTTTATTGGACAATTAACTGAACTTTGATGTGCGTATAAAAATTGTGGTTCTTTTGCTTTTTGCTTTTTTTGGAACCATACATATAATTATGTTTTATTTGAAGATTGGAAGGAATTAATTTTTTAATTAATTTTTTTTTTTTGCAATTTAAATTCATTCAATAAAAACATTTCTGTGAAATTTTAATTTACACTACTTACTTTTATATAATTGGTTAAAAATTTGGAATTTGTCCATGGATTTTCTTGAAATATATCTCCTTATTATTCCTAAGAATGCTGGCTCCAATTAAAACATAACATTTAAAAGTTTTTTTTACTATTAAGACCCAATTTCGAAATGCCGAATATATTTTCACACTTTTTTAACATCTGCCTTCAGATACTTCATTGCGATTTTTTCTTTCAGCAGAGTTTCAAAATACTTGTTCAAAGCATTTTTGGCGGTATTTTGCGGCATTTTTTAGTTCTTTCGCCATAAAGTGGTGTTTTTGGTGTTTTTCTTCCATTTGTCGATTTTAAATTAACGGCGCTCTTCTTTATTCTTTATTTTATACGTATTTTTGGCTAGAATGTTTGTATATGTCTGTTTGATCATTTCTGAAAGTATTCATATAGAGACAATCTGACAATGAAAATATAAACGATAATACAATTTAATGGAAAATCACTGATGAAGCATGTCCATAAAAAAGGCAGAAACTGGATCTAGTCTGATTTGCAAATTTAATGTGTTTATAACTTTTGAAGAAAATGTTTATTCTTCTTCTTAACCTCAAACCTACTAAATGAGAATTAATAAAAGTACATATTGATTGTAATTGGTCTATACGACGCGTTTGAAAAAACAACACTTAACTAAAAAGATTAAAATGCCCTGTTGGCTGTCCGTCTCCAATATACACAAATTGCCTGCACTTGTACGTACAAACCATACGTCAGTGTGGCAACATTTGCGAAAAGGTGACACGGAGGAAATAAGAAGATAAACAGGAAATCTAAAGTGGAATGTTTGTATATGTCTTTTTGATCACTTCTGAAAGTATTCATACAGAGACAATCTGACAATGAAAATATAAACGATAATACAATTTAATGGCAAATCACTGATGAAGCCTGTCCATAAAAAAAGGCAGAAACTGGATCTAGTCTGATTTGAAAATTTAATGTGTTTATAACTTTTGAAGAAAATGTTTATTCTTCTTCTTAACCTCAAACCTACTAAACGAAATTAATTGTGGTTGATAACAATTTTATGATGTTGACAAATATTTTTTTCGTAAACTTAAAAATTTTCATTTTCAAATCTCAATGGAAGCCCAATTTGTATTTTTCAAAAACAACTCGATACAATCTTTAATTGGACCCTTTTTGTCTCTGAGCCCAAATTTAAAAATTTATACCTTAAAGGCAGTGATGCCAACTTTTTTGAAGCAAACGTGCAGTCAGACCCTTAAAAAGGCGCTAAACAGCGCTATATGATAACTTTGATCAAAATATAAAGTTTTTTATCTAAATTCAATGTCAGAACAGTTAAGAAGCACTAAAAAATAAAATTTGTGGAAAATATAACTGAATTTCACATTTTTATTGCCTTGAAAATGTTCAACATTAAAAAGAATTGTTTATCTTTTTAAATTCAAATTAAAAGCAAAAATCACTTTTAAGAAGAACTTTAGTCCAATTTTGAGGAAAAATTTAAATAAAAAAATCATGAATAACTAGTATATTTTTTTAAAAAACGTTTAAATTTGTTAAAAGTTTTATCAAAATAAATGTTTTACCAAAAAGGCGCTAAGAGAGCTAAATAAAAAATCTAAAACCGCCATCCTAGCGCCTTTTTTATAAAAAGCGCTAACAGAAAACCATGCGGGTTTTGGGTAGTGAAAACGCGCTAAATCTAATGCGAAAAGCGCTAAATTGGCATCGCTGGTAAAAGGGATATTTTATGACGATGAGAGACAGCCCGCCGCTACATTGTATCTGACTTCCCAGTATAGAAAATTATTGCCAGAAATGTTGCTATGTAACTACATATCTGGTAATGGTAACAAGTTACTTTTTTTTATTACATTTCCAATTACTTTTGTATGACGATGCCATGGCAAAATAATAAGTTATGCATACTAAAAATTAAAAATTATGTCATCACCTATATGCCTACCAGTATTGATAAAAATAATGAGTGTAAAACTAGATTTTCAAAAAAATTAATTTTATAAAAGAAATATTTTTTTTATTAAAAAATTTATTTTAATAAAATTTTCTCGTTCCCGGAATCGAACCTGGCACTCCAGAATGTCTGTCGATAACTCTACCATCTAAGTTATCTCGATATATTATATTTGATAGATAAAAATATAACTGACCTACTGCTCACAAGTATGCTTACGCGCCAACATACAAAAAAATTTCAAAATATGTGGTTATATATTTCTTTATCGTATTGAAAACAATATTGGTGGCATTCGGCAGAGAAACCTTAAACTGATATCGGTGACTTGTAGCGCTTTGTGATTACTTACTTTGCTGAACGATATTTTCTTTGTTTTGTTTTTAATACACTTTTTCTATAGTTTCCTTTTATTTTTTTAAAATTTTTGTTTTCGAATTATATTTATATGTTTTTATTTGTCATTCTTACAAAACACTTTTTATTGTAAATGAACAACAACAAATGTATCACTTATTGATCGAAAGTAGCAAACATTTTTTACGCTACCAAAATATGAGAGCGCTACCTGAGCGCTCAGACTGAGCGGTTAGTGATCAGGTCGTTTAGCAGATAGTTGTACAACAGTTGCAGAACTGTTGACTATTAAATTGTATCTGCCGAACGCACCCATTGAGTCTAAAAATAGAAATCTACAAACAAATCTAGCACATTACTTAATATTTGAAATAATAATAAAAATAAGTCATTAATGGTAACTCATTTTTTCTTGTTTTGAAGTAATGGTAAAGTAATAAGTTATAAGTAACTTATTATTATATGTTTAAAAATAATGTATGAAGTATGTTGGTGTCTTTAATGGTAGTCCAAAAAATAATGATATATCATTAACTTTTTTGAGTGTGTATATATAATTTAGCACTTTCGTTATACATTTTATTTGGCTGTATGGTGTTTGAAAAAAATTTTCATATCTTTTCACTAGGGTGCCTTGTGGAAAGATATGAAATAAATTTCAAACTCTAACGCGATGTTGCTCCCAAACGCATTATTTGTCGCATTTAAATTTTTTTTTATTTCTTCAACATAACTTTATACAAAATAAAGGGAATTTTTCAGAAATAGTTAAAATTAAAATATGTAATAGGTCTTAGAAGTGCGCCATTAAAAAGTGTAACACACATTTGTCTTAATAACTTTTTCTAGCTTTTTTTAGTTTTTACTAAAATTAGTATTATAATTTCTTTAGTACGATACCTTAGTAAATACGTGTATTTATGAAGGTCGATGTTACATCAATTGGTTAAAACCATGAAAAAAATATAAAAATCCACATAAAACGCGAACAGTGGTTTCAATATCAAGTAATGTGCATCAAATGTTAACCCTAAGTATGACTACAGATCCTATGCCTACATTTCACTACAAAAAATTAATATTAATCGGAAATTGGAAATTTTTGTATATAAAAACCTAAATGCAAAACTGCTAAACTTTAAAGCCATTTCACGGAAAATATGTACCTTCCCAGTGTAGAAACGGGAATGACATATCATTATTTTTTGGACTACCAGTAATGACACCCACTTACCTTCTGCATTATTTTAAAACGTATAGTAATGAGTTACTGATAATTACTTATTTTTATCATTATTTCAAATAGAAAATAATTTTCTAGATTTTTTTGAAAATTTTTTGAAATCTATTTTTAGACTCAATATTTTTTAAACACTGGTAAGGATATATGTAACCACATATTTTTTTATTTTTTGTATGTTGGCGAGTAAGCTTACTTGTGTGCAGCAGGTCAATTGTGTTTTTATCTATTAAATATTACATGTCGATATAGCTCAGATGGTAGAGCTATTGACTGGCAATCTGTAGACCCAGGTTCGATTCCCGCACCAGCAAATTTTATTTAAAAAAAAAATACAATAAAAAATATTTTTTTTTTAAATAATTTATTTTTTTGAGAATCTATTTTTAGACTCATTATTTTTGTCAGTACTGGTAAGCACATAGGTAACGATATTTTTTTTGATTTTTCGTATGCTGGTGTGTAACCATAACTCATTATTTTTCGCGACATCGCCATATAAAGGTAATAAGAAATGTAATAACAAAAGTAACTAGTTACCATTACCAAGTATGTAGTTACATAACCACATATCTGGTAATGATTTTGTACACTGGGTTAGATCGAAAAATAAAGTACGCCATTGTAACTAGCATGTCCAAGATATATAGAATTAATGATCAGAACTCTATTAATTTTTAAAAGTTAAGATTTTGTCATAATTGTATACAAGAGAATAATATAAAAACAGAAAAAGAGAGATTCCCACTATGAAAATGATTATAAAGACCATATAATTAATAAAAGACCTACACAATCATGATTTGATTGGAACAAGCAACTGTGGCAGTTGAAAACATAGTTTTATAGCCCTGATCACATTACAGGCATTTGTGTTCTTTGCGTGTTTGTACCATTTTCAAAATGAACTGTTCATATATTAAGTGTGCACTCTTGGGAATCAAAAATAGCCCAAACAATTTTGAGTACGCGGTAAAGTAAGAGAATAGACATATTTTTTTTTGCCCGTAATTTCCATCAAAAGATACCAATCAGTGCTCAGAATAATACCTACCGTGTAAGCAATCAGAAACCAGTAGGTATCTAAGCACAGATAGATAGCTATTGGTTGAAATTTGGGTATTTTAAAGTCGACTTTCTAAATTTACGTGATTCTTAACACATTTGGGAGTAATTAATTAATAATCACTACTCATTTTTCGTTACTTTTCTTTTTATTTGTAATGAAATATTTTTTTTTTTTTTTTTCAGTTCCATTACTTTCAAGTAATTGCAATGAAATTAAGTTTAATTACTATTACAAAATTAGTCATAGATTTTCATTGCCGTTATGTACTTTTATACAAAGGTAAATATTTTTCTTTTTTCGCGTCCTTTAATCTGAATTCATGGTAAGCCAATTTCTCGCTTAAAGACCAAATGACAAATAAGCTCCTAAGCTATAAAATGCCTCAAAAGTTCTTCTAGACCACATTATTTTGTATGAAAATTAATAACTTTGCCCTTAAAAGCGCGACTATAGAAACAATCTCTTTTATTAAAGTAATGATTTTTTTTTTATTTCGTTACAATTAAAAAATGTAATGAAATTATTTCTCTTTTTTTTTTTTGACTAAGGAAATCGTCAGGGGACGATATTTTGAATTTCTGGAAATATTTATTAAGTTAAATTACAAACTCAATGAGAAGTTCGTGTTCTCGTCTAGGAGCGTTATTAAGCATTCAAAATATCAAAGAAAAAAAAAAACAAAACCAACAATAAAGAATTTACAACAATTTGCTTTGTCATCTTCCAATATACTACTCTGTTGTTTTGACAGATCTAGCATTATAGTGACATCCATTTATGTATAAACACCAATAGAAAACAATGTTTTCTAAAGTGTCAGTAACATTTAAATTTGCACAAGCATGTCCCTATCCGGATTTCATTCTTGCCTAAGTAAATAGTCAGGGGACGATTATTTTTTGTAAATCTTTATATGGGTGAAATCAAAAAATGTGATAAATTTTTGGGCCAAATTTGTGAGAAGGAAAAAGTGTTAATATTTCGGTTTTTTCTTAATGGAATCAGTAAGTTTAGTCATCATAAACCTAATTGCAAAAAATCTCATCTACAAGTTGTCGCAATAACTTTTTTTGCACAATTTTAATTTTTTTTTTTGTTGTAACGGAGTTTACATTTCTGCAAGCAAAAGATATAACAAAGAAAATTGCGTACGAATTTTCTTCAATTTTTTATTTTTTCGTATTTGGGTTTTCAATTTGCTTTCCAATGATATATAATTTGTGTTTATCAAATTGGCGGTTTCGCGAATAAAAATACAATTCATTCCGCGAAAAAATTTTTATTTTTTTTTTTTAATTTTGTATTTTTGGTCCTTTTAAATGCTTTTCAAAAAAATAAAATTTTTTAAAATCCCAACAGTGGTTGCGCAGTTACAAAATAATATATTAAAAACATAACATTTCGCGATCAAAAAATTCTTAAATTGTGTGAAACAAATTTAATTTGTCAAACTAATGTCAGTAATGACTCGAAATATCGATTCAAAACCAATGAAATGCAAAATCAATCGTTTTTCGCTCCAGCAGCTTAGGGTAAAAAACTGATAACTTTTTTTGATTTGACGCAAAATTATTAGTTGAATCGTCTTTTGACGCATAAATATTAGTTGAATCACCTCTGGTTATGGTTATTTTAAAATATTTTAAACATTTATCTACATTTATTTGAATGAAATCTGATGCAAACAATTGTGGTTACGGAGTTTACAGTTACGGAGTTTACATTTGGTTACTTTTTTCGTTTTCTTTCAGAAACGCTTTGTCAGAATTTTTTTTCCGAAACAAAATCGCATGATGCCTACAAGGTGAATCCAAATATGACATTGTTTTTCTTACTCGTTAAATAGTTTGGTGTAAAAATTAGGAACGGAGTTTACAACATTTTTTTCAAATCTTATTAAAGACATCCTTTTTCATCTCGAGAATGTTACACGCTGCAGAAAAGTTTCAAGTCTGATATGCTGGATGATTACTTACAGTCCAGCGATCATTTGAGTATAAATAACATTATTCTTTTCGCAATATAAATAATAGATAACTCCAAAATTCTGGTATATGCATTTTTATCAAAAATTATGACGAAAAATCGTTACAGAGTTGAAGTCGTGATAGCTAAGATATACGAAAAAGTTTGTAAAATGTATTAATTTTTGTTAAAAACGGCACTTTTCGTCTTCATAAAAATTCTTGCAGTTAGTGTTTAGCTATATTGGTTATTAAAATATAAGCCATTAAAGTTAAAACACCTTATGAGTTACTTGTTACGGAGTTTACATTTGTCCTATGAAATTGGTCACAAATTTTATGTATTAACCAAAAATTGGTCAGATTGTTATAAATTTTGTAAAACAGGTGACAATGCGCTGATATATATCGAAATATGTAACTCAAATGTAATCCATGCATTAGAAATTAGGTGGTTACACGGTTTTTATCACATTTTTTGATATCACCCATATGTATAACAAAAAAATAGTCAAAATGAAAATCAAATTTCATTATCACTACAGAAAGTAATGCTAATGAAGATAAAATTTTCATTACCATTACATAAAATAATGACAACGTTTTTGAGGCCCATCTCTGATTTTTACAAAACAATTTGGAGATTGAGTACTCATTAGAGTATAACCTCTATTCAGAAGAATTAATTTAATTGCGAATTCGTTAAATTAAGAATAAAGTCTATTTAAATCTTGGAAATATATTATTATATTTATTGTTTTAACATTAAACTTTTAAGTGAATTTATTTAAAATTTAATTAATTCCTTTAAAGCTCAAATGGTATTATGGCTTTGTTCCACCGTCTTTGTTCTCCCCAGCTAGTTTTTTTTTTATTCTTTTTAACATAGCTTATTATTATAACAAATATAACAAAACAATATTTTTGTCATTTTCTAATTTGTTATTAAATTCATTTACTATTAAGCTTTAAAGCTGTTGTCTAAATTATTTTGTTAAATTCTAAAGGGGAGGGTGGCGAAGGGAAGTCGGTGTTTAACTGTTGTTAAGGTAGTTGTTTATGTTATGAATATTTAATAGGTAATATTTTCTGTGCTGGCCCTTTCAATATCATTTGTTATGGCTTTTTTACTTACAAGGAAAGTATTCCAAGCTAGTTTTTGATTTGTATGAAATTTGGACATCTGATAGAGAATGTAAATACCAGGGGTATGGCATCACCAAAAAATATAAGTTATAAAAATATTGTTATCACTACACAGAAAAAACAGTAGGCACCAACAATGGGAATTTGTAAAAGAAATGATATTTTCTTTTAAATTGAAATTTAATTCCCAACAATTTTTTTGTTTGAAATATATGTAACTCGTCTGTAAATTGTTATCTTTCATATAAAAATTGTTTAAAAATAAAAATTCAAAGTTACAGAAAATAAAATAAATTTTTTTTTGGATTTACAAATTTCTTTGTTGGTGCCTTTTTAAAAAGTTTTTTTTGTATTTACAAATTTGGTATGAGAAAGGTATTTAAAATTTAATTAGAATTTTGTAAATTCGTTCTGTGTAGATGGCACTTTGTTCAAAAAATTGACAATTTTCTTTTTTTATTTAAATTCAATAATAACAAACAACAAAGCAAAAAAATAAACGGATATCTCAAATTTTATTATTTGAATATATTCCGCGCTTGCTTTTTCTTTATTTTTTGCAGTTTTCAGCAGTTTTTGACTTTTTAAATATAGGCTCAACTGATATTAAACTGATACTAAATAGTTGCTCAGGTAATACTAAATTTCAGCGCCCTCTATCGGTGAGTAGTGTAAGTTTTGATTTCCTACCTCTATAATTAATAGTCTCTGGTAAATACACAAGCAAACTGACTCGGTTTTACGGGGGCGAAAATTAGGAGAAGTTTAATAGTCTTGGTCTATGCATATGAGCCAATGTGCGAAGCTTATTGATATTGGCTAGAAGCGGTCCATGTGTAGACCTAGTGCATATAAGGGTTCTTCGTACTAAAGGGCTGTAATGAGTGTTTTGCAGAACATTCTCTTGCATGCGCTGATAACAGATTTGACGATTTTTAATACTAAAAATAACAAAAATAAACAATTTCGCTTATACCCAGTGTAGAAACGGTAATGACATATCATTATTTTTTGTAATGACACCCACTTACCTTCTGCATTATTTTAAAACATATAATAATGAATTACTGAAATGACTTACTTTTATCATTATTTCAAATAGAAAATAATTTTCTAGATTTTTTTGAAATCTATTTTTAGACTCAATATTTTTTAAACAGGATATATGTAACCACATATTTTTTGATTTGTTGTATGTTGGAGAGTAAGCTTACGTGTGTGCAGCAGGGCAATTATGTTTTTATCTATTAAATATTACATGTCGATATAGTTCAGATGTAGGGTTTTTCTTTTCCCGGACTTTTTCATTTCCCGGGACAGCGGGATTTTTTTCTGAATTTCCCGGGATCCCGGGAATTCCCGCTCATTCGAAAATAAATAAATCCTACATACGTTGTATTGGAAAAACCCGATTTCTAATACAACACCGTCCGACAAAGTTAATTTTTTGGTTGTACCCATGAGAAAATCTACTTAATATACTTAATATCCATGTCTTCCACTTTTTCTAGATCAATTCGTCTAACAGTTTAAATCGCGAATTAATATTGAGGTAATATATTTATATGGAAGGCCGTCTTAATTTAAAAAAAAAAAAACTCTTAGAAATAACTGAAATTAATTCGCGTTTTAAACGGTTAAACGAATTAATAAAGACAAAGTGGTATTTTATTTCCATCTCTTCTTTTATGACATATTGGAATTGTTCATGGGTGCAAACTTGTGTCGGACCAGTTTTATAGTCAGAATCAAGATCGATTTTCTACTTAAACATTTCTTAAGTATGGAATCCAAAAATTTCTATTTCCAGATATTTTGTTTCTATGGAGATTTTCAGAAGAATTCGTCTAGAATTATTTTTTAAAAAAGTTTAAAAGGGAGTATTTTTCACACAAATTTTTAGGTAAATTGGCTTAAATCTTTTTATAAAAATAGAATATTAAATAATTTTTTAACTTCAATTGGTATTTTTTGATTAGAAATTTTTAAAAATAAATTCCTAGCCAGCAATTTCGGAGCGCTCATAAATAAAGTATGCATTATTTTTAAAAAATACAATTAAAATAAAGGAGTAGCAATTGAAATTTAAATGAAATTATTTGAAGTAAAAAACACTCAAATTACTTATATCAACTTATAATACGAAAATATTTTTAATTTTTTATGCACAGGCTTTTTGGAGATATTTGGAACTGAAATAATGATGTTGAAATATTGTATATATTGCTTTACTTGAACAAAGATCATCGTTTTAAAGAAAAAAAATTTTTCTGAAGTACGAGTATTTTTATTGGTAACTAAACCAAATTCAGACATTCAAAAACAATTTGGCCTAAATAATATTTTTTTTATATTTTACTAATTCAGTTTATTAAATTTTAAATCGTATTTTTTATTTTAAATATTTTCATTGAAATTGATTTCAAAAAAATTAATGCTTTAAATTTAAATAAAGCTTCCAAAATTGCTAGAACTTCTATAAAAGAATAAAAAAAATCCCGGGAAATCCCGCATGAAATTCCCGGGATTGCGGGATTGGAAAAAGGGCGGGATTCCCGGGAATTCCCGGGACATAAACCCTACTCAGATGGTAGAGCTATTGACTGGCAATCTGTAGACCAAGATTCGATTCCCGCACCAGAAAATTTTATTTAAAAAAAAAAAAATAATAAAATATAAATAAAATTTTTTTTTATATAATTTATTTTTTGAAAATCTATTTTTAGATTCATTATTTTTGTCAATACTGGTAAGCACATAGTTAACGATATATTTTGTGATTTTTCGTTTGCTGGTGTGTAACGACAACTCATTATTTTTCGCGACATCGCCATATAAAGGTAATAAGAAATGTAATAACAAAAGTAACTAGATACCATTACCAAGTATGTAGTTACATAACCACATATCTGGTTATGATTTTCTACACTGGGTATATACTTATTTAGAGGATACCAAAATTTAGATCATTAGAAAAAGAAAGAAGTCTTTGGGTTTTAAGAGGATGTTTTGCGAATGTTTTGTAAGACATTCTTGCTGCTGTTTAGTTCCTACGTTACAGGCCGCAAATATTATATGTAAATGAAATTTAGTACACTGAATTTTTTTTTTTTTATAGAATTAGTCCATCTTCGGAACTAGCTCCCAAATTTGATGAAATACCTTTATATATGCGAACTGTAGCATGCGAACAAGAATACACAGAAAGACGGACGGACGCAAGGACAAATGTCGCTAAATCTACTCAAAATGATAATTCGATCGATATACATATATATTATAAGCTGGGCATAGGGCCAATATTCTTTGTTGTTATGAGTAAGTATCACGTTAACTGTTCAAGTAGTGGTGTAGGATATAAGTACCAGAACATATCTAATATTCATAAAAAACGGAATATTTCACTTGAAGTACCTTCCTTGATAGTTATTAAAGTCTAAATATAAAAGTAGTATTAAAAATTAAACCTTACAGTACCAACATTTAAATGGGTTGTCGGAAAACTTAAGTGACCTTGACATTTTTAAGATATTAAACACTTTCCTTGATTGATTATAGATTTATATAACATTTATTTTAAAAATTCTTTCTGTTAAAAAAACTAATTTTGTATCACTATTAGAAAAAATAATAAATATCAATAAAAAAACATTTTCGACCTCCATGTTATTGCCCTTTAAAATCATGTATATTCTCAAAGACACATACATACCTTCCTTGAGAGCTTGTTTTAAACCAAGGTTATGTTTTTAAAAATTTTGTGCCAAACGACCTACGTATACATTAAAAAACATTATTTGTAAATAAGAATTAGAGTGGACCGAAGTAGAAAAAAAAATTATATTGAAAAATTGTAGAGTTGCTTCACTGGAAAAAGATAACGTTGTATAAAAAATGGTAAAAAACGAAATTTTTAAAATCGCTTAATGTTTTAGGTTTTCTGTAAGCGATCGCAGTTTCCGAGTTCCGACATATCGACCAAACAATCTGGCTTGCCAGATACTTTATTTTTGTTTTCTCCTACTAAATCGAAAAATTGCCCCAAAAAATTCCCAACTAGAAAAAAATTAAAATATACCCAGGAGAATTTTTTACAACCGGTAGCCATCCACACTTATTCTACAACTGGTTCCACTGCAACCAATTCCATGGAACCGGTTTTGGAACCAGCTCCAGGGATCCTATATGGAAGTTGTGATTGACATAGAATCAGTTCCAGAACTAGTTGCAGAACTGATTCTTGGGCAACCGGTTCGACTTAGCAGTTGCTTTTGGGACAATTTCAAACAAAAAGAAAATTTTGTTATCTAATTTAAAAAAAAAAAAAATTGAAATTTTTTTTCCTTTGAAATTTTCAGGATATTAAGACATTTATTAAAGAATTAAATATTTCAAATTGCATTACAGTACTGCCACCACTTTCTAAAGAAACCTAATGAAGGCGACCTGGAAAATCCCTGAAACTATCGTCTTTTCATTCCTGAAAATTTAGAGGTTTTTGAAAGCAAAAACTCTGTGAAGTGTTTGTCAGGAGACTATCCTGATGAAGAAAAATAGCAGTTTTTGAAAAAAGTACTTATTATGTTAATTCATAATAAGAAAATTGGCCTCGAACTGAATTAATAAATTTCTAATTAATCAATTAAAAAGGTCGAAACACACAATTTTTATTTTCTAAATAAAACAGACTTATTTAAAATCGATATTTTATCTAAAATCGATATTCTGATTTTTTTCTATATTCAGCATTTTAGATTCTGGGAGAATAATTATATAAAAATCTCACACACAAAGACTCTAATGCATACACTTTTCTTAATTTTGCGTTAAGGAATGCTATCGCTAAAGTATTTATTTTCTTTATTAAACGTTTATTAAAAAATTTCATACATAATCGTTAAATAACAGTTTGTTAAATTCTTGTTTTATTCTGGCAACACCCTTATTTAATGTGTCTCCACTTTTAAATAAATTGTTAGTGATTCATAAAGTTAGTAAACGATTGACTCCTTAATCACAGTTGAATAATGTTGATTTGAAGATTTTATCATTGAAAATAATCCATAATAAATTAAAATATGATAAAAACTCTTTTTATACATATGTCGGGTATGTAATAGTGTAAAATAATATTTTAAAGACAGTTTAATACTACGAATACTGAAAGTATTCGAATGACGAATGTGTTTTGATTACATCAATGTCACTATTTTGTTTCATTGATTTATTTATTTATTTTTTTGTACACTAATTTGAGAAAATTTAATGAAAAAAGGTTTAAATGTTGCAATTATTCCAGGTTTTTTAATTTGTTGACTTCATAATTTTTTTTTTGCAAATATCAAATTTTACATACCCTAGCCAAAAAGGCCATAAAAAATGTTAAGAAATGCAATCTTACTTTTTCGCTGCTGTCAAAAAAGTTCCCGCACCAAAAGGGTTGAAATTTGGTCTATATGGTTTTAGTTTAATTAAAATATTTCACCGAAATTTTAAACAAATGAGACTTAAACGATGCTTATTAAAAGCTATTTCCGGTAAAAATTACGAAACCTTTTTGGAGGCACTTTTGGATAAATTTTTTGTCGTTTACAATAATTTTTGTAATAATTCGTTATATAAATTAAACATAATACCCGAACAAAAATTATATTTAAAAATTGTCGAAATGACCCGCAAACACGATTTTTATTATTAATTTAGTATTGCCTATCACGTGGTGATAGGTAAAATTTTTGTTAAAAATGAGTCATATTCTACATATTCTTAGGTGGATAACCCTTAAAAAATCTTTAATTAAATAAAAACTCAATATTTTTAGTTTCAATACTGATTTTTATTTTCCAAACTGTATGAAACGCTTATTTTAGGCTTGAACGTACTTTAACAGATTGTTAAATTGTTCGTTATTAAACGAATTATACATACTGTTTTTGCCAAATTAGCTTAAAAAATTTTAATTAAACTGTTTAGAAAATTTATGCATTTGAATTGTTAAAGATTATATATATCCCAAAATCTTTTTAAATCCCCTAAACAATCCACTGTCTCCAAATGAATATTTTTGTCCTCAAGACCAACAAAAAATCCCCAAATTTTAGAACAAATCCCCAAGTTTGGCCAGCCTGCTTATCATAAGATGTATCGTTTTTAGTTCATTTGGTACGCTGAACGCAAATATGCAAAAAAAATTTAAATCAGTTGAAAATTTTTCAAAATATAGCAACTTGGTCTGATTTCAAAATGGAGTTTTTGATCAATTCTTTAAGAATTGAAAAATATCCAAAATTGTTGTTCGACACTGACACAATCTGCATGAAATATTATTTAATTCAATGTTTTTCGTTCGATTTAAGATCAAATATTATATCACTTTCTTTTAAATTATTTTCAAATTTAAGAAAGATGATGAAATTTTACAAATAAATTACAAAAAATAAAAATTTTAAAAATTCGGTAAGGTCCCGCTACAGACCCCTTCTCACTATCATTGGATCTATTTATATTAATGTTGAAACAAATACGCAATTGACATACAACTCAATTGAACTAACATCAACGAAATTTTAACAATTCTATTTTTATCCTCTGTTATCACAGTTTTTACTTTCAACTTTAATTCTTAAAGCATCAGAGCTGGTTCTAATTTAACTCTGATCGACAACTCATGAAGCACAGATTTATGAACGACAACGAACTTTTTTTCAATAACATTGAGAAAAAATCTTACGTGAAAGAAAGTTTTCACACAATAAAGTTATAGAAATGGTCGTGCAAGAAAAATTATAATTTATTCCAATTCCAAGATGATCATTCGGTTCAAAGCGTAAGCATTTTTTGAAATTTTTTCCTATATTTTTAAAGAAAAATAAACAAACTGGGTATCAAATGACAGTTTTATTTTGGAATCGCATACAAAATCAGGGGCATGGCATCACTAAAAGAAATAAGTTATAACAAATTCGTTATCACTAGATGGCACTTTGTTAAAAAAATTGACAATTTTCTTTTTTTATTTAAATTTAAATAATAACAAACAACAAAGCAAAAAAAATAAATGAATATCTAAAATTTTATTATTTGAATATATTCCGCGTTTATTTTTTCCTTATTTTGAGTCGTTTTTAGCAGTGTTTGTGTCTTTAAATATAGGTTCAGCTGATACTAAATAGTTGCTCAGGTAATACTAAATTTCAGCGCCCTCTACCGGTGCGTAGTTTAAGTTTTGATTTCCTATCTATATAATTAATAGTCTCTGTACAAAATATTCCCGAACACATCTAGCCTTTTCTATTATTCAATTATTATTTTTTTCGAATAGCATATTTTCACGGAACATTGCCATTCCTTTAGCTCATGTTTATATATAATAACGACTATATAATTTAATAAATTTCCGAGATTTTTTCGATATTTGTTATTTTTCGGCTTTCCCAGCAAAATCTTTCATTACCAAATAAGTGGTTATATAATGAAACTAAAATTTTTTACTACTTATAATTCGGTGTCAGTACTAGTTATTTTTGTTAGGCGAAGCCGTTTTTATAAGCAGTCTAGCTTACGCGCGACTACTTATTTATAAAGGTAATGTAAATTTGGTAACTACTTATTTTTTAACCACTAGTAAGTATATAAGTAAGTCGTATTATTTAACAACTTGTAACCACTTATTTTTTAGCTGCGTATAAGCACACCAATAACTACTTATTTTGGTAACTACTTATTTTATATACTTTTGTAATGCAGTGGGTAAGCGGGTGCACAAATTTTGTGCGTTTTTTCGTGCAGCGAATATGGACAACTACTTACAAAAACGACCTTGTCGAACAAAAATAATGAGTTTTGATACCGAATTATAAGCAGTAGACCCTAATTCTACTGCTTATTATTTAGATATTAGTAATGAGCACCCATTACTGAGATTTTGCTGGGTTATGACGACTTTTCCCATAGCGCCTTTTTCAACAACCCAGCAAAATCTTTGATTACCAAATAAGTGGTTATATAATAGAAATTCATAGCTCCGCACAACTTATTTTTTGGCATCTAAACTCATTATTTTTGTTTGGCGTGGTCGTTTTTATAAGTAGTCACGCTTACCTTCTCGCTTACGAAAAAATGAGAAGTAGGTAGTTATGAGATTCTGAATAATAAGTGGTTACAAACATGCTTACAAAAAGTTGAATTATAAGTGGTTATCCGACTCCTTACTTGATTCGTAAAAATAAGGAGTTACACAAATACTATTAGCTTCAGGAAATAGATTCAGAGAAATTAAAGTTTTTGATAGAGTGTAATTTTAGAACTCGTCATAAAAATTTTAACACAAAACATATTTACATGTAATAAATATAAATGTATAAAATTTAACTTTGTAAAAAGTTCTTATTTAAACTATTGCGAGTAAGTCATTATTTTATTTTTAAAAGCAATGACTTCAATAGGCCGTTATTAGGAAGTCATTATTTTATATTACAAAATAATGCAAAAGGTAATGATATATCATTATTGGTAATGCAGACAGCAATGAGGTGTCATTACCAATATTTTGCTGGGAATATTTCACTTAAGGGCCGCTATAAAAAATAAATATCTCTTATTTTTTCTCCTATATCATATACCGCAAGTTTATTAAAATCGCAGAGGATCCATTGGCATACTTTTTTTATTGGTGGTACAACTACAAAATCGAAAATTTTTCAACTTCGGTCCACTCTAATTAGTATATACATATTTGTTTATATATATATGCAATTTAATTTTTTCTATGGATTTTTCATTTTTGTTTGCTGTTGCTTTTTTCCACCCCCATTCCCCTCTACCTCGTCCACCTCCTACTCCATGTCCTTCTGTAGCCATTAATGGTTAAGAAAAATGATTTTTCTTTTTTCATTAGACAGCTATGCTGGTCTAGTAGGTTGCTTTGGTTAGCTTGGCTTGGCTTGTTTGTTGGTTTTGTTGTTGTTTTGGTTCCTTTTGCGTTGCCATGATTTCCATCAGAGACAAAATGAATTGATATGACGTGCTTAAGTAGAAAATTTTACTGCACATACTGCTATAAAACAAAGAATATATCTAGTATATTTTGTTACTAACACCAGTATACGGGCATTGAATAGAAATTGATTATTACTTAAGTATTTATGTATAAAATTATTATAACTATAAAGTACTTTATTTTATTAGAACTATGGCCAATTATAATAAAAGAAAATTTTGTCTTCTTCCCCCACCCAAAAATAAAAGATGGGTTGTATACAATGAATATAATTTTAAAAATAAGTATTTAATTTAGAAACAGTCATGAAATTAGCTGTCTATTTCATCCTAACTTATCAATTTCTCATACTTCAAGTTTAAAAAGCATTTTAATACACTGCTTTTCTTTAACCCTTTGAAGAGCTAACTTAAACCCATGGGTATTTTTGTTAAACGCGATACGTTTAATTTTAATGTTATCAATTAATATGGATGACAAGTTCGACACTTAAGAACACTAAAGCCAAAAATTAAAAAAAAAAGTTTAATAAGATTAATTAAATTTAAATAAAACCCATTTAAGAATAAGAGCGCAGAGTTTTTTTTTCTATAAATTTTGACTTTTAAAAATCGTTGATCGGTGCTGTTGTGAGTTAGAATCTATTTTATTTTAATGGCGGCTTTTGTTACTCGTATTCTCTTATTTTTTTTCTTTCTCATAATCTCACCAATGTTGCCACCATTATTGTTATTTTTTGGTCGTGTTCATTAAATTTTATAAAATCAAAGAGTATAGTTAACAAAGGCAATCTATGGCTCCTCTGATTTTTTTGTTCTTAATTTATAGCAAAATATTTATAAATTTTTTAAATTATTAAGAATTTGATTTCAGTACCAGTACCAAACTTTATATATAATTTATATTCAGTACCAAATACTTTGAATGTACCGGCTACTGATTACTAGGGCAATTAATTTCATGCACTTAAAAAACGAAAATTTCCGCCTAAAAAAAATTTGCAGCTAAAAAAGAAAAATATGCACTAAAATCATGTGAAATATGCACTAAAAATACTTAGTTTTGCACCTTTAAATAAAAGAAGGTACATTATAATTCAGTTATTTTGCAAATAAACACCGAGTTTTTTTGCTTTTTCTGTTGTCATCACGATTTTCAAGAAAGCTTTTTTTTTAAATACTTTTTCCTTTTTTTTCAACAAATTTAAAAAATGTTACTAAAAAATTAAAAATATCCACAAATATGCATTAAAAAGCTTAAAATATGCATTAAAAAGGCACGAAATATGCATTTCAAGTCAATATATGCAAAAACATGCATTTTTGACAAAATATGCAAAAATATGCAACTATAAATCGATGCCATTTTGTTCTAAATTTGATAATTCGGATAAATATTTAATCCATATTAATTTTGGACTATCGAGAAAAACATGCATTTGCATGAAATTCCTTGCCCTAGTGATTACAAATACTTTAAAATTGTGCTATTGAGCTGACATTTTTTAGAGATAAAACAGGTGTGGAAAAGTCTATTTTCTTTTTATCTTTTTCAGCATATCGGAAATTTTAGAAATTCGAAAATACATCGAACATATTTTGTATACCCTAACCCGTATGCAAAACATATTCGAACATGTCAAACTTTCATTCTCATTTAATTGTTATTTTTCGATTAACACATTTATATGAGAATTGTTGTTGAGTTTAGTTTAAATTTACATATATAATGCTTTTTTTCAATATTCGTTAGCCTTCAGCAACTTTCCCCATATATTTGATATATATCAGTTAGGTGGCAACCTGGGTCTACAACATTGGCAATATAGATATCAACATTTTTATTTTCTTGGACACTTTAACGCTATGTATAAACAAAATTTTAATTGCCTATATACAGAGCTTTTAAGAATTAATTCCTTAATTCAATTTTTCAATTCTGAATTAAAAATTCGATGAATTAATTCACTAAGCACCATTTATTGAATGGAATTAATTCATATTTGCTTTCGTTCCATTTATTTTGTTACGAATTAATTCAATTGCAATAGTTCTTTTTATTAAATCGAATGAATTAATTCACTGGTGAACACGTTCAATTTTATAAATCGAACGGAAAAAAAGTGAATTAATTCCTTACTGAATTAATTCACTGCTGAATTCGTTCAATTTCATTTTCGTTCAGTGAATTAAAAAAAATAAAATTACGTTTAGTGAATTAAAAAAAAATAAAATTACGTTCAGTGAAATGAATGAATTACTTAAGAAAAGGAATTCATTCAATTCTAGAGAAAATTGAATTCGATTGGTAGTGAATTCATTCAAAAAGGAATTAATTCTTCAAAGCTCTGCCTATATATATATGTATTTTCATAGAAAATTAGGCCAATTTTTGATACCATTTTTTAACCCTTAAACTCGAGATTGGGCAACTAAAAAATGCATGCCTCATATTTTTTTCCCTCTATCACATATCCAAATTTTATTCAAATTGGAGAGCATCATTGCTACACCTTCCTTTAAATATATTTGCTAATTGGATTTTAAAGTTTTTAAAAGTAAATAAAAAAATTTCAAAAGGTCAAAAGTTGCTTTGGAAAACTCATAAAATTTTAATGGGTTCTTAAAAAACGCTAAATTTTTTTTTTTTATTTCTTATTTAGTTTTAAAGTTTTTTTAAAGAATAAGATATATTTCGCTACCACGTTTTAGCCACTTATTTCCAGACTTCTAGGAAACCACTTATTTCATAAATTCTATGTCACCACTTATTCTTTCGCTATATATAACCATGCTGGCAAGTCATTATTCTCACTTTGCTTGTAAGCTGGAGGTTAACGACCACACATGAATTTTGGGACATCGCAAATAAAAGTAATTCAGCAAGCAACTAGCATGGTACTATAACAACTGAAACTCTTTGTATATAAACTTTTTGAAAGTCGATAAACTTGGTTGGTTGTCATCAGCAGGCATCAACAACCTCCGCGAATTATTCTAATTTTCCACCCTTCGCGTTATCTTTACAGTCTTCGGGCTCTATTCTAATTTTTCAGCCTTCGCGGACAGTTCTAATTTTATAGGCTTAGCGGTCTGTTCGATTAATAGTATTTCGAATAAACCTAATTTTTTTTTTTTTTTGAAAAACTCTAAAATGGTCCTTTGGAATCTCTTTTAATTAATACTAATTTTTTATACAGTTCCTTTATAAAAAATTTTAAAATAATATAAAACCCAAAAAAGTACCATGAAAAGCACATAAAAAATTATACACCTTTGATTTTTATTCTCTCTCACATAACCGAGTTTCATCAAAGACAGTGTTGCCATTTCAGTGCTTTTCGGGTATTTTTTGGTGCTTTTTTCCTTCCCGTACCCGGTGATTTTTTACAAATACCCGTTTAAAAAAAGCGGGTATTGACGGTGCTTTTTCATATTTCAAGCAGTGCTTTTTGTACAGTTCATATTTTTGGTATTTGTTCTCGTTTTTTAAAATTTTTCTTGAATTTTCTGTCAAAATTTAAAAAATAAAACGAACTATACAAGAAATACATTTTTGCTCAATGTTCGTAGTACAATTTTAAATAGTAACTTCGTTACATTTAAACTTCAAAATTTTGAAATATTAGTTTGGTGCTTTTTTACCCCTTTTTGGTTATTTTTTTAACCTTTTTTACACGATTTTTCAAAGTTAAAATTTGTTTTTAAATTCTTGATTTACATTTTTCAAAAAATTGATATCGTGCTTTTTTACCCCATTTTCAGTAAATTTTTACCCTTTTTACCCGTTTTCATAATGCTCACGGTGCTTTCCTGCCTTCAAGAGTTGGCAACACTGATCAAAGAGTATACATAATAAAAAGATTGGGGGACTCTGTATCACTGAGAAAGCATTTGTTCTATTATGTGCCTTGGAACAGGAACATACTCAAACCAATATCACCCAGCAAACATGGCAATACGAAGAAGATTCTCCGAACATATCGCCAGGAAGAAAACATTTATTGCCGGCAATATCAATTTCGTATTCCGGAAGTTTCCTCCCTCGGAAACAACTGTTACACTAAAACAATACTTCCAAGCAATATGAAAGCAATAACTCATATCGAAGATAAAAGGGATATCGTAAATAAACTCCCGGTACAATAAAAAAAAACGATTTAATTTTTTCATTATTAAATTTAAGCCTGAAAAACAATATCTGCTTACATAATCCATTGACCAGCTTATAAATTATCTTGATTTCATTTTAGCCGATTTTTCCCGCGCAATTAATCTTAACTTTTCACGATTTCCTATATATCTTTTGATTGTTTTTGTACAAATTTAGTTTTATTTTTTTCCAAATTGATAAAAGATTTCAAACAAATTTGCTTTATCTTCCAAATGATACAAAGTTGATATTGCCGAAATATTGTCATAAAAAGTTATGACAAAAGATAAAATTTTTGAATTACTTTTTTCCAAAAATCGTCGAATTATCTTCCAAGTGATAAAAGGAAGACAATTTCAAAGTAAATACTACTTGATTATTTTCATTCAAATGAAATATCTTCTTGGAAGGTATCTTTTAAATGTTTGCACGATCAGGGATGGAAAATAATAATTTAGTTATAAAAATCAAGAATGGAACTATACTATGGAATTATACTATTCCAACAGTATTATAGCCCTAGGTTATGAGTTTTAGACAACCCATACGTAAAAATTTCAAAATAATATCGGAATGCGAAAAAAGGCTTTGGGGTTCAAAAAATTAATTAAAAGATTTACATTCTGCAAACGATGCCAAAATTTTCTTTTTTTGCAACTAACCACCAAACTTTGTTTTATGAAATGGGCATTATACTCCGTAGATTATAAATTTAAAAAACTGCACTAAAAAAATTGCAAAGTAATAGAGAAACGCGAAAAAAGAATTAAAAACCCCAATCAGCGACTAACAGTCTGCAAATGAATACAATGACGCAAAAATTTTCCTTTTTGCAAATATTATTTTCGCGATTTTTTTTTTTTTTTTTTTTTGCAAACTAAGCACCAAACTTTTGTGTATAAAATTGGTACTATAGACCCTAGATTATAAATTTAAAAAAACCACACATAAAAAATTGCAAAATAATTGTGGAAAGCGAAAAAGGTCTTTATGGTACAAAAAATTAATTAAAAAACTTAATCAGCGATTTACATTCTGCAAACAAATATATTGATGAAAAAATTTGTCCTTTTTGCAAATTTTATTTTTCGCGATTTTTTTTTCAACTAGCCACCAAACTTTGTTGTATGAAATGTGTATTATAGTCCCTAAATTATAAATTAAAAAGAAACGTACTTAAAAAATTGCAAAATAAAAGCGGAACGCGAAAAAAGACTTTGTGGTACAAAAAATTAATTAGGAAACGTAATCAGCGATTTAGATTCTACAAACAAATATATTGATGCAAAAATGTTCCTTTTTGCAAATTTTATTTTTCGCGATTTTTTTTGCAACTAGCCCTCAAACTTTGTTGTCTGAAATGTGTATTATAGCCCCTAGATTATAAATTTAAAAAAAAAACGAGTAAAAAGGTTAAAGTCGGGCATGCCGACTATACAATACCCTACACCAGTCTGGTGTATTGTTTGGATCCGAAATTCGAATGGGTTAAAATGGGGCTTATGTCAAAATTTTCTATAATGTGAGTCAGCGCACCAAATTTCATTAAAATATCTTAATATTTGCGACCTGCAGTTTGTAACCAAGCCAATTTTGGGGGGACCCTTATATGGGCACTAGTTCTAAACATGGACCGATGTTCACCAAAATCAATAGGCTTCGTCCATGGGCCAACATAGGTCTATGTACCAAATTTCATCAAAATATCTTAATATTTGCGATCTGCAGCGTATAAACATTATAATTTTGGTAGGACCCTTATATGGGCACTAGGTCTAAACATGGACCGATATTCACCAAAATCAATAGGCTGCGTTATTGGGCCAATGTAGGTCCATGTACCAAATTTCATCAAAATATCTTAATATTTACGACCTGCAGCGTATAAACAGTATAATTTTGGTAGGACCCTTATATGGGCACTAGGTCTAAACATGGACCGATGTTCACCAAAATCAATAGGCTGCGTTATTGGACTAACATAGGTCTGTGTACCAAATTTCGTCAAAATATCTTAATATTTACGACCTGCAGCGTATAAACAATATAATTTTGGTAGGACCCTTATATGGGCACTAGGTCTAAACATAGACGAATGTTCACCAAAATCAAACTTGTTCGTCCTTGGGCCAACATAGGTCTGCGTACCAAATTTCATCAAAATATCTTAATAGTTGCGACCTGTAGAGTGCGCACAAGATTGCATGGACAGACGGACGGACGGACGGACATCGTTAAATCGAAATAAAAAAAAATTCTGAACCGATCGGTATACTATAAGGTAGGTCTACGACCAATATTTTTTAGTGTTACAAACATCAGCACAAACTTATAATACCCTGACCACATAGTGGTGTAGGGTATAAACACACGTAAAGAATTGCAAAATAATATCGGAATTTGAAAAAAAAACTTTATGGTACAAAAATTTAATCTCTAGGTTATATATTTAAAAAAACCGCACTTAAAAATTGAAAAATAACGGCGGAATTCGAAAAAGGCTTTATGGTACAGAAAATGAATTAAAAGAGGTAATCAGCGATCGACATTCTGCAAGCGAATATATTGTTGCAAAAATTTCGCTTTTTGCAAATGTTTTTTTTCGCAATTTGTGCTAATATTTGCTAATATCTAAATATTTAATTTTTATGTTTTTTAACGAGCCAAAGGAAAGCTATTTTTTAGTTACTTACATTTTTAAATATGTAAGATCGATCTAACATTTTTTGGTATAAGAGCCCGATTAAGTGAGCCTTTTCCATCCCTGATTAACCAGTCGGAGTTCGTTCCTGTTCCAAATAAAAATTATTGAGAGAGTTGCAAGGCCATTGGTTTCATTCAAAAAAAAATTGGTACTCTTGTGAGTAACAAATACTTGTATTTACATTTTTTTAAGTACATCTGGATAATCAGTACTAGTTAGTACTTTTGCTAGTAATCAATATATAGTATAAATCGTTTAATACAACTACTCGGTTAATACGAACTAATTTAGAAGTCCCGAAGTTTTGGCAACAATTTCGATATAAAAACATCGGTTAATACAGACTCGCTTAAGACGAACTCTCGGTTAAAACGAACTGTTTGTGATGGTCCCAAAAATAAACTTCAATATAATTTTCCACTTCTAATACGAACTTTACAAATTTTAACAATTTTTTCTATATTTTTTTTTTTTGTTTTCTGACAAATTTTAAAACGAACACACAGATATTTCTTCTTAAATATATTACAAACAATGGTCCTTACTATAAAAGAGTATTTTAAATTTAAATTCGACTTTATTTTTTATTTTTAATCATACGGTTTTGTTCATTTTCAAAAATATTTATATTTTCAAACCTGGGTTAAAAATAAATTAACCAAGCATTCTCCATAAATAAACCAAGTCAAGGCATGCTGCCACTCTATATTTTAACTAAAGTCGACTTTAACTAAAATATACATTTGAAAAATTTAGATAGTAAGGGCGATTATATTAAGAAAACCAAACGAAAAAAATTTTAAATTTTTAAAGTTGCTACAAAGAAATTTAAATATTTTGTGGATAGTTAGAAAATTTTAAATAAATTTTACTCCGGTTAATACGAACTTCGCCTACAACGAACTAATTTATCTAGTACCCGGGGGTTCGTCTTAAGCGAGTTTTACTGTATACACAAGTACTGATAACTTTTTAACTATTCATTGGTGCGTATGATTAATATCGTACACAATTCAACATGATTTCACGGTTGCGTATGAGTTATTTATAATTACAAAAATGTTTATGTTGTTAATATTTAGTGAATGTTTAAAGTATTTACAGCATAACTTAAATCTTATATAAAGTTTTTAAGAAAATATTCTTATATACATATATAGTGTAGGGCAATAAGTCTCATATAGAAAGATTGTTTTGTTATATATAAAAACTCATAATTTCTAAAAATAATATCATATATTGAACAAAAAATTCAATAAAATTTTTTTTTAAATTAATACGAATAATAAAACTTTAAATGATGCATGCATAGCATTTTAATATTTTATTGACCAACTTAAATTTTGCCAACAATATTGAATAAGCTTTTTAGTTTTCAATTTCATTTTTATTAAATAATAAAAAGTTTTTCCTTTATTTCGGGTTATAGCAAAATAAAATCCATTATATCTGTTTTATTTAAGTTATAAATAAGAGTACACTCTTCCCACGTATAACGCTATTAATTTGTACTACAAAAATACCACATTATACCAAATTAGTTGTATTCTCTTCAAAACTGTGGATTTTTAGCAAAATATGCTGTTTTACTAGGATTAAAGCCAATATCGTTTTCTTATTCTATGACTTAAAATTAAAGAAAAATATTCAAAAAAAATTTTACAAATAACTAAATTTTTTAATTTTAAAAATTTTAAAGTCCCTAAAAAGTAATACATTTTAAGAAGACTTCGCTCAGATTTAAAATATTTATTTAAAAAAATTATGAACATTGTGAAAAAAATTTGAATTTTTTAATTGACCACTATCCGTCAATGTAGAAAAATATTGAAAACTTTATGTAATACTTAATTTCGAATTTTATTTACTTTCTCCTTTACTTAACTACAAATATGTACATATTTTTTTATATTTTTAAAAATATATACCTACATATAAAACAAGGTTTCATCTTTATACACTTTATAAGGTTTTTCTCATTTTCTTAACGTTGACCTGCATTATGGCCTTCAATATGTTTTAAAATGAAAGATAACAAAAAAAAAAAACGTATCTACCAAAGATATATAGACTTTTGTTTAATTTATATTGATTTTCATATTTTTTGTCAAGATGTATGACATTTTTTGAAAACCTTTTTTTGTTGTTATATGTATGAAAATTATTTCAATTTCATATAATTTTTTTCTCATTTGAAATTGAAATGTATTGAATACTATATACCAACTTTTTGTCAATATAAAAAGATTTTTCCTTCTCATTGAAGTATTTTCTTTTATATAAATATAAATATATAATTTTTGTATTCTTAAGTAATGAGTATGTTTGGCAAACACTCAAAAAATATGGTGGTTAAACAACTTCGAATTTTGTTCTAAAATGTGTTGCCGTAGCTATATTTTAATGGCAGCTAACTTGATATTAATAGTCTTCAAATCATGTGGCAAGTTTTCGAAATTTTGGAAATTTTGGGGTCAGTGATTTCAAGATTTAAGTCAAAGGAACATATTCACAATGTCACATCCAAAATTTTATCCGATCAAAAAGAAGCTTTGTTTGCGTTTGTTTTTGCGGTTACTGATTTTATATTTAGAATTATATTTTAAAAACTTAACATGGCTGACGAAATAAAGCTGCAAAAGTTATTCAAAGAAATTTCTTACGATTTCCAGGATTTAAATGTTGCCTAAAATGGCTGATGATAAATACAAAATCATTATAAACAAAAATTAAAATTGCTTGATTCAAAATGGCGGATACAACATGACTGCAAAACAATGTCTAAGTTAACCGATTCAACCGAAATTTTGTACCAAGTGGGTTTTAGGGTCGCTGAATTGAAATCTGTGATTGAAATTTTAAAATTTTAAATGGCAGACATCTTATGTTTGTCAATATCGGGTAAATATTTTTTTCAGACAGTTCCTACATAAGTATTGTACATAATTCTCGTTCCGTTGATCTTATTGACTTTATGTAATGTTAGTAATGCCCAGGAAACAATTGTTTTTCTGTCATAGAATTGGCCAACCTTTTTGAAGCAATATGCCAATATCATATTCGATTTTTGACTTGAGGTATGTTAGAACAATATTCTAGCTAAATATATAAAAATATAGAAAGCCCGAAATTAAATTAGGAATGATATTTTCAGATCCCTGCCCTAGCCAAATTAAAAAACCAATTACCTACTACAATTTTTTCAGTTTTTAATCTCTAATATGTTCTTAATAAAATCTTAAAGTCCAACCGTTCCAAATTTTAAAAAACTTAAAATTGTAGATTTGAAATCAGTCTTCGACACATAAGTTGCCCGAGGAAATTGTAATATTTTTTAACCGATTAAAATTTTTATTGCTTTTTATTTCAAAATTAATTCACTCCGAATAATGATTCTTCAAAGTTTTTGGTTCGAATTAGTTTTAAAATACCAATGTGTTCCAGAAATTGTACAAAAAGTCATACTTTCCCCTTGTAATCCGGTTTTCAAACTTCAGACTTGATGCGACACGTTTTCCCGATATGCGATTATCCCAATTTTTGGGGGACGTAGTTTTACATCCAAATAAATATTTCCAAGGGGTAACCCGTGCAATAACTCAAAATTTATTTTCCTCCATACACGCTTGGAGCACTCTAGTGCATATTCAGCAGATTTTAATGAAAAAAGATTGTGAGTGTATACGATAAAAATTTATTTGTTGTTAAATTAACAAACGGAAATGCCATTTTGCAAAAACTTACGCTATGACCCTCGTATAATAGATGAAAATAAGGATTTTCACTTGAAATAGTTCCCTAAAATCTTGTCATTTTATTGCAAACATTTTTCCTTGAGTGTGTGTAATGTAACATATAAATATGTAAGTGTATTACATTTGTCTCTCTATATATACCGTTTGACTTTATTTCGATTGCGGATAAATGCGCCATTTCTCAAATACTTAAAATTTTTTTGCGTCGCATACCATTGCCATTGATTAATGGCTTTTTCAAGTCTTCCACAAACTTTTTTTGTCCAACAAGCAAATATACACATCCCTTTGCTGAACGAACAAACAAAAAATTGACTTTAAATAAGCACCAAAAAATTGTGTTTCCGAAAATACTCTCGTTTTGGATAAATTTCATTTTAGTGTTTTTGTTTTTTAATTTTTTCTTTTTTGTTTGTGTAGAGTTTTGTGTCGTGTATGCGACACATTATTCCAGACATTCGTGACAGGAACCTCTGAAAATTGCACTCACTGCATTTACAAATTGTATGTTTGTGTCTTTATTTATATATACTACACAGAGAAAATTTTCAAACTACTTAGCCAAAGGTAAATTTACATTATGTTAATGAGAATTTACTTTAAAAACTAAAGAAAGAAAGACTACATTAAATTAGTAAAAACTGGATAAATTTTATGAAACAAATTCTTTATAGAAACCTTTTCATTAAATATGTGAAACTTTTCATATATAAAACAAAAGGTTTATTTAAGCTGGATACATAAAGTACTCTACTCTGCAGAGTGGATTTTATTATTTTCTTTTTCGCACTTACATATTTTTTGTGTCATGCTATCTCTATTTTAGTACACTTTACTGTGCAGAGTAGAGTATTCTATCATTGTGAATCTAGCTTGAATATTAAATATTTATAAATACCTTTTATAATTTAGCCTTATTTTCACAATGTTAGTAACTAAAGACTAGCCGAAACACTTTTTTTTTTGTTCGCATACAAAATTTTAAATTTCTTGTTGTTTTAATTGTAACTAACTGGGTATCCAGTATATGGACCTTAATGAAACAATATTTTAATATTAATTATATAGATAATTCTCTCAGTGTATTTATGCCTGTGTGATTGTAAATTTTATAAGAGTAAGGACCGGGTTCATTTTGCTATTCTTATATTTATGTATATTTAATGTATAAATATGTGTAACAGTGTGTAAATAAGTATAGCATGAGATGCCAAAAATTTTTAATAGTGTGACACTCGCGTTAATTTTTTTCTTTACTATTTGTTGCCAAGTTTTTCGTTATTTGTAACAACATCCAATTCTCTACTTCTTTTACTTTTATACAAAAATTATTTATATGTACAAGGTTGGCAAGTCCCTTTATACAATATCGTTTTTTTTTTTTATATTCATTTCAAGCTAAAGATTTCCTAAGTGGCTTTGTGGAGTAGCTGAATTTAACATTCACAATTTTAATATCCCATATAGTTATTATGCATATTATAATATTTGTATATAAGACTTTCTTTAATATATCACTGTTCCGCTACAGAAAAAAGTATTCTAATCAATCTCAAAATTGCAGCATTTTTTGTCCTATATGAAATGAATAAAACCTACACTGAGAAAATTATCCTTCATGATATTAATGATATAATTTCATAGAGTTTTTTCGTAGAACCAATGAAGAATTTCATTATGTATATAATATTTAATTAATATTATGAAATTTTTCATAACTTTTCTTTCATGAAATTTCATAATTTCATTAAAAAAAAATTCATTGAATTTCATTAATTAGATCTCCATAAATTTAATGAAAATGTTCTTTATATATATGAAATTGTTCAATAGTATTTACTTTTTTTTAATTTTTTTATAAAATATCGTCATTTTCTGAGAGAATAATCTTTCATAATTTTTATTTTTTTTTAATAAATTTTTTATTATTAATTTTGGACTATGAAATTTTTTTATAAATCATGTTAATTTTTTCGAAATTTTGTTTTATGAAACTTTTTTATTTAATGAATTCTTTCTTTAGATATATTTTATACATCCGTAAAATATGCTACGATTTTATTACGCCTTTTGCATTTGCTAACTACTTTTTATTTATCTACTCCAGCTTAGCAACGACAACAACCAACTATAATAAATAATAGTAAATGAAATTGCTTCATAGATGTTATGAAGCTCTTCATTGGCTGAATTATTTATTCATTGGACGAGTGGCCTATTAATTTTATCAAGAGTTTTATTAATTTTATGAACTTTTTATAAACATTGACTTTAACGAAACCTGTTTCATAGATTCTATGAAAAGTTTCAATGGACGAGTTCCAGTGACAATTTTCATTGAAACTATGAAGAAATTCATTACTGATGTGATGATAATTCTCTCAGTGTAAAATTTTTTCAAAAATAGGCAAAGTAAGGGTGAATATATATTGAAAATTTTAGCAAGATTCTTTAACTGTATTATTTAGTATGATTCAATGAAATTTGGAAAACGTTGAAACTTTGACCATATCAGTAGCAAACAAAAATTTTAAAAAAAATCGAAAGTTTTTTAAAAATTAAAAAAAAAAATTTACAACTAATTCCGAATTTTTAGTATAGTAACACACTTAATTCCTCTAAAAGTCAAAATAAAAATTGTTATGTTTTCTTTTTTTAAAAACTTCAGATGATTTTCTATCAATTGAAAAACTTTATTCAATAAATATTAAAATATTTGTTATTTATATTCAAAGCGTCTAATAAAGTTAAAGTGAATTTTACAAGTACCAAACAGGGCAATATTTTTCCTTTGTATATAGAAATTACTTATATGGAATTTATTGGCAATTGGATAAACAAAAATTGACGCAGAAGTCCATTGAAAATTTAATTAGAATTTATAAAGCGAAAACAATTACTTTTTTAAAGCTTTAAAAAAATTTGTTATTGAATACATATTTTTACAACAAGTATTTACAGACTAGTAGGAAATGCTTAATTTTCTTTCTAAAAAGGTATAAAAATTCCAAATTTTCCAACCCATTAATTTAACAAAGGACACCTAACTATTATAACCAAGAACAAATTTTATTATATCCTACACTACTTGGACAGTTTAAAATTTTAGGTATAAAAGCCAATATAAAGTCCAAAGGAAAATTCAAAGTTATATTTTTCGACAAAAACTTTAATATTTGATGCTCAAAAAAGTTTAACTTAGAAACTATCGGCTGAAAACATATAAAATCAACAATTGAAATTTCCGCACTCTACACTGAGAGAATTATCTTCACTTCAGTAATGAATTTCTTCATAGTTTCAATGAAAATTGTCACTGGAACTCGTCCATTGAAACTTTTCATAGAATCTATGAAACAGGTTTCATTAAAGTCAATGTTTATGAAAAGTTCATATAATTAATGAAACTCTTCATAAAATTAATAAGCCACTCGTCCAATGAATAAATCATTCAGCCAATCAATGAAGAGCTTCATAAAATCTATGAAGCAATTTCATTTACTATTATTTATTATAATTGGTCGTTGTCGTTGCTAAGCTGGAGTGGATAAATAAAAAGTACTTAGCAAATGCAAAAGGCGTAATAAAATCGTGGCATATTTTACGGATGTACAAAATATATCTAAAGAAATAATTCATGAAATTAAAAAGTTTCATAAAAAAAGAGTTTCGAAAAAAATTAACATGATTTATAAAAAAATTTCATAGTCCAAAATTAATAATAAAAGATTTATTTAAAAAAAAATAAAAATTATAAAAGATTATTCTCTCAGGAAATGACGATATTTTATAAAAAAATTAAAAAAAGTAAAAACTATTGAACAATTTCATATATATAAAGAACATTTTCATTAAATTTATGAAGATCTAATTTATGAAATTCAATGAATTTTTTTAATGAAATTATGAAATTTTATGAAAGAAGAATTATGAAAAATTTCATAATATTAATTAAATATTATATACATAATGAAATTCTTCATTGGTTCTACGAAAAAAATTCTATGAAATTATAGCATTAATATCATGAAGGATAATTCTTTCAGTGTATTTGAATTGTATTAAACTTGCTATAACTTGGAATACTTTTTATAGCTAAGATAACCCTCAAAAATTGGTATTCAATTTGGTGAAAATATTTAATAATTGGGTCTAACTTTTGAATTATTTTAGCTATGTGACTGGTGATATATCATCTTAAAGCTTCTGAAGTCGTGCTTAAAGTTGGTCCCCAACTCATTCTTTAATTTGGTAATTCCGGATGGACAGATGGAAGGACAGACAGACGGCTTTGTTAAATCGAAACAAAAAGTTATTCTAAGTCGATCGGTATACTAAAAGTTGGGTCTAGGTCTCGTATCTCTTGCTGTTACAAATATCAATACTAACTTATTATACTCTGCCCACGCAGTGTTGTTATTCTACATATGATCCTATAAATTTCTATTCATGCAACATACTTTATTGTAGCTGGCCATCTTGTATAGAATGCCTCTTATGTATATTGTGTATGTATATAAATAATTCTGTATATATTTTATATAATAAAAATGTACATAAATTTATTTTTATAGCAAGAGTTTTCTAAAGGATTTATTTTTAACAACTCTTTGGTATAACAATTTATTTATTTAGTTTTTCAAGTATTAAGTATCCAAATTGAAATGTTTATTTTTTTGTCAGTATTTTATAAAGTTTTGCAAACTGAATATCGTCGACCGGCCTGCAAAATGTCACATGTGTTTCTTAATAGATTTTCAGGAGAGCGAAAAAACTGTTACAAAATCTACTTTTAAGATATTTTATTGGCATCATATGCCTTAATGATTCACGACCTCATTTAGTAAAATCATCATTAAGGCATATGATGCCAATAAAATATCTTAAAAGTAGATTTTGTAACAGTTTTTTCGCTCTCCTGAAAATATATTAAAAAACACATGTGACATTTTGCAGGCCGGTCGACGATATACGATATACTGCATTACATATTCACATATTATTTTAAGGAATATTTATATGTTTTTTATTATGTTGGTTGCTTAATTGATTTTTAATTTTTTTTTATAAATTTTTATTTAAATTTCTAATTAATTTAAATTATTATTTATGTTTTTTTTTAGCATTTTTCTATAAATCCCAATCAAATGATTTTTTAGTCCTTAATAAAAGTTTGTTAAATATTCAAATATTGTATTTATAAATTTTTTATAAAAAATTTTGCAATTTTCCCATTAACTAGAACTAAAAAAATGGGTTTATTTTATTATTTTAACATATATTTGTTTAAAAAAAAATAAAAAAAACATATGCACAATTACAATATTGTAATAGTGAATAGTGGAAACAAAAAAGTCTTTAAAAAAAAAACTTGGTAATTTTAAATACAATTGTTAAATTAAAATGTTTGATATTTGATGCATAAAAAAGTTAATTTCAAAACTTTATTAGTAGAGATTTCAAAGTCGATTAAATGAACTGATTTTCTATAAATAACAAGTTATTTATTTTCTTAATTTTTACAATATGCTGTAAATTGCCAAAAAAGAAATTAACACAAGTCATGCCTTATATTTAAAATGTTCATACAAATAAATATTGAAAAAACTGAATACAAAAAGTATTAAATACACTCTGAAAGTTGCTTGAACAATTCTACTATAAAATTAGTAAATTTTTGTTTAATGCAAGGCATAGTGAGTAAATATAAACACAACTTGCGTAAAAGTACTTTTTACACACTTTTATTTACAGTAATATGCATATAATTACAGACATTATCTGCTTATAACATTGTGAGACAAATGGTAGGGGTCAGTGATCGGGAAGGGTTCAAACTACCGGGGAAAGTTATATCGGTAAAAAAGAAGTTATACGTGTCCCGGCGCTTCGCTGGGTCACCTCTAGGAATCGATTTGACCTTTGGTGGTCTTTTTTTTAACATAACTCGAGAACCACTAGTCCGATTTTGCTCAAACAATTTTAAAAAAATTAAAAATTACAATTCCTTTAATCTGTTCATACAACGTTTTTCTATATACCCGACTAAAAAAGTTTTCATATAATCTTATATGATTTGATATAATTACAAATGTTTATATGTGTGGCTTTATATGACCATATACATTTATATTAACACTTTGGTTTTATAAATATGTTTGATATGACGTTATATATAATCATATGCGATTTGGTCTCCAGCTATATATTAAGAGATCTGCAAATATAGTTTATACATAATTATATATAATGGCGTATAAGCTTCTCTAAACAATCTTATATCAAAAAATATAACAAAGTTAATATAAAATTGTATTAATTTTATGTATTAATTTATCTGACATGATATCTAATTATACAAAATTTTATAAAGTTTAATTGCACTATTAAAATTAAAAAAAACTCCGAAATTGTGGATCTGGTTTTGAAGTTTGCACTTTGATATATAAATAAATGTTTATAATTGAATTTAACATATATTTTTCAAATAGTTGGCGAAATACTCTTTATTAAACTAAAAATAATTTTAAAGAAATAAATAAGGGAAACATTTTTTATTCATTGTGGAATTAAAGGTCGAAATAATTATTTTTACTTTTAAATTTAAAAATTAGACAAACATATGTTGAAATAAATATGGTTTAAGTTCATTTATTTTTCCGTAAAAAAAAATTAATTGTGAAAGTTAATTTTTTATCATGTTGATTTTTAATTTTTATTTAAAAAATAAAAATTGTTTTTTTCGACCTTTTTAATTCATTAATTAAAAATTTATTAATTCAGTTTGAGGCCTATTTCCTTATTATGAATTAACATAATAAGTACTTTTTTCAAAAACTGTTTTTTTTTTTCTTCATCAGGATACTCTCCTGACAAATACTTTTGCTTTCAAAAAACCTCTACACTTTCAGGAATGAAAAGACGATCGTTTCGGGGATTTTCCAGGTCCCCTTCATCAGTTTTCTTTAGAAAGTGGTGGCGTAATCCCCGAAAGTGTAGAGGTTTTTTGAAGGCAAAAACTCTGTGAAGTATTTGTCAGGAGAGTATCCTGATGAAGAAAAATAGCAGTTTTTGAAAAAAAGTACTTATTATATTAATTCATAATAAGGAAATTGGCCTCGAACTGAATTAATAAATTTCTAATTAGTCAATTTTTTATTTTATAAGAAAGACACACATTTTATAAGAAAGACCAAAACTCTAACCTAGAAAAAGTTGTTCCGACAAATTTTTGTAATGTTTTATTTTGTCAGCTATTTCCAAGTTTATTAGCAAAAATTGTTCTAAACATCTAGCATTAGTATTTAATATGAATGAAATAAGTGATCTCAATAATATTTACTAAAATTTTCTTCGAAAATCTTCATAAAATTATATGTATTTATATATAATTTGATGCAGTTAGATAGACCCATTTTTCGGATCAAATTGTATCAGGTGAGATAACATGCTTATCTCGCTTGATATAATTATATATTCCAATATTCGGATCAAATTAGATATGGACGTATATATGGGTTTATATATGGTGATATATGATTATATAACATCTTTTTTAGTCGGGTACTCAACAGTTTTGCCGGTAAAAATAAATGTATGAAGAAAAAAATAGTTTTTGCCTAAAATATTAAAAAAAAGTAATAAACAAAAGGTTATTGATTTTTATGGTAGCGGTAACAAACATTTATTTTTACCGGCAAAACTGTTGAGTATATAGAAAAACGTTATATGAACAGATTAAAGGAATTGTAATTTTTAATTTTTTTAAAATTGTTTGAGCAAAATCGGACTAGTGGTTCTGGAGTTATGACAAAAAAAAAGATATATCTCGATTCCTAGGGTTGACCCAGCGAAACGCCGGGACACGTATAACTTGTTTTTGACCGATATAACATTTCCCGTTGGTTTCATCCCATCCCGATTTTGACTGTCGCATAGTGTAATTAAACATGTTTTGGGTATATTTTTATTTTGTTAATAATTTAAATTTCTCGCACGAATTCTGTAAATTCACTAACTTATACTTGTAATGAAAATACGTTTAATGAAATGAAAATATTAAATAAAATGTGTTACACTCATGGAAATAAATCTGTAAAAATTAGCAGAAAAAGGTACTAAAAATTTGCTAAAAATGATGTTGCAGAGAAAACTGTTGAATTAGCAGATTTTTTGCTAAATACTAGTAAAATAAGAACAGCAAAATAAAACTGTTAAATTTACAGAATTTTAGTTATTTTTAATTAATTTAAAATGACAGATTTTACTGTAAATTTCTGCAGAAAATTTTGGTAAATATTAGTAGACTAAAAATAGCAAAAACAAACTGTTATATCTACAAAATTTTTGTTATTTTTAAGCTAAATTTGGTTAATTGCAAGCAACAGTCTATCCTGTTAAATTCACGGAAATATTTGCTAAAAAAAATTGTAAACTACTGTATATTTATAATATTATTTGAATTAAAAAAAATCGATCATTTTAAATTTGTTCGTGATCTCTTAAGCTACAAATTATTTAGCAAATGTTTTTGCTGATTTTAGCACGTTAATTTGTTATTTTCTATTAACAAAAATTTAACTCAAATATAATTAAAATTCCTTATATTTAACAGTTTTATTTTTGCTGTTCCTATCTTACTAATTTATACACTAATAGAAAAAAGTCCGTAAAAAATTTATTTAAAACTACTAAAAATTAGTTAAAAATTATGCTGCAGAAAAAACTGTTAAATTAGCAGATTATTTTTGCTATATATAGTAATATAGGAACAGCAAACATAAAACTGTTACATATACAGAATTTTAGTTATATTTGAACTAAATTTTTGTAAATGGAGAATAGCAAATTAAAATGCTAAAATCAGAAAAAAATTTTGCTAAATATTAGTGGCCTAAAAAATCACCCAAAAATTTTAAACTTTCGAAGTTGGTGTTTCCATTTTTTTTGTTAATTCAAATCAAAATCGAGCCTAGTGAAAACAGCAGTTTACAATTTTTTAGCAAATATTTTTGCTGATTTTAGCAGAATAGACTGCTATTTGCATTTAGCTAAATTTGGCTTAAAAATAGCAAAAATTTTGTAGATATCACAGTTTATTTTTGCTATTTTTAGTCTACAAATAATTAGCAAAATTTTCTGCCGATTCTACAGTAAAATTTGCTATTTTCAGTTAACTAAAAGTTAGCCTAACTATAACTCTGTAAATTTAACAATTTTAAATTTGCTGTTCTCATTTTACTAGTATTTAGTAAACAAATCTGTTAATTTTAGCAGTTTTTTCTGCAGCATCATGTTTAACTAATTTTTGGTAACTTTTTCTGCTATTTTTACAGATTTATTTCTATCAGCGTAGGAAAAATAATCTGCTAATTTAGCAGTTTTTTCTGCAGCACCATTTTCAGCTAATTTTCAATAGTGTTAACTAAATTTTTTACAGACTTTTTTTATTAATGTACCTATGTTTTAAAATAAACGCCGAAAATTTACCAAAAATCCCATACTTTTAAATTATACACTTAATATAGTAAAGTGAATCGGGTTTCCTGCTCACCTTGGTTTTTTTTATACAATTTCTGCTAATTTTCAACTAAATTTAAAAATAATAAAAATTTTGTAGAAATAACAGTTTAGTTTTCCTATTTTTATTTTACTAATATTAAGTAAAAATTTCTGCAGATTTTGATTTCAAATTTGTATTTTTTAATTAACTGAAAGTTAATTCAAATATAACTAAAATTCTGCAAATTTAACAGTTTTATTTTTGCTGTTCTTTTTTTACTAGTTTTTAGCAAAAAAAAACATCTGCTAATTTCAGCAGTTTTTCCTGCAAGGTCATTTTTAACTAAGTTTTAGTAGCTTTTTCTGCTAGATTTGAAGGTTAATTTCTATGAGTGTGAAAGATAAATTTCCGAATATTTCAACTGTACTGCTAATAATATTTATACGTGCGAATTTTGACTGCAAATTGCTTAAAAATTACAAAATGTACTTTCCAGTACATTTTGAGTACGGGAACGTAGTCTTAATTTTGAGTACGGGAACGCTTTTGGGCTAGTTTGGGTAACCGCGGTAAAGTACGGGAACAGACATAAAGATTTATACAAATGACTTAACCCTTTGACGAACACAGTAAAAAGTTAGATTACTGCACTTTTAAGCGAAAAACTTCAGATCTTGTTTGAATACTTTTTATATGAAGTGATTTGATTGCCGTTATCTGAGCGAGACGTTAATTGTATGCCTTTAAAATTAATTATAACTTGATTTGATTTATTAATATTTGTAAAAATCTAAACATTTAAAATTTCTTTTTCTTTACAGGTAAGTTGTTTAGTCCCCATGATAATTCAAAATATAATGTAAGTAACATACACAAAAATTAATAAATTCATTTGCTGCAATCAAATTTAAGTGATACTAAAAATCGCATTTTGTACGCTCAAAATTATGTATATCATAAAAGTAAAATTTAAATAATACACTTGGGGCCATTAACCCTTATTATTGCACTGCATTCATTAGAAAATATATAAAGTTTTATTGAATCGATTATAATAACTGAAGATAATTTAAAATTATGTAATTGTTTACCTGTATATGTAAATCTTATACAGGTGTAAGCATTTGTGTAAGTAAAATATTTACAATACATTTTATTTAAAATTCAACTATGGGTAAAGATTATTTACATTTCTATAAATTGATGAAAGAAATTTCAAGAAAACTAATCTTTTTGCTCAAAGCACTCACTTTAGAATTGTTCTACACGTGTCTTAGTAATTAAATTTTTAGTTGTAATAAAAAAATGTTAGGAAATGTTAAAAAGGAGTACCTGCTAATAAACACACACACACACTTATGCATATACATTCACATTCTACTACTAACAAACTAACAAACATGTAATAAATTTGGTGCATTAAAAGCAAGTGAACTATGAAAACAAAGAACAAAACTTTACGGTGATTTTGTTTTTGTTTGTGTCTTTTTGTTTTCTGTTAAGCTTTAGAAAAACAAAACCATATACAACAAGCATGCAAGCAATCGAGCATATACTAAACTAACACATGCATGCATGACTCTATAAAGCCATTGCCAGTGTTCAAAATATGTTTGGTTTCCGATATTCTCTGTGTGTGCAAAAAATAGGCCTAGAATCCTTTTTCAAAATCTACAAAGGTACAAAGTGCTGCGTCTATTTTTCGTGCAATTAAATCGATATTACGCGAGAACCTGCCTAATTGCGGATGACACGAAATTGTTTACAACACCACAACAACATGGCATACAAGAGAAACAATAGAACGACGTCAACGTCGACTACAGTATAATACATAATACAGCAAAATCCAACAAAATAACAACAGGCAACATCAACACATGCATTAACAAATAGAATAATCAACAAATAACATGGAAGAAGAACAGTACAATATATCGAAATACAATTTTCCAAATCCATGGATATTTAGGTATAGATACACTCGTGTATACTTATAATGTATGTGCATTTTCAATCTAATTCTAACATTTTGAAATATCTAAATAAATCAGAGTTTAGAAGGTATTTGTTGCTTAATTAAATACAAATTGCAAATTAATTTAATGAAATATTTGAAAAATAATAAATTTTCACAAATTTTCTTATGTATAGAGGAAAGTTTAAAATCTGTTTTGCTTTTAATATTTACGGTAGATATTTTTAGACTCACAGAAAAATCATATTGCACTGTTTCAAGAGTTATTCAAACACCAGCCTCCCCTGTTCACCCACTAGTTCCCGGTGTTGGTACAGTAAACTCATAAAAAAAAGCCCGTACACTAATAGAAAAAAGTCCCTAAAAAATTTAATCAAAACTACTAAAAATTAGTTACAAATGATGCTGCAGAAAAAACTGCTAAATTAGCAGATTATTTTTGCTATTAATTAGTAATATAGGAACAGCAAAAATAAAACTGTTAAATATACAGAATTTCAGTTATATTTGAGGTAAATTTTTGTAAATGGAGAATAGCAAATTAACCTGCTTAAATCTGCAAAAAGTTTTGTTAAATAATTAGTAGTCTAAAAAATCACCAAAAAATTTTAAATTTTCGAAGTTTTTTTTTAGATTTTTTTTTAAATGCAAATAAAAATCGAGCCATTTGAAAACAGCAGTTTACAAAGTATTTCTGCTGATTTTAGCAGAATGGACTGCTATTTGTATTCAACTAATTTAAGCTTAAAAATAGCAAAGGTTTTGTAGATATAACAGTTCATTTTTGCTATTTTTAGTCTACTAATATTAGCAAAATTTTCTGCAGATTTTACAGAACAATTTGTTATTTTCAATTAACTAAGAGTTAACATAAATATAACTAAAATTCTGTAAATTTAACAGTTTTAATTTTGCTGTTCTTATTTGACTACCCAGTGTAGAAAATCATTACCAGATATGTGGTTATGTAACTACATACTTGGTAATGGTAACTAGTTACTTTTGTTATTACATTTCTTATTACCTTTATATGGCGATGTCGCGAAAAATAATGAGTTGTCCTTACACACCAGCTTACGAAAAATCAAAAAATATATAGTTACCTATGTGCTTACCAGTACTGACAAAAATAATGAGTCTAAAAATAGATTTTCTAAGAAATTAATTATATAAAAAAAAAATGTTTTTATTGTTTTTTTTTTTTATAAAATTTGCTGGTGCGGGAATCGAACCTGGGTCTACAGATTGCCAGTCAACAGCTCTACCATCTGAGCTATATCGACATGTAATATTTAATAGATAAAAACACAATTGACCTGCTGCACACAAGTAAGCTTACTCGCCAACATACAAAAAATCAAAAAATATGTGGTTACATATATCCTTACCAGTGTTTAAAAAATATTGAGTTAAAAATAGATTTCAAAAAATTTTCAAAAAAATCTAAAAAATTATTTTCTATATGAAATAATGATAAAAATAAGTCATTATCAGTAACTCATTATTATATGTTTTAAAATAATGCAAAAGGTAAGTGGGTGTCATTACTGGTACTCCAAAAAATAATGATATGTCATTACCATTTCTACACTGGGTAGTAGTTGGCAAAAATCATTTTTAACTAATTTTTAGTAACTTTTTCTGCTATTTTTACAGATTTATTTCAATGAGTACAGCATTTTGAATCCAGTTTAATTTGTTTATTTTTTCATTCTACAAGAAATAAATAGGAAGATTTATGGTAAATTATTTTAATGTGTAGAGTTTATTTCAGTTTTAAAAATTAAAAACATGATGAAACCCCGAAAAATATCGAAATGCAGTACATTTTGAACGAGTGCAAAAAAAGCCTTTTTTTATCAATTAAAAATCTAAAAAAAAAAAAATTCCGCAAACAAGATTTATATTTTTTATCATTTTTATTGCCGTCACCGGGTATCAAACTTGCTACCTCTAGATTGTTAGTGTAGGTCTCGGCCGCTGAACTATTCTTTCACATGAAATCTGAGATGAAGAAATGGCAAAATTATTTACAGATGAATTAAAAGACTGTCCCACATTGATGACGTATGAGTTATGCGAATATTAAAATATTATATTACTCATACGTATGAGTGGTATTTATAAATTTTGTATTTCATATCACTTATACGTAAAAATAAAATTATTGTAGTTTGCAAAATATTATAGCAACATTTTCTAGCGCACTAACAAGGAAGTTGTCCTTGGGGGGCAACGATTTTCATAAAATTGGAATATGCGATAGAGGGGAAAAAACTAAAACACACAGAGAAATTCGGTTACATCTACTAAAATTGGTTGGTACAACTGAATATTGGTTATCACAACAAAATTCGGTTTATACAACTAAATTTTAGTTGCAATAGCCAAACTATTTAGAAATCACATTCCAATATTATTTCACCAACCGAATTTGTTGGTTGTAGCAACCAAAATAGGCTTAGCAATTCGGTTGGGAATTTTTTTTCCTGTGTGCACACATTTTTTCATTTAGCGGCACAATCCGAAATATAACGGTTAAAAATGGAATGCAAAACAGTTCTTAACTTGTTGCTTGGTATATTTTTCTTATAATGTTTGTATGTTTGGTTTCTCAATTGCCTTTCGGGACAGTATGAGAAATGTATCCGGAACACTTTTCTTGTAAGTATGATTAATTATTTTAAATGTATTTTGGCCTGCTAAACTTCAAATCATACACTCACAATATATTTTCCATAACCGATTGAGGTTTATTTGAAAAGTAATAGGTAAAGTTTGTTTTCAATTGAAAAATCAATTAAAATACATCGAAACATATTGTTTAACTCTTTGCATAAGTCAATAAAAAACAAACTACAAAAAAATACGTATCGTCTGTAGGAGTTGATATTTTCAGTCAAATGTTCTATTCTATCTTTAGTTTTCTATTTTTAGAAAAAATAATTTAAATAATTTCGTTGTTTTCTGTTTTAAAACAAAAAATTCAAATATTTTCGGTTTTCTTTTTTATTAAAATAGTTTGTTTATATTCAAAATTATTTCAATTCAAATTACAAGAAATTCTTTACCCATGCACACAAACATAGCCAATAACGAGTAAAAAGGTTAAAGTCGGGCATGCCGACTATACAATACCCTACACCAGTCTGGGTAAAAGCCAACTAATGTTTGGATCCGAAATTCGAATGGGTTAAAATGGGGATTGTGTCAAAATTTTCTATAATGTGAGTCAGCGCACCAAATTTCATTAAAATATCTTAATATTTGCGATCTGCAGTTTGTAACCAAGCCAATTTTGGGGGGACCCTTTTATATGGGCACTAGGTCTAAACATGGACCGATGTTCACCAAAATCAATAGGCTTCGTCCTTGGGCTGATATAGGTCGGTATACCAAATTTCATCAAAATATCTTAATATTTGCGACCTGCCGTTTGTAACCAAGCCAATTTTGGGGGGACCCTTATATGGGCACTAGGTCTAAATATAGACCGATGTTTACCAAAATCAATAGGCTTTGTCCTTGGGCCGACGTAAGTCGGTGTACCAAATTTCATCAATATATCTTAATATTTGCGACCTGCAGCGTATAAATAATATAATTTTGGTAGGCCCCTTATATGGGCACTAGGTCTAAACATGGACCGATGTTCACCAAACTCAATAGGCTTCGTCCTTGGGCCAAGGTAGGTCTGTGTACCAAATTTCATCAAAATATCTTAATATTTGCGACCTGCAGCGTATAAACCATATAATTTTAGTAGGACCCTTATATGGGCACTAGGTCTAAACATAGACCGATGTTCACCAAAATCAATAGGCTTCGTCCTTGGGCCGACGTTAGTCGGTGTACCATATTTCATCAAAATATCTTAATATTTACGACCTGCAGCGTATAAACAATATAATTTTGGTAGGACCCTTATATGGGCACTAGATCTAAACATGGACCGATGTTCACCAAAATCAATGGGCGTCGTCCTTGGGCCGACATAAGTCGGTGTACCAAGTTTCATCACAATATCTTGATATTTGCGATCTGTAGAGTGCGCACAAAAATGCATGAACAGACAGACGGACGGACAGACGGACGGACATCGTTAAATCGAAATAAAAAAAATTCTGAGCCGATCGGTATAATATAAGGTGGGTCTAGGACAAATATTTTTTGGTGTTACAAACATCAGCACAAACTTATAATACCCTGACCACATAGTGGTGTAGGGTATAAAAATATGAACGTATGTGTTGTGTGTGTAGTGTTTTGAAAATTCAAATAAAAAAACATTCAAATATGAAGAATCAAACTACATAATCGTTTTTTTCTAACGTTTTTGTCAGTTAAAAATTTAAGACTGTTTTAACAGACTTTTTAATTATTTTTATTTATTTTATGGATTGTTTAAACAATGTTTGAAAATAGATAGCAAAATGGTTTGAATATAATGAAAAATCAGTAGTCTTTTTTTTTTAATTGTATTTTCAATTAATTTATTATGCATGTTAGGTTGTTTTTGAGGATAAAATATTGTGAGTGTATGATTTTAGAAGTACTGCTGTACTATAAGCACATAAGTGCTTCTCGCCCTTCCAAATATGATGTTGATGTTGTTGTAATTTATTGTATTTTTATATCGTGTCTATTTCTTGCTGGGTAAACCCTTCATATATGAAATAACTACAAACTTTTCGTTCTATATAATTAGACATAACTTTAAAATTTATCCATGGATTTTCTTAAAATATTTGTTGTTTTCTTGTTAAAGATACAAAATATCCTGAATATTGTTGTATTTGTTAAAAGAAATGTATATGACTTTTTTATAAACTATTTGAAATTGAAATAAATTGTTAAAGCTCTGTGTTTGTATATGTAGCAACAAATGCTTATATACAATAAGCTTTGACCGTGTTTGTGTCGGTGACAAAGTTGCCAGATTAACTACCTACAAAACATGTAGAAAAATGTTGTCTAAACCAAACTTTTCATTAAGCTAACGAATTATTTAAATACTATTAAATGGAACTTGTTGTTTCCATCAGAAATTTAAAATTTAAGTGTTGTGTAAATTTTAACGGGGCAGTGTCGTCAAATCAAAGATGGAGTTTCATACACTGAGAGAATTATCCTTCATGATATTAATGACATAAGTTCATAGAATTTTTTTCATAGAACCAATGAAGAATTTCATTATGTATATAATACTTAATTAATATTATGAAATTTTTCATAACTTTTCTTTCATAAAATTTCATAATTTTATTAAAAAAATTCATTGAATTTCATAAATTAGATCTCAATAGATTTAATGAAAATGTTCTTTATATATATGAAATTGTTTAATAGTATTTACTTTTATATTTAAATTTAACGGTTCGTTGTATTTCCAAAATCTGTGATTATCATACACAGAGTTGAATAGAATCAGCTGAGATATCTTAAGAATTAAGGTTCAAAGCAAAATAGAGTAATAATAACTAAGGATAAAAATAGCATTGTTGATGTTAGTCATTTACATTTTGGAATTAATTACGCGCACAATTACGCAATGATGTGTAATTGTAATTGAAAAAAACCCAATTACAATTACATACATATATACTTGTAATTGTAATTTTAAAAAAATTTAAATTACATGTAATTTTAATTTTAACAAATGTCAGCTGCAATTAAATTTTATGGGGAAAAGAAATCATGAAAAAGAAATAATTATGGGGAAAAAATAATGATAGATCAACCCAACATGACGTATTCTTTTTATGCTGGCCACGCCTATCCAGCTTAACCCAACCAAATTTTTTTTTGAAAAATTTTAACAAAAAACATTTTCTAATTCTAAATGCAATCCAAATTTGTAATTGCAATTACTTTTAATTGCAATTACATGTAATTTGTAATTGGGGGTTTTTAATTTCAATTACTTTTATTTTTATTGGTAATTGTAATGAAATATTTTCAATTACAAATTACATGTAATTGTGATTGAAATATAGTTAAACTCCCCCAGGTCTTCAAAAGTGATTCTAAAAAGTGATTTTGATATAGTTTTATTCCAAACAGATAATCGCGGGATCGATTCCTAGGGGAATTTTTTTTTTAATTTATAATTAATTTGTATAAATTCAATTTTTTTTTTAATTTTTTAATTTTCAAAAAGTATAGAATAGATATAATGAAAAAATTTTTATATACCTGTGAAAAGAGTACTGAAAAAAATACTAAATTGCAGTGTGCCTTTTGCACTTGTGCAATAAGTACTTTTATTGAAGAGAATAGGACACAATCTCACAATGACAAAATGGTGTTTTTATGCCAGTCAGCTTTCACATCAAAGAATAGATAGCTATGTGGTCAAGACCTAGACTAGCAATACTGAGGTCGCAAGTTCGATAACCGTTGTAGGCAATAAAAAATTTTTTTAATTAAAAATATATGTTTTTTTTGTCTAAAAAATTTTTAAACTTTCAATTAATAAAAAGGATCCCAGTGTAGAAACGGTAATGACATATCATTTTTGGACTACCAGTAATGACACCCACTTACCTTCTGCATTATTTAAAAAAATATAATAATGAGTAACTGATAATGACTTATTTTTATCATTATTTCAAACAGAAGATAATTTTCTAGATTTTTTTTTAATTTTTTTAAATCTATTTTTAGATTCAATATTTTTTAAACACTGATATTTTGTATGTTGGCGAGTAAGCTTACTTGTGTGCAGCAGGTCAATTGTGTTTTTATCTATTAAATATTATATGTCGATATAGCTCAGATGGTAGAGCTACTGACTGGCAATCTGTAGAACCAGGTTCGATTCCCGCACCAGCAAATTTTATTTAAAAAAAAAATACAATAAAAAAAATTTTTTTTTATATAATTTATTTTTTTGAAAATCTATTTTTAGACTCGTTATTTTCGTCAGTACTGATAAACACATAGGTAACGATATATTTTTTGGATTTTCGTATGCTGGTGTGTAACAATAACTCATTACTTTGCGCGACCTCGCCATATAAAGGTAATAAGAAATGTAATAACAAAAGTAACTAGTTACCATTACCAAGTATGTAGTTACCTAACCACATATCTGGTAATGATTTTCTACACTGGGATTTTCCCTTGCACTCGTTCAAAAGGTACTGAAAAAATATTGAATTGGGAGTACTTATCTCCTATGACAACTCAATATTAAAATCATTTTCGACAGATTGGAGAGTTTAGCTTGGTATACTTTCCTTTTCAGTTGCTAAGGTCTGTCTATAAGTGTAATTGTTAATGTATGTGTGTATTGCTTTGCTAACTAGTAAAGTGCTAGTCTGACAAAACGGTCGGTCGTTACTTATAAATATTTACCACGGTTTGTTGTTGTTTATTGGCGTTACTATTGGAATAGACAGAAAGTTTTTTTATCTACCATGTTTATGTATGTATAAACTTATTTACTTTGCCCCCTGCTTTTGTTTCGTTGTTATTTTGAAAAAAAAAAAAAACACTTGTATTATTGTCTTTGTTTTGCTATTGTTGCATGCTTGCAAGCTTTTGTTATTACATATTTGATTTTTTTGTTTTGTTTAGTTTTTTGTTTTTCATTTTCTATTTCGATTTTTTGCCAGATGTACCAAATGTTTAAATGCAATTGATTTATAAGTAAGCAAAACTAAACCATACTCAAACTTACATATAAACACTTACACACAATACACAAATATGTATTGAACTTTATTTTTCATGTTTTTATTTTTTATTTACATTTGTTTTTTTTTTTTTTTTGAGCATTTTTCATTCGTTGTACGTTATGTATTATACATACACACATTTAAATTTTTGTATTGCATAAATATTTTATGTAAAATATTATGCAATTACATGCATATTTGGAAAAATAAACAAACAAAACAGAAATATAGACAACAAATAAACTAGCATAATAGTTAGAATCAGTTACAACGAATTTTATATGCTCTAAACTTTTGTAAACCAATGGTTTAGCGATAAAAAATAATTAGTATTACATTTAAGATATAAAAACGTATGAGCAATTTGAATTTGATAATTAAAAAGTTGATCATACTCATCTAGGTGTTACAAAAGGCAGAGTTTCAAAAGAATTGATTCCATTTGAAATTAATTCACCCGAAAAAAAATGTTATATTTCATCATACCATTCCCTCAGCATATGTTCATTAAAATGCTGGTTTTCATTTTTATTGAACTTCTTCGGATACATTGGTAACACTGTTTCAATAATAGAAGCAATATAGAACCAACCAACACCTTTGAGTCTGAAACTTAAAACTTAACTTCAAAAAAGTTCGACATATGGCAGTTGTCTGTCTATTAATCAGTCATAGTTGTTTTATCTGTAATTGGAGTTGCTTTTCTTTTAGAAAATGCAAAACAACTATTATGACAGTTATTATAAAAACAACTAACGAAAATTACGGATTGCATAACAAAAAACTACACTTAAATTAATACATTAGTAAAAAAATCTGTCAAACGGATTTCAAATCTACACTCAGGGAATTATGTAGGCAAAATCAACTGCAAATGACTGTTAAAATAACTGCATTTGCATTTAAAAAGGTGTAGAAGTTATTTTCAACTGTTAAAAATCAACTGAAAAATATAGTAAAAACAACTGCAAATGCAATTAAAACAACGTACATGCAAATTATTGTAAAACTGTACAAATAACTGCAAATGTAGTTAAAATAACATAAAAAAATTATTTTAAAAATTATTAATTTAATAAAAACAAAATTTATGTAAATACTCTTAACTTAATTTTATTCCATAATAAATTTAAAATTGAGAAATCAACATTTACACTTAAAATCACTTTTATTGTTCACTATATTGTTTGGCTTCCTTTTTTTCTTCAGGTAGAAAGGGATGAAAATATAAAAGAACTGAAAGAAAATAAATAAAATTTTGAGTGTTAATTTTAAAAAATTATTTATAACTAATTTTTAAGAACACGTTTGTTAAATTTTAAACAATTCATTGTTAAGATATAACATTTTCAAGTTTCTGATATTACCTCCCAGCAAAAAAACCTGCTTCGCTGGATGCAGCTTTGTAAGGGAATAAATAAAATTAATCCCTTACACAACTGCTTACGGAAGGCATGACTTTTCCATACAAAGGGCCCGCTTGGAAGCACGTTCTTTTGTGAGAAAAAGCGCATTATTCCCTGCTGAAAAATTGCAGTAAATTCATGTTTTTAGTAAGTGCATTTAACCGCGAATAAATTTATGCACTTTTTTGTGGGAAAAAGTGCTTTATTTGCTGCTGAAAAAATGCAGTACATTTATGATTTTTCATTGAGCGCATTTAAACACGACTTCTTATGAAAATAAATGCATTTATTTGCCGACTTCAAAATGCAGACTAACTCATGTTTATGTGGCGTCTCTACATTAAACTCTAGTAAGGCAATCCTACTAAAAAAGAGTAAACCACTATTGAGATGATTCAGATTTCGTGCGCATTAATCGTTGGATAACTTACATTTTATTTTACTCCCTTACAACCTGCTTCGTCGTAGGGGAATAGCGTAGCACTATAATTTTTTAAATAACTTGCTTAAGATTTGCTTCGTTTAAGGCAGTTTTGAAGGGTATACAATAAAATTGCAAAATTTTTTGTGTATTGTATACGCATAAAGTGGCGCAACTCTGTAAAGCAGAATTTGTAGCGCTTTTTTAAGCGCTTCGTATTTTTACTGCTTCCAAAATACTAAAATTTTTTTGCTGGGCTGGTATATGGCGCCACCAGTGTATCCACAGGTTTAAAAATTGTGCCATTTCTTTCCCTCTCGCTTTTTAAAATGGCCCATTAAAATGGCTCGAAAAATAAGAGAAATAGAGCAAAACGGACAAAACGTTTACCTCGACGTTTCGGCTTGACGTAAATATCGTATATAATATCTTCATGAAAAGGCTATCTCAAAAACTTCACCTTGATGGGGCCTTGGACTATCTGAAATTTAAAAAAAAAAGTTTTCAATTGTTATTCTCTGTAGATTACTTGTATGATCAGTGTTGCCATATAGCCAGTTTTAACTGTTTTTTACAGTTTTTTGGGATGCCTAACAGTTTTCCAGTTTTTTCATGTAAAAAACTGTTTTTTTTTAATTCAAGGATTTTTTTACAGTTTTTTCATATTAAATCGGCATATTTGTTTCATTTACAATTTTTTTCTATTTTTTAACTAAAATTTAAGAATTAAAATATAAAAATGCTTATGCATAAGAACTTGAAAACTTTATAACACGTTTATAAGTATGAATTTTGTATAAAATATTTGTTTTATAAGCCATTTAGAAACTTAGAAAGTGGTTATGCATATGACCCAAAAATTACAATAAAAGTTTCATATTGTAAAAAATGAGGTACAAATGTAAACATAAATTAATTTAAAAATGCGAATATAATACTACAAAATATGCCTACTGGATAAATGAACAGTTTTATAACAAATTGCACTAAAATAAAATTGGCTAAACCCTATCTGACACATCATAGATCCGACGAACATTTTTTAGCAGAACTTTTCAGATCATTTCTAAATGAAGGATAATTTAGAAATTTATATTTTTTTGAAAAAATTTTTAAAACAATGTCTCATCAAAAAAGCCGAAATTTATTTTATATTTTTGTTTCTAATAAATATTTGCCAATTCTGGATAACAATTTACTATTATTTTTTCAATTCTGATCAAGGAAAATTCCAAAAAAAGTAATTTTTTCAAACAAACAATTCCCTACATAACACAATACTCAACCAGATGAAAGGTAGTTTTATGCAAATCCATAAAGAATATTTTGAGTTACAACATTGACCAATAAAGTATTCTATCCTAAGTCAGGATTTAATAAAAATGGTTCACATCTCGGAAGGGTGATTCGATTAACTTTTTTTAACTTCAAATTCGGGCCTAGGAGACTAAAATTCTTAAAAAAAATGTTTTATTAGGAGGCTGTGCAAAAAGTCGATTAATATAAATGCCAAAGGCAATTAAATTATTCAAATTTCGATATTTGGAAAATTGAGACCCTGGGATAATATATTAATACCAGGATACTTCGGGATCACAGAATTTCTTCTGATTTTTAAATTTTTTTCGAAAAACAGTTTTTCTATAAAGAAACAGTTTTTTTACAGTTTTTCTAAAAAAATATATGGTAACACTGTGTATGATCTTAAATCTGACAAAAAACATTAATTTACCAATTGAATCTGCTATCTACTACGGAATTGATCTACTATACATACCTTCATATATTTCGACACACTAGATACAGTGAAAATATAATTTAATTTGTCTAATTGTTTACTATCAACATGGATTTATATTGTAGGTTAAAAATAATTAGAACATGCATTTAAAATTTAAAATTAACGGTTCGTTGTCGTTCAATAAAAAGCTTTGATTCAGAGTTGAATAGAACCAGCTGCGATAATTTAACAATTAAAGTTAATAACAGAGGATAAAAATAGCATTGTTAAAATTTCGTTGATGTTAGTCGTATTAAGCTGTGTACACGGCAGCTTATTTGCTTCACTTTCAATATAAGTAGAACATCATCAATTATTAACCCACAAAGGCATGGATACCGAGGATGAGCCTGTAGCGGGACCCGAACATACTTATTCTATCCTGCTGACCTTATCGAATTTTTTACAATTTATATTCTCTGTAGTTTACTTGTAAAAATTTTCCATTTCACAAAATGGCCTATATCTCGAAAACCAAGCGAGCAAAACGGACAAAATGTTTGCTCCGTTGGAGTGCCCTCATATGCCCTCACATTATATGGACTAGGCCCGGGTAGGGTCCCCAGACCCTAAATTTGGATAAATTCTGCGACTCAGTATAATTATAGTGGTTTTTTTTTTTTTTTTTATTTTTTTTTATTTTCGGATTTTTTTCTTTAAAGCTCTGCAAATTAAGGAATACACAGACAACAACCTTTTCTCTGGAGAGGGGCACACCGTTGTGGGCGCTGTGGTGTAATGGTTAGCGCGTTGGACTGTTACACGTGAGGTTGCGGGTTCGAGCCCCAACCAAAGCAACATCAATTTATGAAAAATAGTAATATGTATGAGTTTTTTCTATCCCTCATACCTATCGCAGCGTCCTCCTTCGGTGTTCCCATAGCACTTAACCCCACCGAAGTAAAATAATATAACAGGGCTATGAACTAAAATGCTTCAACAAAGTTCGCCAACTCACCGTCAGATGGCGCGCAACAACTGTTCTAAAATTCAATATCTCGCGCAATTACAGTGTTGCCATATTTGAAGCCCTTCATCTTTCACCACCTTTCACTTCTTCTCTATCCCCTTTCCAAAGGAAGCAACACGTTAATTAATAGGAAGAATTTCCTGAGTGTTGCTTCGCTTTAAAAAAAAAAAAAAAAAAAAAAAAAAAAAAAAAAAAAAAAAATTACAGATAAAACTGTAGTTTCACTAATTTTTTACTTAAATTTAGATTTATTAAATTTAACAAAAATTGTGTTAAAATCAACAAGTTTTATTTGAAGACAAAAACAGGAATAACTTTTGTTATAGTAACAAATATTTTTGTTGAGCCAACATACATATTATTTTGAGTGATTGATACAATACTAATGAAATCGTCGATTAGATAGTTCACTAAACTAGTTAGCACCATGTATGATTTTATTTGATGTATTTTTTTTTTCACATAGAAACAAATTTTTCTTAAGGTGTAGAGGCTTTTAAATAGAAGAGATATTAAAATTTTTATATTTGTATAAACAAGCATTCCCATCGATGGGGACATAAGGAGCTGGGAAAACTTTGCCATCTTATTTACAAGCCCAATATATATATACTGATATTTCTTATTTAAAATGTTCATAAAGGTTAAAATTGCAGCACAAATTCTTCGCTTTGTAGAGCAGCGTTGTATTGTAGATTTTAAATTTCGATGCTTTTGATGTACAAATGGACTAACAAATTGAATAGACCTTGCATGGCGATTACAAAAAACATGACAAATATATTGCATAGTAATTTTATTAAACGTTTGAACGAAAAATACCGCATACCTCAAACTTATATAAGGATATATAAGGATATTCGTTTTCTGTAATAGTAATGATATGTGATGAACGATATTTGTAAAATATTGTGTTCTAAGTTAATGGAAATGGAATTACCTCTTACATTATTTATCCTAGAGGATAATTATCATATTTCATGATCTAAATTCTAAGAACCCATAACTGGTTGAATTTTTATATTTCTGTTAAAATTGGTATATTTATTTAAAAGCTTTTCAAAGAAAATTAATTTTATGTGCCTATTCCTACGAAAAGTCTGTGACTCTTAGATGTAACTGTATTCCCCATGTATTTGTTGTTGTAAAGTCACAATAATTAATATTAATTCAAATTTTTGTTTGAAAACTTAAAAAAAATTAAGACCTTGTATCGACACAATCATAACATTGACAAGTAAAATTTGAATTTTTTAATTTTATTGTTGTTTTGTATGAAAAGTTTAGACTCTCAGTATTAAAAATAGTCTTATGACGGTCACAATGAACCACAAGTAGGAATAGGCACCTTAATATTACTCGATTTGTTCGAAATATCAACAAAAAATAAAATTATTCGTTATTCGAAAATCATGATATTTTGCTTATTTATATTCAGTTACACGTCTATTTGGTTTATATATGTTGATCACATACTTATAGTGAATACCCCTATTAAGTGTTACAATTTCATTTTAAGGCCCTGTGCGAGGTGGCTAAATACATTCTAAACTAAATACAAATTGACAAAAGGTTTTAAAATTTCTTTGAAAATTTTTTGAAAACTTTTTCAAATTTCATAGTAATTTGGAAACCTGAATTTAGTTTAGGTTTTATTTATGCAGTTCGCACCCACCCTAAATTATGATTTTTACAAATTTCGAACTTACAAAAAATATACTTTATGTGTAGTACCTACTTGTAAATGTTATAAAATGCATTATACGTTTTATATTCCTCCTCTTTTTTTTGCCATCAGTCATGTATGTGTGTGGGTATGTATGTAATTGTGTGTATAAGTATGAGTGCATATATAAATGATTTCTCTTTATGCTTATCCTTTCAATATATTACAACAACAATAGCAAAATAAATAAAAAAAAAAAACTATACTACAAACCACTATTACTAGGCAGTGATGGGATATGTGCCACAATTCTGCCGTTTTTTGATACAATTGAAAGGTTTAGTAGTACTCTGGCACACTTGATACTTTAATGGCACATTTTAATTATCTCCAAAACACTAATAGAAAATTAATTTAGTTTTTGAAACAAAAATATAACATAAATATAAGTTGCTCTCCTCGGAAACAAACTAATTGGTCATAAAAATTACTGATAAACTTGTACCACAAAACTTAAAAAAAATACAATTGAAAAATTTGTTAAAAACTATTGTGTTTTGCAGTTTATTTTATTTTTTGTTATTATAAAAATTGATTTTAATGAAAGACACAATTTTCTCTTTCGATTACAAAAAATGTGTAATTGCCATGATTGGCTAACACTAATCATAAATTTAAACTCTTTAAAATGTCTGAAATTAACTCAATAATATCACTAACGAAATAATTTAAAATACCGTTAACCTTTCGTTCTTTCAAAAAGATCAGCTATTTTTGTTGTTTACTTACACACTTAGAGAACTATGTCGATAACACTAGCTTAAAATTAAATTAGATCAACTACAATTGCAGTTATTTTTAACTTCAATTGCAGTTGAATATATCACACTAGGAATATATCAATAAAAACAAATACAAACAAATAAAATTTTCAAAAACTCAAGGAAATTTTTTATTTTTTAAATAATTAACAAAAATAATTGTTTACTGCAAAAATATTGCTTTTATTAAAAATAACTATTTTATACTACTGTTACTATTATAACGTCAATAATTGTTGTTTCGTGTTTTTCATATAAAAACAACTGTTATTACAGTTAAAAACTACAACTGCTGATTACTACACAAACAACTGTTATGTAATAACTGTCAAACTTTTGTAAGTGTGAATTAAAGTGAACGAAAAATTTTAAAAACACAACTGAAATCAATTGGTCGAAATCTTTCGAGTTCAACCATTTTTATTACTGGGAGGGGTCCAATTTGCATCAATATGTGACGCGCAAAATAGAAAGGGACCTAAGGATAGAAAGGGACCTAAGGTCAGGAGAGCATGGGATCGTTCTCATTCGATGTTCAGATGTTGTCCACAAAAAAAAAAAAATTGATTTTTTACCCTTAGGTCCCTTTCTCTATGCGCTGTCACATATAGTGAAATTTGGAAAAAATTTCTTAAAATTAACATTTTTTTTCAGTTCTCAAATTTTCCGAGTCTTTATATTTAAAACACTCGAAAAAGTGGATTTATTAAATCCAAACAAAAGTTGGATTTATTTATCTGGGTTTACACATAACAATGAAAACACAAATTTATGAAACATTCTGTTAATTTAACATCAGAAAAAATACGAATGAAAGTTAAAAGAGCAACAAAAAAATTTTATTTAAATTTTTGTATTAAATATGTTCAGAAAAAAACTACACTTCTCTAAATACTTATTTTCTATATTGGGCATGGAGAAATAGCTGAAATAGAAATGGTGATTTTTCACGCTACTGTAAGTAATTTAATTAAATCCATTTGGTGATTAGTAGACATTGCAGTGGAATATTTTAATTGTGTAGAAATATAAATTGAAGTGATGAAACTCAAAAGAAAGACTGTTTCTGGCTGTTTTATATAAAATATAATAAGAAATTTAAAGTTACAACAAAATCCTGCATCATTGTGTTTGTTATTAAAAATTAGGGTGAACGAAGCTCGGATAGAAAAATTCTGTTAAAATAAGCGGAAACTAGCTCCATCTATTGAGCACTTTGAGAACTAATTTTTGAATTAATTAAATCCAAGTGATTAAAAAATACGGTTAATGTTTAAAGTCATTTTTATTTAAAATTTTGTTAATCTAAAACAATTATATTGTTCACTACAGAAATCAATTTTTGTTTTACTAATTTCTAAATTATTGTAGAATTTAGAGTTTTTCGACACTTCTATATTAGTCAGTTGTCAGTTATAATGACTATATTTTGTATACATATATACCCTACTAAACCACGTAGACATAGTATAATATTTTAGTATACCGATCGACTCAGAATCACTTTTTGAATGGATTTCGCGCTGACCGTCTGTCTGTCCGTCCGTCAGTCTATCTGCATATCCTTATATTCTTGTGCGCACGCTACAGGTTGCAAATATTAACATATTTACATGTAATTTGGTACACTAACTTATATCGAATATTAAATCTAATATTTATTAGGAAAAATCGATATTCCTTTCTGCTTTTCTAATTTTTTACCAATTTATGGACAAATTTTAACTCAAGTTTATTTCAACCTGTTAAAATAAGTTGACTTTCAATCATATAGTCGACATACCCGATTTGAGCTTTTTTCTGGTTTTTTTAATTTCTTTAATAAAAAATTTTATATTTTGCAACATTCCTATCATAAAAGATTCTTATAAATTTTTAGACTTCTCGATTAAAAACATCTTTAAATTTAATATTTTCTTTGCATTGGTAAAAATTTGGTTTTGGCATAATTTCGACTTGGCAAAAAAACAAAAATTTCCAAATCCCATCACTGATACTACTAAATTCATTGTACTTACTATATGTATACTCTATATAGCATTTTATATGCAATATTACAACTATGTATTTGTAAAATTGTGGCGGTACGTTTCACGCTCTCGCTCTCTCCCCCCGTCTTTAAACTATAGACCCAACAACCAAAAGTCCAGGCGATCGATAAGCAATGAAAAGTGTTGAATTTTTCATGTAGTTTTTGGTTTGGCTTGACTACGTTTTTTGGTTTTAGCTTTCGATGTTTATACAAAGTTTCAAACATTCACTCACTACCGCCACTACCACTATTGCCACTACTATCACCACTAGCCCCAATAGCTACCGAAGGGTAGAGCGCTTGTGTTCCTTTTAACTACTAAATATATATGAATAGTTGATTTGCTTTTTATTTTGTGTATTTTTACCTGTAGTTTTTGTTATACATATACATAGCATTCAGAGATTTAAGAGAATAGATTTTTTACTTTTTTTATTTCAAAGAGGCAAAACTTTATTTTTTAAACCCAAACCAGATACTGAAAGTGTCAGTAAAAAGTGACAGTTCTGTCAAATTTTGTTCTTGAATTCCGCGAAAACTATTCAATACTCTTTGAATTTCTGATTAAAAATCTTGCTTTATCGAAAAACTGTCGCAATGCAATAAAACACTGTCTGCACTGAGTTTATTTGGTTTTAAGCAAAATTATCGATTTGTATATTAATGTTTTCAGATCAAAGATACTTGAAAGAATTTATGCTTTAACGCTCTGTTTTGTATAGTAGTTTTTTAAGCTATTTAAGATGCGGAGTGAAGTAGAAAGTTCAATAGCTATTACCTTTGTTCAGGGTTTTTTGTAGGATTTTTATTTTTCTGTATAGTCTTTGCAATGCCTGGGGGTTTGAGAGAATGCCACTAGTAAGTCCTTTTTTGGTGTTTTACTATAAAAATAACATACCATATATAACGTATTTTTGACGGCATTTTACCATCATACAAAACCATTGTTTTTCATTTTTTTTTTTTTTTTGTTGTATTTCTGTTCAAGAACATTGGTGCTTAATGAGTTTAATCGCAATAATTTCAATTCTTATGTCTGCTGACCCTTTTTTTAAATTTGTTTTAAAATTGATTGTTATTGAAGTTTCACCTTTATTTTTTTGAACTTTTGCTATGTTTGTAGCGCTTTTTTTTCTGCTTGTAATATGTAAAAATTTATAGCAAAAATGTTTTCACTTTTTGATCTATAAGGATTTATAAATATAGGCTGAATCGCGGAAAAAAAGGTTTTTTGTTGAGTTTATTTGTTTTCAATTTTTCGCACTGAAATGGAAGATGAATTTTTTTATTTCGTTCCTTTATTAATACGTTTGATGTTGTGTTAACGAGCTGTAATTAAACGTGTAATTAATTTTTTAACTTTTTTTGCATAGAAAATTAATTTAAATATGTTTTCATTAAATACTAGTTGGATGTTATACACTCAAAGTAATATGTCTGTTGGCTCAAAAGGAAAATTTGTTGCAAAATGTATTCCTGTTTTTTGGATTAAAATAAAATTTGTTGATTTTAACACTTTTCTTTGTTAAATTTAAGAAATCTAAATTTAACCAAAAGTAAAAGTACAGTTTTATTTGTAATTATACACTCACAATATATTTTTATATGAAAAGTAATAGGTAAAGTTTGTTTTCAATTGAAGAATCAATTAAAATACATTGAAACATATTGTTTAACTTTTTTTTATCAGTCAATAAAAAACAAACCCCCAAAAAATATGTTTTGTCTGTAGGAGTTGATATTTTCATTAAATGTTATATTTTTAATTTTCTATTTTAGGAAAAAATAATTTAAATAATTTCGTTGTTTTCTGTTTTAAAACAAAAAATTCAAATATTTTCGGTTTTCCTTTTTGTTAAAATAGATTCTTTATATACAAAATTATTGCAATTCAAATTACAAGAAATTCTTTACTCATACACACAAACATAGCCAATAAAAGTATGAACGTGTGTGTTGTGTGTGTAGTGTTTTGAAAATTCAAATAAAAAAAAGCTTTCAAATATGAAAAAACAAACCACTAAATCGTTTTTTTACGTTTTGTCAGTTAAAAATTAATGATTGTTTTAACAGACTTTTCACTTATTTGTATTTCTTTTATGGATTGTTTAAACAATGTTTGAAAATAAATAGCAAAATGGTTAGAATATAATGAAAAATCAGTAGTGCTTTTTTTAATTGTGTTTTCAATTAATTTAATGTGTATTTTAGTTTGTTTTTAACGATAATATATTGTGAGTTTATTGAGCGCAAAATTTGTTGAAATTATAAACTATCGGTCCTGGTCCCTAACATCTAAGGCTATGTAAGGATACACCGGTGGAATAGTCGTTTTGATGTATCTCGCTTAGTTTTCAATATATATATAGTTTTAATATATAAATTTTTATTCAAAATTTCCGAGGGTCTAAGACTACTTTTGGATAGAGATAACCTTATCACAGGGATATTATATAATTAGGTGCAGGGATATTATATGGTTAGGTGCAGTAAAAATGTTCGTCAATTTTTCTCTATCTCTCTTAGTTTTCGATATGCGCAATATTTAAAACTACGGATGCACTGGTCGCGCCATTTACCAGGTAATTGCAGAAAAATTAAAATATTATAGTTTAACAATAAAATTTGTAAAATTTAACAAATGGATTCTTAAAACTTAGTTATAAATAATTCGTTAAAAATTAGTCAAATCGATTTGAAACCTGTTTGACAGATTTTCTACTGACGTATTATTTTAAGTGTATAATAAACAAAATACAGGATTAACTAATGGGTGGGAGGTATTTAATATGTTATTTTCAGGGCAGCGAGTTTCGTACAACTCTTGTTTTATTCAATAGCCCACACATGATTTTGATCAAATACATTTCCAGTTCAAAGGATTTGCATCAAAATAGCATCGAGTTGTTGTTGCATTTTTTCTTATAAATGCATATTTTCCTTTTGTATGCATATTTTTTGTATATACTAAATATTCTATTGCATATTTTGCAATTAATTGCATTTTTAAGCATATCAAAAAAAAAAAAAAAGAAACATCATAAGTATTATCATAATCAATGGAGTGAGTACTAAAAACAAACAACTTTGAAACTAATTTTTACATCCTAAAAATCAAGTTAGGCCAACACGCTTAGTACCAAAAGTTAAGTTTTGTCCCCTCTATCCAAATTTCATCAAAATCTGAAGAAAACCACAAATAGACTCTCTTAGGCATTTGTATTGGATTTAATTTTTAATCCAAGCCACACGAGTAATAAATATAATTTTAAAAATCAACGAATGTTAAGTGCATACACTCAAACTTTGTAGGTAGAATTTACTGAAAGTGACAACTAAATGAAAGGTATATGCAGTTAAAAAGGCGGCAAAGGTATTTGCCTTTAAAAGAACTAAAAATGTAGTTATTCTTAACTGCTGAAAAATATCTAACAAATGCTTTAAAAGTAAATAAAAATGTTGCAAAATCAACTGAAAAATTTTTGCTACAAACATTTTAAAATAACTGACAAAATAGTTAAAAACTACCGATTTTTGTAATTAATTTTTTTTGAAGTTATAAAAGTATATTTTTATAAAAAAAAACAGTTTGAAGTAAAAATAGCAAACAGCTCTCCAGTTATTGCCTTTTTACGCATTGGAGATACAATACTATTTTCTGAATATTATTTGCAAACTATTATCAAATCTATCAATAATAAAAAATACAAACTAAACAAGAATTTTGAAATTAACGAAAATTTTTATTTTTTAAATAACTAACAAAAATAACAGTTTATTGTTAAAATACGGTTGTGGTTGTTGTTTATTATGATATTAAAAATAACTACTTTAAATAACTGCTACTTTTGATTTCTTTTATAACTGTCATATTAGTTGTCAGTTAAAAACATTAACTACTGATTATTACACAAACAACTGTCATGTGGAACTTTTTTACGTGCAGTAACAATTTATATATTTTCAATTTTAATTATGCTCCCTTAATTAAAACTTCTAACTGAGTTTTGAGGTTTTATTATGTAATTTATGTTTTAATATTTTCTAAAAATAAATTGTATTATTTTGAAATTTATATTTTAAAATATAAAAATTTATTACAACTGTAACCTCAAACATTATTTTGTATTAAAAAGTTTTTCAATGAATGAATTAAGAATACATTTTTATTTAGAAATAAAAATATCCCAGTGTAGAATCGGTAACGACATATCAGTATTTTTTGGACTACCAGTAATGACATATACTTGCTTTCTGCATTATTTTAAAATATATATAATGAGTTACTAATAAATACTTACCTATACTTTTTTCATTATTTCCAAATAAAAAATAATGCATTACCAATAATGACTTATTTTTATCATTATTTCACAAATAAAATAATGTTCCAGATTTTTTTGTAAATTTTTTTGAAATCTATTTTTAGACTCAATATTTTTTCAACACTGGTAATGATATATGTAACCACATATTTTTTGATTTTTTGTATGTTGGCGAGTAAGCTGACTTGTGCGCAGCAAGACAATTATGTTTTTATCTATCAAACGTTACATCCCAGTAGAAATTACTGCTTGCTTGGAAGCAGTTTTGTCAGGGAAAGTTGAGCAGTGAAGCGATTGCATTATTGATGATATCATGCCTGATTGTTGTTCGAGATAGCTCGCGTGAAAGCACTTGTTTCGACATCCGAAAATGCACGAATTCACAGCTTTTAATTAGTGCTCCTGTTTTTCTTTTAAAATGTCGATAATTCATGCCTTCTCGGAAGTGCATATTATAAAGCTTTTCAACTACATATTTAAAATCATGCCTTCTTAAAAGCACAATATTCCTGCATATTTTTCCGTGAAGAAAAAATGCCTCTTGTTTTTAATAAAACCTCTTATTTTCATTAAAACAACTTTTTTCGCATTTTAAAAAATTTTGATAAAAGAACCGCAAAAATATTTAAGCAATCAAAATGTATTGCTCATTTCATGCCTTTTTGAAAAGCACAGCAAAAAGCGATGTAAACAATTAATCAACTTAGGCCTTTCATTAGGCCTTTCTTATGCTGGTGTGTAACTCGTTATTTTTCGCGACATCGCCATATAAAGGTAATAAGAAATGTAATAATAAAAGTAACTAGTTACCATTACCAGGTATGTAGTTACACAACCACATACCTGGTAATGATTTTCTACACTGGGATATTAAAAAAACTCTTCCTTTTTACGGATTATTACCTTAAGGATATTATATATATCCTTAACACCTTCAATTAAATTTATTTTAAATTTATTATATTGTCTTTATATTTTCCTTTATTTGATTACAATTTTCTTTGTTTACGTGTGTTTTTTGAGAAATAATTTCATTTTTACGTAACAATAACATGTTGACAGTTACAGTACATTTGTGGTTTGTTAGAGAGAACAATTTTATTTGTTTATTTCCTGTATTTCGTAGTAAATTGTTTGTGTACAAACTTACAAATACATATAAGGGAGTCGTTTTTGTGCTATATATAATCCGAAATACATATCCCCCTAATACCGTTTCTAATTTTCTTGTTCAGAATTTTTAGTTTTAAATAAACCCTCTACAATTCTTGAGCTGTTCATTAGATTTGTGGATCCTTTAGTTTAAAATATTTTAAAATAAAGTTGGGATATTGTGTAGTACCTAGATATCATACAGTTAATGTAACGGTATGATTTTTTGTTCAGCAACGTGTGAACTCAAATAAAATTGTTGATTTTATTGTCTGTCTTGTGTTGTGTTTGCTTCCATGGTTGGTTAGTCGGTTGGATTTGTATATCATTGTAGTGTTGGTGTTCAGTGTATTATTGTTTTTTATTAGTTTTAAATATATAAGCTCCCTTGCTTTTCTTCCTACAAAAGAAATATAAGATATTTATATGTATATACACCCAGCAAAAAAAGAGATGCCGAAGCAGTAGAAAAAGCACTACAATTGATGATCTAGATGTACTTCTTTTTTAACATAAACACTAATGATTTTAACATCGAGTTGTCATAGGAGGGGAGTACTCCGACTTTAACATTTTTTCAGTACTTTTTGAACGAGTGCAAAGGAAGATCCTTTTCACCAATTAAAAGTTTAAAAAAATTCTTTACAAAAAAAATTATATTTTTTTTATTTTACAAAAGTTTTTTATTGCCGCCACCGGGGATCGAACTTGCGACCTCACGATTGCTAGTCTAGCGCTCTACCACTGAGCTATTATTTGATATGAAAGTTGACTGGCATAAAAACACCACTTTGTTAATGCGAGATATTGTTCCTTATTCTCTTCAATAATAGTACTTATTGAACAAGTGTAAAAGGTGCACTGCAATTCAATATTGTTTTCAGTACTATTTTTACAGGTACATAAATATCAAATTCTCACAATTTTTTTATATATACATATTTTTTAAAAATTTTAAAATTAAAAAAATATTGAATTTAAACAAATTAATTATAAATATTAAAAAAATTAATAAAATAAAAAAAAAATATTGGTCCCGCCGGGAAAGGAACCCGGGACCCTCTTTTAGAGCAATTACTCTTTAGAAGTAATTCTAAAAAGCTGTAAAAATGTATTAACGGATACTTGGGAAGCAATGAAAGAAGTGATTTTTTGAAGTTGTTCAGAATAACTTCTAAAAAAGATGTAAAAATGTAATAACGGATACTTGGGAAGCAATGAAAGAAGTAGTTTGTAAAGCACTACATGCAATTTTGCTGGGCATATAAACTAAACTACTGCTGATATTCCTTGTAAAAATAATACAACTCCTACTTGATGCTGATTTTATTTCTCCCTATTATGTGCGTTATATGATGCTGGAAACAAAAAACATCAACATTGTTGTACCACATGTCTTTTTTGCTGTAGACGTTAATGCCACGCGCTCAATTTGTTGTTAAAGATTTTGATTTTTTTTCTATTTTGATTTGCATTTTGTTTGTTGGTGCTTAATTCCCTTTTCCTCCTTACTTATGGGTTGTTTTTTAAATATCAATAAACATTCGTACAATACACCTTCATTTCAGCTCCTAGAGTTTTAGTTCACTATTTTTTGTTCTCGTTTAAAATACACATGTTAGTTTATTATTGTTGCTGCTATTGAATTGTGATGTTTTGTTGCTTCGGTTGGGTTGTTGGTTGTTAGTCGCACGCGTATGTGTCTACATTTAACATCAACAAATAAGTAATTGTTCGTTGCTGGGGGTGTCATATATGTTTGTTTATTATCCTTCTACACCGGAAGTTTATAGCAATAATAATAATAATAATAACAGCAACAACAACAGAAAAAACTTCAACATCAACAATAAGAACAACATCAATTTACTAACAAGAAAAACTACCCATGCAGCCAACAGCATTCGCATGACTAGCGATCGTAATATTTTTATTAGATAAAAGAAGGAGTAATTTCGCTGTTTTAAGTATTTGGATTAAATTAAATAAAAGAAATTAATTTAATATTAAGTTTTAGTTGCACTATGCAACACAATTTTATTTGTGGTATTTAACATTTTTTAATATTTTTAAATTTCTAATTGTTTTTTTTTCTCTATTTTTCTTTTTAGGTATGTACTATATACTAACAAATTTAAGTTTTGTAAGTATTATTTCCAAATTTGTAAGAAGACTAAAGCTACATTCACAGTGATGGAGTACTCCACTCTACAGAGTGGATTTTGTTCCTTTCTTTTTCGGACTTACATATTTTTTGTATCATGCCATCTCTATTTGAGTACACTCCACTCTGCAGAGTGGTGTACTCCATCACTGTGAATGTAGCTTAAAACTTTATAATTTTACAAAAAATTTCAATTATTTTGAGCTTAAAATAAAATCTATTTCAATTAAATTTTGTAAAAAAAAAAATTTTAATTTAATATACCCTACTAAAAAAAATTATATGACTTTTGATATTATATATAATTGTATCCGAAAAATGAGATCCTTTAATTGTATCAAATTAGATCGTATTATTGACACAATTAGATATAATTTGATGGAATAAGATATGGTTTGATACAATTTTATCCGGATTTTTTCCTCATCCAAATGTATCAAATATAATATAATCATATCCAACTAGATGTAGTGGTATAAAATTCGATACAATTATGCATAATTATATGAGGCATATGTATATATTAAGGATATAATTTCGTAAAATTTTATATAATTATATCTTGGTATATATGTTCCAATATATAATTATACAAAATTGTATATGACTATATATGACTATATAAAAACTTTTTTACTTGGGATAGTAAACTTTATGAAAATACAATATTTGTATTATGGTTTAGGTGAAAGAGTAAGGCACTGAACTACTAAACACAAGACTTCTGGTTCGAATCTTGGTGAGTGTGATAGCAAATAAAAAACTTTGAATTTTTGATAGAAGAAAAAAAAAGAAAGAAAGGGAAAAAGAATAGTTGAGAATTGAAAGTAGCGAGGACAAGAACAACACAAAATATTTTACGGTTTTTTAAAAGTTGAGGTTAGTTGTCATAATTTATTCATTCATCACAGTGACTTCCTGCTGACTTGACCTGTTAAAAGAGATTATTTTTCTTTTTCTATATAAAAACTTTCAAAACGGAATCGCTCTTGACTCTACTTGATGCTCACGAGGGTGTGAGCTGCTACTTTAACCAATATAAAAATACAAAACGACTGTTATGACAGTTATTAAAAACAAAACTAAGAAAAAGGACTGTAATAAGCATAATAAGCAACTACACAATGTTCATGCTCTTATTATTTAGGTGATGTAGGTGCCAGAGGGATCCCGATGAATCCATATTTATGAAACAGCCACAGGGCGGCTTATTTTTTTCAATTTATGTGATAATATAAATAGAAATCAATACACTAAGATAATAAGAATACAAATATCCTTCCCCCTTGGATTCCAATTTTTTTAATGGCCCTTTGCAAGCTCGGCAATGATTACGAAATCTGTAAAGTGAGATAATGCAAATTCTTTCTTATAATTGAGGCATTAGTAATCGTAATTAATTTACTATACAATTGGCATTAGTAATGAAATCGATGTATTTCATTACTAATGCCAATTTGGAATGATAATTCCAAAAATTTCATTTCATTTTTTCATTACTTTCAATTTAATGCTAATGAAATCGTCTATTAATTTGTCAAAATAATTAATTAGTCTCATATATGATATATTGTATGGGCGTCGACACATTGTTTAAAAATATTGTTATAGAATTTGGTTCCAAATTTCGTTCGAACACATTCAACAGTAGCCGAGTAAAATTAATTTAAAATGTTGGGAGCTGCCTCGTTCAGTCATCTTATTGCGCCCATATTTAACGTAGTGTTAAATGTGATGGTGCTAAATTTTGTTTAAAAGCATTCGAAAGAAGCCGATGCTAGATATTTTCAAATTATGCGTTATATGTGAGGTGACACTCCTCTTCATCCCCCGCCCCCCCCCCCCCCCCCCCCGAACTATGATCAACATAATGCTTAAAAATTTTAGTATAGAACATGGTGCTAAGTTTAAACTGAATACGTCGGACAAAAACCTAATTTAAGCATTTTCAAAAAAAAAGTCAGTCCATCCATCGGACAAATCCCAAACTACATACAAACACTCCTCACGACCCACACAACATATATATGAACTTTTATCAAAATCGGTGCATTATCGGTGTATTATTTTTTGAGTTTAGCGCGTACAAACAAACACGTCTCTATTATATGTATAGAGATGCACTTCTACTCATACACAATATTTTTTTTTGTTCGATATGAGGATAATGGTTTAATATACAAATAAAAAACCAAACAAAACAACATTTTATCCAAACATAAACAATGTTCGCGACTTTAGCACACACTAGTTTTCAAGGTTTTGAAATTCAATTGTTGAAATCGTACATTGTCTTTGGGTTTAATGCATTGGAATTGATTTTATAAGGCCATTAGCTAAGACTTTTCTATTTCAGCGCAAACAACAAATATAATACACACATACATATATAAAAACAAACAACAATCGGTGTATATTTTGTATTGCTAGTGGCATTATATAGAGGATTTGATTCGGTTTACTAGATTCGATGTACAAGTATGATGTTGTATATCTCTGTATGTAGAGTGTGGTATTATCTGTCAGTAGTTGACGTTAGAAAAGCCATAAATTAAAACATATGTTCTTGAAATTGACAATAGGAAGCTTGTTTATATCCTCTTGTATATCCTACTTTTCACTCACTTGCTCACCAAGTAGGTAACCAACAAAATTGTTTACAAAATAACATATGTAAAGATTTCTCAGTACAATACTAACGTACTATAAAAAAATATACAAAATTCAAGAAAAAATATAACGTAAAACCTTTTTATATTATACGACTACATATATTCACAGTATGAATATAAAACAATAACAACTTCAACAAAATTTAACAACGTCGGCGGCGGCGGCGTCGAAGACGACTTTTTGAAGAAGATTTAGCGCGGCAAGTGTGGATTTTCACAAAATTCTATTTAAGCTGTGCAAACAAAGTGCAAACAATTGTAAATGTAACAAATAACAAACATACACATAGACAACTTTAGACTTAAATGTACCTACAATATACAACCATACGGCACAAATGTAGACAACATAGTAGTCGCTGTTAGAAATATAGTAGAATGGTAGTATAATAAATTATGGGCGTCATCAAAAACAAAATGAAATAAAATTCGCACACACACTCCTAGAACAAGATCCTTATAAAGCATATTTGTTGTAGTCATTTTTTAAAATTTCTTTATCCCCTTGAAAAAAGTTTGTTTTAGAATTTGTTGCTTTTATTTATAGTAGTTATAGTTTAGTTAAATACATATGTACATAAAATAACAGATTTTTAAAGGAATTTAATTAATTGAATAAAGCTATTAAATAAAATGTTGATTTATTAATTATAACATATTAAGAATGAAGTATTTATTGTGAAAAATGTAGCTAATAGCATTTCCAAGCGTTTTACCTTACCTTTTTGTGGCTTTCTCTCAGATTGTTATGTAGTTTACTGTTTGTAGTTTAATAAAAAAAGTTTTCAGTTAGGTTAAAATCAAAGGAACATACATTTATTCACTCTGTTTTAAACATTTGTTCAAAATAATTTACTACCACTTACCAATATTTTTTAATTTCATTTGTTTTTCTTATTTGTTTAAAATGTTATAAAAATTTACCCACAAGATGTAACTTTGTAGTTTAATTGTTTCCGCTATAGTTATTCTAAATTCACATCTTTGTTTGCTGCCTACTTTAAAAAAATATTCCAAAAATTTTAGTATTTATTTTCTACAGAATATTCATTTTGTTTTTAATGATTTGTCAGTTGCTTAAATAATATTAAAAATAAATAACAAAAACCATGTGATTTGTGATACCCTACCTAATTGACTTTGTGATATACTACATAATTCTGAATAAAATCCAAAATTTTTTGGGAATGGGCTGGAATGGATTTGTATCAAAATTGGTCTATAAAATAATAGAAAAATAAAATAACGGTAAGAAATTTTGAAAATCGAAAATACAGTTCATATGGGCGATAGGTCCAAATCTGGGCCGATCCTATCTAGAAAAAACAGGCTTTTTCTTTGGCTACATGTGAGTCAGCGTACCAAATGTCATTAAAATATCTTCGTATTTGCGACGTATAGCGTGCGAAAAAAAAACAATTTAGGGGTACCTTTATATGGGCACTAGGTCCAAACATGGACCGATTTAAACTGAAATCAATATGTTTCGTCCTTGGGCCGACATAGTTCGGTATACCCAATTTAATCAAAATATCTTAATATTTGCAACCTGTAGCGTGCAAATATGGCCATTTTTGGGGGCAACTTTATATCGGCACTGGGTCTAAACTTCGTCCGATTCTAAATCAAATCAATAGGCTTTGTTCAGGAGCACATGTGAATCAGTGTACCCAATTCCATCTTCGTATTTGCCTTTATATGGGCACTAGCTCTAAACATTTACCGTTTTAAACTAAACTCAATAGGCACAAGTCGGTACAGCAAATTTCATCAAAATATGTTAATATTTGCGAATTGCAGCGTGAGCAAAAAATACATGGACAGACAGATGGACATCGTTAAATCGAAACAAAAAGTGATTCTGGGTCAATAGGTATACTAAAAGGTGGGTCTAGGTCCAATATTTTTTGGCGTTACAAAAATCTGCACAAACTTGTTATACCCTGTTTGATTAATCGTTATTCGATTAAACGAACAATTATGCTCGAAAATTGCCCGAATAATTTAATACTATTACTCAAGTAATCGATATTGATAAAATATTAAAAACATGTTTAAAAAATATATATTTTTTATTAAAGTAAATATGCTAAAATCCCAAAACTTACTTAATAAAATGTGAAAAATAATTTGCTGTAGGTTTGCACCTATCCAGTTTTCATTCTGGTCTAAGGGAATTATCATTCTAGAAATATTTGTTAGCTTAAACCCAATGAGAATTTCTTTTGTTTTCGTCTTGGAGCATTAATAAAATCTTAAAAATGAAAAAGAAAAAAATAACAGAAAATTATCACAGTTTGCTTTGTTATCTTCCAAAATACTACTCTGTTGTTTTGACAGATTTAGCAATATGTATAGTGGTATCTATTTACATATAACCAAATTTTTAATTATTTTTTTACGATTTTTTTTATATTGATATTAAACGAAAGCAATAATAATTATTATGATTAATAACACTGTACTCGAATTTGACACTGTTTTTAACAAGCTGGGCACCCTACTGGTAAAGCTAATTTGATTAGCGCTCGTTTTCTACATAAATTTTTTGCGATTAATCGATTAAATTTTATTCGATTAATCGGAAGAAAAAAGCCGAATAATTATTTCCACGATTGATTAATTAAAATATAAAGTCGATTAATTGAATACCCTACTGTCCACATATTGGTGTATGGTATAAAACCCAGTACAAATGATCAGCCTAGCTTATATGCCCATTTTTCGACGCACTGACCTTAACTTAATAATTTATCACCTTGACCATAAGCCCATACTGCCTCAAGCAAATACAATATTTGCATGAATTTTTGTACGATTTCCCCACTGTGCAAGTAATCATTATGAATCAGAAAAGGATTTCATTTAGAGTGTTCGTCTTTGTAGATTTTCAACTCATCATCACACCCATTTCTGGGTATTATCCATGATTACAAAAATTATAATTTATATATTCGTTTAGAAATACGTTTATGATCTTGAACCTAATTAACAATGTCTCACAAAGCAGAAAAATATGCTTCCCAGCTAAAAATCGACATATTTGGATCCATACAGGGTAAATGTATGTGCGTGCATGCTCATAAACATGCATTCATGACCATACATGGATACATAAATCTCCATACATGAATCATATATGACGATACGTGTGCATTAACGAAATTTGAGGTAATATCTACATGTATGATCATGCATGCTCATGCGTGTTCATGTATGTTATTATGGATACTATCCATGTATGGTCATGAATGCATGTTTATAAGCATGCACGCATATACATTTAACCTGTATGGATTCATATATGTCGATTTTTAGCTGGGTTGTGAATAAATATTATTGTTCTAACATTTTATTTTTTAATATTTCTTTATTGAACAAAAATTTTGTAAGCATTTTGAAGTATACCGTCTTGTTTTGCTGGGAATTCCAGTATTTATTTAAGTTTACAAATAAACCCTCTTGAAAATGTATTTGAAAAAACCAAACATCATAATACTTAACATTAGCATCAAATAGGATTTTGTGAATTGATCCTTTCAAACATATTTTATATACAAAGTGTTTATATATGTATTATATTTTCACTTACATATATGTTTAGTTTACTTAAAATATATATATATATATATATATATGAGTAGGTGTTGAAGGTAAATTGAATGGTCATAAAGTTGTTGTGTGAAAATATTTTCTGTTGTTTACTGCGGTTGGCTTTAATAAACTTTACCTCTTCTTGTAGGGGTTTTCGTAAAAAAAAACATAAATTTATTTATAATCACTTTAGTATTTCAATTCTAAAGGATTTTTATACTATTTACTTTATGATTTTAATTATATGACATTCTAAAAGTTGTAGTGTGTTATAGTAAATAATGGGTCATGGTTCAGATTTGTATGCTGGCATAAGCACAGTGTTTCGAAAGAGTAAAAAATGCAAAGATCTTTCTTAAATATGTTTAGGTTGGTAAAAATTTAGACAGATGGTAGTGATTGGAACATATTATTTTCCAGAATACTACCTACACTAAATTTATCCTTTTTTTAACTTATTATTTTCTTGTTATACTGTTCCTTTGGCTAAATGCCACACCGCGTTATAAAATGTTAAAATAAAAGGAAACCAATAAATGTACATGAATGTGGTCACTACTATATGTGAATATACATATAAAAATACATAGTCATTCAAGTACACACACACATACTTCGTACATACGAGGGTTTCCATACCAACTGTCTATCTTACAGTATCTGTTTCATGGAAGTTATAGGTCAGGTATAACTGACGGAGAATCAGTTTTAGAGCTAGTTTCAGAAGTTATAGAACTGGTTCCAGAACTGATTCTAGGGCAAACGGTTCTACTTTGGGTACTATAGAAGTGGTTGCGTTTGGGACAATTTCAAACAAAATTCATCGGTGTTAGAATTGGCAGTAGAAGAAGTTAGAAAAGAAAAGTAGCTATTCTACAACCGATTCTTTGGAATGAAGGAAGACATTTTTGACTAATATACCGCCTAGTTAGAGGACTTTTTTGGCGATGTCCCCGAACTATGCGCTGTACATACATGATATAAATTTCATTGAATTAATGTATTGAAATTTTATGTAAAACGTTTTTCTAATCCCCTAGAATCCAGTTTTGTGGGACATTTGAGCCCGAATTCTTAATAAGTACGAAATTCTTTCTGAAGTTAAATTTTCAAATTTGATATCTTCAGAGACATCCACAAAAATGTTGCTCGTAGTGTTTTACATAATCTCGCTGAACACGTTCCATACCTAAAATAAAGGATTCACATGGTTTCCTATGCCGATTAACAACAATCATTTGAAAAAGGGGGCAAATTTTAAACTGCCAAAAACATAGGGCCGGGCGTAACTTTTAAAACGCCGATATACATATAATTTTTTTTTCCTCTTTGCCAGAATCAATTTTCAAAACATTGTTTTTTTTATTGTTCAGTGTTATTTGAACAAAATCGTTCAATTAATCTAACAATGATTAATTAATTGAATACCCTTTCCGAATCTCATTAAGATCGGAGAGAACCCTTTTGGGATACCTTCCTTGTAAGTACCTCAGTACGCAAAATCAACATTGTATTTATTTTATGTTCAGGTGTCTCTAATATTAATTTTTACTTAATATTTTTAATTACAAATGAAACTGTTAAATTTACAAAATTTAAATATTTGAGTTAACTTTTAAATGAAAATAACAAAATATCCCAGCAAAATATTTAATATAAAATAATGACTTACTCGTATTAGTTTAAATAAGTACTTTTTACACAGTTAAATTTTTTTATTAAATGTAAATATGTTCTATGTTTAAATTTTTATGGCGAGTCCTAAAATTACACACTAGAGAAAACTTAAATTTTTCTGAATGTATTTCCTTAGGCTAATAGTATTTGCCTAACTCCTTATTTTTAAGAATCACGTAAGCAATCGGATAACCACTTATAATTAAACTTTTTGTAAGCATGTGTGTAACCACTTATTATTCAAAATCTTATAACTACCCGAGTAAAAAAGAGTATATATAACATATATTTTTTAATATTAAAATATATGATAATATAAAATATTGTGCGCGACCTTATATGTTTTTATATGATGATATATTAGAAATTTTCTCATATGTAATCATATTTAATCATATATCAGTATTTGCTTTATTGCAAATTGTATATATGGAATATATTATTGATAAAACCGTTCAAAATTTTATATATAAATAGATACGAAAAATATTTTTAATTTTATTTTTATATAACCATATCGTCGGCTTGCCTGCAAGTAGTGTTATGTGTTTTTTAACAGGTTTTCTGGAGGGCGAAAAAACTGGTTTATATTATCCTTTTAATATATTTCATTGACACCATATGCCTTAATAATGATTGTAATAAATAAGTTCGTGAATCATTAGGGCATATATGTCAATAAAATATCTTAAAATGATAATATAAATCAGTTTTTTCGCTCTCCTGAAAACCTGTAAAAACCGAAAACATAGCACTTCTTGCAGGCAAGCCGACGATATATTAGTTAATATCAGACCCAAATTCGAGATAAACTAATATATTTGAGATTAATGTATTATTTGATCAAAAACAATTTTTTATATGCTTTACTCAATTTTTTCATTAAATTAATATTTTCTGAGCTTTTTTACTTCTAAAAGTTTTTTTTTAATTTAAAAAATCCAATTTAAAAAAATTAACATTTAAAATCATGGCCCGGCTCGAAATGGGTTAATAAGTCTAGGCATGTTGCATGTCATTGGAAAGGTATTTCAAGTACCTCCCCAACGATATATATATTGTGTTTTGGTCCGATAAGTTTTGAGTGGAGAAATAAGCCATTGAATATTGTTGTAGATCATCTTCAGCTCCATAAATCGGGAACTATGAGCCTCCAACAAAAAAGAAGTGCATTGCCGGGCTAACCATTAAAATTTTATTTAAAATAAAAAAAGCTTAACATATTTAAAAAAAATTTATAAGTTCAAAGAAAATTCCCATATTTGATGAAAAATTATCTAATCTTTAAATAATAACGAAAACGATCTGATTTTCAATGACAAATATTTTAGGATCTGTCAATACAAATTATAGAAGTCCGGCGTCAAATAAAACGATAAATAATAATTTGAAGCCAATTTGATTTTCGCAAAACAAATTATTCTAAATTGAAAAACTGTTCGTTTTTAATTTTCATCACACCCCTGAGTGTGTAGGACCAGAAATCCTGCTGCCCTCCAATTCAAAGTTTTTTTTTATCATTTAAATTTAATCATATCGTATTGTATTAACTTATATCCAATTTGATCGGGACAAAATTCGGATATAAGTTTATCATTTGATATAACTTTGTATCCTTGTATATACAATTATATCCAATATGATACAATTTAATATAACCATTTTTCGGATGAAATTATATCCAGTTACATATTGCAAATATATCCATCCATAATTTTATATACATTTTTTTACTCGGGTACTTATTTCTCATTTTTTAGAAAGGGAGCGGGTAAGCGTGACTACTTATAAAAACGACCACGCCAAACAAAAATAATGAGTTTAGACGCCAAAAAATAAGTTGTGCGTAGCTATGAATTTCTATTATATAACCACTTATTTGGTAATGAACGATTTTGCTGGGATACACCAACCCCCATTTACACAATATCCTTTTAGCTACTAACTGCGACTTTAACTGATACATTTGTTGTTGTTTACCATATATGTGCATTTTAAATTTAACTTTTGGTTAAATTTTAACGGGACATTGTGTTATCCGGCCTAAGAGAAGTATGTCTGTAAAATTAACTGCAATTTCAGTTAAAAAGTGTACACTGCAAATGCATTTAAAATTAACTGTTATTTTAACTACAATTGCAGTTATTTTTAATTACAATTGCAGTCAACTCAAATGCAATTGCAGTGTACACTTTTTTAACTGCAGATTCAGTTAATTTTATCGACATATTTCTCTGAGTGTGCTGTCAAAAATTGCAGAAAATTTTGCTAAATAATAAGTAAATTGATAAATACTGAAGTTTGGTTTTATAATGCAATATACTTTTTCCTGTAGCGGGGCAGTTGATATGGAAAGCCTCTTATATATAAAAGTCAGACATACAAATAAACAATTTAAACCTCCAACTATGTATATGTGGAAATGATGGCAATCCCAGTTTTTTACGGTTTTTATACATTTTTGTTTTGCGCGCGTATAAAAACCATGGACAACATACATAGTATTGGCAGGATGTCTCTTTGTCTGTCTGTCGGTTATTTTTGGTCATACACCAAACGACAAGCCAACAAGCAATGGAAATTAAAACAAGTAAAGTGTAACTACCATCTGACTTATGTTTGTAGTGGGATACTTTTTAGGAAAAGCTGCACCAACAACACCACGCTATTACTTCTACGTAGTTGTAAACAGAGTCAAGTGTAACAAGAGTATTTGGTGGTTGACCCCAACACACACCATTAACACACACATTTACAAGGATACACGCCCTAGTATCCTTGCCCCATAAACTATAAGAGTATAACATTTAAATACTTTCATATATAAAATTTAGCTTTTGCAATAAAGTTATGTACGAATCCATTCTGGTGATTAAAATGGACATACGCTATGGCTTTATATTCATTAAAAATTATGCGTGCTTTATATACTTTTTTTTAACGTCCTATTCATATTGTATTTTTACTAGACTCAAAATGAAAAGTCTGTAAATATTACACAGAAAACTATAATTGTTACAAAAAAGTATTTGTTTATGGCCTTTTTAGCTAGGCCATGTAAAACTTGATATTTGCAAAAAAAAAAAAAACTAAAAAGTCATAACCCTAATGTATGTGATTATGTATGATAGCATTTATGGCTTCATATATGATTTCGGATATGTTCGGATCATGTATGGACATATGTGAGTTCATATATGCTCATGGTACCTGCATGTGATCGTACACTCTCAAAACAATTTCGTTGTGACAACCGAATTGATTCGGTTACAGCAACCTCGTAATTAAGTTGTCCCAACCGAATGCATTTGCGGTAGCCGAATTCCATCTCAATTCGCTTGCGACAACTGAATTCGCTTAGGGCAACCAAATTACGAGGTTGCAGGAGCCGAATCAATTCGGTTGGAAAAAATTTGGTTGTCACAATGAAATTGTTTTGAGAGTGTATATAAAAATCCATTTTTTTTTTCAACAAAAACATTAAAGTTTTTATGCATTAAATTTGAAAACCTTATAATACGTTTATAAAATAAATTTATTTTGTAAGCTATTAATAAATTTAAAAAGAGATTATGCATATGACGATTTCGTGTACTTCACATTGAGTGTACGCACAATATGGAATACTTGTGTATAACAATTGTATATGAAACTTAAAATATTTGAAATTTTCCAAAAATGTTGTCTAACTTACATGCCACTATACAATAGGAAGTATATTGGCTTGTGGGTCCTTACAATACGGCCATACCCTGGGTAAAGTAAGTCAGCTTGTGTTAAGGGTTTGTAAGTACTTGGGGATACTTGTGTGTACTTACAAATATCCTCGAGTACTTTCAAACCCTACACACAAGCTGGTTTACTTTATTCAGGGTATGGACAAAGCCTGTTGATTTTGGTTAGAGTGGGACCATGATTGGACGTAGTAAACGTAGTTATAAAGGTCCCACATAAATTGACTCTTATGTTTGTACGCGTGCTACAAATAATTTCATGAATTTGGTACACTGAATTTAATGCACTGACTTTAGATAGAATATGGATGCATTTGGAAAAATCGCCGATGTGGACTATAAAGGGTTTTTCAACAGGGACGCTACAAAAGTAGAATGACAGGGACAGCAACCGACGCCATATTTCTTGCCGCTCTTTTGACATTTCTCTTCAGTAAGGTTTGCCATTTCATGATGGAAAGATATACGAGCCAACAAGGAGTCGAAATTATTAAAATTTACTACCGAAATTCGGAGTCAGTGGCTTCAACGTTAAGAGCACTGCGTCCAATTTATGGTCGTCATAATCGTCCTAGCAGATCAACAATTGAGCGTCTAGTGGAAAAATTTGAATCCACAGGCACAGTACAAAATGTTCCCGTGCCAGTGAGACAAAGAAGTGCCGGTGGTGTCGAGAATATTGCTGCCGCTGAGGCTTCAGTTGAAGAAAGCCCAAATGTGTCTCTCATATGTCGTTCTCAAGCGTTGGGCATCTCTGTGACGTCGTTGTGACGAATTTTGCGAAAAGATCTTGATCTACATCCTTACAAGATCAAATTGACGCAAGAACTGAAGCTTGACCACCAGAAGCGTCGTATGTTCGTGAATTGGGCTGAGCAACAACTTGAAAATGATTCGGATTTTCATCGAAAAATCATCTTCAACGATGAGACTCATTTCTAGCTGAATGGCTTCGTCAATAAACAAAATATGCGTTATTGGTCAGACAGCAATCCACACGTACTCCATGAGTCATCATTGCATCCCGAAAAAATTACGGTTTGGTGAGGTTTATGGGCCGGCGGCGTCATTGGGCCGTACTTCTTCCATGATGATCAAGACCGGCACGTTACTGTGAATGGGAATCGCTACCGTTCAATGATAACCGAATATTTTTGGCCCCAATTGGATGATATGGACTTGGAGGACATGTGGTTGCAACAGGACGGCGCCACAAATCACACAGCGAATGGCACAATCAATTTATTGCAAACCATGTTTTGAGAACGTGTTATCTCACGAAATGGTCCAGTGGATTGGCCGCCTCGGTCGTGCGATTTGACGCCGTTGGACTATTTCCTGTGGAGCTACGTCAAATCTATGGTCTATGCCAACAAGCCAGCGACGATTGATGAACTTCGTACGAATATCGAACGTGAAATTGCAGCAGTATCGGCCGATTTATGCTTGAAAACCGTCGAAAATTGGGTTCAGCGTCTGGACTTCTGCAAGCGTGCCCGTGGTGGCCATGCAAAAGAGATCGATTTCCATACATAATGGCATCGAACGTACTTTCACAGGAATAAAGAATTTCATTGATATCCAAAACCGTTTTTGTTTTAATTAAAAAAAATTTTGTATCGCTCTTATTGAAAAACCCTTTATATTTATAAGATTTTCTCTTTAATACACCTATCATTGGTAAAATCAAAATATCTTACAGATTTGCTATTTTGTTTACTACTTTATGACAAATTTTGACACAAGTCAAATTTCGAATCAAAACATTAATGCACTCAGATAAAAAAGTTAGTAAAAAATTGTGTAAACAGTTTCCAATCGCACTTTACTATTTATACCCTACACCACTATGTGGTCAGGGTATTATAAGTTTGTGCTGATGTTTGTAACACCAAAAAATATTGGTCCTAGATCCACCTTATAGTATACCGATCGGCTCAGAATTTTTTTTTTATTTCGATTTAACGATGTCCGTCTGTCCGTCCGTCCGTCTGTCTGTCCATGCATTCTTTTGCGCACTCTACAGGTCGCAAATATTAAGGTATTTTGATGAAACTTGGTACAACGACTTACGTTGGCCCAACGACAAAGCCTATTGATTTTGATGAACATCGGTCCATGTTTAGACCTAGTGCCCATATAAGGGTTCTACTAAAATTATATGGTTTATACGCTGCAGGTCGCAAATATTAAGATATTTTGATGAAATTTGGTACACCGACTTATGTCGGCCCAAAGACGAAGTCTATTGATTTTGGTGAACATTGGTCCACGTTTAGACCTAGTGCCCATATAAGGGTCCTACTAAAATTATATGGTTTATACGCTGCAGGTCGCAAATATTAAGATATTTTGATGAAATTTGGTCCACAGACCTACGTTGGCCCAAGGACGAGCCCTATTGATTTTGGTGAACATCGGTCCATGTTTAGACCTAGTGCCCATATAAGGGTCCTACCAAAATTATATTGTTTATACGCTGCAGGTCGCAAATATTAAGGTATTTTGATAAAATTTGGTATACCGACCTATATCAGCCCAAGGACGAAGCCTATTGATTTTAGTTAACACCGGTCCATGTTTAGACCTAGTGCCCATATAAGGGTCCCCCCAAAATTGGCTTGGTTACAAACTGCAGGCCTCAAATATTAAGATTTTTTAATGAAATTTGGTTTGCTGACTCACGTTATAGAAAATTTTGACACAAGTCCCATTTTAACCCATTCGAATTTCGGATCCAAACATTAGTTGGCTTTTAACCAGACTGGTGTAGGGTATTGTATAGTCGGCATGCCGGACTTTAACCTTTTTACTCGTTTTATACATATTTTTAGTACAAATTTTTTTTTTAGTAATCATTTTTGCTATTCTCTTATAACAAATTACGGTTTTTTGTACTAATTTTCGCTGGTGATTTCAACAAAACAATTTTTCAAAACCGAGTGCTAAACTTAGCAGAAAAATATACTAATTTAACAAAATTTTATTTACAAGAATTCGTTAATTTTTTACAATTATTGTTTAGTTTATATTTGTTACTATTGCAATTTTACTCCAAATTTCAAGTAAAATGAAGTTATTGTACATTTTTTATAATCGAAAGAAAAAAAATGTTTTTTTTATTTATTATCAGTTTGTTTATTTTTTAGTACACTGCAATTCAAAATCAATTTTGAATTGCAGTTTACAACAATTTTGCTAAAATTTAGTAGCGGCTACTAATTTTGTTGTACTACAGATCAGCAGACATGTGTTGCTAAAATTATCAAAAAAATACCGCTGGGATCAAAACAGTTAAATTTCCCGTAATATCAGCAAAATTTTCAGCCCAATAAATTTATAAACAAAATTACCTACTTAAATAAAATTTTAGTAAAAGTTTACAAAATACTGTCCCTAAGCATATATAATTCTACTTTTCTAAAATTTTAAGAACAATCGGACGAAAAATTGAGTGTTCTAAAAATATTGTACTTATGTTATTACGTTGATTCATAATAAGGAAATAACAACCTGGAACAAGAATAAATTATTTTTAATTTTCGAAGAAATTGTTGCATTTCTGTTTAAATTTTACCAGAATTGAAATACTAATTGAAGAGGCTATTCAGAATTCGTTTCGCTTATTCTAAAACGTGCGTATGTGTGTTTTTTACGTGTTACATAAAATAGCAAATATTTTATTTACTTTACAAAAAGCTAGAATTGTACTAAAATTGAACAGCAATCCCTCACACACACACGCACACACACACACATAAGTCCATAGGCATATGTTTGTATATATAGTAGTATTAAATTATACAATGTTTATTGTAGTATTGTTTGAATGTGTATAACGCGTGTTTTAAGTATGTTAAGTAATTGTCTGTGTGCGTGTTGAATTTTACAATATTATTAATGTAAATAATATAAAGTTTATATTAAGCCCATTAACACATTAGCGAGACATTTGAATGTAAGTTATAACCAAATATAATGATGCCAGTTCTCACCCAACTTGTTGCCCAATATTATACAGTCAGTAGCACCAGTTTACAGATATTTCGCGCACTGAAATTTGGAGTCAAAATTGCAAACGATTCTCCAGTTATTACCTTTTTATGCATTGGATATACAATAAAATTTTCTGAGTGTTATTTCCAAACTAAGAATATATCAATAGTAACAAATATAAACTAAACAAGAATTGTAAAAAACCAGGGAATTCTTGTAAATAAAATTTTTTAACTTAGTATATTTTTCTGCTAAGTTTAGCACTCGGTGATGAAAAATTAGTAAAATGTTTTGCTGAAATCAGCAGCGAAAATTAGTAAAAAAAATCCGTAATTTGTAATAAGAGAATAGCAAAAATGATTACAAAAAATTAAAATTGTACTAAAAATCAGTATAAAAATAGTAAAGTGCGATTGAAAACTGTTTACAAATTTGTTTACTAACTTTTTTATCTGAGTGTATGAAGAAAATCTCAAAATTAAAATATTAAAAAAAACTAAGCCTATAAAATAAATTAAAAATGTGAATTTCAAGTTTAGCTGGTCAAAATACATGACGTCGCTGCGCCTAAGAAAATAGCTATTAGTCGAAAAACCTTTTTATAAATTATTTTTTTTACACGTATGTATATAAACTAAACTCCAAACTATCCATTTATAAAAGAATTATATTAAAAAAACATAGCCAAGATACAAAATAAACACCTAATTTAGGTGCCTCACAAATAATTTTTAAAAACAAATAGCTAATTTCTGAGGCGCAGCAACGATAAGTAAAAAATAATCGCACTTGGTGTGCAAAAAAAAATTTAATTTTGTAAACTAGTGCAGCCATTTATTAATTTATTCTCTCATTCAACTTTTGCTATTAAGCCTCATTTTCACAATGAATAGTTAGCTACTAACTAGGACTTTACCTAACACAATATCCAATCTTTTCCATATAAAATTTGAATTTAACTGTTTGCTAGATTTTAGCGAGACTTTCAGTAAGCAGCCCTAATTTTTTTATTTTTGTTTAATTATGTTTTCCACCAAACAAGCGTTCATGCTTTTGTTATTTTAAATAAAAATTCACGTTGTATTTTCAGGTTATATTTCTGCGTATTATTTATATACTATTTCTCACTACTAATTAGGATTTCTGCAAATATTTAGAACAGCCTGAAACCAGCCAACATTTATTGTATTATTAATATCCCAGCAAAATATTGGTAATGACACCTCATTACTGTCTGCATTACCAAAAATGATATATCATTACCTTTTGCATTATTGTATAATATTGCATATTGTATTCATTGTTTCTAAATATAAAATAATGACTTACTCGTAATAGTTTAAATAAGTACTTTTTACACAGTTAAATTTTATACATTTTTATTTATTATATGTAAATATGTTTTATGTTTAAATTTTTTTGACGAGTCCCAAAATTACACACTAGAGAAAACTTAAATTTTTCTGAATGTATTTCTTTAAGCTAATAGTATTTGCTTAACTCCTTATTTTTAAGAATCAAGTAAGCAATCGGATAACCACTTATAATTCAACTTTTTGTAGGCATGTGTGTAACCACTTATTATTCAAAATCTCATAACTACTTATTTCTCATTTTTTCGTAAGCGAGCGGGTAAGCGTGGCTACTTATAAAAACGACCACGCCAAACAAAAATAATGAGTTTAGACGCCAAAAAATAAGTTGTGCGGAGCTATGATTTTCTAATTTATAACCACTTATTTGGTAATGAAAGATTTTGCTGGGATTATATGTGTGTAGGGAATGTAGAAAAAAGACGACCTTTTAAATAAAATGCAAAATTTAACAGGGTTTTCAAGTGAAAAATGTATGAAAAACGTTGATGTATTTTTTTGTAATTTATTCGTTCATCTATGTATACAGTTACATGCTTCTGCCCAGAGCCTTAAAAGAATTGATTATTTAATTCAAATTTAGAATTGATTTTTTAATTCAAATTTAAAAGCCTCATTAATTAATCGAATATATTAGTTACTTATTGAAGAAGCATTGCAAAAAATACAATTAGCGTTTTTTTAAACACCTGGATTTAGAATTTTTCATACAAAAAGGGGATTTATTAAATCAAAAAAAAAAAAATCCACAATAAAAGCACAAATATATGAAACAGCCTATTAATTTAATGTCAGAAAAAAATACGAATGAAAATTAAAAGAGAACACGGGAATTTTAATGGCTGGGAATTTTCCGACCAAACTTCGTGGAAATGTAGATCTAGGCCCAAGAAATATTGTTTATTACTTTTACGGCTTTGATGATCATTAGGCAAAACGCACTCTAGTTATCTCATGTTGTTTTGAAATATCACAGCCTGCATAAAATATTAATAAGAACAAAACAGCGAACCGATAACAGTAAATGAATAGCATTTTGGTTAAAATTCATATCAGCGGCGAGTTGATGAAGTCGACGTACATTATAATGTACGCCACTCGCCAAAGGGTTAAATTTTTTTTATGAAATATGTTTAGAAGAAAAACTAAACCTCACCAAATACATATTTTCCATCTTGGACATGGAGAAATTGCTAAAATAGAAATGGCAATTTTTCACTCTACTGTAAGTAATTTAATTAAATCCAATTAGTGAGTATTAAATATTGCAATGGAATTTTTCAATTGTGTAAATATATAAATTGAAGTGATAAAACTGAAAAGGCAGACTGTCTATCGCTGTTTTATATAAAATTTAATTAAAAGTTAAAGTAAAATCCTTCATCATCGAATTCGGTATTAAAAACTAGGGTGAAAGAAGTGTCGGACAGAAAATTATTTTTAAAATAAGGAGAATCAAACCCCATCTATTGAGCACTTTTAGAACTACTTTTTGGATTTATTAAATCCAAGTGATTAGAAAAACCGGCTAATTTATATTTCAAAAACATTCTTTGTTAAATTTAAGTCATTTAGTTTTGAATATAAATTATCTTTTGTTATTTTATATACAATGACGACATTTCGTCATTCATTCAATGACATACTCAGGATTTATGTAACCAAAGACAATTAAAAATATTTCCGCTGCACACCACGCATGTCAATATAAGGACAATTAAATTAGAATAAACCATGTTTAAGTTTTAACTGACGTGCGTGGTGTGCAGCGGCAATATAATTCATTTTTAATTTCCGGCATTCGATTTCGAAAACAGTTTGAGTTATTTTAAAGGTTTTGAATAAAATTGTTAATTTACACCAATTCAAAACACTGTCAAATTTGCAGGTAAACTGACAAAGCTCCTTTTTTTGTAATGCCTGCAATTTCTGTCTGTGTTATTTTTTTATGCGAATTTTTAGCATAGCAACCAGACAATAATGAAATTTTTTTATTTTGAAAATAATATTAAGAAATATAAATTCAACAATTATATTCTTTTAAAGTTCTGGCACTTATACACATATATAAATAAAAACCAAACACTTAGCTGGCTTTTTGGATTTTTATTCCACCTAGGAATTTACAGAAAAAATTCATGGGTTCGAAAGTAATTAGAGTTTGCTAAAAACCGAAAATTTTGAAACCCGCGGTTTCGGTTTTTAAAAATTATATAAACTGCGGTTTCGATTATTTTTCGATTTTCTTGTGAGAATTGTTTTTTAATAGAATTGTTTTAAAATAATTAAATATGTGTAAAAATTAAATGCGTATTTTAACATGTCGAATAAAGGCAATAATGCCGTTTCGAGACCTTTGTAGGAGAAGAAAAAACGCGGAAGCCCGGAGTTTTAATTTTAGTAATTTGTTTAAAATAATATAAAGTTAAAATTTTATAAATTTCTCGGACTACGAAATAGGAATTTTTGAAAAATACGCGGTGAAAATAAGAACTGAATATATTAAACTCAACATCTCTTAAACCGCCTGACTTTTTGGTGAATTTTTTTTTCTAAAATTAAAAGCCTTAATTTATGTTATCCGTAATAACACCCAGGAAAATTTTTTACAATCGGTAGCCAACCACACCCATTCTACAACTGGTTCCACTGCAACCGATTCCATGGAACTGGTTCCGGAACCACTTCCTGGGATCCTATATGGAAGGTGTGGGTGAAGTAGAATCAGTTCCAGAACTAGTTCCAGAACTGATTCTAGAGCAACCAGTTCCACTTTGGAGCTATAGAAGGGGTTGCTTTTGGGACAATTTGAAACAAAAAGAATCGATGTTAGAATCGACAGTAGAAGGGGTTGTGAATGAAAAGTAGCTATTCTACAACCGATTCTTTGGAACAGAAAATTTTCCTGGGCAAAAGCAAAAAATTCTTTAAGGTAATATCTAATGGAGAAAATACTCATTACAATTAAGGCACCGTAAGTTGTTTTTCACATCGAAAATTTTCACTCCAACTTTAAAGGCCTCAAATTGCAATTTAATTTATAAAAATTAACATTTAATTTTATAACAAAAACACAACCACAATAAACACAAAATATCAATTTTTCCCAAGAAAAGTAATAGTCTTGTACATTAAATTTACGTGAAAACAAACTCTACACAATTTTCACGTGAAACACATTATCGTAAAAATCATCTTTTTATATGGAGTATAACAGTTTTTTCACGTGAAATCGAAACAACTTACGGTGCTTAAATACGAAATTTTTTAAAATAGGAGCTGAGCCCTTTTCCTAATTTAATAATATCCCGGCCAACGTTTTTCTGAGAGCTCAGAAATTATGACTCGTAAAAGACTCTAAAATTTGATCATTTTCAGAGTGCTCAAATTTTGGAGTCATAACCCAGCAAAAAATGTTTAGTATTTTGAAAGCAGTAAAAATACCAAGCGCTTAAAAACGCGCTACAAATTCTGTTTTACAGAGTTGCGCCACTTTATGCGTATACAATACACAAAAAATTTTGCAATTTGATTGTATACCCTGCAAAACTGCGTTAAACGAAGCAAATCGTAAGCAAGTTATTTAAAAAATTATAGTGCTACGCTATTCCCTTACGACGAAGCAGGTTGTAAGGGAGTAAAATAAAATGTAAGTTATCCAAAGATTAATGCACACGAAATTTAAGTCATCTCAATCGTGTTTTACCCTTCTTTAGTAGAGTTTAATGTATAGACGCCATATAAACATGAGTCAGTCTGCATTTTGAAGTCGGCAAATTAATGCATTTATTTTCATAAGAAGTCACGTTTAAATGCGCTCAATGAAATCATGAATTTACTGCATCTTTTCAGCAGCAAAAAAGCACTTTTTCGAAAAAAAGTGCATAAATTTATTTGCGGTTAAATGCACTTACGAAAAACATGAATTTATTGCAATTTTTCAGCAGCGAATAATGCGCTTTTTCTCACAAAACAACGTGCTTCCAAGCGGGCCCTTTGTATGGAAAAATCGTGCCTTCCGCAGCAGCTTTGTAAGGCATTAATTTTAGTTATTCCCTTACAAAGCTGCATCCAGCGAAGCAGGTTTTTTGCTGGGAAATGACTCGTATTTATAAGTATCAAAAAGTTTTTAAAAATGTTTTCATTGCTCATAAATGTCTCAAAAATGAATCATAAATGACTCATAATGGCTCAGAAAATTATAAGTTTTCAAATAATGCTCATAATTCGAAGTATTTTGTGAGTCATAAAAGTGCGCTCGGAAAGAGGCTTCATCGGTGAAGAAATACACCGTCATGTATTTCAGAAGGCCTTAGGGCTCTTATGAGCCTGTTCGGATTGTAGTTATACACTGGGATGCAATTTAATTAATTAATTCAATTGGTTAAAGTATTTGTTAAAAACCGACTTATTTTTGTCGGTTTCGGGTTTGAGGCTTGAAAAACCGCGGTTTCGGTTTCGATTAAAACCGAACAGCAAACTCTAGTATGCATGGTGTAATGGCATATGTATATTACCCGGTGTCTTCAAATGCAATAAATTATATGATATGAAATGTCAAAACCATTGCAGCGAAACGTCAAAATGATATCAATTGCAAAGTGGTGGAGAACACTTAACCATTTGATAAGAAATATCATAGATTGTTCTTCGAAAAACATCAAATTTTATGAAACATTAATGTTTACCGACAAATAATAAAAAAACTAAACACTTTTCCATTCTTTTTTACCAAATTTTTTGTTGTTTTTCTATTACAAAATTAAAATGAAAACTAAAAGTGACATTTGATCTCTGGCATCATTGCAAGAGCCGATGGCATGTCAGCGATATCATGATATTGTAATAAAATTGAAATTGAGTGTCTTCACTTGAGATGAGAGCATTTTGATAATTGCTTGCTATCATTTTATTGCATGTCAAGACACTAGGTTAGGGGTATAGCCAAGACACATATAAAACTAGGAGATACAATCGCTATCGGATCGCACATCGGACCGGATAACGCAATAATGTTCTCTGACAACGCCGTAATGTTCTTTCCGATGTTCAGTCCTATCTGCGATCGGATAGCGATTATATTTTCTAGTTTTATAATAAAAAAAATAAAAAATTATAATTAAAAAATTAAGTGTGAGCCCTTTTGACACAAATACCTAATACCGCAACGAAATCCATTTGCGAAATAATTAATTTTTTACATCTTCTTTGAAAATCCCTTCGGGTAAAGATCCCAAGTTCCCCGTAGGATAGTTTTAAAGGTGGCAGGGACCGGTGTCTGATCGGTTTTTTATTTGAAATACATTCGTCGAATTGTCACCAAAAAAGGAGGTCATTAATTGAAATATTTTTCACAACAACAATCAAAAACTAACCAATCGTAAAAATATCGCTATTCTTAAATATTATGGTTTGTTATTGATATCAATAGAAGACAAAAAATCAAAATCCGATGTGCTTAAAGTAAAAGGAAAAAAACTTGGGAAAAAAAATATTTTTTTTTGAACAAGCAAAGCATACTGTGGTATACTTAAATGTAGTGTTACTAGATTGACGGGTTTAGTAAATCCCGTTTCTCGGGATATTTGTCTTCTAAAATACCAGAACTAGAACAATCAAATTTCGTAACAATATTATTAATATATTAAGAGAAAAGCGATAACCTTAATGCACATACAAGTGTATATATTTTATATATACTGGAAGTATGTGTATTATTTTATAGCTAGGGTTATAACTAGGCCAACAAAAAAGAAGCCCAAGCTTCTCTTTATTTGAAAAGATAGAAAAGTTCAGATTGAATACAAGTTATGATCTTAAAAATATAAGAATTTTAAGCTGTCGTTGTTAGCAATGTTGCCAGGTTAATTGGGCACAGAAAAAAATCGTCAAAATCGTCATTGCGTTTTGAATATCGTCAAAATATTGTTAAAAATCGTCCAAAACTTTAATAATCAAATATTTTTATTATAACCCTAAAATCATAATACAAAATTTAAAAAATCATGCAGTTTTCGGTGTCAGCTGTAATTTAAGAAAAATTCTAAAACTTTAGTTTTTTATTTGATTGGTTGAAGTTAAGGAAACTTTCAATGTAACGCAACACTTCACCGAAGTGTTTTAGAAAATTGTTTATGTATGTACTGAAAATTTAGCATATACTGAAATTAATTGTTCGAAAGAAAAAGTTCACTTAAAAAAAAAATTTCGTATCGAAAAAACTTTAGATTTTAATGTACTTAGTCTAGAGATATTTCACAGGTACCTACTAAAGAATTTACATGAAAAGAGTCCGATATGAGATATAATTCCTTCGAAAAACACGTTACATTTATTAGAGATTTAGGAAAAAGTAGTTTAAATAAAAATAATTAACAGATTCTGTGTTAGTTTTCCTACAAAAAACCATCAGATTCTACAATGACTACCTTAAATAAAAATTTTATGATAAATATTTATAAATTACCTGATTAAATTTTCAGATTTATTGATTTATATAATGGAAAAATAACGTATTTTCGAACAATTGTCGCTATATTTCCTATTAAAAAAAATCGTCATTTTGAAGAAGAAATGTCAATTCGTCATTTGACTATTTTCGATAGTAAACATCGTCAAAATGACGATAAATCGTCAAAACTGGCAACATTGGTTGTTAGAGCTTTTTTGTGCTTATTATACCCTACACCACTATGTGGTCAGGGTATTATAAGTTTGTGCTGATGTTTGTAACACCAAAAAATATTGGTCGTAGACCCACCTTATAGTATACCGATCGGTTCAGAATTTTTTTTTTATTTCGATTTAACGATGTCCGTCTGTCCGTCCGTCCGTCTGTCTGTCCATGCAATCTTGTGCGCACTCTACAGGTCACAAATATTAAGATATTTTGATGAAATTTGGTACGCAGACCTATGTTGGCCCAATAACGCAGCCTATTGATTTTGGTGAACATCGGTCCATGTTTAGACCTAGTGCCCATATAAGGGTCCTACCAAAATTATACTTTTTATACGCTGCAGGTCGCAAATATTAAGATATTTTGATGAAATTTAGTACATAGACCTATGTTGGCCCAAGGACGAAGCCTATTGATTTTGGTGAACATCGGTCCATGTTTAGACCTAGTGCCCATATAAGGGTCCTACCAAAATTATACTGTTTATACGCTGCAGGTCGCAAATATTAAGATATTTTGATGAAATTTGGTACATAGACCTATGTTGGCCCAAGGACGAAGCCTATTGATTTTGGTGAACATCGGTCGATGTTTAGAACTAGTGCCCATATAAGGGTCCCCCCAAAATTGGCTTGATTACAAACTGCAGGTCGCAAATATTAAGATATTTTAATGAAATTTGGTGCGCTGACTCACATTATAGAAAATTTTGACACAAGCCCCATTTTAACCCATTCGAATTTCGGATCCAAACAATACACCAGACTGGTGTAGGGTATTGTATAGTCGGCATGCCCGACTTTAACTTTTTACTCGTTTTGTCTAATTTTGCTTATTTTGTAAATATTAGCTTATTTTTGCTACTTTCTATAAACCTTAAGCTTATTTTAGCCATGTTTCAAAAATAGAGCAAATTTTTTATTTTTCTAACAAAAGCAGAAATTAAAAAAAAAAATTTAGGTCGATTTAATTTTTTTTTTTATTAAAATTTGATTTTTAAAATTTTTGAATTTAAAAATTCACTGTTGTTAAAATAAACATTTTGATTTTTCCCATCATGATGCCCATATTGCACATGTTAAGTAGTCAGAGGTTCCCAAATCTTTAAAAATATAGACCATCGGGGAAATTCGCGTCAAACCCGAAGTAGGTCGAATATCGAAAAAAGCCGAAACAGCCCCTCACTTAAATATTATAAGGATTAATATATGTGAATTTTACCCTTAACCGTGTTTAGATCCCCATACAAAACCACTAAAAATATTGATGTTTTGTGTTATAACATAAACAAATAAGCATGCTTAAACATATTTTATACACCGGTAAATATGGCTCTCAAATACCTTTTTTTTGACACCAAATTTTTCCATAGTTACTTTGAAACAAATATGAAATTAAACAAAAAACGAAAAATTGGGTAATTTTTTATCATACTTTTTAGCCCTTAAACCTTCACCGTTGCCAATATAAAGAAAAGTACGTCACCTTAAGATTTTTATTCTCTATCACATATCCGAGTTTCATTCAAATCGGCGTGTACCACTTGGCGTATGTTGCTCATGTTTGCAAAAAAGATTTTAAAAAAGTTATAGCCCTAATGTGTACACTATAGGTAAAAATTCAATTCAAATATAAATATGAATGAATGTACCTATATTTATTATGTTTTCAAACAAACTTGACCTCAGTATAAAATACGTAAATATACACAAATAATATGTATTTAAAATAAAAGTTTACAATCTACACGAAAGTACTACGACCTTGAAATATCGTTGAAAACCCTACACATACACACAATCATTAAAGTTTTTGTTCAATGTTTACCATACTCTTCTTTCATACTTGTGAAAGCTCTTTTTATTTTCTTTTTTCTTAAGAAACTTTTGGTCTTATAAAACTTTTTTAGAGTTATAAAACTTAAACTAAAACATGAAAATTTCGATTTTAATTAATTAATTTTATTGTTTATATGTTAGGGTTTTTAACCCGAGAATTCCCAGTACAATATGCCCAGAAGCTTAAGCGATTTCTTATTTATAAATTAAAAAGTTTGTCAAAATATGAATTTGTGTAGTCTACTTATAGAAATAAATCTGTAAAAATAGCAGAAAAAGCAACTAAAAATTATTTAAAAATTACCTTTAAAAAACTGCTTAAATTAGCAGAGTTTTTTGCTAAATACAATACTAGTAAAAAAAAGAACAGCAAAAGTAAAACTGGTAAATTTACAAAATTTTAGTTATATTTATTTTAACTTTTAGTTAATTGAAAGTTGTTAAAATTTTTGATATTTTTAAGGTAAATTTATTTGAAGGCATATAGCAGTATATCCTGCTAAATTTTTTTGCTAAAAAAATTCTAAACTGCTGTTTTCAAAAAGATTGACTTTTATTTGCGTTAAAAAAAATACAAAAACAAACTTCGAAAAGTTTAAATTTTTTGTGATTTTTTAGGCTACTAATTATTTATGAAAATTTTTTCTGTTGTTGTTATTTTCTATTAACTTTTGTTATTTATTTTTGATAAAAAATGGAGCTCTCACCGAGGCCAATTTCTAAAATACCAAAATTTTACTGATTTTTCAAAATATTTTAGGATCAATCAATCTGTTTTTCAAGCTTACCTATATTTGGTGCAGAGACAAAAAAGTTATATGGATATTTCATTATATTTTCCATATCAGTTTTGATGCTTGCAAAAAATTCAAAATTTTTCTACTCACACACACTCAAAATGGTGTGACAGTTACTATACAGTTGATTTTCTATGAAAAATACATAAACAACTATTATGACAGTTTTTAAGAAACAACTAAAGCAAAGTACTGAATTTCGTAATACCGTTACCAATACCGTTATTCATTTCGGTTGCCAACCTTGAGAAAATAATGTCCATAATTCTGGGATTTTTGGCAATAATCGCGTAAGTCACACCATCAAAATTTTTAGGACACAAACAAGGTTCTAATTGACATTACGGGCTCGGTATGATTTTCTTTTTTTTAATATTAATAGATATACATATTTAACTAGGGCAAGAAATTCCATGCAAATGCATGTTTTTCTCGATAGTCCAAAACTAATATGGACTAAATATTTATCAGAATCATCAAATTTAGAACAAAATGGCATCGATTTGTAGTTGCATATTTTTGTATATTTTGCAGGGTTGGCAGGCAATACCGCTAAAATACCGTTCTCGATTCAAAACCCTTTCCACTGACTACCGTTACCCCTAAAATACTGTTACCGAAATGCCCGGAATACCGTTATCCTTAAAATACCATTACCGAAATAACTGAAATACCGTTGTCCTTAAAATACCGATACCGAAATAAATGAAATATCAATACCCCTAAAATACCGTTACCGAAACAAATGAAATACCGCTATCCCTAAAATACCGTTACCGTTATTTTTAATTTGCTTTTGATAATTTCACGTGGTTATTGAATACTTTTTGAACATTAAGTTGATAAATTGGTTCTGTTTTTAATCTCGTTTGTTTTTTGTAAAAAAAAATTGCGGGATGCGTCGATATAACTGACTACCTTTACCCTTAAACACCGTTACCGATATAACTGAAATACCGTTAACCTTAAAATATCGTTACCGAAATAACCCAAATATCGTTATATTTAAAATACCGTTACCGAAATAACTCAAATACCATTATCCTTAAAATACCGATACCAAAATAAATGAAATAGCGTTACCCTTAAAATACCGTTACCGAAATAACCTAAAATATCGTTACCCTAACGATAACCGCATTCGTTTCGATTACCATCCATGATATTTTGTCAAAAATGCATGTCTTTGCATATTTTAAATGCATATTTTGTGCTTTTTAATGCATATTTGTGCATATTTTTCATTTTTAGGAGCATTTTCTATATTGTAAAAAAAATATAAAAAATTAATGCGTTTTCATATTTTGGTTCAATCAAAATAAACATTCATAAAAACTAAAAACCTTATTGACATATGGAAAATCTTCGGGTTCTTTGTCTGTTTGCAAAATAACTTACTCTAACGCTTATTTTAGGCGCATATTTTCCATTTTTAAGGGCATGAAATTCCTTGCCCTAGATATAACATACATAAGTAATTAAAACTTTATGTAAAATTTTGAGGTATAAATCTCATAAGGACGAAATCCAAGAGAAGAATAAAACATACAGTGCGAAATATATGAAAAGTAGTTTGTGTAGACATAACAACATATCCCGAGCTTATACATCGTTGTTCCTAAAAGCTATTTCATTAAACATTAAAGTTACGTTGATTTTCAAAAAGTTTTTGGAACCATGTAAAGGTCTTTAAAAATTAAACAATTTGGCATTAATAACACAAAATCGAGATAAATGGCCGCGGATAAAAACATTAGTTTTGTCTATTACAATAAATATAATATAATCCAGAAGGATTAAGACTGGAAGTCCCAATCGTTATCGGACCGAACATCTGATACAAAATCGGAAATTGAACAGAATATGTATACCGGTATCACACATTTAAATGTGATACCGGTATAAGAAAAATTGGAAGCAAGTTTTCCAAAAATAAAAATGGTAATAAAAATTTTTAAAAAATGTTAGAAGAAAAAAATAAAAAACTATGGAAATATCGAAAATTAAAAATAATTAAAAATGAATAGTTAAATTCCAATCTTAATAAAAGCTTTAAATTTCGTAATTCATATTCGTGTATGTCACCGTGCTACCATGTCGTCATTTTCGCACTTGTTTTGTCCGATGTCCGGGCAGGCGGTTTTCATCGCCTCTTTCGAACATTAACATTTTGTATCGAACAATGTTAGCCTTTACAGGCAGGTGTAATTCATATGATAACATTTTTCGATACAAATTATGAAGAGAGTAATATAACAGAGGTTGGGTGAGTTGGTACCTCCTTTAATTATATGCTCGTTGGTCCGGGCCAATGTGAGGTACGATACGATACTGATTACATCTCCTAGGCTTATTCCCTTCTTAATATAATTTAAAACAAATTTATGAAGAGCATTAAAAATATGTTGAACTTTTTTAAAATATTATATAGTATTAGTAAGACAATCTTTTTATTATCTTTGCCTTAATCTAAGGATACAATATCAATAAAAAAAAATGTTACAAAAAACGTTTTTATTGTTTTTTCACCAGAATATCCACTTGATTGGTGGTCTGACACTTTATTTTTATAGTGCGAAATATAAGTTGATGTGTCATGTTACTGGAATATAATCCACTTAAAAAAATCACTAAATTTATATTTTACCGCCCGTAAAGCATAAAATAAACTATAATGAAACAACGGTGGTAGTGGCAAGCAGTCAGTCATTCAGCAAGACAACGAAAAGTAATTGGATACCAAACAATACGCACGCGTTTTGATGTTTCTTCTAAATTGAGTGCACATTTTTTTATAAAAGAACCCATAAAATTTCCCTGGTCATGCAGTCAAAGAACGCATTGCAAAAGAAACTTATGTACAAAGTAATTGTGTGTAGGCGTTGTTTGGTTGCGTTTTTACCATAAAAATTATGATTTCATGTTGTATTTTATTTTATAGTTTATAAATTCTTGTTAAACTTAATATTTATGCATGCTACTAATGATAATTTCTGGAGCATATAATCATTTAAGTGTTTATTTTCTTATCTTCTCTTTTAGGCGTTTTCATCCTGACATTGTGTTGAGTTTAACAGAAGCCATTAAAATATGCCATCGAAAAGCACTTTGATGTTAAGGCCAAGCCAACAACACAAAACACGATCATCACGATCATCAATTCTATACAAAAACATTCCTTTACATTATGGTCTCTTAATATGTTTCCTTTTTTTAATGGGTCTGCAAGTGTTTGAGGTGTCAGCTAAAGTTAAAACGAAAAAGAATTCCAATATACATTTTAGCAATAATGAAGATAATTTAAAGACAACCTCGGAAGGCCAACACTTTGCTATGGAGCCTCAAGATCAAACTGCTGTAGTGGGTTCCAGAGTCACTTTGCCTTGTCGCGTTATGCAAAAGATAGGTGCTTTACAATGGACCAAGGATGACTTCGGTTTGGGCCAACATCGTAATTTAAGTGGTTTTGAGCGTTACTCTATGGTGGGTAGTGATGAGGAGGGTGATTTCTCTTTAGATATATTTCCCGTAATGTTAGATGATGATGCTCGTTATCAGTGCCAAGTGGGACCAGGTCCCAATGGTGAAGCTGGTATAAGATCCAGATTTGCCAAACTTACTGTATTGGTGCCACCAGAGGCGCCCAAAATTTTACAAGGAGATCATTTAGTAACGACAGAAGATCGAGAAATTGAGTTGGAATGTGATTCGGTGGGAGGGAAACCAGCAGCTGAAGTAAGTAAAATAAATCAGCAGCAAAATAAAACTGTTAAATCTACAGAATTTTAGTTATATTTGAGTTAACTTTTAAGTCATTGAAAATGGCAAATTATACTGTGAAATCTGCAGAAAATTTTGCTAAATATTAATAGACTAAAAATCGTAAAAACAAACCGTTGTATCTAGAAAATTTTTGTTATTTTTTAGTTAAAGTTGATTGAATGCAGTCTATCCTGCTAAAATCTACAGAAATATTTCTTAAAAAAAATTGTAAAGTCCTAATTTTAGAAAGCCAAAATTTGTAAAAAAAAAATCGAAAAAAACTTTGAAAATTTTTAATTTTTTTGTAATATTTTATTCTATTAATTATATAGTAAAAATTTTTCCTAATTTCGGCAGGTTAAGTTGTTATTTTGTAGTAACTAAAATTTAACTCAAACATAACTAAAATTCTATACACAGCTCCATTTTGCTGTTCCAATCTTACCAACTTTTAGCAAAAATAATATGCTAATTTCAACACTTTTTTCTGCAAGGATATTTTTAACTAACTTTTTGTAGTAACTATCATTCTTACAGACCTTTTTCTAGTAGTGTATATGTACATAAAACTTACAGTAACGAAGATACAATTCCTGATATTTATAATTTATAACGGTTACGAGTTTTTCTAAGATCTTTTTCTTAATATCCACAATTATTCAAAAAATTTCAAATCAAATCGATTTTACGAAACTTAGGATTTCCTCATGAAATTTTTAAAAAGTTTTAACTGTAATTTTACAGATCGTAACGCCTTGCGTTGCATTATTTTCTGTACCAATAATTTTTGTAACAACAAAGGCGTTGCGTTTTATTAAATAAACCTCTAACGGTGGATCTTATACTGAAGGGTTAAATTTAACTTAACTATTAAAAAAAATGCCAAAAAATTATATCGTCGGCTTGCCTGCAAGTAGTGCTATGTGCTTTTAACCGGTTTTCAGGAGAGCGGAAAAACTGATTTATACCCAGCAAAATCTTTCATTACCAAATAAGTAGTTATATAATAGAAATTCATAGCTCCGAACAACTTATTTTTTGGCATCTAAACTCATTATTTTTGTTTGGCGTGGTCGTTTTTATAAGTAGTCACGCTTACCCGCTCGCTTACTAAAAAATGAAAATTAAGTAGTTGTGAGATTCTGAATAATAAGTGGTTACACAAATGGTTACGAAAAGTTGAATTATAAGTGGTTATCCGACTGCTTACTTGATTCTTAAAAATAAGGAGTTACACAAATACAGAAAATACATTCAGAGAAATTAAAGTTTTTGCTAGTGTGTAATTTTAGAACTCGTCATAAAAATTTTAACACAAAACATATTCACATATAATAAATAAAAATGTATAAAATTTAACTTTATAAAAAGTACTTATTTAAACTATTGCGAGTAAGTCATTATTTTATATTTAAAAGCAATGACTACAATAGGCCGTTATTAGCAAGTCATTATTTTATATTACTAAATAATGCAAAAGGTAATGATATATCATTATTGGTAATGCAGACAGCAATGAGGTGTCACACGCAGAAAAAAGAGATTGTTGGATATATTTACAGACAATTATATATATGTTTCTAAACTACTATACTTATATTTGAGGTGTGTTTCCAATTATTTTATTTTTATCGTTATAATACATATGTCTCCAGGCAAACACTGTAATGTTTGAATGTTAGTCATATTTTCCCACTTAAACAAAAATATATTTGCATTTTTATTTTATCATTATTAAGTTTGTGGAGTGCAAATATAATAATGATAAATATATATATATTTGCCTGCAAACATTTATATATTTGCGAGTAGATGTATTTCATATGATTCAAACATACATATGTTTACAGGCAAAAATATTATATTTGCTGGCAAACATATTATATTAAAAACACGGCAAATATATTTTGACAATTCTTCCAAACATATATATATCACCAGCAAATATGTTTCCTGCAGGGCGATTTTTTTCAGCGTGCATTACCAATATTTTGCTGGGTATTATCATTTTAAGGTATTTCATTGACATAATAAGCCTTAATTGTGTTTTTAGTAAATAATATAAATCAGTTTTTTCGCTCTCCTGAAAACCTGTTAAAAACACATAGCACTACTTGCAGGCAACCTGACGGTATACAAAACAACCACAAAATTTTTTCTTAACTAGGTAATAGTTAACTCATAATCCTTCAGTATGAAACCCAGCGTAATTCTGCTTAAAAAGTTTACGAATTTTTATTTAAGTAAGGACACTGAGTTTTGATAAAACAGATTCGTGGTGATAACCGAATTTGTTGCCAATCGAATGGTCCAGTTACAGCAACACAATTTTCCCATCGTGACTACCGAAATGTTACTGCGGTAACCGAAATTAGCTTTCTGTTGAGGTTAACCTCAACCGGTTATCAGCACAAATCTGTTTCATCTGTATAATACACAACTTGGTTCTTAGAAAGTCCACAATTCTCTGTTCAGTAGTTTTATTTCTGTCACAATTAGCATATAATCATTACAATGCTCAAATTATATCTACACAGAAAACATCAAAGAGGGAAGCGCTGCCAATGAACTTTGAGAGGCAGTAGAAGTGAATTCCCATCTTCATTAAGGCACATTTACACGCGAAAGAAAGCTGCTGGAGATAGAGCAAAAAACACCTCTAAATAGATTAAATCATTCACAATGGAGCTACTGAGAAGTGTTTTTGCTCTATCTCTACCAGTTTCCTCTCGACTTTAAATGTGCCTTTAGACAAAAGGAGCGGTTACTCGAAAAGCGTCAAAAAAGCGCTAGGGAAACAAAATATTTGTAATTTAACGTAACAAATATTTCCAGAAATTCTAAAAACGTCGTCCCCTACAAAACCTACAACGGCTTATTTTTCACAATTTGTTAAATATTAGCATATTTAGTTCCTTTAATGCAATTAATGTATATCCCGATAAAATAAAATTTTAAAAACTAATATGCAAGTGCTTGTGCAAATTTAAATGTTACTGACACTTTAGAAAACATTGTTTTCTACTGTTGTTTATACATGAATGGATGTCACTACATTGCTAGATCTGTCAAAACAACAGAGTAGTACATTGAAAGATGACAAAGCAAATTGTGGAAAAAAAATTTGTTGTTGTTTTTTTTGTTTTTCCTTTGATATTTTATATTTTAAATGTTTAATAACGCTCTTGGACGAGAACAACTCAATTCTCATTGAGTTTGTAATTTAACTTAACAAATATTTCCAGAAATTGAAATTTTGAAAAATTTGTTAGTTACATTGTTACATTGTTCTGTAACTTTATTTTCTAATGAACTTTATTTTCTAATGAAGAAATATAAATTTAACTACCTCATATTTATAACTCAATTTCACTATTCCGAAACTGCCAATTTGGCTTCCTATCATGGATGGTAACCGAAACGAATGCGGTTATCGTTAGGGTAACGATATTTTATGTTATTTCGGTAACGGTATTTTAAGGGTAACGCTATTTCATTTATTTCGGTATCGGTATTTTAAGGATAACGGTATTTGAGTTATTTCGGTAACGGTATTTTAAAGATAACGATATTTGGGTTATTTCGGTAACGGTATTTTAAGGTTAACGGTATTTCAATTATATCAGTAACGGTATTTTAAGGGTAACGGTAGTCAGTTATTTCGATGCATCCCGCAATTTTTTAAAAAAAAAAACAAACGAGATTAAAAACAGAGCCAATTTATTAACTTAATGTACAAAACATACTCAATAACCATGTGCAATTACCAAAAGCGGAAAATTAAAAATAACGGTATCGGTATTTTAGGGATAATGCTATTTCATTTATTTCGGTAACGGTATTTTAAGGGTATCGATATTTCATTTATTTCGGTAGTTTAAGGATAACGGTATTTCAGTTATTTCGGTAACGGTATTTTAAGGATAACGGTATTCCGGGTATTTCGGTAACGGTATTTTAGGGGTAACGGTAGTCAGTTGAAATCGATAACGGTATTTTAGCGGTATTGCCTGCCAACCCTGCTTCCTATAAATTGGCCGAAAAGCATTTCTTTACTTTCATGGACATTACAAGTACGAACTAAAACCAGCTTTGCATAAAGACACCTAATAAACTTATTGCGTAATGAAGTTTATACTTAATATTTTAACAATTCCACCTCAAGGTCTATCCAAGCCCCAAAAATTGTATTTAGAAAGTCTTCCCCTGAGCTTAGAAACTCTTCAACATTTTTTGTAATTTTGTTTTATATACCTACAATACAATCAGTGTGTTCGTTTGCTCGAAATTCTTACTACTTTTACTACAGTTGGAAAGTTTTGTTTACTTTTTGTATTGAAATTTTCCAGCTGTAGTAAAAGTAGTAACTTGTAGTAAGTAAACGAACACGCCTAATACTTCCTTCTCAGAACTTTTTAAAACTTAATTTATCTTTCCTATTACAGATCACATGGATTGATGGTTTGGGAAATGTTTTAACCAAAGGTATTGAAGATGTTAAAGAACCTCTGGCCGATAGCCGACGCATAACGGCCAAGTCAATTTTGAAATTGACTCCGAAAAAAGAACACCATAATACTACCTTTACATGTCAAGCCCAAAATACAGCCGATCGTACTTATAGATCGGCCAAAATTATATTGGAAGTTAAATATGCTCCTAAAGTCTCTGTATCAGTAGTAGGAGGAGCTTTGGCTGGTGGTCGCATACCCGAGGGAGCTGAAGTTATATTATCTTGTCAGGCAGATGCTAATCCCCCAGTACAAACTTATAGATGGTTTATCAATGATGATCTAGTTACGGGAGATTATACTACCAGAATGGTTATACATAATGTTTCTCGGCAGTATCATGATGCCATAGTTAAATGTGAAGTAGTAAATGCAGTGGGTAAAAGTGAGGAGAGTGAGACTTTGGATATAAGCTGTAAGTTATACTTTAAATCACCAACCACAAAAGACATTCTAATACAATTTCTTTTTTTTAAATAGATGGTCCAGTGTTTCGCCAACGTCCTTCTTCAGTTGAAGCTGATTTAGGTGCTAGTGTCACAATGCGTTGTGATGTTGATGGTAATCCTACTCCCGATATTGAATGGATTAATGAAAATTCTGATAGAGTTGTAGGCACTACCGCCAATCTTACTTTAAAAGTTACTGCTGATGCTGCTGGACGTTATTATTGTAAGGCTGTTGTAGATGGTTTTCCAGAGATTGGTGCTGAAGCTACAATATATGTAAAACGGGCTCCCATAATTACTTCCCATAAGGTGCAGTTTGGTGCTGTGGGAAATCGTGCTAAAATTGATTGTTTGGCTTTTAGCATACCCAAAGCTGACAAAATTCTATGGTCTTATGAAGGAAAAATTATAAATATGTCTACAGCCGATCCGGATTTATATATATTCGAAGAACATCATTTGCCAGAGGGTGTTAGGGCCGCTCTTATAATCAAAGAGAGTCGTTCAAATCATTTTGGCAAATATAATTGTACAGTTGTAAATTCATATGGCAGCGATTCGTTGTTAATAACTTTAATACCGGAACGTAAGTTGCTCAACATTTTTTTTTTATTTTTATATAACCGCAGTTTCATTAATTCCTCATTCCAGCTGGTTCTGTACCCGTCCTTTTAGTGGTCATGGGCTCTATGTCCTCAGTGGCCATTATCCTTATGGTTGTGATGCTCGTGATTGTTTATATGAAACGTAGCAAGAAAAAGCCTATGCCAGCCGATGTTATACCCGAAGCATCTCGTGGTGGCGATAAGCTAAGCGATCTCAAACACGAAATGCGTGCCAAAGCCTATGAAGCAGCTGAATATTCTGAATCCACCTCAGATGGATTAGCCATAAATCTTACGCATTCTCCCATGCCTGATGTACAAATGAAGGGTGCCACTTTGGGTGTACCTCTGGCAGGTCCAGTAAAATTAGATGAAAGGTAATTTAGGGTTTAAATGCAATAATTTTGAGTGTTTTTCATTGTTTTAATTTTTTCTTACAATTTCAGATTTTCTGGTGACTTTGGTGATCGATATAACAGATCATGCAATATAAAAAATCTCAAAAATCAAGACTACAAGGAGTCCCCTAACGGTTATGCTCCTTATTTTGAATACGCTTTAGATTATAGTCCTCCCAATGATAGTAAAACTTCTATGGGTTCAGTATCGAAGAGTAATTCAACAACTATCAGTTCATCTACATTGCCACATTATTCGAATCCTGCTTCGACGACAGGCAACATGAGTTTGCCACGTAATCGTGGTGACATGCAACAACAGCCTATGAATAATGGATTTTTAGGTAAGCTAAAATGTTTTCTGAATTTTGAGTGTTTTTCTATAATGAACATTTTCTAGGTTTTAATGTGAAAAAGAACTGTTTGGCAGTTTTCACACGAGAAATGTCTTTTTCATGTTGACTAATTTCAAAAATTTAAATTTTTGCAAATTGGAAAGAAATTTTTTAAAAAACGGCTCCATCGAAGATTTTGATTTTAATCGCAATATTGTTTTGAGACATTTCAAACTAATAATCAAAAAAAATATTTCTGGTGATCGCACCTTACAGTTCATTCCAAAGAGGCGTGCAAAGTTGGACCCGGTTTATTTTTTTTTTTTGCTCGGAATGAGCACTCTCTAAATAGTGAATAAAAAAGTCGCTAGAAATTGCTTTGGTTTACTAAGACAATTTAAGCACAATACATTTAAGCTCAAATAGGACCTATCTATGATGACTAGATCAAAACATTAACCAATTTTTACCACTTTCAAAAGAGTTTGTGCTTTTGGCAATACAACTTATGTACCAAAGTTTGTCCAATTATCTTCAGAATTGCGACCTGTAGTTTAATTACGATGAAACATGGACTGACGGACATCGATCGGCATACTATAAAGAACATCATCAAAGTTTCCCAAAAAAAAGATCTTATACTACATTTATACTTCAGCAAAAACCACCTAGTTTTTGTACAAAACTAGTTTTTGTTTGTTTTTTTTTTTTGTATATGTTTTGACAAGTTAAAAACTACAAGAGCCAAAAATCAGGTAGTTTTTGCTCAGGTATAAATGTAGTATTAGTAAATTTCTGTAAAAAGAGAAACACAAATCCACTTATGAGCGCTCCCATTTATTCAGTTTTCGATAACGATTTTTGTTAAGATTAAGAACACGCGTGGTTAGGCAACGCACCTAATGAAGTTTGCGAGCAAGTATAGTGTAAAAATATCAAAAACACGACATTCTGAGCAAGAGAATAAGCACAATAAAAACGGAAAAGGAATCTTAAATCGTGACGGAAAAAAATTAACAAAATAGCAACGGAAACGGAATCTGACTTTTACAACAGAGAACACATAGAAAGTCAAGTTGGTTATATTTTATAGTTTTCTTCTTGCCACATTCCAACGTATTGTTGTTGTTTGACATTAAGCCTAAACCACATAAACGCTGCGTCGACCTCAGTGCGACGTTTTATCGATAAAGCAGATTTTTGTATCTTCTCCATTTGTCGCTGCCGAGAAATTAGTAAAGTTTTTAAATAAACAAGAGCTGATATTACAAACATGTAATCTTACTATACTTGTACTGTGATTGAAATCATATGTTTTTTGTTTACAAAATTGAAGTGATTGTGTGAAAATATGGCAATATTAGTAAAATAATCTGAGAGTAAAAACAGGAGAATAAGAAATTCCGTTGAGAAAATAAAGTAAGTTTTATATCTCACGGAAATCGATGCAGGATTTTAATTGTCAAAATGTATTGAAAAAAACGAGGACCTTTGCATTGTGCTTATACTCTAATAACTGCGACTTGAGATATTAGATCACCGACTTATTAATTATGGTGATAAATGTACCTGTAATAGAAATTAGGTCATCAATGAAAAAACTCGTTTGTACTCGTAACTTTACATCGACATTAGCCATTTTAATCAAAGACCCAAAATAATTGTTATTTTTTTCAAAAAGGATCAGAAGGAAATTTTGAACTGATTTCGAGTTGAAAAACATTTTTTCATAGAAAAACCATCACTAAAGAAAATTATTGTTATCATATCTAATTGTTTTAATAACCCTTCTTCTACTTTTAGGTCAACCATTATTACAAAATGGCATAGATAGTCGTTTTAGTGCCATCTATGGCAATCCATATCTTCGCACAAACTCCTCCATACTCCCACCTCTGCCGCCACCAAGTACAGCTAATCCAGCGGCAACACCAGCACCACCGCCTTATCATGCACCTCGAAACCATGCCAACTTCATGGGGAATGGTGTCATGGGAAGTTTAAAAAATTTTGGCAATGCCAATAGCATAATTACAAGCACAAATGGTCCGGCTAGTGTTAGTGGTAGCAGTTCAAATTTAACCACCAGCAGTAATACACTAGCGGCCACACCGCTACAACAGCCCACAGTAGGGACACCCTCTGGTGGGCCATCATCAAACGCGACAACAGCACAAAGTCCATCAGGGCAATTTATATTGCCTTCAAATGGTAATGCGGCGAAAAAGGGAGCATTGGCGACTCATGTTTAGATGATGGGAGATAGAAAAAATATGTAAACGATTAATAACATAACGAACGAATGATATAAACGAATTACCGGAAACGGCATGAATTATTTAAATTTTTTATAGAAACAAAAAAAAAACATATTGTGATTTTTAGCGTTAATTATTTACCTATGGCAACTCTAAGGCAAACCCGTAATTAACCAAGTTTGCTAAGCATTTTTACATAGAAAATATGTAACATTTTAGCAACTTTGGTTATTATTTGCATTTTTATTATTAATAGCATTATTGTTAGTAAAATTAAGAACATAATACTCTACATTTACATTTTAAAATATGTAAATAAAGCATTTAAACAGTTCTGACTCCTTATCCATTTTTATCCCTCCTCCTGCTCTAACCATCCAGTATCATATAATTATTTAAATTGTTTACTTTTCTTTCAGAGCTTAGAAAGAATTCATTCCCTAGTTAGATGGAATTATAAATAACAAATAGATTACACTGTTCTAGAAAACTGGGTTTGCAGCTAATTCCTACATACGTATTTAGCAAAGATACGAATTTAGCTCTTTATTCTGTCACAAAAATTCTTTACTCTTTTACGCTCGTTTTGGCGAAGCACATGTTTAGAATTTAATTCCGTTTAACTTTTTATCTATAAAAACTTTCAAGCTGTAAAAATTTTCATTATAAATTTTATACGATTTTAAATGAGACTCAAAAAGAAAAAATACAAAATAAGGGTAAAAGCCATTCTTAGGTGTGTTTATTCAAAATGTGTGTAAAAGAATAAAGAACTTTTGTAATAGAACTAGGTGTAAACGCAGCTTTAGGTTACATCTAAATCTAAAATTATTTATTTTCTTTTTTTAATTTTGAAATACTTAAGTATAGGTTGAGTTCACACTTAAATCCTAAATATGAATGTGTTTAGCCCATACTAGTGCAAAAAAATAGAGAAATTTTCTAAGATAATAAAAACTATAAATACGCGTTTTTGCTAAACACTTGTTTGAGCGATAGGTGTGAATGCCGTTTTATAGGCCATTCACATGAAGGAGATTACTGATCTTCTCGTTTTTGGATTTTTATTCTATTATCATATAGTATCAAAAAACGTGATAATAGAATAAACAACAATGAGGAGATTTAATTATCTCGTTTATGTGAATGCCATTTTAAGCTGTTTATACTGCATTCATACCTAAATTCTAAATACATATTTATTTAGCTAAAACGAGTGTAAAATAAAAAAGAACATTTTTAATAGTATTATAATCTTCAATACGCGTTTTCGCTAGACATATGTCTACGAACTACATGTGAATGCAACCTTTTTTATTTAAAAATACCTTTATTTTTTACACTTATTTTGGCTAAACAAGTGTTTAGGATTTACATGTGAATCCAGCCTTAAAAATTCAATCAAATAATTGTTTATTTTAACTGCATTCACTGCTAAATCCTAAACATATAATTAGCCAAAACGAGTGTAAAAGAATAAAAAAAGTTTTAATAGACTGAAGATCTTAATGACTTCTTTTAGCTAAACACTTGTTTAAGAACTAGAAGTGATAGCAGCCTTATAGGTTACTCATATGAACGAGATAACTAAATCTAAATATAGTTCTTTATTCAATTACCATAAAATATCAACATATGATGTTATATGGTAATAGAATAAAGAACACAAATAAGGAGATTTAGTTATCTCGGTCATGTGAATGACCTAAGTATTACACGGTATTCACACAAAAATCCTAAACTTGTGTTTAACCAAAACGGGTGTAAAAGAATAAAGGACTGTTGTAATAGAATAAAGAGCTTAAATATGGTGTTTTAGCTAAACACGTGTTTAAGAATTAGGTGTGAACGCAGCCTTAGATTGAAATAAAAGGAAGGGTTATATTTTCCAGAATAAAAATTTTTTTGATTAATATTATAAAAATAAGTATATTTTATATTTTTCAAAAATCCAATAAATTTCTTTCAATATTTATTTGAATTAGAAATTATTTGATTTTGTTTCATGTCATCAGTAGGTCTCAAAAAATATATATATATTCTAAAAATGTTTACAAAAGTCGAATAAATATCTTTTGATTTTTATTTTTATCATTAAATGAATGTTTCACTTGCCAAATCGATTAACTCCACTCTCAGAATTTTATAAAACTTTAATTTCAAAAAACTTTATAATAAAAAAATAAATACTGTAAAATATTCAAAACAAATTTCTCTGATAATAAATACTAAATGACAAAATTTATAACTTAACAGGAATTTAAAAAACATTATTTACTATTTTTTAATTTTTCTCATTCAGACTCATTTATTTTTCATTATGGAGTTGATCTATTTGGCAAGTAAAGCATTCAAATATTGAATCAAATTGGTTTCAATTTCTTCAATAATAAATTTCGAGATAAAACAAAATATTCGATTCTTATTTTAATTAGAAAAATTGGTAGATTTTTTTTTGAAAAATATAAAATTTTTTATGTTTAAAATTGAAACCAAATTTCACACAACAATTTCTGATTAAAATGAAAGTTAAAGTGAATTTATTTATTTTATTTTTCTAGTGGATATTAAAAATTTGTTTATCATATTACAAACTTTATTAAAATTGTTAGCTTTTTGAATAAATTTATTTTGTATTTTATTTAAAGAAAGATAATACTTTGAAATTAAATTATGTTTTATTTTCCCCTATGATTCCTAAGAATAACATATTCCAGCAAATTCTATTTAATTTTTGCTAATTTGAAATAAAAGAATAATTCCAAACTATAATTTATTTAACAAAATTTTTCGATATACAAATTTTTGTTTAACTCAGATTTCTGTAATAAAAATACTTTTGAAAGTTTAATTAGTACCATTTGGAAAATGGTAACAATTTTGATTAAAAACAACTATTTTCTATTGTACAGTTTTCAATTTTTGTAAAAATCATCGTCAAAACGCAGATTTAAACCCTTTATTCTTTACAAAAGTCTTTTATTCATTGAAACTCGTTCACGCCATGGAGTGTTACTAAGGAGTGAAGTGTCTAATCGCCATTACTGACAAATATCAGAACAATCATATTTATGACTTTTCAAAAGAAAGTAAGAAAACGTTTTTCAGAATTTTTGACTTGAATTCACAGTAGTATTGTTATTGTTCTGGTTTAGTTTATCGAAATCAGTTTTTATTTCGTCCATGGTTCTGGCTAACTTAATGCTTTTGTTTTTAAATCGCGTATTAATGCATTAAAAATTTATGAATTAATTAATTTTGTATTTATTTATATAATTATGTAATTTCTTGTCGATTTTGTTAAAAAATATTGATTTCAATCTACTTTTTTATTAAAAAAAAAGAATCATATTCTTTAAAGCTCTGTTTATTTTTCGCATTTTAACCCCTTTCCACTTTTTTGTTAAATATGTATTTCATCCAGTATGCATGTTTAAGCATGCACTATAAATGTCGAGTATGCATATATTATTATATACACTTAAGCCTAAGTCGCCTGTAGTTAGTTTTTTCATGTAAATTATATACATATACTTCTACATATATAAATATATATAAAAAAGTCTAAACTAAAATAAAAAAAAAAACTTTATCAGCCAAAATTTCCAATTGGATTAAAAAAAAACTCTAATTTATTAGTATTTGTAAGATTTAAATGAAAAGAATGTAAAACAAACATTGAACTTTTAATAATAAAAATTAATGAACTTTTACTTATTTATAAACGCTTAAAAAGAAAAAACAAGAAAACATACCTACATTGTAAAAAGAGTAGACTTTAATATACGCTTTTAACAAAAAATATTAGTCTAAAAACATAAAAAATTAAAATAAAAAACACTCATACAATAACAAAATACTATTTAAAAAGAAAAGCTAATTTTTAAAAACAAGTCGACAATGTGCAAATAATTATAATCAAATTCTACTTTAATTAGCTGAAAGGTTTAGTATAAAAAGTATTGAGTATGAATGTATTAAAACAAAAACATGATAGTAATACGTTAAAAATATTGCTGCCTTATTCCTTGTAAAAACCATTTAAACCAAAATAAAATCAGATATTTTAACGAATCTTTTAAAAAAAAATTTTTTTAATTCGACTATTTATTCAATTTATTTATAAAAAACGAAATCTGATTATTTTATTTCTCTAGGTCTATAAATTGTTTTTTATTATTATCCTTTTTTAAGCTAATTCTCTATAGGTAAATGATATTATTTTCTTTAAAACTGAATTTAAAGTGTTGAAAAAAATGAAGAAAAATTATGAAAATAAAAATACTTAAAATAAACAAAAAATATAAGAATATAGCAAAAGTTGTTTGAATTTATAATGGGTTAAGATATAGCAACAAAGTTTCTTAAACTTCAACAAGAAAAATGTAAGTTTGGAGAAAATTTGTTAAAATCATATTCAAATTTCTAATTAAAAATAACACTTTTATTACCCATTAATCTATTCCAATCTTCATAACAATCTGGTAGCTTTCTAGCTTTAAAAATAGTATGGCAATTCTGTAACAATATGGTTTGCAACTCGAATATCCTATAGGAACCAGGGTTGTTATCTACTTCATATAATCTGGCATCTCACCTTGTCATTGCTGCCAACGATTTTCAACAAATATCGTTAAATAAAAATCGCTAAAAAATTAGCTTAACTCTTTCACCACACAGCAAAAACAGTAGGTACCAACAATGGGAGTTTGTAAAAGCAATCACATTTTCTTTCAAATTGAAATTTTATTCCCAACAATTTTTTGTTTGAAATATTTGTAATCCGTTTGTAAATTGTTATCTTTCATATAAAAATTGTTTAAAAATAAAAATTCAAAGTTACAAAAAAAAAAGAATTTTTATTTTTGGATTTACAAATATCTTTGTTGGTGCCTTTTTAAAAAGTTTTTTTTTGTATTTAAAAATTTGGTATGAGAAAGGTGTATAAAAATTTAATTAGAATTTTGTAAATTCTTTCTGTGTACCCTTGTACACTACAGTGCACACATCTTTAAAAAAATATTTCGTTGCTGCGCCTAAAAATTAGCTATTTGTTATTAAAATTTATTTGTGGGATACCTATATAACGCCTTTATTTTATGCCTTATCTACACTCAAAAAAGTTTGACAGTTACTACATGACAGTTGTTTGTGTAGTAATCAGTAATTATTGTTTTTAACAGTAATTACAGTTGATTTTCTATAAAATCAACGGTTATTTAAGAAAACAACTAACGAAAAGTACCGCAATTTCGTAAAAGTTTTTGAAACCAGTTATTTTTAATATCATAATAAACAAATACCAAAACCGTTTGCAAATAATAATCAGGAACTTGTATTGCATCTCCAACGCACAAAAGCATAATAAATTGAGAACCGTTTGGAATATTTACTTCAAATTTTAGATAGGCTCAAATAATTACTTATATTTTACTAAACGAAAGAAAAAAATTGTTTTTTTTTTTATTAAAATATACTTTTATAATACGAAAAGAATTAACTGCACTACCTTTTACCCAGTCAGTTGTTTTAAAATTTTTGTAGTAGAAATTTGTCTGTTAATTTTACGGCATTGGTAGTTATTTTTAATATATTTATTAGTTATTTTTCAACAAATAAAAATAACAAAAGTTTTAGTTATTTTAACTGCATATACCTTTGTTTTAACAGCCATTTTCAGTAGATTCTACCGACAAACTTTTGTGAGTGTATGATTTTTGAAAATAATTATTTAATAAGTGGAAAGTTTTGAATTTTGTTCATGCATATGTAAAAAAATATATATATATATATATATATATATATTTGTTCCTTTTACTCCTGCAAGGAGCATAGGGCCGCAACATAATAATTTCTATTAATTGCCGGGAAAGGCTGAAAAAAAGATATTTTGTGGGTCTTCTCATAAAAACTTTTTTCTACACATAGCCAATTTCTTAGGCGCAGTGGCGATATAAAATTTGATTATGCAAAAAAAGGTTTATACTTTTTGTAAATAAGTTTATAAGGCTATTGGCCTTCAAATAAAAATCACTATATATAAGCAGTACAACATAGCAACATAGTCGCGGTATTTTTTAATGAAGTGTAATTTTTTTAATATATCATAATCTTCGAAAAAAGGGGATTTAACTGTTTTTCATGAACTATATATAATTTAAATTTGGCATATAGCTTCGCTTTATGACGAGAAGAAAGCCTAACAAAGGATTTTTGGCTATTCGAATATTAAAGGAGTAAAATGGGGACGAGAAGTTTCAAAAATCGATTTTCGAATGTCATTTTTTGTGGATAGGAGGGAGAGGGAGCCAAACATGTTACATATTTTGAGGACCCTTAACAAGAATCTGAAATCAAAATAACGATACATACTCAAACAAAAAGTCGGTAGTGAAAAACTCGTGCCAGAGGTATTTAAAAAAGTTATTGTTAACTAATTATAGATTAAAATTTGACATTTAGGTTACTTTTTTGAGGCCCTATGCTCCTTATAGGAACGGCGGGAATATATATGTATATAATTATAGATTGAATTTTTACAGTGTTATTAAAAAAATTCCAAGTCTAATGACAGATTTTTAAACTTGTTTGACAAAAAGGGATATTCCCAAAAGAAAAAGAACGATAAATTTATTAAATTTTTAAAGAAGAAAAGTCTCATTTGAAAATAAAATGGGATTGGTATTAAACGTCATTCACCCAAGAATAAGTGGAACACAAATATTTTTATCCAACAAATAACAATTGCAAACAATTCATCATTAAACCTTTTTTAATCAATTTTCTCCAAATTTGTATAAAAACATAAAAGAAATTAAACAAAATAGTGATGGATACACTCAAAAAATTTTGGCAGTTGTCAGTAGTACTAGTGTAGTGATAAGTTGTCCTAGTTTTTAACTGTAACTACAGTGGTTTTTCTATTGAAAAATGCAAAACAAGTATTATGACAGTTATTCAAGCAAAAGGTTAACGAAAAATACTGTATTTTGTAAAAGGTGTTTAAAGCAGTTGTTTTTAATATCATAATAAACAACTACCAACAAACAGTTATTTAAAAAATAAAAAATTTCGTTGATTTTTTAGAAGTTCTTGTTTAGTACATATTTTTTATCAATGATTTATTCTTAGTTTGCAACTGAATATCAGAAAATTGTATTGTAATTTGGAATTTTTACTTCAAATTTCAAGTTCAATAAAGTAGTTAACATACCTACACATTTTTTATAATCGGACAAAATATTGCATTTTTTCATTAATATACTTTTGTATATGAAAGAAATAACTGTAAAAAAATCTGTAACTTTTACCTATTGTGTTAGTTTTTCAAAATTTCGCAGTAAAAATTTGTCAGTTAGTATTACGACATTGTTATTTATTTTTAATGTAATTGTTAGTTATTTTTCAACAGTTAGAAATAACTACAATGTTAGTTATTTTAGAAGTAAATTACTTTGTTGTCTTTTTAAACCTTCTTTATCGTTTATCTCGATAACGACTTTTGGGCATACGGGTCATGCCTTACCTAGTGTCTTCAAATGCAATGAAATGTGCAAAGAAATTTGAAAATAACACACAAAACAACAACAACGAAAATAATTTGGTTGTTGCTTTGTGTGTTATTTTCAAATTTCTTTGCACATTTCATTGCATTTGAAGACATTAGTTATGGGTTTCGGTTGCCAATCATGATAAATCGCTAATTGTATTTAAAATCGCTAGATTTGATGATAAAATAGCTAAATTGTCAAAAAAACAGCTGTTCATTTTTTAAAACAACGTTTAGTTTTGGCCGCAAACTTTTTTTTTTTGTTTATTAAGTTTTAAAGTAATATTATTAATATTACATTGTCGAAAACTATCCTGTGTAGAAAATAATGGATAACAAATTGCAGCGCTATGAAAAAATAGCATTTTTGGGAGAAGGTCAAGTAAGTATGTGTGATAAAACAAAAATGGTCTGTGCTCATAAAAAGAAATTAAAATTTTTTTTAGTTTGCCACTGTTTACAAAGCCCGTGATGTACTAACCGAACAAATTGTGGCAGTGAAAAAGATTAAGATAGGCAGCCGCGAAGAGGCTCAAGATGGTATTAACCGCACGGCCTTGAGAGAAATCAAACTTCTGCATGAACTGCAACATGAAAATATAATTGGCCTCGTTGATGTATTCGGTCACAAATCAAATGTTTCCTTAGTGTTTGATTTCATGGATACTGATCTAGAAATAATTATAAAAGATCCCAAAATTGTATTAACACAGGGAGACATTAAAGCATATATGGTAATGACTTTAAAGGGTTTGGAGTATTTACACATGAATTGGATATTACATCGAGATTTAAAACCCAACAATTTGCTGGTCAATTCTGATGGTATATTAAAAATTGGTGATTTTGGCTTAGCCAAACTCTTTGGCTCTCCTTCTCGAATATATACCCATCAAGTAGTTACCAGATGGTATCGTGCTCCTGAATTGCTATTCGGCGCCCGTCAATATGGCACTGGCATAGATATATGGGCAGTTGGTTGTATTTTAGCGGAATTACTGTTGCGAGTTCCCTTTCTAGCAGGTGACTCTGATTTAAATCAATTAACTAAAATATTCCAAGCTTTAGGTACTCCCAGCGATGAAACTTGGCCAAATTTAAGTAAATTGCCAGACTATATGCAGTTTGTACATTTTCCTGGTGCTCCTTTATCGCATTATTTTACTGCTGCTCCCGATGATTTGTTAGCTTTGGCTGAAAAACTGTTGGCCTTAAATCCTTCCAAACGTTGTACGTGTACGGAAGCTCTAAATATGAAATATTTCTCAAATAAACCAGCTCCTTCTTTGGGACATAAATTGCCGCTGCCTTCTACAAAACAACAGCTTGTAGACGAAAAACCTAATTTAAAGCGTAAGATTTTGGAGGCCATGGATGGTGTTGGTAATCCTAAAAAATTAGTATTTTAAGGTAAATGTTTTGTTATTGTTAATTCGCAAAAATTTAAATTGCACAAATACACATTTGCATTTAAAATTCTGTTTGATTTTTTTTTTTAAATTAATTTTTATAAAAAGACGTTTTTGTTGTATATCGGTTACCAACTTTGGTAGAAACAATTACATAATGCCATTTTAGAAAAATTCTCAAAACTTTAACGGTGGGTCTCATACTGTAGGTTTAACTTTAACTTAACTATAAACAAAAGAAAATGTAAAAAAATGTACACAAAACAACAAATTTTTGGGTTAACTATTAACTAAAGTTTAAACCTGCAGTAACTTTGAGACCCACCGTAAAAGTTTTCGTCGATAAAGCCGCCCGTAGTTTGTTCGCAATAGCGAAAAGATTTTGCTCGATATTTGAAGCCCAAAAATTGTCAAAAATTTATAATTGGCAAATATTTTACAGACATTAGAAATCTACTATTATAAGAAAGAGCAATGTCAATATTTCGTTACATTTTCAAATGGTCCTGCCTATTAAATAGATGCGAAAAAAACTCAACCTCAATTTCGCAATAATTCCATGCCAGTGTAAAAATATTTTTTATATGGAGTTTGACAACCTTTTTCGCAAAGGGACGAACAAAATATTGGGAAACCATAAAAGTACCACATTGAGATTCAGTGACAGTATAAAGATTTTTTTTTTTAATTTTAAAATACAGTTTTGAGATAAAAAAGATTGTTATATAACATTATTAAGCGCGATTTCAGGAGATTTAAAATTATGTATCAATTAGTCACAAAACTAAAATAATACAAAAGTTAAAGCCAATTATATAAGGGTACTTTTACCAAATTTGACGATTTTCACCAAATTTAATTTGGGAACCATTGTACTAGAAGTCTAATTTTTGGGGGTGTCTTAGTTATAGATGGTAAAACTGCCATACCAAGTCTGGTCCAGTTCTGAGAGCTAGATAAGTTTCAAATGATTATTTTCAGTGTTGCCATTTCAGTGCTTTTCGGGTATTTTTTGGTGCTTTTTTCCTTCCCGTACCCGGTGATTTTTTACAAATACCCGTTTATAAAAAGCGGGTATTTACAGTGCTTTTTCAGATTTCTGGCAGTGCTTTTAGTGCTTTTTGTACAGTTTATATTTTTAGTATTTGTTCTCCTTTTTTCAATTTTTTTTTTGAATTTTTTGTCAAAATTGAAAAAATAATACGAAATATACAAAAAAATACATTTTTGCACAATGTTTGTAGTACCATTTTAAATAACAACTTCGTTATATTTAAACTTCAAAATTTTGAAATATTAGTTTGGTGCTTTTTTACCCCTTTTTTGGTAATTTTATGAACCTTTTTTACACGATTTTACAAAGCTAAAATGTGTTTTTAAAATCTTGACTTAAATTTTTCAAAAAATTATTATCGTACTTTTTTACCCCATTTTTGGTAAATTTTTACCCTTTTTACCCGTTTTCAAAATGCTCACGGTGCTTTCCTACCTTCAAGAGTTGGCAACACTGATTATTTTATATGTTTTTGAGTATTCTTTAAATATTAAATTTACATATTTTCGTAGTTGTTTTTTCTTTTGGAAATCTGAGTAACTTAACGCAAAAAGAGAATCTCAAATACACTCTCTTCAGCGCTCTCATTTACCCAATTTTCAAGAAGTTTGGGTTAGGGACGGAACACATGGTACTATTGTACTTTTTTGGTACATTTTGACCTCCGTTGGTACCGTGGTACTACCGCGATCCATTTAGTACAATTTCAAAAATTGCCAAATTTAACATTTTTTTATTAAATGAATTTGTTGTACTTTAGAGCTGTCAATAAATATTCGAATCCAGGCGTGGATTAAAGTCATTCTAACAAAAACTTGTAACTAAGAACTTTTAGGCCCAATTTTGCAAAAAAAAAAATGTATTATTATATTCCCGTAATTAGCTCATCAATACGCCTCGATTGAGAGCTGCTACTACATAAAATTCGAGAATTTAACCCGCTATATTTTTTGAAAAGTAAAAAATATTAAATTGTTTTCTTAGGACGGGTATCTTATCTAAAAAAATAACCAAAACAGAACGTTAACAACATATATTTTCATATAAATTTTATATTCACAACTATTGGTTATTTTAAGATAAGTTAGCAGATCTTTGTGTCGTATAGAATAGTATTTTCTGCAAGCTTGACCTCTACCGTACATACTTTTTATATAAAAAAAATTGGTGAGGGCTGGAAAAGCAGAGCTTTGAAGAATTAATTCCTTAATTCAATTTTTCAATTCTGAATTAAAAATGGAATTAATTCATATTTGCTTTCGTTCGATTTATTTTGTTACGAATTAATTCAATTGCAATATTTCTTTTTATTAAATCAAATGACTGGTGAACACGTTCAATTTAATAAATCGAACGAAAAAAAGTGAATTAATTCCTTACTGAATTAAATCACTACTGAATTCGTTCAATTTCATTTTCGTTCAGTGAATTAAAAAAAATAAAATTACGTTCAGTGAATAAAAAAAAAAAAATAATAAGTTCACTGAATTGAAAAAAATAAAATAAGTTCACTGAATTGAAAAAAAAATAAAATAAGTTCACTGGATTCAAAGCCTGTTTTCTGCCGTTCAGTAGAAGAAAACAATAATGTACAAATAAAATTTTTAAATTATCAATTTTACAGCGTGTGCTAGTAAAAATAAACAAATTAGAAACCGCATGCTTTTTATCAACCTACATGATTCAAAAATAAAGCCTTTTACTATTAAAAATAAAAACTTTACAGATATAGATAAATTTGGAAAAAAAATATAACTAGTAATTTTTCAAACTAGTTATATAGTTATATTTTTTTCGTTCAGTTGAACGAATTCAGTGAATTACTTAAGAAAAGGAATTAATTCAATTCTAGAGAAAATTGAATTCGATTGGTAGTGAATTCATTCAAAAAGAAATTAATTCTTCAAAGCTCTGTGGAAAAGTACAATTTTGTAGAAGAATATTTCTTGCAAGTTCGGTTCGGACAAATTTTTTATATATGAAAAATATTGGTACCGTGAGGGTCGAAAAAGTACAATTTATTTATGTGGTTGGTACAAAATGTAAAAACTCATTTCCATCCCTGGTCTGGGCTACTTTCGTTAAAAAGAGAAAAATAAATACACTCTTCAGCTCTCTAATTTACCAAATTTTCGAGAACGGGAACGCATTTTGGCCACTGCTCCAGTCACTTGCACAATAATGAGTTTGTACGAGACAGTTGAACAGTCTATGGCGTATGCACAGATTCTATAGGACGATAGACGATTATCGTCCATTTTTTGAAGGTTAATTAGTATCTACCATATTAATACAAATTTTAAAATATTGTAACAAATTTATTATACTGTTGAAGAAAAACTACTTAGTTTTTGGTTCTTGGTAGTTTTATAGGGGCCTATAGCTTTAACAACAAATGACTTACCTTATGTTATTATGGGAAATCTAATCCCGAAAAACAGCAAAATTTTCAGTAGCCATTGCATACCTTTTTTTTGAATGTATAAAAAAGTTACGGTGGGTCTCATGCTGTAGGTTTAACTTTAACTTAACTATAAACAAAAGAAAATGTCAAAATAACAACAATTTTTTGGGTTAACTATTAACTAAAGTTTAAACCTGCAGTGTGAGACCCACCGTTAGAAAATTACGTAAACACGAAAAAAAACTTAAGCCTGAGTTACTCGAGCGTAAACGTATTTCTGCGTAGCGGATTAATGAGTTAAATAAGAACAGAAGATGTGTTGTGTTTTTTGTATGCATAAGAATGAAAAAATAAGTGTTATAATTGTAATACCACTGGAATTTTCTAGTATGTTCTACAACTACGGCCGTTAAACTATAAAACGGCTGCCACTTGACGAGTAGAGTCAGTCGCGCAAAAGCGTTTGTCCATTTCAATTGAGCTCCAGTAATTCCTTGGTAAACTTGTGTGTAAAGTAATAGTGTTAAATAAATAAGCGTATAGGCTCAATATCAAACAGAATGCAATAGGAAAGAACCCGGTTTATTCAAAGGAAATAAACTAACCTTTTTTAAAAGGTAAAAACTTAACAATATTTGTAAAAAGCTTCATAAATAGTTGAAAAAAAACAGATACCTACATGTTCGTCCTATGTAACACTTCACAAATATGATACATTTTTTTATAAAAATGCAAATATCACTATAAATTTTTGCCTGGACAACAATTTAGAATATATTTCCTGAACAAATTATTTTTGGTTGACTTCTCAGATTTGCCCACAATATAATGCTTAGATTTTATTTCGCCAATTGTAGTTTTATACAACTCTTTTGTACATACATAGCTGTGTACTAAAGAGTCAAAAATATTTATTTTATATAACATTTCTCAGTCTTTTGTAACTATTTTTTTTTTGTCTGGGAACATATAGGATTTAAAATTTGATTTTCTGCTTTCCAATCCGCATTGATGGTTAAATTTCCAAAAAAAAATATTTTATTCCCCAAAATTACAAACACATTAATTTTACTCCAAATCCTTAAACAAAGCAACTAGAAATTAAGAGGTGCTTGTAATAAAATTTCGCCCTAAATTTGATGTTTTACTAGAAAAAGTATCGTTATTCTGCCTTTAATGAGGTTTATAACTGCAATATCATGTGTTTGTAACTGTAACATCAATACTTCTATTAAAATTTCGCTTACTGTATGGCCAAAAAATGTCCAACCATTTGACCTACAAACTGTTCTTTAAATTTGTAATAAAAAATGGAATATCTTCTTTACATAACCCAAAAACCAGGTAATGGCTCACTTTAGACAACATTCACTCACAAAATAATTTGGTTTTAAACAATTTTACTAATTCTAAAATCAACCGTGTTTATTTAATAAAACTTTTTAAAATTAAATACACCAAACTTTTAATAATAATTATTTTTGTTTTTATTAATTCATTTCGTTTGCTAAATTCAACTTAAATCTTAAATCACATATTTTCATGTATATAATAAATAAACACCAAAAAATAAATCTACATTTAATATACGCTACCTTAAATAATAAAGCCATTTTTATATATCTCATTTTGTATTAGAATCAATGTTGCATTTTATTGTATATTGTATTCTGGCTAAAGTCTGGTAAAATGAGAGTAAAAAAATAATTTTCACAAAAAATGGTAAAATTTCTCACAATACCGTGAACGCACAAAACCACATTTCAAGACCAAAAATTAACGTCAAAGTTATTCATATAAACAAAAGCTATTTTTAAGAATAAAATATCGAAGGGAATAAAGAAAAAATGTTAGAAAGTGGTATTTGTTAACGATATTAATTATTGTTTACAAGTTTTGTTAATATTTTAATTATTTTTACAAATTTAAAACAGCTGATTTATTAACAACTAGTGATTTGACAGTTTTACCATTTACCGGTAACTTCTGGTAAAAAGAGAAACAAATTATTCTCTCATCAACGCTCTCATTTACCCAATTTTTAACAATAGAAACGGTTTTTGGTAAGATTGGGTTCCCGCGGGTACCCGCGGTAACGTACATGGAATAAACCTAATAATAAGTGTGTCCCTTTACTTTTTGGTAAAATGAGAGTAAGCACAATATCCTACCATAAAATGACAAAATTGCCCAAAAGTACGGGAACGCAAAAAAACACTTTTCTGGCCTAAAATTATTTTTTCAAAGAATGATGTGTTAATGCTTATAAATTTAGTTTGTAAAATTACACAAATACACTTATTTATTTGATTTTAAAAGTTATTTTTGTTTTTATTCAACTAATTCTTACACGCAGAGAATTCTGTCGGCAAAATTAACTGAATTTGCCGTTTAAAAAAGTGTACACTGCAATTGCATTTGAATTAACTACAATTGCAGTTATTTTTAATTGCAATTGTAGTTAAAATAACTGCATTATCAGTTAAATTTAAATACATTTTTAACCACAATTGCAGCTAATTTTGCCGACATCATTCTCTTAGTGTATAAAAAAATGTTTCTTTTGCGTATTTCTTTATTTAAGAAAAAGTCTGGGTAACTTTTGGTAAAAAGAGAAGCACAAATACACTCTCTTGAGTGCTCTCATTTAGCCATTTTTCGAGTTCAGGAACGCTTTTGGGTAAATTTCGGTAAGTTTGGGTATTCGCGGTACCATACGGGAACGTATTTAGCATAAATATACAGAAAAAAAAAATCGTTGCCAATCGGTAACATATCAAACAATTTGTAGAATTGACACGAGAAATAGTGTCTTTTAATATATTTGTTTATAAATTTATTCTAATTTTTCGTTAAATTATCTTTGTTGTGAGTAAAGGCTTTCAATAAATTTTATGCTGTTTGTTTAATAAAAGTCAAGTTATCAACAATTGTAATCAGATTTTTCGTATCAATTCTACAAAATGTTTAAACATAAATTTTAAAATAAATTTAGAAACCAGAATTCAAACAAATAAAAAATATATTTAACTCAACAAAAATTTAAACAAATATAAAAAATCACAAAAACAAATATCAGCATTGATACTTATACAAAATGTGATAAAAAGGGATTAATGCCGAAAAACTAAATTTTAGAAAATAATATAGTATCCCAACAAACATTAGGGCAAGCCTTAGAGAAATTTCCAAATTTTTATTTGATGTCAAATAAATATTAGAAGTAATTTTCCGTAAACAAACCCTTTAGTCAAATTTAAAAAACATTCAAAAATAATTTGAAGATCATGATTATAAATTCAGAAATTTTATTTAATTCAAATTGTTAATTAATGTTTTTCTAAGTGAATAATAACCTAATAAACGCAAAACTTAAAATACAAGTGCTTTAAAAATTGCTTGAATTATGCTTACTTTTAAGTATTCTCTTGCAATTTAAATAAAGTTCATACAAATTTATAAGCGACAGTTACTGTTAATACAGAAAAAGAATTAAGTTATCAGAAAATATTTTCAAAAAAACAATTTGTCTGGGACAGATTCCCGCAGTCGTGAGCGTTCGAAATTGTTAAAAATTAACAATTTTAAAGTGCAAATAAAATAACTCGAATAAATACTGATATAAATTTTACTCGATCAAAACTGCGACAATCTGCCCCCTGGACTTAAATTAAGCGAGATTTGAAGAATTTTATTCCAGCTAAAAATTTGGTGTGTATTACGGAAAATTTAAATCCTAATTATTGATTAATTGCAGATCAATCTTTTCTGTCTTTTAACCGATTTTAAACAGCCCTACACATTTGAGATGCAATGAATGAATACTTGATGGATAATACTAAACTAAATTAAGTTACGGCGAAGAGCTTAATTGAGAAAAATTTTGTCAACTTTGTCGACGAAGAAATATTAATATTGAAGTGAATTTCGAAACCAAAGTTATTAGGGGGTGTTCTAAAAAACGAATTTACATAAAATCATGCGATTTTTAACAACAAGTAATTTTGTATAAAAACGAACGCTTTTATGTGGATTCGTTTTCCAGAACAAAACCGATTAAATAGTTTCAAAATTTTGAATATGATGGATTTTGTTAAACAATTTTAGAAATAATTGATTAAACTAGGGATTAAATGAGACAAGAAAACTAGCTTGAACTGAATTTTAAATTATGGCTTGATTTAAAGCGTTTTTCATACTGTTTAATGCTTGAAATATACTTCAATTCATGGCTTGAATGATGCTTAATTTAAACTGAAATGTTCGGCTGGAATTCAACCAACCGTTTCGCTGGAAATTTCAAATATAATTCATAGCTTGAAAATTGAAAGATTGACTGGGATTTAATTTGATTTATACTTGCATTCCACCAATATTGTTTATTGGGAATAACCCTTTAGAAAAACGTGTAAGGCCACACAATGTAATCGATTTGGTGTACTTCATTTTGTGCGTACTTACGATATGGGATACCTGTGTATAACAATTGTATATGAAACACAACATTTTTGAAAATTTTCAAAAATTTTGTCTAACTTACATGCCACTATACCTGTGTGTACTTACGAAGTATATTGGCTTGTGGGCCATTACAATGCGGCCATACCCTGGGTAAAGTAAGCCAGCTTGTGTGTAGAGTTTGAAAGTACTCGGAGATACTTGTGTGTACTTACTAGTATCTCCGAGTGCTTTCAAACTCTACACACAAGCTGGCTTACTTTACCCAGGGTATGGCCGCATTGTAATGGCCCACAAGCCAATATACTTCGTAAGTACACACAAGTATAGTGGCATGTAAGTTAGACAAAATTTTTGAAAATTTTCAAATATTTTGTGTTTCATATACAATTGTATACACAGGTATCCCATATCGTAAGTACGCACAAAATAAAGTACACCAAATCGATTACATTGTGTGGCCTTACACGTTTTTCTAAAGGGAAGCTTTGAAAACTAACAAGCCGTTTTTATGGAGAATACTATAGTTTTTCTATCGAGAATCAGGATATTTTGAATTTTTTCTCAACGGTATTATTTGAAATTTTAATTTTATCTCCAAATCTTATCGTTAAAAAAATTTAAGATTAGCCTAATTGTCGATAGAAAATCTATAGCATTATCCGAGCTTATAATTTTTTTTCACATAATTAGTTTTGACTATAAAACTGGCCCTTTTGGTTTGTAATATAGAAAAAGACTTGGAATATTGCTTTCATTCCGATTAGAAATTCGGAAATTGCTCTAAAAAATTTTCATTTGCAATGTTAACTGTTTTAAAGTAGAATTAAAGGAATTCTAAACTTAAACTTATTGAGAAATAAAACAAACAAAAACTGATATATAAAAACATAAACTCACAGTTAGTGCGTTATAACTACTAATTAAAAATATAATAAGGTAGTATGTATTCCAACAAAGCTCTTCTGTTTCTTGTTAAACTCTTAAAAAAATCTAAACTAAATCTAAATATTAACTGACTTAGATTTGTTAAATTTTAATATTTGATTTTTAGTTTTAGCCAAAAGTTTATGAGTTCTCTTACTTAAAAAAAAAACTAAATATTTGGTAATGTTTTTGTCACAATATACACATGCATAATCCTAAATTAATTTTTATTTATATTAAAGAAACTTTTATTTATATATTCCAAAATTTTCAATTTTATAACGATATTGTCTAATTTAATTTCAGAATCGCTAAGGTCCAAAAACTGAATGTCCCGTTAAAATTTAACCAACAGTTAAATTCAAATTTTCTGTGGAGAACAACAACAAAGATCAGTTAAATTCCCAGTTAGTTGCTAACGGCACATTGTGAAAATGAGGCTACTATTTATTTAAGCATTTTTCAAATACTCTTCCCATTTTGTTTGGCAATTTAACAGCTCTAAAATTGATTAAGACAATTTTAAACTTAAAAACTTACTGAATTGTAAATAAACATTTTTTTTATTATAACTAAAAATAGATAAATAAATAATTTATTTTTGTATTGTTAAAGCTAATTTGTTTTTGATTTTCAGATTTTTTCTTAATTTATTAAATAATTCATATCAAAAAAGTTGATACATTTATATTTTCTTTTAAATTTAAGTAAGAAATTATAATTATATAATTTAAATTTATTTTTAATTTAAATGTAATTAATATTCTTTTTGTATTCAATGATTTTTAAAAATAATTTAAAAAATTTGGTTTCATTTTTTTTCGTTTGTATGTCTGCAGTTGTAATTAATATTTTTAACTTTGTTTATTATGTTAATTTTTCTTTTAGAGATTTATAGTATCTAAATCTTGGCAAGGAGCACGCGGACTTAGTCCCTCAATATTTGTTTCACTATTATTATGTAAGGCATCATTGTTTAAAGAATTTTCATCCATAGAGGAATGGTTATTATCATGCGTGCTATTATTGTTATTGGTCTTGGCATCGTGTATAGCGCCGGAACTTTGTACCTTTTTACTACCCAAACCCAAAGGAAAAGCAAATTCTTGGGGTAATTTACGCATAATTTTTCCCGAAGTAATAAGACGGCCAAAACCTTCCTAAAAATTTAAAGACCAAATTATTTTTCATTAAAACAAGTGTATAAAACTTCGAACTCACTTGATGGGCAAATGCATAACCCGATCTTAATGACCTTCTGGATCTTCTGGATGATGGTGCTCTCATAACACTGCTAGTCTGACGTAATTTCAAACTTGCTTGACGCCTCTTCATACGTATCTATTAAATTTATAGAAAATTCATAAAATTTTTGATATTTTTCTTAGTATTGTCCTTAATTTTTCTTACCTTATCTGCCAGACTTGGGGTACAATCTATTATATAGAATTTATATGCTAATACTGGTATCATTATCAGCACAACTGTTATAAACATTGTTGTCCAAAATGTGAGATCTTTCATAGCCATTGTTATTGAACCCACATATGGTCCACCAATTACATAATTGTAAAAATAGTCCAATACGAAATACCATATTAGACTACCCCAAATCGTTATGTGGTTTACAATTGTCCAATACGATGTATATAAGGCAATCTTAAATTATTGCAATAAATTAAAATAATTATTTAAGTGCAGGTTCATAGTCAATGGTTAAAAATATAAATTTTTTTGGACCTAATATCATAATATCCCCCACAATCTTACTATACGATTCAGTTACTCTCCCCTACTCAATATTCCTTGATATGTACACTCAGAAAAGTTCTGCAGTTACTACATGACAGTTATTTGTGTAGTAATAGAAATTTCTAGTGAAAGAATATGAGAATAACATGTTTTCTCTTGTCTTAGTCATAAAACAACGCTAAAGAATAAACAAGCTTAATAAGGAAAAACTTATATATTTTATTGAATTATTAAAATAATTAACATGATTAAAACTTTAATTGAAAATTTTTCAATTAAAACTTTACAAAAAAATTTAATTGATATAACATTTTTTTTAATTGGTCCGAATTCAATTAAATTTTTATTGTATTTACAAATACTTTAATTGAAACTCGATTTTGTTCCTGTAAATGAGATTTAAATAACTTTTTGTTCTAAACATATTGGCCCAAATTGGTATCTAGAGGATAAAAATGAATTGCAGAGTTGTACGGAACTCTCTAGTTGACATTTTTTCATATTTTTCGTAAACCATTTATTAGATCTTTACAATACCTTTAACTTGAAACCCAATTTATATACACTTTATTGGAACAAATATGAAAAAAATCTAAAAAAAGAAAATCGGAGTCATTTTTGACCTTACTTTTTAATCCTAAATTTTTTTTCAATTCTGAGGGCACCACTCAAACAGTCCTTTCTTGTAAGATTTTGAGCTTTAAGATAAGGTAAAACTGAGTCTCTGAGAGCTCAAAGTAAATAAGATATTGCTGTTAACAGTTAGAACAAGGAACATGGAAACCAGGAAGTACAAACTGGATGTTCTCTGGCATGTTCACCGAGATTAATTAATTCAAAAGTGATTGCCCGGCGTTCGAGAACGCTCCGGAAAAAATTGAACACAATGAAAAGAACCGTTCACTACCCTAGTGATTATATAAGTAGCAACCGCCTCTTTCGTTGTGTTCATACTTTTTCCGGTGCGTTAGCGAGATAGTTTTTACAAGAAGAGTTAACGAACGCCGAGCGTCTTATGTATTTAAAAGCATAAAGCTAAAAAAGAAAATTTTCAATATCCTTGCAGTGGCTGCTGATAGGTACTTTTATGTCGAACTATCTAAAAAGAAACTGTATAATTTATAGTTCAGTTTATAATACTTTCTTAAAAACTACCAAAATAATGGGGTTTATAATATATAAAATGAATTTCTAAACAGATCAACAATAAACTCCACTTTAATGAAAAAGTTTATTAAAAAACTAGGGGGTAATTAAGTAAACGGATTCGAAAAATATAGTTCGAATTCTGATATTTTAAAACTCTTGTAAAAATATATCCGTTCTTGAAAGTTTTCTGTTAAAATTACTGAATTTTTAATGCGAAAATTCTGTTCGAAAGCGCCTTCCTTCGAATCGAATTACATAATAACCAAGTTTGTTCCAAAAAAAAAAGAGAAAAAAACATGTAAAAATAACACAGTTTGATCTACAAAAACTCGCATATATGAATTTTGAAATATTTGGTATTTTTGTTTGTTAAATGGTAGAAAAACCCCGTAATACGAGGAAAAATACCACATTATAAGAGGGAAGGTATCTTTTTGTAAAGTGCGTTATACGAAGGATGGTTGTATATTACCTGTGCAGTATTATCAATAATTAAAATAGATGCTACAACCGCTCCCAGAGTCATGTGATCACTTAATATTAAACCATTTGGCGAAACGCCTTTGTGATAAGTACCTGAAAAGAAAATAAATAAAAAATTGAATATGTTTAATTAACTAATATTGCAGTAAAATTTGACTGTTACTCTTAATTTAACAGTTAAAAATAACAATCTAAAAGACATCATACACTTACCATAAGGAATTAAAAATAATATTAAAGAACTAAAGGCACCATGTAATACACTATACACAAATTCTTTGGTATTAAACAATTGACTTTTTAAGCCTGGAGTATATAATTTTGGAAAATTCAAACTATGTTTATCGGACACATCCTGTTCAAATACACCCAAGGCCAAGACTGGCAATGATGTATAAAATAGATTATAAACCGATATAAACATGGGATCAAAAACAGTCTGAAAAGGAAAATATTTTTTATTAATTTTTTTTTGTAGAATTACTGAAAATACCCACCTGTGCGCTAAAACCACAAAAAAATGAGTACCAACAATGACACAAGGTAAATGCAAAATTTTTATAGAAAAAATAACGCAGGAATTTGCACATACGGTAGTAGGACCAACGCCCGTGCACCAATAAAAGTCTTTCTAAATAACGAAATTGTGCAATCGAATAATCGCTTGCCAATACAGCCTGTAAGCCCTCTTGACCTGATATACCAACACCAATATGGGCGGCTAAAAAGAAAAAAATATAATAATAAAGAAAAAGAAATTAAGTACATATTTAAAAACAACTTTGATATAGAGATATAAAATCAAATGCGCAGCATGCCAGTTAACACAGATGAAGGCGAACTTCACTTAAAAATTGTCTCGAATTTATTCTCGTGCAAAATTAATATACCGAACCTTTGGATTTGTTGTGATTTTGTCTTACAATATATATATATATTTTATCAGCATTTCTTTAGTAGGTTTTCATTTTTAACATAGTAAATGGTTGTGGTTTCAAAACTTTCCCAATTTAAATTATAATCGAGGCCTTTAAAGTTGAAGTGAAATTTTTTCACAACAAAATCAGAATACAGGACTTAAAATCAAAAATTTTGAAAACATTGAGTACATCGCTGTTTTAAATTAACATTTTTTTATTACCATAAGCCTTTTTTATACTATCACATTTTGTATTAGTATTAATGATTGCGTTTAGCCGACGCTCAACTGTTACTAATCTGATACTCAACATTCTGGTGAACGATTTGATTACCTGCCGCCTAGTCAACATGATGAGGTAACGCTACTTTATTTTGGTATTTTATTCAGTTAGTGATGCAGCCAACGACTATATAATTATCTCTCAAACTCTGTTAAAGCACTTTCTTCTTAAATTTAATCGAAAAATGATAGCATATGAACTACACGTGTCAGCAAAGGGTAACATTTTCGAAACAAAATGTCAATCTTCGAAAGAGAGAGTTTAAAATCGTCTGATACAGCTGTCGTATGTTTTTTTTTTTAAGGATAATAAACAAGTTTAAATATAATTATAAAAAAAAAACAAAAAATGGAAAAAAAATCAAAGAAAACTACAAATATTTTTATTTAAAATGAAAAACAAAAGTATCGTTCAGCAGATTAAGGTAATCATAACGCGCTTTATATAAATTGTAGCGGTAGAAAATTTCTCTGGTAAATCTGCCCAAGTTTATTTTAGTTTTATCAGTGTTGCCACTTTTTGAATAATTATTTAAAAACGGGACTGTTTACACATTCGTTGGATAATTTTTGAATAATGAAATTTTTGTGTAGTTTCCGTGTAATTTCACTTTTTACAGAAATTTCCGTAAATTCATTTCCAGAGCTTTTTAATAATGAAATGAAAACTAGTCGGTATTTCGATTAAATGAGTTTGTGAAACATTTACCACAAAATTCTATTTTACTATTTTATTTTCTATTATTATTTCGTCAATTTGTTCAAAACTAAGCCCAATGAAGAGGAAGTCAAAAACATTGTTCTATATTTAATTTGTATTTTTAACCTTGTATATTGTTCATGTTTTGCGAATATATTTTTCACACTTCATGTAAAAACGAGTAAAAAGGTTAAAGTCGGGCATGCCGACTATACAATACCCTACACCAGTCTGGTTAAAAGCCAACTAATGTTTGGATCCGAAATTCGAATGGGTTAAAATGGGACTTGTGTCAAAATTTTCTATAATGTGAGTCAGCGAACCAAATTTTATTAAAATATCTTAATATTTGCGACCTGCAGTTTGTAACCTAGCCAATTTTTGGGGGGGGGGGGGGCCTTATATGGCCACTAGGTCTAAACATGGACCGGTGTTAACCAAAATCAATAGGCTTCGTCCTTGGGCCAACATAGGTCTGTGTAGCAAATTTCATCAAAATATCTTAATATTTGCGACCTGCAGCGTATAAACAATATCTAAACATGGACCCGTGTTAACCAAAATCAATAGGCTTCTTCCTTGGGCTAACATAGGTCGGTGTAGCAAATTTCATCAAAATATCTTAATATTTGCGACCTGCATCGTATAAACAATATAATTTTGGTAGGACCCTTATATGGGCACTAGGTCTAAACATAGACCGATATTCACCAAAATCAATATGCTTCGTCCTTGGGCCAACATAGGTCTGTGTAACAAATTTCATCAAAATATCTTAATATTTGCGACCTGCAGCGTATAAACAATTTAATTTTGGTAGGACCCTTATATGGGCACTAGGTCTAAACATGGACCGATGTTCACCAAAATTAATAGGCTTCGTCCTTGGGCCAACATAGGTCTGTTTACCAAATTTCATCAAAATATCTTAATATTTGCGACCTGCAGCGTATAAACAATATAATTTTGGTAGGACCCTTATATGGGCACTAGGTCTAAACATGGACCGATTTTAACCAAAATCAATAGGCTTCGTCCTGCGGCCGACGTAAGTGGGTGTACCAAGTTTCATCAAAATATCTTAATATTTGCGAGTGCGCACAAGAATGCATGGACAGACAGACAGACGGACGGACGGACAGACGGACATCGTTAAATCGAAATAAAAAAAAATTCTGAGCCGATCGGTATACTATAAGGTGGGTCTAGGACCAATATTTTTTGGTGTTACTTAGCACAAACTTATAATACCCTGACCACATAGTGGTGTAGGGTATAAAAAGTACTTTTGTGGCAAGACCATTTGAAAATGCTGCGACAGAGTGAATTTGGATTAGTTAGTTTCTGATTGACTGAAAAAACTAGTAATCTTCAAAGTTTTTATAACAGCTTTTAACCCAGCGCGAAATTATTTTGTTGTAGTTTCAATGATCAGAGAAAAATGTTGTTAGCTCATCACAGTGGTTCAGAATCAAAATATTTTGAAAATAATTCAATTTAGAAATAGCTAACCTAAAAGGGTTCTTTTAACTATGAATGACACCATATAATTCACTATTTTAAGCAAAAATAACCAATATTTTTCAAAAAAATTGGCTTTGATTTGGCTCTGCAGAAAACTGGACCGGGTTATTGAAAATATGCAAAATTTCAGGCAGGCTTTCACAATGCTCGAGGGGGTCTGGTTTGGTGTCAAGTGGCACTGTGGGCTCTGTCGGAAAAACTTAAGTTCGAAATTACTTTGTCTTCGACCCTGAGAAATTTCATAGTAATCCAACCAGCCGGTAAGAAATCACTATTTTGATTCTGCCCCACAACGCGAAGTAGAGTTGGTCTAAATAACCTCATATATTATTTGTAAAAATATAAAAAAAATTTATAAACTTGTCAAAAGTTCACAGATATCATTTCAACAATTCAAACTAATTTATTTCCATATCAATTTATTATTTCCAATACATACCTTTGATCATAGAGACGTCATTGGCACCATCACCTATTGCTAAAGTAACTGCATTCTTGGTACGTTTAATTAATTCCACAACTAAAGCCTTTTGTAAAGGCGTAACACGACAGCATATGACTGCCTTGCATTGAGAAGCAATGTCAAGGAATCTGGTAAAGTAAAGGTTATATAAAAAACCAAAATATATTAAAATCAAATAAAAAATTTTATAAAAATCACTTACTTTGTTTCCAATTCTGGAGATAAACAATGTACCAATGAATGACCATTTATTACAATAGCAAAGCCTGTATTCTCTTCAACAATTTCATCTTCTCTTAACACATTTGCTGCAGCACTTCCTCCCTTTTCCAATGAATCGTACAACTCATTGGTCTCAGCACTTAAGAAAAATATAACGAAATTCAATTTTATATAAAAAAAAAACTAAATTAAAAAACATATATCTACAACACACACACACACAAACATAAAATAATAATTTGGTAAAAGCTATAGAAATTATAAAACTATAAATAATATTAGTATATTAAATGATTTTGAATATGAGTTACAAAAGCCTTTGAAGTGTTAACAAGGATAAGTTTCTAAAATTTACAAAAAAAACTACAATTTTTATATGTTAAGATACTAAAATTTTTAAAATGTTATAAATTTTAATCGTAAAAAAGCGCACAATGTTTAAATATATAAATTAATAGATAGATGCATTTAACTAAAACTGTTAATATAAGAAAATTAACAACACAAACTTATATTTAATAATTATATAAATTACATTACGGGCGAAACAAGGTACCAATAGAGGGGGGAAATCATCCTTTGTATCAACTGAATATAAATTAAAGCTAAAAATGATTGGAGAGTTTTTTGTAAAATGTTTTGTTGAAAAATAAATACATAAATAAAAAAAATTTTCAAAATTTAAATCCAACTGTAAAGAATTTATAAATAAAACCTAAATATATATTTTACTTATTTGATTTAAGAAATTACTTTTTAGGTTGAATAACACTAGATCTGTCGTTCCCACCAACTTACTTTACGCACCCGTTGAGATATTTTAACTGGCTCACGGACTACGAATTTTTAAAATTTATATGTATAACGAGTAAAAAAGTTAAATTCGGGTTAAAAACCAACTATTGTTTGCATCCGAAATTCGAATTGGTTAAAATGGAACTTGTTTCAATATTTTCTATAAAATGATAAAAGAAGACAAAATCGGAAATATGGCCCATATGGGCGATAGGTCAAAATATGGACCGATCCTATCTAGAATCAATAGAATTTGTCCTTGGGACCATGTGAGTCAGCGAACTAAATTTCATTGAAATATCTTCATATTTGCGACCTGCAGCGTGTAATCAAGCTAATTTTGGGGAAGGGGACCTTTATATGGGCACTAGGTCTAAACATGGACCAATTAACGACTTTTTTACGAGTTTATTTTTTAAATATCCCTGAAACTATAATAGCTACAACAATAGTTCTAATCTCATTTTAAAAAAGATATTTAGGGATATAAAAAATATATGTTAAAAAAAAAATTGAAAAATAAAAAGAATTTAAAATTTTTAAATTTTAAAAATTAAAATCCTATTTTTTTGCTCAATTTTTCTGTTATATAAAACTTCTAACATTAGATTTGAACTTAGGCCGTCAGATTGGCAGACGACAGCTCTAACCACAGTGCTAACGACGCATGTAATGCTTAAAACATAAATGAATGAGAACAGCTGGATAAGTACTGCTTGCGCAAAAATGCTAGTACTGGCAAAAAGTTTGTTGGAACTAACATGCCAACGTTGGGGAAAAAAATTTCTCTTAAAGGAGCTTTTGCAAATCAATTTTATGAAACAAAAATTTTTATTTTATTTAAAAAAAATTAAAACAAAAAAAATTTTGTTGGCAACCGGATTTGAACTCGTAATTTTCTGTTACCGTTGGCAATCTCTGACTGGGTAAACACTTTTTGCAAATATTGGCATGGCAGTCTAAGGCTGAGTTTTTCGGCTGGCAGTTAAACTTGGTTTAGTTAAACCGAAAACTAATAATGTCTACCATTTCCGAGTTTATTAACAAACATTTTCCAGAACAAATTTTTCTCATTTATAATTTTGGTCTTTATTGAAATAAAACAAAATTAACCACATTTTAAAAGCAGTATTCCAGTTAGACAATGTGTTAAACTAAGTTTAAAGATAATCTACATTCTAAAAACTGGGCCTAAGCCATTTCTTTGTCAGTGGTTTGTTTTTATAATTTTTGTGATATAAATACTGACGAAATACTGATATATTCCAGTTATAAATTTTAATTATGCAAAAAATCCTGGGCTATTTCAAATAAATTCCGCTTTTCGAATATTTGATTCGCAATAAATTTCATCTTCTTATCTGAAATCCATCAATTTGTTTTGTAAATAAATGATATTTCAAATTTATTATATGATTGATTCCGTGATTTTTAAAAAGCAATAAGTTTTACTAAATTTAAAAATACTATTGAAGAATAAGCATTATTCAACTTATGATAAAAAAAAGACTCTTAAAATAAAAAGTATTTCCCACATTTAATTTGGTTAGATACCGAAACATAAAACTTAAAAAATTACTAACTAGTAAAAGTGAAAGAAAATATGTAAGAAATAACCGTGTTCAGTATTAATTACCCTTAACTACAATAAAAAAATGACCAAAGAACAAAAAAGGTTGTATAACAAAATTTTAAAACAAAACAGAAAAAATAAAATCGTTCGAATACTAGAAGATTTTATCGAAAAACTGTGTAAAATTGTTTGTATTTTGGGTAAGAATAGATAAGAAAATGTGATGATATGAATGATCCCTCTACCTGTCCGGTTCGCCCTTTTTACGCTTAATATTGACATCATCATCCCACCTAAAGGTAACTACTGATATAGCTGGAGGTGGCGGTGGTGAAACTTGAGTTATTTTTAAAGATGACGGGCTGTGATCATTAAAATGTGAACCATTTAAATTTATTACGGGTTCTAGAGCTGAAAATAAGCCAACTATTTTAAAAATTATCAATTAATAAGTGCTAAAAATAAGACTTACGTGTGGGCCTAAATCTATTTACTATTCTAATTGATTCTTTAAATTGTCTTAATTGTTTATCAACCTCTTCCATAGTACTGCCATCCACTATAAAAACATCAGCTAAATCATCTGTTAATAATTGACAAGAATATCCAATATTTATAGCAGTTTCTGGAAAAATATATAAATTTTTTAAAATTAGTATTTGAGAGAGGGTTTTAAATAGTTGTTTTAAAAGTTACCTTGCTTATCACCCGTAAGTACCCATATTTTAATACCAGCCATTTGTAAGTTGGCTATTGTTTGTGGTACACCATCCTGCAATTTATCTTCTATCGCTGTAACGCCTACTAATGCCATTTCACTTTCAACCTCTTCATATAATAAATTCATTTTGTCTTCACGATTATCTAGGGATATCGAAGCCTCCCAATGACGTTTACTCCAATTTTCAAAGAATTCTGTTGTTAAATGCCTTTCTGCCAAAACAAGCGTACGTAAACCTTCGCCAGCGAATTTCTGTAAAAAATAAATTAACAAAAATGTTTATTACACATACATATTTCGTATATTGAAGATATCGGGGAATTTTTTTCTACAAAACTTTAATTTATAGTAAAAATCGAAAAATCTATACTATTTCAAATTTAATTTCAGAAATATTCTAACTATTTGCAATCAAATGCATAAGATTTAAAGTTATATTGATGATTACACACCGATTAGGGTGGAAAATCCAAAAACTTTGTTATTTTTCATAAAAAATATTTTTGAAATCGCAGAAGAGGTTTGTATAGTAATTTGATAATTCTCTTGGGAAAGTGTCTTTAAACAACTTTTTTATAGAAATTTTTTTTTTATATGAATACTGGATTTCTATGAAATATGAGTGTTTTACATCGTTTCTAAAAATTTACCCCAAATCTATACATTAGGGAAGTCCGAATTGTAAGGACAAAAATTTGTCGATATTGTGCCAGCGATTTTTCGATAGCTTTTGGCATGAGGAAAAAAAGTTCCACTGCGACATATCAAATAAATCATTTTCGAGGAACCGTTTTTTCGAAAAAATGATATCGCCATCGTTTTAAGCGTACAAGTTTACCTTGGATAGGATATATTTAAAAAAATTGAAATCGGCGAATTTTTTTTTAACATACCTATTAAAAAAATCTTAAAAATTAACCAGTAAAAAAAGATGGATTTTTCGATAAAAACTCGTCCAAACCTCAAGAAAAACATTTTTTCGAAAAACTGCTATCTTAAAAAAAAATAAATCAGCCGATTTTTTTTTATTACCTACTAAAAAAACCTTAAAAATAAAAGTTGAGAAAAAGTGAAATTTGGGAGCCTCGAAAATGATTTTTTTGATATGTCGTAGTGGAACTTTTTTTTCCTCATGCCAAAAGCTATCGAAAAATCGATGGCACAATATCGATTGCTAAATCGACCCACCCTACTATCCATATCTTGCTTATCCCCTACAAGGACCAGTGTTGCCACCAGTAAAACAAAAAATTACACAGCTGTAGATCAAAAATTATCCAAAATCGTATGAAATTACACAAAAAATATATTTTCAATATTATTTCAAAATAAACTCTCCTGGGCACAGTGGCGAAGAATACAAATATTTTGGGAAGAAAGAATTTCGCCATTTCTTACCGAGTGATATGAAATTTCACACTGTAAGTTTTGGATGGCCGAAACTGCGGGAGCTATGCCATTCGACTCCAAAGTTTTGCCATTGTGCTATTTACAAACTGATTTTTAAAGACGTAACATTTCTATCACCTACAAATTGCAAAAGGTATTTGCATTTTAAAACTAAAATTTAGCATTTTTGCTAAAACCTGTGCCGTATTTTTGCCTTCGTGAAAGCAAATCCAAGCCAATTTCTCAGAAAATATTATAACAAATTATTCTATTAACTAAGGGAATTTTTAGCAATATCTTTTTCAGGATTAAAATAGCGTGCTTTTAAATTTGAATATTAAGAAAATGGTATTTTATCCATATTAAAAGTTTCTTTCAGAACAAAGTATTTATGTTTTTCAGAAAGGCTACTTCATTCAGATGCATTGAATGCAAAAATATTACTTGTTAATTATTCTCTCCCATACTCCTCAAAATTTAACCGTTTATATTTAAATTAAACCAATTTCTCTGAGTACAAAGCTGGAATTTAAAACAAAAGCTGGAGTAGATTCTCCAAGGCGTCCGTAATGTGAAGGCATAAGCCCTGTTCAACCCTGGCTTTAAATATCGGCAAGACAAGAAAAAAATTTAAAATACTGTATTTGTAAAATTTTGCCTGTTTTCCTTAATTTCTGTGTTAATAGCAAGGAAGACCTTAACATGAAATTTCTTTGCAGTATGTGTCTCAACAAAATTTTTTTTTTTGTAATTAAAATATAACATTTTTTTCAAAAATTTAATACGATTCTGTTAAAATCTGAAACATGTTGGATTTACAGAATTCTAAAATATTCTGATTCTACTCCACCTGTTGCTACAGCAAAAAAGATTTTCAGACATTAGAAAGTCACAATCATAGAAAACTCAAACTTTTCCACGCTTTCGCTGAATTTTTAAATGTTCTTGCAAACCAAGAGAATTTTTAAAAGAAGCTTGACAATTATTTTCGCAAAAAATAAACAAAAGGCGGTGCTTTAAACAAAACAAAAAAAAATAACACCATTTTTGATTTCATCTAAATAGGGTTTAGTGTTGATTAAAAAGAAAATTTCTGTAAAAAGTGAAATTACACATAAACTACACAAAAATGTCATTATTCAAAAATTATCCAACGAATGTGTAAACAGTCCCGTTTTTGAATAATTATTCAAAAAGTGGCAACACTGACAAGGACGTACTACTATTATACGTATGAGCAATAACGTTAATTTAATACTCATACGTAGCGTGGTCCAATTCTTTTAAAACATACATATATCAAGGTTGGCAACTGAAATTAATAACGCTATTAGTATCGTTATTGGTATCGATTTTTGTTTGTTTCGGAATTGGTATCGGCAACGGTATTCCATTTGTATCGGTATTGGTATTTCCGATAACAAAACATCAATACCGGTACGTACACTCAAAAAAAGTCAGTAAAGTCAGCGAAAAATTTTGCTGTGTCAGCAAATTTTATTTTGGGTGTGAAAACAATTTTTCTGGTGAAAGAAATTTTCGAGGTAAAAAAAAATTGTAATAAAAAAACAACTTTGTGGTGAAAAAATGTATGTTGAATATAAATCTATTCCCCTGTAGGAGACTGGTGAAAAATATGACAAATTATTTTTACAAGCTAGCGTCACCAAATTTCACTGCAAAAAAATACACTCAGGTAAAAGAGTGAGAAAAAAATTTGTAAACAGTTTTCAATCGCACTTTACTATTTTTGTACAGATTTTTAGTACAATTTGTTTTAGTTATAATTTTTGCTGTTCTCTTATTACAAATTACTGATTTTTTTTTTTACTAATTTTCGTTGCCGATTTCAGCAACACATTTTACTAATTTTTCAAAACCGAGTACATACTAACTTAGCAAAAAAAAATATACTAATTTAACAAAAAGTGGAAAATTAAAGAAATTTTATTTACAAGAATTCGTTGATTTTTAAGAATTCTTGTTTAGTTTTTATTTGTTATTATTGATATATTCTCAGTTTGGTAATAAAACTCAGAAAATTTTAATGTACCTCCAATGCATAAAAGGTAATAACTGGAGAACCGTTTGCAATTTTTACTCCAAATTTCAAATACGATGAAGTATTTATACAACATTTACAATCGAAAGAAAAAAAATTTTTGTTTTTTTTTTTATTAAATTTGATTTCAAATACGATGAAGTATTTATACAACATTTACAATCGAAAGAAAAAAAATTTTTGTTTTTTTTTTTTATTAAATTTGATTTTTTTGATTTAGTAGCGTCTGCTAATTATTTATAATACTTTCATTGTACTATAATTATTGATATTTAGTAAATTTTGTAACCGATTTTAGAAAATCGATTTTAAATTGCAGTTTACAACAATTTTGCTAAAATTTAGTAACGGATACTAAATTTATTGTACTACAAATCAGTAGACATGTGTTGCTAAAATTAGCAAAAAATACCGCAGGGCTCAAAATAGTTAAATTTCCCGTAATAACAGCAAAATTTTCAGTAGCCATTACAGATTTTTTGGTTGAGTATATGATTTGAGAAAAAATAGGTGGCCGCACTCCCCTTAAGGAAACGTTTACGTTTACGTAATTTGTGAAAAAATTTAATGTTCACAAAGTTATATTTACTAAAACTATTGTGCTGGTCTAGCCAGCTTTTTTGCCGCCAAATTTGGAAATTCCACAATAGTGCCAATACACCAATTTGTATGAAAAATTTAGAGCTAACTAAATATTTTCACTTACAACTTTTTAACTACTGGATCAATGTTGCTTATTTTCAATACCTAACTGCTCTGGAGGATGTGTATTAATCTAGGTGAAAATAAACCCAGTGATCGCCATTTCAACAGACAGGCAGTCAGCCATCTCTAGAACGGCTTAGAATAGCACAAGAAGCTATAATATTTATATTTTACCCGGTCTTAGACCAATGTTTGGACATGTTGTAAATTGAATGACAAACTGATATATACCCTCTCATATAGCGGAGAGTATAAAAGTGGATAAGATTGGGCTTATACCAAAGAAGTCTATTCTAGTCACTTTTTGTAATTTCAGATACTCAGGTATAACGAATTCTCTGTCATACAAATGTCCGCTGACATTCGTATCTTCTTGTCTGAAGTTGAAACATCAATTTTAGTTACTCAACAAATTTTATCAAAATCGGGGTTCTACGGTTTTCTATGGGAAAATCTAAATATTATTTTATGGAAAAAAAAATGATTTATACTTACATTCAAATGATCTTGTGTACGCAGTTTAATATCATGTTGACTAGTACTTAACCTATCATAGATAACACTATCAGCACCCTTACTATACAGGAATATATTATCACCACGTCTTAATATAACCGACATACGTTTTCGTATATTATTAAAATCCAAAATATGTAACAATTCATATTCCTAAAAGTAAAACAAAAAGCCAAAAAGATATATGTAAAATAAGGGAAAGATCCTTTGCCAACAATTAAAACTCACCTCTGTTCTTCCCATAACTTCAATAGTAATACTGTTTGGTGTTCTTGAACGAAATACAAAACCGAAATTTCTTGCTGCCGACACCAAGGCAGATTCATCAGGACTTTGTGCCTGATATTCTAAACGTCCCTCCACATATTCCGGCATTACGGTATGACAAATTGCCAATAAACGAAAAAAATTATGTGCATGTTCTTCATCGGAACGTACTGCATCTAGAAGCGTTTTATCATACCAACGAAAGTCGGGTTCATATTCTGGATTTGCTGAGAAGTCTACTGGTTCTACGGTCTTTGGAAATGTAAAAAATAGAAAAAATAATTACAAGTTTTTAAAATGCAATCTAAAATTATTGTGATATTTAGCTGATATATTTTATAATTATTTCGATTATGTTTAGTTTTTAAAATATGATTTATTAGGATTATAGTTTAATATTTGAATAAAATGATTGTTAGGTTACGATATTTATTATACATGCATTTCTTTCAATAAATATTCAAGTTTATGTAGCTTTTAGCAAATGAAATATTAAGCAATAGCACACACTATCCACACAATTTTAATACTATTTAATTCTAAAATAAAACCTTAAGGGCGGGTAACTTATCAAAAACAAAAAAAAAAACGAACTTAGCTAAACCTTAACCATTATAAATTCCATTTTTTGATAAGTTGGTAGGTCTTGAAAAAATGAATTAAAACAAAATTAAAATTGTAAAATTTAATTATAAATACTTTCAAATAAATGAAGAATTTGTTACTACACAAAAAATGCTAGTTTAAGTGTTAAAGATCGCTTCGATTTTTATTGGATTTTTCTACTGCAAGATATGGATTCACGAAATTTTTCTATCGTAACTTAAAATTTGTAAGTTATCTTGCTCAGTATTTTATTCGCAGACCTGACAAAAACATCTGTGAAATTACATATAGAAATAATTTTTCACTTGTGTTAAATTTTTGCGAAATTGTGTTGAAAATTTTTACTCATCAGTTTAATAAACAAAAAATTTCTTTGAAAATAAAGCGAAAAATTGATATTTGGCTTTGTTACCAATGTGATTTTCTAATGATTGCAAAAAATTTGTGATTTTCATAGATTTTATTACGGCACTCATAAACCTGTAAAAATAACATAAAATACTACTAAAAATTAATTAAAAATTACATTGCAGAAAAAATTGCTCAAATTAGCAGATTGTTTTCGCTAAATACTAGTATAGTATAAGAACAGCAAAATTTTAGTTATATTTAAGTTAACTTTTATTTAATTGAAAATATAAAAGTTTTCTAAATATTAGTAGACTAAAAATAGCAAAAACGAACTGTTACACTTAAAAGAAATACGTTAGTAGAAAAATTAGTAAAACGTCTTGTATATCAAGTGTACTAATTGTCAGCAATTTTTTTTGCAAAACGCTTTTTAAAGAAAGATTGTTTTAGTGATATCGGGGTGGCCAAAGTAACTATATGATTTGTTTTCAAACCATAAAATCTTCTGTATGCACGTTGAGTATTAACAATCGAACGATTATTTTCAAGGAATAGAAAAACAATCTCAGTTCTGTGCGCAATTGTACAGCGTTCCATTTCTGAAATAGAAAAAAAAATATGAAATACTCACAAGCAAAGAAGTTAAAATTTGTTTACATCATATAGTTGCTTTAGCCCTGTATAAGAGCGATATTTTATTTCCTTTTCTGTTTTTTAGAATTATCTACATCACATATATTCAATGCCAACAATAGGAATATAAGTAATCAAGATGTAATTTTACTTATATTTTATTTAGATTTATTTATATATATTAGACTGGCCCTTCGATGTATGGGCGATTTTAAAGTTGCTCCGAAATTCATGAGGTTACTGGAAAAACTAATCCAGGAGAAATTTCAGCTCAATTGTAGAAATTTTGAGCTATCCCACTGGCCCTTCAAAGTTTTGAAGTATGTACTAAGGGAAAAAGTAAATTTTTTTGGCTTTTTTTTGAAAATACTGGCTCTTAAATAACTGTATTTTTGAAAAATGTCAATATAATCGTAATCCAGACTGAATTACCTTTCTGTATAAAATGTATAAAAATCTAAAATCGGTTGGAAAATATTTAAGTAATTTAAGTAATTCGCTCAGACAGGGTAAAAATGGGATAAATTATGAAAATCGTGAGAAAATTAAATATTGTTTTTAAGAACTTATAATGTTTTACTCTAGTTTCATTTCTAAGATCTATAAATATTCAGATATAAATTTTTGTCTCTCTTGGATTACACTAACCTTGTCCCAGGTATGCCAAAAGATGGATTTTTTTTTATAAATTTGGAAAACTCTAATTTTAAGTTTTTTTAAAATTTTGTTCAACCTCAGAGAATAATTCTACTGAAAATTACACATATCCCTTTTTAACATACATAGCCCAGCAAAATCTTTCATTACCAAATAAGTGGTTATATAATAGAAATTCATAGCTCCGCACAACTTATTTTTTGGCGTCTAAACTTATTTCAACTAATACGAGTAAGTCATTATTTTATATTTAGAAACAATGAATACAATAGGCCGTTATTAGGAATTCATTATTTTATATTATAAAATAATTCAAAAGGTAATGATATATCATTTTTGGTAATGCAGATAGTAATGAGGTGTCATTACCAATATTTTGCTGGGAAAAGTGGCGGCGTTTTTAATTTAAAAAATTTTAGGGAAAAGTGTGATATTGGCTAAAAATTTAGATAATATTATTCATTTTTGTTTTTTAGCTAGCTGTAAAAACATTTCCGATTAACTGAGATAAAAGAGATTGTTTTCCGAAAAGTTTGTAAAACTCCGACAACGTTAACCCTTTCTTTACCAAAGTCAAGTCAAGATTTGAAAATTTTCAATTTTTCCAGAAAGAATATCCAAACATTGTATTATTTCTTGCGGAATTTGGTGAAAGTTGTCCAAATAACTACACTTATAGAAATAAATCTGTAGAAATAGAAGTAAAAGTTACTGCAGCATCATTTTTAATTAATTTTTAGTAACCTTTTCTGCTATTTTTTTTGCAGATTTATTTCTGTACATTTGGTATGAAAACATAAAACTTTTAAACATTTTATTGACAAAAAAAAAAAAAAAAATCAAATTTTTTTGCCGACTTTTTTATTTAAGTGTATTTATACTTTTAACTATCTTGGGAAAGGTTGCAAGATGACTTTGCAATTAAAAACTCATTTTAGTTAAAATTGACTATGTAAGTAAAATTTTGAATATAGACTCTCGATATTAGTCTTAAATTTTGTGAAACAATTACTGGCAAAACATATTTCTTATATATGTATATTGAAAAAGCACTTTGTTTAAACGTTGGCAAAGCGTTCCACATAAGTGCTTTCCCATTGGTTTGTTTTTGATACCATTGTCAACCAACGCATTGCTAGTGATTTGCTTTTTGTACCATCGACAATTTATATCGTACTTTATCGCGATAACTCAAACCATATCAAACGCGTTATCGCACTCAAAATTATGTTTCAATTGTTGTTCGGGATGATTTTGGGTTCCCCGCATACCAACGGCATAGTATGCGAACGCACCTATTCATTCGGACTCCAGATAACACTTAAATATATAATCTCGATTATTAAAAAAAAAAAACACAAAAAAGAACAGTTAATTAAAATGTTATATGGAAAACTACAACAAATGTACAAGTTAAAATCCCAGTTATAGTTAACGGGACATTTTGAAAATGAGGCTACGAAACTGAAATATGATATTTTGGGGTTAAAAGATTCAGCAGAATTTTGAAATTCTCATTATAAACTAATCAACCACTGCATTTTAGAAAATAGCTTTAAAAAAATTTCAAATAGAGTCGTTAATTTTGCGCAAAAAACAACCTCATATAAACCAAAAACTACAACTAAAATTCAAATTACAAACATAAAAATCAAAAATTTTCCAATTGCGAACACTAAATCTAAATCAATACTTAATTCTAAACATTTATATCACACACAGACAAAAATTTATATAGAAAACACATGCATACGTGCACTTGCTGATGATGAAAATTTTTCCAATTGTGAGCTGTGCTGGTAGCAGTAGTGTTAAAAGTGTGTTGGTTTTGGTGGTATTCGTGTAAATCAGGTGGTGGCCTTAAAAAATTATTATCACAAGTGGTGAGTTTATTAGTAGAAGTAGTATAATTAGAAAAATTGTTGATGCTTTGAAAATGTGGTGAAGATTCTGTACAATCATCATTAGAAATTGTAACAAAATCTAAACGATAATTAAGTTGATTTTCGTTATTAAACGAAGACGAACAACTACAAAAAGGTGTACAAATTGGTGGACAACGCTGTGGTGCGGTAGTGGTGGTAAACGTTGTCTTAGTGGTAGGTTCAATTAAAGGTGGTGAAAGTGTTTTTTTGCTAAATGGTGAAAAACGAAACTTTCTATTTTGATTTTTTTTAGTTTTCTTTTGCAAATGAGTGACAACTGTTGTGGAGGTTGATTTATCGCGTGATAAACATGAGGTGGGTGAAAGCGTGGTTATGGCTATTGCGGTATTCGGTGTTGAGCCATTTATTTTACTTTTAAGTGAGGCTGAGGTGAAGTTCGTGGTGGTAGTGGTGGTGGTGGTAGTGGTGAATGTAGCTATGTCGCTGTTGTTTTTGTAATTGTTACTGAAGTGCTGTTTGTTATTTGAATGATTGTTAATAACCATTATTTCGTTTGTGGCTACATCACCCAATATCATTACTTTGTCACTGCCCGTAGATAAAGTGGAAGCTTGCCTTCGTACTCGTGCCTTTTCCGATGATGGTTCTGGACTTCTACTACTACCGTGTGCCCTAGGATCTTGACAACGAATATTTTTAGCATATTTAACTCGTTTGCCTTTAGGACTAGGCGAACTACATGGTGAACTGGAAGGTGGGCTAATATTATCATCGCTACCAGCATTATTGTGGTGATATTGATAGATTGGATTTTCAATTTCTACTTTAGCTGTTGTTATTAACTTTTGTGCTGTCATTTCTACTTCGCTTGAAGGAGGTTTGAGATATAAAGTATCCATTGAAGGTGACGTTATTGGTGTTGTATTAGTGCTGCCACTATTCAGTTGTTTACTGCTGGTAGTGACCTGTTGTTGCTGTTTTGGTATTTTGGAAGACACATTATTTGTAGGAGTTGTAGATTTTTTACTATGTACATCGACTTTATGTAATTGTATAGTCATTGATGTTGTTCCAATATCTAATTTATTTTTCAATAATGTGCTGTTGCTATTTTGATTTTGTATTTCTTTCTACAAAAATTAAACGAGTTTTGGTTTCTTTAAATTAATTTTTTTTTGCAAAGAAAAAAAAGGGAATTAAACTAACATTTTCTGGTTTGTATCTTAAAAAAATCGGGGCCAAAGTCAAAAGTTATGTCACAACCAAAATGTATTTTATGTTAAACTAAATCGATTCGAAGGACCATATTTAAACCAATTTTTTTGTTATTTTAACTTTTGATTTAAATATAAAGCTAAAATAAAAAACAAATTTTAGAATAAATGTTTGATAAGGTGCAAATATTTGTATTGAATTCGCAATTAAAATCTACACATATAACAAAAAATTCATCAAAATTTGCCTACATATTTAAACAAAATATTATGCAAATTGATCTGTTATGTAAAAACTAACAAATTAACGACAACAATTGGTTACAAATTGGTTGAAAAAGTGCTAAATCAAAATAAAAAAAACCCTAATAATATAATGTGGAGTTAATTAAGTAAACAAATTACAGTAGACAAATAATAAGTGTTTTGAAAAATCAAACTTAACATTAATAGATCTTTACTTAAAATTTGTCATATATAACTCTAAAAAACTTTGTCGTTGACACGATGATTTACTATAAAGTTTTTGAGACAGGTAAGTTATATAAAAAATAACCAGAGCTGATTTAGTTATTATTCACATACAAATTTCAAATTTATAACTTTAATCACTTAAAATTTCACAATTTCTAATAGAATTTGTAATAAAAAAATAAAAATATTTTGAATCACCCTGTTCGCAGTTTAATAATTGACGCAGAGATTTACATTTTTGGCTCGTGATGGACTTTTGACCGCCTTCTCTAAATATGTGACACAGTGCGGCGCTAGCACAAAATTTGTCGACAGCGCTAAAATATTTTTGCGGCGGCGTCTTAACGTTAATTTTTATCTGACTTGGAAAGCGTCGTTATAATAAAACACAGAGTTGCACACAAATAGTGGTATGAATACATAGTCGTTTAGATATACTAACCTGATTAAAGTATGGTTTAGTCGACTTATTTAGTGCTCGATTAGGCAGTTAATCTGACTTTTAATAGATTAAGGGTCATTAGTTTTGACTTATGAATAGCACTATAACTTTTCTGTGTGAATAGGGTATTAAATTTGATAGACATTTTCATGATTTATAAAAATGATTGATTTATTAGTCTACAAATCAGAGATCTTAGCAATTTCCCAGTGTAGAAAAGCATTACCATATATGTGGTTATGTAACTACATACTTGGTAATGGTAACTAGTTACTTTTGTTATTACATTTCTTATTACCTTTATATGGCGATGTCGCGAAAAATAATGAGTTACACACCAGCATACGAAAAATCAAAAAATATGTCGTTACCTATGTGCTTACCAGTATTGACAGAGATAATTGGCCTTTTTTTAATCACCGGATTTATTTTTGGATTTATTTTATTTTGTTAAAAAATCCACATTTTCTTTTTAAATTTAAAAAATTCTATATTTTTATTCAAACCTTACACTTATTCGCTAATATAATGTGAAAGAAAAAATTAAAATTTTCCGAAAATACAATTTCTAGAATTAAATTAAGCTAAATCCAAAACGGATTTATTTATTTTATAAATCCATTTTGGATTTAGCTTAATTCAATTCCTGTATTTACATTTTTACAAAATTTAATGATTTTCTTTCACATTAATATAACGAATAAGTGTTAGATTTTTATAAAAATATTCAATTTTGAAAATTAAAAACCAAAATGTGGATTTTTTAACAAAATAAAATAAATCCGAAAATAAATCCAGTGATTAAAAAAAAATAGATTTTGAAAAAAATAAAACAATTTTTTAATAAAATTTTCTCGTGCGGGACTCGAACCTGGGACTCCAGAATGCCAGTCTATAGCTCTACCATTTGAGCTATCTCGACATGTTATATTTGATAAATAAAAACATAATTGACCTGCCGCGCACAAGTCAGCTTACTCGTCAACATACAAAAATTCAAAAATATGTAGTTATATATATCCTTACTACTGTTGAAAAATATTGAGTCTAAAAATAAATTTAAAAAAAATTTATATAAAATTCTAGAACTTTACTTTATGTTTGAAATAATGATAAAAATAAGTCATTATTGGTAATGCATTTTTTATTTTGAACTTGTGGATAAAGTAACTAGTTATTAGTAGCTCATTATTACATCTTTTAAAATAATCCAGAAAATAAGTCGGTGTCCTTACTGGTAGCCCAAAAAATAATGACATGTCATTACCGTTTCTACACTGGGTCGCTTTAGTTTTCTAAACAATTGTTCGTTTACACAATATATTAAGACTAGCCCTGAGGATGCTGTTCAAAGGGTTGCGAAATATATCCCAGCAAAAAAAGAGATGCCGAAGCAGTAGAAAAAGCACTACAAATGATGATCTAGATATACTTCTTTTTTAACAAAAACACTAATGATTTTAACATTGAGTTGTCATAGAAGAGGAGTACTCCCACTTCAACATTTTTCAGTACTTTTTTAACGAGTGCAAAGGAAGCTCTTTTTCACCAATTAAAAGATAAAAAAATTCTTTACAAAAAAAATTATATTTTTTTTTTATTTTACAAAAGTTTTTTTATTGCCGCCACCGGGGATCGAACTTGCGACCTCACGATTGTTAGTCTAGCGCTCTACCACTGAGCTATTATTTGATATGAAAGTTGACTGGCATAAAAACACCACTTTGTTAATGCGAGATATTGTTCCTTATTCTGTTCAACAAAAGTACTTATTAAACAAGTGTAAAAGGTGCACTCCAATTCAATATTGTTTTCAGTACTATTTTTACAGGTACATAAAAATCAAATTCTCCCCTTTTTTTATATATACATATTTTTAAAAATTAAAAAAATATTGAATTTAAACAAATTAATTATAAATATTTAAAAAAAAAAAATAAATATTGCTTCTAAAGCAATTACTCTTTAGAAGCAATATTTAACTGATTTTTTGGATGTAGTTCAGAAGTAATTCTAAAAAAGCTGTAAAAATGTAATAACGGATACTTGGGAAGCAATGAAAGAAGTGATTTTATGAAGTTGTTCAGAATAACTTCTAAAAAAGCAGTAAAAATACACTAACGGATACTTATGAAACATTGAAAGAAGTAGTATGTAAAGCACTACTTGCAATTTTTTTTTCTGGGATGCTTTCCGTTTGGTATATTTGAAATACTGTAACCTCTAACATAGGGTTGCCAATATAATAGAAATACCTTTACCCTTAAAATACCGTTACCAATATAACTAAACTAACATTCCTTTGAAAATATCGTTACCAAAATCGTAGCGTTATCCTTAAAATACTGTTATCGTTATTTTTTATTTAGTTTATTAAGAGTAATATTATTTTATTACACTGTACAACAAATTCGAAATTTTTCCAAAATTACGGGGTTCTGACATGGATGGCAGTGGAGACCACAAAAAAATATACGTATGTCGGCGTTTTGAAAGACAACATCGGAATTTTATTTTAGGCGGGGGTTAAAGTTTCCCCCTTTTTCAAATTTTTATTGTGAATCGGCATGGGAAACCATGTGAATCTTTCATTTTGAGTATAGAATGTGTTTATCGAACTTATGTAAAACACTGCGAGGAACGTTTTTGTGGAACATTTTAACCCTTTAAAGTGCTTAAATTTGACTATAGATGTATTTTGTCTCATGCCTATCAACGTTAAGTATTTAAAGCAAATCTACGTTAAACCGATTGTGGTATAAAAAAATTTTAAACAGGTTATGTTTATAAATGTTCCGTTATCGTCAGCCAAAGGTTTTAGGAAGTAACGCGAATAAGTTATGTTAGATGTGAAAATGTATAAACGTTGAGGTTTCAACGTTGATAATTATCTGTGTTGAAAGTTAACGTGCATACGAAAACTAATGTGTTAGTTTTCGTCTTAAACCCGTTTTATGCACTTTGAGTTTTTTATGAGTTAACGGATATAGTTAAGGATACAGCTTATGTCAGTAAATTATGGGCAATTTGAACATTAGTGAAATAACGGTGTTAGCCATTGAGATTAAGGTGCCCGAAATATATGGGATCAAGGCTCAGTACTGTAGTTTTTTCCGTCAGACGGTGTTTAATTTAGTGAAATTTGGGAAATGCTTAAATTTGGCTATAATCGGCTAACTTATTTAAAAGAATGCTTATTTTAACACCATTTAGAGTTGTTTTGATTAAAATTTTACTCTTGGTTAAGGTAGTGAAGTTGGTCTTTAACCTTAACCACGAATAAAATTGGTATTAAAATAACTCTAAATAGTCTTAAATTGAGACTACTTATAGATAAGTTAACCGACATATGTCAGTAGAATTTTATATTAACGATTTAAAATAAAGAAAATTGGAAAAACATTTTTTGTAATAGATAAAAAATTTGTTTAAAAATATTTTTTAATTTTTTAAAACAGTTAAAATGTTTTTCTATAGATTTAGAAGATTTCAGCCTGTTACTTCGTTGAATATCGTGTGTCGCTTATAATCAATAAAAATTCAAATATTTGTTCTGTAAGTGCTACAATACTAGGAATACTTAACATTATATTAGGCATACGTTTAGAACAAAAACTTTAATTATTTCAAAACTTTTTATATTATATAAATATATAAATATTAATCGCATTTAAGTTAGAAGTGTGTAATAGAATCCCAAAATTTATTAAACAAATTGGGAAAAAGAATTTGTTGTGGACTGGTCCCTATCCGGATTTCATACTTGCCTAAGGAAATCGACGGGGGACAATGTTTTTATAATTTTTTTTTACGACAAATTCGTTTTTTAAGTGGGAGGTTTTCTTAAGTAAAATTTTAGTACGGACTATCATACTACTGGCCATAATTTTAGAATAAATTTAGTCAACTCACACAGGGCGTAAATTTGAATGTTTAATTTGTAAATTTTTGTATTATTTTTTAACAAAAACTAAGAGTTAAAAAATTTGGTTAAAAACTTAATAAAAAGTAAAACTATAAATCTTATGCAAAATGCTTAAAATGTTTTAGTTTAGTTTAAATTACATAATTGTCAATTCATTTGATGCTTTTTGTTTTGAATATTTAGTGCAATGCTCATGGGCTTGGTTAGAATATTAAGAGAGAGAAAAGGAAAACGTGTTCAATAATTTTGGTATTAATATTATTATTTAGTTATAAGAATCTAATACGTTTCCATTAAAAATACATGTACAATAGGGCGGGTCGATTTAATAATCGCCCATGCCTCAGTGAAAATCGTATTCTAGGGATCAAAATGAGAAACTTTGCCGAAGGAACCATACCTCTAAAACGAATTCTACTACCCCCAACTGTTGACTTTTGTCCCGTAGGGTCAAGTTTTGAAAAATCCCACTTTGACCCATTTAGAGTGCCCCAATCGAGTCCAAATGTATGACCGACCCCCACTAACTTTGGAGGGCCGATCCACCCATGCCAGTGGTACACCCCCTGGAACTCCCCTGGGGGGTTCCCCATACAAACATTTTAAAAAATCACCATTTTTGTAACTTTATTTTATTATTTTTTATTTATTTTATTTATTTTTATTATTTTATTTATTTTTTCTCTTTAGAAATTTATTTAGTCAGAACATATGTAAATGAAAAAATTAATTTAACTTAGTAATAGAAAAGAAAAAATGCCCAGACTTGAAAGCAAAAAAGACTTCAAACAGTAATTTTTTTTATTTTCTTTTCTATTTCTAAGTTAAATTAATTTTTTCATTTACATATGTTCTGACTAAATAAATTTCTAAAGAGAAAAAATAAATAAAATAATAAAAATAAATAAAATAAATAAAAAATAATAAAATAAAGTGCCAAAAATGGTGATTTTTTAAAATGTTTGTATGGGGAACCCCCCAGGGGAGTTCCAGGGGGTGTACCACTGGCATGGGTGGATCGGCCCTCCAAAGTTAGTGGGGGTCGGTCATACATTTGGACTCGATTGGGGCACTCTAAATGGGTCAAAGTGGGATTTTTCAAAACTTGACCCTACGGGACAAAAGTCAACAGTTGGGGGTAGTAGAATTCGTTTTAGAGGTATGGTTCCTTCGGCAAAGTTTCTTATTTTGATCCCTAGAATACGATTTTCCCTGAGGCATGGGCGATTTTTTTGCCTCCCCACAAATCGACCCAGCCTAATGTACAATTAATAAAAGAAATATTTTTTATAGCATAAAACTAATAACTTACATCGGTTATTTCCACAACTTCGCCGGTATGTAAATCAATAACATCCCCATAGGTTCGGCCATTAATACTGCATTTATTAAAGGTCATAATATTTTGTGTTAATGTTCCAGTTTTATCTGAAAATATATACTGGATTTGACCAAGTTCTTCATTTAATGTGGTGGTACGAGCTTTGGCATGTGTTTTACTTGGTTCATAATACATTTGTTCATCCCAATTAATTAAAAATGATTGAACAAAACGTATAACCTAAAAGAGAATAAAAGTAATATAAATTTAAATAAACAATGTAAAGTTGTAAAAAATAATTTTATGATAAAATCTTACCTCTACTGAAACGTAGAGTGATATTGGCACTACGGTATTTAATACAATGGCATAAGAGAAGAATACTAATAGTCCTATGACGGTAGAACCTTGTGGTACATTTTTAGGAATTATATTTTCCCAGGGTAAGTAACTCTACAAATATTAAATGTGGTTAAAAAAAATAAAATATTTAAGACTATTACAGTTTTGTTTGGAACATAATTATTTACCTGGAAATGTTGGCCAATAAGTCCTTCCCATATAGCACAGGCGAGTGTAAAGAATGCACAAATGGATAAGAGGAAAAGAACAATCTGTAAAGAATGATAAATTTTAAGGTATATACTCGTATATGTTACAAATTTCCATCCATTCTACTTACACCAATAATAATAAAATTTAACAAACGATCAACACCAGTACTTTTGAACTGAGTTTTACCGGAATTTTGCATTAATTTTGTATCTTTGCCGGCAAAGATAACAACACCATAACACCATTGGGTATTACGTAGGACACAGCCTCTTAATAAGACCTTCTCATTATCCAATGCAAAACGTTGATTGCGCCACATCAATGTGCCCTCAAATTTATTCAATAGATTATTGGGTTTCTCGCATATAATTTCACCATTGAAATTCCATAGCAAATCATCGTGTTGACCTAACTCAATTGTTTCCGTAAGACATTGTTTACATTTGAGATTCGTTTCACCATCTAATTCGGCCGTTTCAATGAAACACAAACCATTTGGTTCTGAAGTACTTAACAATAGTAAATCGGCAGCAACAAATTGATTGTTTTCCATGCGTATCACATCGCCCACCTGAAAAATCGACAGATTATTAAATTTGTTGTTTGTTTCGAAATTTGTATTTTTAAATTCTTTACATACCTGTACACCAGACCATTTTTCATCAACCAATTTTCCATTTCTTAAAGTTTTTGATTTACGATTATTCACCTGAGAATCGGACATATGACGTTGCTATAAATAAAGAATAATGAAAATAAAATATTAATTAACTAAATTTTATTAATATTGCTTTGAACTTTAAAATATATTACTTTATAACAAACATATCCCAATAAACATCGATTCAAGCCTTCAAGAAATTTTAAATTCTCTATTTGATATCAAACGTTTACTTCAGGTCATTACCTATGAAATAAATATAGCCTTTGAATTTTCTTTGTGAAACATTAAGAAACTATATTGGAATTATTTTTTAAAAATTTAAAATTTGTGTATTAATCTCAAGTTTATACTCAAATGTGTTTCTAGTTAAAAATATGCTTTGAAATTTATAATTGATATTGAATTATTATCAAAGTGTTTAATATAATATTTCCTATCAACAATATTCCTCGATTTAAATTTTCTTTTTTCAAGTTTGAGAAATATAAAATTCTCAAATCATTATTAACAATATTATAAAGTTAAATTATGTAGTAATATCGAGTCTAATAATTGATTCGAAAAATATTTACAAAAAAGCTTGATATCAACAAGTCGTTTTTATTGAGAATCCTATAGTTCTCAGTTCGAGAACCACAATTTCTCAACAGTATTCTCTAAGGCTAATATTTGAAAAAATTATTGTTATAAAATCGAATTCCATTTAGTTTTAAGTGTAAATGTTTATTGGGATGATACAAAAACCTAAAAATGAATGCATACATATAATTTACGCTCTCACGAAAATATCAGTAAAACTTATAAAAATATTGTAATAATACACAATGATTGAGTTGTTACTTTTTCTAAATATGCAGAAATGTGAATCATTGCAATAGCAATTTCCTACATTACCCCATTTTCCCCCTTAAGCTTATAATCCCCTATAATATAATTTATCAAAAATCCGAGTTATAAGGTCGCATTTACATCTGCATCGAAATCCCGAGATTTCTATATTCACCAATCTGAAAAAAAATTAATAAATGCGAATACATGTTCAATTTTGAAGGAAACATAATTATTAGAACTAACTGTGTGTGTTTTATTCAAAATTGTTTTGGTCATCAATACAAATCATATCAAAGGTACGCAGAAAAAATATTTTGTAAACAGTTTTTATCTAACATTTTCTTATTTTTTGTTTTATTTCGGCACTTTTAGTATTTTTTGTAAGCGTTTCATAGCTGTAGTAGTTATTTTAACGATTCACTCTTTTGAATGCTATGCACTAGATAATCATTATTCGGTCTTGGAACAATTGTTTGTATGTCTTTTCAATCGAATTGCTTGAAATTTAAATGTTTTTTATGAAATAGTTATATTTAAAAAAAAATGTTTTCCATCAAAACCGATTTTTTAATTTTTAAATAAAATAATGACAATTTATCATATCAACAAAATGTTTAATTGATTTAATTAAAAATGTTGTTGCTATGAAATTATTGTTGTCAGTTAAAATTTGGTGATATTTTTATCTGTGTACTGCTTTACTGACCTCAATTTGATTACTATTTCTTATGAAAAGTTGAGCCCATCATACTCATTATTTTTCACATAAGTTTATTTGATCTCCCTACGAATTTGAATTATTAACACTGAAACAAGCAAGTTTTGTATGGGCTTAAGCATTTCTTTGTTGCTGTTTCACAAATACGTTTTTAATTTACCGCAAACTTTTTTGTTACAATAGCTGTATTTTGTCTCATGCCTATTAACGTTAAGTGTCTAGACATGAAAATGTATAAGCTTTGAGTTTTAAACATTGATAATTATCCGTGGTGAATGTTAACGTGCATACGAAAAGTAATATGTTGGTTTTCGTCTTAAACGCGTTTTTATTCACTTTGAGTTTTTTTTTGACAACGGATATATTGATAAATAGTAAATTCAGCCAAAGTTGTGAATTTTTTATTTGGTTTTGATTTAAAATTGTTTTATATTAAGTTATTTTTTATGAGTGTAGACACTCACACATCATCTTAATCATGATAGTAGTCATTGGTTAAGTGGCATAAAATTTACCACAAATGTCAATGTCAACAACCAATGAAAATGAAAACTTTTAAAATTTTTACCAAACGCCACCATGTGTTCAAAAAAACATGAACAAATGAAATTATAAATATATTTACATTAGGGTGGCAGCTATTTGGCGATACGTCGAGGTTAGAGATGTGCATTTGCATATTCTATTTTTTTTTTACATTTTATCTCAAAAGAACATCTTGAAAATTGTGTGAGCATTTTGGTGTAATGGTCACAGTGCGCGTTTGATTGTCATACAGAAGATTACGGATTTGATTCTCAGTGACGACAAAATCAATTCATAAAAATAATACGTATTAGGTTAATATTCCCGATCATATCGCAACGCCCTCTTGCGGTGTTCCCTTAGCACTTAGTTTCGCCAAAATCAAATAATATAACAGGTCTTTGAACTAAAAAGCTTCAAATAGTTCGCCAACTCTCAATAAAATCCCGCGCAATAACTGTTTTAAAGTACGAGGGCTACTATTTATATTTCGGAAACTGGCAACACTAATGTCAATAGTGGCACATGTACAAGTGCTATTTGTTTTGTTTACAGTGAGTTAAGAAAATCAATTTGGCCAAGACGAGCGAAATCCAACAAAAGTTGTTCGTGAAAGAAGCACAGCAAGCAAATCGTCGTCTGTTTCTTCGGCCGAATGGGTCATGTGGCCACTGTTCCGCTTGAGCAACGTATGACGGTCAATTCTGAGTGATACTCGACCATTTGTTTGCCGGAAGTCTTCGGAGAAATTCGTAAAACCAGCCGCCAAAGACGAATCATTCTCCATCATGACAATGCGAGCTCTTACACATCTCGTCAAACAGGTGAATTTTTGAGCAGTCAAAACATCGAATTGATGACTCATCCTCCGTACAGTCCTGATTTGGCACCCTATGACCTCTTCTTGTTCCCGAATATCAAAGGTAGACTGCGTGTTCAATGATTTACGGGCGCCGAAGAAGTAGTTGAAGGGTTCAAAAACCATGTTTTGGAGGTGTCTCAAGAAGAATGGAAAAACTGCTATGACAAATGGTTTGAACGAATACAAAAGTGTATTGATCATCAAGGAGAATATGTTGAAAAACAATAAAGCCATTTTCACTTAAAAATGTTTGTTATTATTTGCTATTTCCGAAATATAAATAGTACCACTCGTATCGTGCAATTATAATGCCTTTCATCTCTCCTCTATCCTCTATAAAAAACTAGTTATATCGAATAATTCACAATTAACACCTCCATATATCGCCACTCGACTTTTGAGTAACAGTACTACTCACCTACATTTTAGGAAACTTTGTATGTCATGCTCAATTTTGGACAGCAGGGGTCCCCGTTCACAAATATGGAGTCGCGAGTTGAGATACTATTTTCAGAGATATGTAAAAACATGTTAAGGAGTGATGGAATCGGCTTGAAAATTGTTACACGGAAGGTTTTTGGGATCGCTAAACTCAAATATGCTATCAGATTTTAAAACTTCAGAATGGCGGATCCACAAATTTGATCGCCTAAAAAAAATCATTCGCCATATTGGATACGCCACTTTGAATAATGAAAGAATATTTGAGACGACTCTAATCGCGTTCTCAAAAAATCATTAACCACATTGGATCCGCTATTTTGTATTTTCAAAATCCAACTTGCCTAAAAAATATTGGATCCGAAATTTTGAATTTTTTTAAATCTAAAAACAGATTTATATTCAGAGGTCCCCAAAACTTTTTGAAAAAATATCTTTCACGAATCCGATCACTTTTACGGTGGGTCTCATACTGTAGGTTTAACTTCAACTTAACTAAAAACAAAATAAAATGTCAAAAAATGTACACAAAAAAACAAAAAATTTTTGGGTTAACTATTAACCTAAGTTTAAATCTGCAGTATGAGACCCACCGTTAAAAACAATCATCCGCCAGATTGGATCTGAAGCCCCCCCCCCCCTCCCTTGCTATAATGGAAAACATGAATAACAGACATTTTAGAATTTGACATTAAATATACATTTTTAATTTTAAGATTTTTTGTATATTCTTGGATTCAAGAATCTCTTTTGTACAGGAAACCTGAGAGATTCTACATTTTTTCAAGAGATAATTCTCAAAATTTTTTTGCAATGAGATTTTTTTGCAGAATTTTTATGAAACTATTAACTATTTTTTGCAATTAAACAAGTGTTTTGAGGCATTTTACCGAAAATTATTATTTAGCGCCAGTTTTATTGTCAGAACAAATATAGATTTCAAGCGAAATTACTTAAGATATATTTAAGAAAAGAATCGTGATTAGTTCTGACTATAAAACTTACCTTTTATTTTAAAGTGAATACTGCAATTTTCTTCTTTTTTAAACTTGTAAGTGCACTACTTTTAAAACCTCTTAACAGACCTTCTTAAATATTTTTTTAAATTTAATGGTCTTAGGATGACCATCTCATTCGTAAGTAATGCCAGTAATGCTCAAGCTATCAGTTTCTTATTGTGGACAACTGAAGAGTTGGGGTGATGCCCACGAAATAATTGGCTATCATGTAAATGATCAACCTTTTTGAAATAAATAAAATGTAATATGACGACGTCATATTAGAATTTGGACTTGAGATAGAACAAAATTCTAACTAAATATATGGAAATTTCCTTTTATTTATGAAAAGTATCATACACTCAATGAAAAAGTTTCATAAAGTATATGAAGCTTTTTCATCAATTTTAAGAATTTTTTTATTTATTTTGTTAAGAAAATTTTATTAGTTTAATGAAAAATTTCATTAAAACTCGTCGAGCAAAACTCTCTATGTGTAGGGTTAATGAGTGTTTGTAGGGAGTTACCTCATCGACATGTCCTTGCTAAAATAATACGTTATATAATAGAAAATTAGGAAATCTCCTAATCTCCAATCGCATACCTTAGCTTCTTTTTATAAAACTCATTACCGGGTAAGAATATAAGGTTTTATTGAGATTTTGATGTTTGGTACTCTTTGGAACAACATGGCAAACCTATGCTAAAACACGTCCCGAGTAAAAAAAATTATATATAATCATATGTGGCATATATTACAATATATAATTAGACATGTGGTTATGTATATCCATATATAATTATATATGACGTTTTTTCCGAAAATTTTTCTTTATATTATGCCATATATAATTTCATCTAATTAGATATCGGCCTTCATAATACTAGATATGGCATATATAATTATATATTACATAACATGGTTGATCTTATTGCATATATAGTTATATATAGAACTATATCTTAATATATATGGTGGCATTTTAGCAATATATAATTATATATGGTATCAATTAAACAATATATAATTATATATGGTGACAGTTAAACTAGATATTATCATATATGGTGCCATTTAAACAATATATGGTCATATATGGTACCTCATAAACAAAATCTTTCATTCAGTTCCAGATATGATAATATATGGTACTATATATAGTGCGATATATATTTATATATGGTGTTATTTAAGATATATATTATCATATATGGTGCCATTCAAACCATATATTATCATATATGGTGCCATTCAAACCATATATTATCATATATGGTACCATTTAAACCATATATTATCATATATGGTGCAATTTTAACAATATATGCCCATATATGGTACCTCATGAACAATATTTTTAATACAGTTCCACATATGAAAATATATGCTACCATATATAGTGCCATATATATTTATATATGGTGTTATTTAAGCAATATATTACCATATATGGTACCATTTAAACCATATATTGTCATATATCTTGCTATTTCAACAATATATGCTCATATATGGTACCTGATGAACGACATTTTTAATACAGATGCAGATATGATAATATATGCTACCATATATAGTCCCATATATATTGATATATGGTGTCATTTAAACAATATTAATATATAGACATATATGGTATCATTTAAACAATATATTGTCATATATGGCACAATTTAAACAATATATGGTCAAATTTGGTACCACATCAACATTTTGAATACAATTGGTTTAATTTGAATAATGTAAAACTGTATGGCGCTATAAAAAATATTATCAGATATGTTACTTCATTAACAATATTTATAATACAGTGTCATATATTGTAATATATGTATATCATTCAATATATATTGATGTATGGTAATGGTACAATAATTCCAATATCAGTTGAGATACAATTTGTGGGTCCATATCAACAATTTGTTCACGTACATTTAACATATATATTTGTACATTTAAGTTATAATTTATAAACACTTTATAAAGTTAAATAGTTCCATAAACCTCGTCTAACTGTATAGAATGTTTATGAATATACGATTTAACATATAATAATTACAACTACAAATTGGTGCCATTATCTAAAATTTAATTTAATGTTAACTTATAATAAAATAAAAATGTATTTCCTAAAAATAAAAATATAGTGTTAATTAATGTTAATATACAATAGGTTTAAGTTTAACATCCCAGACAGAAAAATATAATCGGCACAATGCTGGCAAACCGTTGGCGATGGTCGGTTATGCGTTGGCAGAACGTTGCATTAACTATCTTGGCAAAAAAAATAGATTTCAAAAAACATTTTTGAAAAAATTGAGAAAACTTTTTTTAATATTTGCTTTTAAAAACATGAAATTTAACCCAGTCCACCAGATTGTCAGCCAAGACCTCTACACTCTAATCTAACGAGACTTGTTATAGATGTGTGATAGCTACAAATTAAATTAATGATAAAAGCATTTCGAGCTAACTTATAAGCATCGAAAAAACGTATTCCAGTAATTATTAAATGTATTTTAGAAAATTTTAATTGTATATCACAAAATATTATTTGCACTTCAGAAACTACAATATTACGCAAATTTAATTATTTATTTATTTAGTTGTGTCCAGAAATAATGAAATCTATTTCAGAATTTCATAGCTAATAGAGAAAAATTTCTCAAATACATTTCATAATTTCGGAAATACGATTGATAATTTATGAAATACAGTTGGATAATTTCTGAAATACAGTTGTGAATTTCGGAAACACAATTAATAATTTCTGAAACACAATTGATAAATCTTAAAACAATTAATACAATTGGAAATGGTGTAGAGCGTCAAAAATATGTAAATAAAATTATTTTATTCAAAGATTTCAATTTAATAAAAAAATAAATATATAATTTTATAAAAAAATTTATAGAAAAAAAATTTTAATTTTATAAAAAGAAATTCATTTTGTAAAAGAAATGCATATTGAACTCGAGCCCTTCCGAGTTTAAACCTTATTTTAACAAAATATTGTAATTTTCATACAATCAGTGCTCTGCCAGTCTATTATTTTTTGAACAGTTGGCAATATATGTCTGGGATCTTATTTCATCCCAAATAAATGGAGATCTTACGTAGTACCCAAATATAATGCGGCATCTAATTTTATCTGTTATTTTTATGGATACTTTTAGATGTCAATCCCCAATTATATTTCTGTTTCTAATTCGATCTGCCATTTTAATACCGAAATATATTGCTGGATCTAATTCGATCTGGCATTTTTCGGATAAATTTACATCCAAGTTTATCCCTAAATATATTGCTGGATCTAATTCGATCTGCCACTTTTTCGGATCAAATTAGATCTAAATTTATCCACAAATATATAGCTGGATCTAATTCGATCTGCCATTTTTCGGATCAAATTAGGTCTTACTAAATCCCAAAATATATTGCTGGATCTAATTTGATCTGCCAATTTTCTATTCAATTTATATCCAAGTTTATCCACAAATATATTGCTGGATCTAATTCGATCTGCCATTTTTCGGATAAATTTAGATCTAAGTTAATCCACAAATATATTGCTGGATCTAATTTGATCTGCCATTTTTCAGATCAATTTATATCTAAGTTTATCTACAAATATATTGCTGGATCTAATTCGATGTGCCATTTTTCGGATCAAATTAGATCTAAGTTTATCCCAAAATATATAGCTAGATATAATTCGATCTGCCACTTTTTCGGATCAAATTAGATAGACGTTTATCCACAAATATATTGCGGGATCTAATTTGATCTGCCAAAATTGAGATCAAATTAGATCTAAGTTTATCCCCAAATATATAGCTGGATCTAATTGGATCCGCCATTTTTCGGATCAAATTAGATCTAAAAATATCCGCAAATATATAGCTGGATCCGCCAATTTTCGGATCAAAATAGATCTAGGTTTATCCCCAAAGATATCACTGGACCTCCCAATTTTGAGATATAACTTGATCTTAGTTTATCCCCATATATACAATGGGATCTAATACGATATGATTGGATAAACCCAATTTTGAGATCTAATTGGATCAGCTAGATATTACAGCAGATCTTAAACAATATCAAATTGGATATAATTAGATATTGCGCGAGATCAATTTTTTTTACTCGGGGTATTAAAACCTCTACTTCTAGTTCATAAAATATCTATAGATATGACTACCATATAATATATAAAAAATGTTTAGCCCCCCCCCCCCCCCCCCTTGAGCGAATCCTGGATCCGCACCTGGTGTTACTTATATGTACACATAAAGCGTGTTCATTGACTTACTACAAGTTACTTCATTTACTACAGCTGGAAAAATTCAATACAAAAAATAAATAAAACTCCAATTGTAGTAAAAGTAGTAAGAAATTCGAGTAAACGAACACACTGATAAATTTAAGGAAGTTTTGTATGTAAATTGGTGGGTGAATCATTCGATCGTACTTACATTCAGTGTGTTCGTTTACTCGAAATTCTTATTACTTTTACTACAATTGGAAAGTTTTGTTTACTTTTTGTATTGAATTTTTCCAGCTGTAGTAAAAATAGTAACTTGTAGTAAATAAACGAACAAGCTTATTCTTATAAAGAAATTTTGTTGTTCTACTTTCGATAGACAATAACATCGTTTAAGTGTTCTTAGTTTTAAATAACCCAGCAATTTTTTTTAGAAGCAGGTCACTCTGCGTCTTATATAGACCAGATTATTATACTACCGGTTCAATTGAAAAGCGTCTTGAGCTAGATCAATATTGACCGTCCCAGAACGAATTCTAAAGCGATATGTTTTTGTTTGTTGTTGTTATAGACGAAAATCGCATTAAATTTGTTTTAGTGACTAATTTTTTTTAGTTTTTTGTCGGAGGCGAGACTAAAAACAAAAATTTAAAAACGAGTTTCAATTACTCATAGTAATAAATCTGTAAAAATAGCAGGAAAAGCTACTAAAAATTAGTTAAAAATTATGCTGCAGAAAAAACTGTTTTTTTTTTGCTAATTACTAGTAAAATAAGAATAGCAAAAAAAAAATTTAATTTACAGAATTTTTGTTATATGACATTGTACTGTAAAATCTGCAGAAAATTTTGCTAAATATTGGTAGACTAAAAATAGCAAAAATAAAGTGTTATGTCTACAAAAATTTTGTTATTTTTAACACTGATAAATTTAAGGAAGTTTTGTATGTAAATTGGTGGGTGAATCATTCGATCGTACTTACATTCAGTGTGTTCGTTTACTCGAAATAGTAATAAATCTGTAAAAATAGCAGGAAAAGCTACTAAAAATTAGTTAAAAATGATGCTGCAGAAAAAACATTTTTTTTTTTGCTAATTACTAGTAAAATAAGAATAACAAAAAAAAATTTAATTTTCAGAATTTTTGTTATATTTAAGTTAACTTTAAGTTAATTGAAAATGACATTGTACTGTAACATCTGCAGAAAATTTTGCTAAATATTGGTAGACTAAAAATAGCAAAAATAAAGTGTTATGTCTACAAAAATTTTGTTATTTTTAAGCTAAATTTAGCTGAATGCAAATAGCAGTCTATCCTGTTAAATTAATAGAAATATTTGCTAAAAAAAATTGTAAACTGCTCTTTTTAAAAGGCTTTTTATTTGCATTTAAAAAAAGATCAAAAAAAATTTTAGATTTTTTCGTAATTTTTTAGGCTACTAATTATTTAGAAAAATGTTTTGCTGATTTTAGCAGGTTTATTTGTTATTTTATATTAACAAAAATTTAACTCAACTATAACTCAAATTCGGTATATTATTTATTGTTGCTGTTACTATCTTACTAATACATATATAGAAAAAAATAATCTGTTAATTTTTGCAGTTTTTCTGCAGCATCATTTTTAACTAATTTTTAGTAGTTTTAACTAAATTTTCTACGGACTTTATTCAATTAAAGTATAAATTAATAATTTAAATTGAGTTTGCAACTATTTGTAAATGATACTATTCATTACTAAAAATTGTGTACGATTAATTAAAACAATTCAAATATTTAACTGATTTAATTGAATATTTGTTTACACGCAAATTATGTTTTATAGCGAATTTACATTGTTAAAATGTTCACTAGATTTCGTTTTGAAATCCAATTCGAAATCTATATCGTTTACATTAGAATATTTGACAGATGAATGGGATTTCGATCAGCCAACAACAAATTTTTTGTAAACAAACTAACCTTAAAAAAATAACCAAATTTAAAGGATTTTCTAAAAACCATTTTATTTAATTGCGGAACACAAAAATCATTTATATTATGAAAGATACAATGTTATGTTTGCTAAGAAATGTGTTTAAGTATAGGGATGATTAGTAGAAACTAAAAGATTCAATGTTTCGTCAATGGTCTTGCCGGCGCCATCAAATGATTTTTATAGTTTCTCTTCGTCGGATACAATAAAATAGCCGTTTTCAACTTTAAATATTTATTTGAATTAAAAATAACAGACTTTATTATGTTATTCCTTAATTTTGTAAAGTTATTAAAATTTATTATTTATTAATTTTTTATGACATAAACAGCTGCTAAATGTTGCCACTTTTCTGCAAACTTCCCTACTTTTCTGCAAATATGGGAGAAAAATTGGATTTCAATTTGGATTTCGATGAGATTTCGCTTAAATCCAAATTAAATTGGGATTTCATTTTGTATGGGAAATCTGTTTGAAATCCCAAATTTTTATTGGATTTCAGTCGAAATCTATCGAAATCTACTTTTAACTCGATTTCGATCATAATGTAAATTCGCTATTAAACAAAATTATAACTAGATAATTTATCAAGTTAATGCAAGTCCCCTTGGACAAGTTTTTCAGCTCCTCAATACGCATCATTTAGGTGAATTTCCTTCGCGAAATTCGCAAGTTCAAAAAGTTTGGGACACCCTAATGCAGGTGTCACAGTTTAAGAAATGTTTTATATTTTATTTGTTTTTATCATAATTTTTGTATATTTTTCGTATTATACTTACAATATCATCATAGGCATCTTTAAAGGCGGTTAAGGTTAACACACCGATTAATGGAATGGCTGTTGTAACGGGTGTTAGAGATGATATGGCCGGAATAAGTTGCAATACCAACAAACATAGAAAATAAAAGTTGGCAAGACGTTGAAATTGTTCCAAAAGATTAAATGGTAAAAATGTCATCATAGAATATTTGGACGTTTTAATATAGTTATCCTAGAAAAAGAGAGAAAAAGAGATTACTTAATATAAGATTATATTTTATAAAATAATTAAAATAATTTATGAAATCCACATAAAAATCTAAAACAGTTCAAATGAACCAGAATAGTCGGCAGAAAATTATTGTACAGAAGTTATTTTTGAAAACTATGAGACAAATTTGAGGTCATGGTCTGAGGGGTGAATAATTCCAACTCTTGACGGAAATACTCAGTTAGTGTAGTGGAACCCCTAAAGCGTTTGGCGCAGGTAGGTAAAACTTTTATGTTACGAGTATCACTAAATGGAAGTTGTGGTTTTTTGTCAAAAGTATTTATATTAAATAATTCGTAAAAACGGTGTTAACGCCCAAACATGAAACTTTTAAGATAAGTTTTATGCTTGGGCGTCTGTAATACAATATTGAAAGCAATATTTTAATATGAACTGCTAACCCTTAATAACTTACTATGGCAAAAATATTAAAACTTTGGTTTATCGCTTTATTTGTGCGATATAGCACAATTAAGGTTAAATATGAATCCAGTAATCAAATAATTTCGGTTTTAGCCACAAGTAAAAATATCAAAAATTAAAATTACATACTGAATACTTTTGGTCTTTTTGAAAATGGCAAAATTTAGAGAAAGTGCCAATTTCTCTAAAACATCAATATATTTTTACAAAATTAGTTTTGCTTACTACTAACTATAAGTATACCAACGGGGATTTATTAAAAAAAATAATATTAGCTAGTATAAACATTAAATCGTACCTCCTTACAGGTAAAAAAAAGTTTTTTTTTTGTCGAACGTAGGGGTCGCCATTTTACATTTTTCGTTATATCTTTGGCATTTACAGTCGGATCTTAAAGTATGATACATCGATGTTTTTCGCCATTGACCTCAAGTATCCCGTTCTGGTAGTTACCCACCAGATCTCAGTAGCTACAACCCTAATGTACGACCCTAATGCCAGAAAATTAAGCCTCTCAAGAAATCATTAAACTTTTGCTAACGAAGTTTTTCGATAAACCCAGTAGAATTTTTTGGTTGCCGAACGTAGGGGTCGCCTTTTTAAAATTTTTTTCATTGTATTTTACCTTTATAGCAAAACACTGGTTTCCTCGTAGCAAAAAAATTGATATATCACACTTTAAAATCTGACTTTAAATGCCGAAGCTATAGCGAAAAATTAAAAAAGGCGACCCCTACGTTCGGCAAAAAAAAAATTTTTTTTTTAATTGCCTTGCAAAAATACTTCATATTGGAGGGTGTAAGGCGAACTTTTTTTTTTGCGGTACGGTCTAATAAACATGTTTTTACGGTATCATTTATAAAAAGAACAACTCATTTTTCAACTAGAGACTCTAATCTAGCTGCAATATTATCAATAATATATGCCAGTGCAAAAATATATTTTTGGCGATTTTTTAAATATTTTTTTTTGTGTTTTAAAAAGTAAATTTTTCTAAAATTGTTTTTTACATCCTTCACGCTTGAAAATCGTTTGTTGTACAAAAATATTTTGAAGGCAAAAAGTAGTTAATTATAATTGTATTTTCGCTATCAACGTTAAGTACTTAAAGCAAATCTATTTACGTTAAACCGTTTGGGTTATATAAAATTTTTTAACAATTAGTGTTTTTTACGAGTAAACGGATATAGTTAAGTCGAAAACACAGTTAATGTTTTCTGTCGATAATATACAATTGATTTTCCAAGAATAATTAAAAAATTGTTTTTTAATCCAAAACCTGCTCAAGATCTGAAGACCGCTTTTTGGCAGCCTTGGGCATTAGAAGGTTAATCTCATTTTTATTTCTGCTCTATATTTTTTATCACCGGTAAAAATTCACACGATTTAATTTGTTTATAGTCACTGTTTTTTATCACATGCTTGGCTAAATTGCTGGTTGGCTGGATGGCTGCCTGCTTACCTAACTTTTCGTAACCTATTGACCTAATTATATGTTGATATAGTACAAGCACAGTAAATGTTCATTTTTTTTTTCATTTAGACGCAAATAAAGTATTACATTCAATTGAATGAAATTTCGTGAATTGAATTTTAGACTAACGTACTCAAATAATGATGTAATATAAGTAGCAAAGCGTACAACTAAGTAGTGACATCAGCCAACTTTTCTTTTTGTTCATAAAAAAGAGCAAAAAAAATGCACAATAAACCTAAAAGCCTTTAATAAATATACTCATCTAAGATCCTTAAGTACTTTATGCCTTTTTATTACATTTTTCTATGTGTAAATATTTGAAAAGAAAAAAAAATATTATTTTTATACTTACAGCATATTTGAACTGGGCATTGAACTCTCTATCATTAGCACGTATTCTACGTTCATTTTCTGCAAAGAAATAAATTTAAAATTTAATTTTAATACTTTGTGGACAAGATTTATACGATTGTGTGTAAAAAAAATAAGGACAATATTATCATATTATCATTGTAATAATACCAGTTTTCAGACCCCAGAATTTGTAAAATTCTTTTGTGTACATCTAAAACAATTTACATTAGGGCGTCCTCGATAAGCAAACAGTTTTAAAGAATACACAGAAAAAAAGAAGGCACCAACAATTGAAATTTTAAAAACAAACACATTTTTTTTTAATTTAAAATTTATTACCAACAATTTCGTTGTTTGAAATGTTTGTGAATTGTAATTTTTCATATAAAAATTTTTCAAAAATAGAAATTCAAAGTTATAAAAAATAACAAAATTTGTTTAGATTTATAAATTCCATTGTTGGTGGTTTTTTTTAAAAATGTTTGTTTTGTATTTACAAAAACGATATGAGAAAGATAATTCAATTAAAATTTTGTAAAAACTTTCTGTGCACCAATTTTCAAAAAAAAAATTTTTTTTTTTTCAAAACGTTTATTAAACAAATAAAAATAAATACTTTATAAAGTTCCCTGTGACAACCCGTCTCCAATATATGCAAGTTAGCTACTCTTGAACGTAAAAACCATACGTCAGTGTGGCAACATTTGCGAAAAAGGAGACACGTAGGAGATTGGATGATAAACAAAAATCTAAAAATAGAATGTTTGAATGTGTATGTGTTTGAACAATTCTGAGTAAAAGACAATAACAGAAAGCTGAATAGGAAAGAAACCAATGAATTAGTTACATTGCATTCAAGGCCTTACTTGGGTGAGATGGCTAAGCTGTCGTCGCACTTCAGTACATATATTACATTTGTAATGTGGGGACATGTTTTCGAATCACACAGACGATGGATTGTTGAAAAAATTATCATATAGACACAGTCTGACTATAAACATTTAAACAATTAACAATTTAATGGAAAATCACTGATTAAGCCTGTCCATACAAAAAGGCAGAAACTAGAACTAGTCTGTTTTAAAAATTAATGTTTATAATTTTTAGAGAAAAAGCTTTATTCTTCTTCTAAAATTGAAATTGCCAAAATGCATATTAATTACAATATTAATTGCAGCTGTCTATATTTAATTTAATTTATTTATTTTTAATAACATTAAACTTCATTCTTAACGCTAAAAACTGCTAAGCCTATGGCTTGTCAGCGTAATGACGTTAAAACAACACTGTAGTAAAAATAAATACAGCTTATTTTTTAAAATACACAAAACTATTTTTGTAACCCTTTTTGGTTTTGGTCAGACAAAGTCCCAAGGCCGGATACACAAAAAATATTTTATAAGCGACCTTAAGCCCGAACGAGGGCCGAAAACTTTATCGAGCAAAAGAAGTCGTTAAATATATTAAGAACGGTTGGTATTGAGTACTCAGTATCCAAATACTCAATAATTTTACAACTTTACTTTCAGCAGGCAGATGGATAGATAGACGGACATCGCTATTTCGATTCTGCTATTGATGCTTATGACAACAATTTTTGGAAAGTTATTATTGTGAAAGTGGTATGAGTCCCTTTAACACTGAAAACCCTTAGTTTTTCACAACAAATATGTAATTTTGTTTTAGCATAAATAAATTTAACCCTTTAACCGGCCTAAGCTTTCTTGCAATGAAATTTATACCATGTGTTCCTTACGGAAAATAAACAATAAGTTATTCTACAACATTTTTTTTCGTTGCCGACTTTAGGCGACTAGCGCATAAAAATTACTAGGTTTAAGCATAAATTGTTGCTCTGATGTAATTACAATAAAAAATGTAATTACAATAAAAAAAATTTTTATGCTGTTACTTAAGAGGATGTAGCGATTTTCGTTTTTCGAAAAATGCAAAAATGCACCACAGCTTCAATATATATTATCCAAACTTATAAGCTTTTCTACTTATATTCTTTTTACCAAATTTCAGAATTTCCACATTTGAAATTTTTTGAATAGCTTAAGCTTCAATCTTACTTTGTGGTCATTATCAATTGTTTTAGTCGATTTTTTAAGATTTTTGAAAATTTTGATTGTTTTAAAATATTTAATTTTCGAAATTTTACGAAATTTTATTTTTTACTTTTTCGCTTCTAAATCGCGAGTGAGAAAAGTCAAGCCGAGCTTTTAAATTTTTTTTTTCTGACACCGTTCTCTGGCACCATAAAGCTGAATTTCAGTTTAAGTTTCTCTGGGAACTTCTTTGGAATACTTCATTAAAAAAATCTTTATTTTTCTATCTTCTCTCACAGTGTTGCACGGGGTATTCTTCCTTTATGGATTGTACGAATGTTGTCACTATTAACTATGCGACAAATCTTTGATTTGGAAACAAAATATTTTAAAGAAATTTCGTATTGAAAAAGTCCATTTTGAAAATCCTTTAAAATTTTGGACTTGTTTCCAGCCATTTAAAAAAGTATTTCGAACCTTACCCTTTCAATATCTAATTAAAATTCTTGGAGTGCAATAATTTTAATATGTTATATTACAATATTTAATAAAATGCAAAGACAAGATTTTAAAATAATTAGCAAGAATGCGATTACCGTTATATCCAAGCATTTTTTAGTGTTATCTACTTTGTCAGGAGTAGCAGAAATGGCAGTTGCAAATGTTTTGAACACTTAAATTTCTACTATCTCTATAAATATATTTTTTTTTTGTTGCAATTTAACGGAATCTGTTTTTTTTTTTCTTAACAAAAAAGTTGAAAAAAAATAAATAATAACGAAAATAAATTAATTAAAAGCTCAAATGCGATTTCAGTTCAAAATGTTTTGAACACTACTGCATATCCAAATTTCATCAAAATGTGAAGATGTTTAAATAAATAATGCTGAGCTAAAGGATTATTTTATTAACAGTTTGTTAGTTATTCAAATACCTGAAAAATAATAGGAACTTCTTCTTCGTCGTATTTGTGATAACCGTCTAATGCCAATTTCTTTTGCATTAGCAAATCGACCCAATTTATCTTGGGAGTTTTCAGCGGCAGGAAACTGTTCAAAATCCGTGCTAATATTTACAGATTTTCGTGCACCTGAACTACTACTAGGACCAGTACTATAACCACTAGGTGTTGGATGTTGTTTGGAACGTATTGTTTGCTTACGCTGTCGTCTACAATTACTATTTTTCCATATGGCTAATTTACTTAAGAATGACATGAGATTTGCTCTCAAACCAGATTTTAATGCCGGATTAATACCATCCGCCGTTACATCTTCTAAATCAATATGAGATTGTGTTGTATCAACACCGGTGGCATCATCACCAGATGTTAGGAGAATTTTATCTTTGGTTTCCACTTTTCGTATTAGGGATGAGGCTGAAGCTTTAGCTTCCAATTCCTTATCATTACGTGAATGTAATTGTATTTCACCAGTTTGAGCTAATGTTGCTAGACTATAAAGACTATCTGATTGTGATTTATTACGTGACGATCGTCGTTTTTTGGAATTTTTACGTGGCATCACAGCCGCCACATCAGGTAAATTTTCCTCAACATTTTGAGGCGATAGTGTTAGTATAGTTGTAGTTGAATTGTCTATATTTGTAGGTTCGGGTTTGGCTAATGTTGCAGCCGTTGTACCCAAGTTGGCAGTGATAGTTGCTGTAGTAGCAGACGTTGTCGCTGTCGTCGTATTAACATCTTTAGGCTTTTTTGTAAAAATACCACCAAATTGAAACCAACGTTCTTTTGGTGATCTCTGTGTTTTTGCATGAGCTTGTAAAGGTGTTAAGGAGGTTTCTGGACATCTTGAACGTAAACCATCATTATCACTGGAATCATAAGGTTGATCTCTTGATGCTACAACTCTTGCTGGTGGTGCTCGAAGTACTTCTAATTCCAAAGTATCCGGACGCCTTTTATTTCCGTTGGGCATTTCATCAATACTTCCATGTAATTTATAAATATTTCATCACACACTTAATTATTTTACATATAATTTTTCAAAAAACATTTGCAAATATTCAAATTTTGTAATGATACGGAAATAGTTTTATTTTATTGATTGCATTTTTCGTAAATTTTAGAATTTGCTTTGTTGTTTTGTATTCTTCATTTCTATTATTAAGATTTGTTTCATAAATATTTAATTTTAGCAAAAAATTTATATTATTTTTAATTTATTTAAATTATTTAATTTTTTATTTAAAAACCACATTGTGTATGTCCAACCAACCAGCGCATAAAGAACAATTTCGTTTACGAGTTTGCATTAAATTATTGATAAACATTTGATTTTTGAAAAATTTTAAATGTTTTTTTTTTTTTGTTCGCTTTTGTATTGTTATTGTAAGTATAATGAGTTAATTGATGATTGATGGCAAACATTTTTGCATTTTTAATAAATTTTGGTCAGAAACACAATAGTTTTGTTTTTGCTTTATTTAAATGCTTTACTGTGTTTTATATAATTTAAAACGTTGTGTTACTTAAATTAATTCTTTAGTTAAAGGAATAAATTTGCAATGCTTTATAAGATAAAATAAGTTTTTATAATTCATACAACTTTGCCGGTGAACTTTAGTAAAAATTATTTTTTGATGAAAATAATTAAATCTGACTGAATGTTCGGTTCCGGATCTGTTTTTTTGGGTAAATCGGGTTTCGGCAACTGTTGAAAAATTTATGCTAATTTTTTGTTTCTGCCGATATTAAATTGTAAACTAATTTTTCTAAAGAAGTTGCCACTTTTTCATGCAAAACATCTGCAAATTAAGCGAAACGCAGTATTGTATTCTGAAAAAGTATCCATATTTCTCAGATTTTTGCGGGGTTCCATTTGTATTTGATTGATTTTTTTGAATTTCAGTTACAACAGGTGTAGCAGGTACTTTAACTCCGATGGGTCTCTAGAAGTATAATGAAATTATAATCTTAGAACTGATGGAGTTTAGGCAAACCTTCTTCCTTAAAATGTTTCCTATAGCAGTAATCAAAACAAGAATGCTTATTGAAAAGTCCTTAAAATATGATTAACTTATTTTCCAGGATTTAATTTGAGTTTATTTTTTAACTACACAAAGCTTTTATTTCTTACAAGAGTTTTTTGTTTTTTTATATATACCCAGCAAAAAAAAGATGCCAAAGCAGTTGAAAAAGCATGATTTATATGTACTTCTGTTTTAACAGAAACACTAATGATTTTAACTTTGAGTTGTCATAGAAGAGTAGTACTCCCATTTCAATATTTTTGCAGTACTTTTTGAACGAGTGCAAAGGAAACTCTTTTTTATCAATTAAAAAAAAAATGATTCGCAAAAAAAAATAATATATATTTTTTATTTGACAACAATTTTTTTTATTGCAGCCACCGGGTATCGAACTTGAAACCTAAAGATTGCTAGTCTAGCTCTCTACCGCTGAGCTATTCTTTGATATGAAAGTTTACTGGCATAAACACACCACTTTGTTATTGCGAGATATTGTGCTTTATTCTCTTAAATAATTGCAATAGGTGCACTGCAATTCAGTATTGTTTGCAGTGTTATTTTCACAGGTGCATAAAAAGCAATTTTTGATCATTTTTGAATTTAAACAAATTAATTATAAATATAAAAAAAATTAAATTAAAAAAAAAAAATACAAAAAATTTTGATCCCGCCGCCCATCTGTTTCGAAATAAACTGTATTAAAATCACGTTCTAGGATCACTTTTAGAGCAATTATGCTTTAGAAGCCAGACTTAAGTAATTTTTTGGATGTTGTTTATAATTTATTTTAATACAACTGTAAAAATATACTAACGGATACTTTGGAAGCAATGAAAGAATTGATTTTTTAAAGATGTTCAGAATTACTTTTAAAAAAGCAGTTAAAATTCACTAACGGATACTTTTAAAGTAGTGAAAGAAGTTGTGTGTTAAGCTTGGCATCCAATTTTTTTGCTGGGTATTCCAGGTATATATATATATTTCGATTTTTACATGGGAAACTAAAAAAGTACTTATTAGGTGTGTTTCTTTACTTTTAAAAATAATGTGAAAATGCGTATTGCATTAAAAAGGCATCAAATATGCTTTTGAAACCAAAATATTCAAAAACATGCATTTCTGTTAAAATATGCAACTGCAAATCGATGCCATTTTATTTTAAAGTCGATGATTGGAATAAATATTTAGCCCATATTAATTTCGAACTAACGAGAAAAAACATGCATTTACATGAAATTCCTTGCCCTAGTAATCAGTATTTAATTGTGATTTGTTTTCTTACGAATTATTTGCTTAAGATTTTGCTTCGTATCTTTTAAGTAAAGACAACAACACTGAAGTCATCATCCTATTGGCGTCGTATTGCAAGAAAATGCAGTTTAGTTTTTTTTTTTTTCATTAGTTTAATGGAAAGTCGATAGTTTTGTTTTTCACACAATATTTTTATTGATTTCACTAATGGATAATATTATCATTATATTACACAGATATATAATTCATTAGAAAATTAAACCAATAATCAAAGATTTTTTGAGATAAAGAAAGAAACAGTATGGAATTTTGTGTAAATAAATTGTTAAGTATTTGGCATGTGTAGAAATTCTATTATTATTAAAAAAAAAGAAATATAAATCCAAAAACTAAATTCTTAATCGATGAGTTCACAGAATGACCAAAAAAACCAACACGAAAATAAATTTTGGTAACATCGGTTATGAAATTACCCTACAAAAATTCTCTAAGTTTGGACAACACTAATTTTTGGGCAACTAATAATAAATTCGAATATCTAATTCGCTTTCAGTATATAAAATTCACAAATATTTTTTGATTGGCATGGCTGCTTATTGACTTAAAGTACACCTAAGCGTATAAGTGCTAAAAAATTAATTGTAATTAAATATTACTCATACGTTATAGTGAAAGCGATTAATATATTTAACCTGTATACTAACTACCCTTTATAATATCATATGTTGCATTTCTTTTTTACACATTGTTCTTCCGTTTTATTTAAAGAAAGAAAAAAACGTATACTACTGCATTCTACCTTTGGCTTTTAGCCAAAATATCAATTTTCATTAACAATAAACAAACATGCCAACTTAACATAAAAAACAAAAAAAAGTCAAAGTTTGAAGTCAAAAAGGTTATTCCCCTTTAAAAATATTACAGTAGTAGGTTTTTTTCACAGCAGAAGTTTTTTTTAATATACTTATTAGATTGAAAAAACAAAAGCAAATGCCAAATGCTTTTTATTGTACAAATATATTTCAATTTGAAATGTAATTAACACAAAACAAACAAATTACTTTGGTTATCTTATCAATTGATTGTCATTAATTAGAAATTAAAGAAGATGGTCAACAGAAAAAAGGGTGTGTACCTTTCTTTTCTTTTGTTATGTAATCAGCAAATACGATAACAAGATATTTGATTTATTATGCGTAATTAACGTTAACTAAAGCGAGCCCCTCTTCTGCTTTTACAAAAGAAAAATTGTGGAAAAGTTGTTACTATTGACAATGTTGAAATTGATTTTAGGTTAAAGTACACTCAAATAAAAAAGTTAATAAAAACTTATTTTTTTTTTTGTTTTTTTTGAAAAAAAAACTAGCTATTCTCTATTTACAAAAGAGTGTTTTGATAAATGACTTATATATGAATTGGTTCACGAAATAGTACTGCACAGATTGGTATTAATCAGATATGAGAATAATGAATTAGGTGGGCTAATTAATTGATGAGTTCATTACCATTGCATTGATATCAATTGTAGTAAAATTTTATTTTCGTTACCAATTTTTAATTAATGTTAATAATTTATGAATTTGATTTCACTGATTAAAGACAATGATTTTAAAATTCATTACCATTGGTAATGCATTAATAAAAAAAAAATTTACCATTGACAAAAAAGATTTACCATAAATGTAAAAATGGAGAAAATTCGCTGAAATCAGGGACGGAAATTGCTCGCTCAGGCTCATTAAAATGTAATATTAATTTCCATTTCATTCTAGTTAGTAACCACGTAAAGTAGAACGAAATGGAATGAAACCGGTAACGAGTGAAATTCTACCTCTAAACACAGGGATTTAAAGCGAATAAACAGGGTACAAAATTTGTATTATTGAAGTGTGTTAATTTGTAATATTTAAAAAATGGTAAAAAAAAAATAAAAAAGTCACCCTGTGACTGTTTCATAAAATTAGTCCCTCCGAATCCCTCCTATAACTACCTCATTTGTTTTATTGGAGTAGGTATTTGTTCCGTAAAATTTTATTAAATATCTTGAGATACTGGCAATTTTTTAGAAACGCCATTTTTAAAAATGGCCTGTATCTCGGAAACTAAGCGAAATATCTAAAATTTTTCCTCCACTGGAGTATTAATACACCTTGATATTAAAAATAGCTACAGGGTGACTAATTTATGTAAGAAAACAAATTGACACACTGCGATATTGAAATGAAGCATGTCCAAAGCAGAATGATATGGAATGAAACGGCGAACGAAATGGAATGAAATGGGGAACAAAATTTCTATTATGGAAGTGCGTTAAATTGAATTGTCAAATAAATTGTACAAAAAAATAAATAAGTCATGCTGCGACTGTTTCACATAAATCATTCAGAACCCCTCCGGAACCTTCCTTATTTGCTTTATCGAAATTTTGCTCAACTGTAGTAAAAAACTAGTAAAAAGTTTAAAGTCGGGCATGCCGACTATACAATACCCTACACCAGTCTGGGAAAAAGCCAACTAATGTTTGTATCCGAAATTCGAATGGGTTAAAATGGGGCTTGTGTCAAAATTTTTTATAATGTGAGTCAGCGCACCAAATTTCATTGAAATATTTTAATATTTGCGATCTGCAGTTTGTAACCAAGCCAATTTTGGGGGGACCCTTATATGGGCACTAGGTTTAAACATGGACCGATGTTCGCCAAAATCAATAGGCTTCGTCCTTGGGCCAAAATAAGTCTGTGCACCAAATTTCATCATAATATCTTAATATTTGCGACCTGCAGCGTATAAACAATATAATTTTGGCGGGACCCTTATATGGGCACTAGGTTTAAACATGGACCGATGTTCACCAAAATCAGTAGGCTTCGTCCTTGGGCCGACATAGGTCTGTATACCAAATTTCATCAAAATATCTTAATATTTGCGACCTGCAGCGTATAAACAATATAAATTTGGGGGGACCATTATATGGGCACTAGATATAAACATGGACCGATTTTAACCAAAATCAATAGGCGTCGTCCTTGGGCCGGCATAAGTCGGTATACCAAGTTTCATCAAAATATCTTAATATCGTTAAATCGAAATAAAAAAAATTTCTGAGCCGATCGGTATACTATAAGGTGGGTCTAGGACCAATATTTTTTGGTGTTACAAACATCAGCACAAACTTATAATACCCTGACCACATAGTGGTGTAGGGTATAACTAAATGAAATGAATGAAAATGGAAGAGTTATATATATGTAGTTAACGGGGAATACGAAATGCTTACGGCCCAACAGATTTTTGAGAATTTTTTCAGATTTTTTGAAGTGGGGTACAAAATAGCTGCAATGTGCACTCAAAATAATAAGTCTGTTGGCTGAATAGAAAAATTCGTTACTTTAACAAAATGTATTCCTGTTTTTTCGTTTCAAATAAAATTTGTTGATTTTAACAAATTATTTTGTAAACTTTAATAAATATAAATTTAAGTAAGAAACTAAATTTAGATTAAGGTGCCTATTCCTACGAAAAGTCTGTGACTCTTCGTTATGACTGCATTTTCCTTGTGTTTGTTGTTGCAAAGTCATAATAAATTATATTTATTCAAATTTTTGTTTGAAAACTTCTAATAAATTAAGACCTGGTATCGATACAATCATAATAATGACAAATAAAATTCGAATTTATTTTAAATTTTATTGTTGGTTTGTATAGAAAGATGTGACTTTCAGTCTTAAAATAGTCTTAAGACAGTCATAACGAGTCACAAGTAGGAATAGGCACCTTAATTTATAAATTTAATTTCCGGGCCTAGTCCACCATCTAAAGTTATGTAAGGGCACTCCCGAGGAGCAAACATTTTATCCGTTTGGCTCTATCTCGCTAAGTGGAAATTTTTGATTAGAAATTACAGATGGTCCAAGGCCCCATCATGGTCCATTTTTGGATAGAGATAACCCCTTTGCTGCAGTATTATTCGGTTAGGGGTAGAAATTTTCGTCAATTTTGCACTCAACCAAAAAGTCTGTAATGGATACTGAAATTTTTGCTGTTATTACGGAAAATTTAACTGTTTTGAGCCCAGCGGTATTTTTTGCTAATGTCTGCTGATCTGTAGTCCAACAAAATTAGTAGAAAAAATTAGTATTCGCTACTAAATTTTATTAAAATTGCCGTAAACTGTAATTCAAAATCGATTTGCTAAAATCAGTTAAAAAACTTACTAAATATCGATAATTTTAGTACAATGAAATTAGTATAAATAATAAGTTGCAGATACTAAATTTCAGTAAATTTTTGTAAACTGTAATTTAAAATCTGCTGAAATTAGCAAAAAAGTGTACTAAAAAATAAACAAACTGTAAAATATAAAAAAAAAAATTAATAAAAAAACTTTTTTTTTTCTTTCGATTGTGACAAGCGTATAATTACTTCATCGTACTTGGAACTTGGAGTCAAAATTGCAAACGGTTCTCCAGTTATTAGCTTTTTATGCATTGGAGATCAATAAAATTTTATGAGTTTTATTTCCAAACTAAGAATATATCAATAGTAACAAATATCAAAAAAAATCAACGAATTCTTGTAAATAAAATTTAAATTTTTAAATTAGTATATTTTTCTGCTAAACTTAGCACTCGGTTTTGAAAAATTAGTAAAATCTTTTGCTGAAATCAGCAGCAAAGATTAGTAAAAAAATCGCAATTTGTAATAAGAGAATAGCAAAATTGATTACTAAAAAAAATTGTACTAAAAATCAGTATAAAAACAGTAAAGTGCGATTGGAAACTGTTAAGAAATTTTTTACTAAATTTTTTATCTGAGTGTGTCCTATCTATCTTAGTTTTCGAGATATGGGCCATTTTAAAAATCGGGAGGGTAATAACAGAAACATGAAAATATTATATTTTAACAATAAATTTTGTAAAATTTAACGAATGGGTTCTTAAAAATTAGTTATAAATAGTTTTGAAAATTAACACTCAAAACTGGTTAAAGTACTGTGGATTTTTAGTATAGCGTTGATAACTAAAATCTTTGTTTAAATCAGTGTTTCAAATAAAAATTTGTTAAAAATTAGTCAAATCGATTTGAAACCCTTTTGACAGATTTTTCTACTGACGTATCATTTAAAGTGTGGTTTATTCAGTTTTTGTTTCCACAACTCTGGTTAAATTACTACTCAATGGTTCCAGCCCACTAAAAAAAATTAAACGTGGTACAAATTATCACATTATGAAGCGCTTTATTATCACATGGTTAGCGCGTTGTGTTGGGTTCGATCCCCAGCAATCGCAACATCAATTTGGAAAAATAATACTCGTATGTAAGATTTTTCTATCCCTCATACATATCGCAGTATCCTCCTTCGGTGTTCCCATAACACCCCACCGAAGTAAAATAATATAACAGGGCTATGAAATAAACAGCTTCAACAAAGTTCGCCAACTCTTCATCAAATGGCGAGCAACAATTGTTCTAAGATCCAACATCTCGAGCCATTGCAGTGTTGCCATATTTGAAGCTCCTCATCTTTCACCACCTTTCATCTCTTCTCTTCTCCATTCCCTTTCCAAAGAGAACAACATGTTAATTACCCAGCAAAAAAAAGAGATACCGAAGCAGTAGAAAAAGCACTACAATTGATGATCAAGATGTACTTCTTTTTTGACATAAACACTAATGATTTTAACATTGAGTTGTCATAGGAGAGGAGTATTCCCAATTCAAAAAATTTTCAGTAGTTTTTGAACGACTGTAAAGAAAGTTCTTTTACATATTTTTAAAAATTTTAAAATTAAAACAATATTGCATTTAAACAAATTAATTATAAATATTAAAAAAAAAATTAATAAAATAAACAAAATTTTAAAAAAATATTGGTCCCGCCGGGAATCGAACCCGGGACCCTCTGTTTGAAAGTGCCAAATGATACCAAAATTACTTTTTACGATCACTTTTATAGCAATTACTGTTTAGAAGCAATACTTAAGTGATCTTTTGGATGTTGTTCAGAAGTAATTATAAAAAAGCTGGAAAAATATCCTAACGGATACTTTGGAAGCAATGAAAGAAGTGAATTTTTTGAAGTTGTTCAGATCAACTTCTAAAAAAGCAGTAAAAATACACCAACGGATACTTGTGAAGCAGTGAAAGAAGTAGTTTGTACAGCAGTACTTGGAATTTTTTTTGCTGGGTAATAAGAAGAATTTCCTGAGTGTTGCTTCTCTTTTCAAAATAAAAACTCAAAAGTTTTTTTTTTTAGATTTGTTTTAGTACGAATAAAAATCTGGCCTTATGATATCAGCAGATTGCTGTTTTTTCTGCAGGATAGTCTGCTATTTGCATTCAACTACGTTTGACTGAAATATAACCAAAATTTTGTAGATATAACAGTTTGTTTTCGCTATTTTTAGTCTACCAATATTTAGCAAAATTTTCTGCAGGTTTTCCAGTATAATTTGCCATTTTCAGTGAACTAAAAGTTAACTCAAATATACAAAACTAAAATTTAGTAAATTTAACAGATTTCTTTTTGCTGTTCTTGTCTTACTACACCTTTTGCAATTGTAATTCAGAAAATATCAATTGAAATTCGGAAAATATCAATTGAAATTCAGAATTTCCATTTGAAATTCAGAAAACATCAATTGATGTTCAGAAAACATCAATTGAAATTCAGAAAATATCAATTGAAATTCAGAAATCGTCATTTGAAATTCAGAAAATATCAATAGAATTTCAATTGATATTTTCTGAATTTCAATTGATGTTTTCTGAATATCAATTGATATTTTCTGAATTTCAAATGATATTTTCTGAATTTTAAATGATATTTTCTGTATTTCAATTGACATTTTCTGAATTTCAAATGATATTTTCTGAATTTCAATTGATATTTTCTGAATTTCAAAGGACGGTTTCTGAATTTCAAATGATATTTTCTGAATTTCAATTGATATTTTCTAAATTTCAAATGATATTTTCTGAATTTCAATTGATATTTTCTGAATTTCAAATGACAATTTCTGAATTTCAATTGACATTTTCTGAATTTCAAATGACGATTTCTGAATTTCAATTGATATGTTCTGAATTTCAATTGATATTTTCTGAATTTCAATTGATATTTTCTGAATTTCAAATGATATTTTCTGAATTTCAAATGATATTTTCTGAATTTCAATTGATATTTTCTGAATTTCAAATGATATTTTCTGAATTTCAAATGGAAATTCTGAATTTCAATTGATCTTTTCTGAATTTCAAATGGAAATTCTGAATTTCAATTGATATTTTCTGAATTTCAAATGGAAATTCTGAATTTCAATTGATATTTTCTGAATTACAGTTGCAAAAGGTGTAGTATTTAGAAAAAAAAATTTTTTTTTGCTAATTTCAAAGATCATTTTTAACTAATTTTAGTACCTTTTTCTGCTATTTTTACAGCTGAATTGCTATGAGTGTAATTAGTTACATTTTTACATTTTTACATTTTTTATTATTTTTGTATGGAGATGTCGAGCAAAATAATGACTTATTGTATAATTAACACATTTTTTAAAAATATTTTTTTTATTTTTAATGCGAATAAAAATTTAGCCTTCTGAAATAAACAGTCTACTATTTTAAGTAAATATTTCTGCTGATTTTAGCAAAATAAAAGTAAATATAAATAGAATTTTGTAAATATAACAATTCGTTTTTGCTATTTTGTGTCTACTAATATTTAGCAAAATTTTTTGCAGATTTTAACAGGGTAATTTGTTATATTCAATTAATTAAGAGTTAACTCAAATATACCAAAAATTTTGTAAATTTAACAGTTTTATTTTTTCTGTTCTTATCTCACTAGTATTTAGCAAAAACATCTGCAAATTTCAGCAGTAATTTTTAACTGATTTTTAGTATCTAGAGTGTAGGTATACTACAATATTTTTATGATAGTAGGGAAATTCCGATGAATCATCAAAGTGTAAACCAAAACCAATGTAAACATTACTTATATTCTGTAAACGTCTTAGAATTTCCTGTAAAATTCTTCGAATTGATTGACTTAAATGTTTAAGATTCTAATTGCATTGCAAGATTCAAATTACACACAAAAGGTATTTAAAAAATCCGATTATCTCATCTTAAACGCAAAAAAACTAAACTCCTACCATTTCCGACATTTAACTACGTTTATAACATGCAAACTTATAGTTATATCGTATATTACATGTTATGGCATGGGTATGGCTCCAGCATGACACAAAGTTAAAAAAAAAAAAAAATATTAATGTACATAAATTTATTTCCACTTGTTAGTGTATGAAGATGACATTAATAGGGTATTTACACTGCAGACATAATCTTGTTTAAACAAGATTAAAATATTAAATCTGCAGTGACTTTTTTTTGAAACCAAAAAACAGCTAAATTGTTTTTGTTAGTGTCAAATCTAATCTTTTCATAGGATTACAGTTTATAAAAAATTATAAAGATTATAAAAAAGATTAAAATCGTAACCCTTAAAATTATAAACTCAATGTAAACACGCTATAGAGGTAACATTGATGTTTTATATATGTAAGATTGCAGTGTTCTTTTTCTATGACGTTTCCATACACTCAAAAAAAGAAGTTAGTAGAAAAATTAGTAAAACGTCTTGTATATCAAGTGTACTAGTTTCAGCAATTTTTTTTGCTGAAATTCCGTTTTCAGCAAAAATTTTATACTTTTTTATACTTTTTTAGCACTAAACTAATTTTGAACTAATGTTTTACTAATTTATTTTGCTACAAAAATTGTGCTGATAACCACATTCATAGCGTGGACGACAATCAGATAGACAAGATGTAGATGTCGCAGCTTGTCTGGAAACGGAAATGACAAAAAAAGAAAAACAACTCTACACATATTCTATATTTAAATTTTCAGCAAATAAATTAACTAAAGTAAAATTTCACTACAAGTTTTTTGAGTTTTTTTCAGTCTACTAATATTCAGAAAAAAGTTTAGTGATTTTAGCAAAGATTTTTTTCATTTGCAGTCGACTAAGTGTTAGCAAAACTTTTGCTGAAGATTACTATTTTTTTGGTAAAAATCAGCTCGCTGATTTTCAGCAAACCTTTTGCTGAAATTACCAACTTTTTTGCTGACTTTACTGACTTTTTTTTTTGAGTGGAGAAACAAAGGGCACTTAAAATTAAACCACCCTTTATATGAATGACGTTTCCCAAAAGGCTCAATTTAAGTGGGGGATATACAGATTAATATCTATGGAAAATAGGTTGTTATGTGGTTCTTATTTTATAACAATTATCAAATTTCTAATTTTTTAAAGAACATAGTGTTATTAAATAAGGTGAGGAAAAAATTGGTTTACTAAATTAGTTTTTAAATATTACAACTTTAAGAGATATTTTTCACTGTATTGGGACATAATGAAATCACCGTCTAGTCTAGGATCATAAAATGTAAGCAATCACACAGCAAAAGTAACTAAAACCCTCTTTTGCGATACTACATATTTATAATTTCATTTCATTTTCTTGTAAATACATCAAGGGCTTTGTTGTTAGTACATACTTCCGTTTTTTTACATTATGTTTTTATACTATTTTTCCTTTTTCATTTTTGTATAATTTCTATTGACACAAGGGGTTGCAAAGGGCCATTACAAAATGCTGTTTTAGTAGACTTCTGCTGTTTTGCGTATATTTGCCTTTCGTTCGTATTAACCTTTAAATGGACAACAAGCTAAACCAAGGTGAATTTTTTTAAAGAAACTTTTTCAAATTCCATTATATTCGTGTACTTTAGATTGTGAAAAAAATATTGTCCTGTTTTAAGTTTAATACGGCACCCCTTCATATGTTAGATTCATATGTTCATTTTAGACAATATGTATGTAGAATGTAGTATAATGTATTCGCAAAAGAATTTAGTTGGCAACAAACTACTAACAAATAGAAACATTTTTTCCGTTTTTGCAACATACAACAACATGCTACCACAATTTTTCACGGCATTATTCTCTGTTGTTTCTCATATTTAAAATTTGCTTGTGCCACAATATATTTGTTGTTGCCACTTGCCAATGTATGGTATTTCACATACATAAATATAAGGCTTTCCGTACCAACTATCCAGTTAAAAAAATATATCGTATTAATGTGAAACTTGCAGTATTGTGTTATATCCCAGCAAAATCTCAGTAATGGGTGCTCATTACTAATATCTAAATAATAAGCAGTAGAATTAGGGTCTACTGCTTGTAATTCGGTATCAAAACTCATTATTTTTATTCGACATTCATGTAAGTAGTTGTCCAAATTCGCCGCATGAAAAAACGCACAAAATTGGTGCATCCGCTTACCCACTGCATTACAAAAATATATAAAATAATTAGTTACCAAAATAAGTAGTTATTCGCGTGCTGATACGCAGTTAAAAAAATAAGTGGTTACAAGTTGTTAAATAATAAGGCTTACTCATATACTTACTAGTGGTTAAGAAATAGTAGTTACCAATATCACATTATCTTTATAATTAAATAAGTAGTCGCGCATAAACTAGACTGCTTAAAAAAACGGCTTCGTCGAACAAAAATAACTAGTACTGACCCCGAATTATAAACAGTAGAAAATTTTAGTTTCATTATATAACCACTTATTTGGTAATAAAAGATTTTGCTGGGTACATATTATACAAATATAACATGGAACAAGTTTTTAAATTTTTCCAAAAATGAGTGGCTAAATATTGACAAAATAAGTATTTTTCTAATTTTTGTTAATTATAATTTAATAGAATTTGGGAAATTTGATAATGTCAATAGGATGGTTTTAAGGGCAATGTTGGCAGTCATCAGCTGATTGGCATGAAATTCGGTATATCGTTAGCTAAACGTGCAAAGGTCGTAAGTCCATATTTTTTCGAAATTGAGATTTTGATGCAGAAATGTTTAACAGGTTGAAGTACATTATTTACAAAAAGAAAAATTTTAGATATGTCACTTTTAGTTGTTGTTTTGCAGTGATGTGCAAAAGTCGTAAGTCCAAATGTAACAAAAGAAAAGGTCGTATGTCCATTAAAAAATTACATATTGAAAATGTCAGCCAAAGTATCAATTTTATTGAATGATATTGAGATCAAATAGTCAGACACACTTAAAAATATACTATTCTTTTTAAGTCTCATCAAATTAAAGGACTTAGCGATGTCCGTCTGACACATCGATTATTTGTTCGTATAGTTGTCTGTTGAAAGCCTGATAGATCTTTAACGAAAAACAGAAACGATTATAAAACTATCACTTACTGTTTGCAATTTTTTCAATTTAGTGTGCCTTGCAATTTATTTTCAATTAAGTGTGCGTTGCAATTTATTTTAATGCGGTAAATAAAAAATTGTGGAAAATTATTAGTTTCCAAAATTTGACGAAAGACAAAGGTAATGCACTTATAACATAATATTTTTGTGAAAAAATTATATTCTACTAATAATTTTATTTAAAGATTACGATGTCTTCTTCTAATAACAATAACGTGCCCCTATCATGTGAAAGCGGAAACATTGACGATTATGAATTTCAATCAGACCATGGAGTAATAAGCCTGGTTCCTTATGGATTTCACAGCGATTCCGATAATTCAGATAATTTACCCACTAAGTCGAATGAACGCAAGAAGAGAGTTCAAGTGCAAAATTCTGGTTGGTTTGCGTCTAAAAATAAAAAGTGCAGAGAAAGTGGTCAACGTTATTTTGGAAAGCAAAAAGAGTGTTCTGGTTGGAATTATAAAAAGATAAAAGAGTCCCGGAAAATTAAAGAAAGATGCTGTTGCAAAGAAAATGGAGCCATGAAATGTTCAGAGATCAATGACGACAACAGAAAGAAAATATTTTCCGAATTTTGGCAATTGGAATGGAATCAAAAAAAAATTTATGTAAATAGTTTGGTTGACGTATATCAAATTACTAGACCACGAAACAGAAAAGACTACAGGAAATCCAAAAGATGCCTAACATATAAATATAATCTTAGATTTCAATGCAAAAATATTAGAGTGTGCAAAAAGTTCTTCTTAAATACGTTGGATATTGGAGAAAAAACAGTGCTTAATTGGATCAAGAAGACCATAGTTTCAAAACCAATTTCAAAAACTACTGCTCAAAATAAACTAACTGATAAAAAGCAATGTCTTCATGAATTTTTTGATGCGCTACCTTTAATAGAGTCACATTACTGCCGCGCTGTTACGCAAAAAAAATACCTTTTACCAGAATGGCGATCAAAAAAACAACTTTACGACTTTTACGTGAATAACTGGTGTAAAAACAAAAACGTACAGCCACTTTCAATAACAGTGTTTAATAAAATATTTCATAAACGAAATTGTGGATTATTCGCGCCTAAAAAAGACCAATGCGAAATATGTGCTCGTTATTCAGTCGGTGACCTGTCTTATGAAGAGTACACACTCCACCAAGAGAAAAAAGAAGAGGCTAGAACAGAGAAGCAAAAAGATAAAAACGAAGAAACACATGTCTTTACCGTGGATCTTCAAGCAGTCTTAATGGCTCCAAAGTCTAATGTCAGCAGTTTATACTACCGCGCAAAGTTGCAAGTTCATAATTTGGTATTTTTTAATCTTAAAACCCAAAAAGCTTATTGTTTCATATGGAATGAAGCTGAAGGTGGTGTAAATGCCGAAGAATTCGCTAGTATATGGGTTTACTTTATTGAAAAAAAAATTCTTAATGAAAATAAAAACCCTGTTAAAATAATTTTTTATAGTGATGGTTGTAATTATCAAAATCGGAACACCGTCATGAGTAATGCCTTACTAAATGTAGCTGTCAAGCGTAATATTGTCATTGAGCAAAAGATTCTAGAAGTTGGCCACACACAAATGGAAGCAGACAGTGTTCATTCCACAATTGAACGTGCCATAAAAAAAAGAAATATAGATGTCCCCAGTGAGTACATTGAAATAGTTAAAGGAGCACGAAAAAATCCTGAACCATACGACGTTATGTATTTGGAACACTCATTTTTTAAAAAATTTTCTGATGTTCAATATTACAAAAATATTCGACCTGGCCAAGGTAAAGGCGATTATAAAGTGACAGATATTCGTGGCATCCAATATATCCCAAATGGTCAAATAAATTATAAAATAAGATTTCCAAACAAGTGGCAAAATCTACCTCAAAAACTAAATAAAAATATATTGGCAATGGATTGGTCCAACTTGCAACAACTTCACCAGAATAGAAGAAAAATAACAAACAGAAAATATCAAGATTTGCAATTTTTAAAGTCAACTTTAAAAAAGAGTCACCATAAATTTTATGACGATTTACCTCATGAATAATTTTATATCTTCCTATTTACCTTAATAAGTGTTCTGATCTTGAATTTGTAGAATTTTTCTTTTTTGTACTTTGTAATTTGTTAAACAGCAATGAAATAAGACTGTGTAATTAATGTTTATGTTAGTTATTATTTGTTTACTATTTTAAAAACAATGAAAAATTGTATTATTTGTATTAATATTTTTTATTAAAACAATATAAAAAAAAACACACACACAGAAAAAGTCGTAAGTCCACAAAAAAGTTCACAATTGAAAACAGAAAAAGTCGTAAGTCCACAAAAATTGCTGCAGTTGCTCGAGAAATTATTTTTTCCATATATTTTCTGCTTCAATTAAAGAGCAAGAACAATAAACACGTAACTGTATTTAAAGATTTCAATAATCTTTAAAGGAAAAAAACTGAAAAGTTTTTTGTTTGTCCTGTAAAATTTAAAAAAATGGACTTACGACCTTTGCACGTTTAGCTAACGATATGTTATTCTCCTTATATTTACACTTTGAATAATATGTCGGCAAAACAATCTTTCAAACGGGTTTCAAATCGATTTGACTAATTTTTAACAAATTTTTAGCTGCATTTTTGACAAACTTTTAGCTGATTTAAGAAAAGATTTTAGTTGTCCTCATTTAGGATAGTATTAAAAATCCTCAGTACTTTAACTAATTTTGAATGTTAATTTTCAAAAATATTTGTAACTAATTTTTAAGGACTAATTTGTTGAACAAATATTGTTTAACAAAAAATATGTTAAAATCAAAAATTAAAGCTGAATAGGATAATAAAAGGAAAGAAAACTATGAATTAGTTACCTACAATGCAATCAAGGCCTTACTTGGGTGATAATGTAGGAATAGGCACATGTTTGAATCCTACAAGCCGACGGGTTAATGAAAAATGATCATATAGAGACAATCTGACAATAAAATATAAACAATAATACAATTTAGGCCCGATTACTGGGACTTCAACTGACACATTTGTTGTTGTTTCCCATATAAAATTTAAATTTAACTGTCGGCTAAATTTTAACTGGACATTCAATAATCGGGCCCTAATGGCAAATCACTAAGGAAGCCTGACCATAGAAAAATGCAGAAACTAGAGCTATTCTGATTTGAAAATTAATGTGTTTATAATTTTAAGAGAAAAAGGTTTATTGTTCTTCTTAACCTCAAATCTACTAAATTAAAAAAAAATGTTTTAAGCTAAAAAACAGGAATACATTTTCTTAAATTGAGCCAACAGACATATTATTTTGTTGGACGAGTTTTACTGAAATTTTTCATAGAACTAATGAGGTTTTCTGCACAAAGTAAATGAAAATTTTCTTAAATTTGATGAAAAAGCTTCAAATGTTTTATGAATGCACTTTTAATAAAACTTTTCACAACATTTTTCGAAAAATTCCATTAATTCAATGAAAAGATTCAATGGACGAGTTCCAGTGAGACTTCATTGGTTTTATGCATAAATTCATTAATATCATGCAGATAATTCTCTCATTTCAGTCCGATTATTCCAATTTATAGCTCATTTTAAAGCTAATTCTATCTTTCCTAAAATATATTATGTTTAGTTTTAAGGCTTCTTATTGAACTTCGCTTTGGTGTCGAAAACGTTGGAACCAATGCGGACAACAAGTTGGACCCAATGTGGAACAACATGTTGGGCCAAGTGTGGAACTACATGTTGGAATCCGTGTGGAACAACAAGTTAAGCCCAATGGTATCCAGCAGCCTCGACCAAATTGGTCGGAACCGGAAACCGCTGGAACTAGGTGCAGACATCCTCAAAGCATAGCTGTTAAATTTCGATTACGATTACTAATCGATTAGATTACATTTTGAAAAGAATTGTATTGATTATATAATTCTGTATAAAACAATTTCTGATTACTAATTGATTACGATTACAAATAATCTAAAAGTAATCAAGATTACTTGGGATTTCATTAAAATAATCAAAAAGAATCAAAAGTAATCAAAAAATAATTCGACTACTTTCAAAGATTACTTTTGATTCTTTTTGATTAGTTTTAAGAATATTCGGCATGAGTTACAGTGCCTTAGTAGAATTTTTGCGTGATTGAAATAATCTGAAATGTTATTTGAAATTTGAAAAAACATTTTGGATAAGTTTTCATGGTAAAAATATAGAAATTACTTTGGTTTTTTTTTAGTTATTATTTATGATTCTTTTTGATTATATTTTGTCGTAGTTACAAGTAATCCTGATTACTTTTAGATTATTTGGAATCATAATCAATTAGTAATCGTCCGAAACTGAATATAATCGTAATTTAATCATTATTTAATCATTATTTCACCTTTAAAAATAAAGTAATCTAATTACTAATTACTATGATTACTAATCATTACTTAACAGCTATTGCTCAAAGACAGTATTTATACCCTACACCACTATGTGGTCAGGGTATTATAAGTTTGTGCTGATGTTTGTAACACCAAAAAATATTGGTCGTAGACCCACCTTATAGTATACCGATCGGTTCAGAATTTTTTTTTATTTCGATTTAACGATGTCCGTCCGTCCGTCCGTCCGTCCGTTCGTCCGTCCGTCCGTCTGTCTGTCTGTCCATGCAATCTTGTGCGCACTCTACAGGTCGCAACTATTAAGATATTTTGATGAAATTTGGTACGCAGACCTATGTTGGCCCAAGGACGAACAAGTTTGATTTTTTTGAACATCGGTCCATGTTTAGACCTAGTGCCCATATAAGGGTCCTACCAAAATTATATTGTTTATACGCTGCAGGTCGTAAATATTAAGATATTTTGACGAAATTTGGTACACAGACCTATGTTAGCCCAATAACGCAGCCTATTGATTTTGGTGAACATCGGTCCATGTTTAGACCTAGTGCCCATATAAGGGTCCTACCAAAATTATACTGTTTATACGCTGCAGGTCGTAAATATTAAGATATTTTGATGAAATTTGGTACACAGCCCTACATTGGCCCAATAACGCAGCCTATTGACTTTGGTGAACATCGGTCCATGTTTAGACCTAGTGCCCATATAAGGGTCCTACCAAAATTATACTGTTTATACGCTGCAGGTCGTAAATATTAAGATATTTTGATGAAATTTGGTACACAGACCTATATTGGCCCAATAACGTAGCCTATTGATTTTGGTGAACATCGGTCCATGTTTAGACCTAGTGCCCATATAAGGGTCCTACCAAAATTATATTGTTTATACGCTGCAGGTCGTAAATATTAAGATATTTTGACGAAATTTGGTACACGGACCTATGTTAGCCCAATAACGTAGCCTATTGATTTTGGTGAACATCGGTCCATGTTCAGACCTAGTGCCCATATAAGGGTCCTACCAAAATTATACTGTTTATACGCTGCAGGTCGTAAATATTAAGATATTTTGATGAAATTTGGTACACAGACCTACATTGGCCCAATAACGCAGGCTATTGATTTTGGTGAACATCGGTCCATGTTTAGACCTAGTGCCCATATAAGGGTCCTACCAAAATTATAATATTTATACGCTGCAGGTCGCAAATATTAAGATATTTTGATGAAATTTGGTACACAGACCTATATTGGCCCAATAACGCAGCCTATTGATTTTGGTGAACATCGGTCTATGTTTAGACCTAGTGCCCATATAAGGGTCCTACCAAAATTATACTGTTTATACGCTGCAGGTATTAATATTAAGATATTTTGATGAAATTTGGTACATAGACCTATGTTGGCCCAAGGACGAAGCCTATTGATTTTGGTGAACATCGGTCCATGTTTAGAACTAGTGCCCATATAAGGGTCCCCCCAAAATTGGCTTGGTTACAAACTGCAGGTCGCAAATATTAAGATATTTTAATGAAATTTGGTGCGCTGACTCACATTATAGAAAATTTTGACATAAGCCCCATTTTAACCCATTCGAATTTCGGATCCAAACAATACACCAGACTGGTGTAGGCTATTGTATAGTCGGCATGCCCGACTTTAACCTTTTTACTCGTTTTAAAATCCGTACGGGGAGGAGCAATAGCGGGAGCTAGAAACCTTAAACAAAAAATGTGTTTCCTGGAGTAAGTGCTAATCCACCGATAAGGTATTTGAAATTTTGGCCAGAAAGGTGGTAAAAAAAACGGAAAAAGTCTCCCTCTTCCTTTACACTCATAGAAATAAACTGTAAAAATGGCACAAAAAGCTACTAAAAATTAGTTAAAAATTACCTTGCAGAAAAAACTGCGGAAATTAGCAGATTTTTTTTTCCAAATAGTAGTAAAATAAGAACAGCAAAAATAAGACTGTAAAATTTACAGAACTTTAGTTATATTTGAATTAACTTTTAGCTAACTGAAAATGACAAATTATACTGTAAAATCTGCAGAAAATTTTGCTTAATATTAGTAAACTAAAAATAGGAAAAAAACTGTTATATCTACGAAATTTTTTGTTATTTTCAAGTTAAACTTAGTTGAATTCTGCTAAAATCAGCAGAAATATTTGCTAAAAAATAGAAAAATGCGTATTTCAGAAGGGTCGATTTTTATTTTCATTCAGAAAAAACTTTGAAAATTTAAGATTTTTTGTGATTTTTAATCCTACTAATTATTTATCAAAAAATTGTTGCTAAGTTTAGTAGGTTAAATTGTTATTTTCTATTGACAAAAATTTTACTTCAAAACGAGTATAACAAAAATTTTGTATATTTAACACTACAATTGGTAAATTAAATGGAATGGAATGGGAAAAGCGTAGAATTGAAACACTGCACAAATGGAACGAAATGGAATAGAATAGGGAACGAGTGGAATTAAAACGATGTACAATGAAAAAGAAATGGAACGGAATGTGAAACGAGTCGAATTGAAACACTAAACTTAGGAAACGGAATAGAACGGGACAAGTGGAAAGAAATAGAAAGTGACGGGAAACGAGTGGAATTAAAATACTAGAAAATGGGACTGAAATTCCATGGAACGGGGAACGAAATTAAGAAGAATCGGCGAACGAGTGCAATTGGAACACTTAAATGGGGAAACGAACTGAAATGGGGAACGAGTGGAATTGAAACATTGGATAAATGGGATTGAATGGAATAAAACGGGGAGCAACTGGAATTACAAAAACACACGAGAAAAAGTAAAATGGATCGAGCCTAGATTTTAGTGATATTTGTCGACCTAATTTTTTCAATTTCTTACGTTTTTTTCGAAAAAAAAAAATTAAAAACATTGTCACTGATCAATGAAACCTAATCCCTAATGAAAAAATTTCATTACAATTGATATGCCTGCAATGGTAACGAAATCTATTAAATAGTTCACTTAATTCATTAGCAAAATGATTTAAATTTTCTTCTTTCACCAATATCAGGCAGTGCGACTGATATTTTTGATATCAAATAGATATATAGATATTTAATGGAAAAAACTATATCATTAACGAATGCATTTTTCTCAACATTAACTATCACTTATATCATTCTCGGATAAACTTATCATCGAAATTATCATTATAAATTTGAAACGATTTAGTTTTGTTTGTGGGGATACTAAAGTTTGACATTAATCCGACATAATTCTTGCTGTAGCGGGATAGTTTTTATAAAAGACCTCATATGTAGAAGTCATATGTCAAAATAAATGTATTTAACCAAATGGGTGGGCATAATAATGGATAAAAAAAGCTTCATGTTACACTCAAAAGAAATTGTACTTAAAGTAAAATTAATGTAGCATCAGGAAAACCAAGCTCGTATGTAGAAAATTTAACCCTCTAACCGGCCTACGCTTGTGTCAAATGAAATTTATGCCACGTGTTCGTCACCAAAAGTAAATAATAAGTTTTTTTTACAAAAATTTTAATTTTTTTTTCGTTGTCTACTTCGGTTAAAAGATAATCTCGAAAACTAGCGCATAAAAATTAGTAGGTTTAGGCATAAATAATTCCTCTACAATAAAATAATAATATATTTTGTGCTGTTTCTTAAGAGGACGTACACAGAGAGAATTTGGCTGGAACAGTTTTAATACAATTTTTGAGTTTATTCACAAAGTAGATGAAAAATTTCTTAAATTTGTTAAAAAGCTAGATATACTTTATGAATCTAGTTTTAATAAAACTTTTTCATTGAGCATATGAATCTTTTATTAAATATTATTCACAACAGTTCATGAAAAAATTCATTAATTCAATGAAAAGTTTCTATGGACGAGTTCCAATGAAACGTCCTTGATTGTATGTAAAAGTTCATTAATATCATGCAGATAATTCACTCAGTGTAGCGATTTTCGTTTTTCGGAAAATTCGAAATTGAGTGAAAACGCAACTCAACTTCAATCCGTGTATTCGTTTTTAAGTTAAGACGATGTCCTTTGAACGTATCGTAGTAGAATTCTGTATGTACTTGGACCAAAGTAAGCACTTTTTTGAAAAGCTAGAGCTTCAATCTTACTTTGTGATCATTATCAACGCCTTTTATTCAACTTAAATATGTCTTTAAGATTTTTAAAAATTGCGTGTGTTTTAAAATATTTATTTATTTTAATTTCACGAAATTTTAATTTCTCGCCTCCAAACCGTGCACTTTACAAACAAAATTATGCAAAAAGAATAAAACTACAGTTTTTATGGTGCTTTAGCAATTTTAAATCGCAAATATCACGAATACGAGCGCATACTTCGAAATATGGCGTACTCTTTGGTGTACCATTGAATTCAGCGTACTCGAATTAGCTTTACCAGCAAGGTGCTGCCCAACATGTTAAAATTTGCAACTAGCACAGTGTTATTAATAAAATGCAAAACTTCCAAATACATGGCTTAGTGTAAAAAGACCATCCATTTCTTATTTTTTTTAGAGAAAAACGGCAAAAAGTTATTGCCAAGTTTATATCCATATTTTTCAAATGTTATTAATTTTTTTTTTTCTTCTCTACAGAACATTACAGGAATCTTAAATTTTAGACCAAAACTTTTTTCGGACTTAGTCTCCATAAAAAGAATGGTGGTTATGGCCAATGGCAAAAAAGTTGTTAGGGGACATATACAAACTCGATTTAAGTTTTCATGAGTCGATTGCTTGTGAATTCATTCAAAAACTATTTAATTCCTCAAAGCTCTGATGGTACCTCCCAGTTTTAAAATCGCTACAATATTTTGCTCAGTTTTTGCGCAATTAGATCTGAAAAATTATGTGCTGCATATAGCCAATACTAGGGGAAATCTAATTATTAGTCATGTCGGGTTGCCAGGTAGTTAAAAAATTTATTTGGCATCTTATATGTATTATGACTCACAATACGCAGAGGGCATTTTGGTGTACGAGTTTTAATGAAAATTTTCAGTGAACTTTAGAAATGCTCTTCACAAAGTAAATGAAAAATTTCTTAAATTTGATGAAAAAGCTTCATACGTTTTATGAATCCCGTTTTAATGAAACTTTTTCATTGAGTGTAAGAAACTTTTAATAAATAAAATTAAATTTTTAGCAACTTTCTATGAAAAATTCCATTAATTCTATGAAAAGTTTCAATGGATGAGTTCCAGTGCAACTTCACTGGTTTTATGCAAAAATTCATTAATATCATGCAGATAATTCTCTCAGTGTAGGCACCAGTATCTTATTGGGAGGCCTTACTGTTTATCAATCATTTTCTTATGGCTTATTGTGCATTGCTAATTGTGAATCAGCATTTTTTGTGTTTCTAATGCAACATAGTATTCGTACGATCTGGCAAAAACTCAAGATATCAATCATACTGTACTGATTTGGCGCCAAGTTGAACCCAGTAAATGTGGTTTTCAAGAAAATTTCTTTTCCATTGTTTATATGTTTATAACATTTAACAGTATTTATCTTAATTTTGTATGATATTTTTCACATAAGTACGCACGGTGAACTAATAGCCTTATTTTATAACTTTGTGTTTGAAATCGTATAAAATTTGTATGTAATTTGTAACCAGAAAGTAGGACGAAAAGTTGTAGAATAAAGTGCTTCTGCATAATAACTTTAAAACCTTATAACACGTTTATAAAATAAATTTTGCATGAAAAATTTGTTTTATAAGCCATTTATAAATTTAATAAGTATGACCCTAAGGCTATAATTCTACCAAATAGTCTACTATCATTTTTCTATGAGTATATATTTATAGCTATTGTTTGTTTTTATATCTTTATGTCTTCTTTAGCATGTGGGTTTTTGTTGTGGCTTATTTTTTGTACTTATTTATGCATACAATGATGACGTTTTGTTTTACTATACGTACAATTTATTTTTAATGTGCAATTGTTAAGCGAAAGTGTTATTTATAGCAAGTGCGGATGACCGTATGAGTTTAAATATTATTTTATTTTTTGTTTTTTGTCATATTTGTTTTTATACATAATAAGTAGGGCAAGGAATTTCATGCACTTAAAATCGAAAATATGCGCCTAAAAAATGCGGCTAAAAAATAAAAATATGCATTAAAAACCTAAAAAATATTTACTTAAAATGATTATTTTTGCAAAAATAACGCACTTTAAAATATAAAAATATATGTTAGTTAGTTATTTTGCAAATAGACACAAAACTCCAAGCTTTTCCATAGGTCAATAAGGTTTTTAATAAATTTATTTTTAAAAATAATGAACAAAAATAAATATTTTGATTGAATAAAATACGAAAACGTATAATTTTTTTATATTTTTTTACAAATTATAAAATGCTCTAAAAAACTAAAAATATGCACAAATATGCTTTAAAAGCACAAAATATGCATTTAAATTCAAAATATGCAAAAACATGCATTTTTGTCAAATAATGCAAAAATATGCAACTACAAATCGATGCCACTGTGTTCTAAATTTGATGATTCGGACAAATATTTAGGCTATATTTGTTTTGGGCTATCGAGAAAAAACATGCATTTGCATGGAATTCCTTGCCCTAATCAGAAGTAAGATTATTGTTAAAAATTATTTATGCGCGCATATAATCAAAAATTTTATATCTAACTGCAACATTTCTTGAGTCACAGAAGGAAACCAAAGTCGAAATAATTTATTAAGGGGCCAAGGTAATTAATTTCTACAAAAAATATTGAAATAATAAACAAAAACTACATTTTAATAACATAGAAAATCGCACTTTTTATAGAAAAATCGTTTACATCCGCAATATTTTCTATATTTTCACATCCACATTATTTTTTATATAAAACATTTACAAATGCATTATTTTATATTTATTCTCATTGCTTAGTTTTCTGTATAAAACATTGAGATTTGCACTCTTTTCCATATAAAACATTGACATCTGTACTAATTACTTTAGTAAACATTGTCATCTGCAATATTTTATCTTGAAAATCTCGACACATAGAGAAAATTTTGCTGGACGAGTTTAATGAAATTTTTCAGTGAACCAATGAATATTTCTTCACAAATTAAATGAAAAATTTCTTAAATTCGATGACAAATCTTCATATATTTTATGAATCTAGTTTTAATAAAACTTTTTCATGTAATATATGAAACTTTTAATAAATAAAATGAAATTTTTGACAAAAGCTTATGAAAAATTCCATTGATTCAATGAAAAATTTCAGTGGACGAGTTCTAGTGGAACTTCATTGGTTTTATGCAAAAATTCATTAGTATCATGCAGATAATTCTCTCAGTGCATGTGCAATGTTTTATAGACAGCAAAAGATCTGCTATATCCCAGTGTAGAAATGGTAATGACATATCATTATTTTTTGGACTACCAGTAATGACACCACATGAGTTACTGATAATGACTTATTTTTATCATTATTTCAAATAGAAAATAATTTTCTAGATTTTTTTTTAAATTTTTTTAAATCTATTTTGAGACTCAATATTTTTTTAACACTGGTAAGGATATATGTAACCACATATTTTTTGATTTTTTGTATGTTGGCGAGTAAGCTTACTTGTGTGCAGCAGGTCAATTACATTTTTATCTATTAAATATTACATGTCGATTAGGGTTATGACTCATTTTTAACAAAAATTTTACCTATCACCACGTCATAGGAAATACTAAATTAATAATAAAAATCGTGTTTGCTGGTCATTTTGGCGACAAAACCTTCCGCACCAAATGCAATTTCTAAAAATAATTTTTTGCTCGGGGTTTTGCTTAATTTACATAACGAATTATTACAAGAGTTATTAGACAAAAAAAAATATATCCAAAAGTCCCTCCAAAATTTTTACCGTAAATAGCTAATACGAATCGTTTGAGTCTCATTTGTTTAAAACTTCGGAGAAATATTTTAATTAAACTGAAAAATATAGACCAAATTTCAAGCCTTTTGGTGCGGGAACTTTTTTGATAGCAGCGAAAAAATAAGATCGCGTTTCTTAATATTTTTTTATGGCCTTTTTGGCTAGGGCATGTAAAATTTGATATTTGGAAAAAAAAATCAAAAAGTCATAACCGTAATGTCGATATACATAGCTCAGATGGTAGAGCTATTGACTGGCAATCTGTAGAACCAGGTTCGATTCCCGCACCAGCAAATTTTATTTAGAATAAAATACAATAAAAAATATATTTTTTTTATATAATTTATTATTTTGAAAATCTATTTTTAGACTCATTATTTTTTTGAGTACTGGTAAGCACATAGGTAACGATATATTTTTTGATTTTTCGTATGCTGGTGTGTAAGCATAACTCATTATTTTTCGCGACATCGCCACATAAAGGTAATAAGAAATGTAATAACAAAAGTAACTAGTTACAATTACCAAGTATGTAGCTACATAACCACATATCTGCTAATGATTTTTTGCACTGGGATTAGTTATAAAAATCATTAAAATTCGTATTTTTTTCTATTAAAGTCATTAACATCCGAATTATTTTCTATAGAAAATATTAACACTTACAATGCTTTTTATAGAAAACTTAATTGTCTGTCTCATTTCTCATAAAAAACATTGACATCCGCAATATTTTCTATCTTTTTTATAAAAAATATCTTTTTTCTAAAAATGCTAAAAACAATGATATCCGCAACTAAATGTGATATTTTAAAAATTTTGTATAGAAAGAATTGGCATCCGAAAAAATTTTCATCTATTTTATAGAAAGTAGAAATTTTGCTCCATTATTTTTAAAAACATTAAGATCCGCAATATTTTCCATACAAAACTTTAACATCCGCATTGCTTTGTGCAGAAAATCTTAACATCTACATTATAATCTATAAAAAGCTGAAAATCTGTCTGAATTTCTTTAGAAAACATTAACATATGTATAATTTTCTTTAGTAATCATTAGGCCAACCAAAAAGGAAGCCAAAGCATGTTTTTTATTTGAAAAGATAGAACAAATTTTATTAAATACAAGTTCTGATGTTAAACATATAAGAATTTTAAGCTATACTTGTTAGAGCTTTTTTGCTTATTTTAACTTAATTGCCTTGTTTTTGCTTATTTTATAAATATTGGGTTATTTTAGCTATTTTCTTTAAAAATTAAGCTTATTTTAGCGTTTTTCCGTGAAAATATTTTTGCTTTTTTTTTTAAATAAAACCAGTAATTTTCAAAATTATACCAAGTCGACATAAATTTTTTATTTAAAATTTTATTTTTAAAATTTATTTTCAACTAAAAAGTCCATTTTGTTAAAATAAACTTTTTTATTTTTCCAACCTGAATTGTAATAGTATAAATATGACACGGCCTTGTCTGGTTCCTGAATGTTCCAAGGAATGTTGCATTGTGCTAAATACAAAATATCAATTTCATAAAAGTTTTAATGAAGAAATAATGAAATTTAAGGGCTTAAGTTTTAACTGCTTATTTTACTGTTTCTACGAGTTTTTTTTAAGAGCTTTAAACATTGATTTTAGAGCTTTTTTTTTGGTTGGCCTAGTAATCATTAAAGCATTTTATTGTAATGAAAATATCAGCATCACGGATACAACAGGGTTAACATTTGAAAATGTCGTCATCATTACCATTATTATAAAGTTGATTTATAATTGTTTTCTATTGCTGTTTCTTTTAATTTATACCCTCCATCCCACTGTGCAGGAGGGTATATATCATTTTGTCATTCCGTTTGTAACTCATCGAAAAAAAAATCTGGGACATAAAAAAAATATATATTCCTGATCGTTATCAATAGCGAAACCGATATAGCCGTGTCCGTCTGTCTGTCTGTCTGTCTGTCTGTTGAAATCACGATCACGCTCAAAATAGTTGTGCTAGGATGTTAATTTTTAGTCAAAATTTTGGTCCAATTTCTTAAGCAGTTTGCTATTGGAAATGGGCATATTTGGTCCAGACGTTTAAAAGTTATGAAAGAAAATGTAGAAGCACCTCTAGATTTTTCCATATTAACATGAAAAATATATTAACTGTGTGTTGTTGTTGTTACTGAATAAGAAAAAAATACAAACATACATACCCAGACCTTGAAAGAGTTAATTCTTTTTTTGAATTTATATGCATAACATTGGATTCATTTTATAAATTACTGTTTGCTATTGGAAATGGGCATATTTGGTCCAGACGTTTAAAAGTTATGAATGAAAATGTAAAAGCACCTCTAGAATTTTCCATATTAACATGAAAAAATATATTAACTGTGTGTTGTTGGTTTTACTGAATAAGAAAAAAATACATACATACACACCCAGACCTTGAAAGAGATAATTCTTTTTTTGAATTTATATACATAAATTTGGATTCATTTTATAAATTACTGAATAATTCATAATGCCTTTAAATCAATGATTGGACATTGAATAAAGTGAGATAAAATTTGATCCTATTTGTGTTGATTCAATTTCGATTCTATTGAATAATTTGGACGTATGTTGGCTTTAGAGGCACCTCACCGATTGATTCTAAATTTTTACTACTGATATAACTCTCTTTTGGGGGCCCGAAGAAATTTTTTTTTCACCGAAAAGCCTGTATGGGGAGTTACTTCGGTTTAAAGTTTAAAAATGAACTTAACTATATTTTTTTCATTTATGATAGGGTTGGAACAATATGTACACCATTGGAAAGGTAATAAAAATATCTTTAGGATAGCATTTTTTTGTTGACCCATTATGATTCGGCGTAGGAATTTTAATTTTTTTGTTTTTTTAATGTTTTTATTCCATAAAAAACCTATATAAGAACAAAAATTGTGCTTATTAGAATTTTATCAAGACGAAAAGCTTTTATTTGATATATAGATCAAGTTTTGATCACTTCAAACACCGAAGATATTAGAGGTCAAAATCGTAAGATTTTTTTTCTTTCAAAGTACAGTAGACGCTCGCAAATTAGAACCGCTTTGTTTTTGAGGCAATTCTAATTTCTGAATTATTCTAACTTCTGGACGTTTTTTTCGTTTCGTTTCCAATGATAAAGTGTTTTTTTTACGTTTATTTAACATTTTAAATGATACACTTTCACTATTTAATAGAGACTGCCAAATAATATGTACACGCGTATCAAATTTCACAAATAAACTAGCCAAAAATGTACATAAATGCGACAAAAACAAATAGGGAAAAACATATATAATTTGGTGATTCCCCTTTTTAGTTTTACTTTATTCAAACAGAATAAAACTAAATTGTGGATTTCCTGTGTATTCAAATAACAAAAAAAAAACGCTCAGAAATTAGAATTTTAAATTCGAATTTCAGAGCGTTTAATATATTGCAAACATTGATTCTAATTTCTGGACGTTCGAATTACTGAAAGCTCTAATTTGCGAGCGTCTACTGTATGGCTAACTTTTGACAAATGAAAAATCTCAATACCGACAATAGGTTTAAAATGTGTTTACTCCCAAAATAGGCTTGCCAGACGTACTGTTTTCAGCAGTACGCGTACTTTTTTTACTGATTGTACTGCTTTCTGCATAACTCCCAAAGAAGTATGCAAATGTACTTTTTTTTAACCTGTGTACTTCTTTTTGTACTTTTTTTTGTTAAAAACAATAAATAATACTAAAATGTTCGTTATTTGATAACACTATTAAGAAAATTTATTTTTTTGGATTTCCTGCACTTGCAATACATCTTATGTTTATAATATTAACGCGTCAAACACAAATTGTCAAAAAAATTTGAATGGGGCGAGCAGTTTTCCAGATTTTTTCGAATTTACATTTCATTTAAACCCTTGTTTTCGGCAGTTTTGGTTCAATTTTTTTACGTTTTTGAAATCAACAGAAGTTATGCTTGAATAAAGATGTTTCCTGAATTTTGTAAGAATTGAGAAAATTCTATTTTTTGGTTTAATCCTTAAGTGGAGTATACACGAAGGAACATTCGTGAAAAAATTCCCATTTTTTACGAATGTTCATTTGTGCATGTTAGTGTGTCGTTTTGACATTCGTGCAATTCGTGTTATCAAAATTTTTCGATTCTTTTTTGTTTCCAAACTCAATGTTCCTTCGTGTATACTTCGCTTTATACTACAACAGTTAATTGATTTCGTTGTTTTGTATTAATATAAAGCTACACACTTTAATGTACTATGTTTATTTTGTATCAAAGTTGCAAAATATTAGATATGCCCTAAAATATTTTAAAAGCAAATCAAAATATCAACTTTAATTTTATTATTGTTTTTTGATTTTATTTATATAAAAATCGATTTTAATTGTTAAAAAATTAACTTACCAACATTATCATAAACTCCATTTTTTGATATAAAAAATTTAAATTTTGGTTGAAATTCCGAATTGTTTTTGAAATATTTAATAAAATAGAAATACATCTCTAATAAAACGTGATTGACATATTTTGTTATGAATTCTAAATACATAAATTGTTACTTTTTTGTGTACTGAATTTTATGATATTTTTAAAGAAAAAAGTGTACTTCTTTTTCAGTAATTGTACTGCCTTTTTTTCCTCGATGTACTTTTTTCGTCGATTTCATATCTGGCAACCCTATCCCAAAATATGTTCGATTCCCGATGAGTTAATTCAGTATAATTGTTGGTTAGAGTCAAAATTGTATCTTTTGTACCATCTGCAAAAAAATTAGGCTTGACTTCTAATATCTTCGGTGTTTGAAGTGATAAAATTTGAACTACATCTTAAGTTTTTAATCTTGAGAATATATTAATAAGTAAAAAATTATGTGGTAGTATACGGTGGTTTTTATAAAAACGGTTTATTTTAAAAAATCTTAAAAATAAATCTCATTCGTCGGTAATGGTAAACAAACAAAAAAAAAATGTCGTCCATAAGATATTTTTACTATCTTTCAATGATATATATATATATATTGTTCCAATCTGACTATAAATGACTTAGATATATGTAGCTAAGTCCATTTCCAAACTTTTCACAGAAATAAATTCCCTACAGAGGTCTTTCCGCGGATTTTTTTTTTTTAAAGCTTGAAAAGTACATCGGGGTAAAAAAAAATTCACTGAGATCAACTTATTGCAAAATTGAGATTTAAAATACGAATTAAGGAATTATATTTTTAAAGGTCTGCACACATCTATATGAATACCATAAGCAGTGTTGCCACTTTTGGGTAGGGCAAAAACTAAACAATTATTAAATTGTTTAGTTTTTCACTTAAATTTCAATTCAAATGAATGAATTGAGAAAGTTATCAAATTTGTAAATAAAAAATATATATTATACATAAAAAAAGAATTTAATTCATAAACTAGCCAATAGATAGTGGGTCTATGAATACAACTTAGCAATTACTTCAAATCATTGTTGGTAGCAGAAACGGTACGATTATCGGTGAGGGTAAGTAACGCTATCATAGAATATTTCGGTTACAGTATTTTAAGGATAATTGTATTTCGATAACGGTATTTTAAGGTTAACTCTATTGCAATTATTTCGATAATGGTATTTTAAGATAAGCGGTATTAGTTATTTCGGTGCATTCCGCAAATTTTTTTTTATGAAAAAACAAAGTAAAGTAAAATAAATTTATTAACTAAGTGTATATAAAATTCACAATTACGACGTGGAATTACAAAAAGTTTAGACTAAAAAATAATGGTGTTGTAAGGATAATGGGATAATGGTATTTCATTAATTTCGGTACTGGTATTTTAAATGTATCGATATTTGAATCTATCACAGTATTTTAGCGATAGAGCCTACCAACCCTGCCTCAATGTATCTAATTACTTTTGGCTTATGAATGACTTAACATCTAATTGTGAAGTTTGCATAAAAATTCCAATATCTATTTTTTATTCATACGAGTTAATGAATTGATTCACAGCGACTGATCATCCACGAATTAAAGCGATACATCAGGAAAGTGTATTAATCTATACATGCTTTGAAATTCTTTCGTTATACAAATAAGCTATTAACGTACACAAAAAAATCGTTACCAAGTAATTAAGCAAATTTCAACTAATAAAGTTTTATCGAATAATTTATTATATTGTGTATGCCACAAAAACATTATTTTAGTTGAAGTGCTCCCAATTGCTTGCCAAAGATTTTTTTGTGTGTATTTAAAAACGCAAATAAAACTTGATTTTTGAAAGACTAAAATAAGATTATTTTTAAATCGTTCACATGTGATCATAACTGACTCTTATTTACAAGCTTTTTAAGTGTTTTGTGCTAAAGTTAATTTTTTCTCTAAATTTTATGAAGATTCATATAAGACTCAAAAGTTCATCATAAATGCTGCATATTTAAGGAACTTTTCTTTGTAATAATATAACGCCCAGAACGATGGGACAATTGAAATGGCCAAATCACTTTTTTTTTAAGTTTACTGATGAGGTTATTACCTTTTTTCGGAGTTCAAATTGTAATACATAATATATTAATTGAATTTATTATAATCTTATTATTTTTGGGGAATTTTGTCTACACTTTTGGGAATTTTGAATCTTGCTTGTGGCAGCACTGAGATTTAACAAGATTAAACTGAAATATTTACTTGTAGTGGTGGAAAAAATCATACACATTTGTTGCACAGTGGATTGACCGAATACAAAATGGGTAATAATTCATACTTGTTTGTACTTAGTAGAATCCCCGATTAAAAACACCAGGATGGAGGGTATCTAAAGACTCGGCACAGCCGAATTTAATCTTTGGTTTGTATAAGTTCCCAGTCACCTGGGGACTTATACAAACCATCGAGCGGGCTTTAGCCCGCTTGTTTTAATTAACAATGTTTGCTTTGTTTTTTTTTTTTTGTAATACGAGAAAGAAGTTAGTTGTATATTTTTAGAGTGCTCGGTGTGATTTTAAACAGATGTTTAAATGGTTAACAAACTATAAATTATTTGTTAAATAGTGTATATAGGATAATTATTTAGTACACAGTTGGTTCGTTAGTTGTTGTCCTCTGCATGAAATAGGGTCAGGCAATATTATCATAAGTTAGAAACTTTGTAAGTGTTGTATTTTTTGGGTTGAGTAAGTAAGTAAGTAATGTTTGTTATGTAGTTTTATTACAATCTACAGGGAAGTTATGCTAGCAGCAGGGATTTAATGTGATTGTTAAAAGCTTTTAAACTAAATTTTATTTAATATCACATAAAATTCAAACTAGAGGTATTACCATACCTTCCCTTTCGACAACATACATATGCTACTTCAAGTCCTTTCTAAAACATGTTATGTAAAAAGTCACGTAATAATATAATATTACACTTTCATTTATGTTTTATTAAAAAAAAATATCAATAATTTTCAAGGAAAGTTTTAAAACAGAAAAAATAGCGTGAGTAGATTCTCAGATAATAAGATAAAACGTGACTGATATACATTTCGTTTACATAGTCACCCCCTTACAGAGCCTCTTTAAAAAGATGACATATTTAGTGGTATTTCAAACACCTTTAACTTAAAACTTCCAAAACTCATTTTCAAATGTTCTTTATAATTCAGATCGGAACGCTCCAATTTACGTTCTGAATTATAAAGAACATTTAAAAATGAGTTTTGGAAGTTTTAAAGGTGTTTGAAATAATAAAAAAATAAAATTATATTTACAAGGGTAAATAACGGGAAATCACCTGTTGTAAAAAATTGAGCTTGAAGTACATAGTTTCATTATATTCTAAAATGTAGTACGCTAATAGAAAAGTCTGCAAAAATTTTAGTTAAAACTACTAAAAATTAGTTTAAAACGACCTTGCAGAAAAAACCGCTGAAATTAATAGATTATTATTGCTAAATATTAGTAAGATAGGAACAGCAAAAATAAAACTATTAAATCTACAGAATTTTAATTATATTTGAGTTAAATTTTAGTTATTAGAAAGTAACCTGCTAAAATCAGCAAACAATTTTGCAAACTAACACTGTACAACAAAATCAAATGGTTTCCAAAATAACAAGGTTCTGACAACTGATTCTGGCAGAGGGTACCAAAAAAATATACGAGTATCGGCGTTTTAAAAGTTTACGTCTGGCCCTATGTTTTATTATGGGATTAAAGTTTACCTCCTTTTGCAAATGTTTACTGTGAATCGATATGGAAACCATGAAAATCTGCGATTTTAGTATAGGATGTGTTCAGCGAACAAATTCGTATTAAGTGACTCCCTTAAACTTTCCGAAAACATATTTGAAACGAATCCGATACTTTTTGATTTTGAATTTATAGTAACATTCAGAAAGATTTTGTGCTAATTTTAGTAAAATAAATTGGTTTTTTTCCAAACAACTACATTTGCTGATAAAACCTCCAGACGCCCAGAGGTTAATAATTTTATATTCACCTCAAACTTCTTATCACCTGAAACATTTTCTTCAGCACAAATTTTTTCAACAAAAAGTTTTTTTTTTGTTGCAAAATTTTTACTACCATAAAAGTTTTCTTAAACCTTAAAATTCTTTTTTAAAATTTTACACCTTTACTATAAAAAAGAAAAAGTCGATTTTAAATCACAAAAGTCGACTATTATTTTAAATTTCTTACCATACAAAATATTTAAAATGTACCTTAAAATTCTATTTTAAATTTGAAGTTTTCATTTGTTTTTATTTTATATTTATTTTGTTTTCAAATTTTGTTTACATTTATTTACAAATTTCCTTCTTATTTTTGAATATTTTGTTTTGATTTTCAATAAAAATAAACAAACTTTTTGAATGTATATGTTTGGCATTATATTAAAAGTTCTATTTTAAATATTTTGTATGGTACGGTTAAAACAAAACCTTTGCTTTAAAATAAAGTCGACTTTAACAAAAATATACCTTTGAAAAATATTGATAGTAAGGCTGTTAATTTTTTATTTTCTTATAACTATGTCCAATAAAAAAATAATAATAACTATTTGAGTACATACTTCAAATTGAATTTTTAAAATAAAAAAAGTAAAAGCAAAAAGGTAAAAATATCATAAAATCAGACACCTTAAATTTTAAGTTTGGGATGGATTTTTAAAACTCTTAGACTATGGCGCTATAATTTATAGCTTTTGTTGTAATCGTCCTGCACACTTGCCAAAAAGTAAAAACGTTACAATATGTATATCAAACATTGGTCATTAAAGGGTTAATAGAACAAATTTTTCCAACAATTATATACCTTGTATATTATCTTCATTTCCCAGTGGGCTTAAATTTGACCTTTATTCTCATACTAAGTATAAAAAAATAAATTTAAAAAAAACTTTGTAAAGTTTTCTTTCAATTAAACAGCATAAACATTGCATGGTATCAATATTTTAATTTATTCGCTAACATTAAAAATTCTCCTACACAAAACTAAGAGAAAAAATTATTCATTTTTTCTTCTTAGTACAATAGAACTCCATTAAGGCGACCGAATGGCGACTAAATTAGAACCTTAAATTTTTAGCTTTTTTTTTGTAAATCGATAGCATATTTTCTGAAAAATATTACATAGGGTGTGGTGAAAATTTTTTGTCGCAAATGGAGTTTGTCAAGCAAGAAGATCACTGAAAATACCGTTAAATCCCAAATGGATGGTATTCCAGATAAAGTTAAAACTTTCATACAAAACAATTACTAGGCCTATTTTTTAATCACTGGATTTATTTTGGGATTTATTTTATTTTGTTAAAAAAGTTAATGCTTTTTTTTTTAATTTGAAAAATTTATAATTTTTATTAAATTCTTATACTTATTCGCCAATATAATGTGCAGGAAAATCGTTAAATTTTGTAAAAATATGAACACAGGAATTGAAATAAGCTAAATCCAAAATGGATTTAAAAAATAAATAAATCCGTTTTGGATTTAGCTTAATTTTATTCCAGAAATTCCATTTTCGCAAAATTTAATTTTTTTCTTTCACATTATATAAGGAAATAAGTGTTAGATCTGGATAAAAATATAAAATTTTAAAAATTTAAAAACAAAATGTGGATTTTTTAACAAAATAAAATAAATCCAAAAATAAATCCAGTGATTAAAAAAAACGCCAACTATATCTTAATTATTAATAAAATGTAAATTCATATGAAAATCTTTTCAATAAACTGTTATTTTTATTTAAATATAACATTTAGTTCAAAGGTTATTGCGATTAACTCGTGCACTCATGCGAAAGCTGATCCATTATAGAAGTGCTGGACGAGTTTTAATTAAATTTTTCAGTAAAATAATGAAGTTTTTTCACAATGTAAATGAAAATTTTATTAAATTTGATGAAAAAGCTTCATATCGTTGGCTTAGTCGGCAATCCTGTCAAGTCCAATTTTTATGCAAATTAAGTTTTTGATGTAGTATACTAGTGTAACTCAAAACAAATCATAAAAAAATTGTCATTATGTTGTTTTTTCTTGTTGTTATGCAGTGGTAAGCAATTCTGTCAAGTCCAAAAAACAAACGAAACATCGAAAACCACATGCTAAGTCCAGCTGAAAACAACACACATTTTGTTTCAACAAATTTCTTCAATAGAATTAAATGCGACTTTTGTTTATTTAAAGATTAACTAAATAATTATTTAGTTATTTTAACTTTTAAGGTACCCAGTATACAATTGGAGTCCGAAAAGACTCATAAAAGAGCCCTTAGACCTTCTGAAATCATAGATATATGAGGGTATTTTTCTTCACCGATGAAGCCTTTTGAGCGCATTTGTATGACTCATAAAAGACTCCAAATTATGAGCATTGCTGGAAAATTTTGAATTTTCTGAGCCATTTATGAGTCATTTGTGGCAAATTTTTGAGTAATTTATGAGCATTGAAAAAATTTTGAAATTTGAAATTTTAAATTTTGCTGTGTGAAATGAAATCTTTTTCGACAATGTAAAATTTTTGATAGTTTTAAATAATAATGAAAAAAGAAATAAAAGGAAACAAATATTTTTAAGAAATATATGCGCTTTCTAATTGCAATTTTCCTACAAACCAGATCGTTGAAATTAAGTTTTAGTTTTGCATAAAAAAAAGATGAAGCCGAGAAGTAAAAATGGTAACCTCCATGTAATGTAATTTGCTTCTGCCTCTTTTCTGGTACGTTAGTTTTAAATCTGTTTTGTTTTTGTTCAGAATTAATTAATTTTAAATCTGTTTTGTTTTTGTTCATAATCAGTGTGTTCCCGTACGTTCCCAATGTTACCGAAATTTACCCAAAGTTACCGAAATTTACCCAAAAGCGTTCCCGTACTCGAGAATTGGGTAAATGAGAGCGCTAATGAGAGTGTATTAGTGCTTCTCTTTTTACCAAAATTTACCCAGACTTTTTCTTCGGGTAAACTTTGGTAAAACAGCTGATGCAAATATAAACAAAAAACAATTGTGAAATTAAATTAAAAATTGTTATTAAATAAAGAAATAAGCAAAAGAAACTTGGTTTTTTGTTAAAATTAATTGAATAAAATCAAAAACAACTTTTAAATGCGAATAAATATGTCTATTTGTGCCGATTTGCAAACTGAAATTATACGTATTTTCACATCAGTGATGGGATTTTTGGCACAATCTAAGATTGATTGGTACAATGGCACAACCGATACTATTTTGGCACATTTTGGTTATCTACAAAATTTAATAGAAAAAAATTAATTTAAAAAATAACAATTCTTTAATTTTTAGTTTCTAAGCATTTACTGGTATTAAAATACCTTTTCGAATAAAGCGAAACTAAAAAATGGCATCGAAGATATTACCGAATAAAGCACCGTAAGTTGTTTTTCACGTGAAAAAATTTCTCTCAGACTTTAAATGCTTTAAATTGCAATTTAAGTTAAAAAAATTAACAATATTTTAATTTTATAACAAAGCCACAATCACAATTAACACAAAATGTCACTTTTTCACCAGAAAAATAATAGTCTTGTACATTAAATTTGCGTGAAAACTAAGTTTGCATAATTTTCACGTGAAACTCATTGTCGTGAAAAATAATTTTTTTTATATGGAGTATAACAGTTTTTTCACGTGAAAACTGAACAACTTACGGTGCTTAATCCATAGCATTTTAAAAATTCAAATGCTATAAATTTATCTCAGAGCTTCGAAAGAATTAATTTAAGTTTAATTCATAAAAAAATTAATTCAGTTTTAGAAAATGTTTATATGTATACCATTCCGTGCAACCATTCCTAAAGAATTCATTCATTGGCTGCATTCCCAAATCTTTAATAAGTATCGGATGAATTTAATTTATCATTCACCTTTTAATTGAGAGAAAATTTTAATTCATTCAAATATAATTAATTCCATAAGAATTCAAAATAATTCCATAAGAATGCATTTACAAAATGAAAATTGAAAACACGGTTTCTAAGTGAAAATTGAGTTTTGGCACAATAAAGGCCCATTTGGCACATTTCAGTCACACACTTGGCACAAAACAAAATTTTTCAAGTCCCATCACTGTTTAACATTATTCTTTGAAATAAGTTTTTGGGCTAGAAAAGTGGTTTTTTGCGTTCCTGTACTATTGGGTAATTTTGTCATTTTGTGAGAGGATTTTGTGCTTACTCTCATTTTACCGAACTTTACCCAAAAAGTAAAGAAACACACCTAATGTTTCATTTGTGTGTATATACTGTTTCTCAATTTTTCTTTTAAGTATATAGAAACTTTCAAATTTCAAAATGTCAAATATTTTTATGCTTATGTCAAAAATCCTACTAGCCCAATGGGCAAGTGAAATTTTATTCACCTCAAAAATGTTAAAAATTTAGCATAAAGAATACTTTGCTACCGTTTCACACACACACTTAATTTATAAATTTTATTACGCGATTGTCATGAATTCTGATGACATAAATAAAAATAAAATAAAAAAAAGAAAATCTGCTAAGTCCACAAAGTTGAAAGAAAATCTGGTAAGTCTACATTTAAAATATAAAATTATAAAGAGCAAATCTGCTAAGTCCAAAAAGAGCCTATAATTCTGCAAACTTTTATTTTGGAATTCTATGATTTTTTGTGGTTAAACAAGATGAACTAAAGAAGAAAACTCCGTTTACAGATTAAAAAAAAGTTAACCCAAAAAAAGTTATACAGGTTTTTGTCTCTCCTGAAAAATTAAAAAAACTGACTTGACAGGTTTGCTGACTAAGCCAACGGTATATTTTATAAATTTGGTTTAAAAAAACAAAATAAAAATTTTCACAATATTTTACGAAAAATGAAAACAATGAAAAGAAACTTCATTGGTTTTATGCATAAATTCATTAGTACCATGCAGATAATTCTCTCAGTGTATACTGGTTATATAAATATACAAATTTTAAATGCGCTAATAAGTAACAACACCGTGAAATAAAAATTGCAGCTCTTCGTCAACATCACAACCGAACCCAAAACTGTGTAGTTTAGCCAATGAAGTTTGATGGCGGCGTGGGATAGGAATAAAAGTACTGGGATGTTTAGTCGACTTGAACTGAAAATAAATAAGCTTTTATGCTGCCCATACATTAAGGAACATTGAGTAGGGAACAAAAAATATCAAAAAATTTTGTAAACACGAATTGCACGATGTCAACACGCACACACTCACACATTCACAAAAAAATGGGAATTTTTCACGAATGTTCCTTAATGTGTGGGCCGCTTTATGTTTGTTTAGTAAAATTTTAATTATATCTTGTGAAGTATTTTGGGACACCCTTTTATAGGAACCAACGCTGGACGCCACAAAATAGATCGACAAAAAGTATGAGTCACACAATATTTTGCTCATAAATAGAAAAGATTTTGTTTCTAAAATAAAATATTTGAAATTTACTATATTAATCCTTACAAAAATTACTCTATTTACAAAAAATTAGTTAAAAGTTATAAACCGAGGCTCATAATACCTCGTAATGACTGTTAAATTCCAAAATGAAAATTCCCCAACTTATCTGAAGTGGTAATTTCAACATCAGTAACGATTTACGAATGGAGGCACATTAGGAATAATAATAAATTAGTAAATCCATTAACCTATTAAAGTTGCAAAAACTGATTTCTTGAAACCTTGTCCCTATTCGGATGTGAATTTCTAGAATTATTTATTAACTTGAATCATAAACTCAAAGAGAATTTCTTGCTAATGTTAATCATACGTCAGATGTACCGAAATAGCAATTCATGTCATTATTTTATGAGTTTTTGGCCACAACTTTTTAATCATAAAGTTTCTTCAAGCATATTTATTTAGCTTTCTTCTTAAGGGTACAATCTAAGTCATTATTTTGAAAACTACTGTAATTTTTTACAAGAAATTTATAAAAACAACTTGAGGTCTAAAAAACATCTATGCATTTGTCTTTAATCATATTATTTTATGCTAATTGCATTCTTCTCAACAATAAAATCCATTAGTTTTGAAAAGAAATTATTGTATTTGCAAAAACTTTAAATTGTCCTTTTATTCTATATCGTTTAATAGACTGACGCCAATTTTTGATAATTAAAGTTTTATTAGTCTGATATGTTGTCTTAATTTATTTTTTACAAAAAAAAATCGATAAAACTACAAATTTGTATACAAATGACTAAAATAAGATTTCAATTATGTATACAGTGTTTATTGTTTAATTATGCGGAATATAATTCTTGACACTTTCTTTACGTTGTTTTAACATGTAAGTATGGATGAACCTACATGTCTATAAGACACACAAGTTGAATGCATTTAAAATAGATTTATATGAATGGACCGAAAGATTTTACGTCGACAACGAAGACGACGACGGCAACAACCGTTTTACCCAAAGACATATTGACCGTCATTTTTTTCATAAAACAAAAACGATGGTACACATATATGTATGTATGTAGTACGGACGTATGTATGTGTGTATGTGTAACGTCGATTTTAGGGTAGATTCATGTGTATAATAAGGATTTTTAAATATTATTTTCTTTTAACAAAATGAATATTTTTAGCGCTTTGACGTTGCTAAAACAAAGAAAAAACAAACGAGAAACTGTAGAATTTTTAAATTGTCATCAATTAAGCCCTTTTATGAAATATTCTGAATATTTGATTGGTTGGTTAGACGATTTTTTTTGCACAGTTTAATTTTTGTTATTTTACTAATAGGTAAATGTTATTTGTAGTTTTTGAATATATTTTCCACTATCTTTGCAATAATGTATTATTAATCTTTTTCAAATTTTTTTTAAGAACTTTTTCTTAGGTTTCTTTTGTTTTTTTTTTTTTTATTAAGAATTTAACGCGTCCATAAAAACGTTTTAACCCACTAACGACGTATGCTCAACTGAAAAGTTAAATCGTAAGACTCTTACAACAATTCATTATTTGGCTACTATTGGCAACGAACAACAAAACAAAATACAATAACAAATTAATACTTATGTTACGAGCACTATTTTACAGAGCATAGTAGACATTTGCAATGAGCTAAGAAAACATTTGAAAATTAAATTTCAATCTGGGATACAAAAATTAATTAAGTCTAAACTATGGGTCCGATCTTAATAAATTTTCTGGCATACTACTCAGAAATAGCACGGCTTCCAAAGAAAATTATTCTAAAGGCCATAGCGTCATCTTTTGTACATGGGCGAATGCGGCCCGCCCACCAATTTCGTGCATCCCTTCATTAATTTTAAAACAACCAAAAAAAAAAAGAAAATTAAAATTAAATTAAAAAAAATTAATTATAAAATAAAACAAATAAGATCAAAATTTCAAAATATACATAACATAGGAAGTAGCAATAATAAAATAAATATAGCCTCAACAAACAATTATACCAGACTCTAAGCAAGTTGCTCACCTACTGTTAAACTCTCTCTCACTGGCTCTGTCTGACATTTCAAGAACTTCTAACTAAGGGTTTCAGTTTTTTATTATACTTTTTCATATTTTGTCTATTTGATGAAACAACTTTTAGTAGGTACTTATAAAAACTTAACCAGAAGACATAACCCATCACCTACTCTTAAAACTTCTTCAAATGTCGGAGACAGTCAGCTAACAGGGGTGGAGATGCATACATACTCTTGATATTGTATGCTCCTTGATTACACTGATAAACAAATTTCGACTTTTTTGCAAGGACTTTCTCTAAATCTTTTTTAAAGAATTTTCACCTCACACACGAAAAGTGTGAGTTTTATATTCGAACCTTAACTGTTCAAAAATATTCCTAAAATTTACACTTAACCAAAAAAAGTCTGTAATGGCTACTGAAAATTTTGATATTATTACGGGAAATTTAACTGATTTGAGGTCTTCCGTATTTTTTGCTAATTTTAGCAACATATGTGTACCGATTTGTAGTACAATAAAATTAGTATAAAAAATTAGTGGCCGCTACTAACTTTTACAAAAATTTTTGTAAACTGCAATTTAAAATCGATTTGCTAAAATCAGTTTAAAAAAATCTTAAATTAACTTAAAGTTTGAGCTAACTTAGAGTTACAGTTGTAAAATTCCATACAAATTTGAATTTTTTAACTTTCAGTTTGTGTTAACTTTAGGTTATTTGTTTATTTTTAATGGGGGTAAAAATCAATAATTTCAGTACAAGGAAATTAGTATAAATAATTAGTAGACGCTACTAAATTTCAGTAAATTGTTGTATACTGCAATTGAAAATCAATCTGCTGAAATTAGCAAAAAAGTGTTGTAAAAAAAACAAACTGTAAAATCTCAAAAAAAAAAATTTAAATCAAATTTAATAAAAAAAATATTTTTTTTTTTTTTCGATTGTAAAAAATGTATAATTACTTCATCATGCTTGAAATTTGGAGTAAAAATTGCAAACGGTTCTCCAGTTGTTACCTTTTTAGGCATACAAGATACAATAAAATTTTCTGAGTTTTATTTCCAAACTAAGAATATATAAATAATAACAAATATAAACTAAACAAGAATTCTAAAAATAAATAAATTTTCCTTAAGTATCCACTTGTTGTTAAATTAAAAATTAGTAAAAAAAAGTCAGTAACTTGTAATAAGAGAATTTCAAAAATTATTACAATTTCAAAAAATATGTACGAACAAAAATTGTACTAAAAATCAGTACAAAAATAGTAAAGTGCGATTGAAAACTGTTTACAACCTTTTTATTTGAGTGTAACCGTGCATTTTTCGGCCAATGCTCGCTTCAAACGAATTAATTGTGTTCGGTACAGATTCCCTGTGATCATCTGGCCCAATTTTAATCGAGTAATGCCTCCAGTTGACCAATTTAGAATCCGTATCAAAATCTCCACTTCTGAATCGCACAAACCATCTCTGGCAAGTTGAAATCAATGGAACATATTCAGGATAAGTTTTGGTGAGCAATCGATGTGCTTCAGCTGCACTTTTTTTCAAATTGAAGAAGTAAAACAAAACTTCCCGCAAATGATGCTTTGTTGGCACAAAATACGACATTTTTGAAGCAAACAAAAAAATTGTGGCTTATAATATTTCGTTCAATGACTAAGTGTGAACAAATTACAGATATTTACCCTTAAAAATGTCATATAAGTTATTAAAGACACAAACCATTTGTAAAAGATACGCCATCTGTTGTGTATACCGCATTTTTAAGTTATACATCCAATACTTAACCTGACGAACCATCTCGACGTAATTATATCGCTTTTTAAAGGTTGAGCCGCCTTGAAGTTTTTTTCGGTTTTTAATATGATTTTTAACTTTTGATTAAATTTCTCATAATACATTCCTTATAAAGTTCTGTTATCAGTCTTGTGATTGAATTTTTAAAATTTAAGAATTAGAACCTGATTGATTTTATTAATAAATTTTTAAATTCCCAGCAAAAAGAGGGATGCAAAAAGCAGTAGAAAAAGCACCACAGAAACACTAATGATGTTAGCATTGAATTGTCATATAAGGGGTACTCAAACTTTAAGATATTTTCAGTACTTCTTGAGCAAGTGCAATTAAAAGTAAAAAAGAATTTCCAAAATAATTTTTTTTTTATATTTTATTGCCGCCATAGGGTATCGAACTTCCGACCTCAAGATTGCCAGTTTAGCTTTTTACAGCTGAGCTATTCTTTGATATGAATATTTAATATGGGCATAATGGATCTTTAAAATATTTTCTTTGAGCAAATACGAAAATTCCAAAAACGGGTTAATTTTTTACCCGCTTTTTAACCGTCAAACATGAGATTGGGTCGCTAAAAAGGTGCAGATGTTTATACTTTCGGCCTTCTCTATCACATGCCCAAATTTCATTCAAATGCAGACCATCATACACACAAACCTTCCTTGTTAATAATTTCAGTAACGGTAATTTTAAAGTAACGGTAATTCCATTATTTCAGCACATATTGAAAGGGAAATTAAGGCTTGAAAACACAATGATGAAAAGTTCAACACAAACCTTATTTTTTCCAATTTAGTTTTCATTTCCACAAGTTTTATGCACTAGAAGAATTAAGGAGTTTAGAATTTTGCACCCACTTAAGTATCGGTGCCATAAATTGTTTCAATTTATGTTTAGTTTTAGCTTAAACAAATTATATTAACTACTCAAGCCCTTTAATAGTTCATACAACACCAATGCCATAAAAAGTAGGGTATTTTAAGATATTGAGAGAAATCGAAATCAGTTAAGCGCATGAGTATATATATTTTTTTTTCTTGTACAAATATTATTACATTCGATAAATAATACTCATAATATACAATTTATGTAAATTTAATAAAAAGAAATATGAACAAAATACCACTAATAGTTAAAATGGTTTTAATTTGCTTTTTATTAAAAGAAAATACTAAAATGATTTAGAAATTAAAATGATTTAGAATTAATTAAAATCATATCAGTAAAATTTAAAAATATATCAAAAAGTAATAAAAACAATAAAAATTCAATTAACTATTCAAATAAATCACTTTAAAAATTAAAAAACGAAAAAAAAAACTTTTTTATCACTGCATTGGGTACATAAAAGAAAATAATAAAAAAATCAGTGACACTGAACAAGGCCATTTTGAATTGTCAATCACTGTTGGTAAAAGTGGCACAAAAGTGCCATTTGTGGCACTATTGAAAGTTCAATGGCACCTTGGCACTCTCCATAGAATTTTGGCACTTTTTACGAAAATTTATATATAATTTGATAAAAGATCGATATCGCTGGTTTTTCATTAAAAGCCACGCGTATTAAGAATATATATTTGTTCCTTTTACTCCTGCAAGGAGCATAGGGCCGCAAAATTAAAAAAACAAATGCTACTCCAGTCCTTCGGGGACAATTTAATCATTATTTTGATATTTAAAAATAAAAGCAACGGGGATAAAATTAGAAAAACTTTAATTGATTCTATTGTATTGTCAAATTTAATTGTAAAATTTTTTGAAAGTCTTGGACCTGCTAACTTATCTTAAAATAACGTAAGTTTAGTGCTTTACTATAGTTAAGAATGGCATTTTTATATGAAAATATTTGTGGTAGGTAATGTTAAACTCGGGTTACTTTTTAGATAAGGTGCCCGCCTTTTTTTTTTGTCTTTTTACTTAACCCTTAAATGCATGATCTCTACAATTTTAACAATTTTTTTATATATGATTTCTAAAGGCGTGTACATTTCAAGAAAAATACCAAAAAAAATTGCCAAATAGCTAAATTGTGATTATTTTAACGTGTATGAAAAAAAAGAAACAAAAAAAAAATATATGAAATATTAATTATACATTTATTGTTGCCAAAACTAATTTTATTGCGAGAATACCACTTTAAATATTTAAACAAACATTTTTGAATATTGCACTTTTTGTAAAAAAAAAAAACGCGTGTTTTAGATTTTTCACAAACATACGAAGCAAAACCAAGATTTTTCCTATAACTGTTTAAAAAATCTGAGTTATAGTTTATAAGAGCACTTTGTGCAGAAAGGGCCCCAATGCCCAAAAATTGAGTTTTATGCATCAAGTGGCGTTTTTTATTAAGAAACTGGTATGTTGCCAAATGGCTACACCATGCATTTAAGGGTTAAAGTAACTAAATGTATAAATATTTGAAATAAAAGCTGAACATATTTTTTTTGAAACATTAAATGTTGCTTAATTTTTTTTTGGCACTTTTAAAGCTTTTTTGGCACTTTTTTGGCATCATTGAGGCACCAAACGAAAATTCTCAAATACCATCACTGTTGTCAATTACGAACCCTTTCTCTTTACGAACACATACACACACACGCACACACAAACACACTTTCGCACACATGCATTTTCGTTAATTCTCTATTTTATACTTTTTTGTTTAGTAGAAAATTGGTTGAAAAAAATAACATGTAAAAAAAAACTTTAAATAATTGACAACCTATAAAACTCAAATTTTACTTACTCATAGACAAAACATCGAACGGATGAAATTCTCGAGAGGATTTGAATTTAAATTAATTTAAACTTCACACTGAGGAAAGCTTGTCTGTTTTTAATTAAAATTCGATTTCTATGACAAACCCCCATTAACACAATGTCCTGTTAGCTACTAACTGGGACTTTAACTGACACATTTGTTGTTGTTTACCACATACATTTTAAATTTAACTTTAGGTTAGATTTTAAATAGACATTGTGTTAATGGCCCTAAAATAGGCTCATACAAATGAATGTTTGTGTCAAAATTCGGTTAACACAACTGAATATCAGCTACAACACCCAAATTGATTTCGGTTGGCACTTTTTCTGTGTCTAGGGTGGGTAACTTATCTAAAAAATAATGGAAGTTAAACACTAACCCTTAATAATTCCACACAAATTTAACATTCATAAATATTGTTAAGTACTAACAAGAGGGATATCACAGAAGCCAATATAGTGATTTCTCCAGAATTTAAATATGTGCTTAACGTCAGTAGAAAAAACTGTCAAACGGGTTTCAAATCGATTTGACTAACTTTTAACAAATTTTTAGTTGAAATACTGATTTAAATAAAGATTTTAGTTATATTCATTTAACACAATATTAAAAATTTCAATACTTTAACTAATTTTGGGTGTTCATTTTCAAAATTATTTATAACTAATTTTTAAGAACCAATTCATTACATTTTACACAATTTATTATTAAAATATAAATATATATATTACTTAATTTTAGCACAATGTATATCCCGATAAAAATAAATTTAAAAAAACTAATATGCAATTGCTTGTGCAAATTTTAATGTTACTGACACTTTAGAAAACATGTTTTCTATTGTTGTTTATACATGAATGGATGTCACTACATTGCTAGATCTGTCAAAACAACAGAGTAGTATATCGGAAGCTGACAAAGCAAATTGTGGTAAAATTTTTTGTTGTTGTTGTTGTTGTTTTTTTCTTCGATATTTTAAATGTTTAATTACGCTCCTAGACGAGAACAAGAAATTCTCATTGAGTTTGTAATTTAACTTAACAACTATTTCTAGAAAATCTAAAACGTCGTACTTCGTCCCATGGATAAAAATCAAAAAAAAAAAATTTTGTCTCAAATTGTGATTAAAGAAGGACTTTTTTAAACATAAGAAAGTAACTCAAAGAAATGTGAAAAAAATATTTGGTGTGATTGCTCATAGAATTTTATGCAAAAACTAGCGGGCGCAGCCCGCTACGTTGTTAGCGTGCCTTAAAGGTTAAGGGGGGAGGGGGGGCTTCGCCCTCCCCCCGGGGGGCTGCGCCCCCCACAATTTTTATTAAATTCGTTTTTTATTTAAAGTTTTTTTATTTAAAGCCTTCACCCAGCCACCACAAATAAATAATTCTGCACAACAATGGGTTTAAAATAAATAAATATTTGATCACTTTTTCTCATGAAAGTGGTTTGTTAGTAATGAATCCATAATAATTTGCAATATACGTGTGTATGTCAAGATAATTTGGTAAAGTGCGAACTTAGGTAGATAGACCCGTAAGTAGTTTTATTCATTTGTGTTTTAAATGAAAATAAAAAACGTAAAGCAGGGTTGGCAAGCGATTTATAATATTAAAGATAGCGGTCGCAGCCCGCTACGTTGTTGGCGTGCCTTAAGGTTTAGGGGGGGGGGGGGGGGGACGCCCCTCCCCCCGACAATTTTTTTTAAATTCGCTTTTTATTTAAAGTACAGTTTTTATAATAAAAGCCTTCACCCAGCCACCACAAATAAATAATTCTGCACAACAATGGGTTTAAAATAAATAAATATTTGATCACTTTTTCTCATGAAAGTGGATTGTTAGTAATGAATCCATAATAAATTGCAATATACGTGTGTATGTTAAGATAATTAGGTAAAGTGCGAACTTAGGTAGATAGACCCGTAAGTAGTTTTGTTCATTTGTGTTTTGAATGAAAATAAATAACGTAAAGCAGGGTTGGAAAGCATTTTATAATATTAAAAATAGCGGGCAAAGCTACGTTGTTAGCGTGTCCTAAAGTTTTTTTTTAATTCCAGTTTATGTAAAGGTAGACCTGGCAATTCAAGTAAATTCACAAATTCAGTTGGAAAATTTACTGCGTCGGTTTCTTCCACCTGTGCTTCGTTACATGAAGTTTAAATATCGGAATATATAAGTTCCATTCCTTTTCTAAGGTTTTTTCTCTTTTAGAAAATTTGTTTAACTTTTTCGAGAGTATGTTTCAATGCTACATAAGTTTCATATTCCGTTGATAGTGTTTGAACAGGTAATTCCCTCTTCCAATCCATTTGCATTGTCTATAATTTCAATTCCACTCGTTCAACGTTTATATCCATTTCATTCCACTTGTGTAGTGTTTCAATCCCACTCGTTTCCTATTTAGTTTCTTAATTTTAGTGTTTCATATACACTTGTTCTTTAAGTTTTAGGTTTCTAGCTAAAGACGCAGACGTTAAGGGGGGGGGGGGGGCAATTTTCCGCTTTTGAACCACCATTTTTACCACGTTCCTGTCCAAAGTCCTAGAAATGCCTTGTCGATAAGTTAGCCCATACTCCAAGGAAAACATATTATATATTACAGATTTCTAGCCGAAGGGTTCGGTTAGGCCATCAAGGGGGAGAATTATTCCGTTTTTACCCCTCCCGGTAGGAATTTCCAAAAATTCCGTCTTAGAGGACGTCTGCGTTGGAGGAGGAACCTACTACATACATAATTTTAGGTCTCTATATCCAGCAGTTTGGCCAGGCCGTCAAGGGGGAAGTTTTTTCCCTTTTTACCCCTCCCGGTATGAATTTCCAAAAATACCATCTTAGGGGACGTCAACGTTGGAGAAGGAACCCAATTTAAGATCCCTTGTTCCAGCAGTTTGGCCAGGCCGTTAAGGGGGAGACTTTTCCTGTTTTTGACCCTACCTGTAGAAATTTCCAAAAATCTCATCTTAGCGGATGTCTACAATAGAGGAGGAACTTTAATACCAAATTTCAACTTCCTACCTCCAGCGGTTTGGGCAGGCCTTTAAGCGGCACTTTTCTCTTCATTAATCCCCATTTTTGCAATGTCCCTGTCCAAAAAGCACCTTCTCGGTAAGTGAGCAGATACTCCAAGTAACATATGTTTTACATTTCAGGTTTCTAGCCAACTTTTACTATTTGTGCCCCTCTCGGTAGGAATTTCCGAAAATCCATCGACAGGGAATTCCAGCTTCCTAGTTCCAGCAGTTTGAGCAGGCTGAGAGGAACTTAAGTACCGAATTTCAGCTTCCTAGTTCCAGCAGTTTGGACAGGTCGTTAAGGGGCAACTTTCCCTTTTTGAGCCCCCATTTTATAACGACCCTGTCCAAAATTCAAAAAAGTATCTTTCTAATAAGTTAGCCCTTACTCCAGGGACCCACATTTTAAGCTCAGGTTTCTAGCCGAAGGGGTTTTTACCGGCCCCCAAGGTGAGGCTTTTCTTCTTTTTGCCCCTCCCTTTAGGAATTTACAAAAATTCCATCTTCGCGGCTATCTGCGATGGATGAGGAACATTCATATCAAATTTCAACTGCATTGCCTTAGCGGTTTGGGCAGGCTGTTAGTGGGGACATTTTTCCCTTTCAACCACCATTTTTACTATGTTCCTGTTCCAAAATAGAAAAATTACGTTGCCGGTGAGTTAGTCCTACTCCAAGGAATACATATTTAAAATTTTAGGTTGGCCAAAAGGGATTGGGCAAGCCGGCAGGAGGAGACTTTTACCTTATTTCCCCTCCCGATAGGAATTTCAAAAATTCCGTCTAAGCGGACGCCTACACAGAAGGAGGAACTCACATACCGAGTTTCCTTTTGGGATATCCTGTAGGGAATTCCAAAAATACAAACTTAGTCGATGTCTACTACAGTGGAGGAACCTTTATACCAAATTTCAACTTCTTACCTCCAGTGGTTTTGGCAGGCACTTTTCCAATTTGTGAGACTGTTTATGGGGAGACTTTTCCCCTTTTTACCCGTTCCGGTATGAATTTCCAAAAATCCCGTCTTAGCGCACGTCTATGCCGAATATCAAGAAACCTTGTTTAGTGGAGATATCCGTGGGGGGAGGAAAAAAAGTAGTTTTTTTGAAATTATATATTATTTTAAATGGTACTTTTTGGAAAAACGAAATTTTTTGGAAAAAGATACTTTGTTTTTACAAAGTACTTTATTTGTACTTTTTTTGGAAAAGGTATTTTTTTTTAAAAAGGTGTTTTTTTTTTTGGAAAAATGTATGTTTTTTGGAAAAAGGTATTTTTTTTTGGAAAAGGTACTTCTTTTGGAAAAGGAAAGTTTTTTTAGAAAAAGGTACTTTTTTTGGGAAAAGGTACTTTTTTTTGGAAAAGGTACTTTTTTTGAAAATAGGTATTTTTTTGAAAAAATTTATGTTTTTTGGGAAAAGGAACATTTTTTTAGAAAAAGGTACTTTTTTTGGGAAAAGGTACTTTTTTTAGGAAAAGGTACTTTTTTTGAAAAAGTTATTTTTTTGGAAAAATGTATGTTTTTTGGGAAAAGGTACTTTTTTTAAAAAAGGTACTTTTTTGGAAAAAGGTACTTTTTTTGGAAAAAGGAATTTTTTTTGGAAAAAGGTACTTTTTTTGGAAAAAGGTACTTTTTTTTGGAATAAGGTACTTTTTTTGGAAAAGGGTACTTTTTTTGAAAAAAGGACCTTTTTTTGGAAAAAGGTACTTTTTTTGGAAAAAGGTACTTTTTTTGGAAAAAGGTACTTTTTTGGAAAAAGGTACTTTTTTTGGAATAAGGTACTTTTTTGGAAAAAGGTACTTTTTTTTGGAAAAGGGTACTTTTTTCGGAAAAAGGTACTTTTTTTGGAAAAAGGTACTTTTTTTTGAAAAAGGTACTTTTTTTTGAAAAAGGTACTTTTTTTTGAAAAAGGTACTTTTTTTTGAAAAAGGTACTTTTTTTGGAAAAAGGTACTTTTTTTGGAAAAAGGTACTTTTTTTGGAAAAAGGTCCTTTTTTTGGAAAAAGGTACTTTTTTTGGAAAAAGGTACTTTTTTTTGGAAAAGGGTACTTTTTTTGGAAAAAGGTACTTTTTTTGGAAAAAGGTACTTTTTTTGGAAAAAGGTACTTTTTTTGGAATAAGGTACTTTTTTTGGAAAAAGGTACTTTTTTTTGGAAAAAGGTACTTTTTTCGGAAAAAGGTACTTTTTTTTGGAAAAAGGTACTTTTTTTGGAAAAAGGTACTTTTTTTGGGAAAAAGGTACTTTTTTTGGGAAAAAGGTACTTTTTTTGGGAAAAGGTACTTTTTTTGGGAAAAGGTACTTTTTTGGAAAAAGGTACTTTTTTTGTCCCCTTTTTGCCCCTCCCGATAAGAATTTCTAAAAATGCCGTCTCAACGGACGTCTACACCGGTCGAGGAACCTACATACCAAATTTCAACTTCATAGCTCCAGCAGTTTGAGCAGGCCGTCAAGGGGGAGACTTTTTCCCCTTTTTGCCCGTCCCTGTAAAAATTTCCAAAACTCCCGTCTTGGTGGATGTCTACGATAGTGGAGGAACCTTTATACGAAATTTCAACTTCCTACCTCCAGCGGTTTGGGCAGGCCGTCAAGGGGGGCATTTTTCCCCTTTTTAACCCCCATTTTTACAACGTCCCTGTCCAAAATTATAGAAAGTACTTTCCAGAAAAGTTAGCCCCTACTCCAAGGAACACATATCTTAAATTTCAGCTTTCTAGCCAAAGGGGTTTTGGCAGGCCGTCAAGGGGGACACTTTCCCCCTTTTTGCCCGTTCCGGTAGGAATTTCCAAAAATCCCGTCTTAGCGGACTTCTACCCCGAAAGAGGAACCTACATACCAAATTTCAACTTCCTAGCTTCAGCGGTTTGGGCTGGGCGATGTTGAGTCAGTCAGTCAGTCAGTCACGTTATTCTTTTATATATAGAGATGACTTAACAGAAAAAAAAATTTTTTTTTTAAACTTGATTTTTTTTAATTACTTCAATATATTTGTAGTTAAATTAAAATATGGATTTTAGTATATGTTTACAAAACAATTATGTTTTATTGCTCCGAAAAACACATTTTTTTTGTTGAAAATCCAAAAATTACTTAAGTTTGATGGAGTATAAAAAAAAAATTATATAAAATTAGATATTTTTGAATGAGGGAAATGTTTTTAGTTGATCTGTTATTTTAAGTAAATGAATGTTATTTTAGTTTGACTCAAGATCATAAATTAATATCACTTTCTGTTTAAATTATTTTCAAATCAAAGAAAGATGATACAATTTTTACAAGTAAATTACAAAGAATAAAAATTATTGAAAAAATTCGATAAGACAGCAAGGCAGACTGCGCATTTTCGGCTTTCGCTACAAAGCCATCATCAGTACCTTTCGCCTTTGAGTGGGTTAATATTTTGATAATCGTCTACTTATGTGGCTGTTGAAAGCAAATCGGGTTTGTTATCAACAACTCAACTTAGACTAACATCAACGAAATTTAACAATGCTATTTTTATCCTTTTGTTATTATTACTCATTTTTGCTTTGAACCTTAATTCTTAAGATATCTCAGCTGATTCTACTCAACTCTGTGTATGATAACCACAGATTTTTGAATTACAACGAACCGTTAAATTTAAATTTAAATGTATGTTATTAAATTATATTTTTGCGCCGTGTCAGTTTTTCTCTCTTTGATTTGAAAATAATTTAAACAGAAAGTGATATTAATTTATGATCTTGAGTCAAACTAAAATAACATTCATTTATTAAATATTTTTTTTATTTTTTTTTTGTAACTTTATACTGTTATATAATAGAAAATTAAAAAATTAATTACTATTTTTTACCACAAATTAAAAAGAAATGGATTTTTTGAATTGCCTAAATTCATGATTTTTACACAAATTTCACGCATTTAAGAGTGTTTAGTATTCAAACCATGCGAACCTTCCATTTTAGGTATAGGATGTGTTGAGCGGACTTTCGTAAAACACTACGAGAAACATTTTTGTGGGACATTCTAATCCTCTAACTCTTCAATGAAAGGGAATTTTTTGGTTAAACAATGCCTTTCACAAAAAATGGGTTTTAAACGCTTAAAATGATTTTTCTAAAAAAAAAAATTAAATAGGATTAACCCTGCGGAACATTATAACCCTCTATCTAACTCTTCAACTTACGGCTCATTTTTGTCCCTTTTTAAAAAGGGGCCAGAAAAGTCCCTTTAATTGAAGAGATAGAAGGTTAAAATGTTCCACAAAAATATTCCTCGTAGTGTTTTACATAAATTCGCTGAACATACCGGATGCCTAAAATGAAGGATTCATATGGTTTCTTATATTAATCCTATTTAATTTTTTTTTTTAGAAAAATCATTTTAAGCGTTTAAAAGCCATTTTTTGTGAAAGGCATTGTTTTTATTAATGAATCGATTTTAACCAAATTAGGCACAAATATGGCTTGACCTTATATCAATTCACGTGCTAAATTTCATCGCAATCGGATAGTTTTTGCAGGTTTTATAAAGATTTTAAAATAACGGATATATGGCAGGACTAAGAGTCCTTGGTTCGATTGTGATAAAAATTGACACAAACGTTTCCAGTTTTATATGCATATCAATGGATACTTTTTGTAATTTTACGTCCATTTATGTAGCTAATATATTATTTTTAAATTCCAGGACCTATGGGAGGTGGGCGAGTCCTTGGCCCGATATTTCCAAAAATTAAAATTTTTCTTAACTAAGGGGTTCTATGTCAGTATACCAAATTTCAAAACTCTGTCTCCACTCCTTCTATTTTTGTCCAATCGTTATATGGGGACGAAGCACTGTGCGTCGTGCCCTGACGACTTCTTTAGGCAAGAATAAAATTCGGATAGGAACATGACTTCAACAGAATATTTTTCACAAGTTGTTAAATACGTTTGGGATTTTAGCACATTTAATTCCTTTAATGCAATTAATGTATATCCCGATAAAAACAAATTTAAAAAAAGATAATATTTTCACGTTTCTCTTATTACCCGGTAGATGGCACCACCAGTATATCCAAAGTTTTAAAGATGGCGCTATTTCTTTCGCTCCCGATTTTCTGAAATATGAAATATCTCGAAAACTAAGAGAGATAGAGCAAAATTGACGAAAATTTCGACTACTTCTAACCATATAGCACCCCTATGAAATATGGTTAGAAGTAGTCGAAATTTTCAAAATTGACATTGGTGGGTCCTTAGACCCTCGGAAATTTTTAATAAAAATTTTTTTTTTAATAAAAATTTTGCCGCATCGGCCCTGAAGTTTGGAACACGGATTACAAGGGGAAAATATGACTTTTTGTGCATTTTCTCGAAAACATTGATATTTTAAAACTAATTCGAATTAAAAACATTATATAATCGCAATTTGGAGTAAATTCTGTTTGTAATAAAGCAATAAAAATTTAAATCTGTTCAAAACCAGCCGAGTTATTATAATTTCCCCAGGCAACTGATGTGTTGCAGACCACTCAAGAAAATTGGTTGCAAATTTTAAAATTTATTGAAATAACCTACTACAGAAACATTTTTTTATTCTATAAGTCCCAAGAACTCAGATAAGAATTATTTTCTTCTATTATGTTTTGCTAACTCGTTTTAAATTAGTGCCAAAAAGGTCAGAGTTCTTAAAAACTGTTTTCAAATCTACAATTTAAACTTTTAACTTTTTACAATTTTAAAATTTTTTTTTGAAGAAATTTTAAAAAATCAACGATTGGACTTTGAGGTTTTATTAAGAAAATATTAGAGATTTAAAACTACAAAAATTATAGGAATTCCTTTTATCATTTGGCTGGGGCAGAGATTTTATTTCAGCGGATTTCGAGAAAACAGCGATTTTAGGCATTTATTTAGCTTTCAGGCAAGTTTTTCTTTTTTTATCTCCAAATGATTTTGGCCGGAATATAACAACACAAGATTAAATACTTCAATCCTGAAAATTAGGGCAAAATATAAATACATTAAATTGCCCCTGTGTAAGGTGAGAAGTCAAATTTGAGGAGATTTTAATTTTTTTTAAACATATTAATATAACATATATTCCTGAGCGAAATTGACGGAACTTCTTATTATTATTTTTCTAGATCTAAAAATAATATTCTTAATTTAATTTCAGAAAATTAACCCTTAAGTGCTATTATGAAAATAGACTAATATTTTTTGAGTGGGCATATAGGGCCCAACAACACTTAGAGTTAATATCCTGAAGTTAAATTAAGAATATTATTTTTAAATCTAGAAAAATAACAATATCGCCCAAAATAGACAACGAAAAAAAAATGTTGGAGAAGAACTTATTGTTTATTTTTCGTGAGGAACACATGTTATAAATTTAATTACAGTAAAGCTTAGGCCGGTTAGAGAGTTAAAATACTATTACCGAAATAATATAAAATAGCGTTACCCTCACCGATATCCGCATCGTTTCGGTCACCATCCATGCTAAAATATTATTAAGAGAAATTTGAAGCAATATCATCTCTGTGTTGGATTTTAAATCCGATGTTATCCGATTTTCAATTACAAGGATGGTATCTCCAAGGTCACCCAAGGTCGCTTAAATTTTGATATGTGATAGAGAATTGAAAATTAAAGAACGCGTATTTTTTAGAGAACCATTCTTACGTCTGGGGTGAAATTAAGGGGTAAATAGTTTGTATGGGAATATGTCGCAAAATTTACGAAATTCATATTACTAAAAACATTCTTATTACTACAAGAAATTTTGATACCTATATTGCCTATGGTTTGGATCTACATTTAAAATATTGGAAATATACATAGGTGAAAACACCAATTATTTATTTTATTCAATCAAAATAAGTTTTACGATCTGACGCATATAGCGCATTAATAAAATATATATGTATATTAATGCATTATTTTATTACCGTTAAACGAATTTAAACAATACACACACCAGCACCCCAATACATACAAAATTATACTTTAACGCAAACATCAAAGTTTATTTAATAAATTTTGTTTTCATGCAACTTTTATTGTTTATTTTGTTTTCATGTCTAATTGACATAATGTCATGATTTTGCGCAAGTTCAAGCAAGAAAAAAATGTGTACAAACAAAGCAAAAAGTTCAATAACAGCTGATTTTTTGTTAAAGCCAAAACAAAAACCATATGATAAAATATGAGAGAGAAAAAAATATAAAACTGAAAGGAGAGATTTTAAAAATAAACAATTTTACTTAAGAAGAGAAATAATATTGTATAAGAGTTTTTTTTTTGTAAAATTGTAGAACAGTTTAGGTTATTGTATTGTTAAATTTCGTTTGTGTGTTCCTTACCAATTTGGTAATGCAATTTCTCAACATTGGCCAATAACAATGGCTATGTAATTCTCTCACAGCTTGTGCCTGCAAACAGTAAACCGGCTAGTTTCAAGAAAAAACAAAGATGAATTTATAAAATGTATGCTAAAATCATAATAAATATGACGAAATCTATCAGTAGCAACATTAATATATGTGACCTTCTCCGAGAAAAGGGACATAGTGTGTGAAAATGAAGTTTTGAGAAGAACGCATTTAAAGTTTCATAACGCATTATCACTTTGAACACTTTGAACTCGTTTTGTACGTTTTTATAGGGTAAATAAATTTTTATCAGAAATATAACTCATTTCATCTTATTCTACACCCTTTTAGGTACCAGAATCCACTCTTAAGTCCAAACCCGTTTTTTGACACACTAGGACCCTTTTCTCGGAGAAGGTCACATATACATTTTTTCATTAAAAATGCGGGAAAAAAATTTAAATTCTTATTTCCAACCATATTTTATATATTTTTCTCACAAACTGAGAGAATTTCATACTCTTAAAATTATAAACTCTTTGTCAATAACTTTATATGATTGTTTTTTTATGGGCGAATACTCTTTTATTCAACACGTGTTTCTAATTTTGATTGTAAAATCATAAAAATTAATTCTTATATTGAAGTATCGTACAAACATTAAGGCTCCATTAGTCTGGTAGTATCGTAAAGTATCGTGTCAGCTGTTAACTTTTAGTTAATGACAGTATACACAACTACTTTGTTTGGAAGTACATTTGAGGTAAGAAAATCTATTGAAAATAGATTTCTACTTCACGATACCTCATTTCGCCGCACTTTACTTCCAAACTAATTTGAGCTTTAATTAATTGCATTACGTACTTCTAATTGGCTTAAACATATACGGGCAATTTCAAAAATTTTAGAGATCCGTTAAAACTGACTTTAGATAGCTCTTATTTCTAAAGTTTTTTAATACTGCAAAATGGGGAATGAACAGTAGAATGAATTTTCCGAACGAAGGGGCCACATTTTTACATTTTTGTTATATTTTTGGCATTTACAGTCGGATAGAATGATACATCGATGTTTTTGTCTCGAGGAGACCAATGTTTTGCTCTGAGGGCCATTGACCTCAAGTATCCCGTTCTATTATTTACCCACTAGATCTTAGTTCCTACAACCCTAATGTACACCCTAAGTCAGAAAATTAAAGCTCGCAAAAAATCATTAAACTTTTGCGAAGGAAGTTTTTCGATAATTCCAGCAGAAAATATTTTTTTTTTGCCGAAGGGTTCGCCTTTTTAAGTTTTTTTCATTAGAATTAGGAGAGCCATATTTTACACTCAATGTTTTCATTTGCTTTGCCCGATTTTACGAACAAAAATAAAGAACAAAGGTTGACCGAGGAAGAGAAGTATAAAAGGCCACTGCACAGATATTTCTTAGCGGAATAAAATATTTACCTCAAAAATGTGACTCTGCTAAAATATTTATCACAAAACTACAACTCTGGTAAAATGAAAAATCCATAATAAAATAGTTAAAAAAAAAGTATATGTTAAAAAACTATGAAAAACATAATGAATGGTTGGTAAAAAAGTTCAAAAATGTGTTTATAAATTTCAATATTGAATCAACGTAAACATTTTCAAGGAATTTTATTAAAAAATTTTCAAATTTAAAAACCGTTAAAAGTATCGAGTAATATCGAGTATCCAAATTAAAAATGATCGAGTAGTATCGAGTATTGAAAAGTAACCGAATTTACCAGCACTAGTTAGCATAACACAATACTTACAAAAAAATACTTCTTATATGAATTTCTTGGAATTTTTTTTGCTATCCGTCTCCAATATACACAAATTGCCTGCACTTGTACGTACAAACCATACGTCAATGTGGCAATATTTGTGAAAAGGTGACACGGAGGAAATAAGAAGATAAACAGGGAAAATCTGAAGTAGAATGTTTGTATATGTCTGTTTGATCACTTCTGAAGTTATTCAAATAGAGACAACCTGACAATAAAAATATAAACAATAATACAATTTAATGGATTTAACTGATGAAGCCTGTCCATAAAAAGGCAGAAACTAGATCTAGTCTGATTTGCAAATTTAATGTGTTTATAACTTTTGAGGAAAGTTTATTCTTCTTCTTAACCTCAAACCTACTAAATTAGAATTAATAAAAATACATATTGATGACAATATTAATTGTATTTGGTCTATACGACGTGTTTGAAAAAACAACACTTTACTATAAAAAAATGTTTCTGTTGTAGATTGTTTCAATAAATTAAAAAAATTTGGACCCGGATTTCTCGATTAAGTGGTCCGCGACACATCAGTTGGCGGGGGAAATTGTAATAACTCGGCTGTTTTTTTAACCTATTTCAGTTTTTATTGCTTTATTATAAAGAGAATTCACTCCAAATCGCTATTCTTTAATGTTTTTAATTCGAATTAATTTTAAAATATTAATATTCTTGAGAAATTGCAAATAAATTCATATTTTCCCCTTGTAATCACTGTTCCAAATTTCAGGACCGATGCGGCACGCCTTATCAATATCCGATTATACTAATTCTTGGGGCACGTATTTTTACACCGAAATAAATATTTCCAGGGGGTAACCCGGTCAATAATTCAAAAAAAAATGGAGAAACGTTGGTCTAATTGTATTGAGATAAAAACTGTGTTTTGTTCAAAAAGTCACGAACTTTTAAAAAGAGTCTAAGGCGATAGTTCTGGAAGTAACTACACCAAGAAAACAGATTCGTGCTTACAACCGAATTTTTTGCCCATCGAATGCTTCGGTTGTGTCAACAAAATTTTTCTGTTGTGACTACCGAATTATTCTTGAGGCAATAGAAAGTCTGTTGGCATTATCAAGTGACTATTGACTCTAATGATATTCAATTGTCACAACTGCAACCGAACCATTCGATTGGTTGGGTTGTAAGCACGAATCTGTTTTCTCTGTGTACACACCATTAGCAAAAAAACAGAGTATAAAATCATTTTAGCTGCTACTTGACGATTTTAGGTTCGTGATCTTTTTTATCATGAACCAGTTTATCCTGAAAATGGAGTAATACGGATGCTTACATCGATAAAGATCAACAGATTTAAAATTTCTACATCACATACAGAAAAAATATATTCATTGTAACAACCAAATTCTTTGGAGCTACTGATATATTGGTTTGTGTCAAAAGAAATTCGGTTAATACAACTGAGTTTTGCTTAAAACCATAATTCAATTGTATCGCGAATATATATATGATTACGACAAGCAAATAAATCGGTTGTTGCAACAAAATAATCATCCAGTTGGCGAGTCATTCAGTTGTCGCATGAATATTTTTTTTTGTCTGTGTAGGGTCTTGAAAAAAACCCAATTTTGCTGTTTTGACCAGGGCTTTCCAAACAAAGTTTTAGCATAATGTAAACTCAGGCTCAGGTCATCTTTTTCATCTTTCTTAATAAGATGTCACTAAACACCTTTTGTTATTCTTATTGTCACCTTTAAATACATTATGAATAATGTATTGTTTTTGTTTAAATTTAAAAACGTTTTTAATTTATAATCATTAAAATTATTTCATAGTTATGAATATGAGCAATCTGGGTAAGCATTTATAATCTTGATTACCTACATATTAGTGCTTCACTTGCCAAATTGATTAACTCCATAAAGAAAAATTAATGAGTCTTAATGAGAAAAATGAGAAAATAGTAAATATTGTCTTTTTGAATTCCTCTTAAATTATCCCAGCAGGCATTGCAATACGAAGAAGATTCCCCAATCATATTGCCAAACGAAAACATTTATTGCCGGCAATATCAATTTCGTATTGCAGAAGTTTCCTCCGCCGGGAACAGCTGTTACCCGAAAGCAATAATTCCAGGCAATACGAAAGCAATACCCCAGGAAGATAAATCGGCGACATAGCTAATTTATCATCTGGAAGATAAAAAGGTGATATCGCCAAATAAATTCCCCGGTACAAAATAAACTATTTCTTTTTTTTCATTATTAAATTTAAATTTGAAAAAGAATATCTGCATACATAATCCATTGTCCAACAAATTAATTATCTTGATTTCATCGCAGCCGATTTTTTCCGCGCATTAAATCTTAATTTTTTCGAGGAATTTGTTTCCTATGTATCTGTTGTTTGTTTTTGTACAAATTTTGTTTTAATTTTTTCCAAAATGACAAAACATTTCAAACAAATTTTCTTTATCTTCCGGACGATAAAAAGGTAATATTGCCGCAATATTGTCATAACAAATTGTGACAGAAAATCCATTTTTGAATTATTTTTTACAAATATCACCGAATTATCTTCCAAATGATAAAAGAAAGACAATTTAAAAATACTACTTGATTATTTTCATTCAAATGAAAAGTAGAAGATATTGCTTTAATGTCTTCTTGGAACATATCTTCCAAATGCTTACAGGGATAAATTTTGTGGTTTAGTAGTATTAATATTTATTATCAGAGAAACTTGTTTTGAATATTTTACATTTAGGGTTCAATAAAGGCTGAAATGAAAGTGGAGTTAATCGATTTGGAAAGTGAAGCATTCATACGTGTGTCAACAATGACAAAAACAACTACAAAGTTAAAAACAAATAGAGCGAAAAATCTGAAATTTTCAATAATTCAACAATATCATTATTGCCTGGTAAATGAATACGTATAATTATAAAAATAGGGAAAAATCATTACTAATGATTTCAAAACTTCAACCTTAAACAGGAAATAACTTTTACATTTTTGCGTTAATAGTTTGTATTACTTGATAAATATTTGCAGATATTACAAAAAAAGGTGTACCTACATAAGTATACATTTTTCGTCTGTATATTTTTTAACAATTACGTATTACAAAAACATCTTAAACCGCATTTTGCATTTGATTGTTTGTTTTCATAATTGAAAGTGAGTGAAATGACTCACTTCATTTTTGTATCCATTGAACTCATTCATTATAAGTGATGGCAACTTTATGGGATTAAAAAAAACCGCAAAATTTAAACAAATATTTTCAGATGATTCGAGGAGTAGGATTTTCATTCTTTCAAAATAGCAAGGTTGGCAACCGAAACGAGTAACGGTATGTACGGGTATTATTAAAAAGTTGCGTTTTCATAATAAATCATGTGTTGTTGTAAGAAAACACAATTGGCAACTGATATTAAAAATTAATAACCGTACTTCAATTTACCTATACAATTTTTCCTAACAAAAAGCGATATAGCTAATAAATTTATAATTTTCAATATTTTGTTTAAAAAAATATATTTTTTGCTGAAAACATAACAAAAACTGATTTTGTTAAAAACCGATTCAATAGGTAAGATCCCAGGAAAAAAAGTGAGGAAAAAGAAGTAGTAAAAACATAACAACAGTGGAATAGGGAGTAGTGAAAATTTTTGGTTTTCACTGATGAATTTAACATTGGCTTGTCATAGGAGGGAAGTTGTTCTTTTTTGAAACAAATTATGTATATTTGAACCAATGAAAAGGAAGTTCATTTTCACTTCTTTTTATTTTAATTTAATTAAAAAAAAAATATCATGCATCGCGTGGGGTTTTAACCCACACTCGTTGGCATTTCAAGCAGACACTCTACCCCTTATACTATGGCTTGTTATAACTTATAGCTGGCTTTTAGCAGTCTTGTTCAGTAAATTGTTATATTTATTTCTTTCTATTTTTATTAACAAAAATATGTATATAGCATATTGGAAAATATATAAAATTGTTTTTTTAAAGTGTTTTTTTTATAAAAATAATACACTCATAGAAAGAAATAAAGCTGTAAAAATAGGAGCTACTAAAAATTATGTAATTCAAAACGACCTCCCATGTGAAAATTGAAATATATATGAACATACATGATCATACATTGACTTCTATATGATCATGCATGTACATACGTGATCATATATGACTATGCATAGTTCATTGTATGACCATACATGATCTCATATATTTCCATATATCTTTGGATCCGAAATTTTGAGGGTATATGACAATACATGTTCATATATGACCATATATGATCACATATGAGTCATATATACTCATATATGATCATATATGATCACATATGAGTCATATATACTCATATATGATCATATATGACCATATATATCCATATACCCTCAAATTTCGGATCCAAAGATATATGGAAATATATGAGATCATGTATTGTCATACATTAAACTATGCATAGTCATATATGATCACGTATGTCCATGCATGATCATATACAAGTCAATGTATGTTCATATATATTTCGATTTTCACATGGGCTTGCAAAAAAACTGCCGATATTAGCAGATTGTTTTTTGCTAAATGCTAGTAAGATAAGAAGGAAAAATAAAACTGTTAAATTTACAAAATTTTGGTTACATTTAAGTTAACTTTTAATATGAATTACCTTGATAAAATCCGTAAAAAATTTTGCAGCATATTAGTAGATAAAAAATAGTTTTTTCTGCAATGTAATTTTTAACTTATTTTTACTAGTTCTAACTAAAATGTTTACAGGATTTTTCTTTTTCTGTTATATTTAGTTTCTAAATACATTTATTAAAAATTTTATCAAAATGGATTTTTTAAATTTAAATTAAATTTTTTAAATACACACAAAATTGTAATATTTACCTTTTTCGTAAATAACAAAAAATATTTGAAGAATTACATATTTATTTGGAACTTTTATATTTCCATAAAATTTCATTAAAAATTAATAGAAAATTAAAAAAATTTTAAATCGTTTCAAAAATTAATTTTTGAGTGTACAAAATAGAAAAAAATAAAAAATTTACAGTAAAAACTAAAAAAATTATTAATTGTGTAGAAAAGGTTCCAAAAAATTTTTTTCGACCTGGTGGGATTCCAACCCGCAACCCTCTGATTTCTGTGCCAGCACGTTCCTATCCAACCCCCATACAAAATATTAACTTCTTATCACCCATGAAAAAGAACTTCTGACTAGCATATATTTATTGCAGCATTAGATGTTGTTTAAAACCCATTCCTAAGGGATTAATTCTTTGTGATGTAATGAAGGAAGTGATTCATTTAGAATTCATTCCATTTATTTTTGCTGGGATACTGGTATTAAGGGAAAGGATTATGGGAATACCGATTTTTTTTTTCAAATCAGAAGTTTCGGTATTGGAATCGGTATCGGTTATCAATATCGGTTGAAAAGCTTGCAAAATAGTTTCTCTGAATTAAACAGGATAGTACTTTTACAAAGTAACTGTCCCAGGGGAGAACTGCATTTGAGCTGAATTTTGTCTATGTGACAGAGAAGACAAAAAGGGGAAGGTAATCCTATAGTTTTTATTTTCAGAAGATTATTTATGTTTTTTCCAAAGTATCTACAAGGCAATTGTCTATCAAATGTAAGGTATTTCGAAGACCTATCTTATGGTGTACACGAAATTCAATGATTTTTCCTAATAGAAACGTGTAGTTAGGAGTTTTTTTCTGGAGCCTTTTTTCAGCTACACTCATAGAAAAGACTTATACCAATATCAGAAAAAGCAACAAAAAGTTATTTAAAATATTCCTGCAGAAAAAGCTGCTTATATGCTCAGAATCTGATTACTAAATATTAGTAAGATAAACAAAGAGCAATAAATAATCTGTTAATTCTACAAAAATTGAGTTATATTCAAGTTAACTTCAAATGACAATTAGCCCTGCTGAAATCAGTAAAAAAAAATTCCTCAAAAATAGTAGTGCTGATTTCAGAAGGTTTAATTGTTGTTCACTTAAAAAAATCTAAAAAAAACTTTGAAATCAGCAAATTTTTGCGACTTTTTTAGATAACTAATATTTTTTGTTGATTTTAGCAGGGCAATTAACTAAAATATAGCTAAAATTTTCTTAATTCAACAGATTTTTCTCGTGCTGTTTTTATCTTACTCATGTTTAGCAAGCAGATTCTGATGATTTTAGCAGTTATTCCGCAGTGCCCTTTTAAACTAAATTTTATGACTTTAGTAAAAATTCGTACGGACTGTTATATGAATGTTTCAGTTGCCAAATCGATCCATAAAAAAAATTAATGAGACTCAATTAGAAAAATGAGAAAATAGTATATCGTCATATGAAATCAAAAAAGCCGTAAGTTACATTTAAAAAAATTTTCAGGAGAAGCAAAAAACTTTTTTAAATTGTTTGCGCTTACACTTGGGGCTGTTTAGAATTTTGTTAATAAAATCGTTGTGTTTAGTCGTAGGTGTGTTAAATTTTGCAGGAATATGTTTTTGATACGGTGCATCATAATTGATCAAAAAGTCGATTTTGAATTTTTTATAACTTACGGCTTTTTTGATTATATGACGATATATTGTTTTTTAAAATTCCTGTTAAATTATAAATTTTACCATTTAGTACACACAACCAAAAATGTCTGTAATGGCTATTGAAAGTTTTGCTGTTATTACGGGAAATTTAACTGTATTGAGCCCAGCGTTATTTTTTGCTAATTTTAGCAACACATGTCTGCTGATCTGTAGTACAATAAAATTAGTAGAAAAATTTAGTAGCCGGTACTAAATTTTATCAAAATTGCCGTAAACTGTAATTCAAAATCGATTTGCTAAAATTAGTTAAAAAACTTACTAAATATCGATCATTTTAGTAGAATGAAATTAGTATAAATAATTAGTTGCAGATACTAAATTTCAGTAAATTTTTGTAAACTGTAATTTAAAATCAATCTGCCGAAATTAGCAAAAAAGTGTACTAAAAAATAAACAAACTGTAAAATTTAAAAAAAAATTAATAAAAAAAAACTTTTTTTTTCTTTCGATTGTGACAAGCGTATTATTACTTCATCGTACTTGGAACTTGTAGTCAAAATTGCAAACGGTTACCACCTAGTTATTAGCTTTTTATGCATTGGAGATACAATAAAATTTTCTGGGTGTTATTTCCAAACTAAGAATATATCAATAGTAACAAATATAAACTAAACAAGAACTGTAAAAAATTAAAGAATTCTTGTAAATAAAATTTTTTAAATTAGAATATTTTTCTGTATTAGTAAAAAATCCGTAATTTGTAAAAAGAGAATAGCAAAAATGATTACTAAAAAAATTGCACTAAAAATCAGTATAAAAATAGTAAAGTGCGATTGGAAACTGTTTACAAATTTTTTTACTAACTTTTGTATCTAAGTGTAGTGTTAATATTTATTATCAGAGGAATTTGTTTTGAATATTAGCTGTGTTCGTGTGGCAAGCTGTCAACGTTGGCTTATGTCATTCCCATACAAATTTGACATTAGTAACTTTAAGATTTAACACTAAATGTTGGCTAGTGTCAAATTTATATGGGTATGAAATAAGCCAACGTTGATAGATTCCCGCACAAATACAGCTATTATACAATTTGGAGTCAACAAAGTGTTTTGAAATTAAAGTTTTATAAAATTCTGAAAGTGGAGTTAATCGATTTGGCAACTGAAGCATTCACATATTAGGTGTTTCCATGTTTGCATATTTTTTTTTTAAATTTGGCTGATCCAGTTTGGAACAGCATTTTTTTAATATGCCAAATGCTTAGTAGTATATTTTGTTACACAAATATTTACCTGCAGTATATTTGACGCAGCAGTTTTTTCTGTTTTTTTTTTTTGTTTAGTCATCAAATTTCTGGCATAATAAATAATCACAAAATTTTTTGTTCGGGAGTTTTTAAAAATATTTTTCTTTTCTTGGAATTTAGAAGAAACACCTACAAAAAAAATTGTTGTCCCAACCGAGTTTGGTTCCAACCGAATCGTTCGGTTAGTGCAACCGAAAATTCGGTTGTTCCAACCCTATTTCGGTTGTCACAACCATATTTCAGTTGCCACAACCCTATTTCCGTTTATAACAACAGAAACAGGGTTCTGACAACCGAACGATTCGGTTGTGACAACAAAATTTTTTTGTAGGTGTAGGCATATATTGTAAATATATCACGTTTATTTCTTGCAAATTATGAGGCCCTATGCTCCTTATAGGAACGAAAGGAATCAATATATGTGACGCGAAAAATAGAAAGGGACCTAAGGATAGAAAGGGACCTAAGGTCAGGAGAGCATGGGATCGGTCTCATTCGATGCTCAGATGTTGTCCACAAAAAAAAATTGATTTTTTTACCCTTAGGTCCCTTTCTCTATGCGCTGTCACATATATATATATATATATATATATATATATATATATTTCTTGCAAATTGACATTACTTCCCTTAAGTATGTGTGCGAATTAAAGCGGCTGACCATTCCTGCTGATTTCTTTAATACCTTAGTACAAGTTGTGATTATTTTCTACAACCGGAAGAAAATGATTCACATTTTTTTGGGTTAATAAAGTAATGTAAACAAATAAGAAAGCTTTCAGCTCCTCGCTTTATAGTCAGATGACTGAATGTTTTTTGAGGATAAATAAAAATAAACAGTTTTTAAAAATAAAACGTAAAAATTTGTTTTTATTTTTAAACTTTATGAGATTGAGCTGAACAAAAAAAAACCCCCTATCACACAATTTTATATTTTTTAAAAAGATTTTTTTATAGCATAAACCATTTGCAAACAGAGTTATAGGTCATTCGCATGAACGAGGTAACTAAATCTCTTCATTTGTATTTCTTATTTTATTACCATATAACATCATATTTTGACATTTTGTGGTAATAGAATAAAGAACAAAAAAGTAGCAGAGTAGTAATTCGTTCATGTGAATGGCCTATAATAATCCATTTTTAATTTGACATTTTTATTTGGTTAGATACAAAACTGGTCACCCTGGAGTACATACACACGTTTTCTTAACAAATTTTGCAAATTTATAAGCTTAATATGCATATTTAATAAAAAAAATAAATATCTTACAGTATATAAAAATGTATTTTCCCACAAAAAATATTGTAAAAATTGAATTTTAAATTACCTAAATTGATTTGCTATATATTTATTAACAATATATTTGTTTAATGCTCCTTTATATTGAAAGCTAATGATGTGTCATTAAATATTTTTTTAAATAACTCCATTACATACGATACATATATGACCTTGACCTCATTCAATGTGGGCATGTTCATCAAGTGGGAACGACATTTGGTTGTCATATAAAGAACGGTTCAGTTCAAATTGCAACTATTGTTACTCCCCGAGTAAAAAAAATAATATGATGTTATATGTAATGATATATTATTTAATATAATTGAAGATATACTATGATCCAAAAAAAATGGTGGATAAAATAATAAGATCTAAATATATTGAATCTTATCCGGATTTTGACCCGATATAAATCATTTCTAATTTAATGTAGAAAGACATAATTATATAACGCTTTGTATTTCAGATTCAAAACAAAAATTTTTGAAAAGTACTAAAAAATAACACCCGTAAGTTAAGAATTCAAAATTTAAATAAAAATTAGTCTTTAGAAGAAGTTTTGCATAGTTGTAACCAAGCATTTTAAGCCTTCTCTATAAACTTGTATTCTACATGTAAACTGTGTAAATGAGTTTAATGTCAAATTCCATACATCTTATACGAGAGAGAAAACTGCAAGAGGTAGAGTAGAAACCACCTCTAATTAGCTTTATTTTGAATGAGTTAAGCTATTTAGGTGTGTTTTTTGCTCTATCTCTAGCAGTTTTCTTTCGCGTGAAAAGTTGCAAAAGTTAAAGTTACAAAGAAAGTAATGAAAATGTTATGGTAATGGTTTTGGTCCATCTCTGATTTTAGTACGTACCCATGTCAGTTTTTTAATCTAAATCAAAATACTGAACATTTTGATCACATAATGACATAAGTGTTCTTAAAAACATGTAAAAACCACTTTGTTTTATACACTAGAAACACTACAATGCCATCTAGAGTGTATTGCAATTTAAACTGAACCATTCTTTAGTTTGCCGGTTTTTATTTAGACATACATTTTGTTTAAAGGTTCATTTTTAAGTTTTACGACTTAACATTACACCTATTGTGATTATTTTATATGTATTATTGCTATTAACTTTGAACCCATTAGTTAAATCCCAGCAAAACATTGGTAACTGGTTGGTCCTACTTCAATGCCTACATTTGCCCTTTGCAATAATTTGAAACCTAAAGTAATATAATATTGTGATATCTATGATGCTAAAAATCAGCTCGATTTTGCTAACATTAGCAATTTTTCTGCTAGCACCCTGCTGACTAAAATTCTGCTGAGTCAACAAACTTGTACATTCGGAACTGGTACGACTTATTCAACATTTTACCCCAAGAAGAAAAAAAACCACTGTCGTAATTTTCGCCCTTCAAAACACTGTAAGAAAACAACTAGGTGGAACTGAGCCAAAGTTTATGCTGGTGTTTTTGCCCGAAATTAGCACTATCTAGTTTATAAATACAATTTTATATGTCGTTTGCAAAAAATCTGTAAAATATATGACCTTTCTATGGCGGCTAGGTCAAAATATGAATTGATTTTAACCACTTTCAATAGAATTCGTCCTTGGGGAAGTAGAAACTTACGAATATGTAACGAATTTCGTAAATTTTTGTAAGAATTGTGACCTGTAGTTTTATTACAAGAATAAACACAAAGGCAGATGAGTACCGTGGATCGACTCAGAATATAATTCTGAGATTGAAACACATAATAATCATAATATGATCCCAACGTTCATACACAGAGAAAACAGATTCATTGCGACAACCGAATTTCTTGCCGACTGAATAGTTTTATTAATTATTATACAATTTAAATATACTGTTCCAATCGAAATTCTATTGTCTTTACCGAATTTCTGTTGGCACAAACAAATATTTTGGTGGTTCCAACCACACCAAGAATTCGGTTGTCACAACGAATCTGTTTTTTCTGTGTAGTATGATGCCAAATACTGATAAAATTGTCATCTATGGCCATAATATGATCAGTAAGATTCATATTCATATTTTACTAGAATCATACTGTGATAATTTTGTTTCCACAATCATACCCAACTATATTATTTCTCTGCGTGTAGGGTAAAAAAATATGTTATTTGACCAAATCTCAAGTATGTGCTTACAATTTTAGTTTCTTTATTCCATTTCCCATTACCTGTATAAAAGGTTTTGCTGTGATATTTTTATTTTGTGGTTGTTTATTTAGTTTAATGTTTATTAGGTCATGAATTCATTTATTTTTTTTTTTAAAGAGGGTGAATACTGTAGAAAAAATTTTCGACTTTTTATATAATATTCCTCATTTTTTATATATGAAAAAAATCGTACCAATAAAACAGCCAATTTTTTTTTAATGTACAACAACTAGTGAACTTCAAACGGGGTTTTCTTCCATCCATGACTTCAAAATCAGCTGCAACGGCACACTCAAGACGGGTTAACTGATTTTTTATCTGGTTTCTTCTTTTGTAACCAACTAAAAACTCTAATCCTAGTAAAGGAAAAGGTAAAGGAAATTCTGAATTCCTAAAACCTTTTTTGGATCTCAGTCGGTGTGGCCACTCAAAAAATGTCATGATTAGAACTAAACAATTTAATTGGCATTAATAATAGCTTTAGTTTTCAATTTTCCGATAACACTGTGAGACAAATGGTAGGGGTCAGTGATCGGGAAGGGTTCAAACTACCGGGGAAAGTTATATCGGTAAAAAAGAAGTTATACGTGTCCCGGCGTTTCGCTGGGTCACCTCTAGGAATCGAGATATATCGATTTGACCTTTGGTGGTCTTTTTTTTGACATAACTCGAGAACCACTAGTCCGATTTTGCTCAAACAATTACAATTCCTTTAATCTGTTCATATAACGTTTTTCTATATACTCAACAGTTTTGCAGGTAAAAATAAATGTATGAAGAAAAAAATATTTTTTGCCTAAAATATTAAAAAAAAAAGAAATAAACAAAAGGTTATTGATTTTTATGGTAGCGGTAACAAACATTTATTTTTACCGGCAAAACTGTTGAGTATATAGAAAAACGTTATATGAACAGATTAATTTTTAATTTTTTTAAAATTGTTTGAGCAAAATCGGACAAGTGGTTCTCGAGTTATGTCAAAAAAAAGATATATCTCGATTCCTAGGGGTGACCCAGCGAAACGCCGGGACACGTATAACTTGTTTTTGACCGATATAACATTTCCCGTTGGTTTCATCCCATCCCGATTTTGACTATCGCATAGTGTAATTAATTAAGGGCAGCCAATTTTGAATTTTTTAAAAAAGCGAGCAATAATGGAGTGGCCGCCCTAACGATTGTGGTTGATGATATTTAAAACTAATATTTTTGAATAATACTGCGATACAATAAAATATTTTTCACATAAGCAAGGATTTACAAATATTGTTATTTGAATTTTTGAAAACCGTTTATTTTCTTTACAATGCTGTTCTTAATGTATTAACCCCCCTTAATATAAACATAAAAAATCTCGTTTTTCTGATAAATATAGCTGTTATAAAATTTCTACATAGACTGAACCACGATACAGCAAAACATGGTAGATACATTTATATGAAAACATGCTCTCTCGATTACAACACACAGAAAATAAATTGGTTGGAATTCTATCGGAACCAACGAAATATTTTCATCATTTAATAATTTTAATTGCAGTTGTTTAAAATTCATCATCAGGAAAGTTATATTTATTTGTGAACAAAAAATATATTTGATGAACCAAAACACTGTCACATTATCCAAAATATTGGCTTTTCTAACCAATATTGAAAAATTACTAACTTCCACATTACCTTCAATACCAACAACCACCAATTTATCGAAGATTTAGTCATTTGAATAAAATATCGGCAGCAACAATTTAGTATCAGTTGTATTTCAATAAAACCGATCACTCTATCCAATGTATTAGTTTTTCCAATCAATTAAAAATTTTTTTTTAACTTTAGTACCTTTAACCATTCATTTCCATTATTTTGGTAATTGTAATAATATATTGAGACAAGGAACAGAAATTTAATTTATCATAATAAAATTTTGGAATCTATCATATTTTTTCGTTTCATACATATGCGTGTTTAAATTCTAAGTTAGACAACAACTAAACCTAAGTATCTGTGGCGCAGGAGGTAGAGACACAGCCTTATAGCCTTAGAAATTTGAGTTCAAACCTCAACCAAGGCATTACTTTTTTTTTTAAATAATTTTTTTATTGATTCAAATTAAAAAACACAATTGATTTTCTGTTGTGAATATAATTTTATTCAAAAACAAAATATTCAAATTTTCAACCTGAAGAAATTCAAATTTGAAATTTGACAAAAAAAATTTATGTCGAGTTTAGCCTAGAGGAAAAGCAATGGGCTGACAAACGGAAGGTCGCCGGTTCAATCCCAGTTCGCGGTATAAATTTTTTTTAAATTTTTTTTTATTATTCAAATTAAAAGATACAACTGATTTTCTGTTGTTGATATAATTTTATTTATAGACAAAATATTCAAACCTGAAGAAATTCAAATTTGAAATTTGGCTGAAAAAATTTAAATAGAGCTTAGCTTAGAGGGAAAGCAATGTGCTGACAAGCGGAGGGTCGGGGGTTCGATCCCAGTTAGCGACAAAAAAAATTTTAATTTTTAAATAAATTTTGTGGAACGTGTTTTTCTATTAATAGAATTTATAATCCACAAACATTAAAGTAATCTATTAACACAACAAAAATTCAAAAATTGTAAATAAATTTCGGTAGTTACAATGGTATTAAAAATAAATAAAAGTGATTGTACCTGGAACCATAGATGGGCACAAGTACATTAAGTACAAGTACAAGTACCATGGTACTTGTACTTGAAATTTTTTAAGTACAAGTACCAAGTTTCAAATGTACTTTGTAATGAGTACCAATTACTAGGGAAGTACTTGATACTTAAGTACCAATACCTTAAAATGTACTAGGTACTTGCTAAGTACACTTGGTACTTTCTAAGTCCAAGGTACTTGCTAAGTACACTTGGTACTTGCTAAGTCCTATGGTACTTGATAAGTACTTTTGGTACTTGCTAAGTTATATGGTACTTGCTAAGTACTTGTGGTACTTATTAAGTACTATGGTACTTGTTAAGTACCTTTGGTACTTGCTAAGTACTATGGTACTTGCTAAGTACTATGGTACTTGCTAAGTACCTTTGGTACTTGTTAAGTACTATGGTACTTGTTAAGTACTATGGTACTTGTTAAGTACCTTTGGTACTTGCTAAGTACCATGGTACTTGTTAAGTACTATAGGTACTTGCTAAGTACTATGGTACTTGCTAAGTACTATGGTACTTGCTAAGTACTATGATACTATATTTTGTCTGTTTATATCTTTTAAAAAAAAAAATACAAAAAAAATTAAAAATTTTAATAAAAGACTCAGGAAGAACCAGTTAGCAAGCCTAAAAAAGATTAGTGGGATTCATGTAGCGTCATATATTAATGTTACATAGCGTAAACCTTGTATTTATACCAGGGATGGTATAAATACAAGCTCGAGCGAGCCATAAATATATAAATTTTTTTAAAAAGCTCGGAAGCCAAAATTAAAAGAGCTGCTCAAATAAAAAAGCTCGCAACTAAAAAAAAATAAAAAGCTTATAAAAATAAAAAGGCTCGTTTACAAAACTGAAAAGAGTTTTTTAAATCGAGCAGCTCGTATAAAAAATTCAATAGAGTTTTTTTTATCGAGCAGCTCTGTAACGAAATTTAATTGAGTTTTTGAAATCGAGCCGCTAAAAAAGCTCGCTCCCATTAAAATAATTTAGATATTATAAAAAACAACAACGGTAATTTAGTTACACTATATCCAACAGTAATATTAGCTGTGTTTGTGTGACTCTCTATCAGTGTTATCAAGAACGATTTTGACAGTTTTTCAACGTATTCCGGCTTTCTACTGTCAAAATTGTTCGAGATATCATTGATAGGAATGCCGCACAAACGCAGCTATAGTCCCTAGATTTTGAATTTTAAAAATTGAAAAAAACATAGCTGAAATTGAAAAGTTTCAAATATCAGAAAAAATCACCAAAACAAAAAAAAAATGCAAAAATTTTAAAAAATGGCCAAAATTAAAAAAAAAATCATCAAAAATCAAAACAAACTTTAAAATTAAAAAAAAAACGTCAAAAGTGAAAAAATCACCAATATAAAAAAATTTAAAATTTTAAAAAATCGTCAAAAATTAAAAAAAAATCGGCGAAATTGGAAAAAATTAAAAAAAATGGCAAAAATTGAAAAAATCGTAGAAATTGGAAAACAAATCTCCAAATTTAAAAAATCATGTAGATTTTATAAAAAAATTTAAAAAATCGAGAAATTTTGAAGATTTTTTAAATTTCTCAACATCGTCAAAAATTAAAAAAATCGCCAAATCAAAAAAAATCGTTAAAATTTAGAAAAAATCGCCCAAAATTTGAAAAATTGCCAAAATCGTTTAAATTTCAAAAAGTCGTTAAAAATTGGAAAAAATCGTAAAATTTTGAAAAAATTGGCAAAATTAAAAAATTTTGTAAAAATTTTGAAAAAATCGTCAATATTTGCAAAAATTGCAAAAATAATCAAAATTAAAAAAACAGTCTACAAAAATTAGATAAAATCTCCAAAATTGTAAAATTGTTTTCATTTAACTCATTTGGTTTTAAAGATACTAGCGGTATTACAAATAAAAGCCCTTTTCTCTCTACGAGGCTTAGTTTTTGAGAAAAACGCGATTTTAAAATCTAGCAATGCAAGTTAAAATTTAGTTTCGGTATCGGGGTATTGGTAGTGGGTTTTGACCTTTGGTGCAGTCATTTTTCCTCTAGCTCTTCTAGTTTGGGAGATATGGATGCTTAAAATTTTATTTTAGCGATTTTCGAACTAATTTTTTCACAGGTGACTCACAATGACCTCCTTGTTCCAAAACCGTTGTCCGTTTTCATTTAACTCATTTCAGTGGTATACCAAATAAAAGCCCTTTTCTCTCTACGAGGCTTAGTTTTCGAGAAAAACGCGGTCTTAAAATATAGCAATGCAAGTAAAAATTTAGTTTCGGTATCGGGGTATTGCGGCTGGGTTTTGACCTCTGGTGCAAACATTTCTCCCCTAGCCTTTCTAGTTTTCGAGATATGGACGACTTAAGTTTTATTTAAGCGATTTTCGCCTTAATTTTTTCACAGATGACTCAAATTTGGAAGAATGGTTTTTGAATGGGGTAAATTTATAGGAAAGTGGATTTTGGGAAAATAGATTTTTGATGGAATAGAATTTTTGATAAGGTGAATTTTGAATAGAGAAGAATTTTTGATGGGATGATTTTTGAATAGGATAATTTTTTAATAGAATGGCGATTTTCGATAGGATAAATTTTGAGTAGTAGGAATTTTTGATGGAGTGGAATGATATATCGATATCCTTCAACATCCCTATATGACCGGGATTTTTTACTTGTAAGGATTTTTCGACACTTTTGCACCCTTTCGGAATTTATTATTCTTAGGGGACCTGCAGTACCGTTTGATAGGTTGTTCGATAGGGTTTTTATGTTAAAGGGTTTTTTTCGGTAACTCATTTTTCTGATATACATATCGGGAAACGGATAGTATGGACCAAGATTTCTTTGTTGAATCTAACCTATTTGGGGGGACTTGTGGGATGCGAACTATCCAAACGTAGAAAACGTGGACATCCACGGAAAGGGGGTCAAATTAATTCGGACTGCCTGAGGGAGAGGGAAAAAGCATATAATAGACGCAAGCACCAAAATTTAAGAATATTATCAACTATTATACTGCATTCCCACTCATTGAGACAGAACGTTGATACTAAAGAGGGTGACATGATTAACACACTATTTCAATGAAGTGGTTATTATACATGGATTCAAATTTAATCACCCACTAGCGATCATAAAGTAGGGAACCCATTCTAATGCGATTTTTTACATCCATGTAATACCGTTAACGTGCCTATTCCTACGAGAAGTTTGCGACTCTTAGTTGTGACTGTATTCCCCATGTATTTGTTATTGCAAAGTCACAATAAATTATATTTATTAAAATTTTCGCTTGAAAACTTCAAAAAAATTAAGAATTGGTATCGACACAATCATAAAATTGACAAATAAAATCTGAATTTTGAATTTTATTTTTGCTTTGTATGAAAAGTTGTGACTCTCAGTCTTAAAAATAGTCTTATGACGGCCACAACGAGTCAAAAGTAGGAAAAGGCACCTAAAATGCACAAATATACACATAAATATTGTGAAACTTGACAAGTGCAGTAGTATTGAAAACTACTATATATATTATGTTCTATGGTTCCATTAGGAACAAAGGGCCACAAAAAACTACTATAGTACTTAGTAAGTACCATAGTACTTAGCAAGTACCAAAGGTACTTAACAAGTACCAAAGGTACTTAACAAGTACCATGGTACTTAGCAAGTACCAAAGGTACTTAACAAGTACCATGGTACTTAACAAGTACCAAAGGTACTTAACAAGTACCATAGTACTTAACAAGTACCAAAGGTACTTAGCAAGTACCATAGTACTTAACAAGTACCAAAGGTACTTAGCAAGTACCATAGAACTTAGCAAGTACCTATAGTACTTAGCAAGTACCATAGAACTTAGCAAGTACCCGTAGTACTTAGCAAGTTCCACAGTACTTGTTAAGTACCTTGGTACTTAGAAAGTACCAAGTAATTAACCAAGTAATTGTACTTAAGTACAAGTACATTCAAAGTACTTGTACTTATTTTTTGTAAGTACAAGTACCAAATACTTGTACTTTACTAGTACTTAAGTACTGAGGTACTGAATACTTCCCGACTATGCCTGGAACTACAAAAATTCGGTTGGCGAAAAATTCGGTTGGAACTACGAATCTGTTTTCTGTGTGAACAAATATAAAAATGTACACAACAAAAAACCAAAAACAATTGTAGTTCCAGTTTTATAGTCGGAACGAAGAATGTTTTGTTGCTTAAATATTTCTTAAGAATTTTGTTTGTAAACTTCCTACTTAAGAAATATTTAGAAAAAAAAATAGACCATAGTTCTGACTATAAAACTAGTCCCTAGACTTTAGAATAAAAAATCTAAATTCTTCCTTATATGTGTATCATGCATTGAATTAAGTTTATTATTTATAGAAAAGATGGCAACTAATTACGTTATAATCGAATGTAATAACGTTAATACGGATGACGGTCAAAAGCAACTAATATTTCTATAAGAGTTTTGTCTATTTTCTTTTTTCGAGTGTATTTGGTAAATAAATCAAATTGAAATATATAATATAAATATTAAATCGACTTTTAATGGTTTTCTGACCAAAAAACATGATCCATAAAATAAATGAAGTTTAGTTGGAAAACTTACTCCTATACAGCTAATGACTTTGTTTTAATTTTAGTTTATACCAGAGTTTCTAATAGAAAAAAATTCTAGGCAAATGGTTTTACTTTTTCCTGGGAATTTTTCATTACTAAAAAATGGCTTTTTCTATCCCCATCTTAACCACTAAATATCGAATATGGCACTAAAATATAGTTATATGTAATTTAACATGTGTCTTTATACAATTTTATCCGAGAAATGGGCCCATATAATTACATAAGTTTGCATCAGATCAGTTATAATTTTATAACACAGATATAAATTTATCCGAATAATGGCGCAATACAATTTGATCAAATTTTATATAGTAGTATAAAATAATAGCTGAACTAGTACAAACACATAGAAAATCATATATTGTTTTATCCGTTTTATGCACTACAAATTTCTCTGAAATCCTAAATATTTGCAGAAATAATTCCCTGAAAGTACGAGTTTTTGTCAAACCTAATTCACTTGCGAAAATTTCATGATTTTTCAGCTTTAACGTTAAACTTCATGAAAACTATTAAACTTTTTTGGATTTTGGTAAAAGTACATTTTGCAGAAAAGCACAAACACCTTTAAAGGTTGCTTTAAACTGTTTACATAAATTTTATAACAAAGTTTAAAAGCATGTGTTATAAAAAAAAAAATAATAAAGAATTTCTTTCCAATGCAAATTTTATTTTTAAAAGAGTCTGGAAAAATTACCTCAAAAAAAATAAATTGTTTTGCCTAAAAGAAAAAATTTTAAAAACAAAAAAAATTAAAAACAATTGTTTGCGATTTTGTAACTCACTTCGACTTAGGTTCTTATAAAAAAGGAAGTTTTAAATTTTAATTAAATGTTTGAGCTTAATGAGTAATAATTTGTTTCGCCAAAATGATTTAAGAATTCGCTTACCCTTACAACATTGATTTTACAAATACAGAAAATAAATGTTACAATTTATTACTTTCTTTCTAAAATTGAACACGCAAAATACCCTATGTTGAAAACTCATAATACAGCAAATTAAATATTTCTTATATAAGATCTTTTGTAAAACAGAAATTAATAAAACTTCGAAGAAAATATGATTTTAGAGGTTTCACATACTTTACTATGTAAGATGTAGAAAATATGAGAAACGCACAGAAATATGAGAATTCAAAAGTTATACTGTCGACAAAACTCTTGGAAAATGTTCTCAAGTCGACTTAAATTGTTTTATCAAAAGTCTCTAGATATGATTATATACAAAATGAGATAGCAAATTTGTCTAGTGTTTGATCTAATATATAATTATATTCCAAAGACGATTGACAAATTTTCTAGGGAGGCGCTGAATGGGGTAATAGATAATTTGATCCAAAACTAAATTATGTTTTTTTTTAAATGTGACATCATATAAAAATATATATTATTATGGATTATGTACTAAATAAGTATATATAACGTCATATAAAATTTGATTAACAGTATCTAATTATAAATGTAATATACAATTATATACTGATCGATAAGTAATAAGATCTAACTAAATATGACATCATATTAAAATTTTTTGAAAAAGAAAAAATTATATTTATGTGGATACATATAATTATGTCCAGTTATATACACTGGCGTAAAAATATATATGGGTATATAAAATATTATATAATATTATATACAAACGTTTTTACTCGGGTATGGAAAAAGATTTCATATACAGACATATTGGAGGCATATGTTATTTCATATATGGAAAAGGCGCATATATATGGACAAATATGATGGTATATATGGTATATTCCATTTATGCGTTGGATGGCCATATAAAATAATATATGAATATATATGACCATATCAATTTGCCTTATCCCCTAGGGGTAAAAAGACTATAATACCAAATCATCGATATCATGTGTCTGAATGGCATTTTTATATAAATGCTGCACGTCTTTGGAGATACCTTCCAGCAAACCAACAACTCAACAGCAACGCATACAACTTTAAACAATTTCTTTTCAATTTGTTTGCCGATATTTAGTTTTGTTTCTATCTTTGTTGACATTTTGACGAAATTACCAAATTATTTTATATTTGTTTTTAACAATTTGTGATAATAAAATAAATTATGATACTTATGTATATGTTAAAATGTAGTTTTAAGTTTTATAAAATTTGCAATGTCTAATTTCCACAAACTGCTTTCCTGTACTTTAATTATAAGATTTAATCTTGTTGTGCAGGATATGTGAAAAATTAAATAAATAAATAAATAAATAAATAAATAAATAAATAAATAAAAAAAAATAAAATATTTGCCAATATGTGGAGATGTAGGTCAATTTTTATAGTACCCTACTAAAAAAAATTATATAACTTTTGCTATTGTATATAATAATATCCGAAAAATGAGAACATCTAATTGTATCAAATTAGATTGTATTATGATCATATTAGATCTAATTTGACAGAATTAGATCTAATTTGATGGAATAAGATATGGTTTGATGCAATTTTATCCGGATTTTGTCCTCATCCAAATGTATCAAATATAATATAATCATATCCAACTAGATATAATGGTATATAATTCGATACAATTGTACATAATTATATGAGGCATGCGTAAATATATATAGGTCTATATATAATTGCATATTGTAATATGTTGCACTATTTATTGTGCAATATATAACAAGATATAGTTATATATTTAGGATATAATTTCGTAAAACTTTATATAATTATATCTTGGTATATATGTTCCAATATATAATTATACAAAATTTTATATGATAATATATGACTATATCAAAACTTTTTTACTTGGGTATATACGAATATTGTTAACCATATATGATCATATACAAAATATATATGATCTTGAACTTTTTTAACTGCCCTAGTAAAAAAAATTAATATGGAGGCTTTATATGGTAATATATAGGGCAAGGAATTGCAAATGCATGTTTTTTCTCGATAGTCCAAAACTAATATGGACTAAATATTTATCCGAATCATCAAATTTAGAACAAAATGGCATCGATTTGTAGTTGCATATTTTTGCATATTTTGACTTTAAATGCATATTTGGTGCTTTTCAATGCATATTTGTGCATATTTTTCATTTTTAGGAGCAATTTTAGGAGAATTTTTTATTTTGTAAAAAATATAAAAAATTTAAATTTTCATATTTTGATTCAATCAAAATAAACATTTTTAAAAACCTTATTGACCTATGGAAAACCTTCGAGTTCTGTGTCTGTTTGCAATATAACTAACCTAAATATATTTTTAAGTTTTAAAGTCCATTATTTTCGCAAAAACAAACATTTTTAGTGCATAATACCTACTTATATTTTGAATGCATATTTTTCTTTTTTAGCTGCATATTTTAGGCGAATATTTTCCATTTTTAAGTGCATGAAATTCCTTGCCCTAGTAATATACAACTTAGTGTGATCCACATACCTTTGCATCCAAAAAATGTCCCGATATAATTATATCAGTTGTTTATCAGTTTTTATGTAATTGTATTAGTTTAGATCTTATATTAATCAGATAAAATTGCATCGGACCATTTTTCGGATGAAACTGTATATATATACAGATATAACTTAATCACATTATATATGACTATGGTCGGCTAACTTATCTACAAGTATGCTCATTTTAATGTGTCACAGATTTTATATTGAAAACGAATATTACTAAAAATCTAAAAATAAAATCATGTTGAACGAGTGTATTTAATTAAAGTACAAATTAAACGTCTTTTATTTAATAATTCAAGTTAGTTTCTTTACAAACAAAATAATTATTTTCACGACGAGTTTAGTCGGGACCCTTGCTCTTCTACGAACATTCTCGAATGACACTTATTAAAAATTCACAATATTAAGAAACACATTCGCTGAATAAACGACAGAGTTGCATTCTAGGCAGTTAATAATTTACATCTGACAAATGCAAATGTTATTCGTAGTTAAGGTTAAAGGCCAACTTAACTACCTTAACCAAGAGTAATAAAATGAGCATTCTTTTAGATAAGTTATCCGACCTATATATATGTAACTATTTTTACTCGGGCGGGTATTTAAACGAAAAATTTCATTTTTTTATTGCTACTAACCCTTATAAATAAATGAAGAATATAGGTTTATTTACGTAAAAAATAGTTTTTATATAAAAAAAAACTTTAACAAATTAAAGTATTTTGATATTTAAGTAAAATTCACGGTAATTTGCAGAAACGGTATTTTCTCCCGAAATGATATTTTATTGGGAAATAAGAAACCCTAATGTACACATTTAATTCATGACAAATAAGAAACTTCAATTGTAAAGTAAAATAACTAACTAAATCTATATCTTAAACAACAACCCAGTGTAGAAAAGCCAATTCATGAGATATATAACCGAATATCAGGTAATGGTAACTGTTTACTTTTTGTATTACTTTCCTCATTACCATATGTGCATCTACATTCTCATAACAACTCGGTTGTGACAGCCGATGTTTCTTCCAACTGCATTAATTCGGTTGCTTAATCGAATTCGGTTTCCATAGCCCTCTAATCCCGTTGTCACAATTGAAATCGGTTGGGCAACCGAATCAATTCGTTTTGAAAATTCTATTTTCAAAACCGAGTTGTTATGAGAGTGTTTATGTTTACCAGTATTGGAAAAATAATGGGTCTTAAAAGTAGATGGGTCTTAGTAATAGATTCTCGACATGTAAACTAACTTTTTTATACTCTCTCTCTGTCTCTCAGATTTGTTTATTTTCACTGGGGTATAATTTTATAAAAATAAACCATTGTTGGTACTCCAAAAAATAATGATACCCCATTATTATTTCTACACTGGGAATTGAAGTTTATGTTGTAAACAATTAGAACTCTGTTATTATATTTGATTCAACAACATAATTTGACACAAAATACGCAGTAGGCACATAACAATAATTACCACCTGGGACTTATCCTACACTCAAAATAATATGTCTATGTGCTGAACGATTACACTAATAGAAAAAAGTCTGTAAAAATGTTAAAGTTACTACAAATTAATTCAAAAGGGCTCTGCGGAAAAGAACTGCTTAAATTAGCAAAATCAGTTTTCTGAACATTAGCACACTCAAAAAAATAAGTTAGTAGAAAAGTTAGTAAAAGGTCTTGTATATCAAGTGTACTAGTTTTCAGCAATTTTTTTGGTGAAATTCCGTTTTCAGCAAAAGTTTTAATACTATTTTTTTAGCACTAAACTAATTTTGAACTAATTTATTTTGCTACAAAAATTGTGCTGATAACCGCTTTTATAGCGTGGACAACAACCAGATAGACAAGATGTAGATGTCGCAACTTGTCTGGATGTAGTACAGACAACGGAAATGATAAAAAAGAAAAACAACTCTACACAATTCCTATATTTAAATTATCAGCAAATAAATTAACTAAAGTAAAATTTCGCTACAAGTTTTTTTAAGTCGACAAATATTCAGCAAAAAGTTTAGTGATTTTAGCAAGAATTTTTTTCATTTGCAATCGACTAAGTGTTAGCAAAACTTTTGCTGAAGATTAATAGTTTTTGGTAAAAATCAGCTCGCTGATTTTCAGCAAACCTTTTGCTGAAATTACCAACTTTTTTGCAAGCACACTCCGGACTAAAAATTTGCTGACACAGCAACATTTTTTGCTGACTTTACTGACTTTTTTTTTTTTGAGTGCAGGATAAAAACTGCACGAACTGTCAAATTTACAAAAGTTAGCTATATTTTAGTTAACTGCAAATAACAATTTACCCTGCCAAAATCAGCAAAAAATTTGTTAAATATTAGTAGAACAAAAACATCACAAACAAATTTTATATTTTCAAAGTTTCTTTTAGATTTTTTTTATGTGAATAATAATTACCTTCAGGTATCAGCACTCTACTATTTTTCAGCAAACATTTTTGCCGATTTTAGCAGAATAACTGTTACTTGCATTCAACTTAATTTTACTTAAATCTAACTAAAATTTTGCATATATGATTTTAATTGCTTTTTTTTGTATGGTAATATTCAGCAAATTATTTTCTGATTTCTGTAGAGCAATGGTTCCCCCCGTTTGGGAACCATTGCACACATTTTATTTTTAATAACGCTCCTAGACGAGAACAAGAAATTCTCATTGAGTTTGTAATTAAACTTAACACAAATATTTCCAGAAATTTTAAAAAAGGTCGTCTCCTGACGATTTCCTTAGGCAAGAATGAAATCCGGATAGGGACATATTTGTAAAATACGTTTGGGATTTTAGCATATTTAATTCCTTTAATTTAATTAATGTATATCCCAATAAAATAAAATAAAAAAAAATTGTTTCATTTCAAAAACTGTCAATATTTTAAAAACTAAGCGAGATAGAGCAAAACGTACAAAACATTTGCTCCTTTGGAGTAACTTTACATAGCCTTAAATGACATGGACCACGAGGTCCGGGCACGTGGCTAATTAAATAAAAAGGAAAAAAATACTTCACTCACCTTTATGCATTTGTGGTTGTGTTTTTGTTCCCATTATGGCTTTTTTGTGTTAAATTCTTATGATGCAGAAGAAAACGTATATAAAATCGTAAAATCGAAGGTAATAAAAAAATGTTTATATGTATAACAGCCAAGTTTAAGTTAAATATAAAACGATATTACATATATATTTAAGTGCACTTGTTTTGAGATTATTATAATATTTTTAATTTAAATATTGTAGGATTTAAAAAATAAAACTTTTGTTTTGAATAATTAACACTTATTAAATAATATTGTTGACTATATTTTTTTTTTCTTTGTATTAACTTATTTTGATAAATTTAGCACTTGTTTATTATTTTATTTTTTTATTTAATTTAATTAATATTTTTAAATAAATTATTTATATTTTGTTTTTGTTTTTTTGCAATGGAATGTTATTTTGCCATTTCATGTAGTTGTACTAATAATTATAATAGTATTACGTTGTAATCCAGGTGGTCTCGGTTTAAGCGGTGGTGCTCTTCTGCGTTTTAGACTAATCGTACAAGTCCAACGTTGATTCAATTCAAGATAATACTCCATGTGGTGTGTGTTTGAAATACAATTGCTGTCTATAGAACAAAAGAGAAAATCAAACATTAGTTAAAACTGAAAGTTATTAAAAATTAATTGACAATTTAAATTTAATAATTTATTAAAACTTTTTAAAATTTTATTTAAACTAAATGCTGAAGGAAAATTTTAAATAATTAATATGTGAGAAGATTTTCTTTTTAAAACGATTTAAATGATAGTATTATAATACCACTTTGTTTTTCAAAGAAACACAAATTCGAATATCGTCAGGTGAAATGCAAAACAGCGTAACATTTTTGTACAGGAAGCAAAAACCGACAATATACTTAAAATAATAAGTCTGTTGGCTGAACAGAAAAATTTGTTATATTAACAAGATTTATTCCTGTTGTTTTGGCTTAAAATAAAATTTGCTGATTTTAAAACATTTTTTGTTAAATTTAACAAATCTAAATTTAAGTAAAAAATTAGTAGAACTACAGTTTTATCTGTTATTATACTGAGTCGTAAAATTTGTTCAAATATAGGGTCTCGGGACCTTCTCCGGGCCTAGTCCATATAATCTAAGAGCACGTAAGGGCACTCCATTGAAGCAAGCATTTTGTCCGTTTTGTTCTACCTCGCTTAGTTCTCGAGATATGGACCAGTTTATGAAGTGGAAAATTTTTATTAAAAATTTCCGAGGATCCAAGGTTCCACCATGGTCTATTTTTGGATAAAGATAGTCTTTTCACAGGGGTAGTCGAAATTTTCGTCAATTGTGCTCTAGCTCTCTTAGTTTTCGAGATATAGGCAATTCTAAAAAATCGGGAGGGAAAGAAATAGCACCATCTTTAGAACTTCCGATACAATGGTGGCGCCATCTACCGGGTAATAACAGAAACATGAAAATATTATATTTTAACAATAAATTGTGTAAAATTTAACGAATGGGTTCTTAAAAATTAGTTATAAATAATTTTGAAAATTAACACTTAAAAGTAGTTAAAGTATTCAGGCTTTTTATCATGGATGGTAACTAGAGAATGCATCCCGGGATTTCCCGGGAAATTAAGCATTTTTCAGTTCCCGCATTCCCGGGAATTTGGATCGGGAATCCCGGGATTTCAAAAAATGCAGTTTAAATTAATAAAGTTAATTATTTTAAATTTTCTTATGCAAAATTTTCCAACCTTTTGAAAATAGTAAACATTTTACATTAGGATTGTTCTTTTACTTACTACAATTTGTTACTTTTACCACAACTGGAAAAATTCAAAGAGTACCTACCTAACCAAAACAATGATTGAGTAAAAGTAGTAAGATTTTTGCGTTAACGAACACACTGATTAATTTGTGTACTTGATCGAACTTTTTGAGTTCCTTTCAGTGCCTCTTAAAACCACTCAAATAGTGTTTGTACAAAAAATTTTGAATCGCACTTATTCTGTACAGAATTAGAGACATATTTGTCCATTGATTTTTAAAAATTTTCCAGTACGTTAAAATTTGTTCCAATAATTTTTAAAATTTTTTTCCACTTTTCTAAAATTATTTTCTATATTAATTTTTTATTTTTTTTTTTTTTTTGACGGGCAACCTTTTTAGTCTAAAAATTAGTTTTAGTTTATTAAGGGCCTGTTTATCTATTACATAAATAGTCTAAATGAAAGAAATTGACAATCACTTTCGTAAGAAATACATGGGAAACAAAAACAAATTTTCGTTACTTTGCTTTCGTTTAGAGAATTTTCGTAATACATAAACAAGGCTTAAATTTTTAAAAATATATAATTAGACATATAAAGCGTGTTCGTTTACCTACTACAAGATACTACTTTTACTACAGCTGGAAAAAATCAATATAAAAAGTAAACCAAACTTTCCAATTGTAGTAAAAGTAGTAAGAATTTCGAGTAAACGAACACACTGATAATTTCGAATATAAAATTAATTCTTTCTCACTACGAAAATTCCAAGAAACCACCTGGGCTTTTTCACAATCACGAAAATTTAAGATCTTTAAGATATTTTATTAATAAAAATTTTTAAATTATAAAATATTTTCTAATTTATTTCCCTTGCGGGATCCCGGGATCCCGGGAATTCAAGATAAATTTCCCGCTTTCCCGGGAAATCAGAAAGTGCGGGATTTTGCATTCCCTAATGGTAACCGAAACCACTTGCGATTACCAAAATCAGCATATTTTGGGGATAACGGTATATTTCATTTATTTCGGTAACGGTATTTTAAGGGTATTGACTTGCAACCTGTTTGACAGATTTTTCTACTGACGTGTTATTTTAAGAGTAGATTTTTTAACAAATTATTTTATAAAACTACGAGGTACGCCGTTAAAAAAACTGCTAAGAAGAATTTTAATGCCAAAAAACAATCAAAACTCTCTGTATTTCATTATTTAATGGCGCACTCTTTAATAGTTTTGTTTATAGAACGATAAAATTTTGTGCAAAAACCCAACAACATTAACAGCGCAACAAGAAAAGTGCGAATAATTTAAAACATTTATCGTGGAAGTCGAAACGAATCACAATCACCAATACATCCGATATTAGCAATTTGATTAGTTACATTGTTTTGCATTTCACCTGACGATACATACGTAGAATGTTGTAATTCATGGTCATGGTTTTATGTATCTATTTAGTTATTATATTTGATAGTCACACTCACTATATAATTCATTAGATACGAGTACAGTACTGACCTCTAAAAAGAGACATTTAAGAAATTTAAGAAGCTAAATGAATACATTGGTAAAACAAAAAGAATTTCTATTTTTTAACATTTACTGTCTACGAATGATTAGACAGTACAATACGAAAAAAATTACAGTGTTCTGACAATGGATTCTGGTAGAGGAGACAAAAAAAATATACGTGTGTCGGCGTTTTGAAATACCATATCGGAATTTTATTTTATTCCGATGTGGCATATTGAAACCTTGTCTATCTCCCATTTTAGGTATAGGATGTATTCAGCGAACTTATGTATGTAGAACACTACTATTAGAAACATTCAATTAAAGGAAATTTGGAGCAAAATGGACAAAAATTCGTTACTCTGTACTTGTTAATCTTTATAAGCCACCTATACGCCCAATAATAAATATCGGCCTGTCTCGGTTCAGATCCGAGGAGTCGAAAAACCTGGATTGTAAGCGAGATTTTAGCAGAAATTTTCATTTAAATTAGGAAAAGTTTCTGTTGAATTAAGCACAAATTTCTTAGCGACTTTAACTAAAATGTCTGTGTATTAAACAGTGTCTAAGTTTTGCAGACCACGATTTCCAACTTTATTGAAAATTCTGCAGGCGCAAATATAGGCACTATTTCCTGTTATCTTAACCGAATTTTGAACTATTTGTATTGTACGGGCATTTTTTAGATGTCATTTATAGTGTATTAGGCACTTTATATTCGGTATTTTACTCATCGGCCAAATAAAAAATTTGTATCCCCCATTGACACATGTTTAAAAAAAGTGCAAAAATGTGTAAAAAAATAAATTAAATTTTAAAACTAATATTTGGTGAAATAAATCTCTTTAAAATTTTCGTTGCTTTAAATATATTCATAAATATTTAACTGTGAATAGTTATCTTTCATTAAATAAATCTTTAACCCCTTTGGGTTCCTTTAGGTGCCTGTTGAACTTTTTGAACTTTGGTCACGTTAACATTTTTGCATTCTTTTAAATAGTTTAAATTTTATTGTGCACTTCGGTATTATTTCAAAATAAAAAGTAATTACTTACCGATCACTGATTACGTTTTTCATGATTTATAAACGCAAAACAATGATTAAAAATGTTTGGGAAATCTATTTTTAGACACTTTTTTTTAAACATGGGGGTAAGGTAGGTATTTACAAAGCAATATAGGGTTATATGTGTCGACAGCTCAGGGGTAGAGTTCTCGGCTAACAAGTAGGGATGCAAGGTTCGAATCCCATATATATTTAATAAAATATTTGTAATAAATTTTTTTTAATAAAAATTTTTTATATGAAAACAAATTTTTAGACACATTACTTTGCCCATCCTCGTAACCACATAAGTAAACACTTACTTTATCACCTCTTCCCCAAGGATTACCTTGGAGCTCATCGCCTGTAAAATTCATAAGTAAGGCAAAGACTGCATGGGCCCCTATGGCTACACAATACTTTATACATTCTTTGATAATGTGTGGTTTTGCTGGGTATCCACTGTAAACTTTAAACCAGTCGATTGATGAACTTGCATTTTTAAATCTTAAGCTGCCTACACACTAGGGAACATGGTTGAGGGAACAAAAAATATCAAAAAATTTTGTAAACACGAAATGCACGCTCTCAACACGCACACACACACAAACGCACTCACACATTCACAAAAAATGCTCTCTTTTTTTAAGTATGTTCCCTAGTGTGTAGGCAGCTTTACATATTTCTCAAAGATATTATGATCAAGAAAAATTATTTTAATTAAATGTATGAAAAGCTATTTAGAAAAATGTAGTTTTAATGGCGCACTTAGTCTAGCTAACTCCATATACCATTTCTCTCAATTAACAAAACTTGAGATATAATAGGAATACAAATTCAGTTTCAGCGAATCTCCAAAATAATTGAATTTTCTCATACTTTATTGTTTTTAATTTACAATAGGGTTTTTCATATAAACTTGTAAATTCCTTGTAAATCTTGTATAAATACAATCCATATTTTTTATGTATGAAGTTTGACATTAAACTCATAAATATACCAGGTTTACACCGTTTACGAGAAGAATACGAGTTTATGTGAAAACCCCTAATATTTTTCTTGTCGAAAGATTTTTTTTAATTCTGCTTAAACAATCCGGTAAAGAAATAATTTCGAAACCTTTTTTATTTCAAAACAATAATTTTCATATTCCTCGAATCATGTATAAAAACTTCTCTATGTTTTTATATAAAATTTGCGGATGTTGACCTTGTTTTTTTTTAAGATTTCACAAATCTTGTTCTCAAAGTTCATCTTTAGAAATTTCCGGGAATTTGATTAGTGTGAAACATTTTTTTAACAAATACAATTTTCTACTACGGTATTTAAAAGCTTATAAGTTTAGTCATAAAAATTATTGTAATTATCGCAACCAAATTATTACTCATATGTCTAGATTTTCAGGAAGAAGTATGTTAAGAAATAATAATAAAATAAATATGTATTAATGATAACCAGGGCAGCGACTTTCATGCAAATGCATGTTTGTAGTCATTACACCGAAAATGATTTTGGCCAAATACTTTTCCGAATCAAAGAATTTGCAACAAAATGGCATCGATTTGTTGTTGCATATTTTTTCATATTTTGCTTTTAAGTGCATATTTTTTGCATAATTTATGATTTTATTTATAATAAAACTCAAAATAAGATTTAATGAAAAATAAAGAAAAGGAAAATTTTGCAAACCTTATCGCAGTACTTAACTACCCAGCAAAAACATGGTAATGACAGGTCATTACCATACGGATTACCAAGTAATGATAGGTCATTACCTTTTGCATTACTTTAAAATACAAAATAATGACTTACCGATAATAAGTTATAGAAGTACTTATATATTCGCGCAAAGTAATCACTTACTGGTAATTGATTAAATAAGTACTGATTTTTTTATATTAAAATTTTATTTATAAATTTGTTTTTAACTAAATAGGAAATTTTCCAAGGTAAAAAGTTTTTTTTGCCAATATGACCAACTATTTTACAATGTAGGGTAACCACTTATTTCCTAACTTCTCAGTAACCACTTATTCTATCTGTGTGAGTAACTACTTATTCTTTCACTATGAGTAACCCATGAATTTTTGGACATCGCGAACAAAAGTAATGTTGCGAGTAAATAGCCTGGTAAGTAGTGAAACCCTTTGTGTGCTACTTACTCGCTTAATTACTCGGTAATGTCTGTTTTTTCTGGGTAGAAGAAAAACATCAAGTTGTCATCTACTTTGACATTTATATTGGATTTAATTTTTAACCAAATGCTCTCGAGTAAGAAATATGATTTTTAAAAAACGATGAATTTGAAGTACCTGTTTTGGTTTTAAGCGTTTATTTTTGGAGCATATTTTTTTAGTTTTTAGTGCATATTTCCATTTAAATGCATATTTAAGTGCATATTTTGCATTTTTTATTGCTATTTTAAGCGCATATTTTCAATTTTTAAGTGCATGAAAGTCGCTGCCCTGATGATAACTAGGGCTAGGAAGCTGATGTAAATATACTAAACTAAATATCTGCTGATCACAAATGAAATTATATAGTAATACACCGAACGATAGAATTTTATATAATTATGTATGTACCATATATAGTTTTATATTGTAGCTTATATTGTCTAATATCGCTTATATGTCAATATGGATTAACATCTAAATATATTTGACAATATCAAATTATTGTCCAAAACTGCGATATAATCGAATCAAAGTATATATTAGCTGTGTTTTCGACTTAACTATATCCGTTAACTCATAAAAAAACTCAAAGTGCATAAAAACGCGTTTAAGACGAAAACTAACACATTACTTTTCGTATGCATGGTAACTTTCAACACGGATAATATCAACGTTGAAAACTCAACGTTTATACATCTTTAGATCTAACATAACTTATTCGCGTTACTTCTTCAAAACTTTTGCTGACGTACGTTCGATTATAATGGAAAAATTATAAACATAACCCGTTCAAAATTTTTTTATACGACAATCGGTTTAACATAGATTTGCATAGATGCGCAGGACCTAGGAAGAGTTTGAGGACAGTCCCCAAACTAACCGAATGTTAGTATGGAGACATTCGGTTAGTTTGGGGACTGTCCTCAAACTCTTCCCATGCCTTGCGCATAGTATGAAGACAATTCGGACTAATATACAGCATAGTTTGGGCACATTTTTGGCCATGTCTCCGAACTATGCGCACCACATACATATATATATGCAAATATAGAAAGTCCGAAAAAACAATTTTTGTATTTTTTAATACAAAAATTAAAATAACTGTATTTTATTTATATTTATTTATTGATTTTTTTTAAAATGGTGACAAAAATTCTAGAACTAAATGGTAATATTAAAAACTTTAAAAAGAATTAAACATACATGTATATTTTTTTATTTTTTATACATATTGTAGTTATAAAAAATACGTTTATAAATGCGTGAACTTCCTAGCCCTAATAATAGCCAACAATCGTATAAATTTTATTGTGAAAATTGAGTCTTAATACTGTTTTAATACTTTGATTGTGTATTTTATTATTAAAACTAATTACGAGTACAAATCCATTAGTGCTAAGACGTGAGTAAATTCATAATTTTTTTAAAAACTAGAAATTGTGTAAACCCGAGTAAAAAAGTTCATATATGACAATATATTTTTTAAAACAAAAATACATATTAACATATTGTAATTAGGGTTTGGGGTTCGGGAATTTCCGGGTGGGAATTCCCGGGAAAAGTTTACCGGGAATTCCCGGGAAAATAATATATATTGCCCGGGAAAACGGGAAATTTTGAATGACATTTTGCAGGCCGGTCGACGATATGGTAAACCTCTTCTGTTAATTTTGGCGAAAAACAATTGTTTTTTTAACACCATGAAGATACAACGTATCTTGCAACATCTGAGTTTTGGGTATTCATTTCTAAAAAGTCCCAATCGAGAAAACAAAATTTCCTTTTCCCGGCTAAAAATCTACATACATATATGGATTCATACAGGTTTAATGTATGCTCGTGCTAGCTCATAAACCTACATTCTTTTCTATACATGGATACATAAATCCTCACACATATTCATCACACATATTCATTAACGAAATTTGAGGTAATATCTACATTAGAGCGGGTCGATTTGTAGGGAGGGAGGCAAAAAATGTGGGACATTTGAGCACCAATTTGTAAAGTGCCAAAAATGGTGATTTTTTTAAATGTTTGTATGGGGAACCCCCAGGGGGTTCCAGGAGGTGTGCCACTGGCATGGGTGGGTCGGTCGTCCAAAGATAGTGGGGGTCGGTCATACACTTGGACTCGATTGGGGCACTCTAAATGGGTCAAAGTGGGATTTTTCAAAATTTGACCCTACGGGTCAAAAGTTGGGACATCAGAATTCGTTTTAGTTTCTTATTTTGATCTCTAGAATACTATTTTCCTTGTCAGTTGAGCGATTTTTAAATCGTCCCCCCCTAATCTACATGTATGTTCATGTATGAACATTCATGAACATGCATGAAAATGTATGATCATACTTGTCAAAAGAAAAGATTTAGTATCCATATTAGCCCTATTTAAAACATATTCTTTCCACCATATTGAACTTCTGATAAAACGCGAAAAATCGCGAATTTCAAAAAAATCTGAAACACGTGTGCACTTAAATCGTCTATAGATTATGATGTAAATTTGATACTTCAATCACAAATATCTCCGTACAAAAGAATCAAAATTTTGTTTTTTTTTTATAGAATATCCTTGAAAATAGGACATGTCAGGATATGCTTGAACATGTTATATATACCGCTGGACGCGCCTCTAAAAAACCTTTCATATGGTGCCCATATTGACTATGTTGTCTTCAGTTAAGATGCAAATTTATAATAAAAACTAAAAAATACCTTTTTCAAAAATGGTCCAGCTCGTGAGATCTCATTGCTAGACCTGAAATATTTTGGGAATCATCATGAAACAAACCAAGGTTTTGAGGAGGTCACTTTTTTACTTTTTTTCGTGAGTCGCTCTAATGTATGTATATATGAATGGACATACAAGCATGTTTATGAGCATGCACAAACATACATTAAAACTGTATGGATCGGTATATGAAGATTTTTACCTGGGTTGTTAATTTTTTTCTTTTGTTTTTTTTTTTTCATTTTTACAGGATAAATTTAAAAAAATGTAAATTTAACGAGGAAGAAATAGTTAAAAGTTTCCAAGTTTTTTAAATATTTTCTATGGAGCTGTTTTGGAACTACACCATTTTCAGTTTTATTTCAGAAAATTCCAAATATATTTCAAAATTGCCCAAAAATGTTTTAGAATTGTCCAAAAATCTTTCAAAATTGTCCAAATATTGTTTAAAATTGTCTAAAAACCTTTGATATTTGTCCAATTGCATTTCAAAATTCTCCAAAATGTATTTTAAAATTTTCAAAATGTATTTCAAAATTATACAAATATATTTTAAAATATTACAAATATACATTTAAATATTTTATTTATATTTAAGGAAATTCCATTTATATTTTAAAATTGTCCAAATGTATTTCAAAATTATTCATTTATATTTAAAAATTTTAAATCTGTATTTCAAAATTGTCCAAATGTATTTCAAATAATTCCATTTGTATTTCAAAATTCTCCAAATGTATTTGAGAAAATTCCAAATGTATTTAAAAAAACTATACTTGTATTCCAGAATAGAGTTTTTTTTAATTTTTTTGTGATTTTTTTAGGCTACTAATATTTAGTAATTTTTTTCTGATTTTAGCAGGTAAATTTGCTATTCTCCATTTAGCTCAAATATAACTAAAATTCTGTATATTTAACAGTTTTATATTTGCTGTTCCTATATTACTAATATATAGCAAATATTTTTAACTAATTTTTAGTAGTTTTAACTATATTCTTTACGGACTTTTTTCTATTAGTGTAGTTACAAATCCTACATGTCTATATTTTCGACTTTAAATAATTTCTAAATTGAACCTCGTACAATATTAAACACGATAAAAAAATTAATTGCGTGAGAAATATAACGGAACTAGAACACACACATTATCGCTCTTATTTAAGCGTTAGAAAAGTTTTTGATTTGGTAGACTTGCTGACCAAGTTGGTTTATTAATTTATTGTTGTATCTCGAATTTCAGTTAATATTGATTAAATTATAATCATTGGGAATTGGGACTTTCGTAACTACGTGCACCTAGTGCGGAAAGTTTCTGGCTGTTATTCAACTGGGAATGACCAGAAATGATTCCTTTGTATTACTGTTCAAGCAGCTCACTACTTCGGGTGAACAAGTATTCCCGGGCAATGGCACCCGATTAAAGCTAGCTAGGGTGAGAAGGCGCCATTCATGTAACCTCAATGGCCACGAACAACTTGGCATCTCAGGAAAGTAGGATAGCAGCTCTGTCACCAATCTAAAAAAGGGGGCTAGCAACCCACTTTTCTGAACTTATCCTGCTAACGAATCGCTAAATAAACAGTCTCTAAATGAAAAATGTTGAGATATGGCCACTACAATGTTCACGTTTTTTTGTTGTTGTGTGAGTGGCTGAGGAAAGCAAATAAAAACATTTTATTACATAGAAAAAATTTACTTGCAACATGTTAACTAATAATTGTTGCTATCAACGAGAACTTTTGTTTAGCTTTATTGTGTTATTTTCTATTAAAATTTAATTCTTTTTTATTTTATTTTAATTATTTGTTCGTTAAAATACTAAATATTTAAAAAACGTATTGAAACACTAATAAAAAATATGAAAAAAAAAAATTAAATAAAAGTTCTAAATTTTACCAACATGTTTTCACTTGCTTTTCACGAGTTCACGAACAAATAAAAAGAGCAAAGGTTGAGCGAGACGTAGAGGTATAGAAGCCCACTGGTTTCATTAAGATCTGAGAGTACCCGTGTAAAAAAGATAAGATCTGGCTAGATCTCAGTAGATCTTACCAGATCTAATTAGATCTCAAATTTGTCCCGAATTTTTAAATCCAATTAGATCTGATCAGATCTAGGCATATCTGGCCAGATCTTAGTAGATCTTACCAGATCTAATTAGATCTCAAAATTGGGGACAAATTTGAGATCTATGTAATTAAAGCTGGTCAGATCTAGGCATATCTGGCGCAATTGTCCAGATCACTTTAGATTTAAACAAATTTGGCACTAGATCTGATCAGATTTTCCCATAAGGTATTATCACATATGCCATATCTGATCATATTTGATAGGATCTGGTACAAGATCTAAATAGATTCAACCATATATATTTAGATCCAAACAGATCTGATCAGATCTAAACTTTTTTACACGGGTATGCACAAGGAGAGGTAAATCGTAATTAGGGAATACATGCCGGGATTCCCGGGAAATTTAAGATTTTTTCGTTCCCGCATTCCCGGGAATTTTGACCGGGAATCCCGGGATTTCAAAAAATGCAATTTAAAATAATAAAGTTAATTATTTAAATTTTTCATATGCAAAATTTTTCCAACGTTTTGAAAACAGTAAAAATTTTATATTAGGTTTGTTTTTTACTCACTACAATTTTTTACTTTTACCACAACTGAAAAAGTAAACAAAACTTTCCAATTGTAGTAAAAGTAGTTAGATTTTCGAATAAACGAATACACTGATTAATTTGTGTACTTGATCCAACTTTTTAAGTTCCTAAAAGGAATTTAAAAAATATATTTTTTTTTAAAAATCACTCAATTAAATAGAGTTTGTATAAAAAAATTTGAATCGCACTCATTCCGTACAGAATTAAGCACCGCAAATTGTTTGAGTTTCACGTGGAAAAACTGTTATACTCCATATAAAAAATAGTTTTTCAAGACAATGAGTTTCACGTGAAATTTGTGCAGACTTTGTTTTCACGTAAATTTAATATACAAGACTATTATTTTTCTTGTTAAAAAGTGACATTTTGTGTTTATTGTGATTGTGTCTTTCTAATTACATAAAAAAAACTTTAATTTTTAGAATTTCAATTACAAGTTAATACCTTTAAAGTTTGAATGAAATTTTTCCATGTGAAAAACAACTTACGGTGCTTTAGAGCAGAGGTCGGCAACACCTATGCCCATGGGCACTCTCTCACACCTACATAAGCTCACACATAGAACAAAAAAATAATCAGTCGCATACAAGATTTCAATGAAGTAGGTTGTCACATCGCTTGTTTGCCAGATTTTTTACACTCTGCATAATGTTTATTGATACATTTTTTTGGTAATTTATTTTTAAGTTTTTTGTTTTTATTTTTTTTTGTGTTGTTGTTTTTTGATATTTGTTTTCGTAGTTGTTGTTTGCTTTTAAATTTTTATTTTATATTCCCATTATAAACATTTAAAATTTTCGAATTATTATAAAAACGTTCTTTGTCAGTGCATTCAGAGTGAGAGGCTGCAACTCACTCATACAAGCACAAAATAAGGTTGTATATGTTTGCCGATCCCTGCTTTAGAGACAATTTTTTCATTGAGTTTTTAAAATTTTCGAATAAGTTAAAATTTGTTTCGATAATTTGAAAAAATTTTTCCAATTTGATAAAATTGTTTTATATATTAATTTTTTTTATTTATTTTTTTGACCTGCAAGTTTTTTAGTCTAAAAATTTGTTTTATTTTATTAAATTTTTTAAAAATATATTATTAGACTTATATAATTTTTAATATAAAATTAATTCTTTCCCACTGAAATTTCAAGAAAAAACACTCACGGCCGGAGCTTTTTCATGATCATGAAAATTTGAGATCTTTAGGACATTTTCTTTGTAAAAGTTTTTTAATTATTATACAATATTTTGTAATTTACTTCCCTTGCGGGATTGCGGGATCCCGGGAATTCAAAATAAATTTCCCGCTTTCCCGGGAAATCAAAAAGTGCGGGATTTTGCATTCCCTAATCGTAATGCGCAAAATCGAATGATGCGTATGATTAATATGTTATATTTATCAGGCGGTTTTCAACTCGCTCTTTCGAAGATTGACATTTTGTATCGCAAAATGTTGTCCTTTGCAGACATCTGTAATTCATATGGTAACATATTTCGATACAAATTAAGAAGAGAGTGAATTAACAGAGGTTGGGAGAGTTTGCACCTCTTTTAATTTAATGCTCGTTGTATTTATTACTTATTACCAGGGCAGCGACTTTCAAGCACTTTAAATCAACAAGTTTTTTAATTATTATAAATTATTTTGTAATTTACTTCCCTTGCGGGATTCCGGGATCCCGGGAATTCATAATAAATTTCCCGCTTTCACGGGAAATCAAAAAGTGCGGGATTTTGCATTCCCTAATCGTAATGTGCAAAATCGAATGATGCGTATGATTAATATGTTATATTTATCAGGCGGTTTTCAACTTGTTTGTATCGCAAAATGTTGGCCTTTGCAGACATCTGTAATTCATATGGTAACATATTTCGATACAAATTAAGAAGAGAGTGAATTAACAGAGGTTGGGAGAGTTTGCACCTCTTTTAATTTAATGCTCGTTGTATTTATTACTTATTACCAGGGCAGCGACTTTCAAGCACTTAAAATCGAAAATATGCAGCGCAACATGATGTTTCTCATTTTTAGTTTAATGCTGTGTTAAGGTCTACAAATTCTTTCTTAAAAAAAATGCTCATTGGAAGTCGAATAAATGATTAATTCGGTAGTCAGAACCAAAACATTTGATTAATGTAGATTGCAAGCACAAATGTTTTTCCCAGGTGCAAACTACTGAAGTCGTAAAAGAAATAAGAGTTTATAAAAGATTTCTAAACCATAGAAAACAAAATTGCCTGGGCATTTCAATTGTTATTGAGGCTAAAAAAATGTAATTTATGTGCTTAAAATGCCGTTGAATTTATTTCTCCATTCATAAATACAAGTCCGGAGGACATTTCTATTGTAATTATTGTTGTCATTTGTATTTTTTGCTATAACCGTCAACATATTGTTAAGTTATGTGAATTCATTTATTTTTTTATTATTTTACTTTCATTCAACACTATCCAGGTTCATGTTCAATGTTTTAAAAGAACGCCTACAAATAATATTCGTATAACACGACAATAAAAACGACACAAAGAGAGAGTACAAGTTCTATTGGAATTTCATTAACTTTTTTATTTTAACTCAACGGAAAGTAAAAGCTATTTCCTGCACGCAAAAAAAAGCAAAGTCTCTAACATATCATGCCATTATCGTTGGTAATAGCCACTTTTAGGGGCTTTAAATGAATGCATTCAATTTGCCAAGAACTAATTTACCATTAAATTGAAAATAACTAGTCTCGAACTAGTCTTCCAAAATAAAAGTGAGTGTGTATGAAATTTACTCAATAGCTATATTTATGCGTTGGTGTTACCGAAATACGCTCAAAAGAAAATAATACATACATACTTTTTTTTTGCTCAAGTTCACTTGCAATCTTGGAAGCTTTCATACAAAAATCTTGGAAGCTTTCATACAAAATGCACTCACCAAGATTTTTTGACAGAACGTTTATAATATGGCTTTTATTTTACAATTTTAATTCAATCGCAAATACTCTGAATATTTTGTATGGCAGATTTGCTATATTTATACACAGAACAAAACTTGTTCATAAATAGTATGTATTGCTTACATTGATTTCTGTTCATACTAGATTCATTTATATTATAAAAAATTTTTTACAAGTATGAATTATTTTTTTCTGTGTACCAAAAAAATTTTTTTTATCGAAATTACATTTTAAATAAATTGTGATTTTATAAAAACCTAAAAAAAAATTATGGAATCAATACCTTTCCATTACTTTTCCGCCATATTTCTATATAAGTAATATAATATAAATCAACCTGATTGAACTGAAAGTCGGTACCTACAAAGGGAAAGAGGAATTTTAATGAGGTTTGTCCCGCAAAATATGTAAAATTATTACATGTACATATATATGTATGTCAGAAGCAAACCAGAGCAAATAATGACTCTGACCAACAATTTGTATTAAAAATGTTTCTTTTTTTGCCGAATGACCGCGAACTTCAAGCATGGTGGAATGACGTGATTGACATTTACTAGGTTTGGAAAAAATATAGACTAAAGGAAAGTAAAGCAAGTGTGGTATAAAAATACCCTTGGCTGACCAGACAGATAGTGAAAAATAAATGTAAAATACTACAAGTTGTTGCAACTAATTGATGGTCATGTAAATGTTAGATATTTCAAAGTGATTAATTTTTTTTCTTTGAATATAAATAATTTGTGTAATGAAAATAAAATTTACTTAGCAGATGTCTTAAAAATGCAACAATTTATGAAAAAGTTGAAAGAATTTATTGAAAATTCAAAACAATTAACAAAAGCATTTAAAGCATTAATTTTTGTCTACACAGAAAACACATTCGTAGTTGCAACCGAATTTTTCGTCAACTGAATTTTTGTAATTCCAGATACATTCACTTTTACTCATTTTTAATACCATTGTAATTATCGAAATTTAATTACAAGTTTTGAATTTTTATTGTATTATCTGATTGCTTTAATGTTTGTGGATTTTAAATTCTGTAAATAGAATAACATGTTCCACAAAATTTATTTAAAAATTAAAATTTTTTTATGCGGCGAACTGGGATAGAACCGGTGACCTTCCGTTTGTCAGCTCATTGCTTATCCTCTAGGCTAAACTCGATTTAAATTTTCTTAGTCATACCATAGATTTGAATTTTTTCAGGTTGGAAATTTGAATATTTTGTTTATGAATAAAATTATATCAGCAACAGAAAATCAATTCTCTTTTTATTTGAATCAATAAAAATTTTAAAATAAAAACTATAATGTCTTTGATGCGATTTTTAACTCAGATTGCTAAGACTATCAGACTAAACGTGTTCGTTTACTTACTACAAGTTACTACTTTTACTACAGCTGGAAAAAATTAATACAAAAAGTAAACAAAACTTTCCAATTGTAGTAAAAGTAGTAAGAAATTCGAGTAAACGAACACACTGACTGTGTGTCTACCCCCTGTACCACAGATACTTACATTTATCTGTTGTATAACCTTGAATATAAATATTCATATGTATGAAATGAAAAAATATAATATGTTCCAAAATATTGTTATAATAATTAAAATTTCTGTTTCTAATCTCGTTATGTTATTTTAATTACCAAAATAATGGAAATTAATGGTTGACTGCACTGAAGTTGGCAAAAAAAAAAAATAAATTTATTGGTAAAACTAATATGTATTACTTTGGATAGATTGATAGATTTTGTTGAAGCAGAACTGATACCAGAATTTTGATGCCTATATTTTATTCAAATATCTAATATTGTTACGAAAATAAGTGAATTGGTGGTTGTCGGTATTGAAGGTAATGTAGAAGTTAGTATTTTTTCAGTATTGATTACAAAACCCAATATTTTAGATAATGTGACAAAGTTTCGGTTAATCTTGTATATTATCAGTTTATATTTAAATTTAACTTTTCTGATCATGAATTTTATGTTATTCAATTAAAATTATTGAATAAAGAATAGATTTCGTTGGTTCCGATACAATTCCAACCAATTTATTTACTGTGTGTAAGAGAAATAATACAGAAATAAAAATTTTTAATAGAATTTTTAGAGAAGTTTATCGGAACAGGAGCGTTTTTCTGAATCTGAAATTATTTCAGTAGAAATTTTCCTACGCTGGTAAATAGCAGAAAAAGCTTGTTAAAATTATCTAAAAAGGGGCCTGGAGAAAAAACTGCTGAAATACCCTCGCTGTCTTCTAAGTAAAACTGAACATATAAAACTTTTAAATATACAACATTTTAGTTATAATTTAGTAAACTACAACTGACAATTTACCCCGCTGCACTCATAACAATCCATAGGTAAAATAAACGAAAAATGTGGTTCATTTTACGAAATTTTTGGTTATTTTGACATTACGAATATTTTTGTAATATGTACAAATGATATTTCGTTTCTAGTATCGAATTTTTATTTGTATATTATACGAAATTTTATAAAAGTACAAAAAAAGATTGGTAAAGATATAAATTTTTGGTTTAAATACAAAATAATTTCGTATCTAGTAAAAAATTGGGTGTATAACCTAAAAATGCGATATATTTGGCAAATTTTTGGAGTTTTTGTTACTGTGAAACATTGGCCATCGTTATCTATGATCTTTTCCCAACTTTCTGGAAACATATTTATTCCGCGCCAAAACAATTGCTCATTTTTTGAGGCCAAGAACTAATCAAGCCAATTTCGGATAACCTCTTCTGAAGTGAAGCATATTCCAGTGAGAGCATTCTGCATCGATCGAAACAAATGGTAGTCGGACGGGGCAAGGTCTAGACTATAAGGCGGGTGAAATAAAAATTCCCAACCACTATTTTCTAAATAGTTTTTAACCGGTCTTGCAACATGTGGCTGAGGTTGTCATGATGCAATATTATATCTTCATTTCTGGTCGCATATTCCGGGCGTTTTTCGGCAATTGCTCGCTTCAAACGAATCAATCGTATTCGGTACAGGTCCCCTGTGATCGTCTGGCCCAATTTCAGTAGCTCATAATAGATGAGACCCTTCTGCCATGCTTCACATACGATTTCTTACGCTTCGGGTTATCGTAATGGATCCATTTTTCATCGCCAGTAATGATTCGATGCAAAAATGACTTCTTTTTATGGCTTTCAAGCAGCATTTCGGACATGCAAATCGTCTTTCAATGTCTCTCGGCTTCAAATCGTGTGGTACCCATTTCCTTACTTGTGATACCCTTTTCCCTGCTGCTTGAAAACGATTTGAAATTGCTGCTTGAGAAACTCCATTTGATTTTGCAAGTTCTTTTTGAGTTTAACAACAATCTTCATCGAGAAATGCCTCCAATTCATCTCTTCCAACTTTTTTGACTGACCTGTGCGGTCTTTGCCTTCCGTGTCAAAATCATCACTTCTAAACCGCACAAACCATCTTTGGCACTTTGAAATCAATGGTACATATTCAATTGAAGAAGTAAAGCAAAACGTTTCGCAAATGATGCTTTTTTTTGGCACAAAATTCGAGATTTTTTAAGCAAAGAAAAATTTTGTTGTTTACACTATTTCGTTCAATGACCAAGTGAGAATTAATGACAGATGTTTACTATATTTTACGAAATGTTGTAAACGTGCAAAAAAGTTTTGTAAATATATAAATATTTTGTAAAAATACAAAATAATTTTGTTAATTCTACAAAAAATATTAATGATTAAATCTAAAATATTTGTAAAATATACAAACGAAATCGTTAAATAAAAAAATTTTGTATGTTTACTAAATGGTATTTGGTAATATTACGATATTTTTGTACATTATACAAACATTTTTTCATTAAACTTTATTTGTATAATTTAGGAAATTCTTAAATTTAATCAATTTTTTACCATCAACTTAGTATAAACATTTTGTAATATTACAATTTTTTTTGTACTTTATACTAAAAATAATTTACAAAATCGTGTTTGTATTATTTACGAAATTTGTAAATTTATGAAATTTGTTGTATACAAAATATTTGTAATATAAACGAAAGGTTTGTATATTGTACAAAAAATATTTACGAAAAATATTTTCGTATTTTTAAGCATGGATTATTATGAGTGTGATAATAGAAAAGCTTTTGCTGAATGTTAGTAAACAAAAAAAGAAGAAATCGTTATATTTAGAAAACAGGTGAAAACATATCAACTTAACACAAAAAAAAGTGGGATTTTCGGATTGACTCTTAAATAACTGTATTTCTGGAAAATGCCAAAAGAATCGCAGACTGAATTACCTTTCTAAAAGCCATAAATTACCTTTCTAAAGAGCCATGTTCTAAGTATACGATTTTGTTTTTTTTTTTTGTATAGTTTTTTAGAACAAATTTGCAAAAATACAAAAAATACAAACTGGGCTCGTTTTCGAGCCCACCTTTTTAACCGTTAGAAATATGATTGGGACGATAAAGAACTGTGTATGTATAATAGTTTAGTTTCCTCTATCACATATCGAAATTTAATTAAAATCAGAATGTTCGCCCAAAAGGAGTTGTCGTGTAAACTTCATTAATCATAACCATAATATTACAAAAATAGCTACTGATATTTTCAAATTAAGCATTTAAAAAAAGTCGTTTTTGCATTTCTATGAAATTTATGGTTCATTTTCAGTTACAGATTAAAGTGGGTTAATGTTATCCGATTAATAAATCTAAGCTAATTTAATGCATAAATAAAATTCAAAAGTAATTTTTATAACATCAGAATTTTTGGCAATTTTTAATAAAAATTCACGGTTTAACGTTTTCCAAAAAAAACCTAAAAAACATAGAATTCTTCCATTTTGAACCAACTTGAAAAAAAAAAGCTTGGTGAGTGAAAATCGACAAATGGTATTTGAAGGGACATCCCAATGTATATAGTTAAACTCTCGAAAAACAAAAACAGCAAAAAAGGGAAATACAGGGGCCGTGAATTGTTGTAATCTATAGCAATCTAAACATGAGATTTAGCCGCTAAAAAAATACGTATACATTATATTTCCTCTCCTGTCACATATCCCATTAACACCGGAGAGAACTCTTTGGGATACCTTCTTTATTAGTTTATATTTATTTCATTAGCTAACTGAAAGCGGAACTACTTTTATCATAAAATAGTTAATAATAGATTTATATCCATAGTTTTAATTATGTTACTGAATTTTTGCACAAACTCCCAAAAAGTACATTAAATCGAAAATAGAGACTTCAAATATTATTTTAACATTTGAGCACACTATGCTGATTAAGAAAAATATAAATTCAGTTAAATTATTGCATTTTTTACCAAGCATGGATTCCGTATGAATTTTTTCACAAAATTTGGCAGAAGGATAGCTCGGTTTCACAGTAAGCATTTTTTATAATTTTTATAAGTAGCTTAGTCGTGCTCTCTAGTGGTGGTATGATATTAAAACTGAAACTGTGGCGCTTTGTAGGCAGTAATTAAAGGGTTAATATTTTTAAAAAAATTTAATTTTTATATTTTAATACAAGTTTTTGTAAAAAATTTAACAGAGTTTGAATTATTTCCTTTGCAGTATTTTTAAGAATTTTGTAAAACAAAATTTATATTTTTAGACATTTTTTAAAAATTGTTATTTGGCCACTCTAATGCTTTCTATGCTTTTTTGCTATTTGAGAGAAAATAGCCCATACTGATCATTCGATAAGTCAATTTATTTTTTAAAGTACATAAGGTTTGTGCACGAAATAACTAGTGCACGAATTAATCGCAATAACTTTTGAACTAAACGTCATATTTAAATAAAAATAACATTTTATTGAAAGAAATTTCATTTGAATTAGCATTTTATTAATAATTAAGATATACACTAATAGAAAAAAGTCCGTAAAAAATTTAGTTAAAACTACTAAAAATTAGTTAAAAATTATGCTGCAGAAAAAAACTACTAAATTAGCAGATCATTTTTGCTATATATTAGTAATATAGGAAAAGCAAAAATAAAACTGTTAAATATAGAGAATTTTAGTTATATTTGAGATAAATTTTTTTAAATGGAGAATAGCAAATTAACCTGCTAAAATCAGCAAAAAATGTTGCTAAATAATTAGTAGCCTAAAAAATCACCAAAAAATTTAAAATTTTCTAAGTTTTTTTTTCGATTTTTTTTTTTAATGCAAATTAAAATCGAGCTTTTTGAAAACAGCAGTTTACAATGTTTTAGCAAATATTTCTGCTGATTTTAGCAAAATAAACTGCTATTTTCATTCAACTAAATTTAGCTTAAAAATAGCAAAACTTTTGTAGATTTAGCAGTTTATTTTTGCTATTTTTAGTCTACAAATATTTAGCAAAATTTTTCTGCAGATTTTACAGTACAATTTGCTATTTTCAATTAACTAAAAGTTAGCCTAAATATAACTAAAATTCTTTAAATTTAACAGTTTTAATTTTGCTGTTCTCATTTTACTAGTATTTAGTAAAAAAAATCTGCTAATTTTAGCAGTTTTTTCTGCAGCATCATTTTTAACTAATTTTTAGTAACTTTTTCTGCTGTTTTTACAGATTTATTTCTATGAGTGTACTAATTGGTTTTTATGGAAGTTTTAATCTAGAAGTTTTATCTGGAATATCACCCATTAGGGCTTTAATGGTATTTTCATTGATCTTCTTGCTTGATAAACTCCATTTCCGAGAATTCTTTTTACGGCATCGGCGACTTGCTTTGTGCTCTTCTCTATTTTTACCAATGCCCAAAATCTCTCCACTGACCTGAGTTCTGGACAATTTGGCGGAGTTGCCTCTAAAGGTACAAAAACCACATTATGCTTTTTGTACCATTCAAATGATCAGGCCAAAAGAACATGGATACTTTATGCTGCCGTACGAATGGAATTAGTCTCTTTTCCAAGCATTCTTCAATGTTCAACTCTCTGTGTTTATCAAACTCGTTGTCACATATGAACTGCTTCTTTTTCCACAGCTACTAAATGCTCCATTAGTATTTGCGTTCCGTGACGTTTCTGTAATGTGCCGTGCTAGATGGCTCTTGTGTGTAGTTAGTCTTTTCCGTAAAAACGTATCAGCTGTTTAATGTTGTTTTTCTTAGCAGAGATCTACGCCGACCAGATTAATTGTCTGCGGAGGCGAAATAAAAAAATTGCAGTGGCGGTTTAAAGCTGACTGTGAGCTAAAAAGCTGATAGGCTAGCCAACTTTAAGTTGACACATGCAAAACATCGCTAATGGTAGAAAAATAAAATTAAAAAAAAAAACAATTATTATTTTTAGATTTTTATCGTATAAAAAAATTTAGACGGCGGCGGTGATAAAAAATAGACGGCGACTCGGTTTAGCCGGTTTAAGCCATTCGTCGTAGATCTCCAAATCTCAGCTGTCAACTCGCTGTTTCTTAACGGAGAACTAAAATTCTGTTTTCAAGAGGTTCATCCGGCACGGAACGTTGCGTTACAGACAAACTAATGACTCAAATGTTTTTTCATAGTACAAAAACAAATCAGCTGATTCGTCACGGCACGTTACGAACAAACTAATTATACCTTAAATTGTTTTTTTAAGAATTTGTTTCTTTTTGTGTCATTTTCTCTAGTAGCGTCGATATAGAAATCTACACCTGGTAACAATGAGAAGTTGCCAAGCACATACGTTTCATCGTCCATAACACAATATTCATAAATTTTAATGAAATTACGATTTAATTCTCTGACACGTTGTTTTGCCTCTTCATTCTTCGTGGCGTTCCGATCCGTCACGTTTTGTACCTTAAACGACCTCGACCAAGCATCCTTTTTCACTTTTCCAACAAAAGACTCCGAGCAATTCGTTTTTAGTGCAACGTTTCTTCCGGAAATGTTAGGATTTTTCCCAAAGAGAGTCAAAATTTTCTTTGCCTTGTCAGAGTCAACATAACCCTGACTCTGACACTTCCTATTCTTTGTTTTTAATAGCTAGACGTTCTTTGTAATTCTTATTATATTTTACGGACTTTTTGTTGACTATCTATTTTAAAGCAAAATAAATATCGTTAATATTTGGACACAATTTTTTGAATGCTAATGTGATTAAAAATTTTTTGTTTGCTTAAGGAATAATTTACAAGTGAAAATGTATGCACTAGTTATTTCTAAGAATTTCTCATCTATTAAATATTTTTTCACATGTCTTTATCGAAATTGATCTTCTTTATATTTTTAAACATTTGTGGGAAAAAGTGTTTTGAAGAAAAAGACAAAAAATAACTTTCATTCAAATCAGCCGTGGAATTACAATTTTTAAATTTTTTTTAAATTGCATTTTTTGTCAAGGCCTGAAACTATTACAGCAGTCGGGTCTTTATAACATGTTAGTAAAAATAAATCAAACAAATACATTTTTTCAACATTATTTTTTCAATTTTAACTTCACAATAAAAAAATATTCTTCATAAAAGTGTGGTTTTGTTCAAAAATCTATCTTCACTAATTTGTTATTATTATTTTTATTACTGTCAAGTCCTTCTACATTATTAACTCATGTTGTAAAAGAATTCTCAAATAAAAGCTATCAAGTTATGACCATCGATATTACCATTATAACTTGTTGAATTAAAATTTCCAATATTTTAAGTACATTTAAGATTAAAACAAATTTGAACTGCTTAACAAAAGCTATTTATTTCAAATTTAGAATAGAATTAACAAAGGTTAGTGTTAATCTCTAGTTCTTTTTTTTTTATAAGTTTGTTCACAACATCTACGTTATTTCAAAAAAACTAAAAACACGTGTTTTAAACACTTCTACCGTCCTATTAACTTTGATCCTTTCAAATAACTGAATGACATTGAGGAAAAAAATGTTCTTTGTATAAGATTTAAAAATTTAAAACTACACTTTATAAAAAAAAATCTATAAAATACTTCCCATATAAATATTTTATTAAAAACTGGTTAATTAGACATATTGCTGTAATTCCCAGGTGTTCGTTATGTTTAGGCTTATTAGCTTTGAAAAATAGATATTTTTTAAACGGCTGATACACGTTTTAAAAACTGTTTAAAATGATAACGTATGTCGAAAGTGACACTGTTTCATATAGCTGGGAATTGTCCTTCAATGAACATTTGTTAATATATAATATTATTTCCTTAATAGATTTTCCAAGAAAAACAGACACGTTTTGCTTGTTCTGTATTATTTTTCTAGTATTCTTAAATGAAAGTGCGTAATTTTTAAGGTTAGCGTATTGAAAAGAATTTTTTTAAATTATTAAATATTATTAAATATTATAAACTCTTTCAAGGTCGGTTCAGGCTTTTTTTGTTGACAGTATGAGCATATTCCGGTTATAATTTTTTAAAATGATCATAAAATTTAAATTTTATGGTCCATAATAAATTTTACTTTTTAGTCTTTATTAAAGAAGCGATAAAAGAACATAGTGTCAATTTTATAGTTAGAACTAAGAATGAATTTTTTCTAAAATTTTACTTATATCAGAAATTTTTCGACAAAATTTCTCACTTAAGAAATATTTTAGACTAAAATCGTTCTTAGTTCTGACTATAAATCACACTTAAGAAATATTTTAGACTAAAATCGTTCTTAGTTCTGACTATAAATCAGACGCATAATAGAGTTAAAAGCAAAGGATTTTTCATATACTTGCATTTTTTCAGGATGACAATTTGTGGTTGAAGTTGTGATGATCTGATAACACTTTGTCGTTGAAATAGTGATCTATTTCTAAGCGAAAATTAGAAAGCAGAAGTGAGATTACTACTTCTTTTCTGCTTCTAAAGAATGGGTTAAAAATTGCCACAAAGCTTTGTTTGCCACACTTTATTGCTTCACGAAAGTACGAAGGAATGACAATGATAAAAAAATGTTATTCGTCAACTTATTATTCGTTTGTCCTACTGACCATTGATCCCTTTTCTCGATATCTCATATCATATCTGAGATATCCAGTATCGAATTTGATGTACCTGCCAATTGCATACACAAATGGAAAAATGTAATGCTGGGTTCTTAAAATAAATAAAAAATTTAAGTCGAGCATGACGACTATATGAAACTCTACACCGCAGTTTGTTTTTGAGTCAAATTCCTGTAAGAGGGTAAAATTCCGAGAAGGAAATATATGTATGTTAATGGTGCAATAAATAAGTGAAATATATAATTACGTGCAATAAGAAGTGGGATCGGTCAAGTATTTTGGGTCCGTACTTCTTCGAAAAGGATGATAACCAATTTATTTTGACCAAAATTGGGTAATACGGATATGAACGACACGTGAGGTGAACATGCCGGAGAACAAACACTTTGTACTTTCTAGTTTCCATGTTCCTTGGGTATACTATAAGGTGGGACTAGGTCCAGTATTTTTGCCAGATAAGACATTGGCACGAACTTATTATGCCCTATCCATGCCAGAGAACGGTTTGAGTGCCTTATTTTATGCTTTTGAATGCAATCACAAAGCAATACAGTAAAGCAATACAGGCACAATTGAAAAAAAGTGAGTATGACGAAGGACATGCATTGCACTGCATGACTTCTGTTAATCTTACCTAACACTCACAAAAGCAACGAATACAAAACGATTGGTATGAATACAAAACGATTGTTACGAATGGTCTCAATGTTGGTTATATAAAAATTTAAAATTTTTTCTGTCAAATATTTTAGTATATTTTTGCTGTTTATTTTTTTTACTTAAACATTAACAAAATGAGAAAAAATGTACATATTGAAATAAAAAAAATGGAGATTTCTTCACACTGCATTTTTCAAAATACTGCAACAGGTCAACGAATACTAAATGAATGTTGTGATTGATTTTATTTTTTTAATGCTTCATCACTTCAATTCGTTGCTTGACATGTAGTGGCATTATAAAAATAATGCGTAAAAACCACTCATCAAAAACAATGAATGTATGTAGTAGCAATAGCATTAGTTATTGTTGTTGCATGAATACATGGCAAAAGCAATTCATGGTATGACTGCACAATAAAAACGAATGTACTCAAACCGTTCTCTGATCCATGCAGAGGAGTAAGCTATGATCAAAAATAAAATATTTTTGTTTTTAGCTATCAAATATTACATGTAAAGAAAGTTCACAGTGGAGAGCTGTCGGCTAGCAAACTGGAGTCCCAGGTTCGATTCCTGACACGACCACATTTAATTTTAAAAAAATTTACAAAAAAAAAATATTAAAAAAGAGGCCCTATGCTCCTTATAGGAAAGAAAGGATTCAATATATAAAAAAAAAAATATTTAAAAAAATATTGGATTTTGTTTAAAAATCTCTTTTAGAATCATTACTTTTTCAATACTTGTAAGCATATTGGAAGCGACATCTTCTTATAAAAGTAATAAAAAAAATTAACTAGTTCACATTACAATGGGTTATACAACCCATTATTTGGTAATGATTCTCTACAATGAGCCATAATTTATCTAAATATTTGTTTTGCATGAATTGAATTGTCATTATTTTCTCTATCGCAAATATAAACAACATGGTTTCTTAAAGTAACAATAAAATTGTTTGTAATTTATTTGTTTTTTGATAAATGCAAAATGGAAACAATGAAATTGTACATGTAGATCATATTTTGCAATATCAGCACATTTGTTTTTCATTATCTTACAGTGTTGCCAAGTAATTTTTTAGAGTCCTCCCTAAAATGTTAAAAAATCGCCTAGATTTAGGTAATTTCAGATTAAAAAAAAATTTTTCTTTTACAGTAACTTCAAAAGAAACTAAAAAAATCTTGCTGTTCTTAAAACGCTATAAAAGATATAGAGGATTAATTTTTAAATTCTTCTTCAAAATTGTGTTTGAAGAAGAAGTTCAATTTTGGCTTGAAATTTTAATAATTATCTAATAGCGTATTAACATTAAGTTCTCTCGCGTATTATCATTTCAATCTTTTTTATAACCTTGATCTTTATACTATCTCTTGAAAAGAATTAATAAATAAAATCATATTTTCCAAAAAATTTTAAGGAAATCTGCATTAGTTTAATGAAAAGTTTCAATCAATAACAAAATTATTTTCATTTAAAACAATCCTTTCCTCCAAAAAAAATTTACTGAATCTACGGAAATAGCGTTTCTGAATTGGCAACATTACAATAGTAGCAAAATATGAAAGATGATTTCAACAAGTGACACTGTTTTCAAGATGTTAGAATATAAGTAGATAAGATTGTTTAAGTTATTTTATGAGTAGGGGACATGTTAGTTTTTTTTTTTTTTTTTGTTTTGCGATACATAAATGTATGACGACTGTTTGTTAAAAACAAAAAAAAAAAATTCAAAAGTTTATAACTGAAATTGAAAATAATTTGCAGTTTTATTCGATATACGAATTTTTACACCTTTTTCTTTTCCCTAGTTTTTTTTTCATTAACTCGAAATGAGTACGTACATATGTACTTGTAAATCGAATGTGAAATTTTAAATGACATTATAAATTTAACTGCAACCCTGAATTTTTGTGAAATAAAACATTTAATATGTAACACCCAAATGTTAATTATATACTTAACCAATGTTGCAACAAGTTTTCTAACTTTGAATCTATATAACTTTTTTGCTTACTTCTCAAAATACTTTGCAGATGTATTTCATCATTTTCGTTTTTGTCAGGAATTGTTAGTTGTTTGTAAATTTAACTACATTCGTAAGTCATTACAAAAAAAAAACATTATAAAATACTTAGAATTCATAACAATAATTTTATTGAGTCATTTAAGTAGTTGCAAAAAAAAATTTATGTAAATAATTTTTGTTAGTTGTTTTGACTAATTTGTGTTTTATTTTATTAACGGCCAAAACCAAAGAAAATGTAAGCTGAATTTAATGAAGTGTTAGTGGGTCTGTTTTCAAGTGAAATCTTATCGAATTCTTTCAAATATATTTTTATTCTTTGTAATTTACTTGTAAAAATTGTATCATCTTTCTTTGATTTGAAAATAATTTAAACAGAAAGTGATATTAATTTATGATCTAGAGTCAAACCAAAAATAACATTCATTTACGTGAAATTTAATTTGTTTTTAAATGTATTTGCTGAGGTGTTATCATAAAAAATATTTGAAGTTAACTATTTCTAATTATTGGTTTAAAATAAATTTAGTTGAAACTAACTACATTTCGTGTAGTTAGTTTGTCTAGCGACAAACATTTTTGAGTGTATATTCACAAAACCAAAAATACAGTCCGCGAACGAACCAAAGCATACAAACTGAAATCCCATTATTTTCCTGTTTCGCAGTATTTAGAATTTTACAAATATTTTACACGTAAAGTTGAGTTAAAATAAATGCAAATTTATAATAAATATTTTGATAAAATAAAAATGCCCAGGAAAACTTTGGTAATGGGTGCGGCAAACTCATGCATTATCTTGTAATGTGTACTCCTTACAATTGTAATTATTATTCAACATAAAGTAATTAGTTACCGACAATTGGATACATAATGCATTACTTTGTAATGAATAATCCTTACTTTCAGCATTATTTTGAAGCATAAAGTAATAAGTTACCGAAAATTGGTTACATAATGCATTACTTTGTAATGAACCGCAGAATAATGAGTTACGGTTAGTTGATTACATAATGCATTACTTAGTAATATAGGTTCGTTACATTTATCATTATTTTAAAACATAAAGTAATGCATTGCCGAATGCTGATTACATAATGCATTATAATTAAATATAAAGTAATGGCTATTACAAAACGCATTGTTTTAATAACTTCGATAATTTTTTTTATTTTAATTTTGTAAATATTTTTTTAATAAAATTTTATTTATTATATGGTTGTTACTCTTAAAACGGAAATATTTATTCAAATCCCATGTAGGATAAAAGCAAGTAATCAATTACTTTTTCATTTCCTATCTGCAACTAAATAACCCATTACTATTAATTTTTTTGTAAATATACTGGTATCAATGCACACATTACTTTGAGGCACATCGCCTGTAAAATTCATCAGTGAAGTAAGTAAGGTGTAAAGTTATTTGATAATGTATAGTTTTGCTGGGTGGTTACCTGTTTTTGTAAGAATTATAAAAAGCAGTATATAATTTTATATATAAAATTACCTTAGTTACCTATTTCAATAATTTTTAGAAGTGTTGAAAAAATGTTTAATGTTTTAAGGAACTGGTAAAAACAAACCTTACAAGATTTTTAATATGAATTGTGCAAAAAATGGCATCACTTCATCAATTTTTCAGCTAAATTATTGAATAATTTTATTAAATGAATGTTCTTTTTAGTTTGACTCTAGATCATAAATTAATAAAACTTTCTGTTTAAATTATTTTTCAAATTCAGGAAAGATGATACAATTTGCACAAGTAAATTACAAAGAATAAAAAATTTTGAAAGAACTCGATATGACCAGCAAGACAGAATACCTATTTTCGGCTTTCGCTACAAAGCCATCATCAGTGTCGTTTGGCTTGACGGGTTAATAATTTGATAATCGTCTACTTATATGAAAGTTGAAAGCAAATCGAATACAACAACTCAGCTTAGACTAACATCAACGAAATCTAACAATGTTATTTTTATCCTTTGTTATTAATACTCTTTTTTGCTTTGAACCGTAATTCTTAAAGTATCTCAGCTGGTTCTATTCAACTCTGTGTATGATAAAAATCAGATTTTTTTGAATTACAACGAACCGTTAAATTTGATGGCCTTGTAGCGAAAGCCGAAAATACATATTCTGTCTTGCTTGCCTTATCGAATTCTTTCAAAATTTTTTATTCTTTGTAATTTACTTGTGATAATTGTATCATCGTTCTTTAATTTGAAAAATAATTTAAACAGAAAGTGTTATTAATTTATGATCTAGAGTCAAACTAAAAAGAATACTCATTTACCAAATAAAAGATCAACTATACAAACCTCTCATTCAATGAATTTTATTTTTATTAATTTTATTAAATTTGGCATTATAATAATATTTAAGAAACATTTTTTCGCCGATTTAAAATATTTTTGATAAATTGTCTAAAATTTTACACTTAAAAAAAACCTAAGGATTATAATAATGAACGACTTCATTGCTTATAATCGGAGATTTTCTTTTTATTGAATAAAGATTCTTCTTTTTTTAAACAAAATTATGAAAAAAAATAATAAATTAACTACCAACAATTAACCTTTGATGAAAAACATAACAACTACCCAAAATAACTGTTACTACATCCAACATTTTTAGTTAGTTAATTTTTCAAACAACTGTCATTAGTAGTTATTTTACATTTATATATAGAAAAACAACTACAGTAACGGTTAAAAATAACTATTAATGCTGACCAATGACCTATCTGTAGTTACTGTAAAAATATTCTAAGAGTCCCAGTGTAGAAAATCATTACCAGATATGTGGTTATGTAACTACATACTTGATAATGGTAACTAGTTACTTTTGTTATTACATAATGAGTTATGGTTACACACCAGCATACGAAAAATCAAAAAATATATCGTGACCTATGTGCTTACCAGTACTGACAAAAATAATGAGTCCAAAAATAGATTTTCAAAAAAATAAATTATATAAAAAAAAATATTTTTTATTGTATTTTTTTTTTAAATAAAATTTGGTGGTACGGGAATCGAACCTGGGTCTACAGATTGCCAGTCAATAGCTCTACCATCCGAGCTATATCGACATGTAATATTTAATAGATAAAAACATAATTGACCTGCTGCACACAAGTAAGCTTACTCGCCAACATACAAAAAATCAAAAAATATGTGGTTACATATATCCTTACCAGTGTTTAAAAAATATTGAGTCTAAAAATATATTTCAAAAAATTTTAAAAAAATCTAGAAAATTATTTTCTATTTGAAACAATGATAAAAATAAGTCATTATCACTAACGCATTATTATATGTTTTAAAATAATGCAGAAGGTAAGTGGGTGTCATTACTGGTAGTCCAAAAAATAATGTTATGTCATTACCGTTTCTACAGTGGGGTACTAATGAATAAATATTATGTATTTGAACAAAGCAATTGTCATTTCAGATTTTCCGAAATGAGGTTAATATTTCTATATTTTTGCTGGGATTATGGAGGTTTTTTAAAAAATATAATTTTTGTTTTTGATAGTTGTTAGGACATATCATTGATTTTTTTACAATTTTTTTTTAATTCGAAAATTAGAATTAAAATAATTCTTTTATTTTGTGTGAAAAAATTAACAGTATTCAGATAAATTAGAAAACGTATTTTTGACATTACAAACATGTATGGAATCTATAATGCTTAACAAAGATGGAAATAATTACAAAATTCGACGTATGGGTAAAGAAAGTCTTCGCCGAGATGGCCTTTTACTGGTTTCTATAGCGAAGAGACCTAAGCAACAGCTCGTCAAAATATTTTTCATTATTTTTATTACAATACAATATTATTTTTTCTACCACAATAGTGGCACATGGACTGTTATTTTAACTTATTTTCTTTTATTTGAATAAAAACACTTTTTTTGGTAAAATGTTAACATTATTTTGGAACCAAAAAATCAATAGAAATATTAACCTTTTTTCGGAACAGAGGTAGTACCAATTTCTAACGTCGAAATTATCTTGGTTTTGGTTTCATTTTTGCCAGGGATTAGCATTAACATACATATATAATTTATATAAATACAAAAGCATGGACGAAGGACTGATTTTTATGACGTAAACCAGAACAATAACAACACTGGCGTTTTCAAAATCAAAGAAAATATGCAAAAACAACTTTAATTATCCGTACAAAAGTAAACAAATTATTATTTCTTTGCGGATTCTTCTGTGCAGCACAGCCGAAAGGCAGTGTAGGAAATTGAAATTAGGGGGAAAATGGCGCCATTTTTTTCTGCTGCATATTCCTTTAAAAATTATAATAATTCATTGTCAAAACTCATTATTTTTATACGACAAGTTCGTTTTTGTAAGTAGTTGTCCATATTCGCTACTTGAAAAAACGCACAAAATTTGTGCTCCGCTTACCCGCTGCATTACAAAAATTGTCCGGTCATGGCAATACACAAAAAGTTTTTCATATAGAGACAAATTAACAATTAAAAAAATTACTTTGATCAGTTGACACATAAGGAGTGAGATGATAAAAATGGTAACACACATTTTTGCCTATAACTTTGGTTTAAAGCTTCTCATATTTTTTTTTTCTGCAGTTTACATTTTAAAAATATGTCAGTTAATAAATTAATTTACATCATGAGTTTTAATTAGCAATTTTTTACAGAATGGACGATGAAAGAAAAGTGCGTTCAAAAATAATTAAATATTTTCAACAAAACCAAACATAGACATACAAAAAAATTGCCAAAAAAAACTAATGTATGCCGCCAAACAGAAAGGAAGCCGGGAATAGGAACAACGACTGCTTATCGTAACATTGGTAAGGCATATAAGGTTAAAAGCACCCTTAAGAGAGCTCCTAACACATCACGCAGAAAAACAGCTCGGTTAGCCCAATGTTCGAACTTTTTTGTACGTAAAGTGAAACGTGATTTAATCATTTGTCGTTTTCATACCATTCATTTCATTCATATTCGTTCGGATAAACGATGATTGTTTTGATGCAGAATAAAATCAGAAAAAAATAAAATGAACGCGTATGAGTTTATTCTTGATTGCAACCAAATAAAATAAAAATAATTTCATAACAATAAAGAGGGGGTTTACAGTATCAGCAACGACTATATTTTGTAGAAACACATTTAATAAATGGTACAGTGTACAATCCCATTATAAAGCAATAATATTTTTTTTTTTATTCTAAAACAACTAATACTTTGATTTATTCATGTGAGTTCAAATGTGTGATCAGTGTGATTTTATTCAAAGTGTGATTTTATTTAACGGTGTGATTTTATTCAAGAGTTAGTTTTTTTGAGCGATTAAATGTGAATAAAACATGTTCGACAGACGACTCAAACTGATCCGAACTACGCGTTCAGCTGCATGATAGTGATTTTATTCAACATTGAATATTGTTGAGCGATAGAATAAGAATTTTAGTGTATGATTAAATCAAGAAAAAAGTTGATTTTGCTGTTCTCTGGTTCACACTCAACCAAAAAAGTCTGTAATGGATACTGAAAATTTTGCTGTTATTACTGGAAATTTAACTGTTTTGAGCCCTGCGGTATTTTTTGCTAATGTTACCAAACACATGTCTACTGATTTGTAGTAAATTAGTAACCGCTACTAAATTTTAGCAAAATTGTTGTTAACTGCAATTCAAAATCGATTTGCTAAAATCTGTTACAAAATCTACTAAATATCAATAATTTTAGTACAATGAGATTAGTATAAATAATTAGCAGACGCTATTAAAATTCAGTAAATTTTTGTAAACTACAATTTAAAATCAATCTGCTGAAATTAGCAACAAAGTGTACTAAAAAATAAACAAATTTGTAAAACCTAAAAAAACATTAAAAATAAAATTTAATGAAAAAAAAATGTTTTTTCTTTCAATTTTAAAAAATGTATACTTCATCGTACTTGAAATTTGGATTAAAAATTGCATCGGTTCACCAATAATTACCTTTTTATGTATTGAAGATACAATAAAGCATTCTGAGTTTTATTTCCAAACTTAGAATATATCAATAAAAACAAATATAAACTAAAAAAGAATTCTAAAAAATCAACGAGTTCTTGTAAAACAAGTTTCCTTAAGTATCCACTTCTTGTTAAAATAGTATATTTTTTTGCTAAGTTTAGTATCCACTCACAATATTTTTTTTTTTAAATCAACCGAATATTTACATTAAAACAATTGAAAATAAGTAAAAAAAAAAGGATTACCCACTTTTCGTTTAAAACAATTTAATTTTGTCGTTTATTTTTAAATGTTAATTAATTAACTGACAAAGTCGGTAAAAACAATAGATTTCTGTTTTATTTTAAAATTGATTATATTATAACAACTGATTATTTTTAACAGAAAATTTTGACTGAATATTTTAACTTATACCGAAAGTCCGTATTTTGTGTATTAAGTTTATTGAATGACCGATAGAAAAAGTTAAAAAATATATTACTTTGCAATTTAACAGCTTATTCAGTTGAAACAACTTTACCGATTTACTTTTCAAATAACTATTGAACTTTTATGGGAAAGTTATTGTTAGTGCCCGGTTTTGTAAAATTATTAAAATGTTTTGCTAAAATCAGTAATGAAAATTAGTAAAAAGAAATCAAAAATTAGTAAAAAGAAATCAATAATAATGAAATAGCATGATCTTTTAAGTTTAACCCACAGAAAGTTGTCAGATTTACGATAAATGCTAATTTACTACTTAAAATAGTACGAACTGTGAGATATTTTTATAATTTCGATCCCCTAAAAGTGATGTCATTGATTTATGTTTTCTTACATTTATAGTTTGTGGTGCTGTAAAGTTAATTTCCGCTTGACTTTATAAAGTTGTTTTTTTCTTCATTTTATTTGTATTCTTTTCAATTTTTTCCTGTATACTTCATTTAGCATTATTAACCTATGCTCTGATTTTGTAAAATACATATGAATGTCTTGTTCGAATAAGGGCATTCAATCCACATTTTTGAAAACGGTTTTAACTAAAACGACATTTAAGCTATAAAGTCCTACCCCTAATATCATAAACGCTTTGTAAAATTTTAGTAGGTTTACTGCACAAATTTTGTATGAAAATTTCGTTTTGTAAACCTCCTATAACTTTACAAAGCGTTTGTGAATTAAGGGTCTAAACTTCAACGGCGATTTTTTCAAAAAGTCCACATTTGTGATCCGTGAAGTTTATAAACATTAAACTCCATTATGTTTTGAACAACCTAACAAAGATTACTAAATATAAATAATTATAGTACAATGAAATTAGTATAAATAAATATGTAGTAAACGCTACTAAATAAACTTTATTATCCATTGTTAATAGAAAACCGTGTTAAAAATCCAAAGTGCGGTTATCAGCCTTTAGTTTGCATTGGCAACATTGTTTTTAATTTATTTAACTTCATAAATATTCTCTAACTTGTGACAAATTTAGTAAATATAATTTAATATATAAACTGGTTTCTTAAACCTTTAATTGAATTTACAGTTTCTTTTAGAGAATCCTTTTATTAATTTTATAAACTTTTTTTTTATTTTATTATATGATCTCAATACAAATATAAAATATTTGTAGTGAATCAACTTGTGTTCCGAAAATCAAAAGCAAAAAAAAACAATAATATAGGGCCTATATTCTGCAAAATAACCATTGGTACTTTTTTGTAAGAGAGCATAACTTAAATGCCTTTATTCCCTTATTTTATTTAACGACGGTTATATATATATATATCATGTTATACATCACTGGAAAGCTTATAAAAAAATAAATGATCTAATGTGGATATAAGTATAACATTTTATATAAAAAAGACGGAGTATGTAAAAAACGCATGTTTTTTAAACTTTTTGTATGGGAGCACATTTCAAATTTACGAAATTAAAAAAGAGTATATCACAAAGAGTACTAATATATCCATTAAAATATGAAGTTTGATGTACATATTTCCTATGTTTAGCACAGAAAGAGGCATAAATTCTTTAAAAATGTACCAAAAAAGGTGTTTCGGGGAAAATTTTGGCAAACCTGATGTAGTGCGAATATCGAAAAACGCAAAAACACGTGTCCGCTTAAATTTAATAAGGACTAATATATATGAATTCAGCAGCCATAGCAATATAGTTCTCCATATAAAGTACCCAAAATTTTTGAAAATTTTAAAACAGCAAATTCGAAAGAGCAAAAAAGTACCAAAAAAAAGCTACCAGTGAAAAGCCCTCAAAAATTGCTTTCCAACAATACCACACTTGAGCATGGTTCCTTTGGTCGAAATATCTTAAAAAGAAAAAAAAACCTAAAAAGGACCCATTTTTGAACCCCTTTTTGGACCCTTAAAATTCCGAGGTGGCCGATAAGCTGAGACAGGTCGATCTTAGATTTTTTTCATCAATCACGGTTATACCGATACCGAAATGATTAAAATACCGTTACCGATACCGATACCGAAACAAATAAAAAATCGATACCAATACCGATACCTATACCGTTATTCGTTTCGGTTGCCAACCTTGGTAAATTGTTGTAAACTGCAATTTAAAATCAATCTGCTAAAATTAGCAAAAAAGTGAATTAAAAAATAAACAAACTGTAAATTGGAAAAAAAATTTTACATAAAATCAAATTTATGATAGAAAAAAGTTTTTCTTTCGATTGTAAAAAATGTATAATTTCTTCATCGTACTTTAAATTTGTAATGAAAATTCCAAACGGTTCTCCAGTTATTTCTTTTTTATGGATTGGAGATACAATAAAATTTCTTGAGTTTGATTTCCAAACTTAGAATATATCAGTAATAATAAATATAAACTAAACTAATATAAACTAAACAATTCCATTTGTATTTCAAAATTCTTCAAATATATTTGGATACTTGTATTCCAGAATAGAGTTTTTTTTTAAATACATTTGGAATTTTCTCAAATACATTTGGAGAATTTTGTAATACAAATGGAATTATTTGAAATGCATTTGGACAATTTTGAAATGCAGATTTAAAATTTTTAAATACGAATGAATAATTTTGAAATACATTTGGACAATTTTAAAATATAAATGGAATTTTCTTAAATACAAATAAAATATTTTAATATATGTGTCCTTCTCCGAGAAAAGGGAACTAGTGTGTGAAAATGAAGTTTTGAGAAGAACGCATTTAAAATAAAATTAAAAATAAAATTTTAATGTTTTTCTCATTTTCATCGAAACCCTTTTTTTGACACACTAGATCCCTTTTCTCGGAGAAGGACACATATATTAAAATATTTTATTTGTATTTAAGAAAATTCCATTTATATTTTAAAATTGTCCAAATGTATTTCAAAATTATTCATTCGTATTTAAAAATTTTAAATCTGCATTTCAAAATTGTCCAAATGCATTTCAAATAATTCCATTTGTATTTCAAAATTCTCCAAATATATTTGGATACTTGTATTCCAGAATAGAGTTTTTTTAAAATACATTTGGAATTTTCTCAAGTACATTTGGAGAATTTTGAAATACAAATGGAATTATTTGAAATACATTTCGGAGAATTTTGAAATGCAATTGGACAAATATCAAAGTTTTTTGGAAAATTTTAAAAAATACCTACTTGAAAAATTTTGAAAGATTTTTGGTCAATTCTAAAACATTTTTTGACAATTTTGAAACATTTTAGACAATTTTGAAACATTTTTAGACAATTTTGAAATATATTTGGACAATTTTAAAACATTTTTGGACAATTCTAAAACATTTTTGGATAATTTTAAAACATTTTTAGACAATTTTGAAATATATTTTGAATTTTCTGAAATAAAACTGAAAATGGTGTAGACTCGTGTAAAGGAATTGTAGAAAACAAATAATGAAAAATAATAATTTATTATAGTTTCTCGCCTTTTTTTTTGTATCCTCAAAATGGATTAAATGCCCTTATTGGTGCGAAACATTCATATTATGAGAAATACGCAATTGAATATGTGAGCAATATTATTTGAATGAAAGTTTACAGTATTTGTTCCGTATTTATTTTTCTGTTAAATTAAATAAATTTTAAACAGATTTCAAAGGCATCAATTTGTTTCCTACACCACCTTTTTATACAGAGAAAACAGATTTGTTGTGACATTCAAATTTTTTGTTAAACTTTTGTTTGTGGGAACAGAAATTCGTTCTATACAACAGAAATTCGTTTAAGAGATGACATTTAAGTTGTTTTTGGAAAACATTTGATTGCGGCAATCAAATATTTTGGTTGCTGCAAGCACACTATTCTATTGGCAAAAAATTCGGTTGTCCCAATAAAAAAAAAGCTGAAAAGCTTATTCTGTGCACAAATCTAAAAATTCTGATAATGATAGGCAATTTATAATACGTCTGAAGGTTAACGTTTTCGGTGTAAAATAAAATAATTTCAAATGAAATGATTGTCTTCGAGTGAACAACAAAAGTTTGCAGCAGCCGATATAAAGTTCTGACTTGCGAAGCAACAGTTGGCGAAACACAATTTTTTCTGACCTAGACCCTCCGAATTATGTAAATATACTTATTGTACTATTATCTGTTAAAATATGTAACACAAGCTCGAAATTTTACATAATTAACTCTTATTGAAAAACACTATTTAATATTAATTATTTAGTAATTTATTTAAAACGAAGTTAGTAATACAGGAACTTGTTTTCTTTCTCTTATAAGATGATCTTTGATATTTTTAGAAAAAGTAATTGCAAAAATATATAACATATGTATATTGCGCTATCAACGAGTGCAAGTAAAGCTGGTAATTTATGCATAAATTCACAACAAATAAATAAATATTTATATTTAATTTGAACACGCCAAGCATCCATAGAATCACAGTAACAAAGGGCTTCAATTAAAAATAACTAGTTGCACAATGAATATCCAACAAACATTTGTTAAATATGTAAATTTTTTCAATTTTATTAATTTAAAATTCTTCAAAAAAAATCAATCTCAATAGATATAATATTAATAGAGAGTCTGTTTTGCTTTGAACAATAATAATTATATTCATAAATGATGTAAAAAAAATTAAAAACATTATAATTAATTTAGCAGCCGTTTTAAGTAAAACTTGTTTAAAAAATTAGGATATGCACTACATCAGCAGTTCCCACCAACATTTACTTTATGGACCTCCAGAAACATTTTTAATGGATCACGAAACTCCGTTTTAATTTTCTAGAAGATGATTTTAAGAAAAATTTGTAAGAATAAAAGATAGAAAAACTCAACTGAATTTGAGAGATTTATGTACCAGAGAAATTCTAAAGGGCTTTCTAATCAAAAAAGCCTAAACACTTAAATAAGCTTAGATTTTTGTATAGGCAAAGGAGCACAAACATTTCATTTAATTCGACATATGTATATGTCTACTAGAGTAAGTCGATTTAGCAATCGATATTGTGCCATCGATTTTAGCATGAAGAAAAAAAAGTGCCCCTACGACATATCAAAAAAATCATTTTAGAGGCGCCCAAATTTCAATTTTTTGACTTTTTCTCAACTTTTATTTTTAAGGTTTCTTTTAGTAGGTAATAAAAAAAAATCGGCTGATTTAATTTTTTTTTTTTTTTAATATTACCTTTCCAAGGTAAAATTGTACGCTTAAAACGATGGCGATATCATTTTTTCGAAAAAAAAATGTTTTTTTTTGGGTTTTTAGAGAGTTTTTGTTGAAATTTGGGCGCCTCGAAAATGATTTTTTTGATATGTCGTATTGGAACTTTTGTTTCCTCATGCCAAAAGCTATCGAAAAATCGATGGCACAATATCGACAAATTTTTGTCCTTACAAATCGGCACACCCTAATGTCTATTCAAAATATAACTCATAAATGTCTACGAATATTTATCGGCAAAGAAAAGCATGAATGTCTAAGAGCTCTTTTATAAGTATTTTCGGATTACAATTGTTTACTGGGATGTCATACCTCATTTAAAAGAAATTAATATTACCTTTTTAACAACATGCATGTGGTTATTATGCCATTATTAGTTTCGAAAATACATACTTCTGATTTTAAGGCTATATACTTCGGGATTTAGACCCTCCTACAAAAATTTTTTTTTGTGTTTTTCACTAAAAAATTTCGCGCGATTTATCTCTCATTTAAGATTTAAAAAAACAATTTTTGTAAAATTTTTTTTTATTTTTACTAAATCATGTATATACATAAATTTATATAATTATATATAACACATTAACACAAACAATGTTGTCTCATATAGTCAGTCATTTTGTATAGCAGAGTGTGGCTGAGTAAGCTAAATGCCCAACTCCAACTCTATCTGGTTTCGAATCCTACCGACGGTGAATACCTAAACCAAAACCAGCACCACAGCGTTAAATAGAAATATATATATTTTTGTGCATTTAATTTTATAATATTCAAAAAAAGTCATTGAATTCTATTATAGGCCACTATTGATGCATTGGACCCGCACCAGATGTAAATATAGTATAGTATAAATTTAAATACTCAATGTTAATATAATAAACCTAAAAACAAAATACTACGCATAATTTTAAAAAATAGAGTGAATTTATGTAGATATACAAGTCCGTTTTTGTTTAAAAAATCGGTATGGATATGACGGACTTGTCCGTTTTTTACACGACATAACGGTCCGGAAACGGTCCGTCATTGACGGACTTTTAACGGATTCGAATCAGATTCGATGTTTCTTATGTTCCGTTTTCTGGTCCGTATACGGATCCAGAAAATGGTGCGCAAACGGAGTTGGATTCCGTTCACGACGGACTGAAAATGGTACGTAAACGGAAGGTATTGTTTGTTGGGATGTACTATATATTTTTTTTAAATTTTCTTGTGTGATTTCCCAGCAAAATATGTATTAATTCCAGAACTAGTTCTACAACTACCCAGTCAGAAAAATACAAACGGGAAAGCGGTGGCAAAGCACTTTAACAGGTGGTACAAGTATTGGCAAAAAGTGCTTTCCCATTCCCAAAATGATAACATCATTAGACAAAAGGACCGGCTGTTCAAAAAGCGCCGGAAAAGCACTCGAGGAACAAAATTTTTAAACGTTGGCAAAACCAATAAATAGGTGGTCTGGAAATATATTTTCAAAAATAAAATTAAAAAAAAGTTCATATGTATTTTTTTGACCCTGCCGTGATTTGAACCCAGGCCGTCAGATTGGCAGACGATTGCTCTACCCACTGATCTAACGAGACATATAATATTTAATGGCTAAACACATAAATGAGTGATAATAGCTGGACAACTACTGGCTGTGCCAAAATGCTAGTACTGGCAAACAATTTTTAGTAACTAGTATGCCAGTGTTTGGAGGGCAAAAAAAAAGTTGGTCTTGAAGGAGCTTTCCCACAAACAAAAAAATTGATTTTATAAAACAAAAAAAATTTTAAATTAAAAAAAATCCCAAACAATTTTTTTGCTTGCAACCGGATTTGAACTCGGAACCTTCCGACTACAAACATTTTTTAACGAAGCGTCAGCATTTTTATAAAATCATTGGTTTTCCAGTGAATTGATTTTTGTACGCCTGGTAGCATTGGCTAGGTAGCACTGGATAACCACTGGTTGCAAACCTTGGCATATCACTCTAAGCCAATTCTTTTCCAGTGGTTTTTTTTATAAACCACCGAAATTTTTGTAAAAAAAATACTGGTAAAACGCTTTTCGCAAACGCTGGCAAAGCGTCCCAAATGAGTGTTCTGCCAGTCATTTATTTTTAATACCATGGTTACCCAGTGATATGCCAGTGCTTGATTTTTTGTACCACTGGCGATTTCTGACTGGGTAGTTCATTAGAGCCAGTAGTAGTTCTACTTTGGCAGTGACACCCATGATTTTTGTTTGAAATTGTCACCCTTAGAACTAGTCCTAGGGAATGGTTTGAGAAACAGGTACAAGTTCTACGGAACGCTTCCAGAACCTTTTCTTGCATCCCTGTTTTTCATATGAAATTGAAACTCTTAATTTTAAAAAATACCGGTATCCAAAAACTTTTTTCCTTAATACCGGTATCGTACCGGTATTGAATCGGTTTCTAATAAAATAATTTTTTTTTACGTTTTTCACAAAAAACTATAAATTATTTTATACAAAATATAGGTTTGTTTTTTTCGAATTTTATACCTATATCTATAACGACTTGTAAAAAAACGACTATCCGTACTTACCTGATTTTATTTTATTTTTTGTAAACAAACAAAATTTAAACATTTGGGGTCGCCTTTAAACAAAAGCTGTTTTCGTACAAAGACTTCGTCGGAACTCGAAATGGAGCAATAATCTTGTGTACCCTGCTGTACCTTTACCAACAAACGCATAATTCATTTGTTAGATTTTGTTGTTTCAGATATTTTATGAAATAAAAAATTCTAAAAATTCAAATATTTTTATGACAAATATTTTTGTTTACATTTGAAAGAGAAAAGCCAAGAATTTTTAAGACTTGGTAGCATTTTTATAACTACTTAATTTTTAAGAAGCTAAATTTATACCTACTTAAAAGTTTTATAAATGCTTAAATTTGTATGGAATATTTATACAAAATTCGAAAAAAAACAAACCTAAAATATGTAAAATTTAAAACTAATGAATTCTTTTTCCGTTTTTAATAAAAAAAATCGTATTTCTAGCAGGCGTATTGCTATTTTTTTTTTTTTATTTCGTTTAGCAACATTGTGTTTTTTTACAACACATAATTTATTGTGAAAACACAATTCTTCAATAATACCGGTACGTACCGGTATTGATGTTTCGGTAGCGGTAATACCTATACAAATGAAATACCGTTACCAATACCAATACCGAAACAAACAAAAAATCAATACCGATACCAATACCGCTATTCGTTTCGGTTGCCAACCTTGAAAAATATATTTAAAAAGAAAATTCCAAATTTCTTTTACTAAATTTTTGATATAGATTCGTATATGTAGACTGATTTGCTACCCAGGATATTTTTTTACAATCGGTAGCCAACCACACCTATTCTGCAACTGGTTTCACTGCAACCGATTCCATGGAACTGGTTCCGGAACGAGTTCCTGGGATCCTATATGGAAGGTGTGATTTCTTTCATAGAAAAAATCGCTGGAGTAAAAACGAAATAGTTGTTTTGTCAAATACATAGAAATTAATAAAATTTTGAAATAAACGATTCCAGGAGTCTCATATCTTTTAGTGTACAACGTGTAGAAATGTGAGGGCTAGATAGTTTTCTTGACTACAAAAATCTTGGGAAATCTTCTTAAGTCGACTTAAGAGCTTTTGTCAGAAGTTCGCAGATATCATTCGCTATAGCCACATATGTATACATTACTGTTTATAATTATTTAAATGATCGGTATTATAAATCGTTAGTTTATATTATTTTTGTTGTTAGTTAGAGTTGGTAGTAGTAACTGGTAAATTATATTGCTAGTTCTTACCTTGTAATAGATTCGTTGAATGAAAACATGAATGAGGCATAAATTGGCCGCACAGACGACGTCAACGTTAAGGCAACAACAACAATATTTAAAGTTGTAAAGAAATAAACCAAAAAAAAAATAAGCCACTATGAATGTAAATTTTTATTATTATTGTTACATGTTAACGCATTGTTGTTGGTAGTAATATTATTACTAGAGGTTTTTTTTGGCAATTAAAAACAAATTTTTATAACAATTGGCAACAATTATAAAATATATTGAAAATTATTTAATAAACAAAAAATTGGTGTCAATTAACTTTTAAGATGTCAAAGTTATTTATTGTTTTTTTATTAATTACAATGAATTTAATTGTTGATTCTCACACACTGAAAACGATTTTATTTCAAAGCTTGTTCACATTTTGTTGGGAATGTAATTTTATTAAAATCTTTAAATTAAATTTTGTTTCACATTTTCACTACTTTAAATTTATTAGTTTTAATAATTTCTTAATTTTTTTGTTATTCATTCGTAATTAGAAATTAAGGAAATACAAATACATTTTTTAACTAAGCCATTATTTTATATTTTGTATTCAGTATTTATTTAACCGATTGCAATTAATTACTATTGTATTATTATTAGTACACTATTCTATTCGTTTTCTTATTCTTCTTATTTTATTTCATTTAAACTAAATCAAACAATATTAAGTAAATATAAACAATATTTAGCGACAATGGCGGCATTTCCCCTCATCACAACCAAACACTTTGAAACTTCGACGGCTACTAAATTTTGAAAACAAAGCCAATTCATTAAGTTCTACGCGAAAAGACCTACACAAATGACAATGCTCTCCCATGTGTAGTAAAGTACTTGTACCTACTTGTATGTAGTAACATTATGTAGAGTACTCGTACTTCATAATTGTAATAATACAGTCTGTCGTACGATTTAGGTAAACTTTATTACAACAGTTGTTTATTTTTTATTTTCTCACAAAATCATGGACAAAAACAACAAAAAGTTAACAATACAATTGCAAATTATATTCTATAAAAAAAAACTAGTATTGGTTTCCTTCATCGTTTTTTTTTTTTTTTTTAATATTAATTAGAGATGGGCGCGTGAGTGAATTTTGACTCACGCACGAACAATTTTTTAATAATCACGATCATCTGAATAATTTTAATTTGAATCACGCTCACGAAAAATACGAAATTTGTTTTTTATCTTAATTATTTAAGGAAACTTTCTTTATTGAATATAAGTTTTATTTATTTATAAACTTAAGTAATTAAAGAGAATTAAAATTAGTTTAACTATAACAAAAAACTAAAAAAAAAATTTGTTAAAAATTTAATTTTATAAGATTTTTAAATAATGTTAAGAATTTATAGTTGACCTTTATTGTTGTTGTGTAATGGGGTTTTTAGATATTCGGCTTGAGGTTTTATTTTTATGCTTATGACCTCAAGCCGAATATATAAAAACCCCATTACACAATTTTTAAATAATTTAAAAAAACTTCACTGTAAATCTTTAAATGTTATTCCAAATATTTGTGGAGACATTTTTTCAACGATTTGTAAAATAAGTCGATTTCTTCTTTGCATAAGAATTCTGGCAGAAGTAGAAAACACCCGTTCGCTAGTAGCTGAATACACATTATTTCTGTAGCCAGTTGTTGAAGGAGGGGAAGATCTCTGGTCTTTTTCCAAAATTGTAAAATATATCAATGTGGTTCAATATACTCACGCAAACTCACGCCCCATGTGAAAATCGAAATATATATGTATGAACGCACATGATCATACATTGAGTAGTATATGATCATACATGGGCATGCATAGTCATATACGTCCATCAATGTTCGATGTATGACCATACATGATTTCATATATATCCATACATCTTCGGATCCGAAATTTGAGGGTATATTCCCGTACATGTTCATATATGACCATATATGCTCATACATGATTCATATATGCTCATATATGATTCATATATGCTCATATATGATCATATATGGGCATTATACCTCCATATACCCCCAAATTTCGGATCCAAAGGTATATGGAAATATATGAGATCATGTATGATCATATATTGAACTATGCATGGACGTATATGAATATGTATGCCCATGCATGATCACATACGAGCCAATGTATGATCATGTATGTTCATATATATTTCGATTTTCACGTGGGGTACAAAAATTTACTCACGCACGACTCACTCACGAACATTTTTTTCAACTCACACTCCCGCACGACTCACGTGAGTGCTATCATTTTAACTCACGCGTGAATCACAAAAAGTTCGATGTCACGCGCCCATCTCGAATATTAATAATAATTTGCGGGCTTTTGTTAGTTTATTTGTTGTTAAATAATAAAAACAACCGAAAAAAGCTTTAGTTATTGTACCACCAAGAAATGCATTTTAAAAGCTTAGACTGTATAAGAGTTTATTATTTGCTTCTCTTTTAATCGATTCTTCGATTAATCGCAAACAAAAAATAATTCGTTTAGTTTAAAGACGTTTAAAATTTGTATTTAGGGTGCCGAACAGGCTAAATAAAATCTAAACTAAATTCAGGTTTCCAAAATTCTATGAAATTTAAAAAAGTTTTCAAAAAATGTTCAAAGAAATTTTAAACCCTTTTGTCAATTTCTATTTAGTTTAGAATATATTTAGCCACCTCGCATAGGGCCTTAAAATATTTAAAACTTTAATTTCTTATTCAAATTCGGAACGATTCAAATGAAAATACAATGAAAAATGTTTCAAATGGGTCGAAAAACCGTATAATCCCAGCAAAACTTTCTATTACCTGGTAATAAGGTTTGTAAGAAGAAATTAAGGTATGTAACCTCTTACTTTGCTATTCCAACAGCTATTATTTTAACAAGGGCATGTCATTGGAGGTATGTACTTTCCAAAAGAGGGCTAGGTAACAACATAAGAACATGTTACTTTAATGTTACATGTTAGGAGTTACGTAACCACTTACATAACCGATACTGAGCACAATACTACTTACATAACAGCTTAAAGTAAGGCCAAAAAAGTGTGTTACAAACAGGTCTGAAATAACACATTAAAATTATGCGCTCACTTACTGTATAAAAATATATACTTACTTCTTACAAAAAAAATTAAAATAAGACTTTATCGTGTTGGTTTTTTATAAATGCTAAAACGAAGCATATACATATTTAATTAATATTTACTCAGATTAATATAAAGTTAACAAAAAACATAAAAAATATTTCAGTCAATATGTATAAAACATATAAATTATTTGTATCGAATATTTTAAATAGAAAATAACACTCATATATCGAATTACAAATAACTCCTTATTTTGAGGTATTTGAATACACCATCGGTAATAAGTGGCTATTTCTATTAAGTGATCACGTATCACATTAAAAGTAACTCCTTATTTTACGGTTTTAAAATATCCCATCTGTAATAAGTCGCTGCTATTATTTAAAACTCATGTTGTGTATTACAAGTAACTCTTTTCTTTGAGGTGTTTAAATATATCATTGGTAATAAGTTGCTATTACTACCCAGTAGTTATGCAGCACATTATACGTAAGACATTACATTTTAGTTATGAAATAATGCAATGGTAAGGGGTATGGTATTACCAGGTAATGTGTTCTGTAATACCAACATATTACCAAGGTTTTGCTGGGATGTTCTTCCTTGTCTTCAAAGGCAATAAAACCAAGTAAAAAAATAATAAAGTCGGGCATGCCGAATATTTTTACAGTAACTAAGATACTCGTCAAAAATATAAGGTCACTTAAATACATTTTGTTCTGTTTCTGCAAAAATACAAAGAGTATTGAATTCACTCTCAAAACAATTCCGTTGTGACAACCGAATTTTTTCCAACCGAATTGGCTCGGTTGCTGCAACCTTGTAATTCGGTTGCCCCAACCGAATTCAGTTATAGCAATTCGGTTGGCAATAAATTCCGTTGCCATAACGGAATTGTTCTGAGAGTGTAGTACCGTTACCTAAAAAAAACTTGTTTAATAATTTGCATTTTGAAATACGTCAAAATAATAAGGGCAGTCAGTGCATATACATTAGACTGTCCCTTAAAATAACGATTTGTCTATTTTCGTTCATTAATTCACCCAGTTTTATTGGAAATGGTCCCAAATGGAAGAAATCAATTTTTTTTTTTTTTGGAAAACGTTAACCCGTGCCGAAAGTTGGACGAAAATGGCCCGTTTTGGAAAAAAGTGTATTACTAATAAAAATTCCCAAAATTCTTAATTTCGAAAAAAATTATTTTTTATTTCATTTATTTATTTAATATAGTTAAAATGATTCAGATATGGAATTTTGACTTCATCGGATATCATTAACCCACTTTAGCCTGGAATCCAAAATGGCCCACAAATTTCATAAAAGTTCAAAAACGTGTTTTTTTTTATTAATTTTAAAGATTTTTTAAAATGCCTAATTTGGAGATGCCGATTCATATTTGTGCCACATAATACTTTATATTAAAGAAGAAAAAAAATAAATTGGAAAAATGATAATTCGAGTTTGTGTTTGGAGCAACTGCTTTCCAGGACATTTTACAAAAACTGGTTATTTTGTCAAAAACTTAACAAAGTTTGAATGTTTTCATCAAAGTTTACATAGTATTCGGAAAAGTATCACTTAAATTTGGTAAGAATATAATTATCTTCACATTTGTTTAAAAAATCGTAAACCCTCAGTGGCCTGGGGTCAGAAAAGACCCATGAAACTTAATATCAATTGGGACTACGAGATTGTTAACCCATTAAATTGACACAAAAAATGTCAACTGGATAAAAATAATTATTTTATGTAACATGATCTATATCGGGTTAATTTTTATACTTTTGGCCAAAAACGACCCACTAGGAAATTTACAGAATAACACCTTTCATCATTTTCTGAACATTATCACTTTAAATGAATCGAAAAAAAATTTCCACTTGATAAAAATTATTTTGTGTAACTTGATCCATATAGGGTTAATGTTTTCACTCTTCACCATAAAATACCCACTAGGAAATTTAAATTCACTCTTTTGGGTAAAACTTTTTCCGCATAAAAGGAAATCGCCTAAAACCTTTGGTGGATAATAATTCTGATGTTGAAAAATCTCACACTAGAAACAAATGGTAGTTCTTTAAAATCTGTAACTCTGTTTTTTAAATAAAGAGTAATTTCAGAGATTTTTAATTTTTGCGCTTTCAGCCTCAAGTAATTGAAAATTTTTTGATACTGGCAAATAACTGACAAATAAATGAGGCCAAATTGATTAGTGTGCCATGTTATTTTCAGTTTGACTCAAGATCATAAATTAATATCACTTTCTGTTTAAATTATTTTCAAATCAAAGAAAGATGATACAATTTTTACAAGTAAATTACAAAGAATAAAAATTATTGAAAAAATTCGATAAGACCAGCAAGGCAGAATGCGCATTTTCGGCTTTCGCTACAAAGCCATCATCAGTGCCTTTCGCCTTTGAGTGGGTTAATATTTTGATATTCGTCTACTTATGTGACTGTTGAAAGCAAATCGAATTTGTTATCAACAACTCAACTTAGACTAACATCAACGAAATTTAACAATGCTATTTTTATCCTTTTGTTACCACCACTCTTTCTTGCTTTGAACCCTAATTCTTAAGATATCTCAGCTGATTCTATTCAACTCTGTGTATGATAAACACAGATTTTTGAATTACAACGAACCGTTAAATTTAAATTTAGAAAATAAAAAAGATATGACAATAATAATCTCTACATCTCTATGCGTGAGGAACATAAAATTTTATATTTTTTGGAGGGCACATCCGCAGTTTGAGAAATAATTAGTTGCAGTCCTGCGTGATCGGTATGTGTTAGTAATACTATTATTGTGTGTAAGTATTTTGGTATCCAGAGCCATTTTACGTTCAATTTTGTAGCTTTCCATAAATTTTTGGAAATAAAAGTGATTTAGAAACGAAACGGATAATCCGATCATTTTAGCACTTACACACAATAATATTAATGGCGATATATATCATATAAGCCAGTTTTTAACCATTAATTCTTTTATCTGTGGATGTGCCAGTCAATTAAAAGTTGAATTTTTAGAGTATTTTGAATTTGATGTAGAGCATAAAAAAAATCCGATCTGTTTAGCACTTTCATATAATGATGTTTATGATAACATATACCGTTCCAGATTGATTAGACTCCATAATTCTTAAAACTGTGGAGGTGCCTTCAATTTGAATTTAACCTTTTAGCGATTTTTGGAGAAAGATATGTTATAGAGAATACAAAGTTCATCCGATCCATTTAGCACTTTCACATAATAATAGTAATGAAGATATGTACCATTCAAGGTATATTTGATCAGATAATTCTTTAAACCGTGGATGTGCCATTCAATTTTGTGCTGCAAATTTGAGGGAAATTTATATGGGTACTAGGTCCAAACATAGACCGATTTAAACCAAAATTAATAGGCTTCGTTCTTGGGCCGATATAAGTTGGTCTACCAAATTTCATCAAATTATCTTAATATTTGCGACCTGTAGAGTGCCCACAAGAATGCATGGACAGACAGACAGACGGACGGACATCGTTAAATCGAAATAAAAAGTGATTCTGAGCCGATCAGTATACTATATGGTGGGTCTAAGTCCAATATTTTTTGGTGTTACAAACATCAGCACAAACTTATTACACCCTCTCCACGTAGTGGTGTAGGGTATAAAAACTATTAATTGAAAACATAATTTGCAGATGCTGTTGACACAAAATGGTTTAATCTTTTTAACCCTTTGAGGACCATACATTTTCTGCCGATGCGATTTTCATAATCTCTGACCTAATAATAGTTATGCCAAGAAAAATTGGCTCCTTCGAACCCCTCCTTACCCCTCATTTCGCTTGCCAAAAATATTTGCCATTTGTCGACCCTGCCGTTCAGGACGAAGCGATTTTTATTATTATTTTATTTTTGTGATCTGGAACTAAGTTATGGATATGTTACAAAAAATTTACCTCAAAGACCCCTTGCTTGCCCTTCATTTCGCTTGTCAAAGTTTGTGCTTTTTATCCCTTAAATCAAGAATTCTAAATAACCAACTTCGAGGTCTCGCAAGGGGAAAGCGAGACTAAGTAGGGATTTGACGCCTACTACATTTTTGTTCCCCCATTTCTCCTTTAAAAATCACCTTTAGAAATATTTACTCTATCTTTTGCCTGGGCAATTAAAAATGCGAAAAACCCTTGGGCAAGCATACTTTCCTATGGTCGTCAAAGGGTTAAGATCTGTAAAAAATATTTACAAGTAAATTAAATTGAGTTAAAAAGTAACAAAAAAAAAATTATATTTTCTTTGTGCCCGAGCTGGGATTTGATAGTAGGGTCTCTCAGGTTATATGTGACTACATATTAGGCTTGGACGATTTGTAAGGACAAAAATTTGTCGATATTGTGCCATCGATTTTTTGGCATGAGGAAAAAAAAGTTCCACTACGACATATCAAAAAAATAATTTTCGAGGCGCACAAATTTCGACAAAAACTCGTCTAAAAACCCAAAAAAAACATTTTTTTATTACGTACACGCAAAGAAAAACCTATAGTTGCTTCAACAAAGCATACCATGTAAATAACTTAAGTCTCTTTTTATGCGGATTTGAAGTTATGCGGTTTTAAAATCGACTTGCGTTGCGGTTTTTTACAACTTTTATAATAAGGGAGTTCAGTGTTTGATGCATATGGTCTTGCAAAAGTGCAAATGCAAAATATTGTAGCTTTTGTTTGCAATCCAACAACAAAATACACAGAATTGCAATTGTCACATCATTGCTTTTGCGCAATACTAAAACTGTATTGCTACGTGTATTGCGTTTGCATTACGGATACTCGAACAGCTGACATTTGTAAACAATAACATAGAATCGTCAAACAAAATTAAAGGTATAGAGCCGACAACTCTAAATAAAAAATTAAAAAGAGAAAACCCCAACAAAAAAGTGGACGCCGGATGAAATAAAAATTCATCTGGATTATTTGGAGGAGGCAGAAAACATAGAGGTAAGTTTTTTCATAAGCATTTTAAAATAATTTCACAAAATAATCAAACACCTTTTTGTTAATTTTCACGACAAATAATTCTGTATATCAGCTGTTACCTAATTTGCATCTTGCATTGCAAAGCTGCTTAAAGTACCGCTCACTGTCAATGACAAACTTATTGCATTAACAAACAGTTGCAACCTAAAACGTACCAAACACTGAATACCGCTAATACTTTTTATCTAATTTAAAATAAAATAAAAACATTTGTCTTATTTTCTAAAGATTTTCTTAAAAGAAATGGATAAAACCAAGAAAAAAGACAGGTAATTTCGTTAGAAACAAAAATTGTAATTTTAGATCGTATAAAAAATGGTGAAAGATATGCTGCTAATGAAAAATATTTTAAACTTTGAGAATCTTCAATAAGCGCAAATAAAATGAATGATTCTCAAACAAGAAAACCTGTTATTTCTGGCTCACAACGAAGGTTGCCAACACTTGAACTGAAAAAATGGCTAGATTACGCAGAAAAAATGGCTAGAAATGGCTAAAATTTAAAAATAAAGCAAAAACCCAATAATTTTAATATAATTCAGTGATAATGAAGAGTTCTAACACGAATTTCATGAAAGTAGCATTTAACTTTTATTGTTTTTCTAAAATATTTTCCTTTAAATTTTACAAAATATATGATTTTAAATCGAATGTAAAAATTACATGTGTCTGTGAACTAGGGATGCCAAACGGGAAATCCCGAATCCCGAAATCCCGGGATTTTCGGGATTGGCAAAATCCCGAATCCCGGGATTATTTCTCAAAAATCCCGGGATTTTCTTATTTTTTAATATTAATATAAACGCAAATAAACAAAGTGAGCAATTTTAGATTACCTACGTTTTTTCTTGAATTTTCTCATATTGACAAGAAATTGATGCCAAGATATTGGTAAAATTATAAATTAAGTAGATTATTCGAGTAAACTATGCAAAGACTTTGCAGAAAAATTTGAAATTTTGGTAAGCAATATTAAGTTTTTGAGTAATACATGCGAAAAATCAAGTTTGTTTGTTATCTTACCGATTTATTCTTCCAAGCGAAATTCGATTTCTGAAACTGGGACTGTGAGATTTGGCTGGGACTGTAAGTTTGAATTCTTCCATGAAAACATTTGATAACGATAACCAAATAACTTTGTTGCTGTAATTACACGATTTAGTGGGCAAGGTTATTGCAACGAATCTGTTTTAAAATCTGCTTACAAAAAACTGGGCGCAAGTGTACTTAATGACAGGCCTTCATATATTATCCCAGCCAGAAAAATACAAACGGGAAAGCGATGGCAAGGTATTTTACCAGGTGGTACAAGTACTGACAAACATTGCTTTCCCATTTCCAAAAGGACCGGCAGTTACAAAAGCGCCGGAAAAGTACTGAAGAAACAAAATTTTTAACTTTGGCAAAACGCTGCCAAACCAATAAATAGGTGGTTTGGAATTATATTTTCCAAAATAAAATGTTAAAAAAGTGCATATGTATATTTTTCTTGCCCTGCCGTGATGTTTTGTAAAACAAATACTGGCAAAACGATTTTTGCAAACGCTGGCAAAGCGTCCCAATGAGTGATCTGCCAGTTATTTATTTTTAACATCGCCGTTACCCAGTGGTATGCAAGTACTTGATTTTTTGTACCACTGTCAATTTCTGACTGAGATGTTTCAATATTCATAAAATGTACCACATTATTAATTAACAACTATTAAATAATTATAAAACGCTTTATTCTATAAAAAAATTATTAGTTACATAACAATTTTTACAAATAAAGGAAAATTTAAATCCCGAAATCCCGTAAAATCCCGGGATCCCGAAAAATCCCGTAGTCTCGAAAATCGGGATCCCGGGATTTCATACAAAATCCCGAATCCCGGGATTTTCAAATATCAATCCCGATTGGCATCCCTACTGTGAACCCAAATAAAAGTTTTAAAAATTGAAAATTTTGTACTAAAATTTTGAAAATCATAAAAATTCAAGCACTTTTATATGAAATTAACTGTAAAACATTAAAAGAAAAAATGGCTAGGGCAAAATAAAAGGGCTAAATCTTCCGGCTAGATCCAATCTAGCCATTTTTTTTATGGCTAGATGAAATTAAAATGGCTAGATCTAGCCGGAAAATGGCTAAATTGGCAACCTTGCTCACAACTGAGTTCAACATTGTCATAGAATTCTCGGGAATAAGATGGTATTCCATTAATGCACATGTGTGGACCAGGGATGATAAAGTTGGTACTATAGTACTTTTTATGGTACTATTAGAACCTCAAAAGTACTATGGTACTCCTATCATTTTCATATTTTAATACTTTTTTTTTAATTTTCATATTTTATTTTTTTTTTTTTATTTTCATAACAAATACTGGGGTACCGCGTAACTCGATTCGAAAAAAAATTTCGAATTCGTAAATTTTATACCTTGCATAAAAAGAAAAGTTTTATCAAAAATCTTACTTTTTGAATTTTTATGTGTAGTGAACAAAAATTATATACAGAATTATATTTTTAACAATATTTGCAAGATTTACGAATTCTAAAATTTTTTTTTTCAATCGAGTTACGCGGTTACCTCCAGCATTTAAAATGAACAAATAAACTATCGGAGTTTTAAATAAAATTGTGTGTAAAACCCTAAGTAAAATATTTAAAAATTGAAAGAAACGTAATTAAATGAAACAAATTTATTTTTAATTTGAAAAAATCCTTACTAATAGAAACTATTAATTGTTGTTAATTGTTAATTAATTGTTGTTAATTGGGGTGGTACTTAATTTAATAGTTGAATAAATCAAATGAGCTAAATTAATTCAGGTGCCTATTCCTGCTTGTGACTCGTTATGGCTGTCTTAAGACTATTTTTAAGACTGAGAATCACAAATTTTCATACAAAACAACAATGAAATTAAAAAAAATAAAATTTTATTTTTGTTTTCATTGTATTGATACCAGTAGTGAGATTCTCTAACTTTTTAACGACAAAATTCAGTGCCCAGGTGAAAATGTTCATATATGGCAAAATATATGGGTTCATATATGGGTTCGGATCCGAAATTTGAGGGTATATGGCCATATATGGAGATATATGAATGTTCATATAAAAAAATTTTTAATTTTTTAATAAAAATGTTGCTTTTTTTATTCAAATTAAATGTAAATATTATAATTCTATTCATACGTTACTGACGAATTTGTTCATTTGAATGAAATTGAGAAATTATAAAATTTTTAATGGAAATAAACATTTTACTTCAAGTTTAAAAAATATTTTATTACTGTTTTTGGATTATTTAATGATTGTTTATACACTAATAGAAAAAAGTGTGTAAAAATTTTAGTTAAAGCTACTAAAAATTAGTTCTAAATGAAAAACTGCTGAATTAGCAGAGTATTTTTGCTAAATATAAATAAGATAGGAAAAGCAAAAATAAAACTGTTTAATATATTTACAAAATGTGAGTTATAATTGAGCTAAATTTCAGTGATTAGAAAATAGAATTTAATTGTAGTAGTAGACAAAAAAACATCACATAAAATTTAAAATTTTCAAAGTTCCTTTTTCGTTTTTTGGTTTTAATGGAAATTCAAATCTAGTCTTCTGAAATCAACAGTTTAATATTTTTAGAAAATATTTCTGTTGATTTTATAAACTGCTATTTGCAATGAACAAACTTTAACAAATTTTTTTTTAGATACAACAGTTTGTTTTAGCTATTTTTAGTTTACTAATATTTTGAAAAATTTTCTGTAGATTTTCTAAATTTAGAATTTTTTATTTTTGCTGTTTTTATCTTACTGCAACATTTTCAATTGTATTTCAAAATTTATCATTTTATTTCAGAAGTTATCAATTGTTTTTCAGATTTAGCAATTGAATTTCAGAAATAATTAATGAATTTCAGTTTCATCAATTGTATTGTAGAAGCTATGAATTGTTTTTCAGATTTACCAATTGTATTTCAGAAATAATCAATTTATTTCCAGTTTTATAATTGCTTTTCAGAAATTATCAATTGATTTTCATATTTATCAATTGTATATCAGAAACTACCAATTGTATTTCAGAAAATATGAATTATATTTCAGAAACTGAAAATTGTATTTATTAATTGTATTTCAGAAATTCGCAATTGCATTTTAGAAATTATCAAATGTATTTTGCAAATAATCAATTGTATTTCAGAAAGCGGCAATTGTATTTTAGAAATTGCCAATTGTATTTTAGAAATTGCCAATTGTATTTAAGAAATTATCAAATGTATTGTATTTCAATATTTTTTGAATCCGCTCACGTAATTACCCCCATGATAAAAAAAAAAACTTAAAACATTACCCATATATGGAATAATATATGAATTCATATATGAAGATATATGGAATATATGAACCAATAAATGCAGTATATTATCATATATGGATTCATACATTTGAATGTATTTAGCCATATATGCTTCCATACATAACATATATGTTCATATATGATCATACATTAAACCATATATGCTCATACATGAAACCATATATGACAATATATGAACATATATGAACATTTTCACCTGGGTGGTTAAGTTGTCAGTTTACTATGAAAACTTGTCAATTTAACTACCGAATTTTGTCGTTTAAAAGTTACAGAATTGCCCCTCAGGTCTTAATTTTTTTAGAAGTTTTCAAACAAAAATTTAAAAAAATATAATTTATTATGACTCTGCAACAACAAATACAAGAGAAATACTGTCACAACTAAGAGTCACAGACTTTTCGTAGGAATAGACACGTAAATCCCTTTAAAATAATTTTCGCCTTCAAACGAAATTAAATACGACTTTTTGGGACTTCATTCAAATAAAATTCTGAATCAAATGTCAGCACAAAGTTATTGTATTCCATACCACATAGTCCATTGTATAATTCCATTGAAACTCGTTTAACAACTTCAAATATCGATTTCTGCTATATTGATTTTTTCAAATTTTTTTGTTTTTTTTTTCACTTGACACGTTGGTTTTCTAGACTAGTCTAACCAGAGACTATTAATTATAGAGATAGGAAAACAAAACTTACACTACTCACCGGTAGAAAGGAATCAATATATATATAAGTTTAATTATATATTTTTAAAAATTGAATAAACTAAAACTATTTTTTAGACTAAAAAGCTTTTCCGTCAAAAAAATAAAAAAATTAATATAGAAAATAATTTTAGAAAATTGGTAAAATTTTTTTAATCTATGGGAACAAATTTCAACTTACTTGAAAATTTTTAAAAATCAATGGAAAAATTTGTCTTTCATTCTGAATACAATAAGTGCGATTCAAATTTTTTTATACAAACACTATTTTAAGAGGCACTGAAAGGAACTTAAAAAGTTCGATCAAGTACACAAAGTAATCAGTGTGTTCGTTAACTCGAAAATCTTACGACTTTTACTCAATCATTGTTTTGGTTAGGTAGGTACTCTTTGAATTTTTCCAGTTGTGGTAAAAGTAACAAATTGTAGTAAGTTAACGAACAAGCCTAATGTAAAATGTTTACTATTTTCAAAAGGTTGGAAAATTTTGCATAAGAAAATTTAAAATAATTAACCTTATTATTTTGAACTGCATTTTTTGAAATCCCGGGATTCCCGGTCCATTATGTATAGCATATACGGTTAATATCTATTCTTATATATGTATATGGTGTTATTTAAGCAATATATTAGCATATATGGTGCCATTTAAATAATATATGGTCATATATGGTACCTCATTATCAAAATTTGTAATACAGTTCCAGATATGATAATATATGATACTATATATAGTGCCATATATATTTATATATGGTGTTATTTAAGCAATATATTACCATATATGGTGCCACTTAAACCATATATTATCATATATGGAGCCATTTCAACAATATATGCTCATATATAGGACCTCATGAACTACATTTTTAATACAGTTCCAGATATGATAATATATGCTACTATATATAGTGCAATATATATAGATATATGATATCATTTAAACAATATATTACCATATATGGTGACATTTAAACCATATATTATAATATATGGTGCCATTTCAACAACATATGGTCATATATGGTACCTCATGAACAACATTTTTTATACAGTTCCAGATATGATAATATATGCTACTATGTATTGTATAGTACCATATACTTTGATATATCGTATCATTTAAACAACATACCATTTAAACAATATATTTTCATATACGGTACCATTTAAACAATGTATTGTCATATATGATAACTCATCAGCAACTACAATATTAACTGTATTTCAGAAGCTATTAATTGTATTTCAGAAATTATAATTGTATTTCAGAAATTATCGAATGTATTTCAGAAATTATTAATTGCATTTCAGAAATAATCAAATCTATTTCAGAATTTGTTGAATGTATTTCATAGTTAATAGAGAAAAATTTCTGAAATGCATTTCTTAATTTCTGAAATACAATTCAAAATTTCTGAAATACTGTTTGATAATTTCTGAAATACAGTTGTGAATTTCGGAAATACAATTAATAATTTCTGAAATACAATTGATAAAACTGAAATTCAATTGACTAGTTCTGAAAAACATTTCATAAATCTGAAAAATAATTGATAAGTTCTGAAATACAATTGATTATTTCTGAAACACAATTGATAAATCTTAAAAACAATTGATACAATTGGAAATGGAGTAGAGCGCCAAAAATATGTAAATAAAATTATTTTATTAAAAAAATTCAATTTAATAAAAAAAATATAATTTTATAAAAAAAATGTATAGAAAAAAAATTATAATTTTATAAAAAGCAATTCATATTGCAAAAAAAATAAAATTTTATCCGAAAAATGGTGGATCGTACTGCAGTAATTTAGATCCACCTTGGATCTAATATGATGAAATACGATCCGAAAACGAGTTTATCTAATTATATAAAATTGGATGTGACATAATGATAATCAAGAAGTAATTTCAATAGAATGGACAATTTAATGCAATCTGAGCGATATCTGAATGAATTATTTTTATCTAATGGTATCAAATAAAATGTAACTTTTTGTATTAAATCTAATTTTATATAATTAGATTAACCCATTTTTTCGATTTGCCATTTTTCGGATCAAATTAGATCTAAGTTTATCCCCAAATATATTGCTGGATCTAATTCGATCTGCCATTTTTCGGATCAAATTAGATCTAAGTTTATCCACAAATATATTGCTGGATCTAATTCGATGTGCCATTTTTCGGATAAAATTAGATCTAAGTTTATCCCCAAATATATTGCTGTATCTAATTCGATCTACCACTTTTTCGGATCAAATTAGATCTAAGTTTATCCACAAATATATTGCTGGATCTAATTCGATCTGCCAAAATTGAGATCAAATTAGATTTAAGTTTATCCACAAATATATAGCTGGATCTAATTCGATCCGACATTTTTCGGATCAAATTAGATCTAAGTTTATCCGCAAATATATAGCTGGATCCGCCATTTTTCGGATCAAATTAGATCTAGGTTTATCCCCAAAGATATCATTGGACTTTCCCAATTTTGAGATATAACTTGATCTTAGTTTATCCCCATATATACAATGGGATCTAATACGATATGATTGGATACACCCAATTTTGAGATCTAATTGGATCAGCTAGATATTACACCAGATGTCAAACAATATCAAATTGAATATAATTAGATATTGCGCGAGATAAATTTTTTTTACTCGGGTTATTACGATTACTATAACAAATATAACAAAACAATATTTTTCGGCGTACCAAAATTATGTGTTACATGATATTAATGTATTTTTAGAAATTAAGGCGATTTTTCGAAACTCTCGAATTTCGTCCAAATACCGGAGACGGAAGACATTAACACTAGAATTTCAGAATCGAAATTTTTTCAACTTCGGCCCACTCTAGTATATAACAACTACTCGTTCTTTCATTAACTGTTGCATTACTGACATCATGTTTTGCCTTTATTTTATTTCCGTAAACAGCTATCACTTTGTTGAATTTGATTGCAAACTGTTTTTTATGAGTTTGGTTGGATCCTTTTTTCAATTTAATTTTTCTTAACACAGTTTTGCGTGGTGTATTGTCATAATATCAAATACGCTGTCATTGATGTCGATTTATAACTTTTGCTGAAAACGTTAAAGTTTACACATACATTTCGCTGTTAGCCATTAGTTTTGTTCGGATATACCACGAGTTATCAATGCAATTGTCAATCATTACTATAGATTTTTAAATGTTATGGTAAAGAATCACGATAATTAAATTACTTAACTTTAAACTACACTCAGGGCAAAAGCTTCATCACACTTATTGTATTTATGAAAGCCTTTATAAATATAATATGTGCTTTTGCGTACGTTACCGCGGATTCGTAAACTTACCAAATTTCCCCAAAAGTGTTCCCGTACTTGAATATTAGGTAAATGAAAACGCTCAAGAGAGTGTTTTTTCTTTTTAAGCATAGTAAGTTATTTGAGTTTCATGTGAAATTGTGTGGAATTTGTTTTCGCGTAAATTTAACAGGGTTGGCAGACAATACCCCTAAAATACCGTTATCGATTCCAACCCCTTTCAACTAACTAGCGTTACCCCTAAATAACCTTTGCCGAAATAACCGAAGTACCGTTATTCTTTAAACGCCGTTACCGAAATAACTGAAATATCGTTATCCTTAAAATACCGATTCCGAAATAAATGAAATATCGATACGATTAAAATAGCGTTACCGTAACACATGAAATATCGTTATCCTTAAAATACCGTTACCGTTATTTTTCGTTCTCAGCTCTTGGTAACTGCACGTGGTTATTGAGTATTTCACATAAATTAAGTTGAATAATTTGTTTTTACTTTAGCTTGTATCATGCAAAAAAACGCAGTATGGACCGAAATAACTCACTACCGTTACCCTTAAAATACCGTTACCGATTAATGACATACCGTTAACCTTAAAATACCGTTTTCGAAATAACACAAATATCGGAATTCGGGATTTCCCGTTTAGCATCCCTAGTACATACACTGCAGTGACGTTCCCTCTAATGTGCGGAGGTGTTCTCTGCACACCCTAAAAATATTTCATGTTTGTAAATTTAAAATTTTTATAAATTTTCCCAGGGTTCTATAATATTTCCGCACATCAGACATTTACTGTATTTATATTAAGTAAATCGTGTACTGTTGTGATGTATTTTTTATACATACACGATGTTCAAGACCAGTGTTGCCACGAATTTTTTTGTAACCAAAATATTCAAAAAAAAAGTTACCAAATGAGAAAAAAAAAAATAACCAAAATTTAAAGTTTTTAGTTTTTATTTAAATATATTAAAATATTTATTATGTAAATTTAATTATTAACAAAATCTGTATTTTAGAGTTAACAAAAAAAAAATTCTTTAACATATTACTACGGTGGGTCTCATACTGTAGGTTAACTTTAACTTAAATATTAAATAAAAGAAAATGTCAAAAAATTGTATACGAAACAACAACAACACCGTTAATAACTATAAAATTTAAATTTAATTTCATTCCAAATAGAGATCAACAAATTAGTGTCAGGTAAAATTCATCGCTGTGTTATTTGAGGTTTAAAAAAATTATTCTATACGGTTAAAACATCTCTTTGGCAGACCACACATACATAGTTTGAATGATTTTGGTTTTTGCACAATTTTTTTGATTGCATTATATAATTATTTGAAATCAAGGTTATTTCGAAACTTTGTTTTTATTAAAATAAGCTATGCAAATTTTTTTGGCATGGTTATTCAAACCATTTTTCAACCATTCCATTTTTGTATTTGGATTCTTCATCCCAAAATTCAACTATATCCATATCACTGTTTAATTCCGTAATGTTCGAAAAGCTTAATAATTTCCATTGTGATAAATTTTTTCTTCATTACCGCTTGTTAAGTTTGGTAAATATGACAATAAAGGCTCCAAAGTTATTTCTAAATTATTTAAAACTTGATTTGGTGTTATTATGGCAAAATGTTTTAAATCTTTTCTCGAAAAGTCACAGCATTTTGAGATTTCCTTTAAAAGCTCTATATAAAAAGATTGCATATTTTTTCAATTTCATATTTTTTTAAGTTGGACAAGCTACTTTCATTCAAACATAGTTCAGCTTTACGGCCAATAAAAATATTTTCTACATTTAATTAATTAAAAAAATTAATTAAACATCAATTTATTTCATCAAATAAATTAACCGTTTTTGATGAAATTAAACTTTTAATGTAATTACTTTTGGTAAAATTGGTCAAAACTAATTCAAAATTTAATTTCAATTGGGCATAAACATATGGAAAGCTCATTTTATTAAAGTTATTTATTATATTAAGAATATATGAAAAAATAAACCTTAAAGATAGTATCCCAATTCCTAAGCTTTTACCGTTTACTTCGAAGTCGAACGATATAAAATATAAATGCAAAACAGGTCACTGCTCAGTTATATGATTGATTACATGACATAGTAGTAAGCACCGGGTACCAGAAATGCCTAATATTTTATGTGGATCTACACTGCAATAATCTTGAAATTCTTTAAATTCAAGAATACGTTTCGAACTATGCGCAAAAAAGTTACAAATGTTCTTACAAAGAATTTCAATTTGTACGGGAAGCTTCTTACAAGCATAAGCATAAGTTCCCAGTCACCTGGGGACTTATACAAACCAAAGATTAAATTCGGCTGTGCCGAGTCTTTAGATACCCTCCATCCTGGTGTTTTTAATTGGGGGATTCTACTAAGTACAAACAAGTATGAATTATAACCCATTTTGTATTCGATCAATCCACTGTGCAACAAATGTGTATGATTTTTTCCACCACTACAAGTAAAGAGTTCAGTTTAATATTGTTTAAACTCAGTGCTGCCACAAGCAAGATTCAAAATTAACAAAAGTGTAGACAAAATTACCCAAAAAAATATGAAATTATAAATGACTTCAATTAACATATTATTACAATTTGAACTCCGAAAAAAGGTAATAACCTTATCAGTAAACTTAAAAAAAATGATTTGGCCATTTCAATTGTCCCATCGTTCTGGGCGTTATATTATTACAAAGAAAAAATCCTTAAACATGCAGCGTTTATGATGAACTTTTGAGTCTCATATGAATCTTCATAAATTTAGAGAAAAAATTAACTTTAGAACAAAACACTTAAAAAGCTTGTAAATAAGAGTCAGTTATGATCACATGTGAACGATCTAAAAATAATCTTATTTTAGAGTCTTTCAATTTTAGTTTTATTTGCGCTTTTAATATACACACAAAAAAATCGTTGGTAAGCAATTGGGAGCACTTCAACTAAAATAATGTTTTTTGGCATATACAATATAATAAATTATTCGATAAAACTTTATTAGTTGAAATTTTCTTAATTATTTGGTAACGATTTTTTTGTGTACGTTAATAGCTTATTTGTATAACGAAAGAATTTCAAAGCATGTATAGATTAATACACTTTCCTGATGTATCGGTTTAATTCGATGATCAGTCGCTGTGAATCAATTCATTAACTCGTATGAATAAAAAATAGATATTGGAATTTTTATGTAAACTTCAAAATTTTAGTCATTTTGCGAGTAGTCTAAAATTTTTATTAATATTTCATGCTCTTCTACAAGTCAACGGATGAATTAGATGTAAAGTCATTCATAAGCCAAAAGTAATTATATACATTGAGGCAGGGTTGGTAGACTCTATCGCTAAAATACTGTTATAGATTCAAATATCGATACATTTAAAATACCAGTACACTCAAAAAAATAAGTTAGTAGAAAAATTAGTAAAACGTCTTGTATATCAAGTGTACTAGTTTACAGCAATTTGTTTGCTGAAATTCCGTTTTCAGCAAAAATTTTAGTTATATTTTTTTAGCACTAAACTAATTTTGAACTAATGTTTTACTAATTTATTTTGCTACAAAAATTGTGCTGATAACCGCATTCATAGCGTGGACGACAACCAGATAAACAAGATGTAGATGTCGCAGCTTGTCTGGAAACGGAAATGACATAAAAAGAAAAACAACTCTACACATATTCTATATTTAAATTTTCAGCAAATAAATTAACTAAAGTAAAATTTCACTACAAGTTTTTTGAGTATTTTTCAGTCTACTAATATTCAGCAAAAAGTTTATTGATTTTAGCAAGGATTTTTTCATTTGCAGTAGACTAAGTGTTAGCAAAACTTTTGCTGAAGAATACTATTTTTTTGGTAAAAATCAGCTCGCTGATTTTCAGCAAACCTTTTGCTGAAATTACCAACTTTTTTTGCAAGAACTGACTTTACTGACTTTTTTTTTTGAGTGTACCGAAATTAATGAAATACTATTATTCTTACAACACCATTATTTTTTAGTCTAAACTTTTTGTAATTCCACGTCGTAATTGTGAATTTTACATACATTTAGTTAATAAATTTATTTTACTTTACTTTGTTTTTTTGTAAAAAAAAAATTTGCGGAATGCACCGAAATAACTGAATACCGGTTATCTTAAAATACCATTATCGAAATAATTGCAATACAGTTAACCTTAAAATACCGTTATCGAAATAATCGAAATACAATTATCCTTAAAATACTGTAACTAAAATAATCTACAATAGCGTTACTTACCCTCACCGATAATCGCACCGTTTCTGCTACCAACAATGCTTTGAAGTAATTGCTAAGTTGTATTCATAGACCCACTATACGAGTATATTGGCTAGTTTATGAATTATATTCTTTTTTTATGTATAATATATTTTTTTATTTACAAATTTGATAACTTTCTCAATTCATTCATTTGAATTGAAATTTAAGTGAAAAACTAAACAATTTAATAATTTAATAATTGCTATCATCCATGCCCTACCCATAAAGTGGCAAAACTGCTTATGTTATTCATATAGATGTGTGCAGACCTTTAAAAATATAATTCCTTAATTCGTATTTTAAATCTCAATGTTGCAATAAGTTGATCTCAGTGAAGTTTCAAGCTGATTTGAAAAAAAAAAAATCCGCGGAAAGACCTCTGTAGGGAATTTATTTCTGTGCAAAGTTTGAAAATGGACTTAGCTATATCTAAGTCATTTATAGTCGGATTGGAACAATATATATATATATACCATTGGAGAGATAGTAAAAATATCTTATGGACGACATTTTTATTTTTGTTTGTTTACCCATTTCCGGCGAATGAGATTTATTTTTAAGATTTTTTAAAATAAACCGTTTTTATAAAAACCACCGTATACTACCACATAATTTTGTACTTATTAATATATTCTCAAGATTAAAAACTTTTGAGATGTAGTTCAAATTTTATCACTTCAAACACCGAAGATATTAGAAGTCAAACCTATTTTTTTTGCAGATGGTACAAAAGATACAACTTTGACTCTAACCAGCAATTATACTGAATTAACTCATCGGGAATCATATGTTTGGGGTAAACACTTTTTAAACCTATTGTCGGTATTGAGATTTTTCATTTGTCAAAAGTTAGTCATACTTTGAAAGAAAAAAAATCTCACGATTTTGATCTCTAATATGTATCTTCGGTGTTTGAAGTGATAAAAACTTGATCTATATATCAAATGAAAGCTTTTCGTCTTGATAACTTACTAATAAGCACAATTTTTGTTCTTATATGGATGAAATCAAAAAATGTGATAAATGTTTGGGTCAAATTTGTGAGAAGCAAAAAGTGTTAATATTTCGGTTTTTTCTTAATGGAATCAGTAAGTTTAGTCATTATAAACCTAATTGCAAAAAATCTCTCCTACAAGTTGTCGCAATAACTTTTTTTGCACAATTTTAATTTTTTTTGTTGTAACGGAGTTTACATTTCTGCAAGCAAAAGATATAACAAAAAAAAATTGGGTACGAATTTTCTTCAATTTATTAGTTTTTCGTATTTGGGTTTTCAGCTTGCTTTCCAATGATATATAATTTGTGTTTATCAAATTGGCGGTTTCGCGAATAAAAATACAATTCATTCCGCGAAACAAATTTTAATTTTTTTTTAATTTTGTATTTTTGGTCCTTTTAAATGATTTTCAAAAATATAAAATTTTTTAAAATCCAAACAGCGGTTGCGCAGTTACAAAATAATATATTAAAAACATAACATTTCACGATCAAAAAATTCTTAAATTGTGTGAAACAAATTTAATTTGTCAAACTAATGTCAGTAATTACTCGAAATATCGATTCAAAACCAATGAAATGCAAAATCAATCGTTTTTCGCTCCAGCAGCTTAGGGTAAAAAACTGATAACTGTTTTTGATTTGACGCAAAATTATTAGTTGAATCGTCTTTTCACACATAAATATTAGTTAAATCACCTCTGTTTATGGTTATTTTAAAATATTTTAAACATTTATCTACATTTATTTGAATGAAACCTGATGCAAACAATTGTGGTTACGGAGTTTACAGTTACGGAGTTTACATTTGGTTACTTTTTTCGTTTTCTTTCAGAAACGCTTTGTCAGAATTTTTTTTTCCGAAACAAAATCGCATGATGCCTACAAGGTGAATCCAAATATGACATAGTTTTTCTTACTCGTTAAATAGTTTGGTGTAAAAATTAGGAACGGAGTTTACAACATTTTTTCAAATCTTATTAAAGACATCCTTTTTCATCTCGAGAATGTTACATGCTGCAGAAAAGCTTCAAGTCTGTTATACTGGATGATTACTTATAGTCCAACGATCATTTGAGTATAAATAACATTATACTTTTCGCAATATAAATAATAGATAACTCCAAAATTCTGGTATATGCATTTTTATCAAAAATTATGACAAAAAATCGATACAGAGTTGAAGTCGTGATAGCTAAGATATACGAAAAAGTTTGTAAAATGTATTAATTTTTATTCAAAACGGCACTTTTCCTCTTCATAAAAATTCTTACAGTTAGTGTTTAGCTTTATTGGTTATTAAAATATAAGCTATTAAAGTTAAAACACCTTATGAGTTACTTGTTACGGAGTTTACATTTGGCCTATAAAATTGGTCACAAATTTTATGTATTTACCAAAAATTGATCAGATTGTTATAAATTTTGTAAAACAGGTGACAATGCGCTGATATATATCGAAATATGTAACTCAAATGTAGTCCATGCATTAGAAATTCGGTGGTTACACGGTTTTTATCACATTTTTTGATATCACCCATATAGGTTTTTTATGGAATAAAAACATTAAAAAAACAAAAAAATTAAAATTCCTACGCCGAATCATAATGGGTTAACAAAAAAAAATGCTATCCTAAAGATATTTTTATTACCTTTCCAATGGTGTACATATTGTTCCAACCCTATCATAAATGAAGAAAATATAGTTAAGTTCATTTTTAAACTTTAAACCGAAGTAACTCCCCATACAGGCTTTTCTATTAAAAAAATTTTTTTCGGGCCCCCAAAAAAAAGTTATATCAGTAGTAAAAATTTAGAATCAATCGGTGAGGTGCCTCTAAAGCCAACATACGTCCAAATTATTCAATCGAATCAAAATTGAATCAACACAAATAGGAACAAATCTTATCTCACTTTATTCAATGTCCAATCATTGATTTAAAGGCATTATGAATTATTCAGTAATTGATAAAATGAATCCAATTTTATGCATATAAATTCAAAAAAAGAATTATCTCTTTCAAGGCCTGGGTATGTATGTATGTATTTTTTCTTATTAAGTAACAACAACAACACACAGTTAATATATTTTTTCATATTAATATGGAAAATTCTAGAGGTGCTGTTACATTTTTATTCATAACTTTTAAACGTCTGGACCAAATATGCTCATTTCCAATACCAAACTGCTTAAGAAATTGGACAAAAATTTTGACTAAAAATTAACATCCTAGCACAACTATTTTGAGCGTGATCGTGATTTCAACAGACAGACAGACGGACACGGCTATATCGGTTTCGCTATTGATAACGATCAAGAATATATATTTTTTTTATGTCCCAGATTTTTTTTTCGATGAGTTACAAACGGAATGACAAAATGATATATACCCTCCTGCACAGTGGGATGGAGGGTATAATAAGCATAAAAAATGGAAGGTAAAAAATAAAACAAAACCAGAGATGGGCTAAAATCATTACCATTACATTTTCATTACCATTACTTGATGTAAGGGTAATGGAGCTTTTTTTATCATTACCATTTTTTGAAGAAATGGTAATGTTTTTTTTTCATTACCATTGCGTTAAAAAATAGTAATGAATATTTTTTTTAATTTTCATTTGTTTTGAAAATTAAAATGAACCTTTTTTTAATTTTTATTACTTTTACCTAATGTTTACATAGTAATGAAACAACCATTTGTTTTTCATTACAATCCGTTTTTGTCGAAGTTTTTTATTTTAAAAATATGAGGTTTACAAATTACTAAAAGCATTTTTTAGTTCATAATCTGAGGCCTATGGTATGCATATTTGATACCAAGTTTAGTCTAGTTGCAAAAAAAAAATCGCGAAAAAAAATTGCATAAAGGAAAATTCTGGCATCAATATAAGCTCTGTTCCACGTACGTTACCGCGGGTGCCCGCGGGAACCCAATCTTACCAAAAAGCGTTTCTATTATTAAAAATTGGGTAAATGAGAGCGTTGATGAGAGAATAATTTGTTTCTCATTTTACCATAAGTTACCCGTACTTTTTTTTCGGGTAAAATGGTAAAACTGTCAAATCACTTGTTGTTTATAAATCAGCTGTTTTAAATTTGTAAAAATAATTAAAATATTAACAAAACTTGTAAACATTAATTAATATCGTTAACAAATACCGCGTTCTAACACTTTCTCTCTATTCCCTTCGATATTTTACTGCTAAAAATAGCTTTTGTTTATATGAATAACTTTGACGTTTATTTTTTGGCTAGAAATGTGGTTTTGTGCGTTCCCGGTATTGTGAGCAATTTTACCATTTTTTGAGATAATTATTTGTTTACTCTCATTTTACCAGACTTTACCCAGAATTACGTGGAACAAATCTATAATTTGTTTGCAGAACATAAATAGCTGATTAAGTTTTTTAATTCAATTCTAGTACCATAGTCTTTTTTCGCAATCCGCCATTATTTTGCAATTTTGTAAGTGCGTTTTTTTTTATCTATAATTTAAGGACTATAATACTCATTTCGTACAACAAAGTTTGGTGGCTAGTTGAAAAAAAAAAACAAAAATTGCGAAAAAAAAATCGCAAACAAAAAAAATCCAAAAAGGAAAATTTTTGCATTAATATATTTGCTTGCAGAATGTAAATCGCTGATTAAGTGTTTTAATTCAATTCTTTTACCATAAAGTCTTTTTGCGCGTCCCCCCATTATTTTGGAGTTTTTTAAGTGAGGTTTTTTAAAATTTATATTCTAGTGACTATAATACCCGTTTCATACAACAAAGTTTTGGGGCTAGTTAAAAAAAAAACCGCGAAAAAAATCGCGAAAAAAAATTTACAAAAAGGAAAATTCTTACATCAATAGATTTGTTTGCAGAATGTAAATCGCTGAATAAGTGTTTTAATTAAATATTTTTACCATAAAGCCTTTTTTCGCGGCCCGCCATTATTTTGGGGTTTTTTAAGTGCGGTTTATTAAAATTTGTAATCTAGGGACTATAATGCCCGTTTTATACAACAAAGTTTGGGAGCTAGTTAAAAAAAAACCGCGAAAAAAATCGCGAAAAAAAATTACAAAAAAGAAAATTCTTACATCAATAGATTTGATTTCAGTATGTAAGTCGCTGATTAAGTGTTTTAATTAAATTTTTTTACCATAAAGTCTTTTTCGCGTCCCGCCGTTATTTTGGAGTTTTTTAAGTGCGGTTTCTTAAAATTTATATTCTAGTGACTATAATACCCGTTTCTTACAAGAAAGTTTGGGAGCTAGTTTAAAAAAAAAACCGCGAAAAAAATCGCGAAAAAAAAATTTACAAAAATGAAAATTCTTACATCAATAGATTTGTTTGCAGAATGTAAATCGCTGAATAAGTGTTTTAGTTAAATTTTTTACCATAAAGTCTTTTTTCGCGTCCCACCATTATTTTTGAATTTTATAAGTGCGGTTTCTTAAAATTTGTAATCTAGGGACTATAATGCCCATTTCATACAACAAAGTTTGGTGGCTAATTAAAAAAAATCGCGAAAAAATATCGCGAAAAAAATTTGCAAAAAGGAAATTTCTTACATTAATATATTTGTTTGCAGAATGTTAATCACTGATTAGGTTTTTTAATTCAGTTTTTGTACCATAGAGTCTTTTTTCGCGTTCCACCATTATTTTGCAATTTTTTAAGTGCGGTTTTTTCAAATTTATAATCTAGGGACTATAATGCCTATTTCATATAACAAAGTTTGGTGGCGTTTTGGCAAATTGCGAAAAAAATTTGCCAAAACGAAACTTTTTGCATCAGTATATTTGTTTGAAGAATGTTAATCGCTGATTAAGTTTTTTAATTGAATTTTTCTGCCATAAAGTCTTTTTTCGCGTTCCGCCATAATTTTGCTATTTTTTAAGTACGGTTTTTTTTTAATTTATAATCTAGAGACATACATCAAAGTTTGGTGGCTAGTTGCCAAAAAAAAATTGCGAAAAAAAATTTCCATAAAGGAAAATTTTTTAGTGTAGAACAAAGAACAAAACGTTCTTTACATCATTATGTTAAGTAATGGTAATGAAATTTCATTTGTCTACCTAGTGTAGAAAAAATGAAAATGATTTTTTGTTTTTACTACCATTGCGTATTGTAATGAAAATTATAAAAACGTTTCATTACATGTAAAGAAAACAAATGAAATTAACATTTTTTTCATTGCAATTACATTTTGTAATGGTAATGAATTTTTTTTTAATTTTCATTTTATAGATTTAATGGTAATGAAAACCCGCAATGGTCATTACAAAGTAATTAATTACTCCCATCTCTGAACAAAACAATAAAAACAAATCAAAAGAACAAAAAACGGCACACCATCTATAACGATCTGGTATTGGTATTGGAAGAAACCAAGAATAGACTTATTTAAACCAGTATGAAACTTGCTTAATTTTGTATTGAATTGATATAGGATTGATAAAATGAAACAACAAATATTAGAGAGAGTAAAAAATATAATTTAAAAACAAAGTTTGTTCGAACGGAAAATCGCTAAAAATTATTAAAAATCGTTACAAAAACGGGAAAAAACGCTAGAAACAGAGAAAAACTTAGGAAATTTACAAAATTCTTAACAATTAATTACTGATCCCCTGTTTTTCTAAAGCGAAATGAAATATTCTTCCAGAAGAATGTATTTTATTTTTGTTACAATAACAAAATACCCACATTCCTCTGGCGAAATTATTCCGCTCGCTTTATAACAGGGGATAAACTTAATTTCAAGTTGCATTTACATCTGCACCCAAATCCCGAGATTTCGACTAAAATTTATACTTCAATGAAAATCTCATGTGAAATCCCGAGATTCCCCATACAAATGAAATCACGTAAATTCGCAAGATATGTAAGAAATCTCATAAAAATCTCACATACTTTCATATAATACAAAACTGCGTGCATGTCTTTCTTCCATCAAAATATTGAAAAATCTGGCTTCTAGCTTGTCGTCCTTACAAATAAAACGAATTTACTAACATAATTGGCGTTAGATATTTATATAAAATAATGTAAATTGTACTCCGCCAATGAATAAAATGGTTTTTAGTAATATTTTTAATTTAAGGTTATTTTTTTTGGTACTTTATTTCCAAAAAAATTGTCAAATAGAAATCTCGCTACTGTCATAAAATGCAAATGAACGCAGCATTAAAAGTACAATTTTTTAATTTTTTTTTTTAACCTTTTACCATTGATTTCCCTGATATGCAAGTATAGTTGTACTTTTTGCACTTGTGTAACTTTCCTATGATCATAGATTTGCACTGTTGTTAAATATTTGTGGAGAACACCCATTTAAAAACTTCACCGCACGTCCCTGATACACTGTACAACTCTATTATTTTTCTGATGAAAACCTGGCATGTAATGCTTGTTAATATTATGTGTTTCTAAGCTCGTATGACACCAGCTTAACTTTTTTTTAGGATTTTTATTTAATTTTTTTTTTCTATTCTTTTTTAACTTTTTCGTAACTAACCATACACGAGGTGTGTTGCTTTACTTTTTGGGTAAAGTTCGGTAAAATGAGAGTTAACAAGAAATATTCTCACGAAGTGACAAAAATGCACAAAATTAAACGAACGCGAAGCCCAAAAAACAAACGTCAATAGATTTGTGCATTATAGTTCGTTTTGGTGAGCGCTCTTTCTAGTTCTTGTTCAATTTGTTGTATATCTAGAAGCTTTTCTAGTTAAACCGCTTTTTAAATCAAAAATTTTAATAAAAATTTCCTTCTCAGGTATTTTTATATACAAAAAGGAATACATAGTTTATTAAATCTGGAAATAGATTTTAATATTAAACAAAAGCTTCGATTAATTTATATATTTATCTCTTTAACACATTTAAACAAGCGTCTTCAAAAAATTGTCGGTAATTTTATGGAGTTGTAATATTACCGATAAGCCTTTGCAACTTTTACGCTAATTTTTGTAAATGATACACATATTTTTCTGAATGAATAAAATGAGCGATTGAACTAAAAGAGCTATTAGTTGTGAACTAGGGCTTTGATTCAAATTAGTGAATAGTTTCATTGAACTAGTTGAACCCAACAGATGATATATATATATATTTGTTCCTTTTACTCCTGCAAGGAGCATAGGGCCGCAGATGATATAATAGCTGATAAAAACAATTTGCCCAAACTTACACGAAAAAAAGTCTGGGCTTCTTCGTGCAAGAAGAACAAGAATATTACTCTCTCATGACATCTCTCATTTACCCAGTTGTGGAGTAAAAAAAACGCTTTTTGGTAAAATTGCGATCCCGCGGGATCCCAATATTGAGTACCCGAACAGACCTACTTTAACAAAAACCCTAAAAATAGTCAAGAGAAAGTTAGAACAAAAGCTAGTGCCATGGTTTTAGTGTTGCAAAATTCTTTTTCTTGCCAAAAAAAAAAATTATAAATTCGAATGGAACAAACTAAGGTTTTACAAAATTTTTCAGCATTAATTTTCAAAAAACGGATTTTTACATGAAAATAACAAAGAAAACTTTAACTCTCCTTAACTCGGTAATTAAAGTTTTTAGAGAAAAAATTATAAATATTTGGAATTTTGCATAAAATAATAAACAAGTTTTTAAATGGCCCTATTTTAGTAAATATATTTCTTATAAAATAATAAGACATAATTTTGTATCACTTATAAATTTCACAACATATTGATTTTCACATGAAAAACTCTGAAGGATCTTAATTTATTTACGAATTCTTTGCATTCATCATCCAAAAAATTGAAAAATTGGTGATTCTAAAACAATTATAAATGATTAAGGCCCGATTACTGAATGTTAGCTACTAACTGGGGCTTTGACACATTGGTTGTTGTTTCTCATATAAAATTTGAATTTAGGTTTTGGCTAAATTTTAACTGGACATTCAGTAATCGCGCCTAAGAGACATTAATACTATAAAAATTATTTAAGAAACTAATTAAATATTAGGAGACAAGTACAAGCTTTGCGACGCACAGTGAGTTCGATACCCCCAAAATGGAGATTAATTCATGGAAGGGTCTAATAGATTAGGTAGTATTTTTTTGGAATAACTATACACAAGTTATAAAAACAAAATAAAAATTTTAATAAAAAATTAAAGAAATTGTATTGATCTACCTCAAATCAACCAAACGGTGAACCTTACAACTTCCGATTTTGATGAAATTTGGCATGAAGTAACAGTAACAAAATTTTGGATCTCTAACCCACTTTGTCCCAGGTTAGACTTCAAAAATTTTTTTATTCTTTGTATTTTACTTTTGAAAATTGTGTCATCTTTCTTTAATTTGAAAAATAATTTAAACAGAAAGTAATATTAATTTATGATCTAGATACAAACTAAAAGAACATTCATTCACCAAATAAAAGATCAACTATACATACCCCTCATTCATCTTAAAATCACATGAGACGGTGCAAAATATAATTTAAATAACATACATTTAAATTTAACGGTTCATTGTAATTAAAAAATCTGATGTTTATCATACACAGAAACCAACTGAGATACTTTAAGAATTAAGGTTCAAAGCAAAAAAGAGTACTGTAGGTACTACAGTACTTTTTATGGTACTATAGGAATCTCAAAAGTACTATGGTACTCCAGTGCATATATAACACATTTTTTTTTTATTATAAAAAATTTAAATAAAAATTAAAATTTTATAATTTTTGAGCCCGCTTTTTTAACATCAAAGATGAGACTGGGACGCTAAAATAATACCCAACGCTGAAGATTGGATGCAAGAACAAAAGCGATAGAACAATATAAAAAAGTAATTGCGAAGAAGAAAGAACAAAATACACTGTGCTGAGTGGAGTACTCCAATATGTACTGTGAATTCAGCTTAACCATCTATATTATATTTTGAATCTTGGCTTAATGTACAAGGAACTTTTATATACGTACGTTTTTTGTTAATTTATAATAACAAATTAAACAAAATTGTACTATGAGGGTCGAAAAAGTACTAATTTTTAAGCAGGTTGGTACTATTTGAAAAATCCCATTTATCATCCTTGATTACTACCAAAAAAACAAAACAAAAACTGCAGTACAACAATAACAGCAACAACAATCGTAATAATCATAACAACGAAAATAAAGAGAAAAAATAGACAACAAGGGTCAGTGTTGCCAACTCTTGTAGGCAGGAAAGCACCATGAGCATTTTGAAAGCGGGTAAAAAGGGTAAAAATTTACCAAAAATGGGGTAAAAAAGCATGATAATAATTTTTTGAAAAATTTAAGTCAAAATTTTAAAAACACATTTCAGCTTTTTAAAATTGTGTAAAAAAAGTTCAAAAAATGACCAAAAAAAGGGGTAAAAAAGCACCAAACTAATATGTATTGCAAAATTTTGAAGTTTAAGTATATTGTATTTAAAATTGTACTACAAACATTGTGAAAAAATTTTTTTTTTGTATATTTCGTATTATTTTTTCAACTTTGACAGAAAATTAAAGAAAAATTAAAAAAATTAGAACAAATACCAAAAATAGAAACTGTACAAAAAGCACTAAAAGCACTGCCAAAAATCTGAAAAAGCACTGTAAATACCCGCTTTTTATAAACGGGTATTTGTAAAAAATCACCGGGTACGGGAAGGAAAAAAGCACCAAAAAATACCCGAAAAGCACTGAAATGGCGACACTGACAAGGGTCGCTATTTTAAGAGTGACTATTTTTACAGTTTATTTAATAAAACTCATTTCCATTTAATACTGCATTTAGACTAAGTAAAAACTACCTAGTTTTTGGCCGTTGTTAGTTTTTACTTGTCAAAACGCATACATAAAAAACAAACAAAACCCAGTTTTGTACAAAAACTAGGTAGTTTTTGCTCAGTCTAAATTCAGTATAAAACTCCACATATATTTTAAAAATAGCCCAAATTTAGGCATATTTAAAAAAAAAATTTTTTTCTATAGAAGTTTTGTTAACAAATTTTGTCCATAAATACTCTAAAATACCTGAAGTTGAAGATACCATAATAGAAGTATCACTTTTAACCAGGGTTGGCAACCGTTTCATAAAGTTAGTGATAAGTGATAACGTTATTTCAACAGTATTTCGTTAGGTTATTTTAAGGCTATCGGTATTTTAAGTTATATCGTTAAGTTATTTTAGGGTTAACGGTATTTTAAATAATTTCGTTAAGGTTATCGGTATTTTACGTTATTTCGTAGTATATTTTAAAGATATCAGATTATTATTCTTACCCTTATTAATAAACTATTATATAGCACAATATCAGTAATATATTATTTTAAAGCCTCCAAATAAGTAGTGATATATCTCTATATCGGTAACTCATTATTTCATAACTCACAATATTAGTAACGTATTAGTTTAGGTTTCTAAGTAAAACCAAGGTAAAGGCAATGTGTGAAAAAGGTCTAACCTATTACCAAGGTTTTACTGGTTGGTTTTGTGCGTTCTCGGTATTATGAGCAGTTTTACCATTTTTGAAATGATTATTTGTTTACTCTCATTTTACCAGACTACCCAAAATTACGTCGAACGAACTTAATATTACGACCGTACGTATAGTTAACAATACCATTTGTAATTAATCAAAACAAACTTATAAAAACTTATTTTTTTTTAATTTAATTTTTATGTTTTTTAGAGAAAAAAAAACGTAACGTAATTCTATTTCATTAAGGTATTTTAGGGATAACAGTATTTTAAGTTATATCGTTAGGGTATTTTAAGGTTATCGATATTTTAATTTATTTCGTTAGGGTATTTTAAGGTTAACGGTATTTTAAGTTATTTCGTTAGTGGTATTTTAGGGTTAAAAATAGTTCGTTGAAAGGGTTTTGAATCGTTGACGGTATTTTACGGTTAGTGTTTGCCAACCATGCTTTTAACTTGCAAAAATAAAAATATTAAACTTCAAAATATGACAAATTTCAATTTTTACAACTGTTCGCGAAAAAATCAAAAATTTCTTAATTTTAAGACTATGCAACAGAAAAAGTAAACAACATTTAACATTGAAATTTTCAGTAGTGATGTAGAATTTTGTACCCTTTATCGAGTAATAAGTACTTTTTAAAAAAGCATATTTTTATTTCTCAATTAATCTCCATTTTTTTCGATTTCAACCCACGTTCGGCAACCAAAATATAAAAATAAAATCTGCTGGGTTTATCGAAAAACTTCTTTAGCAAAAGTTTAATGATTTTTGCGAGCTTTAATTTTCTGACATTAGGGTCGTACATTAGGGTGGTAGCAACTGAGATCTGGTGGGTAAATACTAGAACGGGATACTTGAGGTCAATGGTCCTTGGAGCAAAACCTTGATCCCCTCGAGAGAAAAACATCGATGTATCATACTTTAATATCCGACTGTAAATGCCAGAGATATAACGAAAAATGTAAAATGGCGACCCCTACGTTCGGCAAAATAAATTTTTTTTTTTGCAATTGCCTTGCAAAAATACTTCATATTGGAGGGTGTACGGCGCACTTTTTTTGCCTGTAAGGTGGTACGGTCTAGTGTACATATTTATAATTTTGCACACTCTATCACTTATTTAAATCCTAATCTAAGAATTAGTCCTAAAGTAGTTTCCTTGTTAGTCCATTTTTATTGGCGAGCAGTGTTGCCGAAAAGTTTTAGCTTATTCCCATTTTAAATGTTTAAATCCCCAATGTTATACCCAATTCATTTTAATTTATACAAAAACTCAAAAGAAAAAAAATTGGAGCTAAGTTAGCATCGCGCTTAAGTTGAGAAAATTATTAAGAAATGAGTGAGCAAGTTAAATAAAATTGAATATTTTACGAAAAAATATTTACGTTTTCACTCGAACTTTAAAGGCCTCAAATCTTTGTTAAAATTGTGAAACTAAAAAAAAATTATTATACGAAAGACAAATCACAATTAAGCTGAAATGTCACCGTTTCAAAATAAAAGTCGTATATTAAATTTTCGAGAGAAAAAATTCTACACAATTTTCATTATGGTGAAAATCTTTTTATACCCTACACCACTATGTGGTGAGGGTATTAGAAGTTTGTGCTGATGTTTGTAACACCAAAAAATATTGGTCCTAGACCCACCTTATAGTATACCGATCGGCTCAGAATTTTTTTTTATTTCTATTTAACGATGTCTGTCCGTCCGTCTGTCTGTCTGTCCATGCATTCTTGTGCGCACTCTACAGGTCGCAAATATTAAGATATTTTGATGAAACTTGGTACACCGACTTATGTCGGCCCAAGGACGACGCCTATTGATTTTGGTGAACATCGGTCTATGTTTACACCTAGTGCCCATATAAGGGTCACCCAAAAATTATATTGTTTATACGCTGCAGGTCGCAAATATTAAGATATTTTGATGAAATTTGTTACACAGACCTATTTTGGCCCGAGACGAAGCCTATTGATTTTGGTAAACATCGGTCCATGTTTAGACCTAGTGCCCATATAAGGGTCCCCCCAAAATTGGCTTGGTTACAAACTGCAGATCGCAAATATTAAGACATTGCGCTGACTCATATTATAGAAAATTTTGACACAAGCCCCATTTTAACCCATTCGAATTTCGGATCCAAGCATTAGTTGGCTTTTACCCAGACTGGTGTAGGGTATTGTATAGTCGGCATGCCCGACTTTAACCTTTTTTTACTCGTTTTTTCTAAAATTTGTATGGAATTTGACAAGTAAATACGAGTAGTTTTCAAAAACTAATAGTTTTGGGTTAAGTGTACATCTAGTAGGTGTAAGTACTAGGGCTCGTAAACTCTTTTGAACATTAAGTGTGCATAAGCCGAGTTTACACGATTCAGAAGGTACATAAGAGGTTACTTTTTGAGCCTACGCAAAATTTATTTTGTCTGAGTCCTTTGCTTGTAAAAATTTCAGTATTTCGAAAACAGAAAATTTTTTTCATTAATTATTGAGCTTGGTTGCTTTTCGTTATTTCAAGATTTATAAATATTTGAAGAACATTTCTTCAATAATTCAAATATTTTGTACAAATTTTGAAATTCTTTAACAGACCTAATTTGATCGACTTTAATTTGAAATAATACGCATATAATTTATACCAAAATTCTTCTTATTTTGGGCCTAAAACTAAATCTTTTAAAATTTACAAGTTTTTTAATCTGTTCCCAAAACGAAGTCGAAATCCCTAATTTGGGCCCAAATCCCCTTACCTATCAACTCTGTTAAATCTCATTTGACATAAAAAAATCCTCCCTTGACAAAATTTCCCAAAATAAAATCCTCCTTTGAGAAAATTTACCACATGCTAGCGACATCTACAGTTTGTTTAAAAAATTATCGGTGTTACATCTCTATATTATATGTCTCTGGAGAAAAGTGTATTATTATTAAAAATTCCCAAAATTCGAAATTTCGAAAAAAAAATATTTTTTATTCCATTTATTCATTATACCCTACACCACTACGTGGTCAGGGTATTATAAGTTTGTGCTGATGTTTGTAACACCAAAAAATATTGGTCCTAGACCCACCTTATAGTATTCCGATCGGCTCAGAATTTTTTTTTATTTCGATTTAACTATGTCCGTCCCTCCCTCCGTCTGTTTGTCTGTCCATGCATTCTTGTGCGCACTCTACATTTCGCAAATATTAAGATATTTTGATGAAATTTGATACACCGACCTATATCAGCCCAAGGACGAAGCCTGTTGATTTTGGTTAACACCGGTCCATGTTTAGACCTAGTGTCCATATAAGGGTCCCCCCAAAATTGGCTTGGTTACAAACTGCAGGTGGCAAATATTAAGATATTTTAATGAAATTTGGTTCGCTGACTCACATTATAGAAAATTTTGACACCAATCCCATTTTAACCCATTCGAATTTCGGATCCAAACATTAGTTTGCTTTTAACCAGACTGGTGTAGGGTATTGTATAGTCGGTATGCCCTTTTTACTCGTTTAATATAGTCAAAATTATTCAGACATGGAATTTTGATTTCATCGGATATGATTAGTCGCTGCAAACACAAACTCGAGCGGGATCCCAGGATCCCGCTAGAGATGTAAATAACACATTTTTTATAATAATTTTAAAACTTTCAAAAAGAAAATGTTACATTTTCATTGTAATGAAAAAGTTCACGCCGTGGATAGTTTTTCTTGAAATTGCAAATGGTATTTCCAATGGGAAAGAATTATTTTTTTTTTATAGTTGCAATTATAACGAAAAAAGTTGTCCGTAAAAAATAAATTAATTATAGAAATCAATTTTAGCAAATTCGAAAAATTTTTAAAATTCTATAGATGAATATTTCTTTACTTCCGTATAGCACAAAAGTTTTTATACATGAACTATTTGATTGTTTTTCTTTAAAAAATTAAGCGACTTCTCGAATTACGTTTGCTTAAAACAGGCGCTGAAAGATACTTAAAAAGATCGATCAAATATACAAATTAGTGTAACATTTTTACTATTTCTAAAATTTTAAAATTTTTTATGCATATAAAAATTTGAAATAATCAACTTTTTAGTTTAAATTGTATTTTGTGAAATCCCGGGATTCCCGGTCCAAATTCCCGGGAATGCGGGAACTGAAAAATGTTTAATTTCCCGGGAATCCCGGGATGCATTCCCTAGTTCTACGTGGGCATTATGTGCTGGAAAGAAAAAATTGAACTCAACAAGTTTTCTCATTTCATAGCAAACATCATTTTTAATTAAAAAAAAAATTGCAACAAAACTTGTTATCAGTCGTGTTAATTGAATTTAAGGTTTTTATATTATATAAAAATCAGGATAATTTTTTTTTAATTCAACAGTTGGTTCACTGCTGACTCAAACAACAAATAAGGACTAAAAATTAACAAATAAATGGAAAAATTTAGAATAAAATATAAAACCATTATGGGACCGTAAACGTAAATGTGATGTAACTGTACCGTGCCGTAGCTAAAAAGTACACTTATAGATTACCGTAAACGACATTACTATTTAGCATCTATTTCATGTGGTTTTATATTTTATTCTAAATTTTTCCATTTATTTGTTAATTTTTATTTCTTATTTGTTGTTTGAATCAATTTTCTTTATTCATTTTATATTTTTTCCGACTAAAATCATTCAGCTGTTTCGATGGCGGATAGGAAATTCTGGGGCCAGTGAAAATAATAGCTCTGTTTTTTTACTTTTTGGGTAAAGTTCGGTAAAATGAGAGATAACATGAAATACTCTCCCGAAATAACAAAAATGCACAAAAGTAAACGAACGCGAAAAACCACATTTGAAGCCCGAAAAACAAATGTCAATAGATTTGTGCATTATAGTTCGTTTTGGTGAGCGCTCTTTCTAGTTCTTGTTCAATTTGTTGTAAAAATCTAGATAGCTTTTCTAGTTAAACCCCTTTTTAAATCAAAAATTTAATAAAAACTTCCTTTTTAGGCATTTCTATTTACAAAAAGGAATACATAGTTTATTAAATTTGGAAAAGATTTTAATATTAAACAAAAGCTTCGATTTATTTACATATTTAACTCTTTAACACATTTAAACAAGCGTCTTCACAAAATTGTCGGTAATTTTATGGAGTTGTAAAATCACCGATAGGCTTTTGCAACTATTATACTAATTTTTGTAAATAGGTGTGTTTGGGTACTTTTCCAGTAAAGTCCAGTAAAAATTACTCAGTTACAAATTTACAGAGAGTAAGGCAAAATTTACTCTCAAAAAGAAAAATATCTAAAAATTTACGCAAACAGAAAAATTGTAAGAATTAGTAAAATACTGCTGCCAACTTCTTCCCTAAAAATATCGCTAAATCAAACTAAAAAATCACTGGAAAATATCTAAATTATAAAAAAATTAAATAGCTATAAATCCCTAAATTGCACGAACATTTTAGGTTCTGTTGAAAAATTTCACAAAAATAGCTATAATTTTCAAACTTCTTAAAACTTTCTTAAAAAATTATTGATACATCGCCAAATTTTTTAATTTTTTTCACTTTACCCTCTATTATTCCTCTCTCCTTACTGAGTAATTGTGTAAACAAACACCTTCCAGTAAAAACTTGTACAAATTTGTACGAATTTGTAAAAATTTTCGGGTACGCAAACACACTTAATGATAAACAAATTTTCTGAATGAATGAAATGATCGATTGAACTAAAAGAGCTATTAGTTGTGAAATAGGTCTTTGGTTCAAATCAGTGAAGAGTTCAATTGAACTAGTTGCACCCAACTGATGATATAACAGCTGATTAAAACAATTTACCCAAATTTACACGAAAAAAAGTCTGGGCTTTCTCGTGCAAGAAGAACAAGATCCCGCGGGATCCCAATGTTGAGTACGCGAACACAGCTAATAATAAAGTGAAAATAAGAGAACACGAATAAATATTGTTACAACTTTAACTTATATTTGTAATAAAGGAATAAAATGTTTCACATCTAACCTAATTTTAATCTTTTTAATGTTTTAAGTAACAATAACTGCTATCGAGTAAAACTCGATCACGACTGCGGTAATTTGACCTCTGATTTCAACACAATTATCCGGCAAGTACGTTTACATTTACGTGACGAATCAGCTGATTCAATCTAAAATAATGAATAAAAAAGAAATAGAATGTCAGCTATGCTCTTTTGACTCATTCGATTTTCAATAAGGACACTCGTCACGTTACGTCCACGTATAGCTAATTCTACCTTAACTTCGTAACGGTTCTTCCTATAGTTATAAAATTTTTGAAGATGATGTAAGTGATCAAAAACTATGTATATATTTTTATCTAAAGGCACATAACTAAACGCGAGAGAAAACTGCTAGAGACAGAGCAAAATGCAGGTCTAAAGGCACATCAACACGAGATGGAAAACTTCTAGAGTTAGAGCAAAAAGCACCTCTAATTAGCTCTATTGTGAATGATTTAAGCTATTTAGAGGTGTTTTTTGCTCTATCTCTAGCAATTTTCTCTCTCGTGTAGATGTGCCTTAATAGCAAAATGCATCTCTATAGCTTGATATTTTGGCGGTCATGAAAGAAAAATTATAGTACCCGTGAAGTAAACTAGTTGCTAAAATATGTGTTTGCCACCAGTTTTTCGCATTTTATAAGAAAATATTTTAAATGTACTCACCTAAAATCAAAGGCCATATAACTAAAATACTTTCCAACTCCCTCAGACTCTGTTAAATGCTTTTTTTGTATTTACATGCGTTTTGCATAAGCTAAAATTTTTGATACAAAATTTCAATCTTCAAAAGAGAGAGTTGATGAAATTATTTGCATTTATTAATATTTTCACTCTTTTATAACTTGTTTTCCTTCACAATTATGTTTATTTTAATTTCATTAAAAAACCTGGGAAAACAACAACGTTCATTTTATTGTGATTTTACAAAATTTATCCATTCACAATAGATATTGAATTTTACATCTATCCAAAGTTGCCAGATTAAAGGTATATTCAAATCAAATAACAACCGCAGTGTGACGTTTTGTCGATAAAGCAGTTTCTTGTATCTTCTTTATTTGTCACCAGAGCTTTGAAGAATTAATTCCTTTTTGAATGAATTCACTACCAATCGAATTCAATTTTCTCTACAATTGAATGAATTCCTTTTCTTAAGTAATTCACTGAATTCATTCAACTGAATGCGTTCATCAAACAACAAATTAAAAGAATTAATTCAATTTTATAAATCGAACGGAAAAAAAGTGAATTAATTCCTTACTGAATTAATTCACCATTGAATTCATTCAATTTCATTTTCATTCAGTGAATTAAAAAAAAATAAAATTACATTCAGTGAATTAAAAAAAAAATAATAAGTTCGCTGAATTAAAAAAAAATAAAATAAGTTCACTGAATTAAAAACTAGTTTGAAAAATTAATAGTTATATTTTTTCCAAATTTATCTATATCTGTAAAGTTTTTATTTTTAATAGTAAAAGGCTTTATTTTTGAATCATGTAGGTTGATAAACAGCATCCGGTTTCTAATTTGTTACTAGCACACGCTGTAAAATTGCTTATTTAAACATTTTATTTGTACATTATTGTTTTTTTCTAGTGAACGGCAGAAAATAGGCTTTGAATTCAGTGAACTTATTTTATTTTTTTCAATTCAGTGAACTTATTTTTTTTTTTTTTCAATTCAGTGAACTTATTATTTTTTTGTTTTTAATTCACTGAACGTAATTTTATTTTTTTTTAATTCACTGAACGTAATTTTATTTTTTTTAATTCACTGAATGAATATGAAATTGAACGAATTCAGTAGTGAATTAATTCAGTAAGGAATTAATTCACTTTTTCCGTTTAATTTATAAAATTGAACGTGTTCACCAGTGAATTAATTAATTTGATTTAATAAAAAGAACTATTGCAATTGAATTAATTCGTAACAAAATAAATCGAACGAAAGCAAATATGAATTAATTCCATTCAATATATGGTGCTTAGTGAATTAATTCATAGAATTTTTAATTCAGAATTGAAAAATTGAATTAAGGAATTAATTCTTCAAAGCTCTGTTTATCACTGCCGAGAAATTAGAAAAGTTTCTAAATAAACAAGAGCTGTTTCTAAACAAAACGCAATAAAAATTTTTTAAAAATATTAAATCGTTTTCGCGAAATACAAGAACAAAGTTTGACAGCAATGCCACTGTCCACTGGCACTTGCACTATGTGGTTTGAGCTATTAGCTGAATCTCATGTATTTGCTGAATGTTATGTGTTTGACTCTAAATACACATTTACATGCAAGAGGAAACTGCTAGAGATAGAGCAAATAACACCTCTAAATAGCTCTATTGTGAATGATTTGGGCTATTTAGGGTTGATTTTTGCTCTATCTCTAGCAGATTTCTCTCGCGTGCACAGTAAAAATATTTTTCACTCATTTAAAAACAATGATAACAAATAACAGAATGCGTTCTCAGTTTGAAATGAATAAAAAATAGATATTACTAATAGGGGGAAATACAGGGTTTTTTAAGCAATTACTTCACAAATCTAGTCTGCTTGGGAGTAGGCTAGAAATTTAATTTCTTAATTTTCGTTTACATTTCATGCTATTCTACCAGCCAATTGGTAAATTTGGAGTTAAAAGACATTCCTAAGCCCAAAGTAATTACTTCGAAGTGATTGCTAAGTTTTATTCATATGACCCATTGGGTGTAAAATCGCCCAAGTAATGATAAATCGCACAATCTGGCAACAGTACTGTCATAACATTCCCGCCATTCACAATCTATTCTCCAGAGAAATGTCAATGGTACAATAAATGTTGTCAAAAAGGGAATTGAAATAAAAAGGAAAAATTTGATTCGCGCATTAAAATTCTTCTTCAGAATAATGCAAAATATAAATTTCACAACTTTCTCAACATATAATTTTCCTTGAAAACAACAAAAAACAAAGTAACGTAATAATTTATTAGAAATTTCAAACGAAAATAAATATTGTGAACCCAAATCGTCGGACAAAGGTGAGGAAAAGTTATAAAAAAAAAAGTAAAAATATTTCATAGGAGAAAAAGCGTGCGTTGACGATAATACAGCAGCAACAACAATAAGAATTTTGGTTGGAATAACGCAAAACCCACGAAGACGAAGATCAGACGATAGAGAATCTTTTGTATTCAAGTTTACTACATATTTTTCTTTATTTTTTTATTTGCTATTTACGTGTTGAATTTTATTTATTGTTTTTCTTCGATTTTAGTGAAAATTTAGATTAACACGCTATAAAATGTCTGTTGATGCTTATGGACCGAGTTCTCAGACCTTAACCTTTTTGGACACCGAGGAGAATGATTTAATTGGCGCTGATACACAGGCCTCCGATTTTGATTATCGTGACTTAACCTTGGCCTCGCAAACTCAAGCCTCACAACTTGAAGGTGGTCTAGGTGCAAGTGCTGGAATATCAAGTCAAGTAAGTAATAAAGTTAAATTATTGAAATAATCTACACACAAAAAATGTTTGCCAAGTAATTAGGAGCATTTCAACTACTAAAGTTTTTTCTCATGAATTATTCAAAATTTAAGCAGAATAAATTAAAAACGGTAAAATGATTCTAGTAGTTTTCGCATAATATATTTATGCTTTATTAGTTGAAATGCTCCTAATTGGCAAAGATTTTTTTGTGTGTAGAAGCATGTGCATATTGTCTTTAGAAATTTGGGAGATCAGGGTTGATAATAAATTTTATTCCAAGCCCACAAAAGTTTAAATACGCAGAAAGCTTACAGCATCAAAATTTCGAAAACGGCCACAAGCGTCAACGTATAAGATTTAATTTAGAAAAAATCCTACTGAAAACGATTTGATGGATTTGAATTTTTTATAATTGTTTAATATCAAATTTATTAAGAACAAAAGTTAATTTCTGTTACTTCTTTTGACATGTTATGCACTCAAAAAAGTTTGTCTGTAAAAATGATAGTTATAACTGAATATGGAGTTGTTTTTAACTACTATAAAATAACTAACCAATGCAGTAAAAATAAATACCCAAAAATAAATACTATAAAAATTTAAAAACTTGCAAAATAGGTAAAAAAAAAACTTGTGTTATATTAATTTTGTTGATGTCTTTCAATTATAAAAAAATGTGTCATTACAATGCAGTAAAAATAAATACCCAAAAATAAATACTATAAAAATTTAAAAACTTGCAAAATAGGTAAAAAAAAAACTTGTGTTATATTAATTTTGTTGATGTCTTTCAATTATAAAAAAATGTGTCATTACAATACAGGGGCTAACAAACAACTATAATCAACTGGAAATAGTGGCTAATGATAAAAATCCTGATTTTATTATACTCTCTGAAACCCATTTAACTAAAGATGTAGGAGAACAAGAGGTACAATTAAAAGAATACTACCAGTAGGTACATAACATTCTCTAATTCAACAAGAACTGGAGGATTTATAATATATTTTAAAAAACAGTGTCATGTAAATAAAATTGGTGAAAAAGTAAACGATTCAAAATACTGAATAACAGCATATAATGCAAAATACCGGAAAAACAATTTTATAATAACAGCAGTATACAGATCACCAAATAGTTCAGAATCCGAATTTAACGAGGCGTTCGAGGAAATAATAGAAGAAATAAGTGAATCGAATTGCGATATAATTATAGCTGGTGACTTCAACATGGAGTAAAGAAATCGAAATATTTAAGTACAACAGAAATATATTTAATATCGAAATTAATGAAATAACTCAAATGAGAACAAGGATTTAAATAATGTAACGTTTTTTGATACATGTTTGGAAAGTGCGATTAAAAAATTTACATATAAAAAGAGAATAAAATAAAAAAATAGATGGAAATTAATATGGATAGTAACTGTGAATTTAAAATTAATAACGAAGTAATAGAAAAAGTAAAACAATTAAAGTATTTGGGGTTTATAATAGATAAAAATTTAAATTTTAAAGAACACATAGAATATATATGTAAGAAAATTGGTAAAAAATTGGTTTCTTTAAACGCATAAGAAAGCAAATACCGGTATTAACATCTATAAACATTTATAATACTATGATAAAACCACAATTTGAATTTGGTTCGACAATATTGTATACATGCTGCACAACAACTCAAATACAAAGACTTTAAAAACTACAAAATAAAGCAATGCGGTCCATATTAAAATGTAATCGATATACATCAATAAAATTTATGTTAGAATCACTGAAGTGGCTTAATATACAACAGAGACTTCAATTTAATACAATAAATTTTATTCAGAAAATGAAAAAGGGAAATGCCCCGTAATATTTAATTGATCAGCTAAGATATGTTGGTGAAGTGGAACCATATCAATTAAGAAATGCGGGAAACTTCAGATTGCAACTGGCAACAACAACTGGAATGCAACGCTCACTTTTCTACAAAGGACTATGGCTTTACAACAAATTACCAAATGATGTAAAAACTGAAAGGAACATTAATATATTTAAGAGGAAAATTGTATTTTTTGTTAAAAACTATAATCTACAGTAGAACTTGAAATACGTATAATACAAGGAATATTTTTTATAAGTATAATTAAAGTATTACAAATACTAACAAATAAAATAATAAATAAAAACTTGGAAAGTGCCGAAGAATTACCAAAACTGATTTTTTTCAAGGGAAATGAAAGAAAATGGTATTAAAATTAGTAGATAGAAGCAAAGAGTATACATATATAGAGAGACGATCCTTCCTATGACTCTCTTATATTTTTAGCGAACTCGGGCGAGCAAATAAAAACCGGGTGAAAACCTTTTGCGCACACAAAAGATGCTGTGAGTACTGTGAGGGGAAAAATGTGATGACGTAAAATTTCCTTTTTCATTATTCTTCTTTGAAATGAGTGTTGTCAACTTCTAACACAACATCATTAACACAATGAAGTACACAATTTATACAAAACTTGATAAAATCCACGAAATTTAATGAACAAATTTTTAATAAGTATGCTTTCATCATTTTCCCTACAGGAATTTTTTGTGTATGTATTATATACTCTCCACGTAAAATAATTTTCTCTGCGATTGATTTTGAAGTTAATTGATAAAAAAATATTAAACCTAATGTGTGGTGGAGACACCAAATTATTTTAAAATTTTATTACGGATTTCGTTTCATTTGATTTGATTTATTTATTTAATTGATTTTCTATGCTACAAGATTACATCTTATGAATTACAGCATAGAACTTAATTTAACTACATATGTTTAAATGTGACAATTTATTTAAGTTAAATTTATATAAAATAAAAATTGAATTTAAAATAAAAAATATTAAAAATGATAATAATAAAAAGAACAAATTTGTAAAGTAAATAGTACCATAATTGAAAAAAAAAAGTTAAAAAAAATTAAAATAAAATGGATAATTTGAAATCACAACTATTTTTTATCACAATAACTTTAAAAATCTAAGAAAGTAATAAAATGAAAATAAAAAATGAAATAAAAAATGAAAATGAAAAATAAATAATTTTAAAAATTTAAATAAAAATATATAAAAATAAAATTAAAAAATAAGAAAATAATATATGAAAACAAAAAATAAATAAATAAAAAACCTGTCAATTGTATCGCCTATCATATAGCGTTTATGTGAACATATTAAATAGTTCAGTTTTGAATTTTAATGCGTTACTATTTTTTTGAATGTGGTGCGGAAGTGCATTCCAAAAACGTATAGCATTTACACTCTGATATTAGAGTTCGATAATTTTAATAAATTTTTAATAAGTATTCTTTCATCATTTTCCCTACAGGAATTTTTTGTGTATGTATTATATACTCTCCACGTAAAATAATTTTCTCTGCGATTGATTTTGAAGTTAATTGATAAAAAAATATTAAACCTAATGTGTGGTGGAGACACCAAATTATTTTAAAATTTTATTGCGGATTTTGTTTCATTTGTAGACACTAAATTACGTTTTTTTCGTTAAATTTTGTGTTTTTCGGCCAAAAATGCTAACAGTGATCCCAGTAAATTAAATTATGACGCATTAGAAAATTATCTCGTTCCCCTTAAAATTATCTAATTTCCCCGCAATTCCCCTGTATTATAGTTGGAATTTCTCCTTTTCATGCGTGTTCATGTGTGTTCATACATATCCACACATGTAGATATTACCTCAAATTTCGTTAATGCACATGTGTGGACATATACGATGCATGTATAGAGATTTATGTATCCATGTATGGACATGAATGCATGTTTATGAGCATGCATGAATATACATTTAACCTGTATGTATTCTTATATGTCGATTTTTAGCTGGGATATGACTTTTCGTATGCACGTTAATTTGCAGCGTGGATAATTATCAACGTTGAAAACTCAACGTTTATAGATTTTCGCATCTAACATAACTTCTTCGAACAATTATTTTAATTTTTGCATTAAAAATACAAAAATTGTTTTTTCGGACTTTCTATATTTTCATATATTTAGTTAGAATATTCTTTTACCTAAAGTCCAAATTCTAATATGATATTGTCATATTAGATTTTATTTGTTGTTTCAAAAAAGGTTGATCATTTTCCTGATAGACAATACAATTGTTTCGTAGCCATCACGCTAACTCTTCAGTTGTCCGCAATAAGAAAATGATAACTTTATTATAGAGTTGTGAAATTTCTATACTTTTTGAGTACTCAATACTACTCAATACTTTTCAATTGAGTACTCGATACTACTTAATACTTTTAACTGTTTTTTTGAATTTAAAAATAAAAATGTTATGAATTGGTATTTATAAATAAAAATAATAACAATTCACATACAAGTGTTAAATAACTATTGTTACATTTTAAATAAAGAAATTAAATAATTTTTCCCAAAAATTCGTTACAAATTTCTTTGCTTCACAAATAGAGTGTCATATAGGCTTAAAGCATATATGACATTTGCTAGATTCTAGTTTTTTGCACCATCAATGCCAATCATATGAAGGTGATATGAAGGGTACTGCATAGGGATGCCAATCGGGATTGATATTTGAAAATCCCGGGATTCGGGATTTGGGATGAAATCCCGGGATCCCGGGATTTTACGGAATTTTTCGGGATTTAAATTTTCCTTTATTTGTAAAAATGTTTATGTTATGTAACTAATTTTTTTTTATAGAATAAAGCGTTTTATAATTATTTAATAGTTGTTAATTAATAATGTGGTACATTTTATGAATATTGAAACATCTCAGTCAGAAATTGACAGTGGTACAAAAAATAAAGTACTTGCATACCACTGGGTAACCGCGATGTTAAAAATAAATGACTGGCAGAACACTCATTTGGGACGCTTTGCCAGCGTTTGCAAAAATCGTTTTGCCAGTATTTGTTTTACAAAACTTCACGGCAGGACAAAAAAAAGATACATATGAACTTTTCTTAATTTTAATTTTGGAAAATATAATTGCAAACCACCTATTTATTGGTTTTGGCAGTTTTTTGCCAAAGTTAAAAATTTTGTTTATCCAGTACTTTTCCAGCGCTTTTTGAACTGCCGGTCCTTTTGTCTATTGACGTTATCATACATAGCTTTGAAGAATTAATTCCTTAATTCAATTTTTCAATTCTGAATTAAAAATTCGATGAATTAATTCACTAAGCAATATATATTGAATGGAATTAATTCATATTTGCTTTCGTTCGATTTATTTTGTTACGAATTAATTCAATTGCAATAGTTCTTTTTATTAAATCAAATGAATTAATTCACTGGTGAATTAATTCCTTATTGAATTAATTCACTACTGAATTCGTTCAATTTCATTTTCGTTCAGTGAATTAAAAAAAATAAAATTACGTTCAGTGAATTAAAAAAAAATAAAATTACGTTCAGTGAATTAAAAAAAAAAAATAATAAGTTCACTGAATTGAAAAAAAAATAAAATAAGTTCACTGAATTGAAAAAAAATAAAATAAGTTCACTGAATTCAAAGCCTGTTTTCTGCCGTTCAGTAGAAGAAAACAATAATCTACAAATAAATTTTTTAAATAAGCAATTTTACAGCGTGTGCTAGTAAAAATAAACAAAATAGAAACCGGATGCTGTTTATCAACCTACATGATTCAAAAATAAATCCTTTTACTATTAAAAATAAAAACTTTACAGATATAGATAAATTCGGAAAAAAATATAACTATTAATTTTTCAAACTAGTTATATAGTTATATTTTTTTTTCCAAATTTATCTATATCTGTAAAGTTTTTATTTTTAATAGTAAAAGGCTTTATTTTTGAATCATGTAGGTTGGTAAACAGCATCCGGTTTCTAATTTGTTAATTTTTACTAGCACACGCTGTAAAATTGCTTATTTAAAAATTTTATTTGTACATTATTGTTTTCTTCTACTGAACGGCAGAAAACAGGCTTTGAATTCAGTGAACTTATTTTATTTTTTTTCACTTCAGTGAACTTATTTTATTTTTTTTCAATTCAGTGAACTTATTATTTTTTTTTTTAATTCACTGAACGTAATTTTATTTTTTTTAATTCACTGAACGAAAATGAAATTGAACGAATTCAGTAGTGAATTAATTCAGTAAGGAATTAATTCACTTTTTTTCCGTTCGATTTATAAAATTGAACGCGTTCACCGGTGAATTAATTCATTTGATTTAATAAAAAGAACTATTGCAATTGAATTAATTCTTTGAATTTGTTGTTTGATGAACGCATTCAGTTGAACGAATTCAGTGAATTACTTAAGAAAAGGAATTCATTCAATTGTAGAGAAAATTGAATTCGATTGGTAGTGAATTCATTCAAAAAGGAATTAATTCTTCAAAGCTCTGTTATCATATTGGAAATGGGAAAGCAATTTTTGTCAGTACTTGTACCAACTGTTAAAATACCTTGCCATCGCTTTCCCGTTTGTATTTTTCTGGCTGGGATAATATATGAAGTACACTGTCATTAAGTACACTTGCTCCCAGTATTTTGTAAGCAGATTTTAAAACAGATTCGTTGCGATATCCTTGCCCACTAAATCGTGTAATTACAGCAACAAAGTTATTTGGTTATCGTTATCAAATGTTTTCATGGAAGAATTCAAACATACAGTCCCAGCCAAAACTTACAGTCCCAGTTTCAGAAATCGAATTTCGCTTGGAATAATCTACTTAATTTATAATTTTACCAATATCTTGGCATCAATTTCTTGTCAATATGAGAAAATTCAAGAAAAAACGTAGGTAATCTAAAATTGCTCACTTTGTTTATTTGCGTTTATATTAATATTAAAAAATAAGAAAATCCCGGGATTTTTGAGAAATAAAAAAAATAAGAAAATTCGGGATTTCCCGTTTGGCATCCCTAGTACTGCATTACCAACATCAATTTGACAGTTTGATAGTTTTTCGATATAGTTGTTCTCTTCACACACATAATTTCTCACATAAGGAAATTCGTGCTCTCTTCGTGCTCTGTTTAGACCTAGTGCCCATATAAGGGTCCTACCAAAATTATATTGTTTATACGCTGCAAGTCGCAAACATTAAGATATTTTGATGAAATTTGGTACACCGACCTATGTCAGCCCAAGTACGAAGCCTATTGATTTTGGTTAATACGGGTCCATATTTAGAGCTAGTGCCCATATAAGGGTCCCCTCAAAATTATATTGTTTATACGCTGCAGGACGCAAATATTAAGATATTTTGAGGAAATTTGGTACACCGACCTATAACAGCCCAAGGACGAAGCCTATTGATTTTAGTTAACAGCGGTCCATGTTTAGACCTAGTGCCCATATAAGGGTCCCCCCAAAATTATATTGTTTATACGCAGCAGGTCGCAAATATTAAGATATTTTGATGAAATTTGGTACACAGACCTATGTTGGCCCAAGGACGAAGCCTATTGATTTTGGTAAACATCGGTCCATGTTTAGACCTAGTGGCCATACAAGGGTCCCCTCAAAATTATATTGTTTATACGCTGGAGGTCGCAAATATTAAGATATTTTGATGAAATTTGGTACACCGACCTATATCAGCCCAAAGACGAAGCCTATTGATTTTGGTTAACACCGGTCCATGTATAGACCTAGTGCCCATATAAGGTCCCCCCAAAATTGGCTTGGTTACAAACTGCAGGTCGCAAATATTAATGAAAATGAAATTAATGAAAATGAAATGAACCTAATTTTAATGAAATTAGGTTCGCTGACTCACATTATATTTAACCCATTCGAATTTCGGATTCAAACATTAGTTGGCTTTTAACCAGACTGGTGTAGGGTATTGTATAGTCGGCATGCCCGACTTTAACCTTTTTACTCGTTTTTTCTACACTCCAAAAAAAAGTCAGTAAAGTCAGCAAAAAATGTTGCTGTGTCAGCAAATTTTTAGTCAGTAAAAAAGTAGGTAATTTCAGCAAAAGGTTTGCTGAAAATCAGCGAGCAGATTTTTACCAAAAAAATAGTAATCTTCAGCAAAAGTTTTGCTAACACTTAGTCGACTGCAAATGAAAAAAATCCTTACTAAAATCACTAAACTTTTTGCTGAATATTAGTAGACTGAAAAAACTCAAAAAACTTGTAGCGAAATTTTACTTTAGTTAATTTATTTGCTGAAAATTTAAATATAGAATAAGTGTAGAGTTGTTTTTCTTTTTTTGTCATTTCCGTTTCCAGACAAGCTGCGACATCTACATCTTGTCTATCTGGTTGTCGTCCACGCTATGAATGCGGTTATCAGCACAATTTTTGTAGCAAAATAAATTAGTAAAACATTAGTTCAAAATTAGTTTAGTGCTAAAAAAAATATAACTAAAATTTTTGCTGAAAACGGAATTTCAGCAAAAAAAATTGCTGAAAACTAGTACACTTGATATACAAGACGTTTTACTAATTTTTTTACTAACTTATTTTTTTGAGTGTACAAATGGTCGCCAGACTTAAAATGACAGTGCCATAAACATGACCAAAATTTTCTTTGTTTTTAATGATTTTAAAATTAAGTTAACACTGCAACTTTCAAGTGAATGGATAAATGGAACAGTAAAAAAATTGTTTTCCCATATAAAAAGAACATCCAAGCACTCATTTTTATGAAGTGCAAAGCACACTTAAAGTTGCATAAACACTTTCTCTCCTATGACAAGCCAATCTTTAAAAAATGCGTTTTCACGTCAATTTGAACGCATTTATGCCGAACAGTATAGGTGCTTTTACAGATATTGGTCAGGCAGGTATTTTTTAACTACGAGAGCGGTTTCAGAAGTACCCGACCAGACGTAAAGATGGCGGCAGTAATTTGAAAAAAACGCTTTGGTGAAAACAGAAATCTGGCATCACCAAAAAAATAAGTTATAACGATATCGTTATCACTAGGTGTCACTTTGTTCAAAAAATGGACACTTTTTTATTTAAATTTAAATAATAGGTCCATTCGATTACTTTTCTCAGTCAAGTCCAGTAAGAATTACTCAGTACAAACTTACAGAAAGTAAGACAAGATTTACTCTCAAAATAAAATTTTCCCAAACGTGTACGCGAACAGACAATTTGCAAGTTTGTAGACACAGCTGATTACAACACCAAATATACAAATAAATTTTAAATGGTCGCTATGGAAGAAAATAATTTTTGATGTTAAATTTTAAGCAGACAATTTTTAGAAGGTTTTCTTATCTTTTCCATAATTTATGTTGAAAGTTTTACTGCTTTGCATTTCCATAAAATAACATAATTGGAAAATAATTTTTTTTATTTACAATAAACAAACATAGGGTAGAGGCGGGATCCTTCGCCAGTGGGGCACATACACTAATCCCATTTTTCTACGATGTTAAGGGAGATAAAAAATTGGAAAAAATATATTTTGTGCATTTTTCAATTGTCTTTCTTTGACATCCACTTTGACGAATTTATATCACATGTAGGCGCAGAAAGACGTGTTTCTGTGTTTTTTGGGGTGCCAAAAAATAATTGAAAGCAACTACATTTTGCAATAACTTCCTCAAATCCAGTGATAAAAGAATAATTTTTCATTGTGTTAGACCTATGATCCTAAGCTTTCAGAAAATAAGAATTTGATTGTAATAAATGCTTAAAAAGTGTGCAAAAATATTAATTTTATGTTAGTGCCTGCCTCTGGGGCACAATCACCAGATGGCCCCTGGAACTACGAACAGTTGGTGCTTCCCTGCCTAAAATGCTCTATAAGGCTTTTCTATATTTTTAAAATATGTTCAATAGTAAATTAGTACAATCGTGTTCATTCTTAAATTTATATTAATTATTCAGTTTTTTGTAATTTTGAAGAATCATTATATTATAGTTTTAAATTATTTTTATTTTAATGTAGTGGAGATTTATTGAGTAAAAAGAATAATATACCTTAAAGAACTTATTCTAAATTATTTATTTCAGTCATTAAAACATTGACTTTGCCGTATTAACAATATTTTTTTGTTGAAATTGTATCTAGCTCTTTTGGCGAATATCCCCCAGGTTGGGGGCAGTTACGCCGATTTGGGTTACTTTGGAAATTATAAAAAAAGTAATAGAAAATATGCAAATAATTAGAATAAAAATCATAGAAATTAAATCCAAGATATGAAGGTCTTCAATTTGAAAGTAATTTTTGAAAAATAATTAGGGGTTAAGCAATGACAGTGCTTTGAAAAAAAAGTGGCGAAGGATCTCCCCTCTACCCTATGTTTTCGAAACATGTTTTTTTCTGCTTGCAAATTCTTACTGGCAAAAATTTGTCCAGTAAAAATTTGCAAGAAAGAGAAGAAGACTTAGAAATTCTCATCATAGAACTGTCACTTTATTCTCTCTTTTTTCTTTCTGTTTACTGAGTATTTGTGTTAACGAACGCCATCCAGTAAAAATTTGTACAAAATTTGTAATTTGTACGGATATCTCAAATTTTATTATTTGAATATATTCCGTGCTTGTTTTTTCTTATTTTGGGCAGTTTTCAGGAATTTTTGAGTTTTTAAATATAGGCTCAGCTGATACTAAAGTGATACCAAATAGTTGCTCAGGTAATATAAAATTTCAGTGCCCACTACCAGTGAGTAGTGTAAGTTCTGATTTCCTATCTCTATAATTAATAATATCTGCTATTAATTAATAGTCTCTGCTATCAAAACCCTTTAGTTGAAACCCCAGCCTTAAATTTTAGGCTTAAATAAAATTTTATACGAAAAACTGCAACAAATATGTCAGTTAAAGTCTCAGTTAGCTAACGGGACCTTGTGAGGCCAAAGGAATTAGACAAATAGGAAAAAGTTTTATTTTCAACATTCAATACATGATTGTTTTAGAAAAATGATTTAATTTCAAAATTAACTTTTAACTTTCAGACTTTTGGTCGTAAATTAGACTTGCAATCAAAATTGGGAACTGCAAATGGTTCGGCTGATTTACAGTTCGAAGAAGAAGATGAAGATAATGCTCTATGTCCAGTCGATGTCTTACCTGGTCATGCCTGTAAATACTGCGGCATTCATGATCCGGGTACTGTAGTGATGTGTAACAATTGTAAAAAATGGTTTTGTAATGGTCGTGGCAGTACCTCTGGTTCGCATATTGTCAATCATTTAGTTAGAGCTAAACATCGTGAGGTAACATTGCACTCTGAAGGTCCATTGGGAGAAACTGTTCTGGAATGTTATTCATGTGGTGTGCGCAATGTATTCGTATTGGGTTTCATACCAGCCAAAGCTGATTCGGTGGTAGTATTACTGTGTCGTCAACCCTGTGCAGCACAAAATTCTCTGAAAGACATGAACTGGGATCAAGATCAATGGAAACCCCTAATATCAGATCGTTCATTTTTGCCATGGTTGGTTAAGATACCCACCGAGCAGGAACAACTAAGAGCTAGACAAATATCGGCCGCTCAGATTAATAAATTAGAAGAATTGTGGAAGGAAAATATTGAGGCAACTTTTCAGGATTTGGAAAAGCCTGGTATTGATACTGAACCCTCTCAGGTGTTGTTGCGTTATGAAGATGGTTATCAATATGAAAAGATATTTGCTCCATTGGTAATGTTGGAAGCAGAATATGATAAGAAATTGAAAGAATCGCAAACACAAGAGGGCATAGAGGTTCGATGGGACATTGGCTTGAATAAGAAGACTATAGCCTATTTTACTTTAGCCAAAACCGATTCCGATATGAAACTAATGCATGGTGACGAACTGCGTTTACGTTATGTGGGAGAATTGCACAAAGCCTGGGATGCTATAGGTCATGTCATTAAAGTACCCGATAATTTTGGTGAAGATGTAGGATTGGAATTGAAGTCCTCTGCCAAAGCTCCTGTACAATGTACTTCCAATTTTGCCGTGGATTTTATATGGAAATGTACTTCATTTGATCGTATGCGCAGAGCTTTAAAATTATTTGCTCTCGACCGTAATTCAGTATCGAATTATATATATGCCCGTCTTTTGGGTCATGGTCGTCCCGATGGGTCCGATGAACTAGTATTTCGTGGTCCACCACCAAAACTATACAGCGCTCCAAATTTACCCGATCTTAATAGATCACAAGTTTATGCGGTAAAACATGCTCTACAAAGGCCTTTAAGTCTTATACAGGGTCCACCGGGTACAGGTAAGACTGTTACTTCCGCTACCATAGTCTATCAACTTGTTAAACAACATGGCGGTACTGTATTGGTATGTGCTCCTAGTAATACCGCGGTCGATCAATTGACCGAAAAGATTCATCGTACCAACTTAAAAGTGGTTCGCGTCTGTGCTAAATCACGGGAAGCTATTGACAGTCCAGTTAGTTTTCTAGCTTTACACAATCAGATACGTAATATGGAAACAAATATTGAATTGAAAAAATTGCAGCAATTAAAAGATGAAACTGGAGAGCTTTCATCGGCCGATGAAAAACGTTATAGAACATTAAAGAGAGCTGCTGAAAATCAACTTTTAGAAGCAGCTGATGTTATTTGTTGCACCTGCGTGGGCGCTGGGGATGTACGTTTGCAACGCATTAAATTCACCTCTATTCTTATTGACGAATCTATGCAGTCTACCGAACCCGAATGTATGGTCCCCGTAGTATTGGGAGCTAAACAATTGATCTTGGTGGGAGATCACTGTCAATTGGGTCCCGTGGTTATGTGTAAAAAAGCCGCACGCGCTGGTCTTTCACAAAGTCTTTTTGAACGTTTGGTTGTCTTGGGCATACGTCCCTTCCGTTTGGAAGTACAATATCGTATGCACCCAGAACTCTCACAATTTCCCTCGAATTTCTTTTATGAGGGTTCTCTGCAAAATGGAGTTTGTGCTGAAGATCGTAAATTGAAAATAGATTTTCCTTGGCCCCAACCAGATCGTCCTATGTTTTTCTTAGTAACCCAGGGCCAAGAGGAAATAGCCGGATCCGGTACCTCATACCTCAATCGTACCGAGGCTGCTAATGTGGAAAAAATTACAACACGCTTTTTAAAAGCTGGAGTTAAGCCAGAACAGATTGGTATCATTACACCCTATGAGGGTCAAAGAGCCTATTTGGTTCAGTATATGCAATATCAAGGAAGTTTACATTCAAAACTATATCAAGAAATAGAAATTGCCAGCGTTGATGCCTTCCAGGGTAGAGAAAAGGATATTATCATTATGTCGTGTGTAAGATCAAATGAAAAGCAGGGCATTGGTTTCTTAAGTGATCCGAGACGTTTAAATGTTGCCTTGACGCGATCAAAATATGGCACCATAATAGTGGGCAATCCTAAAATTCTTTCCAAGCAACCGTTGTGGAATCATTTACTTAATTTTTATAAAGATCGAAAGGTTTTAGTCGAGGGATCGCTTAACAATTTACGGGAATCTCTAATACAATTCCAAAAACCTAAAAAATTGGTTAACACCTTAAATATGGGAGCCCACTTTATGTCCACCATGATGGCCGACGCTAGAGAAGCCATAATACCCGGTTCATTCTATGATCGCTCAGGACAATTTGGCTATTCCGGCACTACTTGCGCCAATAACTATGGCTATAATTTTGGCAACAATTTGATTGGTGGTAATAATTCAGCATTTGGTTTTACGCATAATCCACAATTTCAAAATATGCAAGCAGCAAATACAAACATGAATAATTATATGAATTCTGGACATTCATTAGGCAGTGGTATTGGTGGTGGCTATGGAGCTCCTGGTACTCAACGTCCCAATTTGAATCATTTAAATTCTGGTCTTAACAATATGGGCTCTAATCAACAACATAATTGGCATAATTTCCAACATGATTCAATCTCTTACATATCAGCTGACAGAGCTCAAGCGGCTATGAATAATATGCCTGTTCCTGTGGGTATGTTTATGAACATGAGCAATATACCACCACGTTTCTATAATCAACATCAACAAGCTATCCAAGCGGCTGCCAAACAAGGCAGACGTACTGGGGGTTTTTCCGGTAATCCCTTAACTAACGCAAGTGGCAAAAATCCACCTCTTAATAAGGCCCCGGGTAAAGGTCGTAACACAACATCGTCGTCATCAACGGCTATGGCAGATAATGCTGCAACATCATCGTCATCATTAGCGGTATCTGCTGCTGACAATTTGGCCGGCTCTGGAAATTCTTCACAAAATACTGCACCCATATTTACCCAGAAAAATATGTCTCAACAAATGAGTCAAACTGTTTTTACGGGCTTATCACAACAGCCAGAACTATCACAAGATTTTGGTCAAATATCACAAATGGATGGTATACTATCGCAAGATGTTGGTTTTGGAACGGTAAGTTATTAATAAATTTACTTTATACATTGTAATATGTACATATACACACGTGGATCAGACCATTAAAGTTGTTATTATACCCTAGACCTAGTGCCCATATAAGGGTCCTACCAAAATTATATTGTTTATACGCTGCAGGTCGCAACTATTAAGATATTTTGATGAAATTTGGTACGCAGACCTATGTTGGCCCAAGGACGAAGCCTATTGATTTTGGTGAACATGGGTCCATGTTTAGACCTAGTGCCCATATAAGGGTCCCCCCAAAATTATATTGTTTATACGCTGCAGGTCGCAAATATTAAGATATTTTTATGAAATTTAGTACACAGACCTATGTTGGCCCAAGGACCAATTTATATCAGCCCTAGGACGAAACCTATTGATTTTGATGAACATCGGTCCATGTTTAGACCTAGTGCCCATATAAGGGTCCCCCCAAAATTGGCTTGGTTACAAACTGCAGGTCGCAAATATTAAGATATTTTAATGAAATTTGGTTCGCTGACTCAACATTATAGAAAATTTTGACACAAGTCCCATTTTAACACATTCGAATTTGGGATCCAAAAATTAGTTGGCTTTAACCAGACTGGTTCATAAATTTAATTTTCAAATATGAATTTAAAAAGAATCCCTGTAAACAATTTTACTTAAAATTAAACTTTATTCCAGTATTGTTTTGACGTTTCGATGGTTCAATTCGGTTTTAAATATTTTTCTGTCACAACAACTTAATGCGTAACTTATTTCCAACCTAAACATGGTTAAACGTTAATCATAGATATTTCCATATAAATTTGACATTCATAACTATGGTTAAGCACTAAACAGTTTCCATCGTATTCATAATGAAAAGATAGTAGATCCCTATACATCGCACACAACGAGCTGTTAACTAGAATGTATTTTATACCTAGCAGCTTGTTATAATAGAGTTTATTTAAAATGATTTCTTAGTACACCGATTAAGAGCAACCCCGTGTTTGAAAACATATAATAGTGCATACATAAAAAAGAAAAAAAACTAATTTTGTACAAAAACTAGGTAGTTTTTGCTCATTCTAAATTCAATATATATAAATTCTTGTGAATGGAATTTTTTGTTTTTTTGCGTTTAATAACAGAACATTAGAAGGAATTTTGCAACAATACTAGAATGAGTTTAACAACAGTATTATATCCCCAAGTAAAAAAGTTTTGATATAGTCATATATTATCATATAAAATTTTGTATATTAATATGTATATTGGAACATATATATAAAGATATAATTATATAAAATTTTACGAAATTATATCCTAACCCCTAAATTCATAAACGCTTTGTAAAATTATAGGAGGTTTATTGAATAAATTTTGTATGGAAATGACGTTTTGTAAACCTGCTATAACTTTAGAAAGCATTTATGAATTGAGGCCTAAATATATAACTATATCTTGTTATATATTGCATAATATATAATGCAACATATAACAATATCCAATTTACATATGCCTCATATAATTATGTATAATTGTATCGAATTATATACCATTATATCTAGTTGGATATAATATTTGATACATTTGAGTGAGGACAAAATCCGGATAAAATTGTATCAAACCATATCTTCAAGTTCATCAAGTTAGATCGAATTGTGTCAAATTAGATCTAATATGATCAGAATACGATTTAATTTGATACAGTTAGATGTTCTCATTTTTCGGATATAATTATATATAATATCAAAAGTCATATATTTTTTTTTAGTAGGGTGAATAAAACTCATGTTAACTTTATGCTAAATTTTCATTATGAATACCGGTGTTATTTTGAGATTATTTAACAGGTCTAAATGAAACTAAGCAAGATTTTTGTAGTCAATTATATTTTCGTCTATCCTCTTATAGACCAAAATATGTAGGACCCCTCAAATCAATATTTTATCAATTTTGTTCGAGAAATTTAGAGTGGAGTACTCCAGCATTGTGAATCCAGCTTAAGGGCCTTAAAATTTCTTATGAAAATGTATAATTCTCTCTTGATAAGATTAATCGAATCCGATTTGTTTGATTTCCGCTTCCCAGTATATGATCCAAACCGTACTGTGTTGTAGGTTATCTCAACTTTGGTGGTTATTTTTTTTACTTTTATTTATTATTTTTATTAATGTTTTCTTATCTTTTTTCTATATTCAGGATACACTTAATAATGATCGTTTAAATTTAGGACTTAATTCTCAGAGCCAATTTTCACAGCCTTATTGATAGATGACCAAGAACAAGGTTGGTGATCTACTACTATACACGCAACTAAGCAAAGCAGTAGAAGCAACAACAGCAGAAACAACAACAAATTAAGCAACTGAAGAAAAATCTACAAAAAGAACTAAAACAACAGAAAGAAACTTGTTTTACAAAAAAAAAACGAAAATTCAAAATAAACAACTTTTTGAAATAAAAGGATGACAACGTAAAAAAGAAAGGTTAATAAAAACACTTTTACAACAATTACAACTACGACAACAACAAAAAATCAAAGCACACACATTGAGGCAACATTCTACCACAACAGCAGAGGTTGTGTTATATGTTGCAGACAACAGCTGCTTTAGCAGCAGCAATGACAAACAAAAACGAGAAAAAAGCGGAAACCGCATGAATTTTAAGGGAAATTTGTAATTTTATTACAATTTCATTGGAAAGAAAACCCCCCAAAAAAATCCTTAAGAAGGAATAAGACGTTACATTCATGGAATGAATGTGTGCAAACGTTACAAACCAAAAACGTTGGCCTCGTTTGAGTTTTACAAAAACAGCTTTTACAATTTTAAAGACGTTTTACGAAAAAAGTGTGCTTATTTTGTGTTAGGAAAACAAAACCAATTCATGGTCAAGACTAAAGATAATATTTTCTCTTATTCTTACAAAATACGACAATTGTCATAATTAACAAAACAAAGACAATTTCATTGTCTCATGACTTTTGTATTAGTATAGATTTTTATCATAATAATAAGAGGATGTGTGTCTAAAAACAAAACTTTAATGGCAAAGAAAGAGAATGAGAGACGATCCTTGTTAAGCATATCATAAGCTCAATTTGAAAGAGCATTAAAAAATGTTGCTTAACCTTACAACAGCTTTAATAACAACGCTTTCTGTTCAGTCATATATGGATCCACTCCCACATACAATAAAAACAGAGCTTCTAAAGAATTTAATTTTGAATAAAAATGTAATATTTGTATTTGCAAACTAATCAAATCTTGCGATTTTTAAAATTATAAATTACTAATATTCGAATGAATATGTTTGAATGAATGTTTGAATTTCCGAAATTTATAAATCGATTGAATAACAAGTAAATCGAGTGATAATAATAGATTGATTTCAATGGGATGAATTCGAAGAAATTGATGATGTCACTGCTACTGTTTAAGAATGTATTCAACCGATTTTAAATAAACTGAATTCAATTTTAAGGAAATTCATGCAAAGTAGGATTCATTTCATTTTTAATACATTATCTGAAGCTCTTCTGAATGTACAACAACATGTAACATATAAAGAAGTTCTTGTCATTTTAAGTTTTGTATCGTTCACAATAATATATATTTATACATATTGTTTTTTTTTTTTAATTTGTTTAAAATTGTACAACATAAAACTTTTTAAAATTTTAAATTCTGTGTAATTTATTCAACAACAACAAGAAAAATCTATTCGTTTTGAAAGAAAGTAATTCAATTGTTATTTGTTTGTTTAATTTCCATTACAAAGACTTGAAAATATCGAAACACACCCAAAGTGAGTGTTTCCCTTTCCTTAGAAAGTCCACTCACCATATATTATTCCAAAGTTTTTGTAATGCTTGCATGTTTTTTTTTTTTTATTTAGAGAGTATTAGCATCTCTGGAAAATATTTAATATCTTTGATCGACAACGATTTAATTACTTTTATTATTATTTTTTCGTATAATTTTTATTTGCTTTTGTTAAAACTATACGAATACATGATTTTTTTAAATGCAAATTAAATTTCATCAAAATAAATGATATAAAAAATATTTCGTTTATATGTCATCAAACTATTAATGTATTTACAAAAAAGAAACTTGATAATAAAGTATAAACATTATTGCTATCTAAAGTGTTTTTGATTTTTTACTATAGAAGTACTCACCCAGCAAAATCCTTCATTACCAAATAAATGCGCGGTGGAAAAATACGATGGTTAAAGGGTGGTAAAAGCGTTTTCAGAAAATACGGATTTACAGGTTTAAAGCGTTTTGACAACGCCCCAAATGATAATCATTATTTACGGTGTGAGGGTAGTATTTTATAACGTTTTCAAAACGTTGCAAAAAAAAACTTTAAAATGTTTTTTAACCGTCAAACTAGCGTAGAATTTTATCGTCTAGTATATTAGCAACGTTAAAAACTGATTATGTTAAACAACTTTTAAGGAAATTTTTTGAACTTATGCCACATTTTTAAGGACCAAATTCGCAAACCATGAACATTCATAATCTTATTCATATCGCGGGTGACGCAGCCAATATTGGAGCTCCTATATCAAAATTTTCGACTTTCGATTTTGAAAACAGTTTAGGTGTCAATCAAAACCAATTGGAAAATCTCCCAAAAATCCTATTGTACAAATTCAAAGAAAATAGCAAATTTTTCAAGAAACTCACCAAATATCCCGTTGGCATTTCCACTGTTCAAAAATACAAAATATTTTCTTGGAAAATTTTTAAAATCTTCAGAATCAAAAGAGGTGTTTTCTTTTATAAATATTGAAGGTTTTAAATTCACTTCATCTCATCCTAAGAATGTATGCCTACTTAGTAATGGAAATATTCTAGTAATTAATGAAATTTTTGGTATTAAACATTGTAAACACAATTGTTATGATATCTTTTTAAATGGTCAAATTTATAATGAAATAACAGATGTTTTTAAGTATCCACTTTCATCAAAATAAATTAGATTGTATAATGTTAAAAAATTTACTGAAAATTATGCTGATATTAGTTTACCATTAGTGCGATTTAAGTGTATTCTTACAAAGTTTGATACTGAGACAATTGCTATAACTCTTTAAGCGGGGTTTACATTATATCATAAGTCATAGGATCTGTCAAAAAAATCAGTCAGATATCCAAAATCCTATAGTGTAAACATATTTTGTCTGATACAGAAAATCCGATTGAAGTTTTGACAGTCAGATTGATTTTGAAATATTTCATAAAATTATGAGAATCCAGCTGTTTTCATCTGATGGTGTAAACAAATATATAAGATTTTTTTGACAATCGCGTCGTTTCGTAGGACTTTTGATTTGTCAGACGTAAAATCAGATATAAAATAAGATAATAGGTCCGTTCCTTTACGTTACTGCGGGATCCCAAACTTACCCAAAAAGCGTTTCCGTACTCGAAAATTGGGTAAATGAGAGCATTCCAGAGAGTGCATTTGTGTTTCTCTTTTTACCAAAATTACCCAAACTTTTTCTTCGGGTTACTTTGGTAAATTGTAAAACTAACAGCTGATGCAATAGGCCTATTTTTTAATCACTGGATTTATTTTATTTTGTTAAAAAATTAATGCTTTGTTTTTTAATTTGAAAAATTTATCATTTTTATTAAATTCTTATACTTATTCGCCAATATAATGTGCAGGAAAATCATTAAATTTTGTAAAAATGTGAACACAGGAATTGAAATAAATAATAAATAAATCCGTTTTGGATTTAGCTTAATTTTATTCCAGAAATTCCATTTTCGCAAAATTTAATTTTTTTCTTTCATATTATATAAGGGAATAAAATAAGTGTTAGATCTGGATAAAAATATAAAATTTTAAAAATTGAAAAACAAAATGTGGATTAAGAATTAAATTAAACAAACCAATACGCAAAAGAAATGTGTTATTTATAATAATTAATGGAACAAAATCAATAAGAACTTTTAAATTTTTTTTGGCAATCAAATATATAATTTTTTTTTCTATGTTTTTAGATTTATGTTCTGCTGATGCTTGTAAGAAGCTTCCCGTCCAAATTGAAATTCCTTGTTAGAACATTTGTAACTTTTTTGCGCATAGTTCGAAACGTGTTCTTGAATTTAAAGAATTTCAAGATTATTGCAGTACCCGGTGACTGGTACTACCCCAGCAAAACCTTCTATTACCCGGTAATGACTTTGGTAAGAAGAAATAAGGTTAGGTAACCTCTTACTATTGTATTACCAAAGCTATTATTTTAACAAGGGCATGTCCATCGAGGTAACTTCTTTCCTAGTAATATGTTATTCTGAACTTACATGTTACGCTTACCTATTACCTCTAGGTTACAAATAACCTTAAAATAATAAGTTTTTTTCTTAAAATTTCAATTTGTTTTATATTGAGTATTAAATTCAAAATTACATATTTTTAAAAAAAAATTTTGGAACATTTTTTTTATATGTTTTGGTTATAAAAATAAGCATTTTGTAATGAAGACGGTAAGCTCTTTTCTATTACTAGACCTATTATTTCCCAGCAAAATCTTTCATTACCAAATAAGTGGTTATATAATAGAAATTCATAGCTCCGCATAACTTATTTTTTAGCGTCTAAACTCATTATTTTTGTTTGGCGTGGTCGTTTTTATAAGTAGTCACGCTTACCCGCTCGCTTACGAAAAAATGAGAAATAGGTAGTTATGAGATTTTGAATAATAAGTGGTTACACACATGCTTACAAAAAGTTTAATTATAAGTGGTTATCCGATTGCTTACTTGATTCTTAAAAATAAGGAGTTAGGCAAATACTATTAGCTTAAGGAAATACATTCAGAAAAATCTAAGTTTTCTCTAGTGTGTAATTTTAGGACTCGTCATAGAAATTTAAACATAAAACATATTTACATATAATAAAGAAATTTAACTGTGTAAAAAGTACTTATTTAAACTAATACGAGTAAGTCATTATTTTATATTTAGAAACAATGAATACAAAGCCCGTTATTAGGAAGTCATTATTTTATATTATAAAATAATGCAAAGGGTAATGATATATCATTTTTGGTAATGCAGATAGTAATGAGGTGTCATTACCAATATTTTGCTGGGTTTAACAAGGGCATGTCCATCGATGTAACTCCTTACCATGTAACATGCACTCAAAAAAGTTTTACAGTTACTACCTGACAGTTGTTTGTGTAGTAATCAGCAGTTGTTGTTTTCAACAGTAATTACTAGGGCAAGGAATTTCATGCACTTAAAAATGGAAAATATGCGCCTAAAATATGCGGCTAAAAAAGAAAAATATGTAAAAAAAATATAAGAAATATGCACTAAAAACTATAATTTTTGAAAAATAATGCACTTTAAAACTTAAAAATATATTTAAGTTAGTTATTTTTCAAACAGACACAGAACTCGAAGATTTCCCATTGGTCAATAAGGTTTTTAAGAATGTTTATTTTGATTGAATCAAAATATGAAAACGTATCAATTTTTTATATTTTTTTACAAAATAACAAATGCTCCTAAAAATGAAAAATATGCATTAAAAAGCACTAAATATGCATTAAAAAGGCATCAAATATGCATTTAAGGTCAAAATATGCAAAAACATGCATTTTTGACGAAATATGCAATTAACGAAAAGTAATTTCGTAACAGTTGTTTAAAGCAGTTACTTTTAATATCAAAATAAACAACTACCAAAACAGTATTTTTACAGCAAATTCTTGTTTAGTTTATATTTGTTATTATTGATATATTACTAATTTGCAAAAAAAAATCAGAAACTTGCATCTCCAATACATAAAAGCATAATAACTGGAGAACGGTTTGGAATTTTTAATTCAAATTTTAAATAGGGTGAAGTAATTACCAAGGTAGAATATACCGACGTTGCAACAAAAATTGTACTGGGAGAACACTGTTTTTACGAAAAGCCGATACTACTTTAAACGTGCTTTGCCAGTACTGTTTTCTGAAAATTAACGAGCTTTTTTTTTAATTTATTAAAATTAACAATTTATAAATTTTATCCCCTAAATTCATAAACGCTTTGTAAAATTATAGGAGGTTTATTGAACAAATTTTGTATGAAAATGACGTTTTATAAACCTGCTATAACTTTACAAAGCATTTATGAATTGATGGGTATGTATTTTTACATATATTACACAATTATTTATGTAAGAGAGACATAGCCATTCTTTTCTTGTGAAGTTTCGAAAGAATACATTAAAAATCTGTGATGTACACTAAAAGACCAGTGAAGTACTAGCAAACTACTAAATTTGTTATTAAATGTACTGGGATAATACCAAAAAAATAAAATCCCAAGCCTGCGCCAACGTTGGGAAATAACTTCGGCCAAGCGTTTATTGGTGTTATCATTTCGACAACATGCGAATATAGTGAAAGTTGAAAATCCGACGCATTGCCAGTACATGTACTACCGTTTCCAATACCGGGCCGACATTGTGCCGTTTGTATTTTTCTACCTGGGTACACATACTTTTGTATTCGAAAGAAAAAAGAAGTTTTTTTTTATTAAAATATACTTTTATAATACCAAAAGACGGTAGTTTTTACCTATTTTGTCAGTTGTTTTAAAATTTTTTTAGTAAAAATTTGTCAGTTAATTTTACTACATTGATAGTTATTTTTAATGCATTTGTTAGTTATTTTTCAACAGTTAAAAATAACAAAAGTTTTAGTTATTTTAAAGGTAAATATCTTTGTCGCCTTTTTAATTGCATATAAATTTTTTTTTAACTGTAATTTTCAGTAGATTCTACCGAAAAACTTTTTTGAGACGCATTTTTTCCTATTGAAATTCTTAATTTAAGTTATTTATTATATTAAGAATATATTTTTTAATGCAAAAATTAAAATAATTGTTGAATATACGAGAGAAATAAAAAATAAACCTTAAAGCTATGATTCGTTTTTCTAGAAAATTTTAGAAATTCTAATTTTTGTTAAAAACCTGTGAATTTAAAATTGATATTCGGGTTAAAAAAATTAAAATTTTAACAAAATGTTTTTAAAAACTTCTTCCCTGTAAGTTGAAAATAACACACTCACATAAGTTTGTGGGTATAATCTACTGAAAATGACAGTTAAAACAAAGGTATATGCAGTTAAAAAGGCGACGAAGGTATTTACCTTTAAAACAACTAAAACTTTTGTTATTTTTAATTGTTGAAAAATAACTAACAGATACAATAAAAATATCTACCAATGTCGTAAAATTAAAATTAATTAATTTGAAAAATATTTTATACACTGTGCCACCAAAGTATATATACAAAAATGTAATTGTATATAACTTAATACATTAGTGTTTAGTAATTATCATAAAAATTAAATTGCGTGCTTTGATTCAAAATTTTGTAAAACAATGTTCGTAAAGTATCCTATTTTTTATCCACACAATATTCGAAATGTGTTTTACTTATACTTTTGTGGCACAGTGTATAAAATATTTTTCAAAACTTTTACAAGGAAACTATTAAAGTGCTTAATGCATAATAATTTTTTTTTTTAATATCAATTGGATTTTTTTTTGGCTTTACTTGGTAGTTTTTATACCCTACACCACTATGTGGTCAGGGTATTATGAGTTTGTGCTGATGTTTGTAACACCAAAAATATTGGTCCTAGACCCACCTTATAGTATACCGATCGGCTCAGAATTTTTTTTGTATTTCGATTTAACGATGTCCGTCTGTCTGAAGCCTATTGATTTTGGTTAACATCGGTCCATGTTTAGACCTAGTGCCCATATAATGGTCCTCCCAAAATTATATTGTTTATACGCTGCAGGTCGCAAATATTAAGATATTTTGATGAAATTTGGTACACAGACCTATGTTGGCCCAAGGACGAAGCCTATTGATTTTGGTGAACATCGGTCCATGTTTAGACCCAGTGCCCATATAAGGGTCCCCGCAAGATTATATTGTTTATACCCGCAGGTCGCAAATATTAAGATATTTTCGATAAAATTTGGTACACAGACCTATGTTGGCCCAAGGACGAAGCCTATTGATTTTGGTGAAAATCGGTCCATGTTTAGACCTAGTGCCCATATAAGGGTCCTACCAAAATTATATTGTTTATACGCTGCAGGTCGCAAATATTAAGATATTTGGATGAAATTTGGTACAAAGACCTATGTTGGCCCAAGGACGAAGCCTATTGATTTTGGTGAACATCGGTCCATGTTTAGACCTAGTGCCCATATAAGGATCCCCGCAAAATTATATTGTTTATACGCTGCAGGTCGCAAATATTAAGATATTTCGATAAAATTTGGTACACAGACCTATGTTGGCCCAAGGACGAAGCCTATTGATTTTGGTGAAAATCACTCCATGTTTAGACCTAGTGCCCATATAAGGGTCCTACCAAAATTATATTGTTTATACGCTGCAGGTCGCAAATATTTAGATATTTTTATGAAATTTGGTACACATACCTATGTTGGCGCAAGGACGAACCCTATTGATTTTGGTTAACACCGGTCCATGTTTAGACCTAGTGCCGATATAAGGGTCTCCCAAAAATTGGCTTGGTTACAAACTGCAGGTCGCAAATATTGAGATATTTTAATGAAATTTTGTTCGCTGACTCACATTATAGAAAATTTTGACACAAGTCCCATTTTAACCCATTCGAATTTCGGATCCAAACATTAGTTGGCTTTTAACCAGACTGGTGTAGGGTATTGTATAGTCGGCATGCCCGACTTTAACCTTTTTACTCGTTACCTTTCAATTTTATTTGATATTTCTTGAATTTCAAACGGTGGCTTTTGAATTTTATGAATTTGAGATTTTGAATTTTAAAAATTTCATTAAAAAAATCGTACTTGTTGTAATGCAAAATAATAGATAATGACAATTTAAAAATAATTAATTAAAAAGCATAAAAAATGGAAGGTGAAAAATAAAAAAAAAAACGAATAAAAAGGTTAAAGTCGGGCATGCCGACTATACAATACCCTCCACCAGTCTGGTTAAGAGCCAACTAATGTTTGGATCCGAAATTCGAATGGGTTAAAATGGGACTTGTGTCAAAACTTTCTATAAAATTATAAAAGAAGAGAAAATCGTAAATATAGCCCATATGGGCGATAGGTCCAAAAAATTTAAAATATTTAAATTATTAAAATTTATTAGAAAAGTTTCTATTTATCGTAATACATTAATTTTCAAAGATCAAGGTTTATTTTGGACGAACCATTTTAATATGAAAATTGTGATTAAAAGTATCTCTGGGGAGCAAGTGGAGTTCACGGGGATGACCCTAATTTTTTCCCCCAATATTGTACTTTTTAAGCTTATTTAAAGTATACGATATTTTTAATCGGCCACACCTTCTTTCCTGTGGGTGGAGGTTTAGAGGTGAAAATGGAAACTCAAATAAATTCGGAAGTACATATCCGATCACCAAACAATGAAACTCAAAAGAAGGGTCTCTGAAATACATTTTGTTATGGTTAACATATTATTGTCTATAAATATTACCACTTTTACAAAAAATCATTCTTGGGAAATTTTCATTGGAATTGAAATATAATTGGCATTACTTTATCTCAATGTCAATGCCAACAAATTTCATCACCATTCAATGCCAATGAAATTTTTTCAATTTGCATTGATGAAAACAATGGTAATGAAATGGACACATAATTGAAGAAAAAGCATTGTAATAAAAAAATATAAGAAATACGCGAATTTTTAATTTTGTTTCTTAATTTAATCTTTTATTAAAACATGAAAACAAATACTTCTTTTATTATAAATGGGCATTTAGGCATTGAACAATGCCAATTGAAAAAATTTCAATTAATTGACACATTAATAAACTGGTCCCAAGTATGTTTTTAAATACACATTTATTTTTTATTTATTAATTTTCATTTCATTTGCTCCTTTTTTACCTTTTTCCAGTCCACTAGTAATCTGCAAAAGTTTTGTTGATTTCAGAAAATTTTAGCAAAAATTTTGTAGATTAACAGTTTTTTTTTCTATTTTCATTCTACTACTATTTAGCAATTTTTTTTATTGATTTCAGCAAATTAAATTGTTATTTGCAATTAACAACAATTTAGCTCAAATATTACTAAAATTCTGTAAATTTAACAGTTTTTTTTGCTGTTTTCATTTTATTAATATTTAGCAAACTGATTCTGCTAATATTAGCAGTTTTTTCTGCAGCATCATTTTTAACTAATTTTTAGTAACTTTTTCTGCAATTTTTACGGACTTATTTGTATGAGAGTACATATTCTTTTTAAATTGGTTTATACAAAATAACACTTTTAATTTTTATTATGTTATGTGCAGAGAAGACAAAATTGCTTTTTTTGCTTTTTATTCCTTGTTTTACTCATATTTGCTTCTTTTTGCTTTTTTGGATTTTCCGTTTTTTAGCTTTAAAATAGATTTTTCTTAAGATTTTTGAGCTTTGAATTGCTTTTTTTTAGGACTTTTTGCCCAAAAATACTTTTTTTGCTCGGAAAAAAATATTTTTTCTCTTAATTTTGATTTTTTTTTTAACTGTTGTTTTTCCAGGTTTTTTTACTTTTGCTTTTTTCTTGCTTTTTTTACAATATTTTTTTGCTTTAAACTTATCGAATTTTGCTTTTTTCTGTCTTCTCTGGTTATGTGCCTACATTCTAATAATAAGAAAAATTTAATTCCATTTCCTTGCCAGTAAAAAAAAAAAACAAAAATGAAATTGACTCCATATATTGCTGTTCGAAACTTATGCGGCATTCACACATACGTGTTTAACTCGATTTTACGTGTTTAAGAGTTAAACATGTTTAAGTGAGATGTTTTACAGTACATTTGTCTGCCCTTAAACACGCTAAATTATCGTGTTTAATTTTAAAACACGTTGTTAAACACGATATTGACATGTTTGAAGCAGAAGATGACACAACAAGAAAAATAAAAAATTAAAATTGAATAAAATAAACTAAATTTAAATAAAAACCAGTTAAAATGCGATTTTTTCCAATTAAAGTGATAGCTGAACAAAACAATTAATTAAACTTTGCTTCTGGTGAACGAAAAATCCAAAAACAGCCATGAAGTTGTCCCTTGACTAAAAATTTAAAAATCTTGTTTCCGACTAGGGCGGATAATGTTATTTCACTTTTTATAGCAATTATAACTTTGGATAATGTCAAAAATTATTAATTATTGCCTCCGGCCGAAGAAAAAATAACTTTTTTGGAAATTTTGTTAAATGTTTGGTTTTTTTTACAATTGTTAAGGAACAGCTGTTCGAGATGTTTAACTTAAACACTTCCCCCTCAATTCATAAATGCTTTGTAAAGTTACAGCAGGTTTACAAAACGTCATTTTCATACAAAATTTGTTCAATAAACCTCCTATAATTTTACAAAGCGTTTATGAATTTAGGGGTTCATTTTTAAGTATGAACTGATATGTTTAACTTTTAGATAAACGTGTTTAACAATCGTACTGTGAACGCAGTATTAAGCAACTTTTAGTACTTCCTATGATACCCTTTCTTGCATATGACCTCCGCACATCGTTTTGCCATAGAATCTATTAGATTTGATAGTGTTGTGGTTGGTATTGATTCCCCCTCTTATTTTAAGCAATTTATCAGCTCCCGCTTATTACTAAAACGGCGAGTTCCGACCCTGCGCTTCAAAATGCCGAATAGGTTTTCTATGGGAGTCAAGTCTGAAGATTGAGCTGGCCAATCCAATAATTGAATCCCATTATCAGGTAACCATTCTTTGACCCACTTTGACGAGAGTTTGGGTCATCATTACGCTGAAACACCCATCGAAGTGGCATTTCCAATTCGACATATTGAAGCATGTGTTTGGCTAAAATATCCAAATAAACAAAGCAATATATTTTTATTTGTATTTCAACAAAAGGCCAACTCCACTCGTCGAAAAGCAGGTCCACACCATTACATTTCCGCCCCCATACTTTATAGTTCCTTTACAATAACGCGGATGTAATCGTTTTCCCTTCGGCCTTCGAACGTGGCATACTTCATCTGAATTTAACAGGTTAAATTTGGACTTGTCGCTGAATAAAACTATTTTCCATTTCCCCACAGTCCAATTTGCGTGAGCTTTTGCAAAAATCCAACGTTTAATTTCATAAAACTAATGAAAATTAACGAATACGTTGCAAAATCATTTAGTCAGTACAGGTTTCTTAGACGGCATGAAGCTTCTCAAATTATTTTCCAATGATCGTTTTCTTACACTGCTCGAACTAATATTGAGATTAAGCTCACTCACAACATCTTTGGAAGAAATAAAGGGTTTTTTCTTAATTAATCGGACAATTTTCAATCTGTTCGATGTGAAGTTTTTGGAGGTTGTCCTCTAGTATTGGCTTTCTCTAATATTCCAGTAGCTTTGTACTTTTTAACTAGTAGCGAAACTATTGATTTGTTAATGCTTAATTTGTTAGCTATAGAGACTTGCGATTGGCCCTTATTAAATAGTTCAAAAATTTTGAGCTTAAAATCGATTCCGTAACGTGTACACGCCATAGTTGCACTTCTAAGTAATTGATTCTAAATCTACAGCAACAAAATTTTAATTTTTTTTGTCAAACTAAACGTTTAAAAATTTTTGTTTATTTGTTGCAAAAAAATAAAACAACAAAATAGTTGCTTAAGTTTCGAACAATAATAGCTGTGTTCGGGTACTCAACATTGGGATCCCGCGGGATCCCAATTTTACCAAAAAGCGTTTTCTTACTACACAATTGGGTAAATGAGAGCTGTCATGAGAGAGTAATATTCTTGTTCTTCTTGCACGAGAAAGCCCAGACTTTTTTTTCGTGTAAATTTATGTAAATTGTTTTAATCAGCTGTTATATCATCAGTTGGGTGCAACTAGTTCAATTGAACTCTTCACTGATTTGAACCAAAGAGCTAGTTCACAACTAATAGCTCTTTTAGTTCAATCGATCATTTCATTTATTCAGAAAATATGTTTATCATTTACAAAAATTAGTATAATAGTTGCAAAAGCCTATCGGTGATTTAACAACTCCATAAAATTACCGACAATTTTGTGAAGACGCTTGTTTAAATGTGTTAAAGAGTTAAATATGTAAATAAATCGAAGCTTTTGTTTAATATTAAAATCTTTTCCAAATTTAATAAACTATGTATTCCTTTTTGTAAATAGAAATGCCTAAAAAGGAAATTTTTATTAAATTTTTGATTTAAAAAGGGATTTAACTAGAAAAGCTATCTAGATTTTTACAACAAATTGAACTAGAACTAGAAAGAGCGCTCACCAAAACGAACTATAATGCACAAATCTATTGACATTTGTTTTCGGGCTTCAAATGTGGTTTTTCGCGTTCGTTTACTTTTGTGTATTTTTGTTACTTCGGGAGAGTATTTCTTGTTAACTCTCATTTTACCGAACTTTACCCAAAAAGTAAAGAAACAGAGCTAATTTATCGTTGTTGCGCCTAAAAAATTAGCTATACGCCATTTTCCGATTTTTTTTTTATTATTGCATTAAGATCGTCATGCGTCATGCGTTTTCATATCAAAGCGTTTTTCGATATCTCAATTGGTTCAGAAGTTAGCAAAAGTAGCTATTTGTTTCCCATATTAAAAATGTTCATTAAAAAAGCATATGTGCCCTTCTACACATGGTTAATTTCATTTCAAGCGTTTGCTTTGCGTTTTCTGTCAAAGTGGAACTTGGTAAAGAATTTTCTTTTTAACTAAAATCGTAACAGTTATAAATTTATTGGATTAGCAAAGTAAATTTAACGAAAAACGATGCAAAATAGCGTTTTATTAAAAAGGATCTCCACTTAGATTTTAAACCCGTTGTGACCGAGATTTTTGCCAACCGAACTGATTCGCTTGCCCCAACTCCCTAATTTGGTTGCCCCAAACGGATAAAGTTGTGACGACCGCATTGTCACAAACGAATGTCAGCCAAATTCGGTTGTGACGAAAAATTTTGTTGTCACATCGAAATTGTTCTGAGAGTGCACATATCCAAGTTGTATTACGTTATATTTACTAGAGATGAGCGATATTGTCATACCGGTGATTTAATCACAGTTCTTGATAAATCACTGGTAACGGCAGTGATCAAATATTTCAAGTCGCAGTTACTCGGAATGTCGTTCTTTTAATATTTTTGTACTATTATTTCTTGCAAACTTCATTGTGCACAGTAATACATGTTCTTTTTCAATAACAGTGACTTGCTTTCACACTCTTCTGAATAAAACTTAGTTTAACGCAGTTTGTAACTGGAATACTGCTTTTAAAATGTGGTTTATTTTGTTTTATTTCAATAAAGAAATAAATTATACTCGAGAAAAAGTTTTTCCGGCAAATTTCTGTTAATAAATTTTGAAATGGCTGACAAAATTCGTTTTCGGTTTAACTAAACCAAGTTTAACTGACATCTTAAAAACTCGCCATAAATATTATTTCGTTTATTTATTAGAAAATCGCAGTCTTTTCCATAGAAAAACCGTGATCAAGATCACAGTTTAAAAGAACCGATTTGCAAATCACATTCACTGAGAACAATGTTACTTAAAAATCGCCGGATCGCCCATCTCTATTACAAACCCGTGATCACGGTCACTGTTTAAAAGAACGGTGATTTGAAAATCACGATCACTGGTAGCAGCGTTATTCAAAAATCACCGGATCGCTCATCTCTAATATTTACAGCTCTAAAAATTGTGTCATTAAATAATAATATACTTCTTTTTATACCCTTAACTCTCTAATGCCCAAGGCCGCCAAAAAGCGGTCTTCAGATTTTAAATAGTTTTTGCTAAATAAAAAATTTTATTAAACCAGTAATATTGTATCGATATAAAACATAATTAGCTACTTTTCTGCCTTCAGACTTCTTTGTACAAGGAATGATTTTAAAGCGAGAAGGATGTAGTTGCTATTGAAAATTTTGTAAATTTGAAAAAAATAACTTCTTAAAACAGAAAAAAATATTTAAAAAGTTGCCAAAAATACATTTACGATTTGGCATATATTATCGATAATCACGAAGCTAGTGTAGAGTCTCTACCTGTAAAATGAGTTTTGCTTCAGGGCTCAAAGGATAACGTCAGGATACGTCTTATCTCTCTAACTCAAAAACTAGTTGGCAGATTTTTCTGAAATTAATTATTATACGCTCAGAGTTAGTAGTAAGCAAAACTAATTTCATCAAAATTTATTGATATTTATTGCTAAATTCGTCAAAAATCGAAAATCGCCATAACTTCTGAAATAATACTTGATCAGCAGTTTCCGGTATGTATTCTATTTTACTAATAGTATTATTTATAGTAAAACCTGGCTATTGGATTTTTGATTCGTCTTCAACTTTATCACGTTACAGAAAAAATTGCTGAAATTATAAGATCTTTTTTGCTATATATTAGTAAGATAGTAACAGCAAAAATTAAACTGTTAATTATACATAATTTTATTTACATTTTAGTTAAATTTTTGTTAATAGAAAATAACTTAACCTGCTAAAATCAGTAGGTCAAAAATTCACAAACAAATGAAAAACCTTCAAAGTTTTTTGGTTTTTTTTTTTTTTTGCAAATAAAAATCAAGCCTTCTGATATCATTAAATATTTCTGCTGATTTCACCACGATAGACTACTATTTGCATTCAACTAGATTTAACTTAAAAATAACTAAAACTTTTGTAAATATAACGGTTTTTTTTTGCTATTTTGAGTCTAACAATATTTAGCAAAATTTTCTGCAGATTTTAAAGAATAATTTGTTATTTTCAATTAACTAAAAGTTAACTCAAATATAACTAAAATTATGTAAATTTATGTTTGCTGTTCTTATTTTACTAGTATTTAGCAAAAAAATCTGCTAATTTCAGCAGTGTTTTCTGCAAGATAATTTTTAACTAATTTTTAGATAGATAGATTTTTCTGCCATTTTTACTGGTTTATTTCTATGGGTGTAGTGTTGCATATGACACTACAAGTAATATTAACAGAAGCCCATCATCCAATTTTAATATAATTACTAGGGCAAGGAATTTCATGCACTTAAAAATGGAAAATATGCGCCTAAAATATGCGGTTAAAAAAGAAAAATATGCATTAAAAATATAAGAAATATGCACTAAAAACTATTACTTTTGCAAAAATAATGCACTCTAAAATTTAAAAATGTATTTAAGTTACTTATTTTGCAAACAGACACAGAACTCGAAGATGTCCCATAGTTCAATAAGGTTTTAAGAATGTTTATTTTAATTGAATCAAAATATGAAAACGTATCAATTTTTTATATTTTTTTACAAAATAAAAAGTGCTCCTAAAAATGAAAAATATGCACAAATATGCATTTAAAAGCACAAAATATGCATTAAAAAGGCACCAAATATGCATTTAAATCCAAAATATGCAAAAACATGCATTTATGACAAAATATGCAAAAATATGCAACTACAAATCGATGCCATTTTGTTCTAAATTTGATGATTCGGATAAATATTTAGTCCATATTAGTTTCGGACTATCGAGAAAAAACATGCATTTGCATGAAATTCCTTGCCCTAATAATTACTTTGTAAGAACTCAGCATTTTAAAAAATTCTTATAAACAAAAAAAGCTATTTGTATAAAAAGCTAAATTAAGGTCCCAGCAAGCATGGCAATACGAAGAAGATTCCCCGATCATATTGCCAGGAAAAAAACGTTTATTGCCGGCAATATCAATTTCGTATTGCGGAAGTTTCTTCCGTCGGGAATAACTGTTACCCGAAAGCAATACTTTCAGGCAACACGAAAGCAATACCCCAGGAAGATAAATCGGCGATATCGCTAAGTTATCATCTGGAAGATAAAAAGGTGATATCGCCAAATAAACTCCCCGGTACAATATAAATGTTTTAATTTTTAATTATTAAATTTAAGCCTGAAAAAGAAGATCTGCATACATAATCCATTGACCAACACATTAATTATCTTGATTTCAACGTAGCCGATTTTTTCCTCGCATTAGATCTTGATTTTTTCAAGGAATTTCTTTCCTATGTGTTTGTTGATTGTTTTTATACAAATTTTGTTTTAATTTTTTCCAAAATGACAAAGAATTTCAAACAAATTTTCTTTATCTTCCGGATGATAAGAAGGTAATATTGCCGCAATATCATCATAAAAACCTATGACAAAAAATTCAATTTTTGAATTATTTTTTTCCAAATATCACCAAATTATCTTCCAAATAATAAAAGGAAGACAATTTTAAAATACTACTTGATTATTTTCATTCAAATGAAAAATAGAAGATATCGCTTTAATAACTTCTAGGAAGATATTTTCCAAATGCTTGCAGGGGTACATCAAATGGCAATTTAAAAATAGCTATGTATGTGTAGTTTTGGGAAAAATCTTTAATAGCGCCTATGCGCCTTAAAAAGCTGGATTTTTTTGTGGTATAATTATGGGAAAGTGGTAAAGGAATAAATAAAAAATATAACATTAAAAAAATATCGCGGAAATACACAATTAAACAGTTTTTTTGCTCTCCTGTAAAGTTGGGAAAAAACAAATAGCTATTTTCTTAGGCGCAACGACGATGTGGAGTCAATTTCGTTTTTGGTTTTTTTTTTTTACTGGCAAGGAAATGGAATTAAATTTTTCTTGTTATTATTAGAATGTAGGCACATAACATAATAAAAATTAAAAGTGTTATTTTGTATAAACCAATTTAAAAAGAATATGTAGGACTTTGATTAATTTATTAGGAAAAGTTGCTTAGGTTTCGAACAATACTGTATGTGTACAATTGTTACAAAAAAAAAATCAAAAAAATTGTTGAGAATAACAGGAATATTTATTAAAACTTCATTTTTCCATTAAAGGTATAGAAAATTAGCATTATTTTCCAAAATAAATTCAAATATACTTCAATTTCTATAATAAACTAACATTATTTCATTGAATAGCGATAGAAAATAAAAACTTTTTAACTCTCGTAAGAAGATCTTGCATCGCATTTGGAACACTCTGCCCGACCTGTCGATTTGATATCGAGGCCTCAGCATTGTCTTTGCTTATCGTTGTGGCTTCTTTTTAGGAAGTGTTCTATTTGACCATAACATAAAGTATCTACTACGGGAAGTTTTAGGCTATTTCCCTGTCGATCTTGGTATATTCCATAGTGAGGTAAGGTACGAAGCTCCAAACCCTGTCAAAGATGGCCCAAAATACTATATTAAAAATAAATACAAATAAAAATTTTGTACATTTTGTACACATATTCTCATAGCGTCGTAATATGACGACACCCAAATGCATTAAATTATATAATTTTTCCAAATTGCGATGAGGACATTGTAGTTTTGCCAATATGGAGCAAATTTAGTTGGCTTTTAGAGAAACAAAAAATATATATTATGTAATAAATTTAGATTTTTCCCTTCATTATTGAAAGAAATCATAATATTTGCAGTTTTGAAATTTTTGTGATTTTCGGTCATTTACTGTGTCCAGAAGGAATAACCAAAGTGGATCAAATAAACACAGAATGAATATTTGACATTTTTTGTTTACAAAACTGTTAACATTTAAAAAGAGGCCTTTTCATGTCGTCATATGACGACGCTAGGATAATACGAACGCAGAATTAAAGGTAAAATTTTTTATTTTTTTTACCGTTTATCATTGATTTCCCTGATATGCAAATATGGTTGTACTTTTAACACTTGTGTAATTTTCCTATGACCAATGATTTGCACTGTTCTCAAATATTTGTGGAGAACACCCAATTAACAACTTCACCGAACGTCCCTGGTTTTAACCCATTCAAATTTCGGATCCAAACATTAGTTGGCTTTAAGACAGACTGGTGTAGGGTATTATATAGTCGGCATGCCCGATTTTAAGTTTTTTACTCGTTTTATTTTTGGTCGGTTAACCGGTTTTTTCACAAACGGTTAACCGAAATCGGGTTTTTTGAAATGGTCCATTTTCGGTTAACCGACAAATCGGTTTTAAAGGAGTCGGTTTTTTGGAAACACTCTGTTAAAGTGACCGTAGGAGGTATTATAAAAGTATGGGTTGCCAACCATGTTACAAACTCCAAATATTATTAAAATTTATATGGGTGATATCAAAAAATGTGATAAAAACCGTGTAACCACCTAATTTCTAAAGCATGGATACATTTGAGTTACATATTTCGATATATATCAGCGCATTGTCACCTGTTTTACAAAATTTATAACAATCTGACCAATTTTTGGTTAATACATAAAATTTGTGACCAATTTTATAGGCCAAATGTAAACTCTGTAACAAGTAACTCATAAGGTGTTTTAACTTTAATAGCTTATATTTTAATAACCAATAAAGCTAAACACTAACTGTAAGAATTTTTATGAAGAGGAAAAGTGCCGTTTTTAATAAAAATTAATACATTTTACAAACTTTTTTGTATATCTCAGCTATCACGACTTCAACTCTGTAACGATTTTTCGTCATAATTTTTGATAAAAATGCATATACCAGAATTTTGGAGTTATCTAGTATTTATATTGCGAAAAGTATAATGTTATTTATACTCAAATGATCGTTGGACTGTAAGTAATCATCCAGCATAACAGACTTGAAGCTTTTCTGCAGCATGTAACATTCTCGAGATGAAAAAGGATGTCTTTAATAAGATTTGAAAAAATGTTGTTAACTCCGTTCCTAATTTTTACACCAAACTATTTAACGAGTAAGAAAAACAATGTCATATTTGGATTAACCTTGTAGGCATCATGCGATTTTGTTTCGAAAAAAAATTCTGACAAAGCGTTTCTGAAAGAAAACGAAAAAAGTAACGAAATGTAAACTCCGTAACTGTAAACTCCGTAACCACAATTGTTTGCATCAGATTTCATTCAAATAAATGTAGATAAATGTTTAAAATATTTTAAAATAACCATAAACAGAGGTGATTCAACTAATATTTATGCGTCAAAAGACGATTCAACTAATAATTTTGCGTCAAATCAAAAAAAGTTATCAGTTTTTTACCCTAAGCTGCTGGAGCGAAAAACGATTGATTTTGCATTTCATTGGTTTTGAATCGATATTTCGAGTCATTACTGACATTAGTTTGACAAATTAAATTTGTTTCACACAATTTAAGAATTTTTTGATCGCGAAATGTTATGTTTTTAATATATTATTTTGTAACTGCGCAACCGCTGTTGGGATTTTAAAAAATTTTATTTTTTTGAAAAGCATTTAAAAGGTCCAAAAATACAAAATTAAAAAAAAAAAAAAAAATTTTCGCGGAATGAAGCAAATTGAAAACCCAAATACGAAAAACTAATAAATTGAAGAAAATTCGTACGCAATTTTTTTTGTTATATCTTTTGCTTGCAGAAATGTAAACTCCGTTACAACAAAAAAAAATTAAAATTGTGCAAAAAAAGATATTGCGACAACTTGTAGATGAGATTTTTTGCAATTAGGTTTATAATGACTAAACTTACTGATTCCATTAAGAAAAAACCGAAATATTAAGACTTTTTGCTTCTAACAAATTTGGCCCAAAAATTTATCACATTTTTTGATTTCAGCCATATATGTTAAAATTCTTTTGTTTAAAATAATTACTTACCAGAGGAACCACGGCTGTTTTTGGGTAAAAAAAAAATTATTGAAAAAACTGCAGTTTTCAATTCCTGCCCCCAAATTTATTAAATAAATAAAAAAGTTGTTGTGTTTTTCAGTGGAATGCTTTATTTTTTTCCATGATTTTTCTAACAATGGTTTCTTAAATGAAAATAAGATTGTGTTTTTCTGTTTTAGCATTTTCCAATTTTTGTTTAAATAGAAAAGAGAATGTGGAAAAGATGAAATAGGAAAGATATCAGAAGTTGGTAAGGGAAGGTAGTGTTTTGAAAAAAAGTAAAAGAAGAGTTATTTATGATAGAGGAGTATAGGGGAAAGAAAATACATAACAGTAATAACCAAGTGACCAAAAAGTATAAACATATTTAGAATTTAAAAAAAGTGAAAATTTTATATCCCCAAGTTTACAAAAATAAAAATTAGATGAAAGATGTGCAGCAAAATACAAGTTCTTTTAATTAAGGCCGGATAACGCAATGTCCTGTTAAAAAGTTAAATTTAACCTAAAGTTAAATTTAAAACAACTAAACAACAATAAATGTTTCACTTAAAGTTCCAGTTAGTAGCTAACAGGACATTGTGTTAATGGGGGTAAGAAATAGATTTATTTTTTGTATTAAACTGAAAATATAGATATGAAAATATATTGATTTGAAAAATTATACTACTAAATTTTGAAGAAAAAAACAAAGTCTTTAAACAAATTTTAAAATCTGCACATCTTTTTACAATAGTTTTTTTATAAGTTCCTTTCTTCTATAACATTTTTTATTTTTAACCTTCACGGAAGGTGTACAATTTTTGTTTTATATATTTTTTTTGCAAATAATGTTTTTATAAAAAAGTTACAATATATTTATATTTCTTTAAAACATTATTTACATTACAAATTAAAAGTGTGATAGTAAAAGTTGGAAAATATTGAGCTATTTTAAGTTGGACTTATTACAAAAATATAAACTTTTTATTGTATTTTTATTTTTTTTTATTTTTTTTTTATTTTTTTTTTTTGCAAATGTTTTATATACTTAATATAAGATTTCTTGGATTCATCTTCAAAATATTGTTTTGGTTAATAATTTTTTTTGTTAAATAAATTTCATTTTTTAATTGAAGATGAATTTACATTTGCTGTATATTTTGGTTTTATTTTATTAAAAAAAAATTTAATTTATATTATTATTTTTCATAATTTTTATGTAAATTTTCTTTATAAACATTATTTTTTGTTTTTTATTTTTATTAATATTTTAATTTTTTTTGTTAATTTTTAAAATTTTTTTAAAATTTTTTTTATTCTTATTTATTTTTTTTTTTTTTGTAAGAAAACTAAACAAAATTTATTGTAAATACTATATTTTTACTTTTTCTAATAAATTTTTCACGATGTTCTTTCGCTTATTTTTTGTGTTACATTTTTGATTCTGTAAAAAATATTTATATGATATCAAAAATTATGTTTTTTAGTAATTAATAGCATTAATTAAATAAATGTTTTTAGATATGTATGTGTAAAAATAGCCATTAAATTTCTTTTTTAATTGAAAATTAAAAAAAAAAAAAAAAAAACAGTACAGTACAGTCGAACCTAGGCTTGCGCCTTGCTAAAAACAGTTGCAATCCGATTTACGCCCTATATAAACATATAGTGAAACTAATACAAACAAAATACAACTTTTTTCGTGAAATTTTATTCAGGCTTAAGGTATAATTAGTTTGTACGTAACGTGCGGTGACGAATCAGCTGATTTGTTTTTGTTCTATGAAAAAGCATTTGAGTCGTTAGTTTGTCTGTAATGTAACGTGCCGTGCCGGATGAACCTGTTAAAAACATAATTTTTGTTATCCATTAAGTGACAGCGAGTTGACAGCTGATATTTTGAGATCTGCGACGAATGGCTTAAACCGGCTAAGGCGAGCCGCCATCGAAAAAATTTTTTACACGATAAAAATCTAAAAATAGTATATATTTTTTAATTTTCTTTTTTTACAGTTAAGCCGATGTTTTGTATGTGTCAACTTAAAGTTGCCTAGCCGATCAGCTTTTGGCTCACAGCCAGCTTTAAGCCGCCGCTGCAATTTTTTTATTTAGTCACCGCAACCGATTAATATGGTTCGCGCAGATCTCTGCTAAGAAAAACCACATTAAAGAGCTGATACGTTGTTACGGAAAAGACTAACTACACAAAAGAGCCATCCGGCACGGCACGTTACAGAAACGTCACGGAACGCAAAGACTAATGGAGCCTTTAAGGTCTCGTTACTAGAACGTAAATGTAACGAGAACGAGTCGTAACTTGGTATTTTATTTTTGCTAAGTTATGATAAATTTGATTTTCAGAATAGCACCAACGACCCGAGTAAAAAAGTTCATATATAACAATATATTTTTTAATACAAAAATACACATTAACATATAGTAATATAAAATGGCTTCACATCCATATGTATTCATATATTATAATATCTTTCAAATATTTCCCGAAATTTTCTTATGTATAACCATATAAAATCATATACCAAAAAATGTGTTAATGTTAATATACACATAATTATATATAATCAGATATGGTTGATCCCATAAATTGAGGTTTAACATACAATAAGATATAACCCAATACATAATCACATATAAACCCAAATCGAAGAAATTGTCTAAGTCATTTTAGATATAATTTAATATAAACCTTTATCAAAAAAAATTTCTAAGTTGTTTTACATATTTTCTAAGTCATTTTAGATAAAACTTTATATAATCTAGATTCCAAAACATTTTCTAAGTCATTTTATATATAAATTTAGATAAATCTTAAATAATTTAAAATATTTTCTGAGTCAATTTTTGATAAAAATTTATATTATTTAAAATCAGAAAAAATTTCGAAAGGAAAATATTTTTTATGTCAGCCCGAGTAAAAATAGTTATATAGGAAATTATATAATTTAATATGGAGTAATATGTTTATATATAGTCAAGTGTGACACTATATCTTTGCGGGTATAATTATGTATAGCTTTGAGTTTTTAAAAAATTTCTTATATGATGTCAGTATAAATATATATGTCCCTTATATATATTAATACAGCGTCATATATAATTAACGAGTAAAAAGGTTAAAGTCGGGCATGCCGAATATACAATACCCTACACCAGTCTGGTTTAAAGCCAACTAATGTGTGGATCCCACATCGAATGGGTTAAAATGGGACTTGTGTCAAAATTTTCTATAAAATTATAAAAGAAGAGAAAATCGTAAATATAGCCCATATGGGAGATAGGTCCAAATATGGACCGATTCTATCTAGAATCTATCGGCTTTATTCTCGGGATCATGTGAGTTAGTGGGGTCCCCCCCAAGCCAATTTTGGGGGGACCCTTATATGGGCACTAGGTCTAAACATGGACCGGTGTTAACCAAAATCAACAGGCTTCGTCCTTGGGCTGACATAGGTCGGTGTACCAAATTTCATCAAAATATCTTAATATTTGCGACCTGCAGCGTATAAAAAATATAATTTCGGTAGGGCCCTTATATGGGCACTAGGTCTAAACATCGACCGATGTTCATCAAAATCAATAGGCTTCGTCCTTGGGCCAACATAGGTCTGTGTACCAAATTTCATCAAAATATCTTAATATTTGCGACCTGCAGCGTATAAACAATATAATTTTGGGGGGACCCTTATATGGGCACTAGGTGTAAACATGGACCGATTTTAACCAAAATCAATAGGCTTCGTCCTTGGGCCGACATAAGTCGGTGTACCAAGTTTCATCAAAATATCTTAATATTTTCGACCTGTAGAGTGCGCACAAGAATGCATGGGCAGACAGACAGACGGACGGACATCGTTAAATCGAATTAAAAAAAAATTCTGAGCCGATCGTTATACTATAAGGTGGGTCTGGGACCAATATTTTTTTTTGTGGTACAAACATCAGCACAAACTTATAATACCCTGACCACGTAGTGGTGTAGGGTATAAAAATGGCTTTATCGGAAAACATATAAAGTTTTATATAACTCAATGTTAAATTTTTTTCTAAGTTGTTTTAGATATGTTTAAGTATAGCGCAATGTAAAAAAATTCTATGTTTTTATACCCTACACGACTATGTGGTCATTTGAGATATATTTATGTATGTTTTCAAAATATAAAAGACGTACTCATTATAACTCGTAAATTCCTTGTAAACCTTGTATAAATACAACCATATTTTTTATTTATCGAATTTGAAATTAAACTCATAAACATACCAGGTTTACACATTTTACGGGTTTATATGAGAAGGCTTAAAATGCTTGGTTACAATTATTTTCAACTTCTTTTAAAGAATTTTTTATTTAAATTTTGAATCCTTAACTTAGGGGTGTTATATAATTATGTCTTTCTACATCAAATTAGATATAATTATATCGGGTCAAAATCCGGATAAGATTCTATATGATTCAATATATTTAGATCTTATCCGGTATAATTTTATCCACCATTTTTCGGATCATAGTATATCTCCAATTATATTAAATAAGATATCATTACATATGGCATCATATTATTTTTTTTACTCGGCAGTTTTACAATTCAAACATATTTCAAAACCCAACATATTTTGGGTATAAATCTTGAAATCCAATTGTATTAAATAGCTATATAACTATATCAGATTGGATATAATACGATTCAATTATATGTGCCCAATTTTGGGATGCAATTGCATCAGAGTATATATTATTATATATTATATATATTATTATATAAACACTTATATGATTATTTTATATTTTAATATATAAGATATATAAACTTTTTTACTCGGGCATTTTAAAATAGTACATTTTCGACCCCTATAGTACCAAAACTTACATTTTTTTTTATAAAATAACAACCCAGTGAAAAATGCTCATATACGCTCAAATATGTTCATATATGGTTTATGTATGGACACATATGAACAAATATGGATTTTTTATGAACATATATGGATTTTATATGAACATATATGGAAGTATATGTGATTCTATATATGGAAAAAGATTTCATACCCAAGTAAAAAAAATGATATGGAGCCATATGAAGTTATATTTAATTATATATAATCTTTTATGTAATTAGATATAATTATATCCGAAAAATAAGAACATCTTATTGTATCTTATTGTACCGAATTGTATACAATTTGGTACAATTTGATACAATTTTATGCAATTCGATATAATTGTATCCGAATTTTGTCCTCATCCAATTACATCAAATTATATCTTTTTGTATAAAATTATATAAAATGTTATAAAAGTGCACATAGTTTGATACAATTATATCTAAAACTTGACCTTATACTTTAGATCATATTATATATGACCACATCTAACAATATACAAAAATTATTTTTTTAAATAAAAAAGATATGCAATATCTGGAGATCAGACCTGGGGGACTTTAATTACAATTGCAAATAAATGTAATTGAAATAAAAAAAAAACTCAATTACATTTCATGTAACTGTAATTGAAAATTTTCAATTACAAGTAATTGTAATTGAAAGTGATTTCAATTACAAATTTCAATTACATTTAGAATTAAAGTGTTTTTTTGTTAAAATTTTGTAGAAAAAACTGACTGGGATAGGTTGGATAGGCGTGGATAAGTATAAAAAGAATACGTCATGTTGGGCTGACCCCTCACTTGTACTTTTTGTCATTATTTCTTTTCCGAAAAAATCTAATTGACATTTTTTCAATTACAATTATATGTAATGTATAATTGAAAATTTTCAATTACAAATTACTTGTAATTGTTTTTTTTTAATTGTGTAATTGTGTAATTGCATGTGTTATTAATTTCCAAATATAATGATTAACCCAAAGGTCTGCTGAAGATCCTATAAATTCGATAAATCTTCCATTACTTTTATCCAGATTTACCATGACAGTGCATTAAACATGAACAAAATTTTCTTTATTTTTAGTAATTTTAAAATAAAGTTAACAAGACCGAAATTTTAAAGTTAATAGGATTATGTTATACAACCAAGATATAAGAAAAATAGTAAAAAAAATAGTAAAATACTTCAAAATAGTAAAAATTACTAAAAAATATGTGATGCAAAAAATAAAATCACACACGAATCATGACGCACGGACATTTCTAATTCACGCGCCAATCCCTAGTAATTACTAAATCTAAAACTAGTTCAAAATCATTTTTAACATAGAACCACATATAATATAATACGGTTTTATATGGACCTTAAATATTTTTATATAAAATCACTTTGAAATAATTGCTTATGTGGGATGATATATAATTATAGATGATTTTAGAAAGAACGTTATATTGTTATATCCCGGTGAAAAATTTTCATATACGCTCAAACATGTTCATATATGGTTTATGTATGGACACATATGAACAAATATGGATTTTTTATGAACATATATGGATTTTATATGAACATATATGGAAGTATATGTGATTCCATATATGGAAAAAATTTCATATACAGACATATATGGAAGCATCTGTTATTTCATATATGGAAATGGCACTCATATATGGACAAATATGAAAGTATATGTTATTCAATTTATGCAAAAGGGACTTGTATACATTTTTCCATATATGTAAAAGGAACTCATATTTGGATAAATATGGAATTATATTTAATGCCATGAATAAAAAAAGGAACATATGTAGCGCCTAATTTGAATGTCATACATAAATTTATATCTATCGTACAACCTTATAATAAAGGACAGCAACATTCGCATGTATTCGCATATATTTAATAAATGCATATGCTCATATATGAACATATACTTAGGTGTTACCTCATTTTTCGGATCCATACATATATGGTTGAACCATAAATGTTCATATATGGACATTTTTCACCGGGTATATATTCCAATATTCGGATCAAATTAGATATGAACATATATATGGGTTTATATATGGTGATATATGATTATATAACATCGTTTTTAGTCGGGTAGTCAATTTAGCTCATTTGATAATTTATTTGTGAATTCAATCGATTTTTATTTACTTAATTTGTTTACTTTTCAAATATAATATTTTATGTGTTCGTTTTAAACACAAGTTTTTGTATGTAAATTAAAAAAAAAATTATTGTTTTTGCCAATTAATTTCTTTTTTAAATAAACTGGATTTCTATAGAATTTTTGGAAATAACCAAAATGTGCCAGTGTACCAATCAAACTTTGATTGTGCCAAACATGGCACCATTGTGCCACAAATCGCATCACTGATATGCAACTAAAAAAAGCTGTTTTTCACTCTCACGTAAAAACGGAGACAAAATCCTGTTTTCAACAGAAATGTCCGGCACGTTACGACTCGTTTACGCCTAGTACTCAGCACTATTTGTTTCTCATTAATCAGGTTGAATCAGCTGATTCGTCACGTTATATTTATGTTAAAGTAATTTGGGCTTTATTGTGGTTGTCGTTCTCGTTGTCGTTTTTATTATGTTTTGTTATATTGTGTAAGATATACGGCAGATACGAAATCAAAATATTTCATTTATTTTTGTAAAGTGTTTTCATAAATAAATAAAACGAAATTTGAGGTAATATCTACATGTATGATCATGCATGTTCATGTGTGCTCATGTATGTTCATACATGTACACAGATGTAGATACTACCTCAAATTTCGTTAATGCATGGTCATATATGATTCATGTATGGAGATTTATGTATCCATGTATGATCATCAATGCAGGTTTATGAGCATGCATGAACATACAGTAATTTTGACTTAGCTGCACAACCAACTTCTGCAAGCATATTTGTGCAGGTAAGCCAAAAACGCAGCTAAGACAAATTGATTATCTGCCTTAATGTGCAGGTATACCAATACAGACTGAAAACAAACAAAACAAATGAATCTAATGATGATAACTTTGTGCTTTGCTCGAGATCCTGCGATTTTTATGGTTAAAAAACGACTAAAGTAGGATATTTTTGTCACAAAAAAAGTTGACAACACATTTATTTTATGTGTTTTTTTTTCTAGAATTGAAAAACAAAGCAAATCACAAGAGTTTAACATTATTTTCTTATGAAAATAATGTAAAACTGCCAAAAATATGTGGCAGTTATCTTAAATGCGCAGGTACAAAATGTACACTTAAAGAAGACAATTGCGTACATAATTTTGTAAAATAGAAACGAAACCAAAATTTTTTTCAGTTATAGCAAATGTGCACTTAAGAAAAGGGCAGTTAAATCAAAACTAATGTACTTTAAATCTGTATGGATCCATATATGTGACCTTCTCCGAGAAAAGGGACCTAGTGTGTGAAAATGAAGTTTTGAGAAGAACGCATTTAAAGTTAAATTAAAAATAAAATTTTAATGTTTTCTCATTTTTATCGAAACCCGTTTTTTGACACACTAGGTCCCTTTTCTCGGAGAAGGTCACGTCATGTCGATTTTTAGCTGGGATATTAAAAAAATAAAAAATTTCTAAGTCCAAGGAAAATTCCCATATTTGAGAAAAAAAGATCTGCACCCGTGTTGATATATGAAAATCTGGCATCTCGTCAACAGCTGATCTCATGCACTTATGTGCAACTATTATATGTATCTAGTTATTCTTTTGTCTTCTTTGATTCTCTACACTTCCGTTTACATTTACTTTAATAAATACTCTTTTTTGTACACACTGTTCCGAAATCAACTCGCTTTTATTTATAATATCACAACAACCCGTATTCAAAATTACAAAGTGTATGCTAACTAACTTGCTGCTAACTTTTTTACACACAAATTCCCAAAAGAGAAAGCTGGCAGCTAGTTAGTATATGCTTTTTCGAGGGGGCTAATCTTTAAAGAATTCAACAATAACGGATTTGTACAATAACATCTTTAATAGTTACTCATTATCAACAGTAGCCTGCGGCTGGTAGTGTGTAGAACGTGAAATCCTGCTGCCCTCCAATACAAAGTTTTTTTTTATCATCTAAATTTAATCATATCGTATTGCATTAACTTATATATCTAATTTCATCGGGACAAAACTCGGATATAAGTTCATCATTTGATATAACTCTTTGTATCCTTGTAAATACAATTATATCCGATTTGATACAATTTAATATAACCATTTTTCGGATGAAATTATATCCATTCATATATAATTTTATATAAACTTTTTTACTCGGGAAATTAACATTTAAATAATTTTTTAATTTAATTTGTTAATATATTGAATTGATTTTTCGTTGTATTTTACTAATTTTAATAGATTTTTTAAACTTTTTCGAGGCTGTCGTGAACAAAAATTTAGACGATATTTTGTGTCGTAAAAATGCTATTCGGCGAAAACGACAAATTTTCTTGTCGTATACGAAATCCGCAATTAGGGTAAATATAAGAGAACATGAAGTTCTCAGTTCTCTTTATTTCTTGTAAAAGCTTGTTAACTTGTTAACCACCCTAGCAAATGCAAAAAACATTTTCAAAATTAAGCCTCTATTTAATTTTTAAAAATGTAAAATACCAATTATACAAAAATATATTAACAATTACATCTGAACTTTTAATCCTGAACACTATTGTTATTACCCCGTGATAATTGAATCCACATCACAACAGTGTAAAAACCTTTTTGGCAATCGTAATGTATAGAATAAAATTTCGGTTAAATAATTTTAAACGGAAATTAGTGGTTTTTATTTGGAAAAATCGACCCCAACTAGCTGGACAAAAAACCCAGCTAAATATCTTTTGGTCCTTCGATAAAATCCTAGACAGGCTAGGATTGGAAATTAACTAGTAAAAAACTTTGATGTAATGTTGGCTTTAGCAGTTGTTCTGATATAATCAACAAATTAAATAAATAAATAGTATGTATTTTCAAATACTTGTATTTATATTTAATCATGATTTATAATATATAACCAAACATTTCAATTTTCATCAGTTATCAATTTATTATTTTTATTAACCAATTAGGTTTAGTTTCTACCTTTTATCAATTGTCAACTATACTGTTTTTATTATTCATTTAGATTTAAGTTTTGTCTTGTAATAGATCACTGTACTTCATTTTTAAGCTGATTGCTAATCAGTGTGTTCGTGGCTTCCAAATTCTGGATAGAGAAGGTTACCTAGTGTCTTCAAATGCAATGAAATGTGCAAAGAAATTTGAAAATAACACACAAAGCAACAACAAAATTATTTTCGTTGTTGTTGTTTTGTGTGTTATTTTCAAATTTCTTTGCACATTTCATTGCATTTGAAGACACTAGGTTAAGCCCACAAACAGTATTTCAGAGTTTATCCTCTAAATAGGTCCCCATTCAACAAAGGTCTATTCCCTTAGAGGAGCTTCTAATACAGTTCTTAAGGGTATTGACCTCAAAGACAATCTACTGGTACACAGAGCAATACATGCTTATATTTGCTATCTCAATGATCATTTTGTTGATCGATTTTCTAGCACAGTAAACATAATGACACCTTTAGCACGTGTTGCAGTTACGGATGATAGATTGAGAGAGCTTGCGGAACTAGGGGGTAGCGATAAAAGCAGCATTGTTTATATGTTTAATATTGCTTCAGCAAGAAAAGTATAGCAGCTCAGCGACCAGAAAATTTTATTATCCAGAGCTGGCAATGGCTTGCCTTATCAGAAGCTCTTTCAACCAGTCGGCGTCTCAAGTGACTAAAAGTATAGGGATAAGACAGATGAGTAAGATAGCTAACACAGCTGGAGTCGGAGGTATTGATGAAGCTGCGGTTGCTGAATTTCTTAGCTATATGAGTACACCTGAATCAATAAAATTTGAAGTAGAGCACATAATGGCAGAAGCAAAGAAAATGAGAACATAAGCTAAAGATCGCAAATCTAAGATATCAGCTAAAGTATATCTCCCGGACGAAGATGATGAAAAGGCTTCAGGTACAAGTGGCAAAGTTGTTACTGATATAATCAACAAATTAAATAAATAAATAGTATGAGTTTTCAAATATTTGTATTTAATCATGAATTATAATATATAACCAAACATTTCTATTTTCATCAATTACACTATGCTACAGTCAAAATCGGGATGGGATGAAACCAACGGGAAATGTTATATCGGTCAAAAACAAGTTATACGTGTCCCGGCGTTTCGCTGGGTCACCGCTAGGAATCGAGATATATCTTTTTTTTGACATAACTCGAGAACAACTAGTCCGATTTTGCTCAAACAATTTTAAAAAAATTAAAAATTACAATTCCTTTAATCTGTTTATATAACTTTTTTCTATATACTCAACAGTTTTGCCGGTAAAAATAAATGTTTGTTACCGCTACCATAAAAATCAATAACCTTTTGTTTATTACTTTTTTTTAATATTTTAGGCAAAAAATATTTTTTTCTTCATACATTTATTTTTACCGGCAAAACTGTTGAATATATAGAAAAACGTTATATGAACAGATTAAAGGAATTGTATTTTTTAATTTAATTTTAAAATTGTTTGAGCAAAATCGGACTAGTGGTTCTCGAGTTATGTCAAAAAAAAAAGACCACCAAAGGTCAAATCGATATATCTCGATTCCTAGGGGTGACCCAGCGAAACGCCGGGACACGTATAACTTCTTTTTTACCGATATAACTTTCCCCGGTAGTTTGAACCCTTCCCGATCACTGACCCCTACCATTTGTCTCACAGTGTTATCATTTACTATTTTTATTAACCAATTAGGTTTAGTTTCTACCTTTTATCAATTGTCAACGATATTGTTTTTATTAATCATTTAGATTTAAGTTTTGTCTTGTAATAGATCACTGTACTTCATTTTTAATACTAGCAATCAGTGTGTTCGTGGCTTCCAAATTCTGGATAGAGAAGGTAAGTCCACAAACTGTATGTTAGAGTTTATCCTCTAAATAGGACCCCATTCAACAAAGGTATATTCCCTTAGAGCAGCTTCTAATACAGTTCTTAAGGGTACTGAATTTTTTTTTCTCTCCTTTTTGCATAATTTTAAAATGGGTAACCAGGATTCTAAAATTGAGAATTCAAACGCGAACGTAATTAACGAAGTTACGGTAAAAGTGGAATTCCCAAGAATATATTTTATTATAATTATCGCGATTCTGGCCATGCAATTGTTAACAACATTATATCAATTGCATAAACGATCATCAAGGAAAAGTTACTACCACGCTGCGTCCATGGCCAATGAAATAGAGAAAATCTAGGGAAAGTTGTCCTAATGACTTTTGATTTTTTTTCTTTTCTCCCTTCCTCTCGCGGATTTTTTTAGTAATTTTTTTTATTATTTCATTTCCTGATAATTTTATTGTGACAATGAATAGAGCGAAAAGTTACGGAAACTGAAATTTTTTTTCTCGAATTTTTTTTTATTGGCAAATGATCCCAAAATTATGGGAAACATTTTATTGGGCTACGTCCTACATTTTTTAGTTTAATTTTTTGACTACTTCTTGGATATTATTACCGGTTGGAACTTATTTCTCTGTGCATTTATATTTAAATGCGAGTTAAATGTTCCTATTAATCGGAAATAATTGCGTTCCCAACAGATGGAATGGGATGCAATTCTTACTAAGGCAAGAAAGATTAGGGAAGATTTTAACAGGTCGCACAAGTGTCTGAACGTTGACAGGGATACCCGACAGGAGACCATTGATAAACACATCAATGCTCTCGAAGGTCATCTGGAACGTTTGAGGGTATTATTTAACGTTTATTACTCTCGATTAACGTCGACACATAGGACAGCGGCCGACGCCTTCTATGCAGACCAGAGAAAAATTAATCTCGGTTGCTATTAAAAAAGGAGTAGAGTTAAAAATACCATACTCACTCCAGGATACGGCTTGCCTGGTTGACCCTGTAACAATCAGCGTTGAAATTGGCGCTGCCCGGACAGCTGGGGTGAACATTGAACATACCCAGAATAGTGGAAATACTCGGGAATAATTGCGGACAATATGCCACAAACGCCGGCCGAGTTCCTTACGGTCGCCTCGAGACTCATTCCAGAGTTTGACGGTCGGCCGGAGAACTTGCAGGGCTTTATATCGGCCCTTGAACTGGTAGACAGCGTTTGTGAAAACCATAATGCCATTGCCATTAATTTAGTAAAGACAAAACTAAAGGGCACTGCCATTAATCTACTAAAAGGGACTGAGACGAATTTGGCTCAGGTGATCGACTCCTTAAGATCGAGCGTAAAAGGAGAATCGGTGGATGTGATCACGGCAAAACTGGTGAATATAAAACAGGCGAGCAAGAATGCTAACGCCTATATTAAAGAAGTGGAGGATTTGACAAAATCACTCCAAGCGGCTTACATATCAGATGGCTTAACGCCACAATTAGCCGAGAACTACGCAACAAAGGCTGCCGTTAAGGCGATAGTCAAGAATGCGACGAACGATAGGGTCACGGAACAGGGACTTTCTTGTTTTTCGACCAAAGGGTTTCTATCAGTTCAAAGTTCCAATGTACGACACATGTGTTAATAATTCGATCATACTACCGGCAAGATCACAGGTTGTGAGAAGAGTAGTACTTAAATCAAGTCAAGGGGAAGTACTGGTGCCCAACCAGGAACTACAACCAGGCGTATATATTGCGAACACGATAGTTAATGGGGATAATGCGTATATAAGAATACTTAACACAAATAATTGTGATATGCCGCTATGTGTTAAGGAAATAATTACCGAGGATCTGTCAAATTATGATGTATTACGAACATCGAAAACACCTGGGGGAAGAACCCAACAGGTTATGGGCAGACTCAGCAGGAACTTCCCTGATCGGTTCAAAGACGATCTTACAAAACTCTGTACAGAATATAGTGATATATTCGCCCTGGAAACCGAAGTAGTTTCCACTAATAATTTTTACAAACAGAAACTCAAACTTAACGACGAAACTCCGAGCTATATGAAAAATTATAGAATTCCACACGCGCACAAGGCGGAAATTGACAACCAGGTCAAGAAACTAGTAGATGATGGGATAGTAGAAACATCCACTTCGAACTATAACAGTCCTTTACTACTAGTGCCTAAGAAATCATTACCAAATTCCGAGGGAAAAAGATAGAGACTGGTGATCGATTATCGCCAAGTGAACAGGAAATTGATTGCGGACAAATTCCCGCTTCCGAGAATAGATGATATTCTTGATCAATTGGGGCAAGGTATTGGTAGACAGAGCAATACATGCTTATATTTGCTATCTCAATGATCATGTTGTTGATCGATTTTCTAGCACATTAAACATAGGGTGAGTTCCTAAACGTCAAAACACATTGCAGTGTTAGCGGTTTTCTACTGTTTCGATACAAAGCAAACAAGTGTGTTGCTTACTTTGTAATAAAAACATGTCAACAAAGCATCAACAACATTTGTGATGCACAGTTTGCTTTTAATCAGCCTTATTGCCGTTGTCGTTGTCGTATTACGACAGCAGGCGTTGTCGTTGTCGTTTTTATTATTTTTTGGTATTGTGTAAAATATACGACAGAAAATATAAGAAAATTAAATATTTCATTTATTTTTGTAGTGTTTTCATAAAATAATCAAAAAAATTAAATTTTGTAATAATAAAACAATTATTGTCTCTTAAAAGCAAGGTGTCAGATTTTCATTTTAAGGATAGTGTGTTTTTCCACAAGTTGTAAAATACCCAGTGCATTAAATTTTTTTAATTTTTCTTTTAAAAAAATTATATTTAAATAAAAAATTTCTAATTTTATTAATATATTAAAGTGATTTTACGTCTAATTTTACTTATTTTAATACTTTTTTTAAACCTTTTTTGAGGCTGTCGTGAACAAAAATGTATACGACAAGTTTTGGTGTATTTGACCGACAAAAACGACACTCGCGGTACCAAAAAATGCCTTTTGGCAAAAACGGCAAATTTTCTGGACGTATACGACAACCGCAATTAGGCTGAATATGCGCATCAATTGCGTTTACGAATGCATGACTTTGTTCAGTTGCATTGCAAATGACGTTTTGGAACTCAGCCATAATGACACCTTTAGTACGTGTTGCCGTTACGGATGATAGATTGAGAGAGCTTGCGGAACTAGGGGATAGCGATAAAAGCAGCATTGTTAAAATGTTTAATATTGCTTCAGCAAGAAAAGTACAGCAGCTCAGCGACCAGAAAATGTTATTCTCCAGAGCTGGCAATGGCTTGCCTTATCAGAAGCTCTTTCAACCAGTCGGCGTCTCAAATGACTAAAAGTATAGGGATGAGACAGATGAGTAAGATAGCTAACACAGCTGGAGTCGGAGGTATTGATGAAGCTGAGGTTGCTGAATTTCTTAGCTATATGAGTACACCTGAATCAATAAAATTTGAAGTAGAGCACATAATGGCAGAAGCAAAGAAAATGAGAACATAAGCTAAAGATCGCAAATCTAAGATATCAGCTAAAGTATATCTCCCGGACGAAGAAGATGATGAAAAGGCTTCAGATACAAGTGGCAAAGTTGTTACTGATATAATCAACAAATTGAATAAATAAATAGTATGTATTTTCAAATATTTGTATTTAATCATGAATTATAATATACAACCAAACATTTCAATTTTCATCAGTTATCAATTTACTATTTTTATTAACCAATTAGGTTTAGTTTTTACCTTTTATCAATTGTCAACTATACTGTTTTTATTAATCATTTAAATTTAAGTTTTGTCTTGTAATATATCACTGAACTTCATTTTTAATTCTAGCAATCAGTGTGTTCGTGGCTTCAAAATTCTGGATAGAGAAGGTTAAGCCCACAAACAGTATGTCAGAGTTTATTCTCTAAATAGGACCCCATTCAACAAAGGTATATTCCCGTAGAGGAGCTTCTAATACAGTACTTAATGGTATTGACCTCAAAGACAAGCTATTGGTAGACAGAGCAATACATGCGGCAGGATGATCGTTAGAGCATTTACAGCCATGACACAGTTGATGATAAAATATGGCGTTGTTAAAACCTTTCGACAAGAAGATCGCCAGCATGCAGACAGTCACTGTCTCAAGAATAGTGGCTTCTCATCCAGAAGTAGCTTTCATCTTTTGAAGAAGTGTGCCATAATCACAAGACCTATTTCAGTTACCATCACAGTGGAATCAGGCTATAACAACTTTAAAAGCTGCTTACGGGGAATTTATGTATTTTCATTCTTACCATATGAACAAACGACATCTTGCAATGGCTTTGGCTGCACTACATTACATGTGTGGAAACGCTTGCATTGTCTTCCGAAAAGAGAAGACAAAGAGTCTGCTATGACTCATGAAGAAAGTCAAATGCAAATTCTTAATAGGTGCATGTCCTTTGCACGAGCCGCCCTTCAGTCTGATTTGGTAAGTGCAAACAAGGAAACGCAAGCTTTAACTGGAACTTTACCAGACGTTGCAACTGCCAGTCAGTGGATAAAAGAGTTTGATGAGTCATTCAGGGCTTGTCAACACAAAGATGTAATTATAGCTTGAAGAGCGCAGCTCCCACACAATGATACCACACTTTGTGGAATGTTTATTCCACAATACACCAACTTAATATTATTAAGCGTGGTAAATTCATTATCAGCATATCTCCATAGAATATAAATTATTAAATAAGTATTAGTGAGAGAATTCTCTCTTTAGCATCTAGAGTAGTTCGTAAGAATTTATATAACAATATAATGTCAGTTGCTCACTGACAAAGTGAGTTTATACACGTAGTACAAATTCGTTTTACTTGTTTTTTGATTGATGTTTAACAATATCAAGAAATTGAAATTTTGCCACAGTTAATGGATGTGGCCAACATTTCATCTGAGATGTAAATATTTTTGCATAAATGAAAACATCCTAAAACCTCTCGCATTTATGAGGGTTATCTTGCATATTCCCATAATTGGGGTAAAAGTAAAAAGAAATAAAAAGAAAAAATCTGTTATCAAACCTCAGTATAAAACACCTGGTATAAAACAAAAAAAAAAACCTTTTTTAAATAAATAAAAAAAAAAGGTAAAATCACTCGCCTTTATGAGGATTATCCTGCAAAATTCCACAATTGGGGTAAAAGTAAAAAAGAAATAAAAAGAAAAAATCTGTTATCAAACTTCAGTAGTAGATTAACACCTGGTAAAATACTAAAAAAACCTTTTTTAAATAAATAAAAAAAGGTAAAATCACTCGCCTTTATGAGGATTATCCTGCAAAATCCCACAATTGGGGTAAAAGTAAAAAGAAATAAAAAGAAAAAATCTGTTATCAAACTTCAGTAGTAGATTAAAAATGATGTTAACAAAACCAATATAATTTTAATTAAATTTTAATCCTGCGTGTTTGTGAAGTCATTGTTGTCATACCGTCTGTATGCAACATAATACCCACACTTTATGGACGGCATGCGCGGTTCCAGCAATTAATATAAAAGGAAAAATCATACGCCTCAGTGGCCAACTCAATTTATTTGTCTACTGTGGCGTATGATTTTTCCCCTTATATTAATTTCTGGAATCGCGCATGATGGACGGACTGTTGTTTATTCCACACTACACCAATCCGAATGAATATTAACGATTAATCGTTATTCGATTAATAGAACAATTTTGCTTAAAAATTGTTGAAATAATTTAAAATTGCCATATTTCGAATAACGAATAATTCGAATAATTTAATACGATTAATCGATTAATCGAAATTGGTAAAAAATTAATAAAATGTTTTAAAAATATATATTTTTTATTAAAGTAAATATGGGATTTTATTGAAACTTATTTAAAAAATTGTAAAAAACATCATAAATATCAAAGAAAAACAAAAACATCAACAGTAGTGAGCACTCTGCATTCATAATATCCTTTAGCAAAAGATGGCAAATTAAGTTGTTTTTTATTTGAACAGTAAAACAAAGAAATTTACAAATAAGTTGTTAACAAGATTATAGTCAAAATTAGTATTTATGAGTTCTAAATAATGTTTAATGAGAACCAAATAACCTTTTATATATACATATGAGCTTTTCAGAGCCCAATTCAGCTAACTCTGCTAGAAACAAATTTGTCAAAATTAATCACAAGTTTTTTTTTTAATTTCCTGCGAAATAGTTGCTAGAATAAAATAAAGGGAAGGTCAGAAGTTGGTGTTAGAAGTTTTCTCAATCGGCAAACAAAAGGTTCTAAATGTAAGAAAACTGACGGAAGCTAAACCGTGGGAACATCCACACACGTGGTTCGAGACCAACACCCACAAACCTAAAGCAGTGGTTCCTCTCACAACTCATAATATTGATGTTCTTAGGGAATATGTCTTTAGTGCTGCAACCACTGGAGCAAAAATTAGTTACGACGGTGCTATGGATTATTTATACCGAGTGTTAGTCCAAGTATCCGTCCATGGGACGTAAACGTGGAGAGAAAATCAATTCTCAACAGAATGTCTCTCTACTTTTACGTGTTTTATGAGTTGAATGCATACGAAATAGATACAAATTAATATACGAGTTGTTCTATTCTTCTTCTCATTGAAGATATTATAGAGCGTTAAATATATGAACGTCTGGCTAATTTTTATGCAATGCAAAATTTAAAGAAAGGTCTGCAGTGTGGTTCTCCCCGATTTGGATAAAATTTGAATATGTTTCAGAGAGAACAGAAGTAAAAAAATATTTATAAAATATGATCTCAATTATAGCATTTTTTATTTTTATGAATTTTAGAAGAGTTTCCGAAACTCTTTTTGTTCTTTTTGCTCATAAGAGATACACAAGAAAATAATGTGTTAAATTAATGCTTAAACTTTTAAATGCTTGTAAAATACTAATTTTCTAATTTTATGTCCCGGATTCAACCAGAAAATGTGAAGTAAAGTAACAATAAACAAATAGTTGGCACTTCACCTTAGTTTGCTTAGTTTAAAAAGAAATATCTGTCATCAAACATCAGTATAAATATTTTTGGATAAATAATAAAAAAATCTAAAACCTCTCGCATTTATGAGGGTTATCGTGCATAATAAATAAAAAAATCTGAAAGCACTCGCCTTATCCGGGTTATATTCCATATTCCCATTCGGGTAAAAGTAAAAAGAAATAAAAAGAAAAAATCTGTTATCAAACCTCAGTGGTAGAATAAAAATGATATTAACAAAACCTATATAATTTTATTAAAATTTTACTCCTGCAGTTTGTCACGATTCTTACGGAGGTGTTGATGGCGGAAGAAAATTAAAAAAAAACATCTACAGGTAAATAGTAGGATACACATGTTCAGACCAAGTCGAAACCCAACACCTTTGGTGCACGGTTGCTAAAATGTTGGTAAGATTAACAGTTTGCAACTAGTGCTGGTAAATTCGGTTACTTTTGAATAATCGATACTAATCGATATTTCTGATTTGGATACTCGATACTACTCGATGCTTTTAACGGTTTTATTTGAAATTTTTTTGGTAAAATTCTTTGCAAATGTTTACGTTAATTCAATATTTATATTTATAAACATATTTTTAAATTTTTTCACCAACTATTCATTGCGTCTTCCAGAGTTTTTTTTTAACATACACTTCTAAATATTTGACTTAATTTTTTCTTTTAGCAGAGTTGTAGTTTAGTGATAATTATTTTAGCGGAGTCACATTTTTATATATTTTTTCTGCCTAAAATTCAACTCTGAAAATATCGAGTAGTAGTTTTGAGTATCGAGTAGTGTTGAGTACCGAGTAGTGTTGAATACCCACTACTCATATTTTTACCAGCACTATTTGCAACGACTACATTAACTGATTGGTCGGCCACAGCGAGTACATTACCAACCAAAGTTTAAACAATGTCCTAGCATCTATACCTACCGCAGAAATCACGGTACGTGCAGCCAGTTTTTGGTTGACACAGATAAATCACAGCGAAATTGTAAAGCAGCGCCTGTGCTTCGTCGGATAAAAACCGCAGTGACATTTTACCGTCCCCTCGACAATAGCTATATAATCAAAATAGACCAGGATCCTCCAACAAAGAGAGATTACTACGGGCAAACAGTGATATAAAAAAAAAACTAGCAAGGGCGGCGTTAACTTTTCGGAGCCTTTGGCGTCAACGAAATACACTACAGCCCAACAAAAGCTCATCGGCTTGGCAACCACAGTTTTATTTTAATAGCGACACCACCACAGCTATATTTTAGACCGCAGACAGGTATGACACTAGTACACGGCAGCAAACAACCACATTTATGATTTGGAGAGAAAATCCGCTACGTTAGCATCACCTAGCACCTTTAGATTCATCAGCGGCAGTGACAACTAAAACAGCAACAACAGGAGACAAAGATAAGTAGTAGTAGTTTGATTTAGGTTACATTTGTAACATTTAAAACTTAACCCTTAAATGCTCACGGTACCTTTAAAGATACGGTTTCGGGTTGAGTTGAGATAAAACGAAAATTAAATGAACACGTAAGGAACAGAGAACGAAGCCGTTGCCAAATTGTTACCGGCGGCTAGCCGACTATCAGCAGCTGGGTTTCTTTCTCTGCTCATAGGAACTCAAGCGCTATATTGTAGAATACATTTTGGAAAAATATTTAAAATTGTGTCTTTAAATGATTAGGGAGGTGGAAAAAAAAATTGGAGTAGTGTTTTAAAGATAAAATTCGAAAATCGTGTTTTTTGTGGAAATTGTGAGAATAAGTGGGGAACTCAAAACGTTTTTATTTATTTATCATTGGAAAAAGAAATGCTTTGATCACAATCGAAGTTTTGAGCATTTAAGAGTTAAAGATAATAATTACGCACCGTTAGGGTGTATCGCCAATCTGTGTTTTTAGGTGTAGGCTTGTTGAAACTGCCGAAAAACCTTTAGTTGTTAAGTGCAATCGAAGTTTACGTTTTTGGTTAATTAAAAAATAAAGGGCTAATACTTGTCGTTTGTGGTAAAAATGTTTACTTTTGCACATTTTATGGTAATTTTTAAAGGCGGGGAAAAAAATTTTTTTTTCCAGATTTCATTTTTGGTAAACTTTTGAACGTTTCTATGGAAATTTTTCAATGCGTTAAAAAAAATTTCAAAAATTTGATTGAACCTTTAAACGTTTTTGCGGAAGTTTTTCAATGCTCGAATTTAGTAGAATATAAGCTGCCTTTTTGGGCCGATTAAATTCTAGTATTTGGCTTCGCTGGAACTATTATAATTCGAATTTTTGCAGATCGAATTGGTTATAGAAATTATTAATAATAATTATACACTAGCAGCGGTATTCATAAGTAAAATTTAGACACTGTTTATATACTGAATAAGCAATTCTTATTCATAACACAATTTAACAAACTATGCTTAACTTATACACAAACACTGTTTAACTCTTGAACAGCCGCTGTCATTTTGGCATTTCTGTCAACAACAGCTGGTTTAATAACAAAATAAAAAATTTCTTTGATGCAAACGTAAATTCATTTTTAATTATAAATACGATGAATACACTTGACACATTTGATACTTTAAATTTATTAAACGTAAGAAAACGACGTTTAACAAAGTGTTATAAAAAAACGGAAAAATGCATTCGTGATATATAATCAGAGCTTTGAAGAATTAATTCCTTTTTGAATGAATTCACTACCAATCCAATTCAATTTTCTCTAGAATTGAATGAATTCCTTTTCTTAAGTAATTCACTGAATTCATTCAACTGAATGCGTTCATCAAACAACAAATTCAAAGAATTAATTCAATTGCAATAGTTCTTTTTATTAAATCAAATGAATTAATTCACCGGTGAACGCGTTCAATTTTATAAATCGAACGGAAAAAAAGTGAATTAATTCCTTACTGAATTAATTCACCTTACTGAATTAATTCACCACTGAATTCATTCAATTTCATTCAGTGAATTAAAAAAAAATAAAATTACATTCAGTGAATTAAAAAAAAAAATAATAAGTTCACTGAATTGAAAAAAAAAATAAAATAAGTTCACTGAATTAAAAAAAAAAATAAAATAAGTTCACTGAATTCAAAGCCTGTTTTCTGCCGTTCAGTAGAAGAAAACAATAATGTACAAGTAAAAGTTTTAAATAAGCAATTTTACAGCGTGTGCTAGTAACAAATTAGAAACCGGATGCTGTTTATCAACCTACATGATTCAAAAATAAAGCCTTTTACTATTAAAAATAAAAACTTTACAGATATAGATAAATTTGGAAAAAAAAAATATAACTACAGGTTGGTTGAAAAGTTCCTGCGCTCACCAAGAGATGGCACTGCTAGCTTCAAACTTTTTTTTTCTCAAGTTGGTATAACTGTCCTGAGAACACATGCAAAGTTGCAAGTCATTCTGTCAATTCATTCTTTGTTTACAAGCCATTTGAAGTTGACGTGTCATGGATTTTTTTTAATATGGAAAAAACTGAATATCGTGCAGTCATTAGATTCTTTGTTTTGAAGGGTTTAAAAGCAAAGGAAATTTATGAACACTTGTTAGAAGTGTATAAGGAGTCCTCACCATCAAAACGCACCGTTGAATTTTGGGCTGGTGAATTTAAACGTGGTCGTACTAGCCTTGAAGACGATCCACGCCAAGGACGACCAAAAACTGCAACCACAGCATAAATCATTGAGCAAGTACATAATATGGTTAGTGAAGATTCAAGTTTGACTAAGCGTGAAATTTCTAATGCCATAGGCATCTCAGACGAACGAGTACTCCATATTTTACCTGAAGAATTACGTATGAAAAAACTGTTTGGAAAGTTAGTACCGCACACATTAACAATTCAACAAAAACTGGATCGAAAACAAATTTCTCAGCGTAATTTGGAGCGTTGTAAGCAGAATAAAACCGACTTCTTGCGTCGGTTTATAACTATGGATGAGACTTGGATCTACCACCATGATCCTATATTGAAACAAGAACGTTTACACTGGACTGAAGGTGGTTGTTCAGCTTCAAAGCAGGTGAAGTTACAACGATCAGCAAAGAAGGTTATGGCATCAGTTTTTTGGGATGCAAAAGGAATTTTGTTGATTGATTATCTTCAGAAAGGTAAACTCTGAATATTATTGCAGCCTTTTGGATCAGCTGTATGAAAAAATTCGTGAGAAAAGACCTGGTTTAAAAAAGAAAAAAATCATTTTTCATCAAGACAATGCACCTGTTCACAAAAGTGTTTTGACGATGGCTAAATTCAAAGAATTAAAGTACGAATTACTTGAACATCCACCGTATTCACCAGATTTGGCTCCCAGTGACTACTATCTCTTCAGAAATCTCAAACAATTCCTTCGTGGAAAGAATTTTTCGTCGAATGAAGAGGCCATAGCAGACGTAGACGGTTGGTTATCTTGCAGAGCTTCCGGAAAACCATTATAAGGATGGGATAAAATTATTGGAAGATAATTGGAACAAGTGTATTGAGCTTCTAGGAGATTATATTGAATAAAAAATATATTTCGTAACAAAAACATTATTCTTTCATTTCGAGCGCAGAAACTTTTCAACCAACCTGTATATAACTAGTTTGAAAAATTAATAGTTATATTTTTTTCCAAATATATCTATATCTGTAAAGTTTTTATTTTTAATAGTAAAAGGCTTTATTTGAATCATGTAGGTTGATAAACAGCATCCGGTTTCTAATTTTATTTGTACATTATTGTTTTCTTCTACTGAACGGCAGAAAACAGGCTTTGAATTCAGTGAACTTATTTTATTTTTTTTTTTAATTCAGTGAACTTATTTTATTTTTTTTTTTCAATTCAGTGAACTTATTATTTTTTTTTTTAATTCACTGAATGTAATTTTATTTTATTTTTTAATTCACTGAATGAAAATGAAATTGAATGAATTCAGTGGTGAATTAATTCAGTAAGGAATTAATTCACTTTTTTTTCCGTTCGATTTATAAAATTGAACGCGTTCACCGGTGAATTAATTCATTTGATTTAATAAAAAGAACTATTGCAATTGAATTAATTCGTAACAAAATAAATCGAACGAAAGCAAATATGAATTAATTCCATTCAATATATGGTGCTTAGTGAATAAATTCATCGAATTTTTAATTCAGAATTGAAAAATTGAATTAAGGAATTAATTCTTCAAAGCTCTGTATATAATGACGAAGAGTTCCGAAAACGATACAAATTCATAAAGGAAAACGCGCGCAAATTGGTGTCTTTGGTAAAGACAGATCTTCAAGGCAAAAGAAATGGTGGAAAGATTCCTGCTCATATACAAGTTTTAGCTGCTTTTAGATGTTGGGGAAGAAATCAGATGCAAGACGATTGTGGGGACACGCACGGTTTTAGCCAACCTACTATGAGCAGAGTTTGCCAAAATGTTGCTCGAGCTTTTGCCAAATTAGCAAATAAAGCAATTAAAATGCCAACAAGTGCCGAAGAGCAAATAAAGGCCATGGAAAATTTTGAAAAAATTGCTGGATTTAAGAAAATAATAGGAGCTATCTATTGTACACACTTGAGCATTCAAGCAGTAGCGGGTGATGATGCACAATTGTATGTGAATCGAAAAGGATATTTCTCTTTTAATGTTCAGGTATTATAATGAAAGTTTTGTGAAAAAAAATTTTAATTTTAAATTCATACGCCAAGGTCGTTTGTGACGCAAATTTAAAGATTACCGATATCGTTGCCTGCTGGAGGGGAAGTACACACGATTCCCGAATTTTTAATGAGAGTAAAATTAAAGAAAAATTCGAAAATCGAAATTTCATGGGAAGACTAGTTGGAGATGGTGGATACAAATGTACCGTGTATGGTAAAGTCGTTTTCGAATTCTTTTGGAAAAGATGCGTCTTTCTCGAAAAAATGCAAAAACCCTTATTGTGGCATTGGCTGTTCTCCACAATTTGTCAATAATGTTCAAGGAAGAAGAATTCGGTAAGACAATGTTATCAAATTGAAAACAATTTAACATAATATGCTTTTCAGATGCCAACTACCAAAATTCGGATTTACCAACATCAAATGAAATCATACAAAATGATTTGGAAAATTAATCAATTTCACGTGCAATTTATATTTAACGATATTTTTAACTTTTTCGCAAATCAAAAACTGTTCGTTTAAAAGTAAATTGTTTTATTAAAACATAAAAGTATCATTTTATAAAAATTATAAATAAATAATCCATTAAAACATAAAAAAACTGAAATAAATAATTCATAAATTCTATTTAGTACATTTTTACCTCTAAAATTAATTAAAAAATCCTTTTTCCTTTAAACTGTCAAGCTCCAGCTTTAATTTTTCGATTTTAATAGCATGTTCTTCAATCATTTGCTTATATTGAAGTTCCAGAACCTTCTTTTTTAAATCATTGACACTATTTTGTGCGTCAGAGGGGCAATTCTGTAACTTTTTAACGACAAAATTCGGTAGTTAAATTGACAAGGTTTCATAGTAAACTGACAACTGAACAACCAAATTTTGTCGGTAAACAGTTAGAGAATCCCACTACAGATTCTATTTTGCTTAATTTTATTTCCTTTTCCTTTTGTAAGATACTGATTTCCAGCAATTTTATTCCCTTTCGGCCTTCGTCATGTTTTACTTTAGCTTTCTCTTCGGTGGTGCCTTTTTTCTTCAATGAACGATACGTCGGCCTCACCCTCGCTTGATATCTCCAGTAAAAAATTTGTAATTTCTTCATCATTGTTTTGTTTGCTCACTTCCACTTGGTGATATAATTCTTTTGGTGTTGAGTTACTGTCATGTTGAGTTACAATCATGCTCAAATTGTTTTGGAATACGTGAAATTAATTGCTCTTCAAAATTGCTGAGGGGCTCTGGAGGTGGGCCTCCGCCTGTGTGTTTCGTTTGTCTTAAAAACAATGAATTTTTGGTTTTTGCTACAGATTTTATTTTGCGCCACTGGGATTGTATTTGTTCCAAAGTTCTTTCAGTCTGTTTAGAAGTATTAAAAAGATTAAGGACAGAGTTCCAGGCATCTTTTTTTTCTATTCAAGTTTGTGTCAATTTTGGAGTTTTCAATGATTTCTAATTTCTCCAAAACAAGATGTGATAAAACATCCTAAAAATAAAAATGTTGTATTAAAGAATATAATAAAAACTCATAAATTACTTCCCTTTTCATCCTGTTCCCAGTTAGACGATCTTTTCACAATCTTTTTTTCCATTTTAGACATTTTTCCTTCATTTAACTTTGTTTAACGCTTAAATTTAAATACAAGTGTCAAAATCAGAGGTGATTAAAGAAAAAACACAAATGATAACACAAAAATCAGAGTTCTATTTAACTAAAACATGGATGTTAAATGTTTTGTTAGACGGATGATAAAAAAGTGTTATGAATAGACTCACGAACAACCAGTGAACAAACCTAAAAAACATTCCAGTTGTGAACTAGTTGTGTGCAGCGCACATCGAGTTGATAATTAAAACTTATGAATACCGCTGTAGGTTTTTTGGATTGTAAAAAAATACAGATATACTAAATTTTTATTGTAAAATGCATATTTCCTCGCTTGTAAGTAAATTTTAAGTTCTTATGGTTCTAGGGCTTTCTGTTGTAGACTCGTTCGAACGGTAGAAGTTTTAGTTAATTTTAAAATTGTATGCTACTGGCATAAGTTAAATAGTTGTAAAGTTTTTGAATATAACTTTATTCGATGAAATTTAAACTTAAAAACGTAAAATATTTTTCTGAAGTCATGGCTGAATAGGCATAGAAGATCAACATGTATGTATCGATTGGTGAAGCGCGAAAGGGGGTAACCTGTAAATAAGTTGAGGTTACCATGGTATAAGGGTGGGATATGTAGACATTACCACTAACGTCTACAACGAAAGACAAGTGACTTGTTTTAGCTGCACTGGCCCAACTTTCGTGTCATATTTATCCCTTTGTATCACTGCAACGGACGACCCATGCCCGCGAGCCTTAGCCGTGCAATAATCGCAAAGTTGCCAGTGCGACAGTGATAGGATGGGAATACTTGGGTTTTTTCGGGGACTTTTGCGTTTGTGTCTCTTGGACATTTTTTTTTTAATTTTCTTCTGCCATCAACACCCAAGTAAGATTCGTGACAAGTTAATGTAATTGTAAAACACTAATTTTATGTTCCCAGATCCGGCCAGGAATTGGGTAAGTAAAATAAATAAATAGTTGGAACTTCACCTTAGTTCGCTTAGTTTAAAAAGAAATATCATTATCAAATATCAGTAAAAAATTCTCACTTTTATGAGGGTTATCTTCCATATTCCCACAATTGGGGGGTAAAAGTAAAAAGAAATAAAAAGAAAAAATCTGTTATCAAACCTCAGTATATCACCCCTAGTATAAATCAATATAAAAAACAATTTTTTTTAATAAATAAAAAATAAAAAAAAAAACAAAAAAGTAAGACCACTAGTCTTATGAGGATTACCTTGCATATTCCCACAATTGGGGTAAAAGTAAAAAGAAATAAAAAGAAAAAAACTGTTATTAAACCTCAGTTGGCACTTCACCTTAGTTTGCTTAGTTTAAAAAGAAGTATCTGTTATTAAACCTCAGTATAAAATTCTGGAGTAGTGTTTGGTTAGTCCACACTGCACCAACTATATAACTAAACATTATTAAGCGTGGCAAATGCATTGTCAGCATTTCCCCATAGAATAATTACTAGTAAGTACGTAACAGTGCGAGAATGCATTATGAGCATTCTCTCTGTAAGTATCTAAGATGTGCGTCACTATAAAGTGTAACACCCATTTTTCTTAATAACTTTTTTCACCTTTAATCAAAATTATTTTTCTTAATCACAATATCTTTGAAAAATGTGACAGATTTTAAAATGTATCAGTTTGTCAAATTTGACTTGTTAGTTAGTTCACAATGGATAATCAAAGACAAGTGCATACAAAAATTATTCAAATAATTCAAAAAAAACCATATTGGAGTTATACAAAAGTTGCTAGGGAAGTCCACGTGACCAGGCAATGTGTTTCCAGAGTGGTCAAAAAGTTCAACAAAGACCTAAAAATTGAAAGAAAGCCTGGAACAGGTAAAGCAAAACTGGTAACGAACGACGCGAAAGCCAAAAAGGTTGAGAAGCTTTTGCTGGCTCTTCCAAACATTTCTGGTCGCGAAGTGGCCCGGCGCGTGCAATGTTCGGAAAGTTTTGTGCGCCGAGTTAAAGCTAAAGCTGGCCTTAAAACATTTAAAGTCCAAAAAGTCCCGGATAGAAATGCTAAGAAGAATATTGAAGCAAAAAAAAGAGCAAAACTCCTCAAAAAAGAATTTTTTCAAAAGTTCGAATGTTGTGTAATGGATGATGAAACTTACGTTTTTGCAGACTTTGCGCAGCTTCCTGGCCAAGAGTTTTATGTAGCGGATAGTAGAGGCAATGTTTCTGAAGAGTTCCGAACTAAAAAACTATCAAAATTTCCCAAAAAGTTCCTAGTTTGGCAGGCTATTTTTAGCTGCGGCAACAGAAGTGCATCGTTTGTTACATTGTGATCAATAAACTCAGATATTTATATCAAAGAGTGTCTTCAAAAGAGGTTGCTCCCATTTCTAAGACAGCACAACATATCAACATTCTTCTGGCTAGATTTGGCAACATGTCACTACAGTAAAAGCGCAATAGACTGGTATAATAAAAATAATGTTATTTTTGTTCCAAAAGAGGCTAACCCACCAAACTGACCAGAGCTGCGGCTCTGGTCAAAAGAGAACTTGGGCTCTGGTCAAAAGAGAACTAAAGAAGAGTACATCTGTTCCCAAAACCATTACTAGTTTTCGATATAAATGGACAGCTGGTACCAAAAAAATCACCGAAAACACTATAACATTGCTTATGGATGGCATAATGAATAAAATAAAAAATTTTATAAAATTAAATTAATTTTTAAATAAAATAATACAGAATATAAATCTGTAATAAAAATGCAAAATAAAACTGTTTTATTTTTAACTCTAGCTTACTCCAGTCAGTTTTTATTTGACTTTTGATGTGTTACAGTTTATAGTGACGCACATCATAATTAGGGAGCTTTGAAGATTGTTATGATTAATAAAGCTAGTTGCACACTAGAGCTACAAAGACAAACTTGTTATTTATTGGACCAGACCACCATATTACTCTACATGTACTCATATATTGAATACATAAAAATTCTCGCTTTTATGAGGATTATCTTCCATATTCCCTCAATTGGGGTAAAAGTAAAAAGAAATAAAAAGAAAAAATCTGTTATCAAACCTCAGTAGTTATTTAGTTAATTGTTCTTTATTTAAATTCAAATATGTAATTACAACTTAATATAATTAAAAAACTAGAACATACGACTATGACTTTATGTCGTCAGTCGTCAAACCTCAGTATAAAACCCCTGGTATAAAACTAATAAAAGAAAAAAATTAAATAAATAAAAGAAGGTAAAAACACTCGCCTTTATTAATTTGCATATTCCCACAATTGGGGTAAAAGTAAAAAGAAATAAAAAGAAAAAATCTGTTATCAAACCTCAGTATAAAACCACTGCTATAAAACTAAAAAAAAGAAAAAAATAAATAATAAAACCACTCTCCTTTATTATTTTGCATATTCCCACAATTGGGGTAAAAGTAAAAAAGAAATAAAAACGAGTAAAAAGGTTAAAGTCGGGAATGCCGACTATACAATACCCTACACCAGGCTGGTTAAGAGACAACTAATGTTTGGATCCGAAATTCGAATGGGTTAAAATAGGACTTGTGTCAAAATTTTCTATAAAATTATAAAAGAGAAAATCGTAAATATAGCCCATATGGGCAATAGGTCCAAATATGGACCGATTCTATCAGCTTTTTCTCTGGACCATGTGAGTCAGCAAACCAAATTTCCTTAAAATATCTTAATATTTGCGACCTGCAGCATGTAACCAAGCCAATTTTGGGGGGACCCTTATATGGGGACTAGGTCTAAACATGGACCGGTGTTAACCAAAATCAATAGGCTTCGTCCTTCGGCCGACATAGGTCGGTGTACCAAATTTCATCAAAATATGTTAATATTTGCGACCTGTAGAGTGCGCACAATAATGCATGGACAGACAGACAGACGGACATCGTTAAATCGAAATAAAAAAAATTCTGAACCGATTGGTATACTATAAGGTGGGTCTACGACCATTATTTTTTGATGTTACAAACATCAGCACAAACTTATAATACCCTCTCCACGTATTGGTGTAGGGTATAATGATATTAATAAAACCTATATAATTTTTTAAATTTTTGCACCTACAATTAATGATAGTAAAATACTAATTTTATGTTCCCATATCCAACCAGGAATTGGGTAAGTAAAATAAAAATTAATGTAAAGCTAGGGTCAGGCGTAAAGAGAGATGTCAAAGTGAAGTTGGTAAAGTGTTATTTGCTAATTGCTATAAAGTCAGTCGGTCGGCAGTAAGTGGTTTGAAGTCAGTTGAATCGGTCGGTCGTTAATCTGTTGTCCGTCGATACTCTACGCTGTATTATAATTATTTAAAATTTTATATCACTCTTTAAAAATACATCATTGTAACTTTGTTTTAGTGAATAATTATATTGAAATTATAAATCTTATGAATTAAATCAATAAAATTAATTAAAATTCTTACATAAATAAATACAGGGCGCGGCTAAAGTAACTATATGATGTAAAAAAATTGCAACTTCTTTGCTTGTCAATATTTTATATATTTTTTTTTCCATTTCAGGAACTATACTTGGGAGAATATAAAAATGGAACGCTATACAATTGCGAAAAGAACTAAAGGTCGTTTTTCTATTCCTTGAAAATAATCGTTAGATAGTTAATACTCAACGTTCACACAGATTTTATGGTGTAAGAACTGCTCCTACGGGTCCAACCATTCGTTCGTTTTGTGATCCCCAAAACAATAGATTTTGGGGATCACAAAATCCCAAAAATCTTCATCAAAAATCTTTACACACAATTCGTGTTTGGTGCAGCATTACCGCCGAAAAAATTTACGTTCCATTTTTGTTTTTAACGATTAAGGTGTAAGTCAAACAATAAATGGAAAACGTTACAGAGTAATGCTTCAAAATTTTTTATTTTCGCAATTGCCACCAACCGACAACATATGGTTTCAACAAGATGGTACAACACCCCATACAGCCCGTGCAACCATGGATTTATTGAGACAACAATTTCCAAATCGGATAATTTTTAAAAACGGCGATTTGAGATGGCCACCACGATCGCCTGATTTGACTGGACCAGATTTTTTTCTTGTGGGGCTATCTCAAAGCAAACATTCAAGAAGAAATTGATCGTTTACCACAGGAAACACTAAACAAAATTATGGAAAATGCTATAAAAAGAGCACATTTTTGCGTTAGAGAAAACGGTTGTTATTTAACTGACATTATTTTTCATAATTAATGTAAAAGAAATAATATAAAATAAACTTTATTTTTATCATTAAATTTTTTGTTTTTTTCATTCCATTCAATATTTATTTAAAAAACAACTGTACAATTGGAGTCCGAAAAGACTCATAAAAGAGCCCTTAGACGTTCTGAAATTATAACTATATGTGGGTGTTTTCCTTCACCGTTGAATATTCTTTCTGAGCACACTTTTTTGACTCATAAGACTCAAAATTATGAGCATTGCTGGCAAATTTTGAATTTTCTGAGCCATTTATGAGTCATTTATGAATAATTTTTGAGTCATTTATGAGTATTGAAAAAATTAAAAAAAAAATTCAATACACTCATAAATAAGAGTCTATTATGTTTCATTTATGAAACTAAAATTCTGAAAATGCTCGTATTTTAGAGTCTTTTATGAGTCATAATTTCTGAGCGCCAGAAAAATGTTGGCTGGGAAATCATATAGTTATTTTAGCCGCACCCTGTAGTTGGCTCTTCAACTTAGTTTGCTTATTTTAAAAAGAAATATCTGTTATCAAATATTAGTATAAAACCCTGGTATAAATATTTTTGGAATAAAAAATTCTCGCTTTTATGAGGGTTATCTTCCATATTCCCACAATTTGGGTAAAAGTAAAAAGAAATAAAAAGAAAAAATCTGTTATCAAACCTCAGTTGGCATTTTACCTTAAGTTTACTTAGATTAAAAAGAGGTATCTGTTATCAAACCTCAGTTTAAAATTATCGTGTAGTGTGTCTGATTAGTCCACGTTGTCATACCATCTGTATGCAACAGGATACCCTGGCAATAACATTATCTTCACCTACAATCACTTCCAAGCTGAGACTATGCAAAATCATTTTAACAACCCTATAACTAAATATTATTATGCGTGGGAAATGCATTGTCAGCATTTCCCCATAGAATTACTAGTAAGATAGTTGCTCAAAAGAGCTCCAAAGACAAACTTGTTATTATTATTGGACCTGGCAATATCATTATCTTCACCTACAATCACTTCCAAGCTGAGACTATGCAAAATCATTTTAACAGCCCTATAACTAAATATTATTATGCGTGGGAAATGCATTGTCAGCATTTCCCCATAGAATTACTAGTAAGATAGTTGCTCAAAAGAGCTCCAAAGACAAACTTGTTATTATTATTGGACCTGGCAATATCATTATCTTCACCTACAATCACTTCCAAGCTGAGACTATGCAAAATCATTTTAACAACCCTATAACTAAATATTATTATGCGTGGGAAATGCATTGTCAGCATTTCCCCATAGAATTACTAGTAAGATAGTTGCTCAAAAGAGCTCCAAAGACAAACTTGTTATTATTATTGGACCAGAGAATATAATTATCTTCACCTACAATCACTTCCAAGCTGAGACTATGCAAAATCATTTTAACAACCCTATAACTAAATATTATTATGCGTGGGAAATGCATTGTCAGCATTTCCCCATAGAATTACTAGTAAGATAGTTGCTCAAAAGAGCTCCAAAGACAAACTTGTTATTATTATTGGACCAGAGAATATCATTATCTTCACCTACAATCACTTCCAAGCTGAGACTATGCAAAATCATTTTAACAACCCTATAACTAAATATTATTATGCGTGGGAAATGCATTGTCAGCATTTCCCCATAGAATTACTAGTAAGATAGTTGCTCAAAAGAGCTCCAAAGACAAACTTGTTATTATTATTGGACCAGAGAATATCATTATCTTCACCTACAATCACTTCCAAGCTGAGACTATGCAAAATCATTTTAACAACCCTATAACTAAATATTATTATTCGTGGGAAATGCATTGTCAGCATTTCCCCATAGAATTACTAGTAAGATAGTTGCTCAAAAGAGCTCCAAAGACAAACTTGTTATTATTATTGGACCTGGCAATATCATTATCTTCACCTACAATCACTTCCAAACTGAGACTATGCAAAATCATTTTAACAGCCCTATAACTAAATATTATTATGCGTGGGAAATGCATTGTCAGCATTTCCCCATAGAATTACTAGTAAGATAGTTGCTCAAAAGAGCTCCAAAGACAAACTTGTTATTATTATTGGACCTGGCAATATCATTATCTTCACCTACAATCACTTCCAAGCTGAGACTATGCAAAATCATTTTAACAGCCCTATAACTAAATATTATTATGCGTGGGAAATGCATTGTCAGCATTTCCCCATAGAATTACTAGTAAGATAGTTGCTCAAAAGAGCTCCAAAGACAAACTTGTTATTATTATTGGACCAGAGAATATCATTATCTTCACCTACAATCACTTCCAAGCTGAGACTATGCAAAATCATTTTAACAACCCTATAACTAAATATTATTATGCGTGGGAAATGCATTGTCAGCATTTCCCCATAGAATTACTAGTAAGATAGTTGCTCAAAAGAGCTCCAAAGACAAACTTGTTATTATTATTGGACCAGAGAATATCATTATCTTCACCTACAATCACTTCCAAGCTGAGACTATGCAAAATCATTTTAACAACCCTATAACTAAATATTATTATTCGTGGGAAATGCATTGTCAGCATTTCCCCATAGAATTACTAGTAAGATAGTTGCTCAAAAGAGCTCCAAAGACAAACTTGTTATTATTATTGGACCTGGCAATATCATTATCTTCACCTACAATCACTTCCAAACTGAGACTATGCAAAATCATTTTAACAGCCCTATAACTAAATATTATTATGCGTGGGAAATGCATTGTCAGCATTTCCCCATAGAATTACTAGTAAGATAGTTGCTCAAAAGAGCTCCAAAGACAAACTTGTTATTATTATTGGACCAGAGAATATCATTATCTTCACCTACAATCACTTCCAAGCTGAGACTATGCAAAATCATTTTAACAACCCTATAACTAAATATTATTATTCGTGGGAAATGCATTGTCAGCATTTCCCCATAGAATTACTAGTAAGATAGTTGCTCAAAAGAGCTCCAAAGACAAACTTGTTATTATTATTGGACCAGAGAATATCATTATCTTCACCTACAATCACTTCCAAGCTGAGACTATGCAAAATCATTTTAACAACCCTATAACTAAATATTATTATTCGTGGGAAATGCATTGTCAGCATTTCCCCATAGAATTACTAGTAAGATAGTTGCTCAAAAGAGCTCCAAAGACAAACTTGTTATTATTATTGGACCTGGCAATATCATTATCTTCACCTACAATCACTTCCAAACTGAGACTATGCAAAATCATTTTAACAGCCCTATAACTAAATATTATTATGCGTGGGAAATGCATTGTCAGCATTTCCCCATAGAATTACTAGTAAGATAGTTGCTCAAAAGAGCTCCAAAGACAAACTTGTTATTATTATTGGACCAGAGAATATAATTATCTTCACCTACAATCACTTCCAAGCTGAGACTATGCAAAATCATTTTAACAACCCTATAACTAAATATTATTATGCGTGGGAAATGCATTGTCAGCATTTCCCCATAGAATTACTAGTAAGATAGTTGCTCAAAAGAGCTCCAAAGACAAACTTGTTATTATTATTGGACCAGAGAATATAATTATCTTCACCTACAATCACTTCCAAGCTGAGACTATGCAAAATCATTTTAACAACCCTATAACTAAATATTATTATGCGTGGGAAATGCATTGTTAGCATTTCCCCATAGAATTACTAGTAAGATAGTTGCTCAAAAGAGCTCCAAAGACAAACTTGTTATTATTATTGGACCAGAGAATATCATTATCTTCACCTACAATCACTTCCAAGCTGAGACTATGCAAAATCATTTTAACAACCCTATAACTAAATATTATTATTCGTGGGAAATGCATTGTCAGCATTTCCCCATAGAATTACTAGTAAGATAGTTGCTCAAAAGAGCTCCAAAGACAAACTTGTTATTATTATTGGACCTGGCAATATCATTATCTTCACCTACAATCACTTCCAAACTGAGACTATGCAAAATCATTTTAACAGCCCTATAACTAAATATTATTATGCGTGGGAAATGCATTGTCAGCATTTCCCCATAGAATTACTACACCATTTCTAATTGAAATTGAGAGCTTTCCATGTAGTATTGAGAAAAGAGCAATTGAAATTGGGATTTTCCATTTGCTAATGAGAAAGGAACAATTGAAATTGAGATTTTCTATTTCATATTGGGAAAAAACCAAATGAAATTGAGATTTTCCAATTAAAATTGAGAAACGAATAAATGATATTGAGATTTTACAATTGAAATTGAGAAAAGCATACATGGAATTGAGATTTTTAATTTGATATTGAGAAAAGAACATATGAAATTGAGATTTTACATTTGAAATTAAGAAAAAAACAAATGAAATTGAGATTTTACAATTGAAAATGAGAAAAAAACAAATGGAAATTAGATTTGTTTATTTGAAATTGAGAAAAGAAAAAACAAATAAATTAAGAAAAATACAAATGAAATTGAGAAATTTTCAACTGCAATTAAGAAATTTAATAAAATTCTTGTGAATAAAATTAAGCTTGAACGGAGACAAAAATGGCAAGAAATTTGAAATATCTTACACCGATATATATTCCTTAAAAGCTGCTAAGAAGGCCAAATATTCAGAATACGTTACTTGTCTGAACGATTACGTCAGAGCCGGTAACGAAATAGTGGGGCTGGACGAAACAAATTTCAGTTTGTTTTATCGCCGTAAACGTGGCTATTCAAGATCTTGAACTCGCGCTAGCCACCACCAACCCACCATCACGTGACCCAATTGTTAAAGGCGTTATTAAATTGGATGAAAAATTGGATTCCCTGTTGCCAGGGAATGGATGAAAAATTTTTTCGTGAGATAGGAGGAGATGTGGAACAACCTTTCGGAGTTCCTGGTAGTCGTTGATAATGCTTCTTATTGCAACAGGTTAGAAACTTTATTTGAAAACTCTTCTGTAACTCTACTCAGATTGAGCTCGTATTGATGAAGCTAAAACATTGGTAACTGCTGGCGACTGCAGCAGAGCCATACAGCATTCCTGCACATTCCATTAATCCGCCGTACAAATAAAAAATATGCCCGTACGTTGATTGTTGTTTTTATTGTTTATTTTTTGTGTTTAATAAATTTTGTTCCTTAATACAAGTTTTTCCCAAAATCATTTGATATTTTCTAAATTACATTTATACTTTTCTTAATTTAATTTATAATTTTCCCAATTTCATTTGTGTTTTTCTTAATTTCAAATATAAAATCTCAATATCATTTGTTCTTTTCTCAATTTCAATTGGAGAATCTAAATTTCATTTGTTATTTTCCCAATATCAAATATAAAATCTCAATTACATATCTTCCTTTCTCAATTTGAATTGGAAAATCTCAATTTTATTTGTTCCTTTCTCAATTTTAAATGGAAAATCTTAATTCCATTTGAATTTTTCTCAATTTCATATGGAAAATCTCAAAATCAATTGTTATTTTCTCAATATTAAATAGAAAATCTCAAAATCAAATGAACTTTTCTCAATTTCAAATGGAAAATCTCAATTTCAATTGTTCTTTTCTCAATTACAGTTGGAAATGGTGTAGTAAGATAGTTGCTCAAAAGAGCTCCAAAGACAAACTTGTTATTATTATTGGACCAGAGAATATCATTATCTTCACCTACAATCACTTCCAAGCTGAGACTATGCAAAATCATTTTAACAACCCTATAACTAAATATTATTATTCGTGGGAAATGCATTGTCAGCATTTCCCCATAGAATTACTAGTAAGATAGTTGCTCAAAAGAGCTCCAAAGACAAACTTGTTATTATTATTGGACCAGAGAATATCATTATCTTCACCTACAATCACTTCCAAGCTGAGACTATGCAAAATCATTTTAACAACCCTATAACTAAATATTATTATTCGTGGGAAATGCATTGTCAGCATTTCCCCATAGAATTACTAGTAAGATAGTTGCTCAAAAGAGCTCCAAAGACAAACTTGTTATTATTATTGGACCTGGCAATATCATTATCTTCACCTACAATCACTTCCAAACTGAGACTATGCAAAATCATTTTAACAGCCCTATAACTAAATATTATTATGCGTGGGAAATGCATTGTCAGCATTTCCCCATAGAATTACTAGTAAGATAGTTGCTCAAAAGAGCTCCAAAGACAAACTTGTTATTATTATTGGACCAGAGAATATAATTATCTTCACCTACAATCACTTCCAAGCTGAGACTATGCAAAATCATTTTAACAACCCTATAACTAAATATTATTATGCGTGGGAAATGCATTGTCAGCATTTCCCCATAGAATTACTAGTAAGATAGTTGCTCAAAAGAGCTCCAAAGACAAACTTGTTATTATTATTGGACCAGAGAATATCATTATCTTCACCTACAATCACTTCCAAGCTGAGACTATGCAAAATCATTTTAACAACCCTATAACTAAATATTATTATGCGTGGGAAATGCATTGTCAGCATTTCCCCATAGAATTACTAGTAAGATAGTTGCTCAAAAGAGCTCCAAAGACAAACTTGTTATTATTATTGGACCAGAGAATATCATTATCTTCACCTACAATCACTTCCAAGCTGAGACTATGCAAAATCATTTTAACAACCCTATAACTAAATATTATTATTCGTGGGAAATGCATTGTCAGCATTTCCCCATAGAATTACTAGTAAGATAGTTGCTCAAAAGAGCTCCAAAGACAAACTTGTTATTATTATTGGACCAGAGAATATCATTATCTTCACCTACAATCACTTCCAAGCTGAGACTATGCAAAATCATTTTAACAACCCTATAACTAAATATTATTATTCGTGGGAAATGCATTGTCAGCATTTCCCCATAGAATTACTAGTAAGATAGTTGCTCAAAAGAGCTCCAAAGACAAACTTGTTATTATTATTGGACCTGGCAATATCATTATCTTCACCTACAATCACTTCCAAGCTGAGACTATGCAAAATCATTTTAACAGCCCTATAACTAAATATTATTATGCGTGGGAAATGCATTGTCAGCATTTCCCCATAGAATTACTAGTAAGATAGTTGCTCAAAAGAGCTCCAAAAACAAACTTGTTATTATTATTGGACCAGAGAATATCATTATCTTCACCTACAATCACTTCCAAGCTGAGACTATGCAAAATCATTTTAACAACCCTATAACTAAATATTATTATTCGTGGGAAATGCATTGTCAGCATTTCCCCATAGAATTACTAGTAAGATAGTTGCTCAAAAGAGCTCCAAAGACAAACTTGTTATTATTATTGGACCTGGCAATATCATTATCTTCACCTACAATCACTTCCAAACTGAGACTATGCAAAATCATTTTAACAGCCCTATAACTAAATATTATTATGCGTGGGAAATGCATTGTCAGCATTTCCCCATAGAATTACTAGTAAGATAGTTGCTCAAAAGAGCTCCAAAGACAAACTTGTTATTATTATTGGACCAGACAACCATATTACTCTACACTGCTATATTTTTGAATACATAAAAATTCTCGCTTTTATGAGGGTTATCTTCCATATTCCCACAACTGGGGTAAAAGTAAAAAGAAATAAACAGAAAAAATAGCCCTATTCACAATCTTGTGCAAATGGTCTTGCATCATTGCATTTGCAAAGTGGTAGAGTATAATTTTACTTTACACTAACAAAATATACAGAGTTGAATTTGCTACACCTTTGCAAATATAAACAAATAGTTTATATTTACTATGCGTATGCAACACTTAATTGCAAACTGCTTGTTTAATTATGTATCTACTAACGTAGAACAGGTAGCAGCGACGAGGAACATCTGTTTATATATTGAATATGAATAGACATGTTTGTTGTTGTTATTCGCTTGTGGGTAGGGTGATCATTCGTACTGATTTGATCAGTACATGTACTGATTTTTAGTCTCGTGTACTGATGAACAAATCGTGTACTGATTTGTACTGATTTTTTTAAATTTGTACTGATTGTACTGATTTTTAACATTTAAAAAAAATACTGCATTTTTTCAATACGAAAAATCAAAATACAAAGTGAATCCCAGTTAAAACGAATTAAATTTTTATCTAAAGTAAACGAATTAATCAAGGGTTCATTTAATTGCACGCGTTAAATTCCAATAATGATTTAAGAATTAATTCAATTTTAATATTAATTTTATCAAATCCAATTTATTAATTTACTGACAAATGCCTTCATTTTTTATAAATCGAAAAAAGAACTCACTCAATTTATGAACGGTTTCGCTCAAATTTTTACCGTTCTGTTAATAAAATAAAAAAATATTTCAGTTTCTTCAATAGCAAATCAGTTGATATAACAGTTATTTGTCTGTGACAAGATTTCAATTGTCATAAGAAGTATTCGGTTGTAGCAACCGAAACGGTAATCGGTACGATTCTGTTTTCTGGGTTTAGGAAACGTCATCATAAGCTAAATATTTTCGTAGAAAAAGTCCTGTAAATCTGAATGTTTTTATGTGGGTATTTCGAAAAGAAATGTATCTAAAATCTGAGGGTTATATGATAGTAAACAGTTCACAAAACCTTAAAATTGTCTTCAAATCATTTTATGAAGGAAAAACAGCCAGAATGTGAACGGTTTTCTATGACAAAAATTAGCAATAAGGAAACAGATTTCTTGTCGAGGCGAAATTTGTAGCCAACCGTTGGTTTGTTGTGGTAATCGAATATGCCGTTTGTGTCTACATAAAGTTAGTTTAGACAATGTAATTTGTTTGTGACAACAGAAATTCGCTGGCCAGAATAAAAATTCGCTAGTATTAACCGAAGAATTTTAATATAATTGTTTTTTGATGAATATATTTAAATTCACAATTTCCTTGAGCTTAAGGGTTGTTTTTTATATATATAAGTTTTTTATTTTCGATATTTCGCTACTCCATTGTGTAGCATCTTCAGGAAATAACAAATTAACAAATATCGAAAATAAAAAACTTTTATATATAAAAAAACAAATCTTAAGCTCAAGGAAAAAATTAAATTAAAAATTAAAAAAGATGGTTAAATAAACGATAAGAATATATTTAATCGAGTAAAAAGGTTAAAGTCGGGCATGCCGACTATACAATACCCTACACCACTCTGGTTAAAACCCAACTAATGTTTGGATCCGAAATTCGAATGGGTTAAAATGGGACTAGTGTCAAAATTATCTATAATGTGAGTCAGCAAACCAAATTTCATTAAAATATCTTAATATTTGCGACCTGCAGTTTGTAACCAAGACAATTTTGGGGGACCCTTATATGGGCACTAGGTCTAAACATGGACCGGTGTTACCCAAAATCAATAGGCTTTGTCCTTGGTCGGTGTACCAAATTTCATCAAAATATCTTAATATTTGCGACCTGCAGCGTATAAACAATATAATTTTGGTAGAACCCTTATATGAGCACTAGGTCTAAACATGGACCGATGTTCACCAAAATCAATAGGCTTCGTCCTTGGCCCAACATATGTATGTGTCCCAAATTTCATCAACATATCTTAATATTTGCGACCTGCAACGTATAAACAATATAATTTTGGGGGGACCCTTATATGGGCACTAGGTCTAAACATGGACCGATTTTAACCAAAATCAATAGGCTTTGTCCATGGGCTGACATAGGTCGGTGTACCAAATTTCATCAAAATATCTTAATATTTGCGACCTGCAGCGTATAAACAATATAATTTTGGTAGGACCCTCATATGGGCACTAGGTCTAAACATGGACCTATTGATTTTGGTTAAAATCGGTCCATGTTTAGACCAAAATTATATTGTTTATACGCTGCAGGTCGCAAATATTAAGATATTTTGATGAAATTTGGCCCAAGGACGAAGCCTATTGATTTTGGTGAACATCGGTCCATGTTTAGACCTAGTGCCCATATAAGGGTCCCCCAAAATTGGCTTGGTTACAAACTGCAGATCGCAAATATTAAGATATTTTAATGAAATTTGGTGCGCTGACTCACATTATAGAAAATTTTGACACAAGCCCCATTTTAATCCATTCGAATTTCGGATCCAAACATTAGTTGGCTTTCACCCAGACTGGTGTAGGGTATTGTATAGTCGGCATGCCCGACTTTAACCTTTTTACTCGTTAGTTTTATTTTAGTATATGATTATTGTAAATTTGTAAATAAGGTAGTTTGTTACGAACAAACCATCAACGCACAAGGTTGTGTTTTATTTTTCCTCCTCCCATCGTAGAAGATTCTACATTTTGGTGACTAGCCGACGCTCGAAATGAGCTTGCGCTAAGGTTAAAAAAAAAGAAAAAATTAAATTTGTTCACTGCTAAAGTGCAGTATAAAAAAAAATATAAAGTTAAAAACAGCAAAAGAGAAGAAGATATATCATTGCAGCAGCTGAAGAAATGGACCTGCCTAGTCCACAGCCTTAAAGAAGAGATGCTGCCGTTTAGGAAAAGTAACATAATAAGTAAGATATGTAATAAGTTAGAAAATATTAACAAAGTTTTAAATAGTATTAAAAATAATAAGACTTCGGGGAGAAATTAAAATCTCCAACTAACATTAATGCATCAGTAGAACTTGGGAATACGGATCAATTTCATTCCCTAATGAGGGCACAAGGGCAGGTTCAGAGTCATGGACTGGTACGCCAGTTCCAATACATTCTTAATGAGTTGGAGATGAAAATAGATAGATTCGGAAAAAAGGAAGTTTCTGCAGAGATTCTAAGGGAAAAATTCCACATAGCAGAACAGGTGTTCATTCAATATATCGGACAATTTCTGGACGATGAACTGACGGAATTATTTTTATCACTAAAGGATTCATATCATGGAATTCGTGGCATAGAAAGCTATAAATATTCGCTCCCATTCAATTTACTCTCTATTGATATTCCGATATTTAGTGGAGGTGTCTGTGAATGGGACACATTTAGGGAATTATTTGAGCAGTTGATTATTGACCAACCAATTTCAAACACACAAAGGATGTTTATGCTTAAGGCAAAATTATCAGGGGAGTTTTACACAAACCTCAAACGGTGTAAGACGTCTTTCCTTCGTTTTAATCATTTTGGTGACCCCGTGCGTTTTTATAAATTTTGAGTTTCCCCCCCACCAGTGGTAAAGAACTCTAAATACTATAAAAACGAAAAGGACACGCCTCCTTTAATAAAAAAAAAAAAATTTTTTTTTTTTTAAATCCAGTGAAAAATTTTATAAAATTAAATTAAATAAAAATAAAAAAAAAAAAAAGAAAAAGGTGAAATTTAAACTACCTTTTGCCAACATAGTATAACTATTGTGTTGTTGTAATAACTGCCAAAGTTCCCACCTAAATTTGTAGAAGCCACAACAACCTTCAACACCAGAAAAAGGACAAATACAACAGAAAAGCGGAAAAAATTAAATCGTTTTCATTACAAGGTGGTAAGTTTTGTATTTAGTTGTCTTATTTATTTTTGTTGTTTACGTTAAGTGCGTTTTTATTTTTGTAATTACGCGGGAAAGTAATTCAAAAGTTATTTTTTTTTTATCAAGGGAATACATTTTTTTTTCTCTTCTTCTCATTTTTTGCCTATTTGCCGCGGAAATGGACCCTGTTAAAGTAATTAAGGAACAGGAACGATTAGGGGGAGAAATAGCTGAGGCATACAATGCTTTGAGCACGATTGCTCAAAGCAATGTCTTGAATTTGGAGATTAGGAAAACGGTGATGGGATTAAGGGAGAAGTTTTACGGGTTTGGGGAAGATTTCGAGAAGAATGACAAGGAACTCCGTCCTCCTTCCTCGACATTATCACGAAATGCGTATTTCAATACAAATTTCGTAGCCGAGGTGAGAGAAGCTATGAAAAATTTCAATAGCTTATATTCTCAATTGAAGCATAAATTTGCTCAGGAGGATGTAGTATATGTGAATGCGCCAGATTCAGGAGACAGGACTGCAACAAAAAGTCAAGAAAAGGAGCCAAATGCTCCAGAATTCTCGACAGGGGATAATGGTGCTATGAAAAGTTCGCCTCCATACGCCAGGAAACTTCAAGATAGGGGACTGTTGCGGCAATTTCAATATATTTTGGACGATTTTGAAAATGTGTATGCTGAAGGCTAAAGTATCAGGAGAGGCAGCTCGGAAAATTTCGAAGCTGCCCTCTAAGGATGAGAATTTTGAAACTGCTTGGAAAATTTTGGAAGACCATTACTCCAACAGAAGGGCAACAACGTCCCTATATTTTAGAACAGTACTGGATGCTCCTCCAGTATATTATAATGCACGAAGTGTAAAACACTTTATTGAAGTTATAAATGAAAGTTTACAGGCGGTGGGTGTAATGAATTTGGGAGCCGAAGAAATGCAACAAGCGTTTATTTGTTTCGTGCTCCAGCGTAAAATGGACGAAAATCTAAGAATAGAATTTGAGAGGCATTTGGGAAATTCACGAGAACTTCCAAAAGTGAATAGTCTCGTGGAATTTCTTAACCAAATGAGTTATTCTTTGGATGCAAGTCAAGATTTCACAGGGCATGATGAGGAAATGGAAAACTATGAAGGTAGCAATAATGGTAATAGTATGGCAGGATGCATAATGGGATGCAATAACCTGCATTTTCTAAACCAATGCTTTAAATTTAGGAAATTGGACCTCAAATCTAAATGGAAATTTGTTAGAAAGAATAGGTTATACAAACAATGCCTAAATAGAGGACACAAGAGTTGTTCATGCAATTATTTGCCCTGTAGGTTATGTCATATGGATCACCATACATCTCTTCATAGAAATGAGATTACTGACATAAATGAAAATTCTTCATCAAGCGGGAAGAACAAACTAAAATACCCGAAGGGAAAAGTTGATTCATATGGCAACAGGGAAACTGCCACAGGAAATCAAGACGGAAAAGCCGTAAAGGGAAATTTGGAAAAGAGGAAAATTATCGAAAATTCCAGGAAAATAGTCAAAGCTAAATCTACTAAACCAGTAGTTTGCGGATTAATAATAGCAGGTAGAAAGGAGCATGAAAATAAACTCAGCACAGGTACAAATAATAAACCTAAAATTAGTAGTGAAGTTAATTTGTTAATAATAAAAATTAATTGTATTCTGACTGTAGAGTGAAACGTTACAAGTAAATAAAACTTATAAAATTAAATAAAATTTTTTTATTTTTAAATGGAAACTTAAATTTTTATAATTGGCTAAATAGACGTAATAGATTTCATAAAGCAAAAATTAAATTGAAGAATACTGATCACTTAGTGAGAACAAAAGGTCTCACGGGTGGCGGGGTCACCAGCTTCCGCCAGTGAAAATAATTTTGGGAAAATTATACTAAAAATCTATTACAAAATAATTTTAATAATATATTTAACAAAAACTGTATTGTCGAAATTTATTTACTACTTTATAAGACATTAAATTAAGCAAATATTATATACAAAATTATTAAAAATAATGTTTTCTATTGTGGTTCATACAAAATGTTGTCGAACAGAGAAATTGATCTAGATATAAATACCGAATATGTATAAGAAAAGATTCGACCAAACTTTCGTAATATTTGAAAATTTCTAAAAGCATCGAAAGGGGTCGCCAACATAAAAAATGCATTTCATGGAAAAAAAAAAAACGAAGAAATTTCGAAGAAGGTATTTTAAAAATTAGTTAATAGAAAAACACAATGGATATAGAATACATAATTAAAACCAAATTATATCAAAATGTTAATACAAAGGTTTTGAAAGATTACAATCTTTCAAGGCGGGCAGAATGTTTAATTATGTATCTACTAACGTAGAACAGGTAGCAGCGACGAGGAACATCTGTTTATATATTGAATATGAATAGACATGTTTGTTGTTGTTGTTCGCTTGTGGGATCATTTCTTTTTGTACACAGAAACTACCTGAGGTAATGTGTATTCTTTTGTATTCTAAGAAATGAAGCCTGTAGATAAAAGACCAATTCTAAGCAGACATATAGTTGTAAGATATTTAGTTTTATTTTAGTATATAATTATTGTAAATTTGTAAATTAGGTGGTTGTTACGAACAAACCATCAACGCACAAGGTTGTGTTTTATTTTTCCTCCTCCCATCGTAGAAGATTCTATACTGCTGATAGCTGTCAGCTGAGTTGAAATAAAAAATAAACTACTAAACTAGGGTGACCATTTTTTTCTGACTTGAAATCATTACAAATTTTTTTAAATATATTCACCAAAAAGAATTGTATTACCAACCGAATTTGTGCCAATCGAATGGTTCAGTTGCTGCAGCAAAATTTTTCGGTTAATACTACCGAATTTTTATTAATGCCAGCGTATTTCACTTCTCACAAACAAATTTAAACGGCATTCACACCTAAATCTTAAACACGTGTTTAGCTAAAACGAGTGTAAAAGAATAAAAAACTGTTGTAGTAGAATAAAGAGCTACAATACGTGTTTTAGCTAAACACGTGTTTAAGAATTAGGTGTGAATGCAGCCTTACATTGTATAAACTAATTTTCTGTAGACACAAACGACATATCCGATTACCACAAGGAACCAACCGGATTGGCTTACAAATTCATCCGCGAGAACAAATGTTTTCTCTTTGCTAATTTCTGATTGATTTCTGCCATAGAAAAACGTTCACATTTTTCCCCATAGAAACACGTTAGATAATTAAAAATGTTTTATTGACAATTATAGGGTTTTGTGAAATTCTTCTAACGAAAACCCGTCTGACTCTAGGCAATTTTCCTTTCGAAACACTCACATAAAAACATTCAGATTTTGTTGTTAGGGCAATTGAAATTTTGTTCTCACAACCAAATAAATGTTATATCAATTGATTTTCTTTTGTTGCAATTGAATTTTGTTTAGTTTTATTAACAAAGCGGTAAAATTTGATTTTAAATCACTGCTCGGTAAAAAGCCGAATCAAATCACTGAAGGGAATGCTATTTTTTTATGAAATCACTGAACGAAAAAAATATTTCTTTAACCACCGAACGGTTGAGTGAAATTTTCCTTTCACACTGAATGGTTTATAAACTGAAGGAATTCTTTTTCCGATTTCTAAAAAATTAACTCATTTGTCAGTGAAATAATTCATATGATTTCATTAAAAGAACAATTACAATTGAATTAATTCTTAAATCACGATTGAAGTTGAACAACTCGTTCAATTGAATAAATTCACTTAATTGCGTTAACAAATTAATAAACTTGCTTTAGACAAAAATTTAATCCAATTTAATCGGGATTCAATTATACAAGAGTTCGTATTTTAATTTTTTTTTATTAAAAAAAATTTAATATTTTTTTGAAATATTAAAAATCAGTACAAATTTCAAAAAACCAGTACACGATTTTTTCATCACGATTTTTCAAATCAGTACAAATGGTCACCCTATACTAAACTAATAAAATTAAATTTATAAATTTCTAATTAAAAAAACAAACGCTAAATTCTAAATAAAAAGTTGATGCTTTTTTCGGCATAAAATTTATTGTAGCGAAAATGTCAATATAAATTAATTTTGTTTTTTACTAATCAGCTGCGAATTTCTTGCTTTGCAACAAATAAAACATAAAAAGACCGTTCACAATTGATAGCAAATATTTGCAATTGCAGCATTTTGCAATCTCAAATGCACATGGTTGTGAATAGGGCTAATATGTTATCAAACCTCAGTATAAAACTAAAAAAAAAAATTTAATAAATAAAAGAAGGTAAAACTACTAGCCTTTATTATTTTGCACGTTCCCACAATTGGGATAAAAGTAAAAAGAAATAAAAAGAAAAAATCTGTTATCAAACCTCAGTGATAGAATAAAAATGATATTAATAAAACCTATATAATTTTATTAAAATTGTACTCCTGCAATTAATGATTATAAAATACTAATTTCATGTTCCCATATCCAACCAGGATGTGAGTAAGTAAAATAAAAAATAGTTGGCCCTTCACCTTAGTTTGAAAATAAATATCTGTTATCAAATATAAGTATAAAACCCTGGTGTAAATATTTTCGAAATAAAAAATTTTCGATCTTATGAGGGTTATGTTTAATATTCCCACAATTGGGGTAAAAGTAAGAAGAAATAAAAAGAAAAACCTCAGTATAACACCCCTGGTATAAATCTAAAAAATAATAATAAATAAAAAAACAAAAATGAAAGACCACTCGTCTTATGAGGGTTATCTTGCATATTCCCACAATTCGGCTAAAAGTAAAAAGAAATAAAAAGAAAAAATCTGTTACCAAACCTCAGTTGGCACTTTATCTTAAGTTTGCTTAGATTAAAAAGAAGTATCTGTTATCAAACCTCAGTATAAAATTCTGGTGTAGCGTGTCTGATTAGTCCATGTTGTCATAACATCTGTATGCAACATGATACCCACACTTTGCGGAATGCACCAACTATATAACTAAATATTATTAAGCGTGGGAAATGCACTGTCAGCATTTCCCCATAGAATAACTATTAGTAAGTAATAGTGCGAGAATGCATTATGAGCCAGTAAGTATCTACGAGGGCGACCGCAAAAGTAACTGGCCTGGCACATTTTCTGTTTTATTAGCAAAAAAAATTTTTTTTTAAAGCAATCTTTTATAAGCCATCTGTCAAAATTTCCGAAATATTTAACGATTATTTTCTTTGTTACAGGTGATTGAAGTAAACAAGTTTTGTAATTTTTTGAAAAATGGAAAATAAAGAGTTTCGTGCGGTAATTAAACACTTTTATATGAAAGGTTATACGCCACAATTAATAGGGTAGGGTAGGGTTGGCATTTCCATTTTCAGAAAAAGAGGACGTCAACCCAAAAAAGGAGGACATTTGTCTCAAAAAAAGAGGAAAATTTTTTTAATGAATTAATTTTACAAAAATCAACAACGTGATAAAATATACAAATAAAAATTTATTTTATAAATAAAACTATTTTTATTCCTCTAAAAAAAATTCACAAAAACAAAAAAAAAACATTCTGAACTTTAAATTAGTGGTACATAAATAAACAAAAAAAAACAACGATTAACCAATTCATTGCATACATTTTCAGGAATGTACATTTCTATAATTTCTTGATACGAATTATCAAGAGTTTCATGAATATTTTTCGACGCTTCCAATTTGAGTCAATATATTACTGTCATGTTTCTTCAAATATTCATAAAACTCTTGACAATTTATATTGTAACGACGAGTTTTCCTCCGGTTGCTGGGGTATAGCTCACGGGGGTCAGGGTCGCTGCAGAAATTTATATTTGCATGGATAAAGAGTGAAAAAACGAGTTGTTATAGGTTTCGGAAAAAGGTACTTTTTTTTTGGAAAAAGGTACTTTTTTTGGAAAAAGGTACTTTTTTGGAAAAAGGTACTTTTTTTTGGAAAAAGGTACTTTATTGGAAAAAGGTACTTTTTTTGAAAAAAGGTACTTTTTTTTGGAAAAAGGTACTTTTTTTTGGAAAAAGGTATTTTTTTTGGAAAAAGGTACTTTTTTGGAAAAATGTACTTTTTTTGGAAAAAGGTACTTTTTTTGGAAAAAGGTACTTTTTTTGGAAAAAGCTACTTTTTTGGAAAAAGGTACTTTTTTTGGAACTAGGTACTTTTTTTGGAAAAAGGTACTTTTTTGGAAAAAGGTACTTTTTTGGAAAAAGGTACTTTTTCTTGGAAAAAGGTACTTTATTGGAAAAAGGTACTTTTTTTTGAAAAAAGGTACTTTTTTTTTGCAAAAAGGTACTTTTTTTGGAAAAAGGTACTTTTTTTTTGGAAAAAGGTACTTTTTTTGGAAAAAGGTACTTTTTTTGGAAAAAGGTACTTTTTTGGAAAAAGGTACTTTTTTTGGAAAAAGGTACTTTTTTTGGAAAAAGGTATTTTTTTTGGAAAAGACGTCTCCCGTACGTAAAGTGCACCCAGGCACACGAAGTAGGAATTACATCCCATTGTATCCAAGAAGATCAACATCATCACCCAAGGATTTAACAGAAAAGGTATTTAAGTGGGTATGTACAGTGATTAAATTATATTTAGTGCAATTAGTTAAAATTTACACGAAAATTATATAAAAGTGCATACCAGTCATATTGCATCATAAAAAGTGACATAACCTCAATTTTCATAAAGTATATGCGATCAGTACCAATAACGGGTAAAGGGTACCTATAGTACCAACACTGGTATATAAGAAAAAAAAGAGCTGGCTTTTTTTATGAATACATAGTACAACAAACACGGTCAACTAAATTCAATACCAGTTGTTCTTTAGAAAAAGTGTTACAGTTCCACCCGTTCCTAGAGTTGTTGAATAGAGGAAAAAACGAGTTGTGATAATTTTTGAATAATGACATTTTTGTGTAGTTTTTGTGTAATTTCGCTTTTTATAAAAATTTCCGTAAATTTTTAAAAGTCCCGAAGCCTTTTAATAAATTAATAAAAATTAGACGATATTTAGACGAAACGAGTTTGTCAGTGAAACATTTACCACAAATCTCCATTTTCTGGTGCATTACTTTTGTAGATTTTTTCAACACTAAACCCAATTTAGAAGAAATCAAAAATAGTGTTATGTATTTTTTTGTTTTGTTTAAAGCACCGCCTTTTGTTTATTTTTTGCGAAAATAATAAGCTTCTTTTAAAATTTCTGTTGGTTTGCAAGAACATTTAAAAATTCAGCGAAAGGATCGGAAAGTTTGATTTTGATATGATTGTGGTTTTCTAATGTGTGAAAAAGTTTTTGCTGTAGTTATCATGATACTGGGCTTTGACCAGCCAAAAATTTTGCTAACACAGCAAGCAAGGTGGAGCAGAATCAGAATATTTTAGAATTCTGTAAATTCAACATGTTTCAGATTTCAACAGAATCGTATGAAATTTTTGAAAAAAATGTTATATTTTTATTTTTTAAAATAAAATTTGTTGATACACATACTGCAAAGAAATTTCATGTTAAGGTCTGCCTTGCTACCATTAACATAAAAATTAAACATTTAAAGCTAGGGTTGAACAGGGCTTATGCAATCACATTACGGACGCTTTGGAGGATCTACTCAAGGTTTTTTTTTAAATTCCAGGTTTGCACTCAGAGAAATATTGGTTTAATAAATATAAACGGTTAAACTTTGAGGAGTATGGGGGAGAATAATAAGCAAGTAAATAATATTTTTGCATGCAATGCATCTGAATGAAGTAGCCTTTCTAAAAAACAAAAATACTTTGTTCTAATAGAAACTTTTAATATGGATAAAATACCATTTTTTTAATATTCAAATTTAAAAGCACGCTATTTTAATCCTGAAAAAGATATTGCATTGAAATTCCCTTTAGTTAATAGAATAATTTGTTACAATATTTTCTGAAAAATTATCCTGGATTTGCTTTTGCAGAAGCCAAAAACAAGGAACAGGTTATAGCAAAAATGCTAAATTTTAATTTTAAAATACAAATAACTTTTGCACTTTGTAGATGATAGAAATGTTACGTCTTTAAAATCGGTTTGTAAATAGAAAAATGACAAAACTTTGGAGTCGAATGGCATAGCTCCCGCAGTTTCGGCAATCCAAAACTAACAGTGTGAAATTTCTTATCAGTCGGTAAGAAATGGCGAAATTCTTCCCAAAATATTTGTATTTTTCTCCACTGTGCCCAGGAGAGTTTATTTTGAAATAATATGAAAAATATATTTTTTGTGTAATTTCATAAGGTTTTGGATAAGTTTTGATCTACCGCTGTGTAATTTTTTGTTTTACTGGTGGCAACACTGGCATATACGTAATTTATGACAATTTAACAACAAGGGAATGGTAAAACATAAAATTAAACAGAAAATTGTGAAATTAAAAGTAAAATTAAAAAAAGAAAATTGAAGCTGTAAATTTGTGAAAAAGGAAATATATTCTCCAAAAATTAAAATAGAAATTAAAGTGTTTTAGTCTTTGAAAAAGGAACTATATTCTCCACGAATTAAAGGCAGTAGTGAGTGACGGGAAAAAAGAGGAAATAAAGAACCAATTAGGAAAAGTGTTTAACCTTCATCAGAGAAAATAAAGGGCAGTGGTACTTCATGGCAACCAGAAAATGCAAATACGACTTCAGCCCAAAATAAACGGTGAGTGAATATTGATATTACCCGTAATTGAAGGGAAATTGGTGTACATTTTTTAGAAATATTATCTCAATAAATACAATTGAAAAATTTTGTTGTACAATTTTATTTAGAGTGGCCCGGCAAATTAAGTTTTGGTTTTTTTTCGGTAACCTTGATATTTTCTTTTCTCAAGGGGCAATAATTCTCCTGTAATATTTTTCTATTACCCTCAATAGTATATAATAATTTATAGCGAGCAAACATTTTTTTGCAAGGAGCAAGAATCTCCTCGAATATATTGAAAAATTAAGTCGCCATTTAATCAGTGCTGTAATAGAGTGGGTTCGCTTTCCCCTTGAATTATTTTAATTGATTTGGTAGTGCGTGGTTGTTATTCTTCACGAAAAAAAGTCAGAGAAGTTCACCATTCATTGAAATTTTTGAAATTCTATAGTCCTGTGATAACAAGATGGTTTCTAAAAGGAAATGTAAATATGATATTCAGCAGCTCGCTGCGTTCTGCGCCAGTTTCGAGAAAATTCCTCCAGAATCTTTTACGCTCTCGTTGTTAGAGGTAAAGCGAGAGGAGTTAGAAAGAAAATGGTCGAAAATGGTTGAAACATTTGAAGATTATATCGTAAATGAAGATAAAGTGAAAGAAGAAGAGGACTTTCAGGGTGACATTTCTCTAAAATTTTCTGTAAAAATTTCTCAAACAGTAAAGGCTAAAATATTAGAAAAAATAAAAACTTTAGCGCCTGACCCAAAGGGACAACCCGTTCGTCCTTCGGCTTTGAAACTACCAGCGGTTGAAATTCAGAATTTTGAAGGAGGGTTTAACAAATGGCCAGCATTCAGGGATATGTTTATGTCAGCTATTGGGAATGAGCCTACAGTGGCTCCAGCACATAAATTATATTATTTGCATAGCAAAACGAGGGGGGACGCCTACCAAATCATCAAGGATTATGATTTGGTGGATTCAAATTTTGATTTGGCATGGAAAGCTTTGAAAAATCGTTACGAAAATAAAAGGGTTTTGATAAATAACCAAATCGAGAAGATTTATGCGATTCGGACGCCTCCAAACGAAACTTTGAAATTTTTGAGGATACTTCAAACAACGGTCAATGATTGTTTGACAGTTATGAGATCGTTTCAAATAGAAGTTGCGAATGACCCATTTTTTATGCACATTTGTGCTTCTAGACTACCTGATGAAACTTCACGGGCTTGGGAAAACTCCTTGAGTGATCACAAGGAACTGCCTACTTGGCAACAATTAAGTAAATTTCTCACAGAGAGAATAGAAACGTTCGAAACTTTCGTCAATTTGAGGAAGCCAGTCGGCAAAGATAATCACGCTCCTAAACCCCAAGTTTTTTACTCTAACGCTGAAAACCAGCAGACCAAATTCAGCTGCAAAAAGTGTAAACAGAACCACCCGTTAAGATATTGCAAATATTTTCAATCTTTGCCATTCCATGATAGAATAAAGTATGTCTACGCGAATAAATATTGCTCAAATTGTTTCTCAACTAGTCATTTTAAATCGAAATGTACAAGTGAACATAGCTGCACGCGATGCAATCAGAGGCATCATACAATGCTCCATCTTGACTCCGATGACAGGGCGAAAAGAGGATCGAATCATAAGATATCGTCGCAAACGCATCGTGAAGATGATGAAAGGCCTTCAGGATCCGGCACGCAGAATAAACCGAATTCGTCAAATTCACGATTAGTCACCTCGAATCCAAATCAAATAGAGTCCGTTCAAATTAATTTGTGCCAACATAGTGGAACCACTATTTTGCCTACGGCTTTGGTTCATGTTGAGCATTTAGGTGAAAAATTCACGGTACGGGCGATGATAGACACAGGGTCTACCAAAAGTTTTATATTAAAAAGCGTACAACAAAACCTCTCGATACCTATGGAAAGTCATCGGAGCAAAATCTCAGGGTTTGGTGAGACAACTGTGGGAAACTCTAAGGGAAGGTGTTATGTCACCGTGACATCATGAATTTCCGATTTTAAGGTAAAAATACGAGCGATTGTGGTACCGACATTAGCACATTTTATGCCTTCACGGCCCATTCCTATTCGAAACTTAGGCGAAATTAAAGGGTTGAAACTCGCAGACCCCTATTTTTATAAACCAGCTGCGATTCAAATGATAATCGGTAGCGATTATTTGCCATTCATAAATTTGAAGGGCGTGAAGATGAACATTGGAAATTGCCTAGAAGCAAGAGAGTCCCACTTCGGATGGTATTTATTAGGACCTGAACCAGCTACCAAGGTCCATTCCTTTCATACCGTTGTTTCGCCATCAAGCGATCAGGTTCTACAGGAACAATTGAAAAAGTTTTGGGAAATAAAGGAAGTTGAGAAACGCGATTGTGAGTCCTATAGCGACGTTTTTTGTGAAAATTTTTTCCAGCGTACCACAAGCCGACAATCGGATGGTCGTTACGTGGTTCGGCTGCCGTTTAAAGAACAATTTCCGAATGAAATTTTTTTGGGTCCTTCTAGAAATATGGCACTTGCTCAGTACCACAGAATGGAAAAAACGCTCGACAAAACCCCAAATTTAAAGGTTCAGTACACTGAAGTTCTCCAAGAATATTTAGATCTTGATCACATGGAACAGGTGGTGCATTATGAGCCCAAAATGGAGAAACATACGTCGTTTTTTCTCCCTCATCACGCGGTAATAAAACCCGAAAGTAAAACGACCCAAGTACGAGTAGTATTTAACGCGTCAAAAAAGAGCGGAAGTGGGTTTTCACTAAATGATGAGCTTCATCAAGGCCCCACACTTCAAACAGATTTGATGCAGCTCCTGCTGCAATGGCGAAACTACAAGTACGTTTTTACTGGTGATATACAGAAAATGTATAGACAAATTTTGGTGCACGAAGCAGACCGCCCTTATCAACAAATTTTGTTCCGCAACAACACCAACGGTTTTGTGAATTCCTTTTAACTCAAAACAGTGACGTTTGGTGTAAATAGCGCCCCCTTTTTGGCGATTAGGACTCTCCTTGAGCTGAGCAATGATTGCAAAAATTTGTACCCCAAGGCATCCGCCATTTTGAAAAATGAAGTCTACGTAGATGATATATTGTCTGGTGGACACACAATTGATGAAGCCAAGCTCAAACAGGGCGAGCTTACAATGGCTCTTAGATCTGCTGGATTTCCCCTAAAAAAGATGACAGCGAATAATAAGTTTCTCCTTGAAAATCTGCCCCGGAAGAATCTTCTAGATGAAGATTTTTTGAAATTTGATGATTCCAGTACGATAAAAACTTTAGGAATTCGATGGAATGCGTTGTCGGATTCATTTTACTACGTTGTTCAACCAATTGAAATTGCCCCCTCCACTACAAAAAGAAAAATTTTGTCAGTGATAGCAAGGTTGTTTGACCTTCTAGGTGGTTAGGCCCAGTCGTAATATCTGCAAAGACTTTGATGTAAAAATTGTGGTTAGAAAAGTCGGATTGGGATGACGGAGTATCTCATATTATACTCATGAAATGGAATTCGTTCCTCAAGAATTTGCCATTTATTTCGAATATAAAAGGTACTTTTTTTGGAAAAATGTACTTTTTTTGGAAAAAAGTACTTTTTTTTGGAAAAAGGTACTTTTTTTTTGGCAAAAGGTACTTTTTTGGAAAAAGGTACTCTTTTGGAAAAAGGTACTTTTTTTGGAAAAAGGTACTTTTTTGTCCCCTTTTTGCCCCTCCCGATAAAAATTTCTAAAAATTCCGTCTCAACGGACGTCTACACCGGTCGAAGAACCTACATACCAAATTTCAACTTCATAGCTCCAGCAGTTTGAGCAGGCCGTCAAGGGGGACTTTTTCCCCTTTTTGCCCCTCCCTGTAAAAATTTCGAAAAAAATCCCGTCTTGGTGGATGTCTACGATAGTGGAGGAACCTTTATACCAAATTTCAACTTCCTACCTCCAGCGGTTTGGGCAGGCCGTCAAGGGCGGCTCTTTTCCCCTTTTTAACCCCCATTTTTACAACGTCCCTGTCCAAAATTCTTGAAAGTACTTTCTAGAAAAGTTAGCCCCTACTCCAAGGAACACATATCTAAAATTTCAGCTTTCTAGCCAAAGGGGTTTTGGCAGGCCGTCAAGGGGGAGACTTTCCCCCTTTTTGCCCGTTCCGGTAGGAATTTCCAAAAATCCCGTCTTAGCGGACGTCTACACCGAAAGAGGAACCTACATACCAAATTTCAACTTCCTAGCTTCAGCGGTTTGGGCTGGGCGATGTTGAATCAGTCAGTCAGTCACGTTATTCTTTTATATATAGAGATATATATCTTTTTTTTCTCTTTGTTTTATGCTACTTGATGAGAAGAGGTTAGGCTTTATTGTTATTTTTTTAACTTATATTTCATTTAATTATTAAATCAATTATTGATATGTTTTTGCCCTAAATCATTACATTCAAGTCTTTGTACTTAAATTTTTTTTAAATTTTTTTATATTGCTAATCTTTATTTTGTGTTACAGTAGACGCTCGCAAATTAGAGCTTTCAGTAATTCGAACGTCCAGAAATTAGAATCAATGTTTGCAATACATTAAACGCTCTGAAATTCGAATTTAAAATTCTAATTTTTGAGCGTTTTTTTTTGGTTATTTGAATATACAGGAAATCCCCAATTTATTTTTATTCTGTTTGAATAAAGTAAAACTAAAAAGGGGAATCACCAAATTATATACGTTTTTCCCTATTTGTTTTTTTTTTGTCGCATTTATGTACATTTTTGGCTAGTTTATTTGTGAAATTTGATACGCGTGTACATATTATTTGGCAGTCTCTATTAAATAGTGAAAGTGTATCATTTAAAATGTTAAATAAACGTAAAAAAACACTTTATCATTGGAAACGAAACGAAAAAAAAACGTCCAGAAATTAGAATAATTCAGAAATTAGAATTGCCTCAAAAACAAAGCGGTTCTAATTTGCGAGCGTCTACTGCATATATATATATTCAATCATATTTATCATTTATTTGACTTTTCTATGGGCTATTTTTTCCATTGGAGTTGAATTGATGATAAATATGTTTGATATTATTTTTCTTTTTGAATACTTTCTGATTTCATTTATTACTTATGATCAGTTGTATATTTATGAATGATTTTTTGATTCATTATTATGAACTGGTATGATATAATTAGTATTTATGTAATTGTTCATTCTATTTACTTCTTGTTACCCCCCACCATAATGAAATTTTTTATTTTTGATGTCTTCTAATGACAATCTTGGTCCAATTATTAGTGGTAACACGTTTTTTAGGTCATCTCTGCTACCGTATATAAATCAATTTAAGGTAGCTCACTTAAATTGTAGGAGTATCTTGCATGGGGGGAATTCTATTAAACTGGATGAGCTTAAATATATTTTGGGAAATAATCTATTTGATGCGTTTGCGAGTTCGGAAACGTGGCTTAATAGTGATGTTTTAAACCGATCGGTTGAAATCCCTGGATATAAAATCTGCCGAAATGATCGATCTTCTCCTAGCAGAGGTGGTGGTGTTTTAATTTATATTTCAAATAAGATTAAATTTAGAGTTGTTTTTAAGGTTATGATTGCTGGGTGTGAGCCTCTATTTGTTGAGCTGTGTTTTGGCGAGATTAAACTTTTGGTTGGTTTTGTTTATCTCCCTAATGGTAAAACTAATAAATTTGAGAGAAAGCATCGCGAATTATTCTCAAAATACAACAATATTGTAGTTGTAGGCGATTTCAATTGCAATCTATTTAATACTGCTAAGGCTAAGTTGTTTCGCTCTCTTTGTCAGAGATGCAATCTGTCAGTGGCTCATAATTCTAAGCCTACACATTTTGATTTGGGACGAAGATCTACTTCGCTTATCGATTACTTTCTGGTGAGTAATGCTTCAATTATGAGTTTCTCTGACCAGGTACAGTGCCCATCTATATCGGATCATGCGCTTATATTTGGTTCAATTGTTTTTAATGTTGAGCATTTTCATGTGTTTGTTGAATACCGTGATTTTCAGAACATAAATTTTGATGGTATAACCCAATATTTGAATGAGTTTGATAAATCTCAAATTTTTAGTGCAATTGATACTGATGCTAAAGCTTCCCTAATTTGTTCACTTTTTGAAACTCTATACTCTTTTGTCCCTATTGTTAGGGTAAGAGTTCAGAATAGAGATGTTTGGATGAAGTCGAATAATATCACTTTGGCTAGATCTCTCAGGGATTTGTCCCTGGCAAAATTGGAAGACGTATTGTAAGCTTCATAATAGAGCGAAAAATGTCATCCGGAAGGAAAAAAGGAAACATTTTTGCAGGCTTTCTAATGGCTTAGATTCGTCTAGGTTGTGGAAAGTTATTAGAGGTTCAGGATGTATTGGAGAAGATAATTTTGATTTTGAGTGTGATGCTGATGCTATCAATGCCTATTTTGTGAATTCAAAGATGTTGACTTTGATAATTTTTATGATTCTGATGATTCCTTTTCATTTTCTTGCGAAAGCGAGTTTGAATTATTTGAGGCTCTTAATAAGGTGAAATCCAGTTCAGTCGGTGTTGATGGTATCTCAATCAAGTTTATTAAACTAGTGTTTCCATATATATCTGATATCATTTTACACTTGGTGAACAATATCTTGACTACTTCAACATATCCCATGGCAGGGAAGACAGCTCGAGTTGTTCCCATCCCTAAGACTGGAGTTGTACATGGACCTGATGATCTTCGTCCTATTTCTATACTCCCTGCTTTATCAAAAGTTGTTGAACATATTTATTTATTAGGTCGAATATTAATGATGATAAGTTAAGTGTCTTGATTTCGTTAGATCTTTCTAAAGCCTTTAACTCTATTAATTTTGATCTGATGATTATTAAGCTTAGGAGTAAATATAAATTCTCAAGATCCGCTTGTAGGCTTATATTTTCCTATCTAAATAGTAGGTCTCAGTTTGTGATAGCTAAAAATGTGGAATCTGTCATACTTCCTCTTCATTCTGGAGTTCCTCAGGGATCTGTCTTGGGTCCTCTACTATTTCTTTTATACATTAATGATCTTCCTGAGGTAACAAATGCATTAGCATCTGAAACATTTTTGTTTGCAGATGATGTAGTAAGCTGTCTTTTAAGTCTCACATTGATGCCTTATCGGGTAAAGTTTGGAGCTCTCTGCGCAGGATGTACCGGACTAACATTTTATTGCCGTTACATATTAAAAAGAGATTAGCACATGCGATTTTGATGACGCAAATTCTCTATGGACTTGAAGTAGTATCTGGTACTTTTAATATGAATATTAAAAGATTAAAACGCATTGTGAATATTATTGTCCGATTTGCATATAACGTTAAACGTAGGGATCATAACTCAGATTATGTTAAAATTTTTCTTGGGTGTTCCTTTGACAATTTTATAATTTATCGTAATTTAATCATGTTTTATAGAATAATGAGAAATGCCAGACCGTCAGCTTTATGTAGATCATTTGTTTTCTCTCCTTTTGATAGAAATCCTCACTTTATTTCCCCTAGAATACGAAGATCTGCATTTGAAATGTCTTTCGTTGTTAGAACTACTCGTTATTGGAATGGATTTGCCTTACTGTTTGCGTATTTTCTCACAATCTAATAATGCATTTAGATTGAAGCTCTTAGAATATCTTTCTAACCTTGATTCTTAATAGAATTTACTTTAAGTATTTGGCTGTGTTACCACTAGTTACGCTTTTTACATTATTTTAACCATTGCTTTATTAACCGTACGATTCATAACCAGCAAAACTCCTTTAATTTCATAACCAGGTACCCGGGTACCCGAAGTAGGTTGTTTTGCGTTTATTGAAATAAAATAATATTTTCCTGTAAATATTTTTGTTGTTGATTATATTTTGCGTTCTCAACTGTACAAATTTGATATTTGGAAAAAAAAAAACTGGTTTCTGTTCGTATATAAGTACCTAAAGCGACACAAGTAGGCAGAAACTGGTTTTATGTAAGGGTTGTTTATTTGCTTATTTTGCTTATTTTCGGTACCTACTTGCTTAATTGCTTTTGAATTAGATAGCAGATGTTCATTTGTGTCGTAAAATTGAAATATTTCATTTGCTTCGCCAGTCTGTGTTGAATATTTGAACAGTGAAGTTGGTGAAAAATGAGCCGCAACGACCGATATTTGACTACAAGGGAATACTGGAATTTGAGTGATGAAGCAAGAAGAACATATATTCAACGTTTATTTGAGGAAGTGACTCAAGATGAGGACCTTGAAGTGGACCCTGTGGTAGACCAAAATGAAGGAAATGTGTCCTATACTGGCGAAGTTTCGGAATCAGAGAATGAAGATTTGAATGTTGACAACGCAAACGAAATTGCAGCTGCTATTGACGCACCAGAGGAAATTTTCTTTGATGATGAAAGTGAAGATGATGATATGCAAGAAGATGCACCAACAACAAACCCAGCAGACTACATGACTGCACGTGACGGCACACAATGGCAGCGAACACCACGTAGTTGCCAACAAGTGAGAAGCCACAATATATCCAGAGACCGCTGTGGTCCAGCGCGGATTACTGAAAATATGACGCCTTTGCAGTGTTTCAAATCATACCTCACAGTGGAAATGGTGGATATAATAGTGCGCCACACAAATAGAAAAGCGCATGCCACATATAATGCGTACAATGAAGAGAATCCCAATAGACGTCAGTTGAAGTGGAAAGACACGACAATCAACGAAATTTATGCGTTCATTGGAATGGTTTTGATGGCTGGCACAAATCATTCTAATGACGAAAACGCAAGAGATTTGTGGACGTCACAGGCTCACCCAATATTCCGCGCCACCATGGGAATAAACAGGTTTTTCGATTTGCTGCGTTTTATGCGGTTTGACGACCCCAGAACACGGGTAGAGCGGCAGCGTCAAGACAAAGTGGCGCCAATTCGCGATATTTGGATAATGCTCAATGCAAATCTTGCCAGATATTATGTGCCATCAGAATATTTGACCATTGATGAACAATTATATCCATACCGTGGTAGAACCAAATTCACCCAATATATACCCTCGAAGCCAGCAAAATTTGGCATAAAAGTATGGTGGATTTGCGATGCCAAAAACTAATATCCACTTCATGGCCAAATATATACTGGCAAACAAGAAACTGGTCGTGAAGTTGGTGTTGGCGAAAGAGTGGTGAGAGATTTAGTTGGGCCATACTACGGTAGCGGACGAAATATAACAATGGATAATTTTTTTACGACGCTGCCGTTGGCTAGGCAACTAAAAGTAGAAAAGCTCAGCATTGTGGGTACACTCCGCCGCAACAAAGCTTACATCCCTGCGGAGATGAAAGAAGACAAAAAAAAAGACGTTGGTTCAAGTTTATTTGGCTTCTACGACAACGTAACACTGCTCTCATATAAGCAGCGGAAGTCCAACTCGGTCATCCTTCTTTCTAGTATGCATGATGATGCACAAATTGACGAGAATGGGAAACCAGAAATTATAAATTTTTACAACCAAACAAAAGGTGGGGTGGACGTAATGGACCAAACGCTCCAAGAATACACGACCCAGCGACAAACAAGAAGATGGCCGATGGCATTTTTCTATAACATCATTGATGTGAGCGCATTTGCATCACACATCATATATTATGGAAATAATCCAACTGCACGATACACCACGACGCGCAGGAAGAATTTCCTGCGTCAACTGGCTGAAAACCTGTGCATTCCTGTTATAGAAAATATAATTTCAAAAGTGCAAAGCGTGCGCCAATTTTCAACAAAAAATGCAATTGAAAGCATCATCGGAAGGCCGTTGGAGAGTGTGCTTTGTGCTGCAGGTCCGTCAACATCTCCGTCAGCACGACAAAGGGGCAGAAAAGCACATACGGGCGTGTGCTACATGTGCAACCTTCTTCCAAATAAGCGCAGAAGAAAAACTAGAAAAAATTGCAGCATATGTAGCACGCCGATATGCGATGAGCACGCCATAACAATTACTAAATGCTACAATTGCCACAATAACAACGATAGTGATTCGGATGAATTATAATATAATATATATAAAATATGATAAAAATAAAAAAAAGACATTTATTTCCAATAAAAACAACACAAAAAAACGTTTTTTCATTTACATGTCAGGCATTTACATAGGAATTGCATTAGGGTACCCGGTTGTGTGTTTATGGGGGTAAAACATTTAAAATCATTTTTTAAAGAAAATATTGAAAATATTTTGAATTTTTTCGTATTTAAATCTTAGTTTAGCCAAAATCTCTCATGATTCGCAGTTTTATGTCCATATCTCAAAAATTATAGGCACAGCAGCACTTTAAAGTCAAAAAAGGTACACGGGTACCCGGTTATGAATCGTAGGGTTAACACATTATGGCTTATTGGCTTTATATTACGGAAATGAATAAATAAAAATAAAACAATAGAGACCTAAGTAGGCACTTCTCTCGATGATTCCTGGAGAAACCTGGCGTAGGCACTTCTCCTCAATCGCGGTAAAACAACTGATGGTAGTGAAACCTAAAGTAGGCACTTCACTGTTTCCAAGTAGAGAAACCTAATGTAGGCACTTCTCGTAGTTGATGTGTGCACAGCTACCGCCATCAACCAACTGCCCTGATTTCATGTTTGGCGTTCGTTTAAGTAATGTTTGTTGTGGTGTTTATGTACACTAGAGGCCAGTATGAATGTTTTGCAAGACATTCACAAAACATTTTCTTATACAACACCAAAATATTTTTTTTTGTTTTCTGTTTTATTTTTTTTTTTTTTTTTTGTAATGATCTGAATTTTAACATCTTGTAAATAACTACAAATAAGTAAAATGGTCAATTTTTGTTATATTTAGTATTAAAAATCGTCAAATCGCTCATCAGCGCATGCAAGAGAATGTCTTGTAAGACATTCATTCAGCCCTCTAATGTACACAGTATACCTCAGTGAGGTCAATTTATTTTAAACGACGAAAACAGTTCGTGTGTTTTCCCTTGTTGGGTTTCATTTTATTTGAGGTGAATAAAAAATATCAAATATAATTCATTTGCTCTTTATTTAAAAAATTATAAAGACTAGCCCCTCAATTCATAAATGCTTTGTAAAGTTATAGCAGGTTTACAAAACGCCATTTTCATACAAAATTTGTTCAATAAGCCTCCTATAATTTTACAAAGCGTTTATGAATTTAGGGGTAGATATATATATATATATATATAATAAAAAAAATTATATATATATTAGGCTGGGTCGATTTGTGGGGAGGCAAAAAAATCGCCCATGGCTCAGGGAAAATCGTATTCTAGGGATCAAAATAAGAAACTTTGCCGAAGGAACCATACCTCTAAAACGAATTCTACTACCCCTAACTGTTGACTTTTGTCCCGTAGGGTCAAGTTTTGAAAAATCCCACTTTGACCCATTTAGAGTGCCCCAATCGAGTCCAAATGTATGACCGACCCCCACTAACTTTGGAGGGCCGATCCACCCATGCCAGTGGTACACCCCCTGGAACTCCCCTGGGGGGTTCCCCATACAAACATTTTAAAAAATCACCATTTTTGGCACTTTATTTTATTATTTTTTATTTATTTTATTTATTTTTATTATTTTATTTAGAAAAAGGAGAAAAAACCTTAGAAATTTATTTAGTCAGAACATATGTAAATGAAAAAATTAATTTAACTTAGTAATAGAAAAGAAAAAATGCCCAGACTTGAAAGCAAAAAAGACTTCAAACAGTAATTTTTTTTATTTTCTTTTCTATTACTAAGTTAAATTAATTTTTTCATTTACATATGTTCTGACTAAATAAATTTCTAAAGAGAAAAAATAAATAAAATAATAAAAATAAATAAAATAAATAAAAAATAATAAAATAAAGTGCCAAAAATGGTGATTTTTTAAAATGTTTGTATGGGGAACCCCCCAGGGGAGTTCCAGGGGGTGTGCCACTGGCATGGGTGGATCGGCCCTTCAAAGTTAGTGGGGGTCGGTCATACATTTGGACTCGATTGGGGCACTCTAAATGGGTCAAAGTGGGATTTTTCAAAACTTGACCCTACGGGACAAAAGTCAACAGTTGGGTGTAGTAGAATTCGTTTTAGAGGTATGGTTCCTTCGGCAAAGTTTCTTATTTTGATCCCTAGAATACGATTTTCACTGAGCCATGGGCGATTATTAAATCGACCCGCCCTAATATATATATATGTATATAATAAAAAAAAAAAATTATATATATATATATATATATGTATATAATAAAAAAAAAAATTATATATCTTTATATATATAATTCTTCTGAAAGTGTGTTAGTAACTGAACTCCTCCTTAACGGCTGGGCCGATTTCGATGAAATTTTTTGTGTGTATTTGAGTTGGTCCCTGGGTGGTTTAGATTTACAATTGACCTATATAGGTACAATGGGCGTGGCACCTCCCATACGAAGTAAAAATTTATCATCGTATATCTCGAGTACTATTACAGTGGGAGTCTTCAAACTTTGTGTGAGCTACTTTAATAAGAATATAAATAATCTTGCAAAAAGTGGGCGGGATCCAAGCAATGGGCGTGGCACCTCCAATACGTTAGTAACTGAACTCCTCCTTAACGGCTGGGCCGATTTCGATGAAATTTTTTGTGTGTATTTGAGTTGGTCCCTGGGTGGTTTAGATTTACAATTGACCTATATAGGTACAATGGGCGTGGCACCTCCCATACGAAGTAAAAATTTATCATCGTATATCTCGAGTACTATTACAGTGGGAGTCTTCAAACTTTGTGTGAGCTACTTTAATAAGAATATAAATAATCTTGCAAAAAGTGGGCGGGATCCAAGCAATAGGCGTGGCACCTCCAATACGAAGTAAGAATTTATCATCGTATATCTCGAGTACTATTATAATGGGAGTCTTCAAAGTTTGTGTGAGCTACTTTGATAATAATATGCATAATCTTGCAAAAAGTTGGCGGGATCCAAGCAATGGGCGTGGCACCTCCCATACGAAGTAAAAACTTATTATCCAAATTTATTATCGTATATCTCGAGTACTATTATAGAGGGAGTCTTCAAACTTTGTGTGAACTACCTAGATAATATTATGTTTCATATAGAAAAAGCCTCACATTCTGAGACATTTTCCCTATTCAAAAAGTCTCAGATTTTGAGACATTTTTCCAATTATTTAAGACAAATTTTTGTTATTCCAACTTTTTTTGAGTGTAAATAAAAAAATTTTTGTATCATTCAAAATAACAGTACTTTTAATTTCATAAAAAATAGTATTGATTTAAAGAAAAAATAAAATAATTTTAAAATAAAAGCAATTATTGCAAATATAAATTGTCTGTAATTATCAAAAGTTTGCGGAGTGTTAAGCGGCTCACTGAAAATAACCAACATGTAAGTTTGTGAAACAAATAATCATAACCATAAAACTAAAATTAAACTTTTTTAAATTTATGAGTTGTCTGTTTATAAAAGAAAAATGCCACGTCTTCGTGGACGAGGAGGAAATATTGGTCGACGTACACGGAATGCACAAACAGTTCACAACATTCGGTTAAATAGAACGGTAGAAGATCAATTGACGGACAATGCAAATTCTAGAGACCTGATGGCGAACTTACGTGAAAATGAAAGTCAAGAGCACCGCAACGAACGCCTTCGAGCTAATGCGCTGAGACAAAGACAGGCGCGTCAACGAGCCACCGATGAACAGAGAACAACTCAACGACAGCACCTACAAGTACATCGCGCATTGACAGGTGAATCACTTCTCCGACTTGCGTTCGAATATGAGTTTGACGTAGACTATTCATCACATTCAAAAATTGTCATCGGCGCTATGAATAAAGAATGCCAACACTGCCATGCATTCAAATACAAAGGCGAGTCGGCCGGTTTTTGCTGCGCGTCTGGAAAAGTAGTATTGCCACCATTGAATTCGCCTCCAGAACCACTGAAAACACTTTTGGATGGAGCCACACCTCAATCAAAATTATTTTTGCGTAAAATTCGTAAATTTAATTCTTGCTTCCAAATGACATCGTTTGGAGCAACAAAAATCGTTCGGAATGAAGATGGTCGAAATTTTGAATCAACATTTAAGATTCAGGGCCAAGTGTATCATCAAATTGGTTCTTTAATTTCAATGCCTGATGCCGATCCAAAATTCTTGCAAATCTACTTCATGGGTGATGAGGATCAACAAATAAACACACGCTGCCAATACAACCACATCGAGCTAATGGAGGAGCGAGAAATCGTGGCGATTTTGGAACCGTTTTTGAGAAATCAAAATCAGTTGGTCAAGTTGTTCAATGTTGTTTCGAACAGACTACTAAACGATAACTACATGATCGTCATCAAAGCAGACAAAGTACCATCTGGAGAGCATGCGGGCAGATACAATGCACCAACCGTTAATGAAGTTGCAGTTGTTATGGTTGGCGACGCATTTGAACGTCGAGATATACGAATCCAACGCACAGATAATACGGTGCAGACAATTCAAGACAGCCATCGTTCTTACGACGCTTTGCAATATCCATTGATATTTTGGGAAGGAGAAGATGGCTATCATTTAAATATAAAACAAAGAAACCCCGTGACAGGTAAAATTTAAATATTATTCGACTTTTTCTTTTTGTGTACCTTTAATTTCCTTTTTTATTTATTTTTATTTTTACTTTGAAGGTGCAGAAACAAACAAGAAAGTGAGCGCGATGAACTTCTACGCATATCGGTTGATGATTCGTACCAATGCAGACAACAACATTATCCGATGCCGTCAGCTGTTTCATCAATACATCGTTGATATGTATGCGAAAATTGAAAGCGAGCGATTACGGTATATCAAGTTTAATCAAGCAAAGTTGCGTTCTGAGGAGTATATTCATTTGCGTGATGCTATTGTCGGTAACGTAGATGGAACAACTAATATTAACGATATCGGTACCGCATATATTCTTCCATCATCATACATTGGTAGTCCGCGTCATATGCAAGAATATATTCAAGACGCTATGACCTTCGTGCGCGCGTACGGTAGACCTGATTTGTTCATAACATTTACGTGCAATCCAAAATGGAATGAAATTACAATTTCCTTATTGCCAGGTCAAACAGCAATGCATCGCCATGATATCACTGCACGTGTCTTCAAACAAAAATTAAAATCGATGATTGACTTGATTACACATCACTCTGTATTCGGAAAAACACGTTGCTGGCTGTATTCTGTTGAATGGCAAAAACGTGGTTTGCCACATGCACACATTTTGATTTGGTTAGTTGATAAAGTACGTCCAGAAGAAATTGATAAAATTATTTCAGCTGAAATTCCGGATCGGAATATAGATCAAGAGTTGTTCAACATTATTACCGCTAATATGATCCATGGACCATGCGGTGCTCTCAACATGACGGCGCCGTGCATGGACAATGGAAAATGTACGAAACGTTTTCCAAAAGAGTGTATAAACGATACTATCACTAATACCGACGGTTACCCATTGTATCGTCGTAGAAACACAGGCAATGGTGGCCAGTCATATCAATTGCGCATGTCAAACGGTGCAACGCATGACATTGACAATCGTTGGGTGGTTCCGTATTCACCATTGCTGTCAAAAACGTACAAAGCTCACATAAACGTTGAGTTCTGCAGTTCGGTGAGTTCCATAAAATACATTTGTAAATACGTTCATAAGGGAAGCGATATGGCTGTATTTGCTGTTCAAAATGTAAATGATAACGACGAAATAACACGTTATCAAATGGGCCGATACATTAGCAGCAATGAAGCAGTTTGGCGCATTTTAAGTTTTCCTATACACGAAAGAGACCCTGCTGTTATTCATTTGGCCGTGCACCTTCAAAATGGACAGCGTGTTTATTTTACAGAAGAGACTGCTGTTCAACGTGCACTAACTGCCCCAAAAACCACACTTACTGAGTTCTTCGAACTATGCAACCAACCAGGTATTTCCGGTCAATTTCCAAAGACAATAATGTACAGTGATGTGCCACGATTTTTCACATGGAACAAACAATCAAAAAAGTGGAACCCACGAAAGCGAGGTGTTCCAGTACAAGGGTACGACGGCATATATATGGGAAATACATTAGGCCGCTTATACACAGTCCATCCAAAGCAACGCGAATGCTTCTTCTTGCGTTTGTTGTGGGTTAACGTTCCTGGACCGACGTCATTCCAATACTTGCGAACAGTCAACGGTATTTTGTTCGACACGTACCATGATGCGTGTCGCGAATTGCATTTGCTTGAAGATGACAACCATTGGGATCTTGCACTAGCAGATGCAGTGCTGAGTTCCTCTCCTCATCAAATTCGACAATTATTCGCCATATTGTTGACTATGTGCTTTCCGTCGCAAGCTTCTCTTCTCTGGGACAAATATAAAGATTCAATGAGCGAAGATATTTTGCATCGTGTTCGGACAGCTGATCAAGATCACAATATCGATTTTTCATCGGAAATGTATAACGAGGCCTTAATGATGATTGAGGATATTTGCATTAATATTTCGAATATGCCACTCATTCATTTCGGTTTGCCATCGCCTAACCGACCAGCAACAGACGTCATTAACAGCGATGTTGAGCGCGAAAAACAGTTCGATACGGCAGCGTTGACCACATTCGTTGCAAATAATGAGCAATTGCTAACTGCTGAACAAAAGATCATATACAATCGAATTAATTTGTCAATTGAAGCACAACAAGGTGGATTCTTTTTTTTGGATGCACCAGGCGGCACTGGCAAAACATTTTTAATCTCACTATTACTTGCACGCATTCGATCACAAAATCATATAGCATTGGCAATTGCTTCATCAGGTATTGCAGCGACTTTGCTTGATGGTGGACGGACTGCACATTCAACACTCAAGTTGCCATTGAACGTTCACACAAATAAAGATGCAATGTGCAACATAAAGAAGCATTCAGGCATGGCTAAAGTTTTGCAAAAGTGCAAAATTATTATATGGGATGAATGTACTATGGCCCATAAACATTCACTTGAAGCCTTTGATAGAACGATGAAAGATATTAATAATAATAACAGACTTTTCGGTGGAGCTTTATTACTGCTGTCTGGTGATTTTAGACAAACATTGCCGGTCATTCCACGCGCTACAATTGCCGACGAAATTAACGCATGTTTGAAGCAATCACACCTATGGCGGAATGTTAATACATTACGCCTTAACACAAACATGCGTATTCAACTCCAAAATGACCCATTGGCACTGTCATTCTCTGAACAATTGCTCAACATTGGCAATGGAAAAATAATGTTTCATGGAAATACACAATGTATAAAATTGCCAGACAATTTTTGTAAAATGGTAGCCACGAAAGATGCTTTGATTGAAAGCATATTCCCAGATATGCGCGTTAATTACATTAATCATGCGTGGCTACGTGAACGAGTTATTTTGGCCGCAAAAAATATAGATGTTGACGTTATAAATTTCAAAATACAACAGTTATTGCCTGGCGATGAGATGTCGTTCAAATCGATCGACACTGTTGTCGATCCAGATGAAGCTGTCAACTATCCTGTTGAATTTTTAAATTCACTGGATTTACCAGGCATGCCACCTCATAACTTGAGATTAAAAATTGGTTCACCAATCATTTTGCTAAGGAATTTAAATGCACCGAGGCTATGCAATGGTACACGATTGGTCATACAAAAAATCATGAGCAATGTTATTCAAGCTACCATTTTGAGTGGCAACTTTCAAGGTGAAGCTGTTCTCTTGCCACGAATCCCAATGGTTCCTTCAGATTCGCCAATTCCTTTCAGACGCATGCAGTTTCCAATTCGCCTGGCATTCGCAATGACTATTAACAAGTCACAAGGTCAAACAATGTCCATTTGTGGGTTGGATCTAGAAAATCCGTGCTTTTCACATGGCCAATTATATGTTGCGTGTTCTCGAGTTGGCAAACCATCAAATTTGTTCATTTATTCACCTCAAGGATTGACGAAAAACATTGTTCATCAACTAGCATTAATATAAAAACTAAATTTATTTATTTTTATTTATTTTGAAGATTTTTATACATTGTATTTTATTTTCATAAAAATATTTAATTCCTATACAAAACAAATTACATTTTAAACTTTAAGGTACGCTAACAACGTAGCGGGCTTGCCCGATACGCCAAAATTCGTTTTCGGTTTAACTGACATCCCAAAAACTAGGCCTAAGGCACGCCGCTAAATCTAGCGGGCTTGCCCGCTAGTATATATATATAATGTAAAAAAAATGTATATGTACAAAAAAATAAAATTAGAGATCGAGTTTATGAGATCAGAACAAAATTAAATGATAGTAAAAAATAATAATTCAATGTGACAAAAAAAAATGGTGTGGCGAAAACGAGTCGCCAGCGACTTTCGCCGTCACAATATCAAAATTATATTTGACTCTAATAATCAGAAATAGTTTCTGGATTCAATTATTTCTTTTTGGCGTCCACTGTACTTTGATTAAAGAAGATATAGGGTACGTTCATAAATGCAGTAGTTAGGCATCACTGAGGCATAACAAAAGTAAAACGTTCAAAAATGCATCACTCAAACGTTTTTTTATGCAAACAATTGGCAGTGCTGCCGCAAATTTCTGCAACTATCGCATCATTTTAATTTCTGATGCAATAGTGCGAGTTCTAAATTTATACGTTAAAATCATTTAATACAAAAAGAAAACTAAATGTTGGTGCATAATGGAAGAGTTATTATATAAAAATTCTTAATACAAATTTAAATAATGTTTATTTTTTTAGCATTTTTCGGATTTTTAATAATCAAAAGTCATTTCATCTTTCTTTTAATTCTCTTTTTATTATAACTTAACAAAAAATTGTCATTTTTACTATCAAGATTTTCAATAATATTTGTTAATGTTATTGCAAACATGTTTTTTATTTTTTGCAAAACGTTGTAAAAAGATACCTCTGTGTAGTTGTTGCGCAGTAGCAAAGCATCAGCAACAGCGATCACGTATCAGCAACAAAACTTGGCATAACTGCCGCAGTGTTGCACAAATTTACGGCATTTACGAACGTACCCATAGTTCTACGGTGGTATTATGCGCTGGTAAAAAAAAATAAAACACAACAAGTTTTTCATTTCATTGCAAACATTATTTTTAATTAAAAAAATCGTTAATTTAATTTAAGATTTTTACATAATTTTTCAGGATAAGGAATTCATTAAATAAATTTTCATCATTAAAAGCAATGTTAATTTTCTTTAAATTCAACAGTTGGCTCACTGCTGATAAGCTTCAAATTTGGCAATTAACGTAAGTGATGCCAAGTCAATTGAAATAACAGCGACAAAACAGCGATGCCAACAATTGAAAAAAAGTTATGGGGAAGTGTAAAAAGTAGGACAACCCCGGACACTTACTGAAAATGAAGGAGGACGCCAAAAAAAGAGGACGGTGTCCGCGGAAAAGAGGACGGATGTCAACCCTAAATTAGGGTAGCTTGTAAGATTATTATGATTAATAAAGCTAGTTGCTCACTAGAGCTCCAAAGACAAACTTGTTATTTTTTATTGGACCATGCGACCACATTACTCTACACTGGTATAAAAATTTTTGAATAAATAAAAATTCTTGTCTTTATGAGGGTTATCTTTCATATTCCCACAATAGGGGTAAAAGTAAAAAGAAATAAAAAGAAAAAATCTGTAATTAAACCTCAGTATGTTTAAACCCCCCAGTATACAACTAAAAAAAATATTTTTCAAATAAATAAAAGGTAAAACCACTCGCCTTTATGGGGGTTATCTTGCATATTCCCATAATTGGGGTAAAAGTAAAAAGAAATAAAAAGAAAAAATCTGTTTTCAAACCTCAGTGGCAGAATAAAAAGTATGTTTACAAAACCTACAATGTAAATGTAAAATACTAATTTTAGAATTTTATATTTCCGAATCCAAACTGGTAGTGGTTAGTAAGTAAAATATAAATAAATAGTTGGCACTTCACCTTAGTTTGTTTAGTTTAAAAAGAAAGTTATCGAACGACAGTATAAATCCTGGTATACATATTTTTGGATAAATAAATAAGTTATAAAATCTCTCGCTTTTATAAGAGTTATCTCCCTACCACAATTGTGGTAAAAGTAAAAAGAAATAAAAAGAAAAAATCTGTTATCAAACCTCCGTTGGCGCACAACCTTAGTTTTCTTATTTTAAAAAGAAATATCTATTGTCAAACCTCAGCTTTTATGAGGGTTGTCTTCCATATTTTCACAATTGGGGTAATAGTAAGCTGAAATAAAAACAATAAATCTAAAAAAAAAAAAACCTCAGTATAAAACCCATAGTAGACAACCACAAAAAACAAAAAAAATTACACCTTTGAGGGGTAAAACTGCTCGCCTTTATTATATTGCATATTCCCACAATTAGGGTAAAAATAAAAAGAAATAAAAAGAAAAAATCTGTTATCAAAACCTCAGTGGTAGAATAAAAATGATATTAACAAAACCTATATAATTTATTAAAATTTTACTCCTGCAGTTAATGATAATAAAATACTAATTTTATGTTCCCATATCCAACCAGGAATTCGGTAAGTAAAATAAAGAAAAATAAATTGTTGGCACTTCACCTTAGTTTGCTAAGTTTAAAAAGAAATATCTGTTCTCCAATATTAGTCTAAAACCCTGGTATAAATATTTTTCAAATAAAAAATTCTCGCTTTTATGAGGGTTATCATCTTTCATATTCCCACAATTCGGGTAAAAGTAAAAAGAAATAAAAAAAAATCTGTTATCAAACCTCAGTTGGCACTTTACCTAAAATTTTGAGGGTTATCTTCCATATTCCCACAATTGGGGTAAAAGTAAAAAGAAATAAAAAGAAAAAATCTGTTATCAAACCTCAGTTGGCACTTTATCTTAAGTTTGCTTAGATTAAAAAGAAAAATCTGTTATCAAACCTCGGTATAAAATTCTGGTGTAGTGTGTTTGATTATCCCATGTTTTCATACCATCTGTACGCAACATGATGATACCCACACTTTGTGGAATGTTTATTCCACACTTCACCAACTAAAGGGTTTTCCAATAGGTACTTGACAACTTTGAATTTAATTTGTGAACGCACTATGTCACTATGTACTACCGAAATTCGGAGTCGGTGAACGCAACTTTAAGGGCGTTAACTCCAATTTTCGTTCATTATTCTCGCCCTAGTAGACAAGCAAATATTATTAAGCGTGGGAATGCACTGTCAGCATTGTTATGCTTGTACACTGGTATAACTAGTTTTGAAAAAAAAATTCTCACTTTTATGAGGGTTATCTTCCATATTCCCACAATTGGGGTAAAAGTAAAAAGAAATAAAAAGAAAAAATCTGTTATCGAACCTCAGTATAAAACCCCTGGTATAAAACTATAAAAAAATTTAAATAAATAAAAGAAGGTAAAACTAATCTCCTTTATTATATTGCATATTCCCACAATTGGGGTAAAAGTAAAAAGAAATAAAAAGAAAAAATCTGTTATCAAACCTCAGTTGGCACTTTATCTTAAGTTTGCTTAGATTAAAAAGAAAAATCTGTTATCAAACCTCGGTATAAAATTCTGGTGTAGTGTGTTTGATTATCCCATGTTTTCATACCATCTGTACGCAACATGATGATACCCACACTTTGTGGAATGTTTATTCCACACTTCACCAACTAAAGGGTTTTCCAATAGGTACTTGACAACTTTGAATTTAATTTGTGAACGCACTATGTCACTATGTACTACCGAAATTCGGAGTCGGTGAACGCAACTTTAAGGGCGTTAACTCCAATTTTCGTTCATTATTCTCGCCCTAGTAGACAAGCAAATATTATTAAGCGTGGGAATGCACTGTCAGCATTGTTATGCTTGTACACTGGTATAACTAGTTTTGAAAAAAAAAATCTCACTTTTATGAGGGTTATCTTCCATATTCCCACAATTGGGGTAAAAGTAAAAAGAAATAAAAAGAAAAAATCTGTTATCGAACCTCAGTATAAAACCCCTGGTATAAAACTATAAAAAAATTTAAATAAATAAAAGAAGGTAAAACTAATCTCCTTTATTATATTGCATATTCCCACAATTGGGGTAAAAGTAAAAAGAAATAAAAAGAAAAAATCTGTTATCAAACCTCAGTTGGCACTTTATCTTAAGTTTGCTTAGATTAAAAAGAAAAATCTGTTATCAAACCTCGGTATAAAATTCTGGTGTAGTGTGTTTGATTATCCCATGTTTTCATACCATCTGTACGCAACATGATGATACCCACACTTTGTGGAATTTTTATTCCACACTTCACCAACTAAAGGGTTTTCCAATAGGTACTTGACAACTTTGAATTTAATTTGTGAACACACTATTTCACTGATCATCTAACTGTTACTTTCCTTTTTTTCAGTAAACTCAACATTTTCATCATGGTAAAGTACACGAACGAACAACGTATGCAAATTATAAAAATGTACTACCGAAATTCGGAGTCGGTGACCGCAACTTTAAGAGCGTTAACTCCAATTTTCGGTCATTATTCTCGCCCTAGTAGACAAGCACATATTATTAAGCGTGGGAATGCACTGTCAGCATTTTCCCCATAGAATAATTACTAGTAAGTAGTGCGAGAATGCATTATGAGATTACTCTCTGTAAGTATGCTTGTAAGATTGTTGTGATTAATAAAGCTAGTTGCTCACTAGAGCTCCAAAGACAAACTTGTTATTATTTATTGGACCAGACCATATTACTCTACACTGGTATAACTAGTTTTGAATAAAAATGCTCGCTTTTATGAGGGTTATCTTCCATATTCCCACAATTGGGGTAAAAGTAAAAAGAAATAAAAAGAAAAAATCTGTTATCGAACCTCAGTATAAAACCCCTGGTATAAAACTATAAAAAAATTTAAATAAATAAAAGAAGGTAAAACTACTCTCCTTTATTATATTGCATATTCCCACAATTGGGGTAAAAGTAAAAAGAAATAAAAAGAAAAAATCTGTTATCAAACCTCAGTTGGCACTTTATCTTAAGTTTGCTTAGATTAAAAAGAAAAATCTGTTATCAAACCTCGGTATAAAATTCTGGTGTAGTGTGTTTGATTATCCCATGTTTTCATACCATCTGTACACAACATGATGATATCCACACTTTGTGGAATTTTTATTCCACACTTCACCAACTAAAGGCTTTTCCAATAGGTACTTGACAACTTTGAATTTAATTTGTGAACGCATTATTTTACTGATCATCTAACTGTTACTTTCCTTTTTTTCAGTAAACTCAACATTTTCATCATGGTAAAGTACACGAACGAACAACGTATGCAAATTATAAAAATGTACTACCGAAATTCGGAGTCGGTGACCGCAACTTTAAGAGCGTTAACTCCAATTTTCGGTCATTATTCTCGCCCTAGTAGACAAGCACATATTATTAAGCGTGGGAATGCACTGTCAGCATTTTCCCCATAGAATAATTACTAGTAAGTAGTGCGAGAATGCATTATGAGCATTCTCTCTGTAAGTATGCTTGTAAGATTGTTGTGATTAATAAAGCTAGTTGCTCACTAGAGCTCCAAAGACAAACTTATTATTTATTGGACCAGACCATATTACTCTACACTGGTATAACTAGTTTTGAATAAAAATTCTCGCTTTTATGAGGGTTATCTTCCATATTCCCACAATTGGGGTAAAAGTAAAAAGAAATAAAAAGAAAAAATCTGTTATCGAACCTCAGTATAAAACCCCTGGTATAAAACTATAAAAAAATTTAAATAAATAAAAGAAGGTAAAACTACTCTCCTTTATTATATTGCATATTCCCACAATTGGGGTAAAAGTAAAAAGAAATAAAAAGAAAAAATCTGTTATCAAACCTCAGTTGGCACTTTACCTTAAGTTTGCTTAGATTAAAAAGAAAAATCTGTTATCAAACCTCGGTATAAAATTCTGGTGTAGTGTGTTTGATTATCCCATGTTTTCATACCATCTGTACGCAACATGATGATATCCACACTTTGTGAAATTTTTATTCCACACTACACCAACTAAAGGGTTTTCCAATAGGTACTTGACAACTTTGCATTTAATTTGTGAACGCATTATTTCACTGATCATCTAACTGTTACTTTCCTTTTTTTCAGTAAACTCAACATTTTCATCATGGTAAAGTACACGAACGAACAACGTATGCAAATTATAAAAATGTACTACCGAAATTCGGAGTCGGTGACCGCAACTTTAAGAGCGTTAACTCCAATTTTCGGTCATTATTCTCGCCCTAGTAGACAAGCACATATTATTAAGCGTGGGAATGCACTGTCAGCATTTTCCCCATAGAATAATTACTAGTAAGTAGTGCGAGAATGCATTATGAGCATTCTCTCTGTAAGTATGCTTGTAAGATTGTTGTGATTAATAAAGCTAGTTGCTCACTAGAGCTCCAAAGACAAACTTATTATTTATTGGACCAGACCATATTACTCTACACTGGTATAACTAGTTTTGAATAAAAATTCTCGCTTTTATGAGGGTTATATTCCATATTCCCACAATTGGGGTAAAAGTAAAAAGAAATAAAAAGAAAAAATCTGTTATCGAACCTCAGTATAAAACCCCTGGTATAAAACTATAAAAAAATTTAAATAAATAAAAGAAGGTAAAACTACTCGCCTTAATTATCTTCCATATTCCCACAATTGGGGTAAAAGTAAAAAGAAATAAAAAGAAAAAATAAGTTATCGAACCTCAGTATTAAACCCCTGGTATAAAACTAAAAGGTGGCGCAAAAGTAATCCTCCTATCAGAAAATGCTATAAATTTTGCGATTGGCCCCTAATGTCAGTTCTGTTTTGACATTTGTGTAGTAAACACATGCGAAATACACGTTAATAAACAATGTTACGCTACACTGCTCCAGAACGCGGAATATTGGTGACTATTTATTTGACCAATAATCGGTCGGTGACTTTGGCACAACGTGAATTTCGTCGCAGATTTCCTAGCCGTCCAACGCCTACTGGTGAAACACTGCGACGTTTAGCCGCTCGCCTCGAAGAGACTGGCACAACACGAGATGCTGCCAGGCGTGGCAGACCCCGGAGTAGCCGTTCTGCAGAGAATATTGCTGATGTAGCCGAGGATGTCATGGAAGCGCCGTCGACATCGACCAGACGACGTGCCACGCAAATGGGTATCAGTCGACGGTCTTTACAGCGAATTTTGGTACAAGGTTTGAAGATGTTTCCGTACAAAATCCAGAAGGTGCATCAGCTGTTAGCTGCTGACCGCCAATCGCGTCTAACATACGCTCAAGCCATCCTTAATCACCACCAACAGGAAGATGATTTTTCATCAAAAATAATCATGAGTGATGAGGCCCATTTCCATCTTAGCGGGTACGTAAATAAGCAAAATTTACGCTTCTGGGGCACTGAAAATCCGCGTGTAACCAACGAAGAGCCATTACACCCGCTCAAAGTCACTGTATGGTGTGCTGTTTTCGCTGGAGGAGTCATCGAACCTTTTTTCTTCGAAGACGTCGCGGGCCAAACGGTTACTGTGAATGGTGAGCGCTACAGAGCAATGATCAACGAGTTCTTTTTGCAGCAACTTGATGAATTGGGATTGGAAAACATGTGGTTCCAACGGGACGGTGCAACGGCACACAATGGTGCCGCGGCGGCAATAATTCCATTTTTAAATGTTCTCCGATCTTGATGATTTTTCATAATTTAAGAAAATACACCTTGAATATCGTGTTTCTAAAATATTAGGCCGATATTTTGTTTACTTTACTGTCCAGAGCCACTCAAAGTCAAGCAATGCGAAAATGTTTGGAATATGATATTTATGTATGTTATATTTAAAGGGTTTATACTGTTAAAGTACGACACGTATGTAACTTTGAGTATTTTTTTTTATTAAAAGAGATGTCATAGATAAGATTTATGAAAAAAAAATTTTAAAATATTGAAAAAAAAAATTTTTTTTTTATCGATATATTTTTGGTCCAAAAAAAAGAACATTCATCAACTTCATTGGACTGCATGTTCCTTGCGCAGGCAAGCGCACCCTGGAAGTCTATATGGAATTAAAGCCTGAAGTCTCACCTAAACAATGCAAAAAAAAAAAGTGAGACATTGCATGGCCATTTAAAAATATTAACAAAAAACCAAAAAATGAGCGGCTAAAAATGTGCATATGCGTAGTACTTTGTAGTAAGCATTGCAATGATTGCATACATGCTTTGTTCTTCGCTTAGTTGTTGTTGTTGTTTCTTGCTTAGTTTCTTGTTTTGTTTTTGTTCTATGCAGAAATACAATATGCGTACATTTTGTTTTTTTTTGTATTTTATATTTTAGTTTTTAAATTTATCAAGAGTTATTCAAATTTATTTATTTATTTTGTTGATTAGATGTGCAAGCTAATCAGCTGTTCTGTTATCTCTATTGCACTTGACTCTCTATTTATATTAATTATGCAAATTTATTTCTATATACAAGTGCAAGTGTTTTGAATATTATCAAGTGTAAAATAAATATTAAAATATGAATAGTTTACAATTATCATATCGAGAAATCGTTGACATTTTATTTGATTGTGATAGCGATATTGATGTTGTTGTTGATGTTATTTCAACAAATCACAGCAATATCTCACGGGATAAAATAGATTCTTTTAAAAGATTTTTAGTGAAAACATTTGTGCCTAGATTCAAATCTAAATTGAAAAGTGTATTAAATAAGAAGTCAAGGTTTTTGGAGAAAAATGATAATTGGCTGTCCTGTAGTATGTACTCTTTTGGTGAAGATTATGTGGATATTGAGGAACCGAGCTGTTCCAATAAAGTAAAGCGTGGTCGTCCTGTTATGACCTTTGAGGACTCTCAAGAAAGATCGAAGCGTTATAAAGTGCAACAATTGTGTGCCAATACCTCTGCGGAGCTGATAACGTCAGCTGCAAAGAAAATTGATAAAGGTGATAACACGTTGACAAAGTTAACACCAGAAAAAGCGCTTAGCATTATTCTTGATGCAAATTTGTCAAAATTTCAGTACGAAATAGTGAGGAATGCAACGAAGGAGCTTAATATTGACATTTTTCCGTCATATAAAAAGGTTCTTTTAATAGAATGTGTTTTAATGTTTTGTATTAAAAATCGTCGTAGAGTATCTAATGTTCTGTGTATTGTTCAAAACATTTATTGTGTGTGTTGTTTTCTCTTGTTTTGTTTTACAAAGTAAGTTGCGTTATTATTATTATTAAACTTGTTTTAATCACCAGGTGTTACTTGCAAAAAAAGAATGTTATCCACAGAACATTAAAGTTAAAGAAAATTTAAGTCAAGTCGATCTTCAAGATTTGTTAGATCATACGGCAGAAAGAATTTTGAAGTCAAAACCGCTAAGTGAAATCCGTGATATGCCCAATGACTTGAAATTAATTTCGAAATGGGGATGTGATGGTTCTTCTGGTCATAGTGAATATCAACAAAAATTCACAGATGAAAATACAACAGATAAAAGTATGTTTTTTATCCTAGTGATTAAAAAAATTAATTTATATATTTTCAATTTCTCATTAATAACTATTAAAATAATTAGAAAGAATTACACTTTTGAAAAATATAATCAGGTTCTTAATTAGTAATTTAAAACATATAAATTTATTTTTTTTTAATTATGTATTCAGTAATACTTACAATTACTAATTATTATTTAACAGGTATGTTCTTAACTTCACTTGTGCCGTTAAATTTAATTAAAAAACATGATTCATCGTTGGTGTGTTGGGAAAATTCCAGACCATCTTCCACCAGACTTTGCCGTCCAATTAAATTTGAATTCGTGAAGGAAACGGCGATTGTCATCAATGAGGAAGTCAAGAGAGTGGAAGATGAAATTGCAAATTTAGTAAACACTGTAGTGGAAGTTCATAACAAAATTTTTAGTATTAGCCATACACTTTTATTGACCATGATTGATGGAAAAATTGCAAGTACATTAACACAGACTTCATCCATGGCTGTATGCTTCATTTGCAATGCTAAGCCTACGGAAATGAACGATTTGGAAATTTTAAAAACAAAGACTGAGTCAGAAGACGCACTTAAATTTGGCATTTCTCCACTTCACGCGAGAATTAAATTTATGGAATGCATTTTACATATTGCATATAGAAAGCATTTCAAAGCTTGGCGAACAAACGCAAATTCAAGAACTGCAATGGAAGAAGAAAAGCGAAATATCCAAAGAAATTTGAAAGCTGTTTTGGGAATAAATGTTGACGTAGTGAAACAAGGTGTAGGCAGCACAAATGATGGTAATACATCTAGACGATTTTTTGAAAATCCGCGCATAACTGCTGATATTGTAGGGGTTGATGAAAACCTAATTCATCGTTTTAAAATAATATTGGCTACAATTAATTGTAATGAGCCAATCGATAGTAAAAAATTCCATGATTATTGTATGGACACTGCACAGTTATATATTTCTTTGTACAGCTGGTACTATATGCCAATTTCGGTACACAAAGTGCTAGTCCATGGCTGTAAAATAATAGCAGCAGCGATCCTGCCTATAGGAATGTTATCGGAAGAAGCCCAAGAAGCTCGGAACAAGGATTACAAAAAATACCGCTTGCATCATGCTCGAAAATGTGATAGGGTGTCTACAAATGTAGACGTGATGAATCATTTATTAGCTTCTTCGGATCCTTACATAAATAAATTACGTTCAAAGCCTAAAAAAAAATATTTAGAAATGCATGAAGATGTTAAAAACTTATTATGTGATTAAAAATTATAAAAAATTGATTTTAAAATTTTTTTTATTTTAAATTCGTTGGTTTTTGGATTTCTATAACTATGGAATTAGCCGAAATAACTGATTTCTACGTTGAACTTGTATGGAAAGTGGGCGTGTTTGTAGGCAGATTTTTTTCATATTTGATATCTAGAAAGAATAAGTTAATTTAAAGCTTCTTATGCAATTTTCATGATTCTAGATCTATTTTTATAGAAAATGTTCCACTTTATAGTTCACTTCGTATGGGAAGTGGGCGTATTTGTGGGCGGATTTTGTTCATATTTTCAGCAAAGCTTTCTAATATCAAAAAACACAAATTCACCAAATTTCATTGATCTAGGACAACTACAAGTATTTAATGCCGGGCTTTATATGAAAGGGGACCACTGTGCGGCACACACTGCACGTGCCACAACCGATATGCTAAAGGATGCATTTCCCGGGCGCCTAATCTCCCGTTTTGGCGATTTGCACTGGCCAGCAAGATCGCCTGATTTGACCGCTCCAGACTTCTTTTTGTGGGGCTTTTTGAAGTCGCGGGTTTATGTCAACAAGCCTCAGACTCTTGCAGCTCTTAAAGACAATATCCGTCAAGAATATGAGGACCTATCGCCGGAAGTTTTGGCCAAAGTGATGGAAAATGCCATAAAAAGGGCTCAAATGACAATCAACTGTGGCGGTGGCCATTTACATGACATCATATTCTCGACTTGATGTAAAAAAAATTAAAAGACCAAATAAAAATAATCCACAAGAAGAATCAAAGTTTTTCATTTTTTTTTTTAATTACAGCCAAAAAACATCGGAAGGTTATTTTTGCGCCACCTTGTATAAAAAAAATTTAAATAAATAAAAGAAAAAACTACTCTCCTTTATTATATTGCATATTCCCACAATTGGGGTAAAAGTAAAAAGAAATAAAAAGAAAAAATCTGTTATCAAACCTCAGTTGGCACTTTACCTTAAGTTTGCTTAGATTAAAAAGAAAAATCTGTTATCAAACCTCGGTATAAAATTCTGGTGTAGTGTGTTTGATTATCCCATGTTTTCATACCATCTGTACGCAACATGATGATATCCACACTTTGTGGAATTTTTATTCCACACTTCACCAACTAAAGGGTTTTCCAATAGGTACTTGACTACTTTGAATTTAATTTGTGAACGCACTATTTTACTGATCATCTAACTGTTACTTTCCTTTTTTTCAGTAAACTCAACATTTTCATCATGGTAAAGTACACGAACGAACAACGTATGCAAATTATAAAAATGTACTACCGAAATCCGTAGTCGGTGACAGCAACTTTAAGAGCGCTAACTCCAATTTTCGGTCATTATTCTCGCCCTAGTAGACAAGCACATATTATTAAGCGTGGGAATGCACTGTCAGCATTTTCCCCATAGAATAATTACTAGTAAGTAGTGCGAGAATGCATTATGAGCATTCTCTCTGTAAGTATGCTTGTAAGATTATTGTGATTAATAAAGCTAGTTGCTCACTAGAGCTCCAAAGACAAACTTGTTATTATTTATTGGACCAGACCATATTACTCTACACTGGTATAACTAGTTTTGAATAAAAATTCTCGCTTTTATGAGGGTTATCTTCCATATTCCCACAATTGGGGTAAAAGTAAAAAGAAATAAAAAGAAAAAATCTGTTTTCGAACCTCAGTATAAAACCCCTGGTATAAAACTATAAAAAAATTTAAATAAATAAAAGAAGGTAAAACTACTCGCCTTTATTATCTTCCATATTCCCACAATTGGTGTAAAAGTAAAAAGAAATAAAAAGAAAAAATCTGTTATCGAACCTCAGTATAAAACCCCTGGTATAAAACTATAAAAAAAATTTAAATAAATAAAAGAAGGTAAAACTACTCTCCTTTATTATATTGCATATTCCCACAATTGGGGTAAAAGTAAAAAGAAATAAAAAGAAAAAATCTGTTATCAAACCCCAGTTGGCACTTTACCTTAAGTTTGCTTAGATTAAAAAGAAAAATCTGTTATCAAACCTCGGTATAAAATTCTGGTGTAGTGTGTTTGATTATCCCATGTTTTCATACCATCTGTACGCAACATGATGATACCCACACTTTGTGGAATTTTTATTCCACACTTCACCAACTAAAGGGTTTTCCAATAGGTACTTGACAACTTTGAATTTAATTTGTGAACACACTATTTCACTGATCATCTAACTGTTACTTTCCTTTTTTTCAGTAAACTCAACATTTTCATCATGGTAAAGTACACGAACGAACAACGTATGCAAATTATAAAAATGTACTACCGAAATTCGGAGTTGGTGGCCGCAACTTTAAGAGCGTTAACTCCAATTTTCGGTCGTTATTCTCGCCCTAGTAGACAAGAAAATATTATTAAGCGTGGGAAATGCACTGTCAGCATTTTCCACATAGAATAATTACTAGTAAGTAATAGTGCGAGAATAGATTATGAGCATTCTCTCAGTAAGTATGCTTGTAAGATTGTTGTGATTAATTAAGCTAGTTGCTCACTAGAGCCCCAAAGACAAACTTGTTAATAATTATTGGACCAGACAACCATATTACTCTACACTGGTATAACTAGTGTTGAAAAAAAAAAAATTCTCGCTTTAATGAGGGTTATCTTCCATATTCCCACAATTGGGGTAAAAGTAAAAAGAAATAAAAAGAAAAAATCTTTTATCGAACCTCAGTATAAAACCCCTGGTATAAAACTATAAAAAAAATTAAATAAATAAAAGAAGGTAAAACTACTCTCCTTTATTATATTGCATATTCCCACAATTGGGGTAAAAGTAAAAAGAAATAAAAAGAAAAAATCTGTTATCAAACCTCAGTTGGCACTTTATCTTAAGTTTGCTTAGATTAAAAAGAAAAATCTGTTATCAAACCTCGGTATAAAATTCTGGTGTAGTGTGTTTGATTATCCCATGTTTTCATACCATCTGTACACAACATGATGATATCCACACTTTGTGGAATTTTTATTCCACACTTCACCAACTAAAGGCTTTTCCAATAGGTACTTGACAACTTTGAATTTAATTTGTGAACGCATTATTTCACTGATCATCTAACTGTTACTTTCCTTTTTTTCAGTATACTCAACATTTTCATCATGGTAAAGTACACGAACGAACAACGTATGCAAATTATAAAAATGTACTACCGAAATTCGGAGTCGGTGACCGCAACTTTAACACATTGATTGCCAAGGGGTTTTGACGAAAACCTTCCCAGGGTGCCAAGCACATTTTTTGCTATAAACTGGTGTAAAAGTAGAAAATATTCAGTTCTGCGCCAATCCCGGATGATTTTGTGGTTTATTTTGGATTTTATAACGGTTTTTTTATGTCCGTACGACGCACATTGGGGTATTTGATCATCAAAGCGGAGATTAATTGAAGAATGAAAATTGAGATATCCGATTAATGTTTTATACCCGATTATTGTAGACAAAATTCTCCATCACTAGGCAAAAGAATCGATAACATATGTTGCTTAATTCAATTTTTGCTTTGTCTCAAAGTTCGTAATTTTTTTCGATTTTTTCGCGTGTTTACAAAAAGTAAATTTTTTGTATTTTCAAGTGCCAGTTTTTCTATTTTTGCCATAAAAAAAGCCTAATATTATTATATTAATATATCAAGTTCAGGTAATTTCGAACAAAAAAGCAGTTGTCGGTCGACATTTACCTGTTAGAACTAATTTTAATCATTTATGGAAAAAAGGTCTAAATTTTAGCCATTCTTGAGAAGTATGTAGAGTTTTAAAGTGGTACCGGTCAACTTCGTGTTCTGAAATTTATATATTTTTAAAGCTTAGAAACTGTACTTATATAATAAACAAAAACATTTTGTGCGTTTTTGCGCCAATTCGATTTTTAACAAATTTTGTAAAAAAAAAAACCCATGTCGTCCAAAGTGAGAGAAGAACCGTGGCTGTAGTTTCTGTTTTGTTTTTGCTTTCGTTATCATCATCATATATTGTTGTTATTGTTATTTAAATTTGTTTATTGCAATATTAGTATGCACTCTACCCAAAAATAATATGTGTGTCCTGTTCATTGTGTTGTTTGGTTTATTTAAAGTGTAGGGTAAGTTGATTTTGTCTTCGCGCTCGTGTTCTTAGACAATTTTGTATAACTTAATTTAAATAACAGATAATATGTATAAAATAAGTGTGTAGTGTTACTTTACATTAACTATTATATCTATTTTATATGAATACAATTCGATGTGAGTGGTCGTGGTGGTATATTTCGGGTTACAACATTAACAACGTCAATGACGTGCTGCTATTTTTTTGTTAAGTGTTAATATATAGAATGTATTGTTCCTCCTCGTTATTTTGGTAATTGATACAAGAAATATCACGCGAAGATTCTGAATACAGTTTTTATATTTTAGGAATAAACTCAAAAAGATTTATTTCTCGGCGAATACTTTACAGTATTATTAAAAATGCTGAGGCTTCGCAATTAATGGAGAAGTTGAATATATTGAAGCAAGAATTGATAAGACAAACGAATCCAGAGGATATGAAAGACTTTAATTTGAATTTTTCTCGTTTTGTCTGCGATTTTAAGGATCGATGGGCAAAATCAAGTAGACATGAGGAGCGATTTTTGAGAAAAAATCAAAATTGGTTAGATTCTTCAATAGCCTTTGTGACGACAACAACTAAAAGAGGTCGCAAAGAAATTGATTGAATTAAAAAATGTAAGAATTTAAGACAAAATGTTCCCTTGCCTGTTTTGAATTATGCTACCCAAATAAGTCCGCGAACAAGTGGTCAAACAGAAGCAGCAAAAATTGTCAAGGAAATAACTGCATCACCTTCCAGAGCAACTAAATTTAAAAAAAAAATAACTTGTGTAAAAGAAAAATAGTTGACTGCTGAAGAAGCGCTTATAGTTTTGGTTGAAGCAAAGCTTTCACGTGAACAATATAATGTTATACCAAAAGCTGCTCCTGATAAATTCCCTGCGTACACGTTGGTTCAAAGAGCGAAAAAGAAATGTTATCCTAAGGTTGAAACTATGCAAATTTCCGAATCGTCAGCTAAGGTATCATTGCAGGGCCTTCTGGATCATTAAAAATTGAATTCACCAAAGAGACTGCAAGTATATTGGTAAGAGAAAAAGAACGTGTTGATGAGGAAGCAAACGATCTGGAAATGTCTGTTGTGCCAGTAGGAGAAAGGCTCGTAAAAGTAAGCCATAAACTAATGTTAGTAATGATTGACGGAAAAGTTTGCAATGCAATCACAGAAACGACATCATCCCAAAGGTGTTATATTTGCAATTCCACTTCTAAAGAGTTTAACTCTATTGACGAAATGATAGGAAAACCTGTTAAGACAGAAACCTTAGAATTTGGTTTGTCTATATTACATGAATGGATTAGATTTTTCGAATGTATCATACACATCTCTTACAAATTGCCTATAAAAAAGTGGAAAGCTGCATCGGCTGATGATAAAAAAATTATAGATTCTACTAAAGCACGCATTCAAAATGAATTTAGAGTCAAAACCGGATTGATTATTGACCAACCAAAGCCTGGCTTCGGAAATTCTAACGATGGTAATACAGCCAGAAGATTTTTTGAAAACGCTGAAGTTTCTGCAGATATTACTAAAATCGATTTAGAACTAATCAAGAAAATGCACGTGATACTAATAACTGTTTCTTCGGGTCATGAAATACATTCTGAAAAATTCAAACATTTTTGTCACAACACTGCCAGACATTTTGTTAAATTGTATCCATGGTATAAAATGCCTACCACTTTACACAAATATTTAATTCATGGCCCTGAAATTGTAGCGCACGCACTTCTTCCAATCGGACAACTTTCAGAGGAAGCCCAAGAAGCTAGAAACAAGGACTTCAAATGCTATAGGGAGCACTTTTCAAGTAAATGTAACCGTGAGAAATCAAATGCAGACATTTTAAACAGGTTGCTACTGAGCTCCGATCCGATCATTAGCAGCAAAATTAAGTTACCAAAAAAAAAAATTTCAAGCCCTACCAAAATCAGTAGTAGAATTGCTTATTCCGCCAACTATTTCAGTAAGTGCTGTTCGATCTGATGATAGTGATGATGAAACTGGAGATGCACATGTTGAGGAACTAGAGGATTGTAGCTCCGATTACAGTGAATAAACTAAATAACACTTGAATGGAAAATCAGGTCATAATATTTTATATGGGTTTTAAAAATATATATCACAATGTCTATTTTTTTCAGATGATACAACCATTTACTTTTGATGAAATTGTTTATAAATATAAATGAAGAATTAAAATTTCAAAGTTTTATTTAAATTTTTTTATTGTTTTCATTAGGTAAATTTGTTTGTAACAAAGGGGGCGTGGCACCGCCCTAATCCACCTTGACTGTAATTCATACAGTACGATCAACATACAGTGCTGATCAATATAATAGACGGTTGCTAAGAGAAGATGTTTTCTCTTAAATTGTACGAATTTAAATGAATTCTCTTAAGACCAAATGTTACCGTAAGATTTGTTAATGTCTTCTCTAATAGTTGTTGCTGTTTTGTGGAATTTATTATTGATGTTTTAAGTCCACGTGTTCAAATCCAAAATATAGTGCAATTGTAACTGTTCAAAATAATAGACGTTTTTAAAATAACTTTGCTATATTAAGAATTAAGTTTCGTTTTTTTTTTGTGGTTTGTTCTGAATATCTAAAGTACAAGTAAGTAAACAAGTATTTATTTAAAAAAACAATCAAATTTATTTATAATTTTTGTTAAAGATGGGCCGAAAAAAACATTGCACTATTGAGGAACGCCGAGTTGCAAAAAATCTTAGAAATGAAGGGAAAACTCTGGATTTTATTGCTAGAGCTCTTGGAAGATCCGAACATTGCATCAGAAATGCTCTCAAGTGGAAAAAAAATCAAAGAAACACGGGGTAGACCACGAAAAACTTCGGCGACTACTGATTCCCGTATAGCGTTGTTGGCCAAAAAGAACCCATTTATTTCATCAAAAGCAATTTCTGCTGAAATAATGAAATTAGTGCTCCGTCGGTACGTCGAAGATTATTAGAGCACAATTTGCCAGGAAGAGTCGCCAGAAAGGTTCCATTATTAAGTTCTAAGAACAAGAAAGCTCGCATTCAATTTGCTAAAAAATTCCAAAACAGCTCTACTGATGATTTTAAACAAATATTATGGAGCGATGAGACAAAAATAAATTTATTTGGATCTGACAGTCGACGTAATGTAAGAAGACCAAAAGGTAAAGAGCTAGACGATCGGTACACAAAAAAAACTGTTAAACATGGTGGAGGCAATATAATGGTTTGGGGCGCATTTTCATGGAACGGTGTTGGGCCTATACATCGGATCACTGAAATCATGAATAAGGAAATCTACTGCGATATTTTAAACGATGTGATGCTCCCATATGCAGAAAACCATATGCCACCAAATTGGCACTTCCAACAGGACAATGATCCTAAACACTCGTCAAAATTAGTTAAATCTTGGTTGAGTGAACACGAAGTATCCTCCTTGGAATGGGCCTCCCAATCCCCTGATCTCAACCCGATTGAGAACTTGTGGATGGAGCTGAAGAGAAGCTTGGAGGGACAAGTTTTTAGTAACAAAAATCAACTTTGGGAAGCTGTTAAGAGTAGTTGGGAGGGTATTCCAGTGGAAAAATGTCAAAAGCTAATAGAATCAATGCCCAAGCGAATTCGAGCTGTGTTAGATAATAATGGTGGACATTCTGGTTATTAATTTCACTATAAATAATTAGTCTTAACAAATAAAATATATTTTAATGTAATTTATCTTTCTAATCTAAAAAAAATAGTTTTTTGTATAAGATATTAAAATAAGCCTATTATTTTGAGCAGCTAAAAAGTGAATTTCAATTTTATAACTTTATTAAAATAATCAAGAAGTATAGTTTTTTTTTTCCAAAACCTAGTATTTTTGTTGTAAATTAAAAATTAATTAAAAATAAATTTATTTGCCTCGGCATTTTCGAAAAAAATAAAAAAAATAAAAAAGCCTATTATTTTGATCAGCACTGTATATACCAAATCTCATCTTCCTACCTCTGATAGTTCATGAGATATAACCGTTCTAATTTTTAGGTTATATGGGCGGTGCCACGCCCCTTTATCCAGTCACAACCAAGTATAGCCAAGTACTATTACACGGTCAACAGTACCACATTGGGAATGTTTCATGACAATCGGTCTATTATTATGGCCTGCAGAGCGATTTTTAATAAGGGGGAGTGGCACCGCCCACTTTTCCAAAAAATTTGTATCATATGTCACTCAGGGATAACGTATCATTCTTATAGTGAAAGAATTTTTCAAATCGGATAAGTAGTTTAATTGATCTCCGTTTTGGGGGTCCAATACCCCACTGTGCGCTGGCTTCCTAAAGAAGCTGAAGCCGTAGCAAATGCCGTATATGTAATAAACCGTTCCGTTTGCTCTGCAATTAAAAGAAGTACACCAAAAGAAGTTTGGTCGGGTGTCAAACCTTATTTGAGCCACCTACGTGTATTTGGTTCTCGTGCTATATCATATGTACCCAAAGAGAAACGAAAAAAATGGGACCCTAAATCACAAGATTTAATTTTTGTTGGTTATTGTGAAAATACCAAAGGCTATCGATTACTGAACCCAGATAGCATTGGCGGACTTAGGCCGGTCTGGGGTGGGCAAAGCCCACCCTAGACTGTTTTTTGCCCACCGCAGAATTTAAAATAAATCTGTCTATAATTCTTGTTCTATGATTATTTTTCTTTTTAATATCAGTTAATCCTGTGTTTTTGATTGGGAAAATGTCTTCTAGTTTCCTACACTCATCAAATAAGTCCGTAAAAATAGCAGAAAAAAATTAGTTAAAAATGATGCTGCTGAAAAAACTGCTAATATTAGCAGAATCAGTTTGCTAAATATTAATAAAATGAAAACAGCAAAAAAACTGTGAAATTTACAGAATTTTAGTAATATTTGAGCTAAATTGTTGTTAATTGCAAATAACAATTTAACCTGCTAAAATTAACAAAAAAAAATTGCTGAATAGTAGTTTAATAAAAATAGCAAAAAAAAACTGTTAAATTTACAGAATTTTAGTAATATTTGAGCTAAATTTTTGGTAATTGCAAATAACAATTTAACTTGCTGAAATCAGCAAAAAAAAATTGCTAAATAATAGTAGAATGAAAATAGCAAAAAGAAACTGTTAAATCTACAAAATTTTTGCTAAAATTTTCTGAAATCAACAAAACTTTTGCAGATTACTAGTGGACTGGAAAAAGGTAAAATAGGAGCAAATGAAATGAAAATTAATAAATAAATGTGTATTTAAAAACATACTTGGGACCAGTTTATTGAATGTGTCAATTAATTGAAATTTTTTCAATTGGCATTGTTCAATGCCTAAATGCCCATTTATAATTGATGAAAGAAGTATTTGTTTTCATGTTTTATTAAAAGAATAAATTAAGAAAAAAAATTAAAAATTCGCGTATTTATTATATTTTTTTATATTACAATGCTTTTTCTTCAATTATGTGTCCATTTCATTACCATTGTTTTCATCAATGTAAATTGAAAAAAATTTCTGAATGGTGATGAAATTGTTGGCATTGACATTGAGATAAAGTTATGCCAATTATATTTCAATGCCAATGAAAATTTCCCAAGAATGATTTTTTGTAAAAGTGGTAATATTTATAGACAATAATATGTTAACCATAAGAAAATTTATTTCAGAGACCCTTCTTTTGATTTTCATTGTTTGCTGATCGGATATGTACTTCCGAATTTATTTGAGTTTCCATTTTCATCTTTAAAGCTCCACCCACAGGAAAGAAGTTGTGGCCGATTAAAAATATCGTATTTAAATAAGCTTAAAAAGTACAATATTTGGGGGAAAAAATTAGGGTTATCCCCGAAACTTCACTTGCTCCCCAGAGATACTTTTAATCACAATTTTCATATTAAAATGGTTCGTCCAAAATAAACCTTGATCTTTGAAAATTAATGTATTACGATAAATAGAAACTTTTCTCATAAATTTTAATAATTTAGATATTTTATGAATAGTACAAATTTTTAACCATTTCAATTTAGCTTTATTTAAAAACTTTTTGCATTATTTTTGGCGAGTTTCTGTTTATAAGCGCTCCAAAATTGGTGGTTTAGTTTACAAAAAATTTGTAAACTTAGCAAATCTTCTGTTAAAAATTAGTAACTAATACTGTAAAGTTAGCAAATTCATTGTTAAAAATTAGTAACTAAATTCAGCAAAAAAATTTGTAAGTTTGTAATGTGGAGGTAGCAAAAAAATTAACTAAAATTTAAATGTTAACTAAAAATTTGTTAAAAATTTGTTAAATTGAAGTACTAACAGTTTTACTAACTTTTCTACAAACTTTTTTATATGAGTGTAGCAAGATACTTTGTTGGAATCTAAGGGTCAGTTTTACAACCGGAACTAATATCGATTTTTGTGTTGAATATTTCTTAAATAAGAAATGTTGTTTAAAAATTCTTACTTAAGAAATATTTAAAACGAGTAAAAAGGTTAAAGTCGGGCATGCTGACTATACAATACCCTACACCAGTCTGGTGTATTGTTTGGATCCGAAATTCGAATGGGTTAAAATGGGGCTTGTGTCATAATTTTCTATGTGAGTCAGCGCACCAAATTTCATTAAAATATCTTAATATTTGCGACCTGCAGTTTGTAACCAAGCCAATTTTGGGGGGACCCTTATATGGGCACTAGTTCTAAACATGGACCGATGTTTACCAAAATCAATAGGCTTCGTCCTTGGGCCAACATAGGTCTATGTACCAAATTTCATAAAAATATCTTAATATTTGCGACCTGCAGCGTATAAACAGTATAATTTTGGTAGGACCCTTATATGGGCACTAGGTCTAAACATGGACCGATGTTTACCAAAATCAATAGGCTGCGTTATTGGGCCAATATAGGTCTGTGTACCAAATTTCATCAAAATATCTTAATATTTACGACCTGCAGCGTATAAACAGTATAATTTTGATAGGACCGTTATATGGGCACTAGGTCTTAACATGGACCGATATTCACCAAAATCAATAGGCTACGTTATTGGGCTAACATAGGTCTGTGTACCAAATTTCGTCAAAATATCTTAATATTTACAACCTGCAGCGTATAAACAATATAATTTTGGTAGGACCCTTATATGGGCACTAGGTCTAAACATGGACCGATGTTCACCAAAATCAATAGGCTGCGTTATTGGGCCAATATAGGTCTGTGTACCAAATTTCATCAAAATATCTTAATATTTACGACCTGCAGCGTATAAACAGTATAATTTTGGTAGGACCCTTATATGGGCACTAGGTCTAAACATGGACCGATGATCACCAAAATCAATACGCTGCGTTATTGGGCTAACATAGGTCTGTGTACCAAATTTCGTCAAAATATCTTAATATTTACGACCTGCAGCGTATAAACAATATAATTTTGGTAGGACCCTTATATGGGCACTAGGTCTAAACATGGACCGATGTTCAATAAAATCAAACTTGTTCGTCCTTGGCCCAACATAGGTCTGCATACCAAATTTCATCAAAATATCTTAATATTTGCGACCTGTAGAGTGCGCACAAGATTGCATGGACAGACAGACAGACAGACAGACAGACGGACGGACGGACGGACGGACGGACGGACATCGTTAAATCGAAATAAAAAAAAATTCTGAACCGATCGGTATACTATAAGGTGGGTCTACGACCAATATTTTTTGGTGTTACAAACATCAGCACAAACTTATAATACCCTGACCACATAGTGGTGTAGGGTATAAAAAAAATCGATCTTAGTTCTGGCTACAATAGAAAAATTTCTTGAATTTAATAGTTTTTTTAAGGACTAATTAGTTAATATTATACTCATAGAAATAATCCGTAAAAATAGCAGAAAAAGCAACTAAAAATTATTTAAAAACGATGCTCCAGAAAGAATTGTTTTTTTTTTTTTTTGCTAAATACTAGTAAAAATAAAGCTGTTAAATTTGCAGAATTTTAGTTATATTTAAGTTAACAGTTAGTTAACTGAAAATGACAAATTATATTGTAAAATCTACAGAAAATTTTGCTAAATATTAGTCAACTAAAAATAGCAAAAACAAACTCTTATATCTATAATTTTTTATTTTTAAGCTAAATTTAGTTGAATGCAAATAGCAGTCTACAATGTTAAATTAACAGAAATATTTACTAAAAAAATTGTAAAACTGTAAATGTAACAGGTTTATTTTGCTGTTCTTATTTTACTTGTATTTAGTTTCTTCTGCAGCATCATTTTTAACTAATTTTTAATTACTTTTTCTGCTATTTTTACAGATTTATTTCTATGAGTGTACTATTTTGAGGAAATTTCAATATGTTGTAGAAGCAAAATTTCTACGATGAAAATGTCAGTTTTAGATCACCTCGGTAATTTAAGTGGTCAAAATATGGGGTAAGAACCCAGTCAGAAAAATACAAACGGGAAAGCGGTGGCAAAACACTTTAACAGGTGGTACAAGTACTGGCAATAATGGAGACATATAATATTTGATGGCTACCCAGAGAGAAAAATACAAACGGGAAAGCGGTGGCAAAGCACTTTAACAGGTGGTACAAGTACTGGCAAAAAGTGCTTTCCCATTCCCCAAAATGATAACATCATTAGACAAAAGGACCGGCTGTTCAAAAAGCGCCGGAAAAGCACTGGAGGAACAAAATTTTTAAACGTTGGCAAAACGCTGGCAAAACCAATAAATAGGTGGTCTGGAAATATATTTTCCAAAATAAAATTAAAAAAAAGTTCATATGTATTTTTTTGACCCTGCCGTGATTTGAACCCAGGCCGTCAGATTGGCAGACGATTGCTCTACCCACTGAGCTAACGAGACATATATGTGATATGCCAAGGTTTGTAACCAGTGGTTATCCAGTGCTACCTAGCCAATGCTACCAGGCGAACAAAAATCAATTCACTGGAAAACCAATGATTTTATAAAAATGCTGACGCATCGTTAAAAAATGTTTGTAGTCGGAAGGTTCCGAGTTCAAATCCGGTTGCAAGCAAAATATTTTTTTTGGATTTTTTTTAATTTAAAATTTTTTTGGTTTTATAAAATCAATTTTTTTGTTTGTGGGAAAGCTCCTTCAAGACCAACTTTTTTTTTGCCCTCCCAACACTGGCATACTAGTTACAAAAAATTGTTTGCCAGTACTAGCATTTTGACACAGCCAGTAGTTGTCCAGCTATTATCACTCATTTATGTGTTTAGCCATTAAATATTATGTCTCGTTAGCTCAGTGGGTAGAGCAATCGTCTGCCAATCTGACGGCCTGGGTTCAAATCACGGCAGGACCAAAAAAATACATATGAACTTTTTTTTAATTTTATTTTGGAAAATATATTTCCAGACCACCTATTTATTGGTTTTGCCAGCGTTTTGCCAAAGTTTAAAAATTTTGTTCCTCTAGTGCTTTTCCGGCGCTTTTTGAACAGCCGGTCCTTTTGTCTAATGATGTTATCATTTTGGGGAATGGGAAAGCACTTTTTGCCAGTACTTGTACCACCTGTTAAAGTGCTTTGCTACCGCTTTTCCGTTTGTATTTTTCTGACTGGGTAAATGAGTGATAATAGCTGGACAACTACTGGCTGCGCCAAAATGCTAGTATTGGCAAACAATTTTTTGTAACTAGTATGCCAGTGTTGGGAGGGCAAAAAAAAAGTTGGTCTTGAAGGAGCTTTCCCACAAACAAAAAAAATTGATTTTATAAAACAAACAAAATTTTAAATTAAAAAAAATCCAAAAAAAATTGTTTGCTTGCAGCCGGATTTGAACTCGGAACCTTCCGACTACAAACATTTTTTAACGAAGCGTCAACATTTTTATAAAATCATTGGTTTTCCAGTGAATTGATTTTTGTACGCCTGGTAGCATTGGCTAGGTAGCACTGGATAACCACTGGTTGCAAACCTTGGCATATCACTCTAAGCCCATTCTTTGCCAGTGGTTTTTTTTATAAACCACCGAAATTTTTTTAAAACAAATACTGGTAAAACGCTTTTTGCAAACGCTGGCAAAAATTTTTAATACCGTGGTTACCCAGTGGTATGCCAGTGTTTGATTTTTTGTACCACTGGCGATTTCTGACTGGGAATGGGTTAGTCAGAGGTGGATGAAAATATCAGACAGGTTGATCTTAGATTTCTTTTCTCCATCAAATATCAAAATATATAAATAAAAATAAATAATTTAGAAAAAATTATGCATTTTTCAGAGTTTTCTATAAAAAACATTTGAAAATTTTATCAAAAGCGAGGGTGTTATTTTTAAAAGTCTTTTTTTATATGAAAAAATCGCAAGCATAATGTAGAAAGATTTAGGGTCTGAGAATGGGAAAATAAACAGCTAAACATAAATGGGGCCCTTGCCCACCCCATAAAAATTGTCTAGGTACGCCTATGCCAGATAGTTACCGTGTTGTTAAAAGCCGTGATGTTTCATTTTTTGAAAATGATTTTCAACATAATTTTGGAAAAGATCGTAATGATGACCAGCAGTCTCATTTCATACAATTAAATGATATGAATTTAGTGGAGGAAAACAATTATGTCGTTGGTGATGGCGACAATGATTTTTATAATGATCGTGATAGTGATGACGCTTGCGATTATTATGAACCGGATGTTACTTCTATTAGTGAAGGTGATACCACTTTAATAAGTGTGGAAAATAATTCTGAAGTTCGACGTTGGGAACGTTCCCCAAAGCCAATAAATATGCATGATTATCATTTGTATTCAGTGGAGGCAAATGTGGCAGGGTATCCTATTACTGTGAATGAGGCTATGAATAGTGAAGATGCAGCTTATTGGAAACGTGCTATGGAAGATGAATATAAATCATTAATAGATAATCACACTTGGACCTTGGTCAATCTACCAAATGGAGCAAAACCATTAAAATGTAAATGGGTTTTCAAAACAAAACGTGGTGAAAATGTAGAAGTGCATAGACACAAAGCTGCTGATTTTCTCACAAAACCAGTGACAAAGGAAAAGCATCTGAAGTGTGCCAAGATGCTGGGCCTCACGAACTTCGAGCCAGCTTTTAGTGGAGGTGTTGATATATGCAAATCTGGCATCTCGTCAACAGCTGATCTCATGCACTTATGTGCAACTATTATATGTATCTATTTATTCTTTTGTCTTCTTTGATCCTCTACACTTCCGCTTGCATTTACTTTAATAAATACTCTTTTTTTGTACACATTGTTCCGAAATCAACTCGCTTTTATTTATAACATCATAACAATTTCGACAACATGCCAGTACAGTGAAAGTTGAAAATGCGACGCATTGCCAGTACATGGACTACCGTCTGCAACACCGGACCGACATTGTACCGTTTGTATTTTTCTACCTGGGTGATATAGTAAATATTACATGCATAACAACTTACCCAATTTCAACATTAGGTATACAGTTCTCAAGTATTCGACATATTTGGAAAACCGGTTTTCGAATACTTCTAAAAACCGGCATTTTGAAAAACCGGTTTTCGGTTTTTTTAATTCAAAACTGGTTCGAATAATCGGTTTTCCATTTTTTTTTGTAAATAATCATTTTGTATTGCTATAATATATGCAAATTTTCTTATAAAACTTGCAAAGAATTGCTAAAAATCTTGAAACTTTCTATTTTTTTCCTTTCTTCAAAGCAATTCGCAGCGTAAATTATTCCATTAGTGCGAATCCACCTTTAAAACTAAAAGTTAATATTTCTAAAGGCGCTGTTTGATTTTTTTTTTTCTAAATAAAAGCACTTTCTATTAACCTCCATAAAAAAACAGAAATGATTTTTCACTTGCTCTGGAATTGTTACAAAATTGCGGTGGAAGTTTTTTCGCATTAATTTATTAGACAGGGCGATTTGAAAATGTCGCAAAAAATAACTTTGGCCTTATGAAGATTGTAGTTTTCCAATTAACCTGAAACAATTTGTGACTTTTAAAATTTTTATTACAATTTTACGGTTTCAAATCGAAAATGTTTTATCACGGCGGGAGAAAAGCTAAAAAATAAGAAGAAAAAACGCATTTTATTTATTGAGGAAATGGAAAACATGAGCTTATATGCATTTTAGGACAAATTTTTAGATCTTTCCTACCAAACTTATTGTCAAAAAATTATGACTTTTTTAAGTTAGATAAAATGAAGAATTCTGCAAAAAAAAAACAGTCTCTTGAAAGAATTTAAACATTTTTGTTTCGATAAAATTAATTTTTTCATAATAGTCCACTAATGTACGTCATAGCAATGACAAAATCAATAAACCCTACCTAAAGGAGGGAATCAAACATTAAGGGTAATATGCATAATCACTTTGAAAATTTTTAAGTGACTTATAAAACAAATTTTCCATACAAAATTCATTTTATAAATGTGTTATAAGGTTTTCAAATTATTATGCATAGGCACTTAAATATTTTGCATAATTATTGAACAAATGAAGCAAATTTATTAGAAATTTTCACCTTATAAATATTCGAAAATGTCGAATTATTCGACACAAAAAACCGGTTTCTCGAATAATTCGAAAACCGCCCTTTTTCAAAAACCGGCTTAAAAAACTCGGAAATATAGAAAAAATCGGTTTATCGAATATTTCGGAAACCGTTTTTGACAACTCTAGCCTGAATTAGCTAGAGGTAAACGTACATTCTTATTACTGACCAAATAAAAACGTAAACACACAAAGAAAATCTGTTGTGAATATATTTACGTTTTCTATATGTACATTGCAATATAAATAAGATATTAAACACGTCATAGAACCGTTGATAATTTTTTAACCAAACTTTGCAATTATATATGTAGGCCAATGCTTCATTAAGAAATTATTGCAAATGTTTTCTCCTAATAGCGTAATGTAATTGAAATATTGGTAACCAAAGTTGAAATTTTCATATGATATGAATCCCAGATGTTAAAGATATTCAAAAATATAAGATTATTTATTTTTTTTTTTTTTTTTGTTTTCCGATTTTTTAATTTTTTTAAATATGATGGTTTTTGACAATTTTTTAAAATTGAAAAAGTCCCAAATTGATTTTTTTTTAAATAAATATTTGCAAACTTTGTCTAAAGTTTAGCCACCATTTTTTTTATTTACGATTGTAGTCAAGATGTCAACGTCATGCTATTTTAATAATTTTTAAATCACTGAATTATCTTTATGCAGTAAAAATATAGCCTTTTAAAAGTACTGAGTTGAAAACGGAACACTGTTATGAGTTAAATACCTATTTAAATTTTTTTAAATATATATCGCTCTATATAACAATTGGTTTTTTTGTCTAGAAATAGCAATAGTAAATTAATTAAATCTTTTTTTACACATACGTATCTAATTAAAATAGTTTTCTAAAAAAATATTTATAAATTTTAAATTCAACTTCACTTTAACACAATCACACATTTTTCTATCTTTTTTCTACCATTTTTTAAAAAACACACGCATTTACATTCACACATTATTTTAAAATATAATTAATATATATCAGTCTTGTTAGTAATAAAGTTCATTTCAAAATTGTATACCAATTGATTTGAATTATAAATGGACTAGATTTAAATATTCTTTGATTTCAGAAAAAAAAAAATAATCATAAAACGTAAATTAAATCTCTATTAATAACTATATAGAATTGACCAGAAAAGGTAATATTTGTAAATTAAATAGTAATTATTTATAATTAACTTACATAAATATTGTATAGAGCTGCAATAAAGATGGCGAGGAGTTGATTATTGATGTTTGTCTATAAATTAAAGATGGTGGATGGGTTACGTAGTTCGGAGAGATCAACGATGAATTTAAACAGCACATATTCAAAAATCCCAAAAGAACATTATTAGGTTTATTTTTTAATCATGATATTAAGGCAGTTGCATTTGCTTTATTATTATTGTTTCTATTAATAATCATCTTTGTACTATTCTTCATACAAGATGATGAAAGCGAAGGCGCAGGAGATGATGATATTGGAGTTTGAGAGACTTTATGAACTTCTTTTTCTACTATAGCCCCATTCTTTTTAATTTCTCTGCTACGTGGATGCGCTATGGATTCTTTATTTTTAATGAATTTTTGTTCCTTGACGACGCTGGTATTATTGCGGCTATCCTTATTGTCTGTGGAAGAATCTTTCTTTACTACTTGAGGCTTTTCGGCATAATATTCAGAGGCAGCTGATATGGTAGTGAATTCCCTAATTAATAATTTCGTCATTACAGATTGATCAAAACTGTCATTTGAACTTGTTTTAATATTTACTGTTGTAGTTGTTAATGCATTTGTAGCAGTTGAAATTGAACAGAGCTGGGACTGGGATGGTGGCGAAGATGAAGGTACAATGGGTGAAAATACTGAATTTAAATCGAGTGTTTCTTTTAAAATACGCCATGATGACACAAATACTGCCTTAACACGTTCAAATGTTTCATAATCATATACGGAACGTGCCGTATTAGTTAAATCAAATGGTTCTGTAATGTCGAAAAATGCATAAAATATTTTAATTTTAACTTCTGTTTAAAATCATTTCGAAATATTAGAATTTTAAAAATGTCGTTATGATAGGCCTACTTATGAGGAAATTAGACCGATGGGTTCCCTTTTATCTAGATGAAATTCGGATATGTAATAAATAATATAAAATAACCCAGATAGAAATTGCCGACGTTACAAAAAAGTTTTACTGGGAGAGCACGGTTTTTGTCGAAATGCCGATACAACTCGAAACATGCTTTTTCAGTGCTGCTTTTTTTTATAAATTAACGACCTTTTTTTAACTTATAAAAATTAACAATTTTATTAATTTTACATTCATATATTACACAATTATTTATGTAAGAGAGACATATCCACTGTTTTTTATAAAATTACGAAAGAATGCATTAAAATCTGTTATATGCACTAAAAGTACAGTATAGCACCAACAAACTACTAAATTGTTTATTAAATGTACTGGGATATACCAAAAAAAAATCGTCAGTCTGTGCCAACGTAGGCAAATAAGTACGGCCAAGCTCTTATTTGTGTTATTATTTCGACAACACGCTAGTAAATTAAAAGCTGAAAATTCGACGCATTGCTAGTATTTACCGTCATTTACCGTTTACTTATTCCGTTAGTATTTTTTACCAGTGTACATTAGAGGGCTCTAAGACTGTTTATATGGGAAAATTATGACTTTTTTCAGTTTTTACGAAAATTTCGTACTATAGTTTAAATTTTTCAACCACTTGTGTTATGAATCGATTTCAGTATAAAATTATCTTTTTAAAAAGCTGCATAACTTCAAAATCGGTTAAGAACTCGCCAAGAAATAGCAAATGCCCCAGACCAGTTTTGTGCCAAAAAACACTAGGTCAAGAAATACCGGGCCGACAATATGCCGTTTGTATTTTTCCACCTGGAATTCGTCGGCTATGTGTTTTTTAACATGTTTTCAATACCGATATTGACCTTATTGGAGTCATAGGGTTGCCACCAAAAAGTTAAATACTGTGTTTCGGGAAAAAACCCGATAAGACCCGAAATAACCCAGGTGGAAAAATACAAAGGGCACATTGTCGGCCCGCCCAGGTAGAAATTGCCGACGTTACAACAAAAGTTGTACTGGGAGAGCACTGTTTTTTACGAAATGCCGGTACTACTTAAAACGTGCTTTGCCAGTACTGTTTTCTGAAAATTAAGGAGCTTTTTTTAATTTATTAAAATTAACAATTTTATAAATTTTACGTATTTTTACATCTATTACAAAATTATTTATGTAAGAGAGACATCGCCATTCTTTTCTTGTGAAGTTTTGAAAGAATACATTTGAAGTAATTCCATCAAGTCTCAAGACATTGACAAAAAAAAAAATAAAAATAAAAAAAAAATCTGTGATGTACACTAAGAGGACAGTAAAGTTCTAGCAAACTACTAAATTTGTTATTAAATGTACTGGAATAATACCAAAAAAATAAAATCCCAAGCTTGCGCCAACGTTGGGAAATAACTACGGCCAAGCGTTTATTGGTGTTATCATTTCGACAACATGGCAGTACAGTGAAAGTTAAAAATCCGACGCATTGCCAGTACATGCTCTACCGCCTCCAATACCGGGCCAACATTGTGCCGTTTGTATTTTTCTACCTGGGCGGTATTGGAGACGGTAGTACATGTACTGGCAATGCGTCGGATTTTCAACTTAACTGTACTAGCATGTTGTCGAAATGATAACACCAATAAACGCTTGGCCGTAATTATTTCGCAACGTTGGCGCAGGCTTGGGATTTAATTTTTTTGGTATTATCCCAGTACATTTAATAACAAATTTAGTAGTTTGCTAGTACTTTACTGTCCTTTTAGTGTACATCACAGATTTTTAATGTATTCTTTCGAAACTTCACAAGAAAAGAAATATATTTACAATTATAATTGTGTAATATATGTATCAATGGGGTAACAGGACAATGCTGTCAAGATAGTTAATCCCACTTTCTGACGATGCATAACAGTGATCAGCAATGAATCGATTTTTTGCTATTCATAGTCACTCATTAAATTTAAAATATAAGTGAGTAGAAATCATTGAAATTCAGTGTTGCCATTTCAGTGCTTTTCGGGTATTTTTTTGGTGCTTTTTTCCTTCCCGTACCCGGTGATATTTTACAAATACCCGTATAAAAAAAGCGGGTATTTACGGTGCTTTTTCATATTTCTGGCAGTGCTTTTAGTGCTTTTTGTACAGTTTATATTTTTGGTATTTGTTCTCGTTTTTTAATTTTTCTTGAATTTTCTGTCAGAATTTAAAAAATAATACGAACTATACAAGAAATACATTTTTGCACAATGTTTGTAGTAAAAGTTTAAATAGCAACTTCGTTATATTTAAACTTCAAAATTTTGAAATATTAGTTTAGTGCTTTTTTACCCCTTTTTTGGGTATTTTTTTAACCTTTTTAATTCGTGATTTAAATTTTTTAAAAAATTAATATCGTGCTATTTTACCCCATTTTCGGTAAATGTTACCCTTTTTACCCGTTTTCATAATGCTCACGGTGCTTTCCTCCCTTCAAGAGTTGGCAACACTGACGTACTCATACTCACAATGAAGTTGATTTATAATTTTAAGTTGCAATAAATATGAATCCAACGTCGACTTCATACTCATACCATTGTAAATCTGTTTGACTCATCATCTACTCATTACACTATGCGACAGTCAAAATCGGGATGGGATGAAACCAACGGGAAATGTTATATCGGTCAAAAACAAGTTATACATGTTCCGGCGTTTCGCTGGGTCACCCCTAGGAATCGAGATATATCTTTTTTTTGACATAACTCGAGAACCACTAGTCCGATTTTGCTCAAACAATTTTAAAAAAATTAAAAATTACAATTCCTTTAATCTGTTCATATAACGTTTTTCTATATACTCAACAGTTTTGCCGGTAAAAATAAATGTTTGTTACCGCTACCATAAAAATCAATAACCTTTTGTTTATTACTTTTTTTTAATATTTTAGGCAAAAAATATTTTTTTCTTCATACATTTATTTTTACCGGCAAAACTGTTGAGTATATAGAAAAACGTTATATGAACAGATTAAAGGAATTGTAATTTTCGGACTAGTGGTTCTCGAGTTATGTCAAAAAAAAGACCACCAAAGGTCAAATCGATATATCTCGATCAGATTAAAGGAATTGTAATTTTCGGACTAGTGGTTCTCGAGTTATGTCAAAAAAAAAGACCACCAAAGGTCAAATTGATATATCTCGATTCCTAGGGTGACCCAGCGAAACGCCGGGACACGTATAACTTCTTTTTTACCGATATAACTATCCCCGGTAGTTTGAACCCTTCCCGATCACAGACCCCTACCATTTGTCTCACAGTGTTATTTTTTGTAATTTTAGAAAAATACGTATAATACTCACTAAAGGTCTCGTTACTAGATCGTAAATGTAACGAGAACGAGTCGTAACGTGGTATTTTATTTTTGCTAAGTTACTCAAAATATGTAACGTGCTATTAAGGATTGATAAATTTGATTTTCAGAATAGTACCAACCAGTTTAAAAATAGTACATTTTCGACCCCTATAGTACAAAAACTTGCATTTTTTTTATAAAATAACAAGCAAGAACTTTCATAAAAATTCATTGTGGATTATATTTTATCCCTAAAAATCGGATTGAATTTCATTTTAAATCGAAAATAATTTGTAGTCAATTTAGCTCATTTGATTCATTCAATCATTAAATTAGTTTATGCCAAATTTAATTTATTTCTGAATTTAATCGATTTTTATTTACTTAATTTATTTACTTTTCAAATATAATAGGGGTTTTCATATAAACTCGTATTCTACTCGTAAATGGTGTAACCTGGTATGTTTGTGAGTTTAATGTCAAACTCCATACATGAGAAATTTTTTTATTTATACAAGCTTTACAAGGAATTTACGAGTTTTATGAATATGTACCACTAATATTTTATGTGTTCGTTTTAAACAAAAGTTTTTTTATGAAAATTAAAAAAAAAATTTTTTTTTTGTTTTTGCCAATTTTTTTTTTTAATAAACTGGATTTCTATAGAATATTTGGAAATAACAAAAATGTGCCAGAGTACCTATCAAACTTTGTAACAATTGTGCCACAAATCCCATCACTGATATGCAACTAAAAACAGCTGTTTTGCTCTCTCATGTAAAAACGAAGAAAAAATTATGTTTTCAACAGAAATTTCCGGCACGTTACGACTCGTTTACGTCTACTACTCAGCACTATGTGTTTCTCATTAAGAAGGTTGAATCAGCTGATTCGTCACGTTACATTTACGTTCAAGTAATTTGGGATTAACTCACTTAACTCATTCAGCTCATTCAACTCATCCATGTATAAACACATGTATAGTATATTTATTTATAATTTGAATCATTAGACAGTTTGCAATCAATGTAAACTATATACAAAGACACAAAATTGTAAGTTTATAGAGAAACATTTCAGGGAGAATTAAAAATTTATTATTATTAATCATTTTTATGAGCAGGTTGTGAAAAAAATTAATGACAATAGTGAGATTGAAGAAAAAATCAATAGCAGTGTTTCAATTATTGCAAAAACGTAAGGGCAGAAGAGAAATATGGACAAAATTTGTCACACATAATTAGTATTTTAATGTTCGTATTCGAGTCATACTCATTTTGCATCGTGCATACGCATTGAGTGAAGTAGATTCGAAATCAGCAACGTCATAAATGTTGTTAGGTATGAATATGATGAGTACATTAAACTTAAGAGAAAGTATAAGGTTCGACAACATTTCAATACGTATAAATTCGTATAAGTACAATAAAAAATAAAATAAATCATGATTCAACTCTACTCACTTTTTTACTACTCATTGCGGATGTCTGATGCATAACCAACCACCGCCAGCGGCTTGCCAACATTATGCAGTGGGTATTTATAACCGAGTAAAAAGGTTAAAGTCGGGCATGCCGACTATACAATACCCTACACCAGTCTGGTTAAGAGCCAACTAATGTTTGGATCCGAAATTCGAATGGGTTAAAATAGGACTTGTGTCAAAATTTTCTTTAAAATTATAAAAGAAGAGAAAATCGTAAATATAGCACATATGGGCGATAGGTCCAAATATGGACCGATTCTATCTAGAATCTATCGGCTTTTTTCTCTGGACCATGTGAGTCAGCAAACCAAATTTCGTTAAAATTTCTTAATATTTGCGACCTGCAGCGTGTAACCAAGCCAATTTTTGGGGGACCCTTATATGGGCACTAGGTCTAAACATGGACCGGTGTTAACCAAAACCAATAGGATTCGTCCTTGGGCCGACATAGGTCGGTGTACCAAATTTCATCAAAATATCTTAATATTTGCGAACTGCAACGTATAAACAATATAATTTTGGGGGGACCCTTATATGGGCACTAGGTCTAAACATGGACCGATTTCAACCAAAATCAATTGGGCCGACATAAGTCGGTGTACCAAATTTCTTCAAAATATGTTAATATTTGCGACCTGTAGAGTGCACACAATATTGTATGGACAGACAGACGGAGGGACGGACAGACGGACATCGTTAAATCGAAATAAAAAATGAGCCGATCGGTATACTATAAGGTGGGTCTACGAGCATTATTTTTTGGTGTTACAAACATCAGCACAAACTTATAATACCCTCTCCACGTAGTGGTGTAGGGGGTGTAGGGTATACAAATCACTTAAATCAACTTTACAACACTGTTATGTTTACTCTAGTAACTTTTCAATGTTAGATTTAGACTTAATTTTACATTTTGATTTGTTTTATACATTATGCTATATATTATTGGGATTTTAATATTTAACTTACCCTCAATACACAATACCTTCCATTGATGTATATCATTTTTAAGAGATTTTGCATTCCGACATACATTAATAGGTAATAATCCACCCGTACGTACAGATATCGCAAATTGTGCATAACTATTTGCCAAAATAAAAAGAAAATTATATTTGATTACAAACAGGTCAATTTCAGTAATTTATTTATTAAAACTTACTCAAAACAACTGTAGTATTGTAGAAAATAGAAAAATAATTCGCCTATAGATTGAGTATTTTTGCTGCAATAAGCATCTATAGTTTCATTCAAATCAACATAGCCAAAATCATTTGAACGCAACTAGAAAAGACAAACAGATATTTGTATACGTTTTAATTTCTACTGTTCTCAATGTTTATATCGAGACCCTACATTCAATAGTCCATATCTACAAAAATACAATTGTTCAGACTAAAGAGTTTATAAAATAAAGTTTGTGAGAAAAAATATATAAAATGTGGCAGCAAATAGGAAATTTAATTTTTAATTGGCATGAAAAAGGCAAAAATGGCATGCTTATTCCAAAAATGTAAAAAAATACTGGTTGAATAAAGTTTTTTTTTAATGTTTCTAAGAAAACACAATAATGAATGAATTCACAGATTAACTGCTAAAATGCAGTTGGCGTAAATTAGCATGATTTCTATAGTTTGTAATTTCCGTTGTTAAAAATCCTGGCTCTAATCGCCGCTTTCGATATCGAGTATTCTATATCGATTTTTTTAAATTTGGGATGATGGCTTTCGATAGCGAAAGTATGATCAAACAAAACTGTCACTTTTTCATTCGATACATAACACAGTACAACAGCCAATCTGGGGGGTGAGAAATTCCAAGTCAGGGTGATGGTACTAGGTCAGTATAGTAAAACCCTCTAAGGGTTTGGCGTTCGTATGTGCATTTTTTTTTATGACCTTTTAAATTTTTTCCTTATCTTGATGTTTTTTCGCTTAGTTGTAACTCGAGAACCACTTGTCCGATTTTGGTGAAACAAATTTAGAATTACAATTTCTTTAATCCGTTCATATAACATTTTTCTTTATAATCAACAGTTTTGCCGGTAAAAATAAATTTGTGGAGAAAAAAAAATATTTTTTTGCCTAAAAATTAAAAATTTTTTTTTTTTAAATTCATAAAAAATTTTAATTTTTAGGCAAAAAAATATTTTTTTTTCTCCACAAATTTATTTTTACCGGCAAAACTGTTGATTATAAAGAAAAATGTTATATAAACGGATTAAAGAAATTGTAATTCTAAATTTTTCTAAATTTGTTTCATCAAAATCGGACAAGTGGTTCTCGAGTTACAACTAAGCGAAAAAACATCAAGATAAGGAAAAAATTTAAAAGGTCATAAAAAAAAATGACACATACGAACGCCAAACCCTTTGAGGGTTTTACTATACTGACCTAGTACCATCACCCTGACTTGGAATTTCTCACCCCCCAGACAATAATCCCAAAAATGTTCCATAGTGTAATTAATGATCGAAATCATATATTTTTGCATTGTTTTGAAACAAAAAGCATATGAACATTGTTTTAAAATACTTTTTATAAATTAATAGGGTTTACATGAATACATTTCAGATAAAAAAGAAAGTTGTGAAAATTTAAAAATGTACTCGAAGTAGGGTTTGGAATTTCCCCGACTTTTTTTATTTCCCGGTAAACGGGAATAAAAAAATTTGATTCCCGGGAATCCCACACATTGGCCACATTGTTATTTTCCAAAGACAAATAAAACTCTTCTAGGCTTATTTCTACAATTCTTCTTATTTCATCAGCATTACAACTTCCTGATATATAAACCAACCCCAGATTATAAAATGAATTATTTCCGTTTATACATATGTTCAAATATCTCTTTTGTGATATTCTTGTCCATTCATCTAAGATTATAGTAAATCTCCTATTGTTAGAAATATTGCTCGATATTTCTTTTATCATGATATCTTTTAGATGATTGTAAAATTTTTTGGCAATGCCAGGTTTTTATTATAAATACTTTCTCGAATAAACGAAGATCTAGTTATGATGCGGATTGACATTCCGTCGACTGCGGCTAATTTGGATACCACTTCAGGAAATGTTTGCCCTACCATAAAACGTTCAATGCCTATTCAGCTTACACCTTTTTTCGGGTACTTTGCTAATTTTAGCTGGAACGTTATTCTTGTTGTTGTTTTCTTCAAGAAAAGTTGCATGATCACCAGTTTTTTTTTTTTTGTGAACCAAATTTAGATGTCGGATAACCAAATTTAGATACCTCCGTTAACCATTAGTATTTTAGGGCAAATATTGCACTGCGCTGCATTGTCCATTTTGTGAAGTATTTCCATACTCCGGACATTTTATTCTTTAATATAAAAGAATAGGTTTGTTTTTTTCGAATTTTGTATAAATATTCCATACAAATTTAAGCATTTATAAAACTTTTAAGTTGGTATAAATTTAGCTTCTTAAAAATTAAGTAGTTATAAAAATGCTACCAAGTCTTAAAAATTATTGGCTTTTCTCTTCCAAATGTAAACAAAAATATTTGTCATAAAAATATTTAAAATTTTAGAATTTTTTATTTCATAAAAGATCTGAAACAACAAAAGCTAGCAAATGAATTATGCGTTTGTTGATAAAGGTACAGCAGGGCACACAAAATTATTGCTCCATTTCGAGTTCCGTCAAAGTCTTTGTACGAATACAGCTTTTGTACAAAGGCAATCCCAAATGTTTGAATTTTGTTTGTTTACAAAAAATAAAAGAAAATCAGGTAAGTACGGATAGTCGTTGTTTTACATCATAGTATAATATAGTAGCTTTACTCATTTTCTGTCATTTGAAAAAAATTAAGTAGTGTTTGTAATTTTACTTGTACATATGGTTCTTAATACCACTACAACTACATGAGATAGGGACAAGCTCTCAATTTTTTAATGAGTGGGGCTACTATAGTATACTATGGTTTTACAAGTCGTTATAGGTATAGCTATAAAATTCGAAAAAAACAAACCTAATATATAAGTTTGAAAGCAGGTGTATTAAAATAAAGTAAACTTACTTGAAAATATCACATTTATTAATGAAAACGTTACTTATATTTTAGTATTTTAAATTTAAAGTAGACTTTATTTATAATCATACGATTTTGTGAATGAAAACCTTACAAAAATATTTATATTTTTAAACATTTTGATTGGTTGAAAATAAATTAACCAATCAGAATCCTCCAAAAATAAACCAAGACAAGGTATACTGCCACCCAATATTTTAACTAAAGTCAACTTTAACTAAAATATACATTTGAAAAATTTTAAAAATCCTATTCCAAACAAAAACAATTTAAAAAACTTAATATTTTTAAAATTTCCCGTTTTCCCGGGAAAAATATATTATTTTCCCGGGAATTCCCGGCAAACTTTTTCCGGGAATTTCCGAACCCCAAACCCTAACTCGAAGCAAAAATTTGGAAAAATAGTAAACATACAAAAAAAATTTACGAAAACCGCGAAAAATCGCACGCGGAGTGCAACATTTAGAGCATTTACTTTATAAAACTATTTCCCCTTTAAATTCTTCACTGGTTTTTTCTATTTTATTTTCGAACGAATTTTTGAGTGCAACTAGAAAAAATGGTAGTTACCCGGGTGAAAATGGTCATATATGATGATATACAGCTATGGACATAGAAATAGGACACTTCATACAAAATTATCTTCATGCCTTTCTCTTAATAATTATAAAGCAATACATAATTATATTTCTTTTCTGTTATAGTAAACTGTAATCAAGAAGTCTCAGATTATATATAAAACTTTGCAATATTTAAAACATGCTAATATTTACAACAAAATTACTTTACTTTGTTCATATTTGACTTGGACATAAAAATAGGACACTTGCAATAATTGTCAAAATTTTACTCGATGCACTTAGTAATAATTTTCTTTTCATAATTTGCGTTTGAAATAACAAAATTCTTTTCTAATTCCAATATGGGACGTGGAAAACATTGCAATGCAGAAAAACGAAGACTTATATCTCAATTCCACAACGAGATGAAATCTCCAACTGAAATTGCTAAAATACTAAAGTGTTCGCGAAATATGATATACAATGCTATTCGTCTATTCGGACTATAGTACGCAAAAGCAAACTCAAACCTTTTATGTCCTCCCGTCAAATAAATAATGAAATCAGGGAAAATTTCAACGTTCAAGTGTCAGACAGGTTAGTAAGAAGAAGACTGAATGAATCAAACTTATTTGGACAAATAAGTAGAAAGAAGCCTCTTCTTTCAAGAAAAAATATTAAGTTACGTATTGATTTTGCCAAAACCCACAAAGGAAATGAGTTGTCCTTTTGGAAAAATGTGCTTTGGAGCGATGAAACGAAGGCAAATCGTGTCGGACCAGATGGTAGAACATTTGTACACCGCCCAAAAAACCAGGCTTTAAACATTAAGTACACTCAGAAGACCTTGAAACATTATGGTATGGGGGGCTTTTTCCTGGCGTGGTGTTGGGCTTATCGTAAAAATGGAGGACAAAATGGACAGGTTTCAATATTTGAGCATTCTTAAGAATGTTATGGAGCCATTTGCCTATGAAAATATGCTAGTTAAGTGGACATTTATGCAAGACAATGATCCGAAGCATTCGTCGAACATAGTGAAGGATTGGTTTTTACAAGAACAAATTAAGGTTTTGGACTGGCCATCCCAAAGTCCGGACCTTAATAAAATAGAAAATCTATGGAATGATGTAAAAACAAAAGTTTTGCAAAACAATTACAAAAATTCCACCGAACTTTGGGCTGGTATTCAAGAAGCCTGGTTGAGAGTATGCAAAGAAGATGCGAAGCGGCTATTGATACCCAGCAAAATATTGGTAATGTCACCTCATTACTATCTGCCTTACCAAAAATGATACATCATTACCTTTTGCATTAGTTTATAATATAATATTGTCATTGTTTCTAAATATAAAATAATGACTTACCCTTAATAGTCTAAATAAGTACTTTTTACACAGTTAAATTTTATACATTTTTATTTATTATATGTAAATATGTTTTATGTTTAAATTTTTATGACGAGTCTTAAAATTACACACTAAAGAAAACTTAAATTTTTCTGGATGTATTTCCTTAAGCTAATAGTATTTGCTTAACTCCTTATTTTTAAGAATCAAGTAAGCAATCGGATAACCACTTATAATTCAACTTTTTGGAAGCATGTGTGTAACCACTTATTATTTAAAATCTCATAACTACTTATTTCTCATTTTTTCGTAAGCGAGCGGGTAAGCGTGACTACTTATAAAAACGACCACGCCAAACAAAAATAATGAGTTTAGACGCCAAAAATAAGTTGTGCGGAGCTATGAATTTCTATTATATAACCACTTATTTGGTAATGAAATATTTTGCTGGGTAATAATGGATACAGCAGAAAATATTAGTGTAATATTAACGCTAAAAAAATAATTGTTTTAAAACCCCAAAAAATGTGCGGTTTTTTGTAAAAATATAAAATGTGTCCTATTTAGAAGTCCAGGTATTTTTATTAGTTTATACATATTTACTAATATACATAAAATAGTTGAAGGATTTTTATTTAAACAAAGAATGAATTACAATCATCAATAATAACACCCGTATATGAAAAAAAAATTTTATTTTTGTTTTATTTTTCAAAATAAATAATTATGTTTCTTAACACATAAAAGTGTCCTATTTCCATGTCCATAGCTGTATATCGGTAAGTAATTGTTACTAAAATGGACAGTCAAGACCTTAAGCTTTCATTTGATGTATGATATGAAACCTTAGCTATTTAGATAAGTTTTTTAGGCTCAAAGTTCCATCTTTTTAGTTTTTTGGTGTATTCGATTTGCTAAGTATTTTTTTCTGGCCGGACCTAGGGTTTTGCTCCTATGTAATAAGCAGTCTAGTGGCATCGCTGAGAAAAGATTTTATGTATAACCGGTCATTAAAAATTGCCAACTGGTCCACAATGGGTTAATATATGGGGTTATAAAAGACCTCTAAGAAAGATATTTCATAGACATTTCCTTTGATGCACATTTTTTCCTGATCGGATATGTGCTTCCGGACTTATTCAAATTTTCATTTTCCATTTTCCACCCACTCCAAAGAGGGCGTGTCCGACAAAAAAAAATTTTATTTTCCGGCACACAATAATGTGCCGGATACCTATGATAAAGGGGGTCAAGGGAAATTATTTCCAAATGCCAACCTCACCCACAGTCCACCTTGGACATGGTGTCCCCTGTTAACGCTAACGAGGCTCTGACGACCGAGTGTGGGCGGTATAATCCGGTTCCCACGGCAATCGGACTATGTGCCGGAACGATTCGGAGGTATTCGAATTTTCGAATTTATCCGAGCAAGGATTGCCACTCCGGCTTTATATGAGAATTATTAACTAAAAATTCTCATTTTGAAGCCGTTACAACAACAACAACAACAACAACCTATGATAAACAATTTAGAGTGATCGAACTTATGCCCCTAAACTGCACTTTAGCCAAAATTTAAAACAATTTTACCAAAAAAAAAAGACAAACATTCGCATAAAGCAATTTTTGTGTAAAAAACGAGCCACGAACAACAAAACGTTCAGAAAAAAGTTTCTTGAAATGTTTCTGTTTTAGAAACACTTTTCGTAGAAAAATTATACAAATTCATCAAGATTCAAAAAAATTATTTCGTCAAAAAATGTGTTTGCTTAACCTAGTGTTGTTGCTTTGTGTGCAATTTGCAAATTTATGTCATTTTTTATTGCATTTGAAAGACAGAAGGTAATGTTAAGAAACTTACCAATGGAAATTTATCTGGAAACATATCATGTAAGCATGGTAATACCGATGGGTTCACTCCATATTGTAAAAAATGTATAACCATTAATACCAAAGAATAACTAGATATTGTCATATTTTTAGCATCATTTATATCGTGATATTGAGCCCACAATTTTATTACCAAAACTAAAGGACGTAAACGCCAATCAACTAAAAAAAAATTGAGAAACACATATTTTTAAATGTCTTTGTAACAAAATTGTAAAAATAAATATAAAAAAAAGAATTTTATACTTACGTTGGGAATAACAATAGAGTAAATGAGTATTTTTTATACCCACACAATTATTAAAGTTCAAATCAATTTCTAATTGATGTATGCGATCACGAAAACGTAAAATAGGCACTTTTGCCTCAATTAAATTGAAACTTTTAAATTCACCTTTAAAATAAAATAATTCGAAAAGTATATAATATTAATTATTTAGTTTTTAATATATAGTTTCTTAGAAATATAAAAGAAGCGAACACGTGAAAGACCAGGAACACACTAACCGTAGATTACACTAACAGCTGCTTAGTAAAACCTAAAATATGTATATGTATATATAAGGGTTGTATTAGTGTTGCCAGGTAATTTTTCAGATTCCCCTTAACTATTATAAAAACTCCCTAAGTTTAGGAAATAGAATAATTAATCACATCGAAGGCAGCAACAAAAGAGATGGGGTTAAATTAATAATGTTGGTGGGCTGTGACAGAGCTTTAAAAAATTAATTCCTTTTTGGAATGAATTCCCAAAAATTTAATTAAATTTTTTTAATTCAAGGAATGAATTCATTGATAAGGCATAAGCAGGAATTAATCTCTGTGAATGAATTCAAAGAATACAAATTTGGAAAATGAATTCCCTGACCAAAGCATTAAGCGTTAAAATTAAAGACTTCATTCGCTCAAGAATTCATTCAACACGAGTTAATTCAATTTTAAGTCAAGGAATTCATTCAATTCTAGTTAATTCAACTTTTGGTCAAGGAATTCATTCCCTTGTACATTTATTTCCCTTGTACATTTAATTCCCTGAAGGAATTGAATTTTTCGTTTAATTCCCTAAGGAATTAAATCTCTCTTTTAATTCCCTAAGGAATTAACTTTTTCATTAAATTCCCTAAGGAATTAACTTTTTCGTTTAATTCCCTAAGGAATTAACTTTTTCTTTTAATTCCCTAAGGAATTAATTTTTTCGCTTAATTCCCTAAGGAATTTATTTTTTTGCTTAATTCCCTGAGGAATTAACTTTTTCATTTAATTCCCTAGTATTAGCACATTCACATCCGAAATGTGAATGTGCTGGAGCTATCAGCACATTTACATGTGCTGTTGGCATTGGCACATTTTACATGGAAATGTGTATTTGCCATGGTATTTCCACATTCATATGAAAAAAGTGTAATTTTTCATAAAAAAAAGTACCTAAAAATTTTATTTTACAAAAAAATTATGTTTCTTCAAAAAGAAAAATAGATGTTTCTTCAAAAAAAAAACTTAGATTTTTCAAAAACAATTTAATTTTTCAAAAAAGCAGCATTTTATTGTAGATTTTTAGTTGATCTGAAGATTGAATGAGTGTTATTTTTGTTCGGTTTAAGATCAAATATTACAAATTCTAAATAGAATTTACAATTTTTATTTTACAACCAATAGAGAAAAAACTTATCAAAAAAAAAATACAATTAAAAAAAGTGCAATTTTTAAAAAAATACTATTTTTCGACAAAAGTACTAATCTTCAAAAAAAGTACTATTGTTCGAAAAAAAAGTACCATTCTAAAAAAAATACCATTTTTTCAGAAAAGGACTACTTTTCAAAAAGAGAACTATTTTTCAAAAAAGTACTATTTTTCAAAAAAGTACTATTTTTCAAAAAAAAGTACTATTTTTCAAAAAATAAGTACTATTTTTCAAAAAAGTACTATTCTTCAAACAAAGTACTATTTTTCAAAAACAAGGATTATTTTTCAAAAAACGTTAAATTTAAAAAAAATTACAAATTTTCAAAATAGTGCTGTAGGTATTTTACAAAAAATTTACCACTTTTTAAAAAAGGAAATAAAAAAAGTAAAAAAGTGCAATATTTCTATCTAGTTTTTGAGATATAGCCAAAGTACCAAATTAACGTCCTTTTGGGTATTTATATAACCTAAGTAACTTCTCCTAATAAAGTAATGAAAATCTTATATATTCTTTTTAAATTGATTTATACAAAATAACACTTTTAATTTTTATTACGTTATGTGCCTACATTCTAATAATAACAAGAAAAATTTAATTCCATTTCCTTGCCAGTAAAAAAAAACAAAAACGAAATTGACTCCATATATTATTATTCGAAACTTAAGCAACTATTTTGTTGTTGTATTTTTTTGCAACAAATAAACAAAAATTTTGAAACATTTATTTAATTCCCGTTTAGTTTGACAAAGAAAATTTAAATTTCTTTTGTTTCTGTAGATTTAGAATCAATTACTTAGAAGTGCAGCTATGGCGCGTACACGTTGCGGAATCGATTTTAAGCTCAAAATTGTTGAACTATTTAATAAGGGCCAATCGCAAGTCTCTATAGCTAACAAATTAAGCATTAACAAATCAATAATTTCCTTACTAATTAAAAAGTACAAAGCTACTGGAATAGTAGAGAAAGCCAATACCAGAGGGCAACCTCGAAAAACTTCTTATCGAACAGATTGAAAATTGTCGGATTAATTAAGAAAAAACCCCTTTATTTCTTCAAATGATGTTGTGAGTAAGCTTAATCTCAATATTAGTTCGAGCAGTGTGAGAAAACGATCTAAGAAAGCTATACTGACAAAGAAACATTTCGTAAATTTTCATTAGTTTTATGAAATTTAAGGTTGGATTTTGCAAAAGCTCAAGTAAATTGGACTGTGGGACGATGGGTGTTTCAGCGTAATAATGACCCAAACCCTCGTCAAAGTGGGTCAAAGAATGGTTACCTGTTAATGGGATTCAATTATTGGATTGGCCAGCTCAATCTTCAGACTTTACTCCCATACAAAACCTATTCGACATTTTGAAGCGCAGAGTCGGAACTCGCCGTTTTAGTAATAAGCGGGAGCTGATAAATTGCTTAAAATCAGAGTGGGAATCAATACCAACCACAACACTATCAAATCTTATAGATTCTATGGCAAAACGATGTGCGGAGGTCATATGAAAGAAATGGTATCATAGGAAGTACTGAAAGTTGCTTAAGTTTCGAACAATAATATATGGAGTTAATTTTATTTTTTTTTTATTGCCAAGGTAATGGAATTAATTTTTTGTTGTTATTATTAGATGGTAGGTACATTCATAGATGGGCACACGTACATTAAATACAAGTACCATGGTACAAATTTTTTAAGTACAAGTACCAAGTTTCAAATGTACTTTGTAATGAGTACCAATTACTAGGGAAGTACTTGATACTTAAGTACCAATACCTTAAAATGTACTAGGTACTTGCTGAGTACACTTGGTACTTGCTAAGTCCAAGGTACTTGATAAGTACACTTGGTACTTGCTAAGTTCTATGGTACTTGATAAGTACTTGTGGTACTTATTAAGTACTATGGTACTTGTTAAGTACCTTTGGTACTTGCTAAGTACTATGGTACTTGCTAAGTACCTTTGGTACTTGTTAAGTACCTTTGGTACTTGCAAAGTACTACGGTACTTGCTAAGTACCTTTGGTACTTGTTAAGTACTATGGTACTTGTTAAGTACCTTTAGTACTTGTTAAGTACTATGGTACTCGTTAAGTACCTTTGGTACTTGCTAAGTACCATGGTACTTGCTAAGTAGTATGATACTTGCTAAGTACTATGATACTATATTTTGTCTGTTTATGTCTTTAAAAAAAAAATACAAAAAAAATTAAAAATTTTAATAAAAGACTCATGAAGAACCAGTTAACAAGCCTAAAAAAGATTAGTGGGATTCATGTAGCGTCGTATATTAATGTTACATAGCGTAAACCTTGTATTTATACCAGTGATGAAAAGAAAGCTCGAGCGAGCCATAAATATATACATTTTTTTAAAAAAGCTCGGAAGCCAAAATTAAAAGAACTGCGCAAATGAAAAAAGCTCGCAACTAAAAAAAATAAAGAGCTTATAAAAATGAAAAGGCTCGTTTACAAAACTGAATAGAGTTTTTTATCTTTCATAGATCTTTTTTTATCGAGCAGCTCTTTAACGAAATTTAATTGAGTTTTTTGAAATCGAGCCGCTAAAAAAGCTCGCTCCCATTAAAATAATTTAGTTATTATAAAAAACAAAAACGGTTACTTAGTTACACTATAGCCAACAGTAATATAGTCCCAAGATTTTTAAAAACCCAGGTGAAAATGTTCATATATGTTCATATATTGTCATATATGGTTTCATGTATGAGCATATATGGTTTAATGTATGATCATATATGAACATATATGTTATGTATGGAAACATATATGGGTAAATACATTCAAATGTATGAATACATATATGTATGATAATATACTGCATTTATTGGTTCATATATTGGTTCATATATTCCATATATCTTCATATATTATTCCATATATGGGTAATGTTTTAATTTCTTTTTATCTTGGGGGTAATTACGTGAGCGGATTCAAAAAATATTGAAATGCAATACATTTGATAATTTCTTAAATACAGTTGGCAATTTCTAAAATACAATTGGCAGTTTCTGAAATACAATTGATTATTTGTAAAATACATTTGATAATTTCTGAAATACAATTTTCAGTTTCTGAAATACAATTGATAATTTCTGAAAAGCAATTATAAAACTGGAAATAAATTGATTATTTCTGAAATACAATTGGTAAATCTGAAAAACAATTCATAACTTCTACAATACAATTGATGAAACTGAAATTCAATTGATTATTTCTGAAATATAATTGATAAATCTGAAAAACAATTGATAACTTCTGAAATAAAATGATAAATTTTGAAATACAATTGAAAATGTTGCAGTAAGATAAAAACAGCAAAAATAAAACTGCTAAATTTAGAAAATCTGCAGAAAATTTTGCAAAATATTAGTAAACTAAAAATGGCTAAAACTAACTAAATATATGACAAACTGTTGTATCTAAAAAATGTTTGTTAAATTTTGTTCAATGCAAATAGCAGTTTATAAAACCAACAGAAATATTTGCTAAAAATATTAAACTGTTGATTTCAGAAAGCTAGATTTGTATTTCCATTAAAAACAAAAAACGAAAAAGGAACTTTGAAAATTTTAAATTTTATGTGATGTTTTTTTGTCTACTACTACAATTTAATTTTATTTTCTAATAACTGAAATTTAGCTCAATTATAACTCAAATTTTGTAAATATATTAAAGTTTTATTTTTGCTGTTCCTATCTTATTTATATTTAGCAAAAATACTCTGCTAATTCAGCAGTTTTTCAAAACAGTCATAAAATAATTTCTAAACTTGAAGTAAAATGTTTATGTTCATTAAAAATTTCATAATTTCTCAATTTCATTCAAATGTACAACTTCATCAGTAACGTATATGAATAGAATTATAATTACATTTAATTTGAATAAAAAAGCAATATTTTTATTAAAAAATAAAAAAAAATTATATGAACATTCATATATCTCCATATATGGCCATATACCCTCAAATTTCGGATCCGAACCCATATATGAACCCATGTATGAACCCATGTATGAACCCATATATGTTGCCATATATGAACATTTTCACCTGGGAATTTAAAAAAAACATAGCTGAAATTGAAAAGTTTCAAATATCAGAAAAAATCGCCAAAACAAAAAAAAAAAATGCAAAAATTTTAAAAAATGGCCAAAATTAAAAAAAAATCATCAAAAGTGAAAAAAACTTTAAAATTAAAATAAACGTCAAAAGTGAAAAAATCACCAAAATAAAATGTACTTGTATCATCTTTCTTTGATTTGAAAATAATTTAAATAGAAATTGATATTAATTTATGATCTAGAGTCAAACTAAAAAAAATATTAAAAAAAGAACATTCATTTACTTAAAATAAGAGATCAACTAAATATTCCCCCATTCAAAAAAATCTAAAATTTTAAAAAATCGTCAAAAATTAAAAAAAATCGGCGAAATTGGAAAAAATTTTAAAAAAAATGGCAAAAATTGAAAAAATCGTAGAATTTGGAAAACAAATCGCCAAATTTAAAAAATCATGTAGAAATTTAAAAAATCGACAAAATGTTAAAAAATCTTCAAAATTTCTCAACATCGTCAAAAATTTTAAAAATCGCCAAATTAAAAAAAATCGTTAAAATTTAGAAAAAATAGCCAAAATTTGAAAAATTTTGAAGAAATTGTCATAAATTGAAAAAATGGTCAATATTTGAAAAATTAAAAAAAAAATCGTCAAAAATTAGACAAAATCGTCAAAATTGCAAAATGTTGTAAAAATTTTGAAAAAATCGTCTTGAAAAAATTGTCAATATTTGAAAAAATTACCAAAATCGTTAAAATTTTAAAAAGTCGTTAAAAATTGGAAAAAATCGGAAAATTTTGAAAAATTGAAAAATTTTGTAAAAATTTTGAAAAAATCGTCATAACTTGAAAAAATCGTCAATATTTGCAAAAATTGCCCAAATAGTCAAAATTAAAAAAACAATCAATCTGGAGTCCCAGGTTCGATTCCCGCACGAGCAAATTTTATAAAAAAAGTTTTTACAATAAAAAAATATTTTTTTTAAAACTTATATTTTTAAAACCTATTTTTAGACTCATTACTTCTGTCAATACTGGGAAGCACATAGGTAACAATATATTTCTTGATTTTTCGTATGCTGGTCTATAATCATGACTCATTATTTTGCTCGACATCGCCATATAAAGGTAATAAGAAATGTAAGTAACTAGTTACCATTACCAAGTATGTAGTTACATAACCACATATCTGGTAATGATTTTCTACACTGGGCTGTAATGTTTTTAATTTATGGCATTTTGCAAGACATTCAAAATAGGTTTATTGGAAGTAAGAAATCAGCATATATAGCTACGTTATATGCAGTGAAAGAGGCATTCTTGTAGAATGCATTCGGTTTTTTTTTTTTGCTGGGTACGTTTTGCAATTTCTCTTATCTACATTCTTTCCCATTTTTATTGCTACACTGAAAAAAGTCCATACGTAATATATACGAAACCTTTCGTTTATTGCACTAAATATTTCGTAGTTGTGTGTGCATTTAGGCTAGGTTATTGTTATAAATAAAGAAATTAAATTTAATTTATTTTTTATATTTTACTAATGAATTTTATTGTTTCACACCACAAAAATCGTAAAATATACGAAATTTTTGGGAACGGTTTGGTATATTACGAAACCATTATATAAAATGCAATTGAGTTTTTTTTATATTTAACAAAATATTTTTGTTGCTTTAATCAAGTTTGTTTTTAATAAAATTTTTTGTTCAAAAATGTGTTTCTGTATTAGAATTCTGTTTGGTACATTTCTTTTTATGTCTTAATAAGGTCGGCTAACTTATCTGAAAGAATGCTTGTTTTAACCCTATTTACAGTTATTTCGATGAACATACTATTTACTATTGAGCGTACTCTTAGATTGGACCTTAGTGTAATATATTTTTCTTCCGAAAAAAATATAAAAACCTACCTAAAACGTGCTCTTAATTAAAACGTTTGTAATTAAAATTATAAATTACTTACCACATTTACTAAGGCTATCACGTAATATTGTTAAATTAAAAAGAGCTTCCAGACGGGGATCTAAACTTGAAGCATTGCGAGATACTAAGCACATGTCAACATCTGATGAATCTGCACCAAATCCGGATATTGTAGAGCCAACTAAATAAAGACCATAACGTGGATAAGCGTGCTTATGTAAAAAATAAAAAAAATAAAAAATACTTATGAAAATATATAAAGAACATTTAATGAGATGGGAGTAATTAATTACTTTGTAATGACGATTGCGGGTTTTCATTACCATTGAATCTATAAAATGAAAATTTAAAAAAAATTCATTTCCATTACAAAATGTAATTGCAATGAAAAAAATGTTCATTTCATTTGTTTTCTTTACATGCAATTTTCATTTTAATTTTTTCTACACTAGGTAGACAAATTAAATTTCATTACCATTACTTATCATAATGATGTAAAGAACGTTTTGTTCTTTGTTCTACACTGAAAAATTTTCATTTATGGAAATTTTTTTTCGCGATTTTTTTTTGGCAACTAGCCACCAAACTTTGATGTATGTCCCTAGATTATAAATTTAAAAAAACCGCATTTAAAGAATTGCAAAATTACGGCGGAATGCGAAAAAAGACTTTATGGTAGAAAAATTCAATTAAAAAACTTAATCAGCGATTAACATTCTTCAAACAAATATACTGATGCAAAAAGTTTCCTTTTGGCAAATTTTTTCGCGATTTTTTTTTTTTTTTTTGCAAACACTAGGGTTTGGGGTTCGGGAAATCCCGGGCGGGAATTCCCGGGAAATCCCGGGAAAAGTTTGCCGGGAATTCCCGGGAAAATAATATATTTTTCCCGGGAAAACGGGAAATTTTAAAAATATTAAATTTTTTAAATTGTTTTTGTTTCGAATAGGATTTTTTAATTTTAGTCATAAAAAACATTTTAAATACCAAAACAGAAATGTCATTGTTAAAATCTTTTAAAAGGGAATACATTTATTTGACACACAAATAAAATCTTTGCCAATCTTTTAGTCATAAAAAACATTTTAAATACCAAAACAAAAATGTCATTGTTAAAATCTTTTAAAAGGGAATACATTTATTTGACACAAAAATAAAATCTTTGCCGAGTAATTAGGAGCATATCAACTAATAAAGATTTTTCGCATAACTTATTCAAAATTTAAGTAGTAAAACCTAAAAACTTGGTAAAATATTTAAAAGAAATATGAAAAAAAGCTTTGTTTCTTACAAATAATCGCCCTTACTATCTAAATTTTTAAAAATATAATTTAGGTAAAGTCGACTTTAGTTAAAATATTGGGTGGCAGTATACCTTGACTTGGTTTATTTTTGGAGCATTCTGATTGGTTAATTTATTTTCAACCAAACAAAATATTTGAAAATATAAATATTTTTGTAAGGTTTTCATATACAAAATGAACAAAACCGTTTGATTAAAAATAAAGTCGTCTTTAAATTTAAAATACTCCTTTATATTAAGGGTCAATAATTTTATAAGTAACGTTTTCATTAATAAATGTGAAAAGAAAAGACTAATGGTTAAAAATGGTATCTAAATTTGGTTATCCGACATCTAAATTTGGTTCACTAAAAAAAAAAAAAAAATTGATGGTCATGCAACTTCTCTTGAAGAAAACAACAACAAGAATAACGTTTGAGCTAAAATTAGCAAAGTACCCGAGGAAAAAAGTGTAAGCTGAATAGGCATTAAAGGTTTTATGGTAGGCAAACATTTCCTGAAATGGTATCCAAATTAGCCGCAGTCAATCCGCACCATAACTAGGTCTTCGTTTATTCGATAAAGTTTTTATAATAAAAACCTGGCATTGCAAAATAATGAAACCAATGTAAAGAACATTATATTAAATTACTACAATCATGTAAAAGTTATCACGATAAAAGAAATATCGAGCAATATTTCTAACAATAGGAGATTTACTATAATCTTAGATGAATAGACAAGAATATCACAAAAGAGATATTTGAACATATTTATAAACGGAAATAATTCATTTTATAACCTGGGGGTTGGTTTATATATCAGGAAGGTGTAATGCTGATGAAATAAGAAGAATTGTAGAAATAAGAATAGAAGAGTTTTATTTGTCTTTGGAAAATAACATTGTGGCCACCATATCTAATGGGCCAAGTGTGATGAAACGGTTTGTTTCCGACAGTCCAGTAGTAGGTGCTTTCTGCTGGAATCATGCAATTCATTTGGAAGTGCTGCGAGTAATTTATGTGAAATCAAATGTTCAACATTCTGATATTTTTTACTGTAAATTCTCACTACAAAGACTGCATTTGTACTGAAATAGTGTTTTTTTTAAATAAAAATTACTTATATAGGTGGTTTTCATTAACAATTTTGTTCGAAAATATTTCAAATTTTTTCATTCCCGTTTCCCGGGAAATAAAAAAGTCCGGGAAATCCCAAACCCTAGCAACCACCAAACTTGTTATATGGAATGGGCATTATAGTCCCTGGATTATAAATTTGAAAAAACCGCACTTAAAAATTGCAAAATAATGGAGGAACGCGAAAAGACTTTATAGTACAAAAACGATTTTTTTTAACTAGCCACCAAACGTTGTTGTATGAAATGGGCATTATAGTCCCTATATTACAAATTTTAAGAAACCGCAATTAAAAAGCTCCAAAATAATGGCGGGACGCGAAAAAAGATTTTATGGTAAAAGAATTGAATTAAAACCCTTAATCAGCGATTCTGCGAACAAATATATTGATGTAAGAATTTTCCATTTTGTACATTTTTTTTCGCGATTTTTGGCGTTTTTTTTTAACTAGCTCCCAAACTTTGTTGTCTGAAACGGGTATTATAGTCACTAGAATATAAGTTTTAAGAAACCGCACTCAAAAAACTCCAAAATAATGGCGGGACGCGAAAAAAAGACTTTATGGTACAAAAACTGAATTAAATAACCTAATCAGCGATTAACATTCTGCAAACAAATATATTGATGTAAGAAATTTCCATTTTGGAATTTTTTTTGCGATATTTTTCGCGATTTTTTTTTTTCAACTAGCCACTAAACTTTGTTGTACGAAATGAGTATTATAATCCTTAGATTATAAATTTAAAAAAAACCGCACTTACAAAATTGCAAAATAATGGCGGATCGCGAAAAAAGACTATGGCACTAGAATTAAATTAAAATATTTAATCAGCTATTTTGTTCTGCAAACAAATATATTGATGCAAGAATTTTCCTTTTTTTCGCGATTTTTTTTTTTGCAACTAGCCACCAAGGCCTCGGATTATGAACTAAAAAATGCTTTTAGTAATTTGTAAACCTCATATTTTTAAAATAAAAAACTTCGATAAAACGGCAAGTAATGAAAAACAAATGGGTGTTTCATTACTATCAGGCATGTCACAGGTTTTTTCCGAATTTATTCGATTTCGCAATTTCACTTTCGCAATTTTTTTCCTAAAATAATCCAAAACAATTTTTTTCTTTCCGAATTTGCAGTTTGGGGTCGTACGGATAATTTTTTTATTGAAAAAAAAGCATTTTGGTAAGTATCGAGTATTCTACAGGCTTTAAAGTGGTATTTAAAAAGTTAAAAGCTTCCCCAGAAAACGTAAAACGAAAAAAAATCGTTTTCATTCCACTTTCAAAAATCGAATTGAAATTGATATTTAGAGCAGCTTAAACTCATAAAGGCTTTTTAATAGTGCTTCGTATGTATTCCCTAAAGTGTCTTTAACCATTTCACTTAAAAAAATTTGCATTTAAAACGCTTTTTGTTGGTAAATTCAGTAATTTTCTTATTGATAAGCAAAACGTAATTTTTTCTGAAAAATTAAAATATTCAGGCATGTCACAGACTTCAATTTCACTTGAAAGTGAAATTGAAAACGCAAATTGCTTCTCCAGAAGTAAATGGTATTTTTGCATATATAGACCAAATATAACAGATAAACATAATCAATTATAAGTTTAGAATCCTATTTTTAATAATTTCACTTAAAAAAGTTTTTGTTAGAGAGCACATTTAAGGTTTTAACACATATTTCGCAAAAAATTAATATGATTTCGATGTACAATTTCGTAACGTTTTACTTTAGCTTCTTCAGGTTTTTTGCGTTTTCGTAAATTTTGAAATGTTAAAAAAAGACTTTTTGTGTTAAATTCTTGTTCCAACTGCTAAATTTTTATATAAGTTGCCATTTGAAGTTAAAAAAGAGAAGATCGCCGATCAAAATTTAAAATTTGAATTTTTTAGAAAAAATTACGTTTTGCTAATCTATAAGAAAATTATTGAATTTACCAACAAAAAGCGCTTTAAATATAAATTTTTTTAAGTGAAATAGTTAACGACACTTTAGGAAATACATACAAGCACTATTGAAAAGCTTTTATGAGTTAAAGCTGCTCTAAATATCAATTCCACTTTGGTTTTTGAAAGTGCAATGAAAACGATATTTTTTTCGTTTTTCGAAACTTTTAACGTTTTAAGTACCACTATTAATCTTGTAGCATACTCGATACTTACCAGAACGTTACATTTTCAATACAAAATTATCCGTAGGACCCTAAACTGCAAATTCAGAAGGAAAAAAATTGTTTTCGATCACTTTAGGAAAAAAATTGCGGAAGTAAAATTGCGAAATCAAATCAATTCCGTAAAAAACCTGTGACATGCCTGATTAAATTTTGATCAGCGATCTTCTCTTTTTTAACTACAAATGGCAAATTATATCAAAATTTAGCAGTTCGAACACGAATTTACCACAAAAAGTCTTTTTTTAACATTTTAGAATTTACGAAAACGCAAAAAACCTGAAGAAGCAAAAGTAAAACGTTACGAAATTTTACATCGAAATCATATTAATTTTATGCGAAATATGTGTTAAAACTTTAAATATGCTCTCTAACAAAAACTTTTTTAAGTGAAATTATTAAAAACAGCATTCTTCACTTATAATGAATTATGTTTATCTGTTATATTTGGTCTAAATATGCAAAAATACCATTTACTTCTGGAGAAGCAATTTGCGTCTGTGACATGCCTGTATTAAAATTAAAAAAGCTTCATTTTAATTTTCAAAATTTCTATAAAAAAATATATTTCACGATGAGTTTCACATAAAAATTGCGTAGACTTTATTTCAACGCAAATTTCTTTATTTATTACAATAACCTAGCCTAACTAAAGGTTATTGTAATAAATAAAGAAATTAAATTAAATAATAAATTAATAAATTTTTTTTTTTCGATTTTTTATGAATTTTTAAAGTCAATATTTTTTTTTTTCGAAAAAACACATTTTCTAATTTGGAACATCACCAAAAATTGAAAAAAAATTTATTATTATTCGATTAGTTATTCATACGATAACCAATTTTGTTAAGATTTAAGTCATTTTTTTTCCAGATCGGACAATTTTTGCGACTCCCAGCGCCGCAACCACGAGGCCCCGTAATTTGTAATTTGTTCAATTCTCTACAATAATAAAAAAAAAATTTTGGAAAAATGTTTGTTTTTGACTGAGTTATGAATTTTTAAAAAAAGGTCTGTTTTCTCTGCCGCGAATGTCATGTAACCCCTTAAAACAGTTTAACATATTTTTGTAATTGACTAGTTAGGTTTTTTTAATTAAACTTTCGCAAATGTTAGTTAATGTGCATAAAAGTATTAAGTAGACAATCCAACGATGCCTCGAGTTGCGAAATCCCAACAGTTTAAAAAGGAAAAAGAACAAAAAAGAAACAATTTGTGCCGATCAATGCCGATCTCAATATGACGTCTTTATTTTTAATTGTTGACATCAGTAAAGATACTAGGCATTTTTATGTTTAATTAATTGATTGTTGTTTCACATGTTATTTTTATTTAATTTGACACACTCCCAACACCGAAGTCCTAATTTTGGTAGACGTGTTTTTAGATCTCCTGAAAAGGGCGATGATGTAAAATGTAAGAAAATGACTAAATACACGAACCTTTAGTTTTCTTTTGATTCAGTTGCACGGAATAAAATTTATTTTGAGATATATATTGAGATATGAATGTTCCAAAGTACTTAGTCGTGAAAAGTTTCTTTACGAAAAACGTCATCGTACTAAAGTTCTTTCTGCTCCTCGGGGTAGCAAGAGCTTTTGGTCATTCGTTAAAAGAGTAAAGGATAATTCTAGTTCAGCTATCCCAACTCTTATAAAGGATGATCAAATATTCACTGAACCGGTTGATAAGGCAAACCTTTTAGCTGGGATGTTTGCAGGTAATTCATTCCTGCCGGAAAGCGATCAACCACTGCCAGAACTTGAAAGAGTATCCAGTACTATGCCTAAGATATTCTTCCGAGCTCGTGCAGTTAAAAGGGTTCTTGCTGACCTCAACATAAATAAGTCATCGGGGCCGGATGGCATACCCGCACTGGTGCTGAAACAGTGCTCTTCGACGCTAGCTCGTCCATTGGCTAACCTTTTTAAAGCTTCTTACCATACGGGAATTTTCCCCTCTTGCTGGAAGGTTGCCAATATCCAGCCAATCCCTAAAAAGGGTGCGGCTAATAACCCTGAAAATTACCGCCCAATCGCAATATGCTCTGCGCTCTCAAAGGTGATGGAGAGTATGCTTAACTACCATCTCGTGAATTATCTAGAGTCCAACTCACTTCTTAATGACCGACAATATGGCTTCCGTAGGAATCGTTCTACGGGAGACCTGTTAGCGTTCCTCTCGGAACGTTGGAGTCAGTCCATTCACCGTTTTGGTGAGAGCAAAGTGGTTGCTCTTGATATTTCTAAGGCCTTTGATCGTGTATGGCACGGGGCGCTTGCATCGAAGCTTATTGCCTTTGGTGTGGGTAATGACTTCGCTCGTTTTATTTCGATCTTTCTCAGAGATCGCACTATTCGTGTTGTTATAGATGGGATCTCATCTGACGAGTTTCAGCTTAATTCAGGAATACCGCAGGGTTCTGTTCTTTCTCCTTCCCTATTTCTTATCTTTCTTAATGATCTTCTTGGTCAAACTTTCAACCCTATCTACTCTTTCGCAGATGACAGCAACATTTGTCATTCATTTTCCTTCAATCGTAGGCCAAGCCCTGAGGAGATTGGGGGCAAAAGGCAGATTATGAATGACACACTAAATCGTGACCTCTCTGCAATCTCTGAGTGGGGTCATGCGAACAAGGTGGATTTTAATGCGCGTAAGACCCAATGTTGTATATTGACCCATAGGGCTGCGGGGTCAACACTGCCATCTGTACATATGGGTGATATCGATATTGAGGAATCGGATACTCTTGATGTTCTGGGCATAAAAATTCAGTGTGATGTCCGATGGAATAAGCATGTTTTTCAGGTGTCGAAAGAAGCATTCAAGTGTCTAGGTTTTTTACGTCGGTGCAAGAAGTACTTCACTCCATCCGATTTACTCACTATTTATACCACCTATATCCGACCGAAGATGGAAAAGAACTCCCATATATGGGCAGGAGCTTCGAAGTCTATTTTGGAGCTTCTGGACCGTGTGCAAAGGAGGGCGTCGGCGCTTATCAATGACAGTAGAGTATCCAGCTCTATTGACTCATTGGAGCATCGTCGGAATGTGGGTTGTGTAACCCTGTTCTATCGATATTACCATGGGAAGTGCTCTGCTGAGATAAGTGAACTTATCCCCAAAGCCCAGGTTTTTATTCGTAATACTCGCTTATAAAGTAGAGTCCATCCGTTTGTTGTCGATTGTCCAGCGGATCGCACGACGCATTACAGAGAGAATTCGTTTATCAGTCGCACCAGCCGTATGTGGAATAAACTCCCCGCAGAGGTATTCCCTGTTACTTACAATGTTGAGAAATTTAAATCAAATATTCACAAACACTACTCCCTCTTTCCTCCTCCCCATAACCTATTTTCCTAATACCAACACAATGCACTGCGTTAGTAGGGGGCATCCCCTGAGCGTTGGTCTAACACATAAAAAAAAAAAATCTATACATATGGTAAAAATAATAAGTACAGCCTGAAATATTTTTTTTAAAAGCTCGTAGCCGAAAATTTATTTAAATTAAAAGAAAAAACAAATACTATTTTGTTTTGTTATAACTCATAAAACCAAACGATATCGTTTCGAATTCATTATGATATCATTTCGATGATAAGTTTTTCCGAGAATGATATCATTAACGATTCATAGGTACAACATCTTCACATCAAAATTTCAGTTTACTGGACCAACAAGATACATAAACAAAGTAACTTAAAACCTAACACAATGCTGGAATTGCTTAATGTATGGACATAGTGGAGACATGCAGCATGCATGATCTGTGCGGGCCAGAATCACTCAAATCAGTGCCCATTTTTTTATTATAAAAACCATGGAAACGAAAGATTTGACCACTCTGCGAATGAAATAAAATATCCATTACGTAATTTTTACCTGCCCAAGTGAAAATCGAAATATATATAAACATACATGACCATACGTTGACTTGTATATGACCATGCATGGGCATACATAGTCATAAACGTCCATGTCTAATTCGATGTATGACCATACATGATCTCATATATTTCCATATATCTTCGGATCCGAAATTTGAGGGTATATGACCGTACATGTTCATATATGACCATATATGATCATATATACTCATATATGATCATATATACTCATATATGATCATATATGGGCATATATGATCATATATGGGCATATACCTCCATATACCCTCAAATTTCGGATCCAAAGGTATATGGAAATATATGAGATAATGTATGGTCATACATTGAACTATGCATGGACGTATATGACTATGTATGCCCATGCATGATCACATACTAGCCAAAGTATGATCATGTATGTTCATATATATTTCGATTTTCACATGGGTGGAAACGAGAGCAAGAGTAACTGCAAAAACTTCTCAGAAAAACATCAGCAGACAACAAGACCCCAATACTTTCAAGTTTAACATTGAAGGCTTCCCTGCTGTTAGTAAAATAATCAAAATTAAGTATTTTAAGCAAATCTACGTTTAGCCGATTAATGTATAAAAAATTCTAAACAGTTAATGTTTATAATAGTTTTGGAAAAATCGACCGTATGTCATCAATACTTTTTAAGACATTACGCGAAGAAATTAAGTTAGATGAGAAAATCTATAAATGTTGAGTTTTCAACGTTGATAATTACGCACATTGCATTCTTTGAATTATGGACAGCTTCAGCTTTATTTTAGTCATCATAGCAAACATTTTGTCCATTATTATACGATCTAATCTTGCCATAAATATCTATTTTATTTGCAGCATTACTTGTTGTATTACCTGTGAATTGTGACTGCTTGACATGTAACCACTATTATTGGCATTGTAGTTTTAAGGGGTAGAGTACACTTAATAACTACTCTATATGCATGTTCTTGTTTCAATTAGTGCCAATGTGTTTGGTAACTTATCTTTTTTGTTCAAAATATTTTATAATTTTGCTCAAAGGATCTGTATTCTTTACCATTAACCTGATTTGACTGCCTCATTAGATCTTTAATTAGAATCATTATAAGATATTTTATTGGTTATGGCTTCAATTATATTCCTAATGCTGGCAACATTAGGGAAGCAAATTGGTGGTGGCTTTAGAGAAGTATCCTCTTCCCCCAACGTTACCTTTCGAGTAAAGCTAAATTGATTGCCTCTTGAAATACCAGGTTCTTCAGATAAGTTGAATTTGTTATGCTGATGTATGTTCTGAGATTTAAGTAATTTGAGTTTATTATTATTTTCCGGTACTTGTTGCTAAATACCATCGCTCTCATCTTCGCTAGTTCGATTTTTTTAGTGGTTGTTTCAACTGTAAGTTTTTTTTTCTATTATTGTCTTTTATTAGGGAATTAATAATCCTTATGTTACACGGCACTATATGTCTTATCACAGAAACTGTTTTTAAGAAACTGTTCGTAATTATAATAAAAATACGTACTGATAAGGGCAAGGCATTTCAAGCAAATTTTTTTTTTTTTTGTGATAGCCCAAAAGTGAAGATTTACACCATTTTCAGTTTTATTTCAGAAAATTCCAAATATATTTCAAAATTGTCTAAAAATGTTTTAAAATTATCCAAAAATGTTTTAGAATTGTCAAAAAATTTCATGGATGGTAACCGAAACGAATGCGGTTATCGTTAGGGTAACGATATTTTAGGTTATTTCGGTAACGGTATTTTAAGGGTAACGCTATTTCATTTATTTCGGTATCGGTATTTTAAGGATAACGGTATTTGAGTGATTTCGGTAACGGTATTTTAAGGATAACGATATTTGGGTTATTTCGGTAACGGTATTTTAAGGTTAACGGTATTTCAGTTATATCCGTAACGGTATTTTAAGGATAACGGTAGCCAGTTATTTCGGTACATACCGCATATTTTTTTGCAAAAACCAAACGATATTTCATGTATTTCGGTAACGGTATTTTAAGGTTATCGATATTTCATTTATTTCGGTATCGGTATTTTAAGCATAACGGTATTTCAGTTATTTCGGTAACGGTATTTTAGGGGTAACGGTAGTCAGTTGAAAGGGTTTTGAATCGATAACGGTATTTTAGCGGTATTGCCTGCCAACCCTGAAAAATCTTTCAAAATTGTCCAAATATTGTTTAAATTGTCTAAAAACCTTTGATATTTGTCCAAATGCATTTCAAAATGGTCCAAAATGTATTTTAAAATTTTCAAAATGTATTTCAAAATTATACAAATATATTTTTTTTATTTATTCGTAATACAAATATTACAAATATATTTTAAAATATTTTATTTGTATTTAAGAAAATTCTATTTGTATATTAAAATTGTCCATATACATTTCAAAATTATTCATTTGTATTTAAAAATTTTAAATCTGTATTTCAAAATTGGCCAAATGCATTTTAAATAACACTATGCGACAGTCAAAATCGGGATGGCATGAAACCAACGGGAAATGTTATATCGGTCAAAAACAAGTTATACGTGTTCCGGAGTTTCGCTGACATAACTCGAGAACCACTAGTCCGATTTTGCTCAAACAATTTTAAAAAAATTAAAAATTACAATTCCTTTAATCTGTTCATATAAAGTTTTTCTATATACTCAACAGTTTTGCCGGTAAAAATAAATGTTTGTTACCGCTACCATAAAAATCAATAACCTTTTGTTTATTACTTTTTTTTAATATTTTAGGCAAAAAATATTTTTTTCTTCATACATTTATTTTTACCGGCAAAACTGTTGAGTATATAGAAAAACGTTATATGAACAGATTAAAGGAATTGTAATTTTTAATTTTTTTAAAATTGTTTGAGCAAAATCGGACTAGTAATTCTCGAGTTATGTCAAAAAAAAAGACCACCAAAGGTCAAATAGATATATCTCGATTTCTAGGGGTGACCGACCCAGCGAAACGCCGGGACACGTATAACTTCTTTTTTACCGATATAACTTTCCCCGGTAGTTTGAACCCTTCCCGATCACTGACCCCTACCATTTGTCTCACAGTGTAATTCATAATGAAAATTTTATAGGAGTTATGAGACTTAACAGAAAGAGAAAACATGTATGTTTGTAAAAATGCTTTTAAAATAAAAATATAAATTTCTGAAATACATTTGGAAAAATTTGAAATGCAATTAGAATTTTATAAAATACATTTGGAAAATTTTGGAATACAAATAGTCTTTTTAAATACATTTGGAAATTTCTGAAATACATTTAGAGAATTTTGAAATACAAATGGAATTATTTGAAATGCATTTGGACAATTTTGAAATACAGATTTAAAATTTTTAAATACAAATGAATAATTTTGAAATATATTTGGACAATTTTAAAATACAAATAGAATTTTCTTAAATACAAATAAAATATTTTAAAATATATTTGTATAATTTTGAAATACATTTCGAAAATTTTAAAATATTTTTTGGACAATTTTGAAATGCAAATGGACAAATATCAAAGGTTTTTAGACAATAGTTGGACAATTTTGAAAGATTTTTGGACAATTCTAAAACATTTATGGACAATTTTGTATGATTTTTGGACAATTTTAAAAATTTTAAACATTTTAGACAATTTTAAAATGTACTTGGACACTTTTAAAATATATTTGGAAAATTTTAAAACATTTTTGGACAATTTTAATACATTTTTGGATAATTTTAAAAAATTTTTAGACAATTTTGAAATATATTTGGAATTTTTTTAAATAAAACTGAAAATGGTGTAGAACAAAATGGCATCGATTTATATATACAGTGGTGGAAAATTTAATAGGAACGATTCAAGTTTTTTCTAATTTTTTTTTTTCGTTGTCTTTATTTTTAAAAATTAAAATAGTGGCTAAATTCGCCCAGGGAGGCAAATATGTGGTTTAGAATATTGTACAGAATTTTAACATACTGTCTGCTTTTTTTATTTTGTCACTTGTTTTAAGTGGGCGTGGCTTTGAATGAAAAAAGAGCGATATCGACCTGTTATCAAATTACAGAGTAAAATTTAGCGAGTACTGATCGGATCTATACAAACTTATACATGAAAAAAAATTTCTTTGTTTTTAGCAATTTTAAAATAAAGTTAACAACACTGAAATTTTAAAGCGAATAGTTTTATGCTATACTTGCTACGATATAATAAAAAAGTCAAGTTTTTTTTCTATGTTAAGTATAAATTATTTCTTATTAAAATTTCAGCATTTCCTAAATTATAAAATCGCTAAAAACAAAGAAAATTTTTTTTATGTTTAAGGCACTGTCATTTTAAGTCTGGCGACTATTTCTAGATAAAAATAATGCAGAACTTAAGGAAATTTTGTACGATATCCAAAAATATACAGTTTGTATAGATCCGATCAGTACTCGCTAAATTTTACTCTGTAATTTGATAACAGGTCGATATCGCTAATTTTTTATTGAAAGCCACGCCCACTTAAAACAAGTGACAAAATAAAAAAAAAACAGACATTAAGTTAAAATTCTGCACAATATTCTAAACCACATATTTGCCTCCCGGGGCGAATTTAGCCACTATTTTGATTTTTAAAAATAAAGGCAACGAAAAAAAAATTAGAAAAAAACTTGAATCGTTCCTATTAAATTTGCTACCAAATTTGACTTCAAATCAGGCTGGCCAGACTTGGGGTTTTGTCCCCAAATTTGGGGATATTTTGTTGGTCTTGGGGACAGGAGATTTTATTGGAGGTTTAAAAAATGTTTTGGGAATTTTTTGGGAACATTTACAACCTTTCGTAAATCTTAAAGATTATATTAATTTTGAATAGTTTTCAGAAAACATTAGTCAAGTTTATTCACGTAATTTAACGAAAAGTACAATTTTTCCTTTTGTACGTTTTCCGTAACAATTCAATGATTTCTAACACGAATAAATATTCTATACCTGGGAATTTAATAGCGTTAATGTCCAAGTATCTGAAATATTGAAAAATATAATTCTTTTTTGAAAAAGCTGCCATTAAAAATTTTTAAAATTAATTTATTTCTTTATTTATTACAATAACCTAGCCTATAGGCCATAATCGGTTACAAATTTCTACTAAAAGTAACAAAACAAGCAATAATTTGTTTAAAATAAAAAAATTAATGTAGAAAATAAAATATTAGATGTATAATTAGATAACAATGTAAAAATAAAATTATTAAATGCAAAAAAAAAATTAAAAATAAAAGTTATAAAAAATTAGCGATAATAGTTTCAAAATTCCCTAAATTCTATAAAAAAAAAATAGTATATGTAAGCTTTAATTAAAAAAAACAATGCCTGAAAAATTAAGCATTAAGTGAAAATTCTTCAAAAAGTTTCTTCCTGAACGTACCCAGCAAAAAAAGTTATTTCAAAAGCACTCCGAATAGCATCAACTGATTGTGAAGTAGTTACAATTTATCTCTAACACTGATTTATTTTACACGTGATGTCCCATGTTGTCAGTAGTTCAATTTAAGCATTTTGTTAATAATTTAAAAGTGATTACATGATGTTAATAAAAGTATGGTTTTTAGGTATAAATTTTCATCACATCAATACGAGTACATTTTGTTTGCATTTTTAGAGTGATTTAGAAGTACTCTTTATAATATATAATATAATACATTTTTCAAAGTGATTTAAATGTGCTTTTTATAATGTCTGAAATAACATATTTTAGAGCCAATTTTAATGTTTAGCCTTTCCAGAGCCCATTTCTGAACCTATTGTGTAACAAAAGCTTATTATTATTTGTAGTATTAAGGAAACACTTCTTTTGCATCAGAATCAATTCTATTAAGTCAAAATCAGACAAAACCAAAATTTTTGTTTAATTTTTGTTACACAGTTTTTTTAAATAAGTTTGTAACATGTTTTCTTCAGTCTTTAAATTCAAATAGGATACGATATTGAATTAAATAAGATTAATACACTAAGGCCGAGTTTTTGGGTTGTCAGTTAAAATTGGTTTAGTTAAACCAAAGACGAATTATATCAGCCATTTCAATTTTATTAAGAAAAATTTTCCTGAACAACTTTTTCTCGTTTATAATTTCGGTCTTCATTGAAAGAAAATAAAATATATCACATTTTAGAAGCAGTATTCCAGTTATAAACTAAGTTTAAAGATAATCTACATCCTAAAAACTGGGCCTAAAAGTTATATATAACCTACTCTGATTAAATTTTTTAAAAAAATTACTCAAGGAATTTTCAGAATATTAAAGCGTACTGTGAAACTACCCAGGTAGAAATTGCCGACGGTACAAAAAACAAAGCACTGGCAAAGCGTTGCTTTACAATGGTACAAAAAAAAGCATTGCAAAAGCACTAATTTAGAACGCTTTGCAAACCTTGGGAAAGAGTGCTTTCCCAATACTTGTTTTACAAAGTTTACCACTGTTTATGAAAAAAAAACCACCGGCAAAACATCGGTTCAAAACGATTTGCCAACGTTAGGTAAAAGGACTTTGCCAGTGCCTGTTTTAAAAAATTTACAACCGTATATAAAAAATACCACTGGTAAAACATCGGCATAAAACGAATTGCCAACGTTTGCTAAAAGGACTTTGCCAGTACTTGTTTCACAAAATTTACGACTGTACATGAAAAAATACTACTGGCAAAACATTGGATTGCAGCGCTTTGCCAACATTTGCAAAAAGGATTTTGCCAGTACTTGTTTTACGAAACTTATGACTGTATGTAAAAAATACATAAACTGATCACTTAATGTTCACCCTATTTAAGTACCAGTTTTCAAGTCTATTGATAAAACTGAAAAATTGTAATGTAAATGTAATGTAAAATTCGTGTGAAAATCTATTGAATTTGTAGTTTTAAGCAGAGATGTATTCGCTTATTAGATACAGTGCTGCTATAGTAAAATTTACGTTTCTCTTTTTTTCGGGATTGGGATTTTACAGATTTTTTCATGAAGAATTCAATAAAAAAACAGCTGATCTAAAATACCGATTGGCAGAGCACTTATTTTACTATTGTTACCAACGCTTTGCCAACGTTCGGAAAGATAAACGGCCAACCGAAGATCGACGTTATCATTTTATGGTTGACCCAGTACTTTAATTTTCGAAAAACGGACGGCCTGCCAGCGCTTGTACCACCATATACAGTGATTTGCCAACGTTTTGCCGTTTGTATTTTTCTACCTGGGTATTTTTTCATATTTCTTTTTTTTTCATTTTAACAAATAAAGGAAAGAAAAGCATCTACATTTTAGAAACTCTACAGTAATAAGGACATCATTATAAATTTGCACAAGCCGCAGATTTAGTTCATTTACCAATTTTTAACTTTAATTAAAATTTGTAACTTTAATTGGCAAAATCCTCTTGACATTTTAAAGTTGACGGCAGTCATTTTTTTAAGATCTATTTTTGAGTTGAAGAAATAATATATTTTTTGTCACTATAGAATTATTTATTTAGTTTTATTTTACGACTTTCAAGGTGTAGAGTCAATTAAAGCATATCGACATTTAAAGCAGGTGACATTTATAAATCTTTTTGTGTACAAGCAACGAGTAAAGGATTGTAGGATACTCTACCTCTGTTAACCAAACTCTTAACGGGTGTGTTTTAAATGATAAAATGTGTTAACATTACAACAAATTTTATTAACATATTTCTTTGGTGTACGCCCTTTTATTCCCTTTTATTCCTTTTGTATTCCCTTTTTCAATGGGAACTGCTATTGAAGTATTTTTTTAAAATATGAACGAATAATTAAAAAATATGTAAATAATCGTAAATTAATAAAGTACGTGAAATTTTATTCATTTTTTTGTTTTTTTAGAGAAAAATATGAAATCTCTAATAAATTCGTAATTTACAAACAAATGCATCTACAAAGAAAAAACATTTTTGAAAGTTGTTTTAAAGCACATACATTCGAAACAGAAAGAGCACTTATCGCTCCATTGTAACCAATTTAAAAGTTGTTTGTTTTGAATGACTTACACATATTTTTGTTGGGATATCAATAGACAAATTAAAAGTCTTTAAGTTAGGTGGCAATTTGTTGTATTTTCGAGCAACCCTTAAAAATATTTTTGGTAAAATTGATTTGTTAAAATTGAATCAATTAGCTTGATTCTATGAAAATAACCAACAAAAATCAAACTGATTCTTTGAATAAGATATTGATTAATTGAAATAGGAAATAATTCTAGCAATAAAATGAGTTTTGCGAATTGATTTGTTAAAAATTAATTCAGATTTAAAAGGCCTGATTGTGGAGACAAACTTGAAATATTTGAATTTACGAATTCTTTAAAAAACTAGTTCCAAATCTTGAAAATTTCAGCAAATTAAATAACCTCGATTACGTTTTTCAACATTTTTTCTATTTGGGGATTTTTTGGGGATAACGAAAATAAGTATCTGGCAAGCCTGCTTAAATGCATATTTGTTGAAGTTGTAATGCATATTTTATGTTTTTTAATGCATATTTGTGCAAATTTTAATTTGCAAAAAAAATATAAAAAATGGGTACATTTTCATATTTTAATTCAAACAAAATACATATAAAATTTTTTGGTTATTTTAAAAACTAAACAATCCTACAAATCTTGTCGACCTACGGTGTTATGTATAATATTTCTAAACAGTTTAATTAAACGTTTTTAAGCTAATTTGGCAAAATAGTATGCATAATCCCTTTAATAACTACCAGCCGTATTGACGATTTTTTAACAATAAATATAACAAAAATTGACAATTTTGCTTATTTGTACTTATTTAGAAGATATTAAAATTTAGCAGCGGTATTCAAAATGAAAATTTATCATAGAGTTAACATGAGTTTTATTCATAATTACTGTTGTTAAACTCATTCCAGTATTGTTACTAAATTCCTTCTAAGTTCTGTTATCAAACGCCAATAAAAAACAAAATATTCCATTCACAGTAATAAAAAAAAGCCTTGTATTTTCAAACACAGGGTTGGTCTAAATCGGTGAGCTAAAAAATCATTTTGAATAAACTCTATTCTAACAAGCTGCTAGGGCTGAAAAACATTCTAATTAACAGCTTGTTGTGTGCGATGTATAAGAAGCTACTAACTTTTAATTTTTAATAAGGGCGTAACAATTTATTCGATAGTGGAGACAAATTAAATAAGGGTGTTGCCAGAACAAAACGAGAAATTAAACTGTTATTTAACGACTATGCATGACATTGTTTAATAAACGTTTAATAAGGGAAATGAATACTTTAGCAATTGTATTCCTTAACGGAAAATTAAGAAAAGTTTTTGCATTAGTGCCCTAAGCTTTAAATTCTTTATCTACTTGCAAAGTAAGTAATTTACGAATTTTTTGTTTCAAGGTGAGTAATTTTTGCAAAAATAAATATGTTTTAGTCCACATTTTTTATGTTTTTAATGCATATATGTCTTTTTTAGCCACATTTTGTAGGCGCATATTTTCGATTTTTAGATGTCTGAAATTCCTTGCTCTAGTAATGCCCAATTAATTAATTAATTACTCCCAAGTCTGAGTTAGTGTTACAATTAATTTCTTACCTTTACAAACAGATATAGATAACGCCATAACCGCATTTTTTGTTTAAAAGTTTCTTCGGTTTGTTGTGAATTTGTAAATTTATTCCATATAGCCTGTGAAAGATGATCCCATTTGGAATTGTTTAATAAGTCAGGTGGAACATCTTTAGCTTCGACTAGATGTGCACGAGCCAAATAACGATCAATTGGTGTATGGGTAAAGTAATCAGAATTAATAGAAGAGTTTAAGACACGCATATGATGAGCTTGTGGATTATACAGTAAGTTGTTTGGTGGTAGTGGAGTTGGCAAAGTTTGTTGCTGCTGATGACTATATATGTAAGGTGGTGGTTGAGATAACTGCTGAGGGCCAGTACCACTAACAATGCCGACTACCGCAGTATTACTCGAGGAATTTACAGAACCTTGTATTTGGTGAATACGATCATTATTCGTCCCACTTTCAACGCCGACATCGCTACGAGCTCTTGCAGCACTAGTTAGAGTAGATGCTGATGATAAAGTGGAAGAAGGTGCTTGTTGTTGTCCAATCAAACGGTGTTGTTGTTGGGTCGTTAACTGCGAAGAGCTTTAAATTATATAAAGAGAAAGTAATAAAACGTGTTACGTAAATTTTTTTTGGTAATTGCACATTTTTATTAAACAAAATTAAATATTAAACAAAAGGTAATTAATATGTACTTTTTAATAAAAATACTTTAAAAAAAATACTTTTTTTAATAAAAACTACTTTTTCAAAAAAAAAAAAAAAAAAAAAGGATTATGGCCTTTTGGCTATTGTAATAAATAATAAAATTAAAATTTAAAAAATAATTAAAGGTACTTTTTTTAATAAAAGGTCCTTTTTTAACAAAAGGTACTTTTTTAATAAAAGGTATTTTTGTAAAAAAAAGGTAGTTTTTTAAAAAAGGGTACTTCAAAAAAAGTTACTTTTAAAAAAAGTTTCTTTTAAAAAAAGTTACTTTTAAAAAAAGTTACTTTTAAAAAAATATACTTTTTGAAAAAATTTACTTTTTTTAAAAAAAATGTGCTTTTCGTTAGTTGTTCGCTTATATAACAACTTATCTATTAACTCACCCTCTTTTATAATTTTGTTCTTCTTCTCCTCCGGTTATATTTATACCACCACTTTTTTCGCTTGTACTACCACTAACTGAGGAATTTGAAGTAGAACTTTTACAAGATCCACCTCCACCTCCTTCTGGTCCGACAACGTTACTGTCATCTCCATTGCTACTGCCTACTATTATATGTCCAAATTGTTCATTAAAACATGAGGAAGATGGGGATGATGCAGCACTTGATATGCAAGAATTTTTTTGTAATTGCTGTTGATGTAGCTGTATTTGCAGTTCTTCACAATTACGTGGTGATATCGAAGCGGATGATGAACCACATGACGATATGGTAGTAGAGGGGGGAGGAATTAAAGCAATAGGCCCACTCGCCGTAGACGTTGGTTGAAAAAGAAAAGTTGCATGATGTATTGGACTCCAATAGCCGGAACTATTGGCACTGCAACTATTTGTGACAGCCGTTAAAGCAGAAGCTACATTTAAATGATCACCCGTAGTTGGAGATGAATTAAAATAAAAATGATGCGGTGGTGGTTGTTGAGTATTAATTTGCTGATAATCATCATCTGGATTATTGGAATGGCCAGTCATATTTGCCGTCTGTATTGGTCTATTCAATAGCGAAATAACATTACCATTATGATAAATTTGTGGCAGTTGTTGAGATGCCACATTGCCAGGATTGTAAAGGTGTTGTTGGGCGATTTGAGCTACCTGTAGATTAGGAAATGTATTGCTGCCCACGCTGGGTGCATAATTATATTCCATGGGACTATGTAAAGGAGTCGTTGTGGCAGTACCAATAATAGCTGGTGTTGTAGGTTGGCTACAATCTTGTTGTCCACATGCTTGTCCACCAGTAAGGGATAACGAAGTTGTTGATGCTGATTTGGACAAAGCGGATGATGATGACGATGAAAGAGATTGCATAGATTTTAACGATTGATATTTATGTTGCGTCGATGAATGATTCGATGAGGTATCTGAATCATAATCATTGCCAGCAACGATTCCTGATGATGATGAAGACGATGCTGCAGCAGCTGCTGCTGCGGTTGTAGCTTCATCTAATTGGGAACAACATATAATATTGTGAGGTCCTGGTGGAGGCTGTTGTATTGAAACCGTAGCTGTATTTGTTGGGGGAGTTGGAGAGGGTGATGGTGAAGGCATTGTTATTGTTAAGGGTGCTAATAGTTTTTTATTAAGAAAATTTTGGTGCTGTTGTTGATATTGATAAAATTGTTGCTGCTGCTGGTGATGGTGTTGATGCGCTGCTAAATGTTGCTGATTTGTAAAACGCTGATATTGTAAATGATTGTTGGTATTGAAATTCATCAACATGGCCACTGGACCCGGACTATTATCCAATAGTTTAGGACTATGACTATTTGTTGTAATAGAAGACGGTGTAGTTGGTAGAGATTGTGTTGGTTGTGGACTACAACCCCTAGAAGTAGCCGCACTTATAGAACCATCTGTACTTACATACGTTAAATTGGAGTAGTTTTGATGCTGTGGGGTATTTGGCGAATTCGCTATAGAATGTGGATGATAATGATTATGACCATGATGATTGTGGTAATGATTATTGTGATGATGGCCACGATGATTGCCACGTTGATTGCCATTACCTCCTTGTATTTGTGATGACTTGGAAGGTAAAGTTTCAATAGCCAAGTTTAAATTAGACATAGTTCCAGTATCCTGTGATGTTGATGATTGTTGTTGTTGCGTTTGACGATGTAAATTGGCTGAAGAACTAGACGATACCGAAGTGGTAGAGGATGATGAACAAGATGATGCTGAACTTGAGACATATGAAGACTTTTTGCTCGTTACATTGGAAGTTGTGAAATTTGTTGAATTTACTACTCCACCTGTATTATTTTGGGAGTGCCTTATTTGCTGTTGCTGAACCACTAAATTATTATTACTTCCCCCACTAGCACCACCGGTGTTGTGATAATTTGTGTAACCGCCATAGGCAGATCTTTGATTATTACCACCACCATTCGATGCTAATCTAGAGTATTCACCTCCATAACCACCATAGTGTAAGTGTTGCAAATGTTGTGGCGGATAATAATTGTGATTGTAACGTGGATGTTGTTGGTGTGTTGAATAGTGTGACTGATTATTATAATTATTACTTGTATTTCTAACGCCACCACCATTGCCACTATGCCCTGTTGTGGTTTTACTACTTGAGAGTAAAGTTTCACCGAGAAGGTCTTTTTGTAAAAATGAAGCTATTGTCAGCTGTGATGGTTGGTGATGATGATGATACGGTTGATGGTGTTGATTATAATGATGACTACCACCACCTCCATTATTACCACCGTATATATAACGCTGATGTTGTCGGTGATTTGATGTCATCCCTGTTTGGGGATAACTATTTCGCGCTGGCGAATTAACTGTTGAATGATTTCCATATAAAGATGTTGTACCTAAAGGAAATTAACCGTATATTTATTTTTAAGGAAATGAAAGAAGCATAATTAGTTTTGCAGAATGTTTTTTACAAAAATACAAAGAAGAACATCTTAAATTTTAAAGTTAAAAAAAGTTAAGAGTTGAAAACAAAACTTCAAGGTATGTTGAAAACAATAGGTTTGTTCCACGTGCGATAACGCGGGAACCCGCGGGAACCCAACCTTACCAAAAAGCGTTTCTATTGTTGAAAATTGGGTAAATGACAGCGTTGATGAGAGAATAATTTGTTTCTCTTTTTACCAGAAGTTACCCGTACTTTTTGTTCGGGAAAAATGGTAAAACTGTTAAATCACTAGCTGTTTATAAATCAGCTGTTTTAAATAACAAAACTTATAAACAATAGGTCCGTTCCTTTGCGTTACCGCGGGAACCCGCGGGATCCCAATGTTACCCAAAAAGCGTTCCCGTACTCGAAAATTGGGTAAATGAGAGCGTTCAAGAGAGTGAATTTGTGTTTCTCTTTTTGCCAAAGTTATCCAAACTTTTTCTTCGGGTAACTTTGGTAAATTGTAAAACTAACAGCTGATGCAATGATAACCAAAAACAACAATTGAAAAATTAAATTAAACAAACCAATACGCAAAAGAAATGTGTTATTTATAATAATTAATTGAACAAAATCAATAAGAACTTTTAAATGCAAATAAATATTTGTGTTTATTCAATTTTTCAAACTAAAATTATACGCATTTTCACATGTTTCTTTAAAATTCATTTTTGGGCTCGAAAAGTGGTTTTGTGCGTTCTTTTACTTTTGGGTAATTTTGACATTTTGTGAGAGGATTCTTTGCTTAGTCTCATTTTACCGAACTTTACCCAAAAAGTAAAGGATCGCACTTAATAATTAATAGCGTTATCAAATACCATGTTCTAATATTTTTTCTTTATTCACTTCGATATTTTATTCTTAAAACGAGTAAAAAAAGTTAAAGTCGGGCATGCCGACTATATAATACCCTACACCTGTCTGATTTAAAGCCAACTAATGTTTGGATCCGAAATTTGAATGGGTTGAAACAGACTTGTGTCAAAATTTTCTATAAAATCATAAAAGAAGAGAAAATCGAAAATATAGCCCATATGGGCGATAGGTCCAAATATGGACCGATCCTATCTAGAATCAATAGGCTTTTTCCTTGGAACCATGTGAGTCAACGAACCAAATTTCATTGAAATATCTTCGTATTTGCGAAATGTATCGTGTTACCAAGCCAATTTTGGGGGGACCCTTATATAGGCACTAGGTCTAAACACGGACTGATTTCAACCAAAATCAATAGGCGTCGTCCTTGGGCCAACATAGGTCTGTGTACCAAATTTCATTGAAATATCTTCATATTTGCGATTTGCAGCGTGTAAAAGAGACAATTTTGGGGGGTACCATTATATGGGCACTAGGTCTAAACATGGACCCATTTCAACCAAAATTAATAGGCGTCGTCCTTGGGCCGACGTAAGTCGGTGTACCAAATTTCATCAAAATATCTTAATATTTGCGACCTGTAGTGTTCGAAAGAATGCATGGACAGACAGACGGACGGACAGACGGATATCGTTAAATCGAAATAAAAAAATTCTGAGCCGATCGGTATACTAGAAACTACTCAATCGGCCTGATTACAAGTGTCGAATTTGTAGTCGAAATTTTCGTATCCATATAAAATGATTTTGTATATAATGGAAATTATAAAGAAATTAAACTCTGATGCTGGACTTTTCAAATCTGGGTGCTATATATGGTAAATCCAATTGTAAAATTGTTCAAAAGTTGAAGACGTATCTTGAAACCCAGTGGTCAAATAATTTCGGTTTTTGCTGTAAATAATACTATCAATAAAATTAAATTACGTACCGAAAATTGTTGATCAATTGTTATTATTTCAAAAGTTATGGCGATTTTCGCTTTTTGAAAATTACGAAATTTGGCGAATTTGACACTAAACATCAATAAATTTTGACGAAATTAGTTCTGCTTATTACTACCTCTAAGTATATAATCTGTGTTTAATTTTATGAAAATCTGTCGGTTAGTTTTTGAGTTAGAGAGATATTTGTAAAACGTATCCTGGCGTTATCCTGTGAGTCCTGGAGAAAAACTTTTAACTGATTTTACAATTAGAGACTTTAAACTACCTTTTTTATTATCGGTAATGTACGCCAGATCGTAAATGTATTTTGGGCAATTTTTCAAATATTTTGTTCTGTTTTAAAAAGATAATTTTTTAAAATTTTCTAAATTTTCACTTTACATGCTTCTCGCTTGAAAACCGTTCCTTATACAAAAAAAGTTTGAAGGCAAAAAAGTAGATAGTTAAGTTTTCTATGCATGTAATACAAACTGTTTAATAAAATATTGTTATTGAGCCGAAAACTATTTAAAATCTGAAGATCGCCTTTAGGCGGCCTTGTGCATTAGAGGGTTAAATGAATTTTCAGCAAATTGAACTTAGTCTCGAATTCGACTACGACACTCGTAATAAGGCCGAATAATTTTCAAGTTCTGATCAGGGGTATGTCGCCAAAAAATAAGTGTGTTAATTATAAAACCAACAAAAATAATCCAAATTTCGACTTCACCCTCTCCAAATTTAACGTAATTTCGTATGTTTGCTATGCCTTGTATTTACATTTTTCTTATCCTTATTCAATTGCCTAAGAAGTGCGCCTTAAAAAGTGTAACACACATTTTTCTTAATAACTTTTTCCACCTTTAATTAAAATAATTTTACTGCCACACTGTCAAATTAAAAAATTATACTAAATGAAATCCAAAAGGCAATCAAAACAAGTATAAATAACAGGAAGTCTCTGGTAAACTTTTGAAAGAACTGCCAAGAAAAGCATTGATCTACATAAGAAATATTTTCAATGTAATAATATCAACTACTTTACTAAAATATGGAAAGTTGCAAAAATAATAGCAATTATTGAGTCTAATAAAGATACGACAAAAGCTACATAATACGGAACCAATAAGCTTTAAAAAATCTTCTAAAAGCATTTCTTTACCTTGAACTTATACTCAAACGGTGGGTCTCATACTGCAGGTTTAAACTTAGGTTAGTAGTTAACCCAAAAATTTGTTGTTGTTTTGTGTACATTTTTTTTTTTGACATTTTATTTTGTTTTTAGTTAAGTTAAAGTTAAACCTACAGTATGAGACCCACCGAAAGAGTTCTAATCCCGGATAACCAATTCGGCTTTAGACGTACACACTCTACCATTCTACAAATCCATAGAATAAAATTTCAACCGACATTGATTAAAAAGAACTAGTGTGTGGGTACCAGAGAACTGCAACTGTTGATTGCAAAACCATCATACGTAATCAACACCCGAATAAACATTCGTTTGCGTTCAAGCGCTGAATATTCGAATACACATATTCGTTGCTGATCAATCAAACCAATTGATTTTTGTTGCGTCTTTGATTTATTCATTGGTCGTTTTCATACCATTCATTAATTCATATTCGCCTGCGACGCTGTGTCCCATAATATACAAAGAACTCCTTAAAATTCGTTAAAGTTTCACTTTTTCCTAAAAAAATCCCACACTTTTATCACCAAAAAGTTTACGTACATTTTTCAAAAAAGTATTTTTTAACACCAAAAATGACAAAAATGCACCCAGCCCGAATTCTATTTTCCGGATCTTAAAATTAAATGCATATTTGGAATCGTGAGAAAATTTTGAGTCGTCACATAATTTGAGAGTTTATCAGAACTGGGTCGACAACGACAACGACATGTGCTTTTTCATATATTTTGTATGTGAAGCAAAATGTCGCCATGTCGTCCGGCGATTTGTCGTCGTAATAGAATATATTCTATTTTCGTGGCGACACACTAATACACACTCAAAATATTTGTCAAATAGTTGCCATATTTTTAACTAATTAAGGGAACAGAGTTGCAGAAATTCGTATTAGAGTTGCAAATTTTCGTACTTTGTTTACAAAAAAATTATTTTTTTGACAGAAGAAATATAATTGAAAATAAAAATGCATAATTTACCATAAAAAAGCAAAATTAAATACAAAAAAATGTAAAACAACAAGAATTAATGGAAAACTAATTGAATTGGTGAAAAATTGACCAATATTTTTTGGTGTTACAAACATCAGCACAAACTTATAATACCCTGACCACATAGTGGTGTAGGGTATAATAAAAATGCATAATTTACCTCAAAAAAGCAAAATTAAATACAACAAGAATTAATGGAAAACTAATTGAATTGGTGAAGAATTTTGGCGAAAAAAATACAACCATAAGCTCATATTAGTTTGGAAGTAAAGTGCGGCGAAATGAGGTATCGTGAGGTAGAAATCTATTTTCAATAGATTTTCTTACGTCAAATGTACTTCCAAACTAAATAGTTGTGTAAACTGTCATTAACTAAAAGCAAACAGCTGACACGATACTTTACGATACTACTAGACTAATGGAGCCTTTATTCTTGTTTTGCTTTAATTTTTTTCTAAATGTCAAAAAATGTCGACAATCGATTGTCGCTGTCGTCGGTTGGCAATCGACACAGTTGTGATTAACCTCTTATTCAACGTATTCAATCTAAAATTCTTAGAACTACTGTAAAGGCAAAAAGGTACATCTCAGATGAGGACATTCATCGCGTATCCGAAATTGCAGCTTAAAACACACCAAGCAAATATTGTTTTGTTGGGAAGATCGTTGTTTTTAGAAATGTACATTCATGGACAGAAAAATAGGTGTAGTGTGAAAGAGTGTATGGTTTTCATATTTTTCCTTGTTTTATTTTATACTAGCGGACAAAGCCCGCTACGTTGTTAGGCCTAGTTTTTGGGATATTTGGAATGATATAAAGCCTATGTCCATCCTTAAGGGCTATTCTAAATACTGGAACAAATATTTTTGAAATCAGATGGGACAGGGTCGGGAGCTTACTCCGGCGAACTGGACCTTCGAATCTCCATACGACTCTCGGGCGATTGTAGCGTGTTCCAGGCGGAAGTGTATGCAATTGACGTGGCCGCACGGATGATAATGGAACGGGATTTGGATCCACCGTCCATTAGCATCTTTGCGGACAGTCTTGCTGCTTTGAAAGCCCTGGAATCCGATACTGTCAGATCGGGGTGTGTGCGGCACTGTATTGAATCCCTCGACCGTATTCGTCGGCACTCGGTAAGGCTGACGAGTGTGCGAGGAATGGCTCCGAGTCGGTTGAGGACCCTATACAGACGGAGGTCCTGGTTCCTCTGGTGGAGCTATTCGGTGTGATAGGGGATATATCGGATAGGGAGACGAGGGCAAGGTGGACAACCTTGACCAATTGTAGGATATCTCGGACCCTATGGCCACTGCCAGATCCGGGGAGGACAAAGATTCTTCTTGGATTTGGCAAGCGGACAGTCGGGATGCTTGTAGGGGTTCTAACGGGACACTGCGCGATAGGCCGAATGGCTGCGCGTTGGGGTTACGCCCAGGCGGACTACTGCAGGGGCTGTGGGGACGAGGAGGAGGAGGAGACAGTGCATCATCTGCTTTGTGAATGTCCGGGACTGAAGGAATGGCGACTCAGATATCTGGGGTGCAGGTTCTTCGACGACCTGGACACTCTACGCGATGTTTCTCTGTCTGGTCTTGCGAACTTTTTAAGGGGATCGGGATGGTTCTAGATTTCTCGGGTCGTGGTATTTCTTTCCATGTGGGGAAAACTAAGGGAATCACAATGGGCCCTATGGCCTCCGAGTGAACTCGCCGTTCTGGCGGGCTCCCATTCAACCTAACCTATAGGGGGAAATATTGGGTTTGTTAAGCAATTACTTCACAATTTAAGTCTACTTACGAGTAGACTAAAATTTTTATTTTTCGATTTTCGTTTATATTTCATGCCGTTCTACAAGTCTATAGATAAATTTAGTGTTAAAAGTCATTCCTAAGCCCAAAGTAATTACTTCGAAGTAATTGCTAAGTTTTATTCATATGACCCATTACCTCTTTATTATATTAGTATGGATTTCAGATTTTTTTTATTAAATAAACATACAGGGTGCGGCTAAAGTAACTATATGATTTAAAAAAATTGTAACTTCTTTGCTTGTGAATATTTCATTTTTTTTTTCTATTTCATTCATTAAACTTGAAAATAATCGTTCGATAGTTAATACTCAACGTGCATACAGAAGATTTTATGGTGTAAGATGTGATTTGACTGCACCATATTTATACCCTACACCACTATGTGGTCAGGGTATTATAAGTTTGTGCTGATGTTTGTAACACCAAAAAATATTGGTCCTAGACCCACCTTATAGTATACCGATCGGCTCAGAATTTTTTTTTATTTCGATTTAACGATGTCCGTCTGTCCGTCCGTCCGTCTGTCTGTCCGTCTGTCTGTCCATGCATTCTTGTGCGCACTCTACAGGTCGCAAATATTAAGATATTTTGATGAAACTTGGTACACCGACTTATGTCGGCCCAAGGACGATGCCTATTGATTTTGGTGAACATCGGTCCATGTTTAGACCTAGTGCCCATATAAGGGTCCTACCAAAATTATACTGTTTATACGCTGCAGGTCGCAAATATTTGGCCTTTTTTTTAATCACTGTATTTATTTTTGGATTTATTTTATTTTGTTAAAAAATCCACATTTTGTTTTTTAATTTTCAAAATTTTATATTTTTATCCAAATCTAACACTTATTCTCTATCTAATATAATGTGAAAGGAAAAATTTAAATTTTGCGAAAATGCAATTTCTGCAATAAAATTAAGCTAAATCCAAAACGGATTTATTTATTTTTTAAATCCATTTTGGATTTAGCTTATTTCAATTCCTGTGTTCACATTTTTGCAAAACTTAATGATTTTCTTGCTCATTTTATTGGCAAACAAGTATTAGATTTGGATAAAAATTATAAATTTTGGAAATTAAAAAACAAAATTTGTATTTTTTAACAAAATAAAATAAATCCAAAAATAAATCCAGTGGATAAAAAAAAGGCCAATTGTTTTAATTTTTTCAAAAAATATAAACTTCTAAATGATCTTAAAAGTTCGGCTAAAAAATGTCCGTCGGGACTATGACTTCTCAGATATGGCTTAGCCAATTTTATTCTGTGCTAATTTTTTAAGAAATTTGTTATAAAAATGATTCGTTTTTCCAGTAAGCATATTTTGCAGTATTATATTGGTATTTTTTAATTTATTTATGTTTCGAGTTGTACCCAATTTCAGACAATTTGAAAGTTTTATATAACCATATGCATAACCACTTTCTAAGTTTATAAATGGCTTATAAAACAAATATTTTATACAAAATTCATTTTATAATCGTGTTATAAAGTTTTCAAATTATTATGCATAAACACTTTTATATTTTAATTCCTAAATTTTAGTTAAAAAAAATAAAAAAAAAATTGTAAATTAAACAAATGTGCCGATTTAATATAAAAAACTGTAAAAAAATCCATGAATTTAAAAAAACTGTTTTTTACATGAAAAAACTGGAAAACTGTTAGGCATCCCAAAAAAACTGCAAAAAAAAACAGTTAAAACTGGCTATATGGCAACACTGATAGTATACAGAATATGAAAAATGCCACATTTTACGAAAAAACTTTCGTAGTTTTTTTTTCGTATATATAGGAATCTTTCGTGTATTCTACGAAATTCAGTTTAGGCAAGAATTGAGCAAATTTACGAAACGAAAATCTTTCGTAATTTTTCTATTTTCTTTTTTATGATTATTTTCTATGATTATTTTTTATTTTATAAAATTAACAATATTTTAAGAATTTTCCAAACTAACAAAACAAATGAATGGAATAAATTTGTATGATTTTTGGAAATTTTAAAACTAAATATGTACTTAACACTAACCTGCTGTTACTTTAGATGGTCGAGTTGCCACACCAGACATTTGTACACCCACTGAATGTAGAAAATCTAATGAATAAGAATTTGGAGAAGAAGGTGCAGATGCTGATGACGAAGATGTTGATGATGTATTACGCGCAGTTTCAGTTCCTGAGGAATTTGTATTAGAAATATCACTGCAGTTGCTATTATTATTCGTAGAAATTTTTACTTGTTTAGATTCATTTTGTTTAAATTTATCTTGTGGTGTAGAGGATGTAGGAAAAGATTTTATAGTTGACGACGAAGATGATGTTGTGCTATTATTATTTGTTATTGACGCTGTTGTTTTAACGGTTGTTGTTTCTCCTGCTGGTAATGCAGTGGTCATTGCTGACTTATGCACAACGTCGACTTGTTGTTTGTTATTTAGCTGCTTTTGTTGCGACGTATTGGCAGTAGCTGCTGTTGTGGAATAGTTTTGAGAACTACTATAGCAGCTAATACCGTTGTTATTATTTAATGATGATTTACTGTTATTATTACCGCTATTTGTAACAAGATGTGTTTCCGTAGTATGAAGCTAAGAACAAATAAAAAAATGGTTTGTCTTAAATTTGTGAAAATTAATGGCCTTATTCAAAATAAAATTCAAATGCGCTACTAATTTTTGTACACACAAATTCACTATAATAAAGGAAAGTTAGCAGCATTTCTATTTGAATACCGACATAAAGTGCATTCAAAGTATACGTGGTTATGATAAATAAATCTTTCAGAAACATTTTCCCGGGTTTACAAATAAGGTATACTAAGTTGAAGCGAAAGTTATCAAATTAAGTTTTAAAATGGGAAACATTCAATTTAGTTGCCGTTTTTGCGATGTGGAATCTTTCTCAATTTTAATTATAACTATATTTACCTTCTGTGGAGATAGTTTTGGTGATTGTATTGTATTACTCGATGAACAATCACTTTGTCCTGAACAGTTTGTTGCAGCATTACTACCTCCACTACTATTTGAAATTTTCCAGGAAAATTTCTTTTTTGATGATGTTGTGCTTGTTGACTGAGAATGACTACTGGAAGATAGCGCTGAAGATGATGATGCTCCTGATGAATTTGAAGTTTGACTTGAATTACCTTTGTTAGTTACAACGCCTAGTGCAGCTGTAACGGCACTACCAACTAATTCTGTTGTTTTTGTGGCCGACGTAGCAATTGAAGACAATTTGCTATTGCAAATACTAGATTTTAAATTAACAATTGAAGATTGTTGCTGTTGTGATTGCTGCAAATCTGACAAACAATTAATACGGGATGATGCTGCAGTTGAATCTTTGGTATTAGTATTCGACGATGTAGTTAACAAAGATATCTTAGTAGTATTGCAGGAAGTTAAAGAGGACGCTGACGTCGTTTTACCGGATGGTTTTAAATGTGTGTCATAGACTATATTAGATAATTTTTGCTGCTGCTGCGGGGAGTACTGATAATCTGCTTTAGATACTGAGGATGATGATGAGAGACATAATTTATCACAACCATTTTGTTCCAAACAAGTACATGGTAAATCTAGTTTATTGTTAGAATTTTTACTACTAACGGTATTGGTGTTGTTATTTTGTTGTTGCAATAATAAATCAATATTATTGGTGTAATTTGGATTTTTAACTAAATTTTTATTATTATTAGTATTGTTGCTAATATTATTTCCGGTAGTGGTATTTGTTGTTGTTGATGGCAGTGTATGTTGTAATGTGTTTAAATACTGTTGTTGCTGTTGGTGTGTTTGCTGCTGCTGATGGTGATAATGTTGTTGCTGCTGCTGTTGTTGATAATATTTTTTACGATTTAGTGAGGAGGTTGAATTATTATTGTAATGTTGTTTTTTAGATTTATTTGAATTATTATTATTGTTACTGTTGTTATTGTGCTGATGAAATTTTTGTTGCTGCTGCTGTTGTTGTGATATATGCTGTTGTATTTTATTACTGTTGCCATTAATAAATTTTGGTTTACTATGTTTTTGATTTGGTTCTCGTTTATTAGATTTATGAATTGATCCATTATTACCACCACCATCATTTCCTCCCGCACTATTATTTAATTCTTTGGTAGTGATAGTTGATCCACCAACTCCTACATTTGTGGTAGGTGATGTATTTTGTGTATTCAATGTTAAAATTTTCATATTGCTAGCAAACATAACTGTTATTATCCTAGTGTTATTTTTATCTAAAAATTGCTTACCAACGAAATTATTGGTTATTTGCAAAAATTTTGGTTTTTATATAAAATTATTTTATTTTTATTTTAGACTGCACTTCTAGGTGTGTTTATAAAATTGCCTGAGTCTCAGCCATTTTTTAATTTATTTTGTAATAAATTAGTTTCAACGCATTAAAAAAAGTCTCCCTTTTAAGTTGGAACTTTAAAAAAAATTAATTTAATAATTTACTTTTTGATTTCTAATCATGTTTGTTTGCTTTGAGCATAAAAGTGTAGTTTTTTCTTTAGTATCTTCAATTTCTATTTCATAATTTAGGCGCTTTGGTTTAATTAGTGTTGCTTACAGCCAGAATTTATGTGTTTCTTTTTTATTTTACCTTTTAAGTGAAGATTTGTTTTGGATCCGTTCGATCATTTATGTTATGATTTAAAATTTAATATTGTAATTTCCATAATTATTAAGAATTTCTTAATACAACCATATTGACAACTGAAAATATTATTACAATTTATTAGTATTAGAAATATATATGTCGTCACCTAGAATGAAAAAGGGCAACATAAAAAAAATAAATAAATAAATACCAAGTTTTTGATTGATTATGATGCATTAGACTAAACTATATGTATGTGCCTATAAAATTTTAAACTTACAGCTATGGACATGGAAATAGGACACTTTTATGTGTTAAGAAACATAATTATTTATTTTGAAAAATAAAACAAAAATAAATTTTTTTATTTCATATACGGGAAGTGTTATTATTGATGATTATAATTCATTCTTTATTTAAATAAAAATCCTTCAACTATTTTATATATTGGTAAATATGTATAAACTAATAAAAATACCACCTGGACTTCTAAATAGGACACATTTTATATTTTTACAAAAAACCATACATTTTTTGGGTGTTTAAAACAATTATTATTTTTTTAGCGTTAATATTATACTAATATTTTGTGCTGTATCCATTATCAATAACCGCTTCGCATCTTCTTTGCATACTCTCAACTAATCTCTGGCATCTTTTTTCTTTTGGTATAGAATACCAGGCTTCTTGAATACCAGCCCAAAGTTCTTTGGAATTTTTGTAATTGTTTTGCAAAACTTTTGTTTTTACATCATTCCATAGATTTTCTATTGGATTAAGGTCCGGACTTTAGGCTGGCCAGTCCAAAACCTTAATTTGTTCTTGTAAAAACCAATCCTTCTCTATGTTCGACGAATGCTGCGGATCATTGTCTTGCATAAATGTCCACGTAACTGGCATATTTTCATAGGCAAATGGCTCCATAACTAGGGTGACCATTTTTTTCTGACTTCAAATCAGTACAAATTTAAAAAAATATCATCCAAATGGTTTGGTTGCCTCAACCTAATGGTTTGATTGAGGCAACAAACTTTTTCGGTTAACCATTTTACCATCCTAAAAACCCTTACACATTTCTCCCTATACAGACCCCAAGACAAAAATTTTTTTCGCATGAAAAAATCCAGTTTACAGGAAACGAATCCATTATTTAGAAATTTCAATGATATTTTCCCATTCCAGTATGAACTTTAATTGTTCCGAATTTTTATTCTGTTGTCACGAGCAAATTGCATTGTCTAAACTAATTTTCTGTAGATACAAACTAACTAATCGATTGGCTACACATTTAGCTGCCAGAACAAATCTTTTTTTCTCTCCTAATTTCTGCATGATTTCTGAATTAGAAAAACTTCACATTTTGGCTACGTTTTTCGACAAAAACACGGAACGTTTTTAAAAATGAAAATCTTAAGGTTTTGTGTCCTTTTTTCTATTGAAAATCCCACAGATTCTAAAATAAACATGGAAATACCCACATACATATATTTCTTCAGATTTTAAGGGTTTTTGTAGGGAAAAATCTTCAGCTTTTGATATCGTTTCCTACACTCAGAAAACAGAATCATTCTGACAACCGCTCTGACAACCCGTTAAAATATTTTTATCACAGTCAAATAACTATTATCGCAATGGAACCATTTGATAATTTCGGTTGTCACCACGAATCTTCTCTGTATATGAAACTACATATTAGATTAAGAAATTTACATGTAGAAAAATCATTTTGAATACTTTCTGGTAGAGAAAACTTCTCACATTCACCAAGATTTATCCTATAAAAAAACTACATTATACTTGCATTTTGGCTTTTTTTTACTAAAAAAATGTAATATTTTTTTAAATGCCAAAAATCAGTACAATCAGTACAAATTTTAAAAAATCAGTACAAATCAGTACACGACTTTTTTATCAGTACATGTAACCAAAAATCAGTACATGTACTGATCAAATCAGTACAAATGGTCACCCTATCCATAACCTTCTTAAGAATTCTCAAATATTGAAACCTGCCCATTTTGTCCTCTAATTTTATGATAGGCCCAACACCGCGCCAGGAAAAAACCACCCATACCATATTATTCCCACCGTGTTTCAAGGTCTTCTGAGTGTACTTAATGTTTAAAGCCTGGTTTTTTTGGCAGTGTACAAATGTTCTACCATCTGGTCCGACACGATTTACCTTCGTTTCATCGCTTCAAAGCACATTTTTCCAAAAGGACAACTCATTTCCTTTGTGGGTTTTGGCAAAATCAATAGGTTTCTTAATATTTCTTCTTGAAAGAAGAGGCTTCTTTCTACTTATTCGTCCAAAGAAGTTTGCTTCATGCAGTCTTCTTCTTACTAACCTGTCTGACACTTGAACGTTGAATTTTTCCCTGATTTCATTATTTATTGGACGGAAGGACATACAGTAGTGGACTAAAGTGGATACATATTTGAATATTTTTAAATCTGTATTAATAACTTTTGTTCAATATGTGATATCCAAGTGTAGTTTTTCCAGTTTTTGAAGTGGCCAGGTCAGAGCGCCGATTTGAATCCCATCGAGAATTGGTGGGCAATTGTCAAAAGAAGACTCTCCCAATTCGAACGAGCACCGGCCAACTTAGATGATCTTTGGTCAGGAGTTTCAGCGGAATGGGCTAATATCTGGCAACGCTATGACCGAGTAAAGGTTTTGTTAATTCAGCTGGTGATTTTTTTGTGATTTACAATAAATTAAATTTGTAGATAATTCTATTGTGATATTAAATTAAAAGATTAAACTGCATTCTGTGGGAGTTTTGTGAAATTATTGTTGGAAACCATAAAGTTTATCACGAATATTACAACGAAACACATTGGGTCTTATTCTTTTTGCTGATTTTGCAGTTTTTGTTGCATTTTTCATTTTTGCCGCCTTTTTTTTTTGTTTTTGTGCTGCTATTGTTAACATTTATATTTAATAAATATGACTGGCAAAAAAGTTATCTGTGGAAAATGCCAAAAGGATATTGGAAAAGGAGTTTGTGTCCAATGCGACAAATGTATGGAGTGGTTTCATTTGCGATGTGCTGAAATGTCTGAGGTATTTTGTTCTTCTATGGCAAAGCAAAGTGGTGTTTTTTTTAAGTGTGTTCCATGCCGGGCTGCCCCAAATAATTGTCCTGTCCAGCTGTCCTTGCATAAGGCTGAAACAGAGAAAACATTGAATCGTCGATCTCTGACTTACGTAATGAATTTGTATCCAGATTTGAGAAGATTGAGTCAGAAATTGTTTCCTGCTACAGGCAAGTCAAAGGGTTGGATGCCACTGTAGACATAAAGATGAAAAAGCAAAAAGCCGATAACAATGTAGTTTATCATAGAGCAAACAGAACGGATATAGTAATGAATGGTCTACCTACGGCCATTCCTAATCTGGAACAAATTGTAGTGGATCTGTGCGCTTTATATAAAATATCAATTAATGCAAACGACATTCAACATGTTTGCTTGGTGAAATTTAAACGTGTACGTATTCGTGACAACTTAATGGCAGAATACCACAAGACTCGTTCGTTAAAACTTAGTGATCTGATTGAGATGTTGGTGTGCATTCAAGGGTCTATCTTAACGATCATTTTGCGCCTATGGCAGCTAAGATGAATTTTATATGTAAGCAGATGTTAATTAAAAAGAAGATAAAAAAATACAAAATTTACAATGCCGATAAACCGAAGGTGACAATTTATTATGAAGATGGATCATCTGCTACCAAGGATTTTTACGGGTGCGAGAAAATACTTGAAGTAGTAAGATAGTGATTAATTTGTAGTTTGTACCAGTTGAAAGCAAGTTCCTAATATGCAAAAATTAATTCCTTCTAGTATTATATTCATTTTAAAATATTTAAAAATTTTTTTTTTCATTTTAGTATTTTGTTTTTATAGCTTTTATTTTTATATTAATTATAAAATGGCATTTGACCTCAATTTAGGTCCTGAGGCACACGATAATATGTATTTGCGCTCTAGTTTAGGTAATTCCTTAAATGATTTAAAGATTGGTCACTTTAACTGCCAAAGTTTTTGTACATCATCCAGGTCATCGAAACTAGATGAAATTCGACATATTCTAAACGATTGCGTACTTGATGTAGTGGGTGTGAGTGAAACATGGCTCAAGTCTTATATGTCATCTAATGTTGTGGCTATCCCTGGTTACACCTTTCATAGGTGCGATAGACCTGGGCGCAATATAACTGTACCTACGCCTTACTATGGGTGGAGGGGCGGTGGTGTTGGGCTATATGTTTCAAATAAATTTAAAAGCAGGGTAGTATATAAATCTACTGATTTTGGTATTTTTGAAGCAATTTTCATTGAGATTAGTTACTCTAAGTCTAAATGGTTGTTAGGAGTGGTGTATCTTCCATATGGTGATATCGACGTTGCGGAGGATCGCTTGGGTGATTTATTGGGGAAATACCAGCATATTGTGATTATGGGAGATTTTAACTTGAATTTATTTGATATACGTAAATCGCATCTTGTACTTTCGACATGTCAGGGTTTGGGTTTAACGTATCACCATAACAACTTGCCTACCCATTTCGCATCTGCGTCGTCTACATCTTTACTTGATTTTTTTATTTTGAGTCCTTCAGTTTCAGTTAAAATATCGAGTCAAATGCAGTGTCCATCTATATCCATCCCATCATTCATTTATATTTATTAGTATTAGTATACCTTTGATATCAAGTGAAGGGTTTGTTGAATTCAAGGATTACAATAATCTAGATTTGACTTTGCTGGAGCAGCATGTAGTAAATTTCGATTTTACAGACTTTTATGATAACCCTGATATAGAATATCAACTTTCTAGTCTAATGAATTGCATAAATCATTAGCACTCTTTAGTTCATTTAAGAAGATACAGAATTTCACCGACTAACGAAAATTGGTTTAATACGCCACTAATAAATTATCACCTCTCAATTAGAGATTTGGCATTCGGAGAATATCTCAGGGTAACCTCACGGGAAAATTGGAGAGCTTATTGTAGGGCTCGTAATAGATCCAAAACAGTTATTAGAAACGCTAAACGCAAGGCTCATACTGACAGATTTAGGGATCTAGATACGAGCGGGATATGGAAAATTTTAAGATCTAATGGGTGTTTGGATACCGTCGATCATGTAGATGATTTGGATCCAGATGATTTAAATATGGAGTTTTCGACTTACAGATCAGTTGATTTATTCAACCCCTTCGATGCCAATTTAAATTTTCATGATAGTGGTTTCTCTTTTCGTAATATTGATTTTGGAGATCTGCGTACTGCTCTTTCCAATATTAAGTCTAACGCTTCTGGTCCTGATGATCTGCCTCTTAAATTTATAAAGATAATTTTTCCTTTTATTCATGAACAACTTTTGTATTTAATAAATAATATTATTACTAGTTCGCATTTTCCTTCTGATTGGAAAGTTGCAAAAGTAATTCCTATTAGGAAGAAAGATTCCCGTGGCGAGTTTAGGCCAATTTCGTTGGTTCCTGTCCTATCTAAAATCCTTGAGCACACTATTAAAGATCAGATTATGATGTTTTTGAACGAGAATAATTTGTTAAATCCTTTCCAATCAGGTTTACGTACAGGTTATAGCACATCTTCGCTTTTAATTGGCCTAACGGACTCTATTAGGCGTATAGTTGATAAGAATGATGTTGGAGTGTTGTTATCTCTAGACTTGTCTAAGGCTTTTGATAACATAAGCCACGCGATCTTGATACAAAAATTATGTAATAACTTCGGTTTTTCATATTCTTCTTGTATATTAATTTTTTCTTATTTGTCTGGACGACGTCAATTTGTGCATTGTAACAACTCAGATTCGGAGTGTTTAGCTGTAACCAGTGGCGTACCTCAAGGTTCAGTTATAGGACCTTTATTATTTATGCTTTATATGAACGACTTTTTTACCTTACTTAATGGATTTGAATGTGATGCTTTTGTCTTTGCGGACGATATACAACTTCTATTTACTGGTCATCTTCAGCTCATTGACGTTTTTGAATATGACATGAATTTTCTATTATCTAATGTTTCTACGTGGATGAGAAATTGCAATTTGCGTATAAACTCTGCCAAGACAAAAGCTATGCTTTTTAAACCTCATAACTCTGAAGTTAATGTATCCGTTACTATTAATGGCGAGCATATTGAATTCGTTGAAGATATTAAATGCTTAGGTGTTGTAATAGATAATAAGCTAGAATTCGGTCAACATATAAGCTGGTTAAGTTCTAAAATAAATTTTACTTTGCGTAGGCTATATTCCTTGAATCTTTATTTACCTCTTTCTATTAAAAAACGTATAGCACATGCATTATTAATGTCCAACTTGTTATATTGTATTGAAGTTTAATCTGGATGTAGTCTTGAAGACTTCAATAGGTGTAGATTGCTTTTTAATAAAATAATACGCTTTGTTTACAATTTGAAACCACATGATCATGTGTCGAGGTATATTTCCGATTTTTTGGGATGCAGTTTTAAAAGTTTTGTGCAAATCCGATTGCTTTTATTCTATCATAAGGTAATGCTCACTGATTGTCCCGAATATATACACAGGCATTTTGTATTATTGAACGCTGACAGGAACCCTCAACTTCTGTATCCGACCAGAAATTACGTTATTCATGAACGATCTTTTCATGTTCGTGTTGCAAAGGTTTGGAACCATTTACCCCGTCCCCTTAGATCCTTTGATCTATCTTTTAAAACATTCAAGAGTAAACTTGTAGAATATGCATCTGTCCATGACATTTAAGTGGCCAAATCTTTGTTTTTCTTTAATTTGATTTTACTCTTGCATATTTACATCATTTCTTGTTTTGTTCAAGTAATGGGGTGTTTAAATTCCTCTAAGTTTAGAACGCAATACATTTTATCATATATTTTTTTATTTCTGCCATATTATTTCTATTTTTTAATTAATTTTATAACGCAATATTTTTTGTCATATATATTTTTGCCATATTATTGTTACTTTTATATTTTTTGTAAGTAAAACAAATTTTTATTACAAATTGTTTTATCTTGTAGTCTCTTTCAAATGCTCTTATATACAAATTTAATTAATTTTTAAGACTATAGTTTTAAGAAATATTATAAAATAACCTGTTTTTGTTAGTCTACCAACTATATATGGCCCTAAGGGCTCAGTTGGTTTATTTGAATAATAAATAAAATAAATAAAATAAATAAATAATATTCCACCTCAAACTATTAAAAATCTCTTGGAAAGCATTCCTTCTCGCATAAAATCTGTTTCAAAGAACAAAGGACTTTCGACAAAATATTAAAGAAAGAACTTGCCGAAAATTTCAAATATGACCAATACTGGATAAAAATACAATACATTTGATAATTTCTTAAATACAATTGGCAATTTCTAAAATACAATTGCCAGTTTCTGAAATACAATTGATTATTTGAAAAATACATTTGATAATTTCTGAAATGCAATTGCGAATTTCTGAAATACAATTTTCAGTTTGATAAATCTGAAAAACAATAGATAACTTCTGAAATAAAATGATAAATTTAGAAATACATTTGGAAATGTTGCAGTAAGATAAAAACAGCAAAAATAAAACTGCTAAATTTAGAAAATCTGCAGAAAATTTTGCAAAATATTAGTAAACTAAAAATGGCTAAAACAAACTGTTGTATCTAAAAAAATGTTTGTTAAATTTTTTTCAATGCAAATAGCAGTTTATAAAACCAACCGAAATATTTGCCAAAAATATTAAACTGTTGATTTCAGAAGGCAGATTTATTTGTATTTCCGTTAAAAACAAAAAACGAAAAAGGAACTTTGAAAATTTTATGTGATGTTTTTTGTCTACTACTACAATTTGATTTTATTTTCTAATCACTGAAATTTAGCTCAATTATAACTCAAATTTTGTAAATATATTAAAATGTTTTATTTTATATTTAGCAAAAATACTCTGCTACTGCAGCAGTTTTTCATTTTGAACTAATTTTTATTAGCTTTAACTAAAATTTTTAAACACTTTTTTCTATTAGTGTATAAACAATCATTAAATAATCAAAAAACAGTCCTAAAATAATTTCTGAACTTGAAGTAAAATGTTTATGTCCATTAAAAATTTCATAATTTCTCAATTTCATTCAAATGTACAAATTCATCAGCAACGTATGAATAGAATTATAATATTTACATTTAATTTGAATAAAAAAAGCAATATTTAAAAAAAAAAAATTTTATATGAACATTCATATATCTCCATATATGGCCATATACCCTCAAATTTCGGATCCCAACCCATATATGAACATTTTCACCTGCGATAGAAAATAATTTTAGAAAATTGGAAAAGTTTGTAAAAATTATGGGAACAAATTCTAACTTACTTGAAATTTTTTTAAAATCAATGGACAAATTTATCTTTAATTCTGTACAGAATAAGTGCGATTCAAATTTTTTCATACAAACACAATTTAGTTGAGTGGTTTTCTTAAAAAATGTTTTTTAAGTTCCTTTTAGTGCCTGTTAAAAAAAATGGAAATTAAAAAGTTCGATCAAGTACACAAATTAATCAGTGTATTCGTTTCCTCGAAAATCTTACTACTTTTACTACAATTTTGTAAGTAAATGAGCAAGCCTAATGTAAGATTTTTACTATTTTCAAATCGTTAGAAAATTTTACATAGGTAAATTTGAAATAATTAACTTTATTATTTTAAACTGCATATTTTGAAATCCCGGGATTCCCGGTCCAAATTCCCGGGAATGCGGGAAATGAAAAATGCCAAATTTCCCGCGAATCCCGGGACGGGAAATCCCGGAATGCATTCCCTACTTAAAAGGCATAAAAATCAAAAATCGGTTGGAAAATATTGAAGTAATTGTAATTAATATTGAAGTAATTGTAATTAATATTGAAGTAATTGTAATCGTAGGATTAAAATGACATATATAATGAAAATCGCAAAAAATAAAATATTTTTTCAAAAACTTAAAATGTTATACCCTAGTGTCATTTCTGAGATCTATAAGATCAATTTTCAAAAATTTGGAAATTTCCCTTTTGACCTTATTTTTTGCGATTTTCATTATATATGCCATTTTAACTCCCCAGACCATTGGGCGAATTACAATTTTATTACCTAGAATTTTAACTATTCACAGTAACGAAACGATTTTTTTTGTGTATGACAATTGTATACCATTTACTAAAATAAATCAAATTTTACAAAACTAAGTAAATTTCATATATTTTTTTTACAAAAAAAAAATGCTTTTGAAAATATGACTTTTTCCACAAAATTTGTTCCCCTATCGAAATTTAGAATAAAATCCTTTGAAGTATGTTTGTTTATGGTTTAAAATTAAAAAGTTCATTTAAGAGGCGGGATTTTTTGCCACATTCAGAAACATTAAATTTTTTCCAAAAATTCATCGTTTTCGACCAATGCTGGGCGTAGGGTGCATGCTCAAAATGTTCTGAATTGGACAATTAAGCATTTCTGAAGCTCATTCTTTTAGAAATTGTCCAAAAATGTTAGAAAACTTTCAAAAATTTGGACATAAAATTGAATGAAGCAACCCCTTTTTTGCAAAAAAAATGCCATTCTCAGCACACGCTTGAAAGTTTTGACTTTAAAAAACTATCACAGTTTAGCTGTGATAGTTTTTTAAAGGTAATTGAAAAAAGTTTTCGTTCTGAAATTTAGAAAAGTCATAACAATGACACGACAAAATTTCAAACATATTTTTCTGATAATGAAAAAGTTATTGGGAAAAAAACAAAAAAGTCAAGATAAAAAATTAAAATTCTGAAATTCAAAGTTAAATATTTTTTAAACTATAAGAGATACTATGGTACTTATAGCATGTTTTTTTTTATCTTATAACCTGGATTACAAAAAGCAAAATCGGTTCACATTTGTAAAAGTTGCACAACAATAAAGCTTTTGTATACCCGAAATGGTCAACTTTGACACCCTGTAGCACACTCTGTGATAAAACAGGATGGCTACGATACTAATTTTCTAAAAGCCTGGATCTTTCTCTTCAGTTCTTGTGAACATTTTTTTTTTCGATTGGATCAGTAGTTTAGAAGCTCCATAATTACCATTTTTTTGGTTTGGAACCACTGTGCAATAGTCCACTAATGTACGTCATAGGAACGACAAAAGGAATATAATAGTGTTTCCAAACCGGTTAACCGAAAAACCGGTTTTTTGTAAACCGGTTAACCGAAAATCTTAAATCTGGGTTCAGTGGTTAACCGGTTTTTTATTTTATTATTTTTAGCTTAAAATCCTTTCAAAAATTAAGAAACATAAGTGGCGAATTGCTAAAAAAAATGTTGGTTCATACAAATTCCAAACCAAAATCTTGGGGATGTCAAAATTTAATTTTTCTAATTAATTAAATTTTGATATGAAAATAAGAAAACTTATATGTTTTATTGACCCACTCTCACGTTAAATGTTTCATTGACACACTCTCACGTTAAAGAATGCAAAAAATTACACTTTTTTTGGATTTTTTAAATTTTTCTTAAAAAGAAATATTGTCTATTAAATGAAAGGTGGAGTGAATGACTAGAAATATAAAAATGTTTTCAAATAAAAAAAAATTCTGCAGCATTCAAACTTTTTTACTTCCTATATATCAACTTCGGCCGACAAGATTAGTACCGAAAGTTTCATAATATTGTCCTCCCAAATCATATATAAAAAATTATTCGTAATCTACTGCAATTCCCAAACCTCGTTAACAGTGAATCGTTAATATTTTATTTTAATCCTGAAGAATAACGGGCAGATTTTAATATCTTCAACATAAAACCTCTCTTGAAAAATTATGAGAATATATTTGTCACTCTTGCCGTTTTTTAAATTATATTTTTCACTTTATTTTAATTTTTGGTATTTTTGTAACGGTTAATCGAAAACCGGTTTTTCAAAATAGTCCATTTTCGGTTAACCGACAAACCGTTTTTTAAAAAAAGTCGGTTTTTTGGAAACACTAGAATATACCCTACCTAAAAAGGCACATGCACACGCGAGAGAATTCTGCTGGAGATTCAACAGTCAATCACATTTAGAGGTGTTTTTCGATATATCTCTAGCAAAAAAAAAATATTCGAAAATGTCGAACTATTCGACAGGAAAAAAGCGGTTTGTCGAATAATTCAAAATTCTGTTTAAAATGCCCGGAAATATAGAAAAAAAAAACGTTTTATCGAGTAATTTGGAAACCGGTTTTGACAACTCTAATTGGGAAAACTCAGTTTTTTTCATTTAAATAAAGGAGATATATGTAAGTCCAAAATCGAGCTATGAACAGAAATTACGCAAGAGATAAATAGGTACGACCAAAGAGCATAGAATCTCAAAAGTATGCTTGCATCTCATTCTCTATTAACAAGGCACGACATTTCAAGAATTTTTAATAGAAGGTTAGGGATTATAGTAAAAATTATAATATAAAAAAATGTCAATAAGTCCCTGTGCGAGGAGGCTAAATTTGTCTTAACCAAATACAAATTGACGAAAAGGTATAAAATTTCTGTGAAAATTGTTTTATAAAATTTTCTAATTTCAAAGGAACTTGTAAACCTGAATTTAATTTAGAATTAGTTTAGCCAGTTTGCACCCCACCCTAAATGTACAAAATATGAACAAATATATTAGGGGTTTTCAAATAAACTCGTATTCTATTTGTAAACTGTGTAAACCTGGCTAGGGATTCTATTAAAAATTGACGATTATCGTCCACTTTTGGTTAAATTTCTAATATTTTAAAGATGTTGGTTACAAAAATGTTGAAATATATAATGCAAAACTGTCTTACCCAATTTGTTATATTTTAACAATTTTATGTAATATGGTAGATATTAAACTTCGAAAAGTGGACGATAATAGTCTATCGTCTCATAGAACCTGGGCACTGTTATGTTTATGAGTTTAATTTCCAACTCCATACATAAAAAATATGGTTTGTATTTGTACAAGGTTTATAAGGAATTTACGAGTTTATATGAAAAACCCTATTAAAAAAACTAAATCCATTAACTGCAATTTAATTTCTTCAAATGTCAGACAGATCCAGTGAGAGCTGTTAACGTAGTGTAGCGACTTACATAGGGACTGGTACAACCGACAAAAAATAGTTTTTGAATCCCAATTAGGATTTTACGGTGCTCAAAATTTCGATTTATTCAAAGCTGCATCTTAACCCAACTTTAACCCCACGTTCCACTTTACCCGGCCATCAAAACAAAATGCAGGAAATGCAAAGTCCTGTACTAGCAAAAAAAACTCCAAACAATAAAATTTAAAACGGTACTTTTTAAAATAAAATGTGTGTACATACACAAGGAATAAACAAGTATTATTTGCAATATAAAAAATAAATATATATATACATGTTGTTTTTGTAAAGTGATCTTGTACAGAACATGCAAAAAAAATTGGAAGAATTAACGGCACTTTGACTTAAAAGTCCCTGAAAAAAACAAAAACTAAAAACACACACACACAAACTACACTTTTATTGCAATTTACGCCATATTATGAAGAATAAAAAATGTAAAACGAACCTCGTGGTTTTTCTTATGAAAACGTCTGTTTTCCAAATTTTAAAATAAATTATTTCGACAAATTAAAGGCACCCAAAACAAATTATCCGGCAGTTTTCTTGCAGTTGCCAAAATTGAATTAAAAAATATCCACAATGCACAAAGTTTATAGAAAAACGCGCCTTTTTTAATCTAGATGCTTCTCTGCAGTCTTTTTTCCGAAAGCCAAGCAAAAAATTAAAGGATAAACATCACTTCCCTTTATATTCTTTTTTTCCAACTTTACTTTTTTGGCTTTCCTTTTTATTTCAAATATATTTAATATTTCTAATTTCTAATATAAATTTTTTGCCGTCCCTTTTATTGCAAAATTTCTTACACTGTGTCAACTATTTAAAAAAAATCGCCAACATCTGACCAGAGAACGAAGCTGATATTAAATTGCTACAGGCGGCGGCAGAAAAAAAATATCCGGCGGCGGCTAAAAGTCGACTAAAGGTAGAATTAGCTATACGTGGACGCAGTGTTCCCACTTTTTGGATAATTATTCAAAAACGGTACCGTTTACACATTCGTTAGATAATTTTTGAATAATGACATTTTTGTGTAATTTTATAGTATATTTAGACTGGGCAAAAACTAGTAGTTTTTGGTTATTTTTAGTTTTTGAGCCAAAAACTACAAAATTAATTTAGTTTTTCCATATAATTTTCATACAAACTGAAAACCAGATTCTACCTGGTTTTTGCCAAAAACCAAGTAAAAATATCTGATATGTGCATTTTTGATACACCCGGTATCATTTATAGTTAACTTATGTACCCTGTTACAACGAATATAGAAGTAAAGCAAGTGTCAAAAAAATATTTTTTATTTTTTTAAGAATATTTCTATTTTATACTGAATTTAGACTGAGCAAAAACCAGGTGGTTTTTGTACAAAACTAAATTACAAAAGACAAGTCATTTACACTGGTTATTTGGTTTTTCTTTGTTACATCACTTTTTTATTTAACACTTTTCTTTATATTTTTATGGTTAAATTAAATTAAAATAATTATTAAAACATTTAAAAATGTATAAAAACACACAATTTTAAACTAAAACTAAAATATTTTAAAAAAATTAAAAAATATATTTTTGACACTTGCTTTAATTCTATATTCGTTGTAACAGGGTGTATCGAAAATTACTTATAAAAGAAACCGGGTGTATAAAAAATGTAAATTTCAGATATTTTTAGTTGGTTTTTGGCAAAAACCAGGTACAATCTGGTTTTCAGTTTGTATGAAAATTGTATGGAAAAACTAAATTAATTTTATAGTTTTCGGCTCAAAAACTAAAAATGGCCAAAAACTACTAGTTTTTGCCCAGTCTAAATATACTATTAGTTTGAAATTGTATGTTGTTATTAATTTTTAAATTTATTAATAATTTTTCTGCATTAATTTAACAATAAAAAAAGAAAGAAAAATGTGTAATAAAAAAGTGATGTGACAAAGAAAAACTAAATAATCAGTGTAAATGACTTGGTTTTTGTAATTTAGTTTTGTACAAAAACCAGGTGGTTTTTGCTCAGTCTAAATTCAGTATTAGTGTAATTTCACTTTTTAAAGAAAATTCCGTAAATTTTTAAAAGTCCCGGAGCTTTTTAATAAATTAATCAAAATTAGTCGATATTTATACGAAACGAGTTTGTCAGTGAAACATTTACCACAAATCTCCATTTTCTGGTGAATTACTTCTGTAAATTTTTTCAACAATAATTTAGAAGAAACCAAATATGGTGCTGTGTATTTTTTTTTTTTTTGTTTAAAGCACCGCCTTTTGTTTATTTTTTGCGAAAATTATTGTCAAGCTTTTTTTTAAAATTCTCTTGGTTGGCAAGAACATTTAAAAATTCAACGAAAGAGTGGGAAAGTTTGAGTTTGTTATGATTGTGACTTTCTGTTTGAAATTTTTTTTCCTGTATTTATCATGATACTGGGCTTTGACCAGACAACAATTTTGACAACGCAGCAAGGTGGAGCAGAATCAGCATTTTTTAGAATTCTGTAAATCCAACATATTTCAGATTTCAACAGAATCGTATGAAATTTTTGAAAAAAGTGTTATATTTTTATTTTTTAAAAGAAAATTTGTAGGTACACATATTGCAAAGAAAATTCAATTTTTCGGTAAGATATTTTTTGCATTTGTTTTTATTTTGTTATGCAATTTTTTAATGTCTATTTTCATATTACAGGACAAAGAAGATGCACCAATAATACGTGAAGGAAAGGAATTTGTCAATCCTCGATATAATTTTTTCCAAAAAAATGCTTGAAGCACGTTCAAATTTACAGAGGTAAAAAAGGCAGCAAGAAAATAAAGTTTGCATGCAAATATTTATATTATTGTTAAATAAAATATCCGGTGTAAATAAACATGAAAAGAAGTTATAATTTCCTTTATAAATTTTTTGAAAAAGTAAAAAGGACAAAATTGTTGGTTCCAAGTAGCCATTTAATGTAAGTGATATCAATTCTGGTCAAGTGTTTTCCATTGCAATTACGATTTCGTTGTAAATAACTTCCTCCATAGTTGTTTTGTTGATTTTAAATAAATGTAGTTGTCTCCACTATTTCATATTAAACATGCCATAGTGAGGGTTATTTCACCTATGACGTAGTTGAAAATGTAGTGATCAGCAGCTATGTAATTTTTAGGGTGTACCATTAACATAAAAATTAAAGAAAACAGGCAAAATTTTACAAATACGGAATTTTAAAAATTTTCCCTGTCTTGCCGACATTAAAGCTAGGGTTGAACAGGGCTTATGCGAGCACATTACGGACGCCTTAGAGAATCTACTCCAGCTTTTTTTTTAAATTGCAGCTTTGCACTCAGAGAAAAATTGGTTTAATTTAAATAGAAACTGTTAAATTTTGAGGAGTATGGGAGAGAATAATTAGCAAGTAAGTAATATTTTTGCACGCAATGCATCTGAAAAACATAAATACTTTGTTCTGAAAGAAACTTTTAATATGGATAAAATACCATTTTTTTAATATTCAAATTTAAAAGCATGCTATTTTAATCCTGAAAAAGATATTGCATTGAAATTCCCTTTAGTTAATAGAATAAGTTGTTATAATATTTTCAGAGAAATTTGCTTTTGCAGAAGGCAAAAACAGGCACCAGGTTATAGCAAAAATGCTAAATTTTAGTTTTAAAATACAAATACCGTTTGCACTTTGTAGATCATAGAAATTTTACGTCTGTAAAAATCGGTTTGTAATATAAAAATGGCAAAACTTTGGAGCGAATAGCATAGCTCCCGCAGTTTTGGCCATCCAAAAGTTACAGTGTGAAATTTCATATCAGTCGGTGAAATTCTTCCTAAAATATTTGTATTCTTCTCCACTGTGCCCAGGAGAGTTTATTTTGAAATAATATGAAAAATATATTTTTTGTGTAATTTCATACGGTTTTGGATAATTTTTGACCTACAGCTGTGTAATTTTTTGTTTTACTTATGGAAAATCTAATGAGTCAAAAGAGCATAGCTGACAGTCTATTTCTTTTTTACTCATTATTTTAGATTGAATCAGCTGATTCGTCACGTTACGTTACGTATGGCTAAATGAGCCTTAAAGCAGAAAAATCTTCGGCGGCGGCGGCTAAATGGTAAATACTCGGCGGCATCTAAAGCTGCCTACACACTAGGGAACATACTTAAAAAAAGAGAGCATATTTTGTGAATGTGTGAGTGCGTTTGTGTGTGTGTAAGTGTTGAGAGCGTGCATTTCGTGTTTACAAAATTTTTTGATATTTTTTGTTCCCTCAACCATGTTCCCTAGTGTGTAGGCAGCTTAAAAGTCGACTAAAGCCGACGATTTGTGAAGAAAAGTCGTATATTTTTTTAATTTTTTACGACACCACAGTTAAAAAAAGTTGTATTGGAAATCTTATGCTGCGAGTTCAATGGGGACTAAAAACCGACTACACCGACGGATTCTTAGAAAATTAATTCAAGTAATTTTTTGTAATCAAAATTAATTAATTGTATAAGATTAAAAAAATCTCATTACTACCGGCTTAGCTGATACAGTCGGCTAATATTTTATAGCCGAAATTAGCCGCACAAGTCGGCGGCGGCTCGAGTACCTCAAAAGTTGTTGGCGGCGGCTTAGCCGCAGCTATAAGCCGATCGGCTTCGTTCTCTGCATCTGACTTAAAAATCGTTTTTAAGCTGCCTACACACTAGGGAACATACTTAAAAAAAGAGAGCATTTTTTGTGAATGTGTGAGTGCTTTTGTGTGTGTGTGCGTGTTGAGAGCGTGCATTTCGTGTTTACAAAATTTTTTGATATTTTTTGTTCCCTCAACCATGTTCCCTAGTGTGTAGCAGTGATGGTATTTGAGAATTTTCTTTTGGTGCCTAAATGATGCCAAAAAAGGGCCAAAAAAGCTTTAAAAGTGCCAAAAAAAAATTTAGCAAAATGCAAATGTTTCAAAAAATATGTTCAGCTTTTATTTAAAATATTTATACATTTACACCGTTATTATAAACTTTATAACAATAATAAAATTGTCACAAAACTGGTGTGAATGGAAATTATTATAATTTTGGTATTCTAAGAAAAATTGTCACAGCAAAACCTTGACAAAATTGTCATGTAATAAAAAGCACATATATTTTCATTCGTCAACAATTTAAAATATAAGTTTTATTTTCTTTTGAAGAATTTTATAATTTTTCTTCACAGAAATATAATACGAAATACCTCATTCATATTTTGAGATATTATTTTAAGATGCATCGAACCTTTTACCGATTCTAAAATTCCTGCAAATTTCTCCAAAAGATTACGTAGTAACATGGGATTTTTGGGGCTAAAGTTGTTAGGAATAAGCTCAAAATACTTGATTCTAAAATTTAAAGGAAACTCCAAGTGCTTAGAACTAGTTCTCTCGTGTTCTGCGGTTCCTGGACATTTTTTTAAGTTTCCATTTCATTTAAGATTTCATAAAATTATCGAAAAAATCGTAATTTTTCACAAATTACAGTTTTTGATAACCCAGCCAGCAATTCCGGAGCGCTCATAAATACGATTTTTAAATGGCTCATAGAAATGATTATTGTTTTTTTGAAAACACTCTTTTTTTTGGTAAAAAATATGAACCCTCAGAAAACAATCCAAAAAGTTATCTCTACAATCTAAAAAGCTGTCTCAAAACGAGGGTTCATTTTTCGGACTCAAAGAAGATTCCAAAATTATTTAAATTTATGAAGAAAATTTCAATTTTATAAGTTCTTTTTTCGGAGTCATTTCTGAGTACACAGGGGGCTCTTTTGGCCGGACCACTTTCATAGGAAAAAGTGGACAAATGTTTATGTTTTTGGAGCTCAATTCTGAGTCATTAATGATCATCTTTGTTTGCTGGGAATTTTATTTTATTTTTGGCAGAAAAAGCTTTCACCATTGTATGGTGAAATTTTTAAAACTTTTGCTTGTCATAAAAAAACTAGAATACCATAACAAATTTTTGAAAAATTCCAGTGACGGACAATACAATAGAATCAATTAAAGTTTTTCTAATTTTATCCCCATTGCTTTTATTTTTAAAGATCAAAATAATGATTAAATTGTCTCCAAAGAACTGGAAGGTGGTCCAGAAAATTGTAGAAATTTTTAGTGTGGCGTTTGTTCTTTAATTTTGCTTCCCGTTCTAAGTAGACGTCTCTTTTAATGAAAAACCAGCGATATCGACCTTTTATCAAATTATATAGCAATTTTCTTAAAAAGTGCCAAAATTCTATGAAGAGTGCCAAAGTGCCATTGAACATTCAATAGTGCCACAAATGGCACTTTTGTGCCACTTTTACCAACAGTGGTGTGTAGGCAGCTTTATAACCTAGTGTCTTCAAATGCATTGAAAGGTGCAAAGAAATTTGAAAATAACACACAAACAACAACAACGAAAATAATTTTGTTGTTCCTTTGTGTGATATTTTCAAATTTCTTTGCACATTTCATTGCATTTGAAGACACTAGGTAAACGCAAAAAATTTCCAATTGGGATTAGGGCAAAGATCAGTGTTGCCATAAGGCAAATGCGAAAAGATGTTAGATCGTCGAAAAAAAGTGCTAGAAAGTGCTAGATTCAAAATAAAAAGTGCTAGATTTTTTTACATGAATTATGAGTTTTTATCAGGGTTGGCAACCGATTCATTAGGTTAGATGGATAACGTTATTTCATAAATATTTTGATATGATATTTTAAGGTTATCGGTGTAATAAGTTATTCCGTTAAGTTGTTTTAGGGTTAACGGTATTTAAAGGTATTTCTTTTGGTTATTTTAAGGTTTTTTAAAGTTATTTCATTATGGGGGCTCTATGAAATAACCCCCACGAAATAACTCCCCAAAATGAAAATGAAATAAATCCCCAAACTTTTGTACAGAAAACAACAACAATGGTAATTGGGGAGTTATTTCGTTTTTTTGTGGATTTATTTCGTATTTTAATTGGGGACTTATTTCATTATGAAATAAATCCCCAAATTTTAAAAATGAAATAAATCCCCAAATATTTTTTTGGGGAGTTATTTCATTTTCTCTAAAATTAAGATTCTTTCAAATTCCAAGCTAAAAATAGAATTATTACACGTATATACATTAAAATTACACCGTGGAGTAAATATCAATTACAGTGAATCTAAAAATTGTTCCTAGAACTACGTTTCATGTGGTAAAACGTAGAACAATTTTATTAAAAAATAACCTCTAAATTCATAAACGCTTTGTATAATTGTCAAACTTACTGTGACGGTCGTTTGCGAGGAGCGAATTTAACAACACCAAACAAAATACGTTTCCAAAAAAGAACCACAATGTTGTCTAATTTGTGTGTATTAATATATATATAAGTGCGTTTATTTCTATAAAATAATAAATGTTACAAAAAGTACAATAAAAATATTTTATGTTGAACTTACCGCAGTGTTTTTCCCTCACAAACTGACTTTACTAACAATATTAAAAAAGCAAAGAACTAAATTCTTATTTGTATAACACATAAGAAGTAACTGTCCTTTAATATAAAAAACTTGACGAATATAAAAACCACTGCAGTAAGATCAACATCAAAAGGGAATATGCAATTATAACCAACAACAGTATGCACAGAACAAAACGTTACTTTAAAATGGACATTAGGGAGCTTCACAGATCATTATAAAACAAATTGAAACATAAATCAAAAAATATTTAAATGGACAAATTTATTATGAGCCATTGCGCGACATCCCCACCCCCGTGGATCGGTCACGATTCACTACATCAAATCAAGGACAGCAAGCTTGGAAACTGGACGCTTAAGAACACCTGTACTCGTTCTAACATCGGCCCGACGGATAACACCATCACTGCCTTGGTACACCTGCTCAACCCGACCTCGCCTCCAATCTCTACGAGAAACCGCCGGGTCACAGATGAGAACTAAATCACCGATGGCAATTGGCTTTGTGAATTGACACCATTTGGAACGCCTGGTCAAAGTGGGCAAGTATTCGTTTATCCACCGATTCCAAAAATGGTCACGCAATTGACGGGATATGCGCCATTGTTTTCTCAATACAGCCGGTTTATCCGATATGACGCCGGCAGGAGTTTGAGAAGTGTTTGCTGCTCCCAGCAAAAAATGATTAGGAGTTAGTGGCTCTTCATCTTCGTGGCTTAAAGGTAAATGTGTCAATGGGCGTGAATTTACAATATTTTCTGCTTCAATTAAGAAGCTTTGTAGAGTATGCTCACGTGGGCTGGATTCCTTTAAAGTAGATCGCAGCACCCGCTTCACACATTGGACCATGCGCTCCCATGCACCACCTTCAGCCGGATTATGCGGGCAATTAAACTGCCAATCAATACCTTTAGTAGACAGCTCATCTTGTATTCGAGCCATATCAAAAACTTCATGAAACTGTTTGGAAACCTGGTCAGCACCAACAAAATTTTTCCCGTTGTCACTCCTAAGTTTAGTTGGCGTACCACGTCGATTAATAAAATTTCGTATGGCAAGGATGCATGCATCTGTAGATAAATCAAACGCCACCTCTAAGTGAATGGCTCTAATGGTGAGACAAGTGAATAGTGCCACCCAGCGTTTTTCATGGCGACGGCCAATTGTTATTGTGACGGGCCCAAAATAATCCAAACCAGTGTAGGAAAAAGGACGAATATATGGTGTTAATCGGTCTTCTGGCAATGAACCCATAAGTGGTGGCACCGGCATTGAACGGCGAAATTTACAAATATAACAATTAGAAATACACTTACGTAAAATTCTTCTAAGGCGCGGAATCCAAAATGATCTTCTAATTTCACAAATTGTGGCTTCAAAATTTTGATGCTTCATTTTTTCATGAATATGCGTCACAAATAACTGGGTGACTGGATGAAGAGAGGGCAAAATTATCGGGCGTCTGGCGTCCAAAGGTAACCAACTAGCTGCATCAACACGTCCATAAACTCGAAGTAATGAATCTTCATCAATGTAGGGCGACAATGTATACAATTCACTTCCCTTTTGTAAATTACCGGCATTTCTTATTATTTCTATTTCAGATGAAAAATTATCCTTTTGTGCTTGGCGGCAAAGGAATACTTCAGAAGTTTTTAGTTCGGCGATAGTTAAACCATTTTCTTCTCCAAGTGGTGATTTCTTTTGACAGCGATTTATAAACCGAAACACCCAAGCAACAGTACGTTTTAATTTTAGAAATGACGAAAATCTTCCGTATTCAAAAATTGTAGGCGTGTTTATGAATAGAGTAAACTTTGGACGAAGTTCTTCATCATTTGAATCACAATTGCTTGCAGAAACTGACTGTGGCCATTCATGTTCATCAGCATATAGAAAACTGGGACCCTTAAACCAACGAAAATCATTTAAAAATTGTACCTGGCTTTTCATTCTTGTAGTTTCATCGGCAACATTAAGACTCGTTGGCAGCCACCTCCAATCGGCTGGACTGGTAGAATCCAAAATTTCTGTAATTCTGTGAGCAACAAATGGTTTGTATCTGCGGCTTTCAGAACCAATCCAACTTATGACAGTTGTAGAATCACTCCAGCAAATAAAACGTGATATTTTTAGCGAATGTTCTTTCAAAATTGTAGACATTAAACGAGTTCCCAAAACGGCTGCCTGTAGTTCAAGTCGTGGAATTGTCATCGATTTTAAAGGTGCACATTTTGTCTTGGCAGCAACAAAGGACAGTTCTATTTTCCCATCAGCGTTTATTGACCTCCAATATGCCACGGCCCCAAAGGCGTCTTCACTGGCGTCGACAAACACATGTAGCTCCAGGTGACTGGGAGCACCATTTTTAAAATAATACCGTGGTACATTAACATTTACAACATTTTTTAGCTCCTGACGCCAATTATTCCATACGTCGCAAATTTCATCAGGCAGCACTTCATCCCAACGTATATTGTGTCTCCATAATTCACGCATCAATAATTTAGCCGTAACCATATAATTGCTCAATAAGCCAAGAGGATCAAAAACTGACATAACCACACTTAGTAACTCACGTTTTGTAGGATACCTTCTCCCTTCTATAACGTCAGCTTTTACATTATGGAACTTTAAATTGAACCTGAATGTATCATCTTTAGGTTGCCAATACATACCGAGCACCTTTTCTGATTGTAACTCACTGACATCACTTGAAAATTTAACCGGCTGGTCCACATTACCCTTAAGAGCAACAACCACTTCAGGAGAATTCGATGAAAAATTACGCAACTCAAACCCAGCAGATTTATGGATGTCCCGCACTTGTTTAGCAATTTGTATGGCACTTGATGGTGGTGCAAAACTATCTACAAAGTCATCAACATAATGGTGATCCACAATAGATTTGACGGCACGAGGATATTCACTTCGAAACTGTAAAGCGTTGTTTTCTTTGACGTATTGGGCCACACAAGGCGAACAAGCAGCTCCAAAGGTCATCACAAGCATTTCATAAACATCTGGGGCATGGGTTTCATCATCGCGCCAAAGAAATCTTTGGGAACATCTGTCTTCAGGAGCCACAAGTATTTGGTGAAACATTTCTTTGATGTCCCCACAAACTGCCACAGCACCAACACGAAAATTAAATAACACAGATGGTAAAGGCTTATATTGTTGAGGGCCTTTTAGTAAATTTGAATTTAAAGAGACTCCTTCAACGGATGCGGCAGCATCAAATACCAAACGAATTTTCCCCGGCTTATTGGGGTTGACCACTCCGAAATGGGGAAGATACCAGGTTCTAGGACGGACAACAGATGCTTCATCAGCTGACAATTTACGTACATACCTTTTAGAAACATAATTGTTGATAATATTTTTATAAGCAGCACCAAATTCGGGGTTCCTTTTCATTTTACGCTCGATTCCTCGAAGTCTATTGAGGGCCATGGAATAGCTATCTGGCAACACAATGTCATCATAGCGCCACAAAAGCCGAGTTTGGAACCTCCCATCAAGCATTTTGGTATTTTTCAAAATTTCACGAGCACGCAAATCATCTTGGGACTCTATGACTGGCAAAACTTTTACACCAAAATTTTCAGTCTCGAAATAATTTGCCACCAAGTCATAAAGATTGTGGTCTGGGTGAACCGTGAACAAACACGAATCTGTTGATGAGCTACCTTTCATTGGGCCAAACACAACCCAGCCTAAAGGGGTGCTGGCCGCATAAGGACCATTTTCTTCCAGCGGCACTATTTCATCTGGAAGACCAAGATGGCAATGGTCTAACCCAATAAGGATCTTGGGAACCACATTGTTGTATAATCTTACGGGCAGACCGCGATGCTCACTTAAATCCATATTAAAACTTTGAGCCGGCAGCTTCAAATTTGCAACACCATATACATTTCGCAGCGCATATTTTCTTTGCCTGCCGATACCACTTACGTGCAGATTAACAACTGATGCCGTTTCTTTAGTTGCGTTGCCAGCGTACCAATGAAGTTTTAATTTACTTTGATGACCTTGAAGACCCAGCTGTCGCACCAGCGAACTGTCCACCATAGTCACCGAAGAACCATCATCCAATATAGCATAAGTTTCAATTTGACTATTGGGCCCATATAAAACGATTGGAACCACACGAAATAGCACAACACCTTTGTCAGCATTACTAGATACACAGTTAAGAACCGACTCGTTGCTATTTACAGAACCACTCAGAGCAGTTGCCTCAGTATTTTTCTTTGTATCGTGCAATAATTTGTTATGTTTAAATTGGCAATCGTCGACTGGGCATTGCTTTCGGCGATGGCACATTCTACTTGAATGCCCCACACGAAGACAAGCAAAACATAACCTTAATTTTTTCACTTCATTCCATCTACTTGGCACACTCAATGAAAGAAATTTTTTGCACTCAAAAATTGTATGCCCTGCTTGGCACACAGGGCATTCTGATTGTTTACGTTGCCCATCATCGGCATGAAGGACAACCTTTCGTTTTGGTTCACTATTTTGAGGTACAGTGGTATTTAGCACAATTCTTACCAAATCTGCGACACCTTTGAGCCAAATGTTAAAATCCAATAGGGTTGCATACGGCTTTATTGTTGATGCACAGCGGGCCCATTCCATTCGTTTGCTCATTGGAAGCTTTCCAACTAACTCTTCTAATAAAGTAGGATTTGCCAAATGTTGTTGCCCATTGGCAGTTTCTAAAAAGGCGGTAAGATTCTGCACCATAATAGCAAATGGTATAATTTTATCTATAGAGTTTTCTCCGATGGCTGAAATTTCCTTCACTTTTTGTAGCTGGCAACGAATAAGAATTTCTGGGCGACCATATTGGAAATTTAATTGCTCCATAACCATATTCACATTGTCTGGGTGGATGAGCAATGATTTCACGCTGTCACGGGCCGCACCCTTTAATGCCTTTTGGAGCCTTAAACAATTTTCAAAATTATTGTATTTATACACAGCAGTCGAATGATTAAACGCTGTTGAAAACATGGGCCAATCTTCGGGAGCGCCATTAAAATCCGGCAAATCATAAATTTTCCTATGCATTGGCATTGAACCGCCATTTTGAAACAAATTCTGGGCATTTGGCGGCATCATGTTTGATAATGGCGGTTGCCTAGCATAAATATCGTAAACATGATTTGCATCAGAATAACTCGTGCCAGAAAATGGCGTCTGAATATGGCGTTCACCGAAATCAACGTTCGCAGCGGCAGAATTGGCGTTGGCAGAATTGGCGTTGCCAGTGGGGGCATTGGCGTTGCCAGTGGGGGCATTGGCGTTGACAGCGGCAGCATTGGCGTTGACTGTGGGTAAATTGTTTTCAATTTCACTTACCCCTGATGCTGGCGGCGTGATATTTGATGGCTGTGGCAGGGCAGCAGAATAATTCGAAGCAGCGGACGAATTGTTGCTTAAAGCAGCTTTCAAGGCTCTTTGGGCACTTACCAGTTGGGCCTGAAGAATATTAATTTGGTTTTGAAGGCCTTCCAACTCTGTACCAGTAGCTGCACTCGATGATGCCAACGGCTGCAACAAAGCATTAATTTCATTTATGCTCTGTAAATTTGCAGTTGTTGTGGTTGTAGCAGTTGTAGTGGCGGTGGCTATGGCAGAGGTACTTCCGGCAGAAGTGAAACTCATTGGCACTCCGGCGGCAGAGGCAGCAACATTTTTTTTCAAAGTTGTTCCAACGGCAGTGGAACCAGCAGGCAATGCAGGCACTCCGGCAGCAGAGGGAGCAGTGTGTTGTAAGACACTTTTTGTTCCGGCAGACGTGGAACCACTTGGTTGTTGCATCATCGATTGTTGTACGGTTGGTTGGTTACGTGGACTTCTTCTTACAGGCGATCGTTCCATTTGTAACACACAAATTTTCGCACGAAAATTGCGAAATAAAATTTGTCAAACTTACTGTGACGGTCGTTTGCGAGGAGCGAATTTAACAACACCAAACAAAATACGTTTCCAAAAAAGAACCACAATGTTGTCTAATTTGTGTGTATTAATATATATATAAGTGCGTTTATTTCTATAAAATAATAAATGTTACAAAAAGTACAATAAAAATATTTTATGTTGAACTTACCGCAGTGTTTTTCCCTCACAAACTGACTTTACTAACAATATTAAAAAAGCAAAGAACTAAATTCTTATTTGTATAACACATAAGAAGTAACTGTCCTTTAATATAAAAAACTTGACGAATATAAAAACCACTGCAGTAAGATCAACATCAAAAGGGAATATGCAATTATAACCAACAACAGTATGCACAGAACAAAACGTTACTTTAAAATGGACATTAGGGAGCTTCACAGATCATTATAAAACAAATTGAAACATAAATCAAAAAATATTTAAATGGACAAATTTATTATGAGCCATTGCGCGACAATAATTATAGGAGGTTTATTGAACAAATTTTGTATGAAAATGACGTTTTGTAAACTTGCTATAACTTTACAAAGCATTTATGAATTGAGGGGTAAGCGTATAAAACCATTATATAATATAATTTAATGAATGTAGAAAAAATATAGAATGGATTAATAGTTTTGGTGAAGGAAATATTTTTCGGATTTTTCATAACTAACTGATCTACCCTCAGACAATTTATAGCTAACGAATGAAAAGTACTTTATCATAAATCGGTTGGAAATCAAAATTTCGCGCGAAATTTTGATTGCTAACTCACAAAAAAAAGTGCTAGATCTAGCACCTAAAGTGCTAAAATGGCAAGCCTGGCAAAGATACAAGTCGGATGGAGCAAAGTGGATGCGACGCCGCCGTCGACTTTTTTGGGGTTGGGCCGACGCCGAAATACAGCGGCATATAGAATAGACAAGTGACTTGCACAATAACTAGTTTGTACAAGTAAATTCGAGCGCCACACAAAACAAGTAAACTGTGTAAATTACATTTTAATTTACACGTTGCAGCAGAAAAATACCGCGGATTGTTATTGCCATGATTTTTCTGCTTTAAGGCTCATTTAGCCATACGTAACGTAACGTGACGAATCAGCTGATTCAATCTAAAATAATGAGTAAAAAAGAAATAGACTGTCAGCTATGCTCTTTTGACTCATTAGATTTTCCATAAGGAGACTCGTCACGTTACGTCCACGCAGTGTTGCCACCAGTAAAACAAAAAATTACACAGCTGTAGGTCAAAAATTATCCAAAACCGTATGAAATTACACAAAAAATATATTTTTCATATTATTTCAAAATAAACTCTCCTGGGCACAGTGGAGAAGAATACAAATATTTTAGGAAGAATTTCACCGACTGATATGAAATTTCACACTGTAACTTTTGGATGGCCAAAACTGCGGGAGCTATGCTATTCGCTCCAAAGTTTTGCCATTTTTCTATTACAAACCGATTTTTACAGACGTAAAATTTCTATGATCTACAAAGTGCAAACGGTATTTGCATTTTAAAACTAAAATTTAGCATTTTTGCTATAACCTGGTGCCTGTTTTTGCCTTCTGCAAAAGCAAATTTCTCTGAAAATATTATAACAACTTATTCTATTAACTAAAGGGAATTTCAATGCAATATCTTTTTCAGGATTAAAATAGCATGCTTTTAAATTTGAATATTAAAAAAATGGTATTTTATCCATATTAAAAGTTTCTTTCAGAACAAAGTATTTATGTTTTTCAGATGCATTGCGTGCAAAAATATTACTTACTTGCTAATTATTCTCTCCCATACTCCTCAAAATTTAACAGTTTCTATTTAAATTAAACCAATTTTTCTCTGAGTGCAAAGCTGCAATTTAAAAAAAAAAGCTGGAGTAGATTCTCTAAGGCGTCCGTAATGTGCTCGCATAAGCCCTGTTCAACCCTAGCTTTAAATGTCGGCAAGACAGGGAAAATTTTTAAAATTCCGTATTTGTAAAATTTTGCTTGTTTTCTTTAATTTTTATGTTAATGGTACACCCTAAAAATTACATAGCTGCTGATCACTACATTTTAACTACGTCATAGGTGAAATAACCCTCACTATGGCATGTTTAAATTGAAATAGTGGAGACAACTACATTTATTTAAAATCAACAAAACAACTATGGAGGAAGTTATTTACAACGAAATCGTAATTGCAATGGAAAACACTTGACCAGAGTTGATATCACTTACATTAAATGGCTACTTGGAACCAACAATTTTGTACGACAGTGAATTTAACAAGATCCAAGTACTTGAGATAACAAGATCCAAGTACTCGAGCTAACAAGATCTAACAAGTAATCATTAGTACTCCTATATAACAGCTGATTTTTGTGTAAATAACAAACAGCAGAGAAGCACGTGGTCGTTATAAATGTAAACAAAACGCACGTGGTGGTATAAATGTCAACAAAAGCACGTGGAGCTATAAATGTAAACAAAAGCACGTGGTATTTGAAAATTTTAACAAATAACTTAAAAATATGTATATATACACATAAAATGTTAATAAAATCGCAAAAATATGTTTCATTTTGTAAAAAATATATAAAAATATATTTTTCTATACAATGTTCTACAGGGTAATATAAAATTCTAATTCATCCATATTTTTCAAAAATTCGTCAAAAATAGCGGGAGAGATGTTGAGGTCTGAAATTTTCAGAAATAATTTCCACTACATTTTCCTAAATCTGGACATACAACACATGCCTGAAATAATCCGGCGGGCGATACTACAAGCCAACAAGGTTTGGTCTGCTGGGTTATTATGCACCAAAATAAAAGAAAAAAAATCATGTTTTTCAAAAATTCGTCAAAAATAGCGGGAGAGATGTTGAGGTCTGAAATTTTCAGAAATAATTTCCACTACATTTTCCTATATCTGGACATACAACACATGCCTGAAATAATCCGGCGGGCGATACTACAAGCCAACAAGATTTGGTCTGCTGGGTTATTATGCACCAAAATAAAAGAAAAAAAATCATGTTTTTCAAAAATTCGTCAAAAAAAGCGGGAGAGATGTTGAGGTCTGAAATTTTCAGGAATAATTTCCACTACATTTTCCTAAATCTGGACATACAACACATGCCTGAAATAATCCGGCGGGCGATACTACAAGCCAACAAGATTTGGTCTGCTGGGTTATTATGCACCAAAATAAAAGAAAAAAAATCATGTTTTTCAAAAATTCGTCAAAAAAGCGGGAGAGATGTTGAGGTCTGAAATTTTCAGGAATAATTTCCACTACATTTTCCTAAATCTGGACATACAACACATGCCTGAAATAATCCGGCGGGCGATACTACAAGCCAACAAGATTTGGTCTGCTGGGTTATTATGCACCAAAATAAAAGGAAAAAAATCATGTTTTTCAAAAATTCGTCAAAAAAAGCGGGAGAGATGTTGAGGTCTGAAATTGTCAGGAATGATTTCCACTACATTTTCCTAAATCTGGACATACAACACATGCCCGAAATAATCCGGCGGGCGATACTACAAGCCAACAAGATTTGGTCTGCTGGGTTATTATGCACCAAAATAAAAGTAAAAAATCATGTTTTTCAAAAATTTGTCAAAAATAGGGGGAGAGATGTTGAGGTCTGAAATTTTCAGGAATGATTTCCACTACATTTTCCTAAATCTGGACATACAACACATGCCTGAAATAATCCGGCGGGCGATACTACAAGCCAACAAGATTTGGTCTGCTGGGTTATTATGCACCAAAATAAAAGAAAAAAAATCATGTTTTTCAAAAATTCGTCGAAAAAAGCGGGAGAGATGTTGAGGTCTGAAATTTTCAGGAATGATTTCTACTACATTTTCTAACTAACACCTTTTTTTTCTGCCTGGTATAAAATAATTAAACAGAAACTAACAATAACTACACAAAATAAACTTGGTAAATATTTCTTATTCTGTTTTTGGAATTGTTAGCACTAATTTATTAAATAAAATAAGCCATATTTTATTTAGTAATTTACGTTAAATTATTTAGCTCTTTCCTTCTCCCTTATTAAACAAATTTTATTAATTTATTTTATAATTATTACTGGTATTAATAGTGGGATACAAATTAAATCATTATGATCTTCATTTTTGTTTGAAATATTAAATTTGGAAAACTATTTAATTACAATATAAAAACAAATTTTTTAATTTGTTACCATTGCAAACAAAGCATTGTCAGCCTGTCCTATTGTAATACTACTTCCTTTACCAGTCTCAATCGTTGGGCCATATAAATAACAGCCTTCAAGTCTAAAACATGTTGATCACCCCTAGCTTGTGAGTGCAACTATGAAAAATGACAATCAGCATATTCTGGATAATCAGCCAACCATTTCCAGATGGCATCAACTTGTTAAAATCTTCTAGACTATAAGTTATAGTTCCAAGAAATACTTATCGTTATCTGATACCCGGAAAATTTGTTGGTATGGAGTACTTGGTCCTCAAGTACTCAATGCTTTTACAACTCTACTTTTCGGAGAATATCGTTGGAAGAAAAAAAATAATTATTTTGTTAACATATTTTTTTTAATATGGTCGAACCTTATGGTGAAGTGAGTATTTGAAAAATATACCCATAAACTTTGACAGATAAATTTTTAATATCAGAAACAATTGAATATGCCCCCTGGCGGCAGCGGATTGATGCCAGCGCCAATACTGCCTTCACCGGGTACGAGACCTCCCTCTGGCATTATTTCTAATGCCAGTAATAATTTTTCAAATCAACAACAGATGCCACAGACTGCAACGAATAATTTAAATTCGAATGGTAAAATGGATGCGAGTGAAAATGATATAAATAATGACAACGCAGAGGATAAAACAGAAAAGAAACCTTCAGAAGTAGTTTTGCCCAAAGCTTTAGAAGATGTTTTAGCTTTGAAAGATCAACGGGCAGCTGAATATGATGTTAATACCGAAGATTTTTCTCATGTAGACTCGAGTGGCCAGCTAGTCAACGATTACGATGCTGGTGATGATTCAGAAGATGAAGGTGAAAACCAAACAAACGGAGGTATGGAAAGGAAACCTGAAAAGCTAAGTAAAGTTGAAAAGAACAAAAAGAAAAAACGTCGTAAGAAGTTGAACAAAAAACTAAAAAAACAACAGGAACTTACACGTGCTGAAGAATACGCCAAAGATGGGGAAGCTGCAGAAGACAATGAAGAAACTGAAGTTGAGGCTAAAGGTGGGCACGAAGAGAATGTTTTCAAAGAATCGAATTCTAAGGCAAATAAGAAAAATGATTTATATAAGGAAACCGAGGCATTAACTAACAACGACGTGTCTGTCGAGTAAGTTTCTTAAAATATTAATTAGGTTTCCATAACTGATGTTTTTTTCTTTTTTAGATATGTCCCGGAAAGGATAACCATTGCTGATTTGGCACCAATGTATCGACAGTTTTATCGAGTATTTGAAATATTCAAATTGGAAAACAAACCCAAGGTCTCCGACAAGGAAAAAAGTCTCTCGGAAGATATTGAGGCAAGGGCTCGCCAAAAGAGTTTGGCAAATAAGCTACAAGATGATGGTGAGGAAGAGGATTTTGATGAGGACAATAAAGATGACAAAGAAAAATTATCAAAACGTAAATTAAAGAAACTAACACGACTTAGTGTGGCGGAATTGAAACAACTTGTTTCACGGCCAGATGTTGTTGAAATGCATGATGTCACAGCGCGAGATCCCAAGTTGTTAGTACAGCTTAAGGCATATCGTAATACTGTACAAGTCCCCCGGCATTGGTGTTTTAAACGTAAATATTTGCAAGGAAAACGAGGCATTGAAAAGCCACCATTTGATTTGCCGGCGTTCATCAAGAAGACCGGTATCATGGAAATGAGGGAATCCTTGCAAGAAAAGGATGACGCCAAGTCATTAAAGTCTAAAATGCGTGAGAGGGTTCGACCTAAAATGGGCAAAATTGATATTGATTATCAAAAGCTGCATGATGCGTTCTTTAAATGGCAAACAAAACCTCGCATGACCATACATGGTGATCTCTATTACGAGGGTAAAGAATTCGAGACACGTTTGAAAGAGAAGAAACCTGGTGATTTATCGGAAGAATTACGCATTGCTTTAGGAATGCCGGTAGGTCCAAATGCTCACAAAATTCCACCACCATGGTTGATTGCACAACAACGTTATGGTCCGCCACCATCATATCCAAATTTGAAAATACCTGGTCTTAATGCACCCATACCGGAGGGTTGTTCGTTCGGTTATCATGCTGGTGGCTGGGGAAAACCACCAGTAGATGAAAATGGCAAACCATTATATGGTGATGTATTTGGCACCAGCATTATGGATATGGATGTAAGTCATATATGCTATAACGCTCAATTCTATTTGTTAAAATAAATTTCCTTTTTTTTTAGAGTGGTATCGATGAAGGCGACATTGAACGTAATCAATGGGGTGAGCTAGAATCAGAGTCTGAAGAATCTTCTGACGAAGAAGAAGAGGAAGGTGAAGATATGGCTAATCCTGTGGATGAAAGTGGTTTAGTTACACCTGCCGAAGGCCTAGTAACACCATCAGGTCTTACAAGTGTGCCAGCTGGCATGGAAACACCCGAAAATATTGAATTGCGTAAAAAGAAAATTGAACAGGAAATGGAAGAGTATGTATTTTTTTATCTACCTTCTAATTTAATGTGTAAACCATGTTTTTTTTCTATTGATTTTTCTAATAGCAATGAAACTCCTGTCTTATATCACGTTTTGCCTGAAAAGCGCACTGACCGCATAGGAGCTTCCATGATGGGTTCAACTCACGTTTATGATGTGGGTGGCGTTAAGCCAACGGCCACAAGAACAACAGTCACTACAGATCGTGAGGGTACAGTGGAGTTGGCTTTAGATCCATCAGAGTTAGATATGGACAATGATGCAATGGCTCAGCGTTACGAGCAGCAAATGCGTGAACAACAAAATCATTTACAGAAAGAAGATCTCTCTGATATGTTGGCAGAACACGTGGCTAGGCAAAAATCGAAACGTAAACGTCAACAAGCTGATCCTGCCAAGACTACTAAAAAATATAAAGAATTCAAATTTTAAGTTTATATTATTATTCCGAATAAACCAAGTACACCCATATGGTAAGGCAAAAATGTTATTAATTACAAAACAATAGCAACTTAAATCGTTATTGTTTTGTGTGCAATTTTTTTATAATACATAATTTTTAAAAAAATTATGTAATACTTGATTTTTATCAACTTTATTTTCTGCTACCACACGAAGCAAAATAAAACCAACCAGCCAACTTTATATATTTTTTGAATATTCGTATTTTATGATTAAAAAATTACTCAAATAAAACATATTTTTGAAATTTTAAAATTTTTTGGACGAAAATATGAGCTTTCTAAAATGAAAGTTTGGGGCAAATTATTAAATCTTAAAGATGGTTCAGAAATGTAAATAAATTTGAATATTTTGTGTGCAATGCAATAAATAATGACTATACCTTGAGGCTTTATAATTTTATTAAATCTTTTTTTAAGTAATTTTTTAATAAAAAAACCAGTTTCATATAAAAATTTAACTTTTAATAATATATTTGGAGTTCTTTTTTGATTAATTTAATGGCTGGGCTGTTTTTAATAAACTGTCGATTCAATTATTGCAGTATGATGGAATTAACAGTTCGTAGTATTTCAAGTAGTAAATTAGAATTTATAGTAAATTTCACAATTTCCTGTTGGTTAAACTTTAAAAATCAAGCTGTGAATTCCTTTTATTTTGTTAAAGAAAAAATGCGTTTGTTTCACATTTAAAAACGATTTTTTTTTTTGTCAAAACCAATGAAAAATGAAAAAGACCGTAAAAATTTGGCTAAAATTGCATTATGTGACAAATGCACTACTTAAGTAGGAACTACTGTTTCCAATTATTCGACATATGCGGTTAACCGGTTAATGCATTATTCGGAAAATCGCTAAAATTGATTAACCGGTTGTTCGGGTCGGTTAATCGAGAAAATTGGCGATTAATCGTATAATGCAAAATTAATGTATTTCCTTAATTTTTTATTAATAAAAACATACATATGCCTGTTTTTGTTAATATCAACGTGGCATATAAACACGATGTATTTAAAAACGATTTCATAATGGTTGAAAAATTTCGGAGTCTGAAATTTTTTAAATTGAAACATTTCTTTTACTTTTAATAGAAAAGATCTCTAAAAATGTTGCTAAAGCTACTAAAAATTAAATAAAAATTAAGGGGGGATACTTAAAAACTGAGTAAGTTAAGAACAGCAAATCTAAAACTGTTACATATCGATAACTTAATGTAGATTTTTTATTTCTTTAGAATAAAATTTTAAAAACTTTAGATAAAATTTTTTTAATGCAATTTTCAATCAATACTGCCAACAATAAAATATAAAATAAATTCAAAATTTTATTAAGATTCTTCCTTCTCCTCTGAAGATATAAAAAAACGAGCTAGGGAATTTTCCCATTGAGCCATCGAGTCATTAGTCGAAAATATCAATTTACCTGCAAAAATCAGCAAAATTTTTTGCTGAAGGATATCGTAAAGAATTGTTAAATTCTCAGTCTTCTTCGGTTTTTGAAGGGACATTAAAAATAAACAAAATAATAGGTCATTCACATGAACGAGATAACTAAATCTCCTCATTTGTGTTCTTTATTCTATTACCATATAACATCTTATTTTGACATATCGTAATAGAATAAAGAACACAAATGAGGAGATTAAGTTATCTCGTTCATGTGAATGACCTATAACTTAAAGTTTAAATGTTATTGGTCGTTTTAATTAAAAGAGTTGCTAAATTAATGAAAAATTTCTTAAATTTTATGAAAAAGCTTTTTAATTTTTACTATGAAGCTTTTTCTAATAAAAGTTTTTCGGTGTATGAAATTTTTAATAAATAAAATAAAATATTTCATAAAGTTTTATGTAAAACTGCATTAATATAATGAAAGTTTTCAATGGACGTCTTCCAGCGAATCTTCATTGAATCAATGAAAAAAGTCATAAATATCATGTAGACAATTATCTCAGAGAACAGCTACAGATTTCAAATTCCCTGTTAATTTGAATTTTTAAACTTTCATTTTGTTTTAACTTAATGTAATTTGTTTATTGTTAATGAAACCAATGCGAATAAAAATTTAAATCATGGATGGCAACCGAAACAAATAATGGACGATTTTTCAGTCTACATTAGCTTTTTAGTGGCAGAGTTTCTATATATTTAAGAATATACAGCACTTAAATACTCTTCATCCATTCAAATCGGCTTCAATTTTGATAGTATGGCGCTAACTGCATTAAACTATGAACTATAAAATCGACTCTAATTCGTTTCAGTTACCAACCCTCATTTAAATTTAGTGTAATGGGTTCGGGCTCCATGGATTGGAACATTTTGTAGAATTTTTGTGGTTTTAAACCGACTATACACACTTTCTTGGGAGATGTAAGAAAATTTAGATTTCCTATGTAAGTAACATGTCATTTGAGAGTTGTGGGACACAAATTTAAAACAAATGAATCTTTGTCTTGAAGGACATTGAAATATAATTTGCATTAGTTTCAATTATTAAAAGAAATGAAAAACTCTCTATTATATTTCCTAAAGCCTATATAGCGCTTTGACGCTGCTCTAGCCAGACATGTCGTGTGTTTTGAGAAGTTTAAAAAACACCTTTATTTTAGCCTTTCGCGATGTTTTTTGAAGCTTTTTTTTATAGCAATTTTGATTTTTTGTTATATTTGCAAAAAATTGTATTCAAAATTAATTGCAGAAAGGTAAAACGAAGCCGTTTTTAAGTGTTTCTTAAAGCACATGACTCGCTGGTGCAATGTTGATTTGCTTGGAGTTGCTCAAAAAGAGGTATCTAAAGACTTAAAAACCTCTTTCACTCGAGTTGAAAATAATTTGATGGTGTTTTAGTTAGTATTTATTTTTTAAGCTTTTCTTGCAATTTGCGACTTGATTAGAGTTACTCTTTTAGTCGATTTTTTAAAGAATTTGATGCCATTTAATTTAGTATTTTATTGTTCTAAACTTTACTTGCAATTTGTTAGCCAATATTAAGAAAATTATGAAGTTTTGGGAAAAAAAACAAAGGAAAAATTCTATATTAAAAATTTAACCGGTTAATCGACCTATTTTAACCGATTATTCGGGTCGAATAATTATTTGCGTTTTAAATTATTTGTTTCGACATTAACCGAAAGAGAGGCGATTAATCGAGGAATCGGTTAATCGATTAACCGAAATGGAAACACTAGTAGGAACCTCAAATGAAATCGACTGATTATTAAAATTGGGTAGAGCATTAATGGAACTTTTAAATTTTTTTTTCTATAAATACCGTATTTTGGATTTATTTTTAGTGTAAAAGTTCGGATATACATATATAACTACACCCTAAAAATTTCTTAGTTGATTATAACGAAAATTTCAACTATCCCATAGGTGAAATACCCCTAACTAATAATATATAGTTGAACTGATTTGGTTGATCGTAACTAAGGTTTTAAAATAACACGAATTCAACTATTGTTGTGGCTAATGCCAACGATTTGTTAGTAGAAATTAAACAATCTTTAACAATAGCATATTTCGACTAATTTTAATTTATAACTTGGAATCACCAATATTTTTATTACATCTTTAAGAAAATGAAAAAATGAGCACATACTCGTATATATTTTTTTCCTTTGACTTTTTTGAATTGTCAAAAAATGGTACTTAAAGCAGTTTTTTACCCCCCGTTTCCACATGCAAGTGCAAGTTCGAAAAACTCAATCCACTCACACTTTTTCACTAATACAATCACACTTATACGACTTGCGGCTCAACTTGCAAGTAAATTTTGAAGACAGTGGATTTTTGACACTTGCTACAAGTGAAATGACAGAATAAAGAAAACAGTGTTGCATAGTAATGTAATGTTTTCTATTAATTTACTAGTATTTGGTAAAGTAAGAGTTGTAATGCAACTGATTTTGTATTTGTTTGTAAAAAAAGTAAAAAAGAACACACATCTTAATGGTAATTTAAAATATAAATTTTATAAGTTTTTGAAAAAAAACTTGTTAAGAACAAATTTTTTCCCAACGTTGTTAGAATATTGAATACTTGGCAATACTGGAGTGGTATTTAGTGACAACCTATGCCTTCGACGACATTTTAAAAATGAACTTGCAGCAAGTAGTGTGGACACATGTAAAATTTTCATGTTTTTTCGGTAATTTTCGAAATTTTCGCTTATAATACGCATTCTCAACTTCCAACCATTTACTTGCATGTGGAAACGGGGGGGTTAATCAAACATTTCTTTAATATGTTCATAAGAAGTGTTATAAACTTGTAAATAATAAAAAAATTTACTATTAAGCTGCAAATAATGAATCCCGATTTTCATTGAATTAATATTAGTATTCGAAAGAATGCATTCTACGGTGAAAAACTACATACCCATATTTTATCGAAATGTGTAATTTTTAGAAAGTTTTTTTTACTAAAATCGTTTAAGAAATAGTTTTTTTTATAATAAAAGAATATCAATATACGAATTTTACAATATTTTTCAACATAAAACTGATTTTTGTAAATTATATTATAGCTGATAAAAAATCGCCAGATTTTTGGCTATAGATACAGGACAATTTTTACCGCTAGGGGCGAAATAAAATCGCTAGATCTGACGAGAAAATCGCCGTTATGGCAACACTGGGTAAAGGATAGGGATTATACATATAAAAAATTGACGATTGTCGTCCACTTTTCAAAGTTAAATTTTTAATATAATAAAGATGTTATTGTAGTTACAAAAATGTTAAAATATGTAATGCAAAACTCTTGTCCTTTTCCAAATTTGTTATATTTTAAAACCTTTATGTAATATGGTAGATATTAAACTTCGAAAAGGGGACGATAATCGTCTTATAGCATCTGGGCACAGTATACTGTGCTTAGCACGCTTAAAAAAACAAGCATGTGTAATTTAGCAAAAATGTAGATCAGTAAATTACTCAAGAATTTGCATCTGTCTTTTTGCATTAGTTCAAAGCTATTCAAATTTTGCAAAGCAGGCTTTTTAAAAGAGAAACGTGTTTTTACTTCGTGTTCGTTTACTCGCTATTAATTCTTTCCCAATAAACAATTCGTTCCGGTTACGCAACGTTTTTGGTCCGTCATAAACGGAATCCGACTCCGTTTACGTACCGTTTTCTGGATCCGTATACGGACCAGAAAACGGAAGTTAAGGAACATCGAAACTGATTCGAATCCGTTGAAAGTCCGTCAATGACGGACCGTTATGTCGTGTTAAAAACTGACACTTTGCTATCAAAACAACTAAATATGTCAGTAAATATTTTTTAATTGCATTACAAAAAACCATCTTTAAAACACAATAATTTGAATAAATCTTACCATCTGATGTATGTGACTTGAAGTTCTTTGCTTGATAGCTTGTTAGGACGGATTCACGCTATTTCCACTTATTTTTCGTCCCAATATTATTTTTTAGCAGCTGAAGGGCTTTGCTCTATTTTTTAAAATAATTTGTGTACTTAAAAAAAACAAACTAATACCGATGAAGTCCGTATTTAACAATACGGAAACGGATACACCAAAACAGAGTTAAAACGTGTTATGTTCGAAATCCGATTATACGGTCCGTTTGTTTCCGTGCACGCACATGCTATTACGAATACGTGCATACGGACCATTAACGTGCCGTAAAAGCCGGATTTATGACCGTACGTTGCGGACAGTCCGTAAAAATGTTTCTTGGGTTGTTTAGCGACTTTTAGCGCTTTTCTTGGCAAATTGAAGGGTTTTTGGGCAAAAAAGTTGGCAACAATGAACCGGTTGAAATATTTGTGTAGTCTCGGCTATATGCTACCAAATCAAAGTGAATGAAAAACTGTCATTTGATTGTTTCTATTTGACCACAGATATACCAGATATGAATCAGCTGATTTGGGCAAAATGGCCGACAGAAAATGAGCAAAACAAAACGCAAAAATTTAAGAAAAACACAAAAGATAAAGCACAATAATCTAAAAAGAGACAGATATACACCAAAAATGCGCAATGCAAAATGTATGGAGATTTTATATTGTTATCTCCCTCTTGACTTCCATTTATACAAAACCATATGGTTCAAAAATACTTTTTTGACACCTGTCATTAGTTTCACATCTGGTATTAATCTGTGTATTTGACAATCAGCTGCCAGATTTCATAACCTTTTTTGGATACGAATTTTGCGTGTGGATTTCATAAAATTGTAATCGAAAATATTAAATACCATTATATATTATAAAATGTTGCTATTGCGTCGAGCAGAATCCCTAACGGCCCGCTGTGGCACCCTGCGTCGACATTACATAGCCACGCCCAACAATTTTCAAGCCGCTGTTCAAACTGCCTCAGTCGAAAATGAATACACGGAGGTGGCTCAATATCCAGAAATTCAAGATCTTTCCTTTCATGCACGTAAAGAACGCGAAGCTTTAACATGGCAAGAAGGAGTGCAGATGGCTTTAACTGTGGAGGAAAAAATTATAAAAATCAATATGCCGCGTTATTATGGTTATAAAGTTGTGGAATTGCATGATGCTCGTTTACCCTATAATTGTTTACCAGCTATACAACATTATACTAGGACATTGTATGAATCTATACCGAGTGATGTTAAGATCAATGAAAAGTTATCCACATATGTGGAGGCAATAAAGGGTGATGTACAAGATGCGTTGGAATTGGCCCATGATTATTTTAGGTAAGTTTGTAGACAGATGTTGCCAGTTTAGCGTTTGATTATTCAGAATGACAGTGTATTCTAGCTTGTGATTTTTTACACACAAATTCCTATAAGCAAAAGTTGGCAGCTAGTTAGCATATGCTTTTCCATTATTAGTACGAGGGCTAATTCCTTAATTCGATTTTTTAAACTAATTAAATTTTGTACGAGTCGATTCGCAAAGCACAATTTATTAATGGAACTATTGCCTACTTTAGTCAATCTATATTTTATTTAAAGAATCAATTTGATTTTAGTTTATTTTCACAGACTCAAACGATTCACTTCCTTTTAACTATTTCTTTTGATTCGCGAATTAAAATGTTAAAATGTGGCGGAAGAAGGAATAGGAAGAATATCCTGTATCAATTTTTTTTAATAGTAACCAACGGTTAATCGTTTTTTGTTTTTGCCAGCTTGTCTCAGCATGGCGTTAGAACAGGGGCGTGCGGTAAAGTTTTTAATTGGGTGTTATCCACAAATATTAGAGAACAGTGCAAATCTATAGTCATAGGAAAATTACACAAGTGCAAAAAGTACAACCATACTTGCATATCAGGGAAATCAATGATAATTACTAATTAATTACTTAGCGTCTTGACGAGACATTGATTTGTTTGCCCAAAAACTAATCGTCAGCAGAATAACGGGAAAAAATTGACCATTTGTTTTGGGTGGAGAATACGTAATGCCAGACAATTCATTATTTTTTGTTGGAGTAGGTCACAAACGAAACTATTTTCATGTTTTCAATATGTTTTTCACTAATTTTTTTCCAATAATAAAAATTAAATTGCATTAAATTCAATAATAATACAAATTATTTACTTTTTCTTAACATTTTATTCAGTTTCTTTTATTTTTTAGTAATGCCACTAAGTAAAAATTAGATCTGGCATCGTGGTTGTTGTTGCAAATAGTTGTGAGAACAATTGTGCTGACAACGTTGTCTGAACAAGAACAAAACATGAACAAGAGTGGTCCACACGAGACAAATTCATGGGCGAACAAGAAATTGTTCGTTGTTTGAACAAATCGATGTCTCGTGTAGACTACACGCAGAAAAAAACAGGGGGAATATTACCTAAGTGCTATGTAATTATACAACTACATAATTTTCAAGTTAGTTTTACAAAGTTCAGTAAAGTATGCAAATTTTTTTGTAAAAAATATACAATCTTTGCAAAATATATACATGTGTAGTGGAAAATATCCGAAAAAATACATATATTTTGCTAGAAAATTGTAAAACTTACTTCGAACTTATGTAGTTGTATAATTACATAGCACTTAGATAAAGTTTCCCCTGTTTTTTTCTGTGTGTACAAGTTACTTTTAATGCTGCGTTCATTTCTATTTTTAAATCCCGAGATTTCAATGGACATCTCGACCGGAATTCTTGACCGTCTACATTTGCACTTTATGACAGTAGTGAGATTTCGATTTGACAACCGCATTTTTTTTGTAAACAAAGTATAACCTTAAAATAACCTTTAAGTTAAAAATATTTTTAGAAACCATTTTATTCATTGGCGGAGTACAATTTACATTATTTTATGTAAAGATCTAACGCCAATTATGTTAGTAAATTCGTTTTTTTGTAAGGACGACAAGCTAGAAGCCCACGGTCGTAAGCTTTTGAAATAGTTAAAAAATCACGTTTTTAAAGTGCAAATAAAAGAACACGAACAACTATTGTTACAACTTTAACTCATATTTGAAATAAAGGAACTAAATGCTTCACCTCTAACCTGGTTTTAATCTTTGTTATGTTTTAAGTAACAATAGGTCCGTTCCTTTACGTTACCGCGGGAACCCGCGGGATCCCAATCTTACCCAAAAAGCGTTCCCGTACTCAAAAATTGGGTAAATGAGAGCGTTTAAGAGAGTGAATTTGTGTATCTCTTTTACCAAAGTTACCAAAACTTTTTCTTCGGGTAACTTTGGTAAATTGTAAAACCAACAGTTGATGCAATGATAACCAAAAACAATTGTGAAAATAAATTGAAAAATTAAGTTAAACAAACCAATACGCAAAAGAAATGCCTTATTTATAATAAATAATTAATTGAACAAATTCAATAAGAACTTATAAATGCAAATAAATATGTGTGTTTATTCAATTTTTCAAACTAAAATTATACGCATTTTCACATTTTTCTTTGAAATGTATTTTGGGCTCGAAAAGTGGTTTTCTGCGTTCCTTTACTTTTGGGTAATTTTGTCATTTTGTGAGAGAATTTTTTGCTTACTCTCATTTTACCGAACTTTACCCATAAAGTAAAGGAACGCACTTAATAATTGCTATCGAATAACACCCGATCAAGACTGTGGTAATTTGCCCCCAGATTTTTCAATATTTTGATGGAAGAAAGTCATGCCACAGTATTGTATTATATGAAAGTCTACACATTTGTGAGATTTTCATGAGATTTCTTACATATCTCGCGAATTTACGGGATTTCATTTGTATAAGGAATCTCGGGATTTCACATGAGATTTTCATTGAAATCTAATTTTTAGTCGAAATCTAGGGATTTCGGTGCTTATGTAAATGTAAGTAAAAATTACATTTACCGCCTGTTCTTATAAAGCGAGCGGAATAATTACGCCAGAGGAATGTGTGTATTTTGTTATTGTAACAAAAAAACACATATTCCTCTGGAAGGATATTTCTTTTCGCTTTATACAATAAAAACAGCAGATCAGTAATTGATTGTCGAGAATATTGTAAATTTCCTAAGTTTTTCTCTGTTTCTAGCGTTTTTTTTTGTGTTTGTAACGATTTTTCATCATTTTTAGCGATTTCCCGTTCGAACAAACTTTGTTATATTTTTTACTCTCTCTAATATTTGTTGTTTCATTTCATCAATCCTACATCAATTCAATACAAAATTACCCGTTGTCTTCAAATGCAATAAATTATATGATATGAAATGTCAAAACCATTGCAGCGAAACATCAAAATGATATCAATTGCAGAGTGGTGGAGAACACTTGACCATTTCATGGATATGAAATGTCATAGATTTTTCTTCGAAAAACACCAAATTTTATGAAACATTAATGTTTACCAACAAATAATAAAAAACTAAACACTTCCATTCCTTTTTACCAAATTTTTTGTTGTTTTTCTATTACAAAATTAAAATGAAAACTAAAAGTGACATTTGATCTCTGGCATCATTGCAAGATCCGATGGTATGTCAGCGATATCATGATATTGCAATAAAATTGTAATTGAGTGTCTTCACTTGAGCTGAGAGCATTTTGACAATTGCTTGCTATCATTTTATTGCATGTCCAGACACTAGGTTAAGCAAGTGTCATAAGGATTTAAAAAATCTATTCTTGGTTTCTTCCAACATCAATACCAGATCGTTGTAGGTGGGGTGCCGTTTTTTTGTTCTTCTGTTCTTCATTTGTTTTGTTTTATTTTTAACCTATTTTTTATGCTTTTTAATTAATTATTTTTAAATTGTCATTATCTATTTTTTTACATTACAAAAAGTACGATTTTTTTAATGAAATTGAAAATCTGAAATTCATAAAATTCAAAAGCTACCGTTTGAAATTCAAGAAATATCAAATAAAATTTGAAGGTAAAAACTACCAAATAACGACAATTCCAATTGAAATTAAAAAAAAAAAATCGAAATAAAAAAAGCTCAAAAAATACCAAACTAAATTCAGTTTACATTTATTTAATAGCGAATTTACATTATGATAGAAATCGAGTTAAAAGTAGATTTCGATAGATTTCGACTGAAATCCAAAAAAAATTTGGGATTTCAAACAGATTTCCCATACGAAATGAAATCCCAATTTAATTTGGATTTCAGAGAAATCTCATCGAAATCCAAATTGAAATCCAATTTTTCTCCCATATTTGCAGAAAAGTAGGGAAGTTTGCAGAAAAGTGGAAACATTTAGCAGCTGTTTATGTCATAAAAAATTAATAAATAATAAATTTTAATAACTTTACCCGGTGTCTTGAAATGCAATAAATTATATGATATGAAATGTCAAAACCATTTCAGCGAAACGTCAAAATGATATCAATTGCAAAGTGGTGGAGAACACTTGACCATTTCATGAATAAGAAATATTATAGATTTTTCTTCGAATTTTGACAATTGCTTGCTATCATTTTATTGCATGTCAAGACACTAGGTTAAAAAATTAAGGAATAACATAATAAAGTCTGTTATTTTTAATGTTTATGTATCCGACGAAGAGAAACTATGAAAATTCATTTGATGGCGCCGGCAAGACCATTGACGAAACATTGAATATTTTAGCTTTCTACTAATCATCCCAATACTTAACACATTTCTTAGCAAATATAACATTGTATCTTTCATAATATAAATAATTTTTGTGTTCCGCCATTAAATAAAATGGTTTTTAGAAAATCTTTTAATTTTGGTTATTTTTTAAGGTTAGTTTGTTTACAAAAAAATTTGTTGTTGGCTGATCGAAATCTCATTCATCTGTCAAATATTCTAATGTAAACGATATAGATTTCGAATTGGATTTCGAAATTTTTTAATTCATTTGGTATTTTTGAATTGCAATTGATATTTTTTCAATTTCATTTGGTTTTTTGCTTTTTAATTGATATTTTTAATTTCAATGGTAGTTTTATAATAGCAAATTGTGTTTTTTTGAATATTAAATGGTATTGGTATTTTTTATTTCATTTAGAATTTTTTGAATAACAATTTCTATTTTTTAATTTCATTTTGGTTTTTTTTTATTCCGGATTTTTTTTTTTAATTTCAATTTGAATTTGAAATAATTTTTTTTTAATTTCAAATGGTGTTTTTCAAAAGATTAAAAATTGCTGGTTACAAAATACAAAAGCTGGTTTTTTCATTATAATGTATATTTTATTAATTTTTAATAAAGCTTTAAAAAGAAATTTTTTAATTTAAGAAAGAATCATTTGAGTTTGATTTCCATTTTGAAATTAATATTGTTATTTTTTGGATATGGAGTAGTGTATTATTATTTTAAGGTTTTTTTCAGTTATAATAGAGATGTAAAACTAGGAAGTTATTTTTTTTTTAAATGTTTTCTTTTATTTAATTCTTAAGTATTCAGCATCTACTTCTCCGCAAAATTAAAAATTTCAATGAATGTTGTGAATTTATTTAAAAAATTCTTGAAAAAATTGAATTAATTAATAACAAATTAATAGCAACAATTTCATCTCTGCAATGAGGCAATACTAATTTGTTTGCTGTTTTGATTTCCTATATTCAGGGCTAATTTTGTAGTCAGATTTTTTCTTAGATTTTACTTACTATGACTATAAATTATTCACTGATTCATAAAATTAATTCATTAATAAATATTTCTTCCAAGATCTAGCTGTATTTATTTTACTAATATGTGCAGTTGTTTTCAACGCATGCGTATGTATGCGTGTTTTCTCTGCAACATTGTGTGTTTTTTTTTTATTAAGTGGTTCAAAACTCACTACAGCACATTTCTAACATATATTTGCGTTTAAACTATATATATATAACTATATGTTTTTTCCTAGCATGACTGTGCTGCAAATTCTATTGAACACCTTTTTCTTTTGCTTCCCAGCAAAAATATTAAGGAGTACTTCAAAAAGAATAGCCGTTTTTTCTAATCACTTGGATTTAATAAATCCAAAAAGTATTTCTAAAAGTGCTCAACAGATGGGGTTAGATTCTCCCTATTTTAAAAAGAATTTTCTGTCCGACACTTCTTTCACCCTAATTTTTAATACCGAATTCGATGATGAAGGATTTTACTTTAACTTTTAAGTTTTAATTATATTTAATATAAAACAGCGATAGCCAGTCTGCCTTTTCATCACTTCAATTTATATTTTTACACAATTGAAAAATTCCATTGCAATATTTAATATTCACTAATTGGATTTAATTAAATTACTTACTGTAGAGTGAAAAATTGCCATTTCTATTTCAGCTATTTCTCGATGTCCAAGATGAAAAATATGTATTTGGTGAGGTGTAGTTTTTTTTTCTAAACATATTTCATAAAAAAAAATTTTATAAAATCCTTTTATTTGTTAGTTTTTCAATTTTTTTGTTTCTCTTTTAATTTTTATTCGTATTTTTTTCTGACATTAAATTAATAGGCTGTTTCATATATTTGTGCTTTTATTATGGATTTATTAAATCCAGCTTTTTTTGGATTTAATAAATCCACTTTTTGTATGAAAAATTCTAAATCCAGGTGATTAAAAAACACGCTAAATGACTATTTTATCTACATCCAATAAAATAATACACAAAAATAAAATAAAACAAATACAACAACACATAGCGACATGACGCACAAGCATAGTTTTCTTCTGAAAAATTGTTAAATTTACAGCAGTTTCGGATCTTTCCCATGACACGCACGTGTTAAATTCATTGATGGCAATGCCAAATTTGAACTACTTTTATTTTTGAGTTATGTTTTTTCTGGAGCTGTTAGTAGTTCAAAATTCGGCATTTCCATCAATGAATTTAATTGTAAAACTAACAGCTGATTCAATGATAACTAAAAACAACAATTGTAAAAATAAATTGGAGAATTAAATTAAACAAACCTATACGCAAAAGAAATGTGTTATTTATAATAATTAATTGAACAAAATCAATAAGAACTTTTAAATGCAAATAAATAAATAAATACTTTTGGGTAATTTTGTGAGAGGATTTTTTGCTTACTCTCATTTTACCGAACTTTACCCGAAAAGTAAAGGAACGCACTTATTTTTACGTTTGTTTATATATGTCTGTTTCTTTACTTTTTGGGTAAAGTTCGGTAAAATGAGAGTTAAAAAGAAATACTCTCACGAAGTGACAAAAATGCCCAAAAGTAAACGAACGCGAAAAACCATATTTGAAGCCCGAAAAACAAACGTCAATAGATTTGTGTATTATAGTTCGTTTTGGTGAGCGCTCTTTCTAGTTCTTGTTCAATTTGAATTAAAAGAGCTATTAGTTTTGAACTATGTCTTTGGTTCAAATGAGTGAATAGTTCAATTGAACTAGTTGAACCCAACTGCTGATAAAAACAATTTACCCAAATTTACACGAAAAAAAAGTCTGGACTTTTTCGTGCAAGAAGAACAAGAATATTACTCTCTCATGACAGCTCTCATTTACCCAGTTGTGCAGTAAGAAAACGCTTTTTGGTAAAATTGGGATCCCGCGGGATCCCAATGTTGAGTACCCGAACAGACCTTATATATGAATACATATTTATTTATTACAATAACCTAGCCGAAAGGCCATAATCGGTTACAAATACTACTAAAAGTTTGCAAAGCCAACAATAAAATTTAATACAAATAAAATAAAGTGTTAAATAAAATTTAATTTAAATATAATAATCTTAAAAAAAAAAAAAACAATAAGGGATTTCACAAGGGGTGTACTATTTGTTGTATCGTTGTATCGTCCTAACAAAAAACAGAGTTGTTAAAAATTAAATTGAAAAAATACAACTTTTGAGAATAGCACGATACAACATTTTTACGTATGTTTAGTGTCCTATGTTTGAGTGTGCTAACAGATAGAAAACTGAATAGAAAATCGTTGCTAAACACAAATAAACATTTTAACAACTCTGTTTTTTGTTAGGACGATACAACAGATAGCACACCCCTTATGAACAACCTAAATATAAATAATAAATAAGAGTGATAACAGATTTCTATTCAATTCCCAGGTCCTAGGTTTAAGTACCCAATAGGGAGAAAAATGAATTAGAACCCATTGTTAAAGTCAAATAAAAATTTTAACAACTCTGTTTTTTGATATTACGATACTCAGTGTGTTCCCGTACGTTCCCAATGTTACCGAAATTTACCCAAAGTTACCGAAATTTACCCAAAAGCGTTCCCGTACTCGAGAATTGGGTAAATGAGAGCGCTAATGAGAGTGTATTAGTGCTTCTCTTTTTACCAAAATTTACCCAGACTTTTTCTTCGGGTAAACTTTGGTAAAACAGCTGATGCAAATATAAACAAAAACAATTGTGAAATTGAATTAAAAATTGTAATTAAATAAAGAAATAAGCAAAAGAAACTTGGTTTTTTGTTAAAATTAATTGAATAAAATCAAAAACAACTTTTAAATGTGAATAAATACGTCTTTTTATGCCGATTTGCAAACTGAAATTATACGTATTTTCACATCAGTGATGGGATTTTTGGCACAATCTAAGATTGATTGGTACAATGGCACAACCGATACTATTTTGGCACATTTTGGTTATCTACAAAATTTAATAGAAAATGAATTTAAAAAATAACAATTCTTTAATTTTTAGTTTCTAAGCATTTATTGGTATTAAAATACCTTTTCGAATAAAGCAAAACTAAAAAATGGCATCGAAGATATTACCGAATAAAGCACCGTAAGTTGTTTTTCATGTGAAAAAATTTCTCTCAGACTTTAAATGCTTTAAATTGCAATTTAAGTTAAAAAAATTAACAATATTTTAATTTTATAACAAAGCCAAAATCACAATTAACACAAAATGTCACTTTTTCACCAGAAAAATAATAGTCTTGTACATTAAATTTGCGTGAAAACTAAGTTTGCACAATTTTCACGTGAAACTCATTGTCGTGAAAAATAATTTTTTTTTATATGGAGTATAACAGTTTTTTCACGTGAAAACTAAACAACTTGCGGTGCTTAATCCATAGAATTTTAAAAATTCAAATGCTATAAATTTATCTCAGAGCTTCGAAAGAATTAATTTAAGTTTATTTCATAAAAAAATTAATTCAGTTTTAGAAAATGTTTATATGTATACCATTTCGTGCAACCATTCCTAAAGAATTCATTCATTGGCTGCATTCCCTAATCTTTAATAAGTATCGGATGAATTTAATTTATCATTCACCTTTTACTTGAAAGAAAATTTTAATTCATTCAAATATAATTAATTCCATAAGAATTCAAAATAATTCCATAAGAATGCATTTACAAAATGAAAATTGAAAACACGGTTTCTAAGTGAAAATTGAGTTTTGGCACAATAAAGGCCCATTTGGCACATTTTAGTCACACACTTGGCACAAAACAAAATTTTTCAAGTCTCATCACTGTTTAACATTATTCTTTGAAATGAGTTTTTGGGCTAGAAAAGTGGTTTTTTGCGTTCCTGTACTATTGGGTAATTTTGTCATTTTGTGAGAGGATTTTGTTCTTACTCTCATTTTACCGAACTTTACCCAAAAAGTAAAGAAACACACCTACTATGATACAATAGATAGCACACTCCTTGTGAGCATCCTGATTGATTTAGTAATATATTAATGTCTGTTTGTTCCCATTCTTTACTGCGGCTACTTAAAATAGCCCAAATACATTCCCGTACTCAAAATTGCGTGTAAATTGTTGTTGTTTGAGCTGTTTTGGGTTCCCGCAGTAACGTACGGGAGCGCACATATTATGTCTGTTCCCGTACTTTACCGAAGTTACACAAACTAGCCCAAAGGCGTTCCCGTACTCAAAATTGCGTGTAAATTGTTGTTGTTTGGGCTGTTTTGGGTTCCCGTGGTTACCCGCGGTAACGTACGGGAACGCACATATTGTTATACAAAATTAAATCTTCTAATAAATCAATGTTTTAAATTGAAATGGAGTCCTTCAAATGAATTAAAAAATTTACATCAATTCGCGAATCGAAACAAAAAACTTTAATTCGCGAATCCAAAAATATAAATAATTCGTTCGAATTATCTTTATATTTTTTGACTCTCCATCATTGTGAATCCGGCTTTAAAATTTGTAAATTTTTTGTCTGGAATTTTTTTTTTTGTAAGATCAAAGAAGCTAAAGTAAAGTTTCATACAAAAAGTGTTCTCTTAAAAACCCTTTTTGACAATGCAACTTAAGTCGTTTTGAAGGTCTACAGGTATTTAAATTTGAACATTAACTGGAGTTATACCTTGAGTAGCTCGTCCTTGCCTTTTAATACGCCTCAGTGTTCTACAAAATGATGTTTTAGAATCTTAATATGTCTTTTATATCGATCAATTATTTAATCATTCTATGTTTTTAGTCAAAAATATCCCAATGCTGCTGAATTAGAAACCATGGAACGTGAACGTTTATTGAGTCAAGTCATTGTGGAACAAATCAACCGCGCTTTAATTAATGGCCTTTCAGCTGATTTCAATCATTTGCAAGATTTAGAAATTGACTATAACCCAAGACATGAAGCTTTTTGGGCAGTGGGTGGTATACAAGCACCCAAAAATGTTGTCAAAGCAAAAGAAGGGCGTTCGTGGCAAAAGGAGATGGCAAAAGATCCCGTAGATCGTTTATTGCAATATAAAAGTTCACCTATGTTGGCTTTAAGACATCCTTCACAGTTGTCTACATGGAAGTCTGAAGCTGAATATAATAATGCAGAGCAGGCTAAAAAAGTACCACGGTTCGAATACGATCCTCGTACTTTGGGATTTACTACAGGTTATCAGCATGGCACAAATATACCGGGTAAGTAGTCAAAAATTATGGGTTCTTTACACTTATTAATTACTTTAATTTCTCAGGTTATTGGCCCAGTAGTTTGGCTAGCTTTGGATTCCTTTCCTATCAATCCCGTGCTGGTATTCATATACGCCCACAGAATTATGATGCCGAGGATCATAATGAGGCTTTACATGCTCAAGCTATACAATCCAGTTTTGCTTGGCTTTTAGCTGAAGCTAATTTTAATGGTTTTAATACATTTTCCGAGCTAACTTATCCCATGAATACCCAAACTATTATAACAGATGGTAAAAATTGGTCATTCTATGAGTATCAGTTAAATACTTTACTAATGAATGGTCGTCAAATTGATGAAAATCCTCGGGTTAACTATTGTCGTGGTACACAAGAATTAGCTCTTTATCAAGATATTGATGATAAAGGAAAAATTATTGGATTTAATGATCAAGTTTTACGGCATTTAATTCAATTGTATACCAATGCCCCCAGTGTTCAACGACCGGCATATGAATTACAACCCTTTTTAGATGCATCATATAAACGTATTGCAGATTATCCCGAACAAGATAAACGAGAATTTTTAGAAAAGATCTTTAAAAATATGGTCTCAAATCGTCCAAGGCATTTGGCTTTACCCGAAATCTATTTATGGGAAAAAATTTATAAAATTGATAATAAAACTCGTCCTATGGATGCTAGACGTCGTTACTTTGAAGTATTCGTTAATCCCTGGCAACGTAAATTGGATCAACACCAAAAGGAATATATTTCTCGTCAGGTGCGCCCTGAAGGTCCCAAAAGTAAAAAGAAGTGGAAGCCTACTTTTTATCCATAGATATAAGAAAATGTTTATAATATTTTTTGCTGTTAAATTTTCTTAAAAACTTATAAAAATATATATCGGTCATTCTTTGAGAGATCGCCGAAAATCTGATCAAGGGTCTTTAAATTTTAATAATTCCCCAGAAAAAATTTGTATAATTGATTTCCAATCACACCAATTCTGCAACTGGTTTGTGAGGGCGACCATTTCTATTGGGGCCCTCACATTTTTGTTGTTGTCATAATTGAAAAACATTCAGAGTGTTCTTAGTTAAGTGTTGTTTTTCAAACGCGTCGTATAGACCAAATACAATTAATATTGTAATATGTATTTTTATTAATTCTCATTTGGTAGGTTTGAGGTTAAGAAGAAGAATAAACATTTTCTTCAAAAGTTATAAACACATTAAATTTGCAAATCAGACTATATCCAGTTTCTGCCTTTTTTATGGACAGGCTTCATCAGTGATTTTCCATTAAATTGTATTATCGTTTATATTTTCATTGTCAGGTTGTCTCTATATGAATACTTTCAGAAGTGATCAAACAGACATATACAAACATTCTACTTTAGATTTCCTGTTTATCTTCTTATTTCCTCCGTGTCACCTTTTCGCAAATGTTGCCACACTGACGTATGGTTTGTAGATACAAGTGCAGGCAATTTGTGTATATTGGAGACGGAGAGCCAACAGGGCATTTTTATCTTTTTAGTTAGGTGCTGTTTTTTCAAACGCGTCGTATAGACCAAAATACAATTAATATTGTAATTAATATGTATTTTTATTAATTCTCATTTACTACTGTTTTATTCAGTTAATTTTTTTCAATATAATAAAAATATATTGTAATAAACTATTTTCTTTCGATTCTAAAATTTGAAGTAAAAATTTCAAACAGTTCTCCAGTCATTACATTTTTATGTATTGGTGATACATACAGAACAATTTTCTTTTAACAACTGTTACGCAATACAGTACTTTTCGTTAGTTGTTGTTTTAAATAACTGTCATAATAGTTGTTTGGTATTTTTCCAAAAATAAAACCAACAACTACAGATTACTACCCAAACAACTGTCATGTAGTAATTGTCAAACCTTTTTGAGTTTATTAATATTATTTCTTAAATGACTAATTACTTACCACAGCATTTTTAATTATTCATAATAAGAAGCCCAAACTCAATTTAACATTTTTTTTCAGTATTTATTTTTCGTTTAATTTTCTTTCAGTTTATAAGTTTGTTTTTATTATAATTAATTTTATTACAAATTTTTGTGTTTATTTATTAACATTAACGATGTGTTAGTTTTTTATTTCAATTCTTTTTTTTTAATATTGTTTTAACTTTCAACTAATCATTACAATTGATTTTTATTCATTTTTGTTTAGATTTTAATTTGATATATTAACCTGGAATTTAACTTTATTCGAAAAGGTTTATAAGGAAAAATCAAAATAAATGTTATAAAAATTTCAATTTTATTAAATATTTTGTATTATGATTTTTCAGCATAAACTTTTTATTTGTTTTTTAAGTTATTTTACAACCATTTTTAAAAAAATCATTAACATAAAATTATAATTAAGCTTAAACATTATTTATTGCCTTTATTTTTTTTGGAATAATCTAATGCTTTTAAATTCTTTTTTATGAATTTAAAATGAACTTTATGGCGTTTTTTTAAATTTAATAATTACTATTTAAATTATAATTAAACAAAAGTGCAAAAAACTTAAATTTAGAAGCCAAAGAAGGAATCTCAAGCTGTTAAGAACAAATCAATACAAATACTTAAATTATTTGAAAAATTTCAGAAGAAAAAAGTTTTTCTTTTTTTATCTCAAAAAAGAATGCAATGCATATTGAGAATTTTTAAATGACTAAAAATAAAATAAATATAATTTTTAAAGTAAAATCATTTAGAATCTGGCATTAATCCTCCTGACTAAAAATTTGCTGAAACAGCAACATTTTTTGCTGACTTTACTGACTTTTTTTTTGTGTGTATAAATATAGAACAACCTTTTAAATTTTTTCAAGAAGTGTGGAAGTGGGCGTGGTTAAATATTGACACATTTAGGATTATAAATATATATGGTCTAATTCATAAACTTTTACAACAGTCTTATTGCAGGATTTTAAGCTAATTTGTGAAAAACAGTATTCATATTTACTTAATAATGAAGAAAATAAAGGTTTATAGTTGGTACTCACTAACTTTAAACCTTTTATAAAGTTTGGAGTGAGGAAGCCACCATTTAATTGCTAATTATTTCATTTTCAGGCATGAAATGATTTATTAAAGCCATCCCATCCCTAGAATGTGTGGCTTCCAACAACTTGCATCCATCAAACTGAAAAAAACTACAACAATTGCGTAGCCAATGACCTTTTTCGAAAAAATTTCCAAAAAAAATGTAAAAATAAAATTAAAAAGAAAAACAAAACAATAGTGATGTGTAGACTGTCAAAACATTGTTCGAAATTCGATTACTTTTGTATGCTTTATATAATATGTTATAAAAAATTACTTTTTTACACACATTTCCATTGATTTGCTTTATAAATAAAAAAAAATATTTTTAATGGCTTTTAAATTTAAATTAGCACATCATTAGTTCTCTAATTTAAGGAAATAAAGTTTTCACTTCCGATTACCGAGTCAATCGTTTACTAAATTTGTAAATCACTTACGACTTATTTGGGAGAAGAGAGAAAATAAACAATAGTGTTGCCAGTATCAAATCGAAAAATTAATTTATATTTAAAATACGATTATGAATCAAGATTTCTAATAACTCCTTATTAAGCGAAATATGTACTTTAACTATAGCAAGCTTCAAATACCAAATAAATTTTGTTTATGAATTAGCACAATATTATTTATTAAAATCAGGTTTATTTATTTTATTTATTTATTTATTTATTTATTTATTAATTTGAAGTTCCGTACACAAGACTTAGAGTCTCATATTGCAGTACAGAACTGATTGTTTGGAAAATTACAGAAATATGAAAAATTAAAATATTTATATTTTATTTTTTAAATATTTCATCTCAATATTTCGAATAAGTGTCGTTTTTCATTTTCAGGAGAAAAGAGATTGTTGTTTGTAAAAAATTTGCAGTATGAAGTAACTCAGCAAAATACCGTTACCGAAATAATTGAAATCCCGTTACCCTTGAAATACCGATACCGAAATAAATTAAATAGCATTACCCTTAAAATGCCGTTGCGGAAATAATATGAAATAGCAACATGAAAATTCTTTACGGGAAAATTCACGTAGACTACCCCTTTCTACTATTACCCAGTGTTGGGAATATAATGTGTAAAATTTTTTTAAATTCTCCTTTGAAATAATTTCTATCCGAAATACTGGGAAATAGTACCCTCAAAAAGTTTGTCGGGAGAATCTACTGAAAATGACAGTTAAAGCAAAGATATACATATACAGTTAAAAAGGCGACTAAGGTATTTACCTCCAAAACAACTAAAACTGTTGTTATTTTTAGCTGTTGAAAAATAACCAACAGATACATTAAGAATAACTGACAATGTCGCAAAATTAGCTGATAAAGTTTTACTACAAAAATTTGAAAACAACTGACAAAATCGGTAATAACTACCGTTTTTCACAGTCAATTCTTTTTGTTTATAAAAGTATATTTTATTAAGAAAAAAAAAGTAGTTTTTTTTCTTTCGATTACAAAAATATGTGTTATTACTTCAGCCTATTTAAAATTAGAAGTCAAAATTTCAAACCGTTCTCTAGTTATTATGCATTTAAGCATTGGAGATACAATACAAGTTTCTAACTTTTATTTGAAAACTAGAAATATATCAATAATAACAAATATAAACTAAACAAGAATTTTTAAAATTAAAAAAAAAATCAACGAAATTTTTTATTTTTTAAATAACTACCAAAAATAACTGTTTTGTTTTAAACAACTGTTACAAAATTACAATACTTTTCGTTAGTTGTTTTTTTAAAAAACCGTCATAAAAGTTGTTTTGCATTTTTCTATAGAAAAACAACTCTAATTTCTGTTAAAAACAACAACTACTGATTACTACACAAACAACTGTCATGTAGTAACTGTCCAACTTTTTTGAGTGAGTAAAAATACTCTTTTGCTAGTTGTTTATTATAATATTAAAAATAACTGCTTTAAACAACTGCTACGAAATACAGTACTTTTTCTTAGTTGTTTTTTTTTTTAAATAACTTTCATTTGATTTTTGTCATAGAAAAACAACTTTAATTACAATTAGAAACAACACAAACAACTCTCATGTAGTAAATGTCAAAATTTTGTATGTGAAGATATGGATGGCCAGGGATGGATAATGTGTGAACCAAGCTTAATACACTGTGACGAAATTAGATTAGCCTAGTACAGAAAACTCCAAAATTTTCTGGAAAAAAATATCCCGAAAAACGGGATTTACTAAAATGGTCAATCTGGCAGCACTACATTTAAGTACAATGTTAGTTCTCTAGCAGCGGTATTCAAAATGAAAATTTAGCATAGAGTTAACATGAGTTTTATTCATAATACTGTTATTAAACTCATTCTAGTATTGTTGCTAAATTCCTTCTAAGTATCTGTTATCAAACGCCAAAAAACAAAAAATTCCATTCACAATAATAAAAAAGCCTTGTATTTTCAAACACAGGGTTGGTCTTAATCGGTGTGCTAAGAAATCATTTTGAATAAACTCTATGCTAACAAGATGCTTGGTCTAAAAAACATTCTAGTTAACAGCTCGTTGTGTGCGATGTATAAGAAGCTACTAACTTTTCATTTTGAATACGGGGGTAGGTGTTTCCGGAATTCTCTACGACAACGGAAGTAGAGATGAGCGATCCGGTGATTTTTGAATAACGTTGCTACCAGTGATCGTGATTTTCAAATCACCGTTCTTTTAAACAGTGACCGTGATCACGGGTTTGTAATAGATATGGGCGATCCGGCGATTTTTCAGTAACATTGTTCTCAGTGAATGTGATTTGCAAATCGCTGTTCTTTTAAACTGTGGTCGTGATCACGGTTTTTCTATGGAAAAGACTGCGATTTTCTGATAAATAAACGAAATAATATTTATGGCGAGTTTTTAAGATGTCAGTTAAACTTGGTTTAGTTAAACCGAAAACGAATTTTGTCAGCCATTTCAAAGTTTATTAACAAAAATTTGCCGGAAAAACTTTTTCTTGAGTATAATTTATTTCTTTATTGAAATAAAAAAAAAATAAACCACATTTTAAAAGCAGTATTCCAGTTACAAACTGCGTTAAACTAAGTTTAAAAATAATGCACTTCCTAAAAACTGGGCCTTAAAAGAAGAATAGTTGCGACCGGTAACAAAGACATGATAGAAGGAGACATTTTATTCAGAAGAGTGTGAAAACAAGTCACTGTTATTGAAAAAAAAAACATGTATTACTGTGCACAATGAAGTTTGCAAGAAAGAATAGTACACAAATATTAAAAGAACGGCATTCCGAGTAACTGCGACTTGAAATATTTGATCACTGCCGTTACCAGTGATTTATCAATAACTGTGATTAAATCACCGGTATGAAAATATCACTCATCTCTAAACGGAAGTAAAACTATATAAGGCTGCCATATGTCATTTAGTGAGTCAGTTTATGATTAGCGATTGTGTAATTCAGTCGGGCTTTAATAAATCGTTGTATTAAAAACACTATAGCTTGTGTGAGTTTTATATTGATTGGTGTATTAAAAGTAATACAGCGTAATTAATAAAAAAGTGTTTAAGCTATTTCAATTTTTAGGCCTGTTATCTTATGTGATATTAAACAATGCTTAAGAAGAAAATCATTGTTTAGCACTTAATTACTGTAACTCATCAAATTTTAATCTCTGATTTTACTCTAAACATTGCTTAAATTTAATTACAGAAATTTCTGTGATTAAGACCTTAAACGTAGATTTTCCACCCTACAATTCATGTTAGTATTAACATTTTTTCTAATGTTGGTAACTTTTTAAAAAGGGTTACGTAGACAAATTAATTTGTAAATAAACACCGTACAACATCATTATGTGCCATCTAAATAATGAACATCTTTAGTAACTTGCACATATATCTTCTCTAAAAATACCAATTGGAATTAAGAAAATATTTGGGGGAAATTTTAATAATATGACATAATATTGGATTCTGTACGAATTGTTTGTTGGAATCGGTCATAATTTTGATCTTTATTTAGCACAAATAAACCATGATTCGTGGCAGGAAAATTTAACCAAAAAATGTGTTTAAGGTGTCTCACAATAATTTTTTTAATTCTGCCGTTTTTAAATACAAATAATTTAAATTTTCGAATTTTCTGGAAAAATATGAGCTATATAAAGATATAAGACATACTTCACGTGCTCCAGCAATATCTTAAATTGAAGTTAATGAGTATAGTTTTTTATTAAATTTTTTCTTATTTTGCTTATTTATTGAACCAATTTTTACTATTTAATAAAATTTTACCATAAAACTTAATCTACCACACTCTATTAAAAATTGTTGAAATGTCGGACAGAGTCAGTTAACAGAGGTTAAGATTTATGCATACTGCTAAGATTATATGGTAGTTGTTTAGACGAGTTAAATATTTCCTGCAGTATAATTTTTATGTACGCCATATATTTTTCCCTCCGAGGAATATTTTTGGATTCATATCTTTTATTTTCCACAAAATTAGAAAATTCTAATTTTTTTAATTAACACAAAATTTCACAGACATGACTCTTCAGAAGATTTTTGCTTTTTACACAAAATTGTTGGAAGATATCTTAAAAATAGAATCAAGAAAATCAAGCGTTTAAGTTTCGCGATTTGTAAAAATTTACTGCTTTGGGAGATGTCACTGTATGTGTATATTAAATTTGATCAAGATATATTTACCTAAACGAATAACAAATAATATAGAATCATAGTTATTTTACTTTTCCTTTGAACCTAGTTTTCTAATAAATTCTGACTTTAAAATTTGTATTGAATGTATCAAAAACCTCAAAAATCATCTTGTCCTTCATAAATATTTCTTAATAACACCTTCCTGGACTAAAAACAAATTTATAATTATACACACTAACCCAATGAAACAAATTAAGATATGCATGTAGCATGCAAAAAGACACTTCCTATTTGAGGCATTTAGCGATTGATGATTTTTAAAACAACAATTTGGGCATCTATTTTATAATTTTATGACCCCGTATCATGCGAAAAATTCAATAAAAAACTCTTATTTCGCGAGTTTCCAAAATTTTTTTATTTTCTTTTATTTCTTATTCGTATTGTCAAATGAAAATATCTAAAATTAACAAATCATTGATTAAATTTTTGTAAGTTACCGATATTATTTTAAGTAAGCTTAAGGGCTAATCAATGATTTCTAAATCAATGATTAAAGTAAACTAAGCATTTGAGATAAGATTTAAGTGTGTTATTTTAATTATAAGAGAGCACCAGGCCGGTTTATCTAAAGCAGATAAACGAACGTTTTTATAAGGTAAAATGTAATAATTGGTGTCAGCGTTGGGATTGGTTATTTTGATTGGAATAGAAAAGAACCCGGTTTATTTAAAGGAAATAAACCAACGTTTTTAAATGGTAAAAACGAAACAATATTAAGAATACTTATAGGGGTACTGACTAATTATAGAATATGTATTTTAATTGAATATTTGCTATACACAATATTCAACAAATGTTTTGCGCATATAAAATTGAATTGGCAAATTCCGTAAAATTGTAAAAAAATTATATACACTGAAAATATTATTACAGTAACTGACTATATTTTATTTAAAAAGTTATCCGTACATTTATTTTTAATGGAAGGAGTGGTGCTTAAAATATTTTTGCCTTTTGCTTAAATTCGTAACGGTTCCTCCCAGAGTTATAAAATTTTAGGAGATGATGCAATTGATTAGATAGATTTTTGTTAAAAAACGAAAATCGAAAATCATGTCACTTAAGATATTTTGGCGGTCATGGCTCGATATGTACTTACCTATTGTGTGCTATATTTTACTGTCGTCGTTAAAACGATACAAATATTCCAATAACTCATTTTTTTTAATAGAACGGCAATACAATAAATTGTTGCCATATTTTTTTTTATCGGAATTAGGGTTGCCTATCAGAAAAGTAATGCAAGAATTCATTTAAGAGTTGCAAAAATTCGTACTTTGTTTACAAAATATATAATTTTTGAAAACAGAAAAACGATTTTAATTGAATTGGTAAAAAATATGACAAAATAAATTCAACAAGAAATTTTTGTTTTGTTTTCCTTTTTTTAAGCGTTAACAAATGTCAACACTCATTTGTCGCTTACTCTGAGTCTTGACGAGACATTGATTTATTTGCCCAAAAACTAATCGTCGGCAGAATAACGGGAAAAAATTTGTCCTTTTGTTTTGGGTGGAGAATACGTAATGTCAGACAATTCATTATTTTTTGTTATTTGTTGGAGTAGGTCACAAACGAAACTATTTATTTTCATGTTTTCAATGCCTTTTCCACTAATTTTTTAACAATAATAAAAAGTAAATTGCTTTAAATTTAATAATAATACAAATTATTTACTTTTTCTTAGCATTTTATTAATTTTCTAATATATTCTTTTGTTTGTAGTAATACCACTAAGTACAAATTAGTTGTGGCATCGTGGCTGATGTTCCACATAGTTGTGAGAACAATTGTGCTGACAATGTTGTCTGAACAAGAACAAAATTCACACGAGACAAATTCATGGGTGAACAAGAAATTGTTCGTTGGTTGAACAAATCGATGTCTCGTCAAGACGCTAAGTTAATTTAAAACAATAGCGACAACATTTGTTGTCGTTAGTCGACAGTCGACCCAGTTGGGATTAAATAACATTTTAGTAGCTAAAAGTATTTTATTTAAATAAAGCTAAGTACCTGAAATAGCACAAACTAAAATTCCATTAAGGCTGAGTTACCCAACCGTAAACGTATCTGTAACGAATCAGCTGTTTCGAAACCACAAGAAGAAATGTATACGAATGACGAATAACACGTAAATGTAAACGTACTTGCCGGATCATTCTGTTGAAATCAGAATTTTCTATCCGGCATCGAAACAGCTGAATGATTTTAATCGGAAAAAATATGAAATGAATGAAGAAAATTGATTCAAACAACAAATAAGGAATAAGAATTAACAAATAAATGGAAAAATTTAGATTAAAATATTAAACCACATGAAATAGATGCTAAATAGTAATGTCGTTTACGGTAATCTATAAGTGTTCTTTTTAGCTACGGCACGGTACAGTTACATCACATTTACGTTTACGGTCCCATAATCCGCCCTTTACTCTCTTTGGCTTCTATATATTTTTTAAAGATTTGTAAAAAAAATATGTGAAAAATAAAAAAATTTGTAAAATTTGTTATTGCTTAATGTATATAAAAAATTTTAAACGTTTATAAATTTTTTTCGGTTTTTGTTAATAATTTCACTTTATCTACATGATTTTTGTTTTCGTTATGAAAATATTTGTCTATTTAATGGCTACTGTTTTTAATAATATTTATTTTTTATTGATTTCAAATGGAAATACAATTGTATTAAAATTTTCACATTATCGCTGTCACTAGGTTGTTTTCAATTAATTTTTTGTAGGTTGTACTTTTAATACTAAACTAAAACTATATAAAAAAAGTTTTTGTTTTATCACTAAAATTAACTATATATTGTTATTGTTAAACTTATAACTAAAATTTAAATTGATTATGCACCGATTTTTTTTTTTGTTGTGTGTATTTTTTTTTGGGAATTTTTTTTATATAATGTTTATCAATATTTTATTTAAAATTAAATACTAACTTATGTATGTAAACTTATCAAATTTAAAACTTATTTAATAGGGGACCTCCTTTTTTTCTTTATTATTAGGATTTTTGTTTAGAGAAATCTTTTAAAATTTATTGGTTTTGCATTGGTTTGAAATTATGTCGAATTTTTATTTAGGTTTTATTATTTTTTTATGTCGGGAGGGTTTAACTTATAAATTAATTTAGATCCTCTGCTTTACACATATCACAACAACTCTGATTTAAAAAAAAATTTTTCTTTGAAAAAAGTTTTAGAGTGTTGTGATTGTTTATTGTTTTAAGAACTATTATTTTTTTTTGTTTAATATTTTAACAACTATTTGTTTTTGTTGTAATTCAATGTTTTATCAGTTTATAATGTGTATTTTGAAAGTTATTTTTGTTTAAATATTTTTTGAAAATATAAGCGAGCGAGTATTTAGTTTAAGTGTTTTTTTTTTGTTGTTTTATAATTTTGTGTTGTTTTTTTGTAGTAATTTTATATGGCCAATTTTTTGTTTAAATTTTTTACTTAAAATTATTAATACAATGTTGTTTTGAGTGTTTGTTTAGCTTCTTGTTATTAAGATATATATTTATTTTTTTTTGAATAAGAAACCGAAATAGTTTGAGGTTTTTTTATTTTTATTCTTTATTATTTTTTACTAAATTATAGTTTTCGGTTTTTTAGTTGATTTTGTAAAAGGGAGTATTTCAAAATTCATTTAAATTCGCCATTTGTTTTGTTTTTATTTTTCGTAATCGCAACTAATGTTGAAAAAACCAAGAAACTCTAAAAAAATCTACATTTTTCAAAAAATAAAACTCAAAAATTTAAACATTTTTTTGTTTAAACTATTGTCAAAATGATATTTTCTTATTAATTGGCTTTTTATAAGAACTAAGAACAAAAAATCTTAAAATTTTCCTTTCTTCGATTGTCTGTGAAATCGTATATTGCTTGCTTTAATGAAATTTTCAAAAAATTTTGTATACCATTTGAAACCATATATAGTTAGTATTTATTATTTGTAAAAAAATAAACCATACCATAAAATTAGAAAAAATTACCCTTTTTGATTACGAATTATTCAGATCTTTTT